>JARWIR010000004.1:28813357-30295857 GCA_029959085.1 Nemophila menziesii
TTGTGATAGTTCCGTGTCCAAGACAGTAGATAGAAATGGTTATGGAGATTGGAGTTGGGGTGAGTAAACTTTTGAAGAAGAAGAAGGTTGAGAGTTAGGGTTATTGGATCACGGGACTGTGGTACTTTCTTTAGGATGTTAAAGATAATGATTCATATTTTTGGTGGGGATTTTGGGCCCTCCTTTACTTTTGGTTTTGTCCTCATTAACTTAACGGACAAACAATAATAAAAGAAGAAAGGAAGAGTTTGGGTAAAATATGATAAGAATCTTATAAAATGATGGTTTTTTAATGGGATTATGGGATCATGACTGGTTTGTTATTTTTATTTTTATTTTGGATCGATGAAAATGTTTCATTAAAACAATGGAGAAGGGTTGATTGTACTAAAGTTGGTAGTAATAGGAAAATGAAATTTGAGGTCAAGATTTATATATAATGGATATTTAGACGGTCTTCAAGACGTCCGACGACAAATTTCAATGAATACATTTTTTTGGAACTGTCACGACATTCGGGCACCCTTGACGGTATCGCAAATTAGGTTCGTTTTGGGTAGGTTCAAGTCGGGTGTGGCACGCTTTTGTGGAACAATGGTGCGTTAAGATAACTCTAGTGATATTATTAGAACCTTTAATTATGATAATACGTTTATTTTGGAACCCCACGAGCACTGCTTTTCACTCAGGTGAGGTGGGATTCTTAATGTTGTGGCACTCGCATGTTCACCTAGATATAATTATTGGTAATCCGCATTTATCTCATTTTGCATATTAATGAATCATGCTTTGCTTATTTTTTGATTCGTATACATGAACCAAACAATTTTGTTGATAGTGTGTGGGTTTGGACCAAGATTACTGAATGGAGTCAGGGGATCAATGAACCATGTATTATAATGGGCGACTTCAATGATATTCTAAATCCTAATGAGACGTGTAGCAGTATACCACCTAATATGAATCATATTATGGAATTCAAGAACTTTACTTACAATAATATTCTTGTGGACATACATTCATATGGATGTTTCTTTATATGGAATAACCGACGAACAGGAGATGAACTTGTAAAAATTAATCAGGACAGAGCATTAACGACTTATAAATGGTTGAAGAAATACCTAAAGGCTCAGTTGTTTGTTCCACCAGCAGTAGGGTCATATCATTCTTCGTTAATTTTGCAACACGGCCATATATTAAGACAAGGACAACGGCAATCATTCAGGCTGAAAATTGAGGAGTGTACCGACGTCGTTTAGCATGCGTGGGGGCATCCAGGTCTCACACAATAATTACCATATTTTATTGGGAAGAGTGATGACACACCATTCACGCTCTGAAGAAATGGAGTAGACTTACCTTTAAAAATCACCAAGAACAAATAAAGGTACTACAAAGTCGATTAATAGAAATTACAAATTATGTATCAACACCTACACATCAGGAAGAGAAAGCTTCGATAAGAGACAAGTAAAGTTTGAGTATGAGTGTGAAGAAAAATGTTGGTCATACAGGTCACGACAATTATGGTTAATATATGGGGACAAAGACACTAAATTCTTTCACATGGAGACGATTCAAAGGCAAAGTTTTAACAAGATTCTAAGAATCAAAGAAAATCAAGGAGAATGGAAAGAAGGACAAGCGGAAGTACAAGACTGTTTTCAAGACTTTTATAAAAATCTGTTTACTGAAGTTACGACAACATAAGAACAAATGGATAAGGCAGTACAATACGTACAACCAAGAGTTAAGAATGAAATGAATAGGGAACTAACGCAACATCCAACAATGGAGGAAGTTAAAAAAGCCGTCAAAGAATTATCGCCTACTAAAGCACCGGGTCTAGATGGGTTAAATGGTAAATTTTATAATGAAATTTGGGATATTATTAAATATGATGTCTTTTTAATGGTACGTGATTTCTTTAACAATAGCATATTACTGGAAGAATTTAATGATACACTTATCAAATTAATGCCGAAGGGGGACGCTCAAGAAGATTTGCGAGATTATAGACCGATTTCATGTGTCAATTTCATATAAAAAATCATAGCAAATTTTTTGTCTAATAAGTTAAAAAGATTTACGAATGACATTGTATCCCCGACACAATCAGTGTTCATCAAAGGTGGAGCAATTCAAGATAATATATTGATAGCACAGGAAATCTCATACTATATGAATCAGAAGAGGAAAAATCCAAAACATATGGCAGCAATAAAAATAGATATGGCCAAATCTTACGATCAGGTAAGATGGGATTTTGTGGTCCTAATTCTGACAAAACGGTTCAAAGTTTTTCTAACAATGGATGGGATAAAAAAGTGGTGAGGGGTTATATTTTATCTTTAATGTGGAATATTTGGAAGGAAAGAATGAAATGTTTCCATGAGAAAAAACCGTGGTCAATTGAAGATATTTTCTAAAGAGTTAAAGACTCTATGAGGAGATTGTTTGGTGATAAAATTAACACTTGGCACGTCAATAAGGATGACATAATAGAAAGTCCTAGGAATATTGACAACCCCGCTATTGATGATACGGCTGATTTGATTTGGATGTGTGACACTTCGTTTAGAAATGTGAATGATCCTTCGGCTATTGTTGCCATTGGTATAAATACAAGTGGACGTATCGAAAGAAAGATAAACTTGAGTTGTAAAATCAAGAAAGTCATTGATGGAGAAGCTTGGGCCATGCTACTGGCCATGAGACCGTCACGTGATCTTAGCAGTCGGAGAGTTTCGTTCTACTCTTACAACCTTGAATTGATTCAAGGAAATAAAAAAAGACTGGGCTTCACTGGAGCCTCAAACCCATTATTTCGGAAAAGAAAGTTGGATTGGTCGTCACTAAGGATGGGAGGTCAAACATATCAATAGGTGCTACAACACGACTGCAGACGCGTTAGCAAAATGCACAAGGAGGAACATTGTTATACCAGATTGGATGAATTGCACCTTAGTGGATTTCGATAGAAATGAATTACACCTTAGTGGGTTTCGATAGAATTCTGAACAACTTATGTAAGATGTAGTAATAGTTTTAGGTTATGTTAAAAAAAAAAAAAAAAAATCTGCTTCAAGTATCATAACCGCCGCCTGCTTAAACCAATATGTATTCACCCAAATCATAAAAGTTCTTGTTTAATAAACATGAATGTACTAAACAAACCCATGTAAGTAAAAGCCCATTTACCATAAATCTTAAAAATCCACCCATTCCAATTAAATTCAAAAAGCCTGGCCCAACCTCTATGACACATCTCCTTCTTCCTAACAACTACATATTCATTCTGCAAAACTGCCATAGCCAAGTGCTCCATCTTGCGCATCAAATCCCAAAACAAAAAAACACAAAGTTCATTAATCTATCCATCATCCTCTCATCGAAGATGTCCTCACTAGGAAGGTGATTCTACTACTTCATCAAACCAACGGTATAATAACTCCTATCAGCGTCGCTCATCTCTTTTAAATTCCCGTAATCGTTATAAAGAGTACCCAGAGACTCGTAGCTTCTTTAGAATCGTGACATGGTTTCCAATCAGTCAGAACTTGTACCATTCTCCTTGTTCAAAGAAATCCTAATTCAAACAGTGATGAAACTCGAAGACTAATTCTATCTATATTTCTTTCATAGTCATAAAGCTTGAATAATCGCCCCATTTGATACGAAACCAAATCGAGCCTTTTGCTTTCAGAAACCTAACCCAAAAGCAAAGCTTTGATATGAGTATACAAACACAATATCTTACTGAAATATTGGGAGTAGAAACCTAAGTACTCAAGATAACCATTTCGACACCATTCAAAAAAACACGGTTGGGATGTGTAAATCAAGCCATGGATCAAGTTTTCACTTCCTTCTTCTCACAACAAAAATTAAATATCTGCAATTATGTTTGTAAATTAACTTTAATTGCAGCGTGAGCTTTGATGGTATTCACTTGATGAATGATGAAGCTTATGAGGCTCACAACTCATTTTCAACACCCTCATAATAAATCGCATTTTGCAAAATCAAGAAAGGAAATCTCCTAAGAATATATGAAGCCAGAAAGGAGAAATTAGATCGGCCGCGACAAAATAAGAAAAATTCATAAGCAAATTTAACAAAAGCAAGGAAGAATTTGTCATTCATTTTCAATACAATTGAATTTTAAGTTTTTGTTAATTAATTTATTGGTTATCAGGTTTCAGCCACCATAGGCATCATGATAACTATCTTGGGGCCTATAGGAGGAGCTCGCACAATTATCATGCATTCCAAAACTTATAAAATGTTCTCTTAGTCCACATAGATAAGGTATTTAGTACAACAAAATCATGTTATATTTTAGTATGTAAATTCTGACATTTTATTATTTTGTGATACAGATTCTGGCAATTCTAAAACTTGGCTCTTTTTTAATCGTAACCAAGTTTTTTTTTTGGTAATTCATTAATCAAATCAACTTGAATTTTTAGCTACTATATACTTCTCTAATTTTTCCCCCTTTCTTTGCTTTTGTTAGGGAAACTCAGGAATTGCTAGAAGAGAATTGGGTTTCAGCCCATTTTTTGTAGATCGGCAATAACTAGAGGGGTCATTTAAGTGAGTAGTAGTAGTGTTTTGGAAAAAAAGAAAAGAAAAAGAGTAGTAGTAGTAGTGTTTGGGTTTAAGTCACAGTATAATTAGATTAGTTTAATGTTTAATACTAGCTAACATTCTAGTTTTTTTTCTTTTGGCGTTGTTAGCTTGTAGTCTTGTTGTTTAAGAACTTTATGTTACTATGTAGTGGCTATTCAATCGTCCAAGTCATTTGTGACGTAGGTTGGTTAATTTATCTTTTTGGTATATTATAAAAGCATTTTGATAAGCATGATTAGCTAGTTTTCGATAATATTTCTTACCTTAACATCTTTCATTACTTAAGCAAAATCCCAATCTCATGTCAACAAATCGATCTTCATTTCTAATCAAACAGAAAACTCATAGCAATCTACATGCGTAATCAAAATCCAATAAATTACCCCAATCATCTCTGTTTTTCATCTTCCTTGTTTAGTCATGCATCATTTTTACCTGAATCTTCAGTTTCTAGAGAAGCAAAAAAGCGTTTCTAGTAGTGTTTGGGTTTAAGTCACAGTATAAAGTATCTTTTTAATTAATGATGTATTAGATCAAGTGTTTTATTATCTTGATTTTCTTTAGTCATTGATCTAATTTTTTTTACTTCAATAAATATTATCGTTTTCTTGTAAAATTAAAGGGACTCATATATAATAAATATATACTCCACAATTCAAAGTGGACTACTCTTAGTAGTTCGATTGTCACCCTACTGGGGGATTCAATTATAGACAATACCACATAATCGTCTAGTGTGTGGTAGTGATCCTGACAGGCTTGTCTAACTAAATAGTCAATAGGGTTATATTTCCACCACCGATCTCTACGCAAGGTCCCTTAGCCAAGTCCCTTGGTAGTGTTGAGGTTTCCTTCTAAGCTACCCTAGTGGGAATTTCATTGGAGAGGTTACTGAAATCGACCACCCAGTGGCGGACAAAGATGATCAGGAGATGATAAGGTTTAGGGTTAAATTCGACACGAGAAAGTCATTAAAGACGGGGGTATATATAGAACAATTCGAAGGTCCAGCATGGGTAGCATTCATTTATGAAAATATTGGAATTTTCTGTTATAACTGTGGAGTGCTTGGTCATAATAAGAATGCCTGCTCCACATGCATTACCAAACCTAGATGGAATAATAATGCGTTTAAATATACTAATTGGAGTAAGGATCTTACAGTGTAAAGTGAAGACAAGCCGCTCTTTGTGATCAGGAAACGCGACAGATGGGGGGTTTTGGATGAAATAATAAGATTTTATCCTTATCGAAGGTTTGAAGGAGATGACGAAGACACTGACAAGGAATCCAAACAAGGTGAAGCAACTCGTAACTTCTCAACTTTCAAAGTGGGTGATATTCAAGTACCAGTTCAAAACGCTGCAGACAACTCAAATAATGAAAAGAAAAACGATGGTTCAGAATCAAGTAAAAGAAAGAGAGAAAACACAGTCTACTAGGAGATATTACTAAAGGTTTGGAGCTTCCTGAGGAGCCATTCAAAATTTCAGCAACTCAATTCCCTGGACTTTATAGAGCATTTCAAAATGAATGGAAAGACATAGGGAAAAGTTTGATTGTTAATGGTGATATTGTAAAAGAGATGATGAATGAAAAATACAGTACCATTGAAGAGCTGTACAAGGACTTTCTTCATGGTGACAAGGAGAACTACTTAGCGAGAAAAGATCAGACTAACGAGATCAAGAACAAAGGAAAAGCAATAGTGATTGCTACAGCTGAAGACAGAGAAAGGAGGACAAAATACAAATTCGATGGTAGAGCAGGTATAAATAATAACATGAATAATGACGTTGCTATTGTTCCAGATATCAATTTGGGAGCACAGATGGGTTTGAATAGTTTGTTATATAACAATCCTTGGACTGTGGGGAATACAAACGAGAAAGAATCAAATGGGAGGGCAAGACAAGCAGTTCAGGCTGCACAAGGCCTTATTGATCTAAACAATGATAATACTCAGAAAAGGAAGGTGCCAGAGGGTGTAAATGATGAGTTATTTGCGAGTAAACGAAGGAATTAAGAAGAATTCGAGATGATGGGGAAAAAGATAGGGGAGATACAACTTTTCATGGACGACTTATATGATTGCTTAAGTGACGTTAAGCACCAATTCATGCTTAAAGAGGGTCTTTATCCACAAACTAAGGGTATAATGGTGAACAACAAGAGCAATAACAACAAGATGTTTTACTGTGATGGAATTTCGTGTGATGGACATTTTGACAAAGATTGGGAAAGTGCAAGTGACTCAAACGATGCTGCAGCTTCCGAGGTGCCACCTGTGAGAAGAGGCAACATTGGAAACGCTTTAGAGAATGGTGAAAATGCTGGAGTGAATTTGTTCTATGGTTAATTGCATGGTGTGGAACTGCCAAGGTGCGAGGGAAACCTTGACTCAACGCAGTTTAAAGTCCCTATTGTCTAGGTTTAATATATCTGTATTATGTTTGATTGAGTCGAAGTTACGATGTAATGATGTTAGTTCTGTTAAGGTGTTAGAGTCTTTCAAGTACATCCACTGTGTTAACCCCACTGGCTCTCATTCTAAGTCAGGTGGAGTACTAGTGGCATGGAAAAAAAATATTAAGTTATCTATCTGTTTTTCGAGTCCTTTATATGTAATTTGCAAAATGAATGAACTATGTGATAGGACCTGGTTCCTAGTGTTTGTGTATGCTCCTTGTGATGAAAACTTGAGATTAAAACTTTGGGAAGAATTAACAATCTGGAACAACAAACAAAAGGAAGCTGTGGTTTTGCTCGGTAACTTCAATGAAGTAGCAAGATTCTCGGAGAAAGAAGGTAAAAATCAAGCAAATTTGGATAGAATTATCAACTTCAATAATTTCTTTAGAGACAATAGCCTAGTAGAACTCGAATCAAAAGGATGCTTTTATACTTGGAACAATAATAGGGAGGGGAAAGAAAATGTAAGAGAAAAGCTTGATAGAGGGTTATGTAACTTAAAATTTCTAGAATTATACCCAAATACCTTCATCAAAGTAACCCCAGCAGTGGGCTCGGATCATTCATCGTTAATTCTTCAACGAGAAATTAAGAATACACCAAAGAAACAACATTTCATTTTTGATTCAAGATGGTTAGATGATGAAAATTATTATGATATAATAAAAAATTCATGGAAATCAAAGGAGGAAGGAAACTCGATCAAGAATTTCCAAAACAAGAAGGATAAGACATGCAATGCGTTAACAAAGTGGAGCAAAAATACATTCCCAAATTCCAAAAGAAGAATAATTGAATTACAACAAGAATTAGAAGTCTTACAAGATAAAAATAATGAAGAATATCAACAAGATAAAGTGAAGACTATTAAAAATGAGATGGATAATTTATGGAATAAAGAGGAAATTTATTGGGCCGATAGAGCTAGAGATTTGCATATCCAATGTGGAGATAAAAACACTACATACTTTCACAATAGTACTAAAATAAGAAAAGCATCAACAGAATTATTGCTATTAAGGATGAAAATGGTTATTGGAATTAAGAAATAGAGGAAGTCAAAGGAATATTTCAAAGATACTATGTCAACCTATTTAAAAAAGAAGAAAGATTTGATAGATCGGAGGAGGATATCACGGAATTCATTCCATGTAAAGTCACAGAGGAAATGAATAGAGAATCGATCAAAATACCACTTGAAGAGGAAATAAAAGAAGCGGTTTTCAGTATGTCGGGAGCAAAAGCACCGGGCCCAGACGGACTTACTGGAAAATTCTACCAAGAATTTTGGGAAATAATTAAAAATGATGTGATAAAAATTGTGAAGGATTTCTTCAATTTCAAATGCAAAGTGGAGGATATCAATGATACGCTTATAACCCTGATTCTGAAAGGGGAAATGCAAGAAAAACCGAAAGATTATAGACCCATAGCCTGCATCAACTTTATATTTAAAATTATTGTTAAAATTCTGGCAAATAGACTCCAACCATATATGGACACTATTATATCACCAACACAATCGGCTTTCATTAAAGGAAGATGCATCCAGGACAACATTTTAGTAGCACAAGAGGTTTCCTATTTCTTGAATAATAAAAATAGATCAAAAAAAACATATGCGGCGATAAAAATCGATATGGCCAAGGCGTATGATAGAGTGGACTGGGATTTTCTTATGAGGGTATTGGAAAAAATTGGGTTTTGCGATAAATGGAGAAAGATGGTTTTCTTATGTATATCAACAGTTCATATGCAGGTTCAAATTAACGGGGAAAGGCTTGGAAAATTTACAACGGAAAGAGGACTAAGACAAGGTGATCCTTTATCGCCTCTTCTATTTTCTATAATGACATAATCTCTTATTTACCTCATCAAAGAATATATTGAGAATGAAAATTTCAAAGGTCTAAAAATAACTAGGAATTGTCCAATGTTGACTCACCTTCTCTTTGCCGATGATGCTTTATTCTTCATGGAAGCTACTTCAGAAAATATGGACAAATTCAAGGAAATTATGAACAAATATTGTGGTACATCGGGACAAGCTGTTAACTACAACAAATCCTCGATCTTATTCAGTAAAGGTATTGATGAAAATTTGAAGACCAGGCTAGAAAATAAACTAGGAATCTCGAGTACAAATTCTTTGGGCAAATATTTAGGTATTCCTCTCACACTAAAAAGATCTAAAACTGAGAATTTAAATTATATCAAAGACAAGTTAATAAATAAGGCATCCAGCTGGACATCGAAATATCTCTCAGACGGCGGTAAGGAAGTTCTTATAAAGGCAGTTCTTCAATCTATACCCAACTATGCAATGTCGATATTCGAATTTCCAAAAATACTTTGTAAAAAGCTTTCAAGTATTACATCAAAATTTTATTGGGATCTAAAAGATAAGAAGAGAATACACTGGGTCTCTTGGAAGAGTATCACTAAGTCTAAGAAAATTGGGGGTCTTGGGTTTCGCGATTTCCATAAAATGAATTTAGCGATGTTAGCGAAGCAAGCTTGGAGGCTAATTAACAACCCAGATTCATTAATAGCACAAGTATATAAAGGTATATACCACCCAAAAGAAGATATGTGGAACGCAAGACTCAAACAAAATAGATCGTGGAGTTGGGCGAGTATAATGAAAGGGCTATCTTTTTTGAAAAAAGAATCCTGCTGGCAGATTGGTAACGGTCTTTCAGCAAATGTTTGGGAAGATAATTGGATCGGACCGGGAATGATACTGGACAAATGTGACTGGATTCCAATCAATAAAGTTGCGGAATTATTTAACAACGGCTATACGGGATGGAATAATAATTTACTAAATCTAATTTGCAATGAAAGAGAGATAATCGAAATTAAGAACAATCAGTTAATAAATATTCAAAAAGATGACATAATTATTTGGCCTCGTACGAAAGATGGAGGGTATACTAATAAATCGGGATATCATATGTTGGTTAATGAAGAGGTTAACAACGAAGCAAATACTTCCACCAAAGCCATTGAAGAAGGAAAATCGACCTTGTGGAATATGGTCTGGTCAACTAATGTTCCTACTAGAATGAAAAATTTTGTTTGGAAAATAATCAGAAATGCAATACCCACTAAGAAGAACTTGAAAAAGAAAAAATGCATTCAAAGTGTAACATGTGAATGGTGTGAAAATGGCGAAGAATCGATTGAACATTTATTTTTACAATGTCCTTTTAGCGCGGCTGTTTGGGCGGAATCACCCCTACAATTAAAGATTAATTTAGAGGAGAAATTGACATTTAGGGATTGGTTTACTACTACGACTGAGGTTTACTCATCAAACGGTTGGGATAAAAAGGAATTGGCAAGCACAATGATAGCGGTGCTTTGGAGCATCTGGAAGGCACGAATGAAAGGCTATCATGAACACAAGAAATGGAATGTCTCTGAAATAATAGATAACTCAAGACGCATTATTGGAAAATTGTTTTCAAATAATCAATAATCAAAAAACTCAATCACAACCACGAGCGGCGAACAAGAATCTTTATCATCTAATATAAATAATATGAATAACAAGAATCTTACTCCAGCCGATATTAGTTGGTTCAATGACGCATCTTTCACAAGCGCAAGAGAACCCGCAAGTATAGCTTCGATAGGATTCAATAAAGAAGGAAAAATTGATCATACAATAGGAATAAGGAAAACAATAAGAAGTGCAAAAGAATGCGAAATTTGGACGCTAATACAAGCAATGAAATATTCGGAAGAACACAATTATAAAAAAGTTAATTTTTACACGGACAATTTGGAATCAGTACAAGAAATATTCAAAATAAGAAAAGCAGATTGGAGATACCAACCTTTAATTGAAATTATTTGGAATTGGATAAAAAGATTTCCTGAATGGAGAATTAATCATATCGCAAGGGATCACAATAAACTAGCCGATAGAGCTTTTAAGGAGATTAGAAAGAAAGGAGTTTTAGACCAATTGAATTTAGAATTTACCAAAAGTAGTATAGTATAGATCCATTATATTTGTCTATTAAATATAATAACTGATTTGCTTTTCAAATGGACAAAAAAAAAATCAATGTCAACACTATAAAGAGAAACATGCATGCATACACACAGTCATGCTTTCCGATAACTATAATATACAACATCAACAACTATTAAGCAATAATATAAGAAAAGGGAAAAGAATTCCTACCTTAATTGGTTATTATGCTAACCCTTTACTAAAAGAAAAAAATCATGTATTGACAAATAGTAGGGGTGAGCATGACCAACCCATCCATTGAACCGACCCAACCTGTTTTTTTTTTTTAAGGTATTTTGGTTAATTTTACCAAAGGTACAAATATAACTCGTATATTTTTTAAAACCCGGCCATTTATCTCGGGTTTACCATTTGTACATTACCCATGTAGACCCGAGCACTGTAGTCAAAACAATGAGTATATAGCAAAAGTTTTGAGACATTGAATAACATGTTCAAGCTTATCTAATTGCACCTCATGTGAGTTTCTTCCTCCATAAAATTTATGTGTTTTTTATGACCTGTAAAAAAAAGAAAATTTACACGTTAGAGTGGGATGAAAGAAAGTGAACCACAACACCTTAACCTTTAAGAAAGTAAAAGCAAATGAAAGAAAAAAAAGATACTCATTTACCAGGTGTTAACATGTTGATGTTATCAATCTTACCTCCGATTTTAAGTAGCTTAATTATTAGTTTCTTTTATTTTCTTTAGCCTCTCATTATTGTAAATATATGTTCAATATCTTTTTTTCTTTAAATATGCATTGTATATTTTAATTGCATTAATATTATAATTTAGAAATTCTCAATTATAACATACACGCTCAGAGATTTTTCGAACATGTTCAGTGATTTTTCGAGTATACTTCGAGAATTTTTTAGCATGCTCACATACATTCTTAATATACTCAGATACTTTTGAGATAATTTAGAGATTTTTTTAACTGAATCAGAGTTTTTCTTAACTGACCTACTTACTTATTGAGCCGACTCAGTAACTTGTCGAACCGACTCAAAAACTTGTCAAAACGAACTAAAAACTTGATAAGAGCTTGTTTTTGTTTTGTGTAGACTTTATTTTTATTTGAAAGTGTTTTAATATTTTGCCACATGTATTTTGTTTGTGATATCTTAAAATTAATATTGCCTTTCCTCTTTAGGTATCGAAAACCCTTACTATTTCGCCCCAAGTGATTTACTAAGTTATTATGAACCAGCCCATATGGAGGTCATCTCCCTTTTCTCACCCCATCTTCCTCATTAAGACATAAACCAACAATTGTTCTAAAAATCGGCCTAGACGGCGCCTAGGCGCTAGAAGGTAGTGTACCTTCTAGAAATGGCCCAGGCGGCCTCCAGGCAGTCCTAGGTGGGCTTATGTGGGCTTAGGCGGCGCCTAGGCGGATCTAGGCGGCCCTTAGGTGGTTTGGAGACTAAAATTTATAACAAAATCTATTATTTGATACAAAAATTGAAAAGAAAAATCTATGTTTTGACTTAAAAAATTATATAAAATAAAAAAAAATCAAATATAAATGATTATTATTCAGAACCGCCTAATAAAAAAACACCTAGTCAGGTGGTCGACCATCCGTCTAACGCCCGATGCCTTTTAGAACACGGTCCCCAGGTCAGAACCGAAGCCTGCTCAAACCAGTATCATAAAATCTTAAACAGTTGGGTTAGCTCAACTGGCCAGAACCTTGCTATTTCTTCAGCACTTAAAGTGGAGGTCTAGAGTTTGAATCTCCTCTTTAACGGGTGTAAAGTAAGGGTACGAGGCTCAAACCCCTTTGAACATGGGTAACCTAATTTATGGGGAGGCGTGTATATTCCCGTGGGATTAGTCGTGGTGCGCGCAAGCAATTGCGAATCACCCATGTACCAAAAAAATAAATATCATAAAATCCTTGTTTATAATCATCACCTTTATAAACCAAACCCATGAAAGTAAAAGTCCATTTACCATTAATCTTAAAAATCCACCCACTCCAATTAAATTCAAAAGGCCCTGGCCCAACCTTTATGACACATCTCCTTCTTCCTAACGACCACATCCTCACTCTGCAAAACTGTCATAGCCAAGTGCTCCATCTTTCCCATCAAATCCCAAACGTAAGAGTATGTTTGGATGGAGGGATTGGGAGGAATGGGATTGTACTAAAGGATAATGACAATCCTATCCCTTGTTTGTTTTGGAAATAAGTAGAGGGGATAGTTTATTAAAGAATACTTGCAAGCCCATACGAACCCATATATTCAATCCCTCCAATTCGGTGAGATTGGGAAGGAAGTATTTTTTTATTACGTTGTAATGTCTAAGTTACCCTTATTCTTTCTTTATAAAATATTTTAATAGGGGTATATGAGTCATTTAGTTATAAAAAGAATCCCTTTCTCCCATTATTCTTTTAATCCAAACACCGGATACATGTTATCCTTTAATAAAATTCCCCCTTCTCTTTTTATTCAATCCAAACAAGATTAAATACTCTCCTTTCCATTCCCTTGTTATACTCTCCCTTCCTATCCTTTAATAAAGAATCACTCCTTAATCCAAACATACCCTAAAGTTTTGTATGGCAACAAAGATAAAAGAAAAAAACACAAAGTTCATTTATTTTCCAATAATCCATTCATCGAAGATGCCCTCACTCAATAATCTATTCCATGTCCTAACACAACAATTACACCCAAAACCCATCTTAGTGAATACCCTTGAGTACCCCACACTGTAGCTATCAACCGTGACAGTACCAACTTTCGAAGATTGGGGAGGAAGGTAATTCCACTGTTTAGAATCCAATTTATCAAAGAGATCACAACTTTGGAACCTTTCAAAGTCATCAGCTTGATATAATCGCCCAATTTGACACGAAACCAAACGATCACATTCCTTTTGCTATCATAAGGACCAGAAAATTTCAGAACCCCAACCTAAAGCCAAAGCTTTGATATGAGTACACAAATACAATTCCTTTGAATTCTTCTTTACTAGAAAAAAGAGATAATAAAAAGGATATGAATTTAAGAAGCGATCAAAACATCTCAACTTTGAACAAAAGAAAATATCAAAACATCTCATGATTAGAAAAATAATGTAAAAAATCTGAAGACTCCACGAATAACTTTAGTTCCATAATCTCCACACCATTCAAAAAGCGGCTGGGATGTGTGAATCAAGGCATAGATTCTATTCATCAATCACATTTTGCAAAATTAAAAGGCAAATAACACATTATCCATCATTAAACCAAAAGACACCATCTTCAAAGATTCTATCTTGAGCACACAATTTAAAATTTTCACATTACAAGCAACACTTTTTAAAATGTTTACATAGTGGATTATTATTGGTATATATTATATACAACATACTTAAAAATAACACAAAAGAGAGATCGATAAAAGTTCTTCATTCATATATATGATTAGTAGAGTTTTAATTACAAAAGGGATAAGACAAATAAGATAAAATGTCTTATAAAGATTTGATCTTATCAAATAATCATAAAAGTATAAAACTTATAAATATGTAATCTCAAATTATCTTTACAAAAATACAATCTCCTACAACTAAACACGTCAATTCCTCCCTAGCGTTTATATAATCATCCTCCGGTTATTTCTTCTAAGTAGATAATACCCCCTTGCAGCAATTAGACATCCAGTTGTTACTATCTGGTGGCAAATCAATCACCTTAGGGTTATTCATACAGCAAACAGGGAATCTTCCTTTAATTCTCTCCTTTGAACAATTTCCCTGCTCGATAATTTTACCTCCAAGAATCCCCATAATAATCTCATCTTTCATCCAAGTCCAACTCAATTGCCATCGAGGTGCTTCAATACTAAGGAATTGGACATCTTATTGTTTTTTCCGATCCCCCATACTCTCGATACAACTAACTTGATTTTTAGAGCTTTCCAGGGGAGTCCATAGCCATGGTTGATCTTGATGATTGCAAGAGTTTGTTTTTAATGGAGTATTTGAAACCCAGCTCAACTACAATCCACGCTTTAGCTTTAGATCACCTTAATTTATATCTCAAAGTTGCCTGAAGAATTATATAAAAATATGTTCCTAAAACAAAAAATAGTGAATATATAAGCAGGATGTATAATAATTACAGACTTGAATATAACTTCAAGACCGACACATCCAAGAATAACATAGTTAAGAAATAATGTAAGGGAGTGTAGATCTTAATAATAAAGAACAACCTTTGCTTGCTTGACCATGGAGTTTGTATCCTTCTTTTTCGATATAAATTCACAAAAACAAAGATAAGAACCTTTAACTGATTACGGTGGGGCTGAAGGCTTACCGGAATTAAAAAGACATCAATTGTTCTGAAGAAAATGCGACATCAGATTGACTCCCAATGCTCGATGTAAATTTCAAGGTGATTTCTTCAAAAGATGAATTACTGCTTGTGTAACCTCGGATAAGTATTTATCATATGGATCTTTAAGATATAGGACAGATATGAGTTTTGAGACCTTGCAAGTACACCACCAAGAATGGAAGATATGCGTGGCGCGCGGGACTGGTGAAGGTAGGCAGTGCTACTGGGAGGTTTTTCTGGTGGGAGACGGGAGGTATAAGATCACTACTAATGGCCAAAGACAGATCTGGTTTGTTTTCGAAACCAGATTTTACTGGGTAGGGGAAGACTACTGTTAAGGAAGTTGTGATAGTTCCGTGTTCAACAAAGAAGACAGTAGATAGAAATGGTTATGGAGATTGGAGTGGGGGTGAATAAACTTTTGAAGAAGAAGAAGGTTGAGAGTTGGGGTTATTGGATCACGGGACTGTGGTACTTTCTGTAGGATGTTAAAGATAATAATTCATATTTTTGGTGGGGATTTTGGACCCTCCTTTACTTTTGGTTTTGTCCTCATTAACCTAACGGACAAACAATAATAAAAGAGGAAAGGAAGAGTTTGGGTAAAATATGATAAGATAAGAAAATGGAATCTTATAAAATGATGGTTTTTTAATGGGATTATGGGATCATGACTGGTTTGTTATTTTTATTTTGGATCGATGAAAATGTTTCAATAAAACAATGGAGAAGGGTTGATTGTACTAAAGTTGGTAATAATTGGAAAATAAAATTTGAGGTCAAGATTTATATATAATGGATATTTGGACTGTGTTCAAGACGTTCGACGATACTTTTCGATGAATACATTTTTTTGGAGCTGTCACGACATTCGGGCACCCTTGACGGTATCACAAATTAGGTTTGTTTTGGGTAGGTTCAAGTCGGGTGTGGCACGCTTTTGTGGAACAATGATGCGTCAAGATGACTCAGTGATATTATTAGAACCTTTAATTATGATAATACGTTTATTTTGGAACCCCACGAGCACTGCTTTTCACTCAGGTGAGGTGGGATTCTTAATGTTGTGGCACTCGTATGTTCACCTAGATATAATTATTGGTAATCCGCATTTATCTCATTTTGCATATTAATGAATCATGCTTCGCTTATTTTTTGATTCGTATACATGCACCAAACAATTTTGATGATAGTGTGTGGGTTTGGACCAAGATTACTGAATGGAGTCAGGGGATCAATGAACCATGTATTATAATGGGCGACTTCAATGATATTCTAAATCCTAATGAGACGTGTAGCAGTATACCACCTAATATGAATCATATTATGGAATTCAAGAACTTTACTTACAAGAATACTCTTGTGGACATACATTCATACGGATGTTTCTTTATATAAAATAACCGACGAACAGGAGATGAACTTGTAAAAATTAATCAGGACAGAGCATTAACGACTTATAAATGGTTGAAGAAATACCTAAAGGCTCAGTTGTTTGTTCCACCAGCAGTAGGGTCATAAAAGTATAAAACTTATAAATATGTAATCTCAAATTATCTTTACAAAAATACAATCTCCTACAACTAAACACGTCAATTCCTCCCTAGCCTTCTCATAATCATCCTCCGGTTATTTCTTCTAAGTAGATAATGCCCCCCTTGCAGCAATTAGACATCCAGTTGTTACTATATGGTGGAAAATCAATCACCTTAGGGTTATTCATACAGCAAACAGGGAATCTTCCTTTAATTCTCTCCTTTTAACAATTTCCCTGCTCGATAATTTTACCTCCAAGAATCCCCATAATAATCTCATCTTTCATCCAAGTCCAACTCAATTGCCATCCAGGTGCTTCAATACTAAGGAATTGGACATCTTATTGTTTTTTCCGATCCCCCATAGTCTCGATACAACTAACTTGATTTTTGAAGCTTTCCAGGGGAGTCCATAGCCATGGTTGATCTTGTTAATTGCGAGAGTTTGTTTTTAATGGTGTATTTCAAACCCAGCTCTCTGCTTCTTCTAATCAACTACAATCCACGCTTTAGCTTTAGATCAGGTAAGTTCGCACACCAGCTTAATTTAAATCTCTAAGTTGCCTAAGAATTATATAAAAATATGTTCCTATAACAAAAACACAGTGAATATATAAGCAGGAAGTATAATAATTACAGACTTTAAGATATAGGACAGATATGAGTTTTGAGACCTTGCAAGTACACCACCAAGAATGGAAGATATGTGTGGCGCGCGGGACTGATGAAGGTAGGCAGCGCTACTGGGAGGTTTTTCTGGTGGGAGACGGAAGGTATAAGATCACTACTAATGGCCACAGACAGATCTGGTTTGTTTTCGAAACCAGAATTTACTGGGTAGGGGGAGACTACTGTTAAGGAAGTTGTGATAGTTCCGTGTCCAAGACAGTAGATAGAAATGGTTATGGAGATTGGAGTTGGGGTGAGTAAACTTTTGAAGAAGAATAAGGTTGAGAGTTGGGGTTATTGGATCACGGGACTGTGGTACTTTCTTTAGGATGTTAAAGATAATGATTCATATTTTTGGTGGGGATTTCGGGCCCTCCTTTACTTTTGGTTTTGTCCTCATTAACTTAACGGACAAACAATAATAAAAGAAGAAAGGAAGAGTTTGGGTAAAATATGATAAGAATCTTATAAAATGATGGTTTTTTAATGGGATTATGGGATCATGACTGGTTTGTTATTTTTATTTTTATTTTGGATCGATGAAGATGTTTCATTAAAACAATGGAGAAGGGTTGATTGTACTAAAGTTGGTAGTAATAGGAAAATGAAATTTGAGGTCAAGATTTATATATAATGGATATTTAGACGGTCTTCAAGACGTCCGACGACAAATTTCAATGAATACATTTTTTTGGAACTGTCACGACATTCGGGCACCCTTGACGGTATCGCAAATTAGGTTCGTTTTGGGTAGGTTCAAGTCGGGTGTGGCACGCTTTTGTGGAACAATGGTGCGTTAAGATAACTCTAGTCGGATATTATTAAATATGATGTCTTTTTAATGGTACGTGATTTCTTTAACAATAGCATATTACTGGAAGAATTTAATGATACACTTATCACATTAATGCCGAAGGGGGACGCTCAAGAAGATTTGCGAGATTATAGACCGATTTCATGTGTCAATTTCACATAAAAAATCATAGCAAATTTTTTGTCTAATAAGTTAAAAAGATTTACGAATGACATTGTATCCCCGACACAATCAGTGTTCATCAAAGGTGGAGCAATTCAAGATAATATATTGATAGCACAGGAAATCTCATACTATATGAATAAGAAGAGGAAAAATCCAAAACATATGGCAGCAATAAAAATAGATATGGCCAAATCTTACGATCAGGTAAGATGGGATTTTGTGATCCTAATTCTGACAAAACGGTTCAAAGTTTTTCTAACAATGGATGGGATAAAAAAGTGGTGAGGGCTTATATTTTATCTTTAATGTGGAATATTTGGAAGGAAAGAATGAAATGTTTCCATGAGAAAAAACCGTGGTCAATTGAAGATATTTTCTAAAGAGTTAAAGACTCTATGAGGAGATTGTTTGGTGATAAATTAACACTTGGCACGTCAATAAGGATGACAGCATAGAAAGTCCTAGGAATATTGACAACCCCGCTATTGATGATACGGCTGATTTGATTTGGATGTGTGACACTTCGTTTAGAAATGTGAATGATCCTTCGGCTATTGTTGCCATTGGTATAAATACAAGTGGACGTATCGAAAGAAAGATAAACTTGAGTTGTAAAATCAAGAAAGTCATTGATGGAGAAGCTTGGGCCATGCTACTGGCCATGAGACCGTCACGTGATCTTAGCAGTCGGAGAGTTTCGTTCTACTCTTACAACCTTGAATTGATTCAAGGAAATAAAAAAAGACTGGGCTTCACTGGAGCCTCAAACCCATTATTTCGGAAAAGAAAGTTGGATTGGTCGTCACTAAGGATGGGAGGTCAAACATATCAATAGGTGCTACAACACGACTGCAGACGCGTTAGCAAAATGCACAAGGAGGAACATTGTTATACCAGATTGGATGAATTGCACCTTAGTGGATTTCGATAGAAATGAATTACACCTTAGTGGGTTTCGATAGAATTCTGAACAACTTATGTAAGATGTAGTAATAGTTTTAGGTTATGTTAAAAAAAAAAAAAAAAAATCTGCTTCAAGTATCATAACCGCCGCCTGCTTAAACCAATATGTATTCACCCAAATCATAAAAGTTCTTGTTTAATAAACATGAATGTACTAAACAAACCCATGTAAGTAAAAGCCCATTTACCATAAATCTTAAAAATCCACCCATTCCAATTAAATTCAAAAAGCCTGGCCCAACCTCTATGACACATCTCCTTCTTCCTAACAACTACATATTCATTCTGCAAAACTGCCATAGCCAAGTGCTCCATCTTGCGCATCAAATCCCAAAACAAAAAAACACAAAGTTCATTAATCTATCCATCATCCTCTCATCGAAGATGTCCTCACTAGGAAGGTGATTCTACTACTTCATCAAACCAACGGTATAATAACTCCTATCAGCGTCGCTCATCTCTTTTAAATTCCCGTAATCGTTATAAAGAGTACCCAGAGACTCGTAGCTTCTTTAGAATCGTGACATGGTTTCCAATCAGTCAGAACTTGTACCATTCTCCTTGTTCAAAGAAATCCTAATTCAAACAGTGATGAAACTCGAAGACTAATTCAATCTATATTTCTTTCATAGTCATAAAGCTTGAATAATCGCCCCATTTGATACGAAACCAAATCGAGCCTTTTGCTTTCAAAGAAATAAAAGATTTTCAGAAACCTAACCCAAAAGCAAAGCTTTGATATGAGTATACAAACACAATATCTTACTGAAATATTGGGAGTAGAAACCTAAGTACTCAAGATAACCATTTCGACACCATTCAAAAAAACACGGTTGGGATGTGTAAATCAAGCCATGGATCAAGTTTTCACTTCCTTCTTCTCACAACAAAAATTAAATATCTGCAATTATGTTTGTAAATTAACTTTAATTGCAGCGTGAGCTTTGATGGTATTCACTTGATGAATGATGAAGCTTATGAGGCTCACAACTCATTTTCAACACCCTCATAATAAATCGCATTTTGCAAAATCAAGAAAGGAAATCTCCTAAGAATATATGAAGCCAGAAAGGAGAAATTAGATCGGCCGCAACAAAATAAGAAAAATTCATAAGGAAATTTAACAAAAGCAAGGAAGAATTTGTCATTCATTTTCAATACAATTGAATTTTACGTTTTTGTTAATTAATTTATTGGTTATCAGGTTTCAGCCACCATAGGCATCATGATAACTATCTTGGGGCCTATAGGAGGAGCTCGCACAATTATCATGCATTCCAAAACTTATAAAATGTTCTCTTAGTCCACATAGATAAGGTATTTAGTACAACAAAATCATGTTATATTTTAGTATGTAAATTCTGACATTTTATTATTTTGTGATACAGATTCTGGCAATTCTAAAACTTTGCTCTTTTTTAATCGTAACCAAGTTTTTTTTTTTGGTAATTCATTAATCAAATCAACTTGAATTTTTAGATACTATATACTTCTCTAATTTTTCCCCCTTTCTTTGCTTTTGTTAGGGAAACTCAGGAATTGCTAGAAGAGAATTGCGTTTCATCCCATTTTTTGTAGATCGGCAATAACTAGAGGGGTCATTTAAGTGAGTAGTAGTAGTGTTTTGGAAAAAAAGAAAAGAAAAAGAGTAGTAGTAGTAGTGTTTGGGTTTAAGTCACAGTATAATTAGATTAGTTTAATGTTTAATACTAGCTAACATTCTAGTTTTTTTTCTTTTGGCGTTGTTAGCTAGTAGTCTAGTTGTTTAAGAACTTTATGTTACTATGTAGTGGCTATTCAATCGTCCAAGTCATTTGTGACGTAGGTTGGTTAATTTATCTTTTTGGTATATTATAAAAGCATTTTGATAAGCATGATTAGCTAGTTTTCGATAATATTTCTTACCTTAACATCTTTCATTACTTAAGCAAAATCCCAATCTCATGTCAACAAATCGATCTTCATTTCTAATCAAACAGAAAACTCATGGCAATCTACATGCGTAATCAAAATCCAATAAATTACCCCAATCATCTCTGTTTTTCATCTTCCTTGTTTAGTCATGCATCAATTTCACCTGAATCTTCAGTTTCTAGAGAAGCAAAAAAGCGTCTCTCTGAAAGATGGGCTATTA
The DNA here is from genome assembly GCA_029959085.1 of Nemophila menziesii. Classification (NCBI taxonomy): domain Eukaryota; kingdom Viridiplantae; phylum Streptophyta; class Magnoliopsida; order Boraginales; family Hydrophyllaceae; genus Nemophila; species Nemophila menziesii. The sequence goes on from JARWIR010000004.1 coordinate 28,835,126, forward strand.
TGGCTTCGAGATCGAAGCTCTAGTACTTTTGGTGAGATGCTTGGTATATGTCAGATGCTAATAAAGCGTGTAATAACATAGAAGATGCTTTCATGAACCAAGGTGTAAATAATCTTCTGAGGTCTAAATCTGTTCCACTACAGAAAATGTAGTCATTCTAGATCATGAAGAGGCAAATTAGAGGCTTCTCAAGATGGAACAATAGCAAGAAGCTCAAAATCATCGTGTAAAGGTAAATTTTCGAGTTTATCTTCTCGAGGAACAAAAAAAAACTAGCAAAGAAGGATCTAGCACATCACTATCTGGTGTAATTTCAAGTGAAAATGAAGATTCAAGATGTTTGTTTGATTGCGGGCTTCATTTTGGAGTAATTTTAAGGTTAATTGCAACAGTAAGCCCGTGTTTTGCGGGATATCTAAACACACCTTGTATCTTGCAGAGTTTCTTCCCTTCTCTTTTTGTTTTTTTCTAGTTGGTCATTTTTTATTAGTTAGTCCACAGTTTGAGGTCATTTTTAATTCCGTTCTTAAGTAAATTTTAGGATCCGATTTCTCTCTTTATAGTGATCCTCTATGTATTATTTATCTAAAGTTGAAGAATTAAGTAAACGAAATTGTATCTTTTGTGCACACGCTTGCTATCTTTGCATTTAGCCCTGTCTTGACTTAGAATGAGGACATGAACCTGAGTGATACTAACATAAGACTACTCAAACAGGGATTAATCTTCTCAATTATAGTAAAAATACATCATCTACATTGTTCATAGTAGGTAATATATGATTCAACAATTGATCTCCAACGCTTTGATTGGTTCACCGCCATGTTTCTTAATTAATATTTAGTTTCTCTTATTTTTTCTTCTATTTTATAAAAGTAAACCTGTACAGAGAACTGATACAAATTTGAGTAGTATTAGTAACATCCTTACAAACAAGGAATGAAATAACTTTTTCCAATATACTCTTCAGCACAAATTAATTAAGAATGGACATTTTTAATGAATCATACAAGTAAAAGATTAAAGAGGTAACGAATATTCATTAGTAACTTAACTAGTAGGAAATTATGGAATCTATACACCGGCTAAAAATAAATATAGAGATTATCTTCATCAGTGCTCCTCCACCATTAGGAGCTGTATCCGCAAACCGAAACTCCGTACCAAAACCTCTACTATGCGCAAAAGGCCTGATACATTCGAATATCCGCATCACTCACACTCTTTCGCACATATTTCACTGATGGGATGAATCCCATTGACGCGGTGATATTATGGATCCAATCCTTCAAATAAACAGAAGAAAAAATGTTGAGTGTGAGCGTTTATATACATACAATACAAGAAGAATGACTTACTAAGTCCAATAAGAAGGTAAGAATGCTACCAACTAACTTAGGAGCAGGTTGTGAAGGGATAAATCTCGTCACCGGGTCAATGGGTATGACTCCCATCACCGGGTCAATGGGATAAAAATCCCATCACGGGTTCAATGGGATAAAATATCCCATTACCGGGTCAATGCGATATAGATTCCATCACCGGGTCAATGGGTTAATGATCCCATCACCGGGTCAGAGGTGAAGAAGAAAAAAATTCCGATTCTATAATGTTGTCTGAATCCCAATAACAATGTGAAATTAACAATTATATAATCTCAACAAGTTGAAACTAGTAATAACTAAAATAGGAAAGTGTCAAACCTTTGGTTTTCGGATGGAAGTGTTACATTACAAATCATAATTCTTGGAATTCAATAACTTGATGCATCTTCTCTAAATTAAAAAATGTGAAGTGTAAACTCTGTATTATGTCAAAATAACTTCTCATGTGGATCATCTTGTCTCTTAAACAAGCATTGTATCAATCTGAATACTTAATCAAAGCTTAATTCTTGATTTTATCCTTTGACCCTCCAATTACAGGAAAAAAAAAAGTAACACCATCAAGAATCTGTTAATAACATGTTCATTAAACGTATGAACGGTAGTACTATATCAAACAACTATTCCAAAAATTGTTCCTTTACAGTACATAACAAGTGCAAATTTTGTGATTTCTTGTCATGGTTCTAAAATCTAAGGTCTCTTTTGCATTTCCGTGGATAACATAATTTTTCAGCAAGTGGTTTCTTCAGAAGACTGGTCATGAAGGTTGTATTTAACTTTTCATTCATCATTTAAATGAAGTTGGTCCTCAGATAAAGCAGACAAATTAACTGAAACAGGAAAGCGTCCAACAAACTCAGGTATGAGGTCAGAAGCAATTAAAACACTGCTCTCTGCCTGAAATAATGTTGAATGAATATCAAATGAAAATGATGCCAAGTTAGTATATATTATGAGGTTGAAAAGGGTGATTACAGATTCAAACAGTGAAGATGTTATAGCACTAGGGCAGGATATGGTCTAACAATTTGAGATTTTGGTCTTAGACCACAAATTTTAATATTCAAGGGCCCTGAATTTTTTTCTTATTATAGCAATTTTTATAGAATTTCTTAGTCTATTTTATAGTTTAAAATTAAAACATATAAAAAAATATATGATAAAAATAGGAAATTATATTTCATAACTAAAATAGCTATTTAATGTCTATATTTTTTTTTAATTTTCGGTGTAAAGTTTTGTGTTAGACAAAAAAAAATTATAATAGATATTCTTTCAAAAATTGTCTTAGGCTTCCAATATCTTAGAACCGGCTCTATATAGCACCACTACTTACTCCACCCATTCTCATGTAAAACAATATTAATATTATTATTCAATCCCACAAGAATAATAAACAAATAACTAAGGAGTATGAACAGTTAGAAATTATTTTATCCAAATCAACAAATACTCCACCACATATGAAAAAAAATGTCCTTGGTATCTATCTACACAACATTTTCAATGTAATTTAACGTTGAAATTTTAAATATAAAGTCAACTTGGTCAAATTTAAATTGGACTATGGTGACATGGCGTATTTGATGATGTGGACTCTTGTGGGTTACTTATCTTGACCAAAATCAATGGTCGTCTGAGCCTTATAATATTTCCACCGCCTTACTTAAAAGAAAGACGTGTGGTATTGCTGGTAGCGTTGATCTAATAAGAGTTGGACGGCTGAGATTAAAACCCTTATCTCTCATATATAAGATGCATCTCTTCACAACTCGGTCAGACTTGTTGTTTTCTTCTTTGACTTTGCCTCTTCTTCTCTCTCGTATTCTCGCAGCTGATAAACTTTAGGGTTTGTGTAAATCGAGTTCTATGTTATAAAATACATCGATTAGAGATAGATTTCAAGCAACTTGCTTGTGTGTTGAGTAGTATTTCTTGATAGTGATATAAGGTTTCCATTAAAGCCTTGAGGTTTTCTATTCTCTGTAATTGCTGAAGAATTTAAGCCTGAAGTTGTAACCCCAGTCGTATAGTGCATCAAGCATCTCTCGTAGATTGCTTCAGTGTGGATGTAGGTGTTTGTGCTGAATCACGATAAACGTTGTATTCTTTAATTTCTGCACTTTGTTTTACGCCTTTATTTTCTGGAATTTAAACGTGATTTAAACAAATACTTTCACTATCTTTTCTTAGCCGAGAATGAAAAATAATCTTCATAATTTTACAACTATCTGAGCCTTCTTGGTTTTCTGGGTATTGCGAAAGTTGTTTAAATCGATTTCTGAAAGGTTTCGTCAGGTCGGTTTCTTACAAATCTGTGCATGTGTCTTTTATCAAAACATAAAATAGTTTTGTCGATATAAGTTTTTTTTTTATTGAAACCTACAGATCTAAAAGTATTCAAAGGGTTTCTAAAATCTTTATCCTAGAATGATATTTTCTAGGGTTCGTTAATTTGGATCTAACCCTAATAAGTGGGTTCTTTTCTTTTGTATCTTATATATCTGAACAGATACTACAACGGCTACCACAAGACTTTGAAGTCTCTATGTTTGATAAAAAATACGGTTTTGGAGTTTAGAAAAAAAAAATGTGTGTATTACTATCACAACCAAGGTGTTGCCAGCGCTTGAAGCCGACACAACTAATTGGTCTAAGGAGGCTTTGAAAAGAAAAGAAGAAATCAAAAAAGAGACATTCAGTTTACTATTTATCAACCTATCTGATAATGTGATAAGAAAAGTGGATGGAGCAAAAATTTATATTGAATTATGGGGCAAACTCGACTTTTTATACTATGTTCAATCTGCTCCCAGCCTGTCTTTTCTTAAAGGAAATTTGTTTTCTTATAAAATGGATTTTTCTTAAACTGTAGATGAAAATGTTGATGAGTTTTTAAAACTTAACCTAGTTTTACAAGATCCTGATATGACCATAGATGAGACTAGTAAATGCATGATCCTCTTGAATTCTATTCATGAATCTTATTAAGTTGTAAAAGATGTTTTTCAGTACTCTACTATGATGCATACCTTTGGTCAAATTGTTGCTTCTTTGAAAACTATAGAACTTGAGTTAAAGAATACAAAACGTGTTGGTAATAACTTGTAGAACTGATTCCCCCGAGTATGTGAAACCTAATAATTTTAAGAAAAAGAATAAAGACAATAAGAATAAATTTGATTTGAGAAAGTATTATCATTGTGGGAAACCTGGACACATTAATAAGAATTGTTATGTACTTAAGAATAAGATTGCTAGTAACAAGAGACCAACATTGCTTGTATGCCCCGTAAACCCAATGATACTTGTGAAGTCTTGAATGAACCTAATATTGCATGTAGGTGTAATTGGATTCTAGATTCTGGTTGTACCTTTCACATGAGCCCCAATAAAGAATAGTTTTATGACTTAAGGGAATCTAAGTCTAAAACAGTGTATAGGGGTAATAATTATACTTGTCAAGCGACTGGGATTGGGAAGGTTAACTTGAGACTAAGTAACGGGAAATCGGTAACCCTCACTGATGTGAGATGGATACCTTGTCTTAAAAGAAACCTTATTTCATTAGGTGTTTTAGATGATCTTGGTTGTGTGTATAAAGTTTCAAATAGTGTGTTTAATGTGTATAAGAATAGTAAACTTGTCCTATATGGAAATAAAATTTATGGTTTGTAAATTCTTGATGGTTTATGCATTACTTCTGATTTGAACAATGTTGATAATGTGCTAAGTAAGGATGGCTTGTTGGGTAAGGATTCTATCTCTAACCTTGAATTATGTGAACCTTGTGTGTTAGCTAAGCAACATAGAATGGAACTTACTTCTGGTATTCACATGTCTAAAAGCATTCTTGAATACATACATGTTGATTTGTGGGGCCCTGAAAAGCATAAAACCCATAGGGTGAGGAGATTTTTCTTGTCTTTAGTTGATGATTTATCTAGGCGAGTTTTGACTTTTTGTTGAAAAATAAAAGTGATACTTTTGATACAATAAAAGAGTGGGTTATTTTACAAGAAAAAACACTGGTAAATGTGTTAAAACTTTAAGAACTGATAATGGGTTAGAATTATGTAATGATGAGTTTGATAGTTATTGTAAATCACATGGCATATTAAGGCACATAAATGTTAGGAAAACACCACAACAAAATAGAGTAACTGAAAGAATCAATAGAACATTGTTAGAAAAAATTAAGATGCTCATTGTTTACTTCTGGATTGTCTAAATCATTTTGGGGTGAAGCCCTATATACTGCACTTTCTTAGTTAATATAAGTCCCAACAGGTCACTTAATATGAAATGTTCTATAGAAATGTGGGATAATAAGAAACCTGATTTGTCTAACTTGAGAATCTTTGGTTGCGCTGCATATGCTTATAATAGGAAAGGAAAATTAGACCCTGGGGTCCCTTAAATGTGTATTCTTGGGTTATTAGTCTCATGCATGGTAGTCAAGGCTATATGTTGTGGGATAAAAATGCTAGAGGCATCAAAATCATTATAAGTAGGGATGTTATTTTTAATGAAATTAACTTTCCTTGCAAAAAGAGTCTGTGATTTCAGATAGAAATGTTACTGAATCTGAACAAGTCCCTGAGGGTACAAGAATTAAGGTGGAGCCCCTAACTGATGCTAGAAGTGATGAAGTTGACCAAAGTCAACTTGATCTAGCTAACGAGAGAACCCTAAAGGAGTCCAGCACTTAGAGCAGCCAGGTCACTCTGAGCATACCACTGAGGCTGAGACACCTTCAAAATCTCTACAAGATTGTCTGGTAAATTACCAACTCACTAGAGATAGAGAAAGAAGGGAAACATGTCCTTCTACTAGGTATTCATATATGAACTTGTTTATAGTGCTTTAATAGCTACTATTGAGGTAAGTAAGGCTGGGCCTGAATCTTATACTCAGGTTTTATAATCTAAGGATAATTTTGGTTGGTTAGCTGCTATGAAAGAAGAAATGAACTCTTTGCATGTTAACAATACTTAAATTTTAGTAAAACGCCCTTCTGACCATAATTTGATTGAATGTAGATGGTTGTATAAGATAAAAGAAGGTATATTTGATTCTGACCCACCTCGGCTTAAGGCTAGACTTGTAGTTAAAGGTTATACACAAAGAGAATGAATAGATTTTCAAGAAATATTTGCTCCAGTTGTTAAGTTTAAACAATTAGAATGATGTTATCTTATGTTTCATGTTTTGATTTAGAACTTGAACAACTTGATGTGAAAACTATTTTTTTACATGGTGAACTTGAGGAGAATATTTACATGAGACAGCCGGAGGCTTTTATTGACCCTTAAACATCCTGATTTTGTTTGTTTGCTTAAGAAATCTTTTTATGGTCTTAAACAATCACCTAGGCAATGGTATACGAGATTTGACACTTTTGTTTTGAGTTTAGGTTTTAAAAGAAGTGAGTATGACAATTGTTTATAGGTATGTCCAATCGATAAGCATTTCGAACCCAGCAACTGTTCATACGAATTTCCATGAGATTCAACATCATTTAGTTCTTGGAACATCGATTGTACTATCATGTTACAACTCATCGAATCTGCAACAACACTATCTAAGTTTAAGTTGTTAATACTTGTATCACATATGGACTGATTTGCAATATTTTTCAAACTAGAGTCAACAACTAGTTTAGTGATATTTCTAGCAAAATCACTTGTTTTTTACTACTATCAACTGATTCTTCATAATCAAATTATACTCCATCAGTTTTGAGGTTCAAATCAGCTTCGTTCAACATCAATTTTGCATTTTTTGTTTTCAAAATTCGTTCGAAGCGTGTGTTTATGGCATGCACCTCAGCTTTAAATCGTGTTGTGAGATCACTATCTGACTTATGAAAATGAGATTCAAAAATCACAAGTCATGAGTACCTGTTCTTCATCTTCATTCTTCTTGTATTTAGAATTCCATCTGTTGGATGAAACTTAGCTCAAATGATAATCCCCATCAACTAGAATACATAGATTGTGAAATTACACCAATTTATGGTGGAAGATTGACATAATTAGTAGTAATCCCTTTTTTCACCTGAAGAGAAAGAATGAGGGAGAGAGAAAGACTTAGATAGAAAGAAGAAAAAAAGTTGTCGAATATAAATAAAATTGTGTTATTTTTGTAAGTATATCGATATTATATTTCACAGTTTTTTCTACGGTCCAAATTTACCCACATAAGTGGTGGCCAAGATTAAATCTGGCTAAACATAAGTGGTGGACAGGATTTAATCTGGCTATACATAAGTGGTGGCCAGGATCGATTTTGGCCCCATTTATCATTAATACCATTAACTAATCTTTATTTACTTAATAAAAAATATATATTTTGAAACAAAAAAACCTTAAATCACTCCCTTATTTCTCTCATTATCTTTTTATTCTTTTCATAAATCTTTTAAAATTTCCATTTATTTTATTTTCTCATTTGTTATATCTATATAAAAACCACATTGATCTTTTATAAGAAATTTTTTTAAATCGGGAATATGGGAGCAGTGTATTATCCTACACGATTTTTCGAAAAACTAATAAATAAATAATATTGAAATATATGGTCGAGATAAAAATAATAATAATATCTTGAAACACTTAAGAACAATTGGGCAAATCCGATTTGGACCTTTACAACCAAATTACAACAAATTGATATTTTGTTTAATAATACATTTAATTGCGGAAATGGAGTATATTTTATTGTAAATATATATCAATAAAAGTTACATTGTTAATTATAAAAATTATAAGACTATCCTGCATTTAATTTTTACTATTAATATTTAAAAATTCTTTATTTCTCTCACCCTTATTTCTTTCATTATTATTTTATTCTTCTCATAAATCTCTTAAAATTTTAATTCTTTTAATTTTCTCATTTATTGTATCTATATAAAAACCACATTGATCTTTTAAAATATATTTTTTCAAATTGGGAATATGGGAGCAGTGTATTACCCTACACGATTTTTCGACCCCTTATCCATAACCTTAGACCCTTAACTATCAACCTTAACGTTAACCTTAACCTTAACCTTAACCTTAACTTTACCCTTAACCTTAACCTTAACCCAAACCTAAACCAAAACCCAAACCTTAACCTTAATCTTAACCTAAACCCAACCTTGACCTTAACTTTAACCTTAACCTTGACCTTAAATTTAACCTTAACATTAACCTTAACCTTAAACTTAACCTTAACCTTTAACTTTATCTTTAACTTTAACTTTACCTTTACCTTTACCTTTACCTTTACCTTTACCTTTACCTTAACCTTAACTTGAACCTTAACCTTGACCTTGACCTTAACCTTGACCTTAACCTTAACCTTAACCTTAACCTTTACCTTTACCTTTACCTTAACCTTAAACTTAACCTTAACCTTAACCTTAACCTTAACCTTGACCTTGACATTAACCTTGACCTTAACCCTCAACCTATTATCCATAACCTTAACCCCTTAGCTACTAACCTTATTCTTAACCTTATCCTCAGCCTTAGCCTTAACCTAACCTTGACCTTAAACTTAACCTTGATCTAAACCTTAATCTTAACCTTAACCTTATCCTTAACATTAACTTTAATCCTAAACTTAACATTACACTTAACCTTAAACTTAAACCTTAAACCTTACATCTTAAACCTTAAACCCTAATCTTCATCATCACCTTAACCTTAACTTTAATCGTAACCCTTAACCTTTAACCTTACACCTTAAACCTTAAATCTTACCTTGACCTTGAACCTTAAAACTTACAACCTTATCTTCATCTTCACTTTAACCTTAACCCTTAAACCTTAAACCTTAACCCTTGAATCTCAATCCTTAACTTTTACATTCACCTTCATCTTAAGTTTAACCTAAACCTTAACCATAACCTTAACCTTGAAGTTAAAACTTAACCTTAATCTTGAACCTTGAACCTTGAACCTTGAACCTTGAACCTTGAACCTTGAACCTTGAACCTTGAACCTTGAACCTTGAACCTTGAACCTTGAACCTTGAACCTTGAACCTTGAACCTTGAACCTTGAACCTTGAACCTTGAACCTTGAACCTTGAACCTTGAACCTTGAACCTTGAACCTTGAACCTTGAACCTTGAACCTTGAACCTTAAACCTTAAACCTTAAACCTTAACCTTAAATTTAAACCTTAACCTTACCTTTCATCTTAAATGTAACCTTAACCTTACACATATAAAGAATCATCGCGCTAATATTAGACATTAAACCTAGAATTTTGTTAAACCTTAAACGTTTAATCTAAAACCTTAACTCTAACTTAACCTTAATCTTAATGTTAAATTTAACCTTAACCTTGACTTAAAATTTAACCTTAACCCTTAACTTTAACCTTAAAATTAACCTCATCCTTAACCTTGACCTAAACCTTAACCCTAACCTTAACCTTAAACTCATCCTTAATCTTAATCTTATTATTGATGAGCAACAAAAGAAAAACCTGAACCCTAACTTTAACCTTGACCTTCACCTTTGAAACCTGTGTTCAATTTTCGTTAAAAAAACAAATTTTTTCTTCAGTGTCTTAAGACACGGGTTTTACCTAGTATATATATATATTAAGTAGTGTTATATATAAATTAAGTAAGGATAGTTAATCTATCTGAGGCAATTACCAATAGCATCCTAGGAGGTGTTGATATTGACCTTAAAAGTCATGTCTAATATTAAAAACATAATTAGACAATAATACCCTTGACTAAATATTCCCACCAAAAAATTCCGACAACTTTTCCGGCCAAAATTTTCCGGCCAAGCTTTTTCCCACCAAAATTTTCCGGCCAATTTTATTTGGGGTTTTATTTTGGTGGGAAAAATCCCACCAAATTTTGTTTCAAATAAACTCGTAAAAGGAATTTCGCATAAAATAAGATTTTAGCTCGAGCCCCAAAACAATTGGCAATTCCAAATATGCAGCAAAAGGCTATATTGGTAATATTGCATAATTTCAAACCCAAAAAAAAAGTACGTATTGCCTAACGCGTGTTGAAGTATCAAAATAAGCATTGCAAGTGTTTTTGCATACATCTTTCATGCATTCGAGAATTCAAGAATGCACCCTTATAGCTAAAAACAAACATCTTCGAAAAATATCTTTCAAAACAAACATTACAAAATAGATCAATTTTCGCAGAGCATGTAATTTACAGACGAAAAATAAATGAATCCCAATTATTCCAACTAGAAAAGGGTAACAATTTGCTTCTTCACACGATTCCATTATCAATCTACTATCATGAAACGCAAAGCAAATAACTTGTTGTACTTTTGATATAATGTCCCTGTTACATAACCTGCAATACATACACCATCACAACTTAACTCTATACTAATTAAATTCACTTTAAAATGTAAAAAAAGACCTTGCCAATATGTTAAAATCAGACCTGCTAGCTTCCAAAAGAGGGAGATGATCTTTATCAGGCTTCTCTATAACATTCTTCACCTGAAATTTTTCACAAATTTGTGGATCAGGAGTAGTGCTTTTTCACAAATTTATGGATCATGTATTTTATCATATTAAAATACATGATAAAGAGAAGAGTCGCATATAAGATAAACTAACCAACTTGGAAATTGCTTAAGCTTCTGAGGAAAGGGAAAAAGGTACGCAAAATTCGAGAAATTCCACCTCTGGTCTTTCATCAGCTCCCAAAGTTTGAAGTAATGAAAGAACAGAAAACAGAAGCTTGTCACCATCAAGGACATTCAGAAAGAATGGTCTGGTTACTAATTTTACTCAAGGAATTGCTTTGATCTGACAGTTAATATTTCATTAAAAATTGAAACACAAGCCAAGAGAAATAAATATACAGACCTATTTCTTTAACGTCATCAGCTCCATAAAGAAGGCCTTTGACAATAAAATCAGTAGATGTCCATAAAAGGCCAATTGCTGTCAAACTTATGTTTAATTCTGTCTTCTGTGCACTATATGCTCCAGCAACATCAACACATCTGCAAAAGTAAATTAAAGTAATAATATTGTCTCATAGGACAAATCAAGCACCCATATGAGTTTAAAATAGAATCTTACACATGCAAGTAATCAGCAGGTATTGTTGAAAGCCCATCATTCATAACACCATGAAGATTCTATCATACACAGAATCCCAAAGCAGCAAATATGAATATGATGATTTCTAAGCATTTGTAGAAGAGTGTGACAAATCAGTTTCTCTATACCATCTTCACCTGAAATGCATTTGGAATAAAAGTTATTATTTGGTGGGAAAAATCCCACCAAAAGTAAGTTATTATTTGGTGGGAAAAATCCCACCAAAGTAAGTTATTATTTGGTGGGAAAAATCCCACAAATTCTACAAAATAACCTTTTTAAGTTAACAAAACAAGGACAAAATGAAAGAGAAACTGAAAATGGCACCCTTAATTACTATAAAATGCGAGTTAGTCAATGCAGATTCTTTGACTTTACTGAAATATTTTTAGCTTGAAAAGAAGTATTTCACATAAGTATAGCTTGGAGCCTGCACATGTTTAACAATTTATTCTAAGACTTGCTATCTTTGGGTTCAATAATTCTAGGACCATTCTTCATTTTATGTGCCTTGATTTAAACACTTACTTGGAGGCTGTTACTATTTATTAAAATTTGAATATTCTAGCCCCTTGCCTTACTATTACCAAAGAGTCTTTTTTTAGTGCTGCTATATAATTTGTGGGTTAAAAATGGCTTAAGTGGGCAACTTCTTTTGAAGGTGAAAACTAAGTGTCATTATATATATTTTCCCTATCTTATCAGATGGCTTTCTACTGCTGAATGTATGATTACTATACACTAACAATTAAGATCACTGTAGCTAAAACATGAACCTTACATCCACTGGTTTTCTTATATTGGCATGATTGATCAATATAACAAGAGAAATGCAGAATATCGAAGATGAAAAGTCACATTTATGTAAATATATACCTGAAGGTTATGAGACTTGATACGTTCCCATACTTTTTTAACAGCTACGGTACGAGAAGCTTCAGGAGCGCCGATGAATTTTACGAGAACAGGGGAGATTGGCTTGGGCTTCAATATTCCGGTAGCAAGTTTAGGTTTAGTAGCAGTCGCGGTGGCTGTGGAGGTGGCGGAGGAAGCATATTTCTTTGCGGCAGCCATCAAGGGACCACATCGGTTGCCAAAAACCCTAGATGCCATGATACTAAAACCCCTAAACTGTTAAACCCTAGAGAGATTTTAAATTAATGCATAAGAAGCTCGATTTGTTCCATCTCTACACAATTGTTGCTCAGCAGCTAGGGCTGCAAACGAACCGATACTTTCACCAAGGGCTCGAGTTTGAGTTCGCTAAAAGTTTGTTTGAGTTCGGCTCGTTAGTTAAACAAACCAAGCTCAAACTTTAAATTCGGGCTCGTTTACTAAACGAGACAAACTCAAACATGTATAAGCTTGATTCGTTAAGCTCGTGAACAGTTTGATAAGAGCTCGTTAATAGGTTTGGTAGATATATTAAATTAAAAATTATCAATTTTATATGTATGTGTGTGTTTATATATATATATATATAAACTCAAAACTCCATAAATTATTTGTATATCTAATTAATCATAACTAAAATATTCTATATTTAGTAAGTATATTTTTTTTTCAAGTCAAATTATATAATATGTTTTATATTAGTTTTACTTAACTTCATTTTAAATCACATAAAATCCCAAAAATATATATATCATAGAAAAATAAACGAGACTTAAATGAGTCTAAAACGAACAAATCCAAGCCGAACTCAAGCTTGGAAAAAATAAGTTCGCTAAGGGTTTGTTTGAGTTCGCCTCGTTAGTTAACGAACCAAGCTCAAGAAAGCTAAAGCTCGGTTCGGCTCGGTTCAAACTCAAACCAAGCTCAAGCTCAAGCTCGCTAAAATATTAGCAAACAAACTCAAGAAAGCTAAAGCTCGGTTCGGCTCGGTTCGTTTGCAGCCCTATCAGCAGCTATATCATCTCTCAATAGCCCAAACAATCCTAACAATAATGGTGAGTTCTCTTGCTATTCAGACTAGAGGAGGCGAGAGGCTAGCCCATCAGAGGGAGTAGCCGGCGCTATAGAGAGAAGAGAGTAGGGGGGCTGTAGAGAGAAGCGGCGGTGAGAAAGAAATAAAATATTATCAGTTATAAATAAAAAAGTGTTATAAAATTAACAGCGATAACTCGAAATATAGAGAAATATAATCTCGTATTATTATTCAGTGAAATTCAGAATGGTTACAATATGATATGAATATCGAACTATATATAGAAAATCGTAAGTAGCTGCGCAGCTACTAGCTTAAGTTGCTGCGAGGCTTAAGCTGCTGCGCAGCTGCACTGCAAGTCACTTATACACGTTACTACTTTATCGGGTATATCGTTGGTGTATATCCACTTAATATAATATTTTATAACACTCCCCCTTGGATATCACCAACGAAATTTTGAAGTGAGAGATATGATATATGATTGCCTCGTTAAAACCTTGTCAAGAAAACCCATTGGGACAAAACTTCATGAAAGAAAAAGAGTACATAATTTCTTGGAGGATGTAGCACATATTTGGTCTGCCTCGTTAAAACCTTTCCAGGAAAACCACTTGGGAAAAACCATGGTGAAGGAAAAAGAGTACAGAATGTCGATAAATTCTCCCCCTCATTGCTAACTCAAATATTTTTGATAAAGTCTTCTTTACTGGTGGGCTTGTAGCTTGAATACTTTTGTTGGTATAACTTTAGCGAAGAAATCTGCTGGATTTTTCACTTGATCATATTCATTCAATGTCAATAAACAGTAGACTGACATAGGGAGGAGTATATTGTTCTATTTAGATATTTGGCATGCCTCGTTAAAACCTTACTAGGAAAAACCCCGTGGGAAAAAACCTTAGTTAAGGAAAAAGAGTACAATGCACAAGTATCGTCACATAATACATTTTCGAGCCCATAATTCAGCGTAAGTATATTATAGATTTAGTTGATGAATCTGCTGGATCCTCGCTTGGTAAAATCTATTGAAATATATTTTGAAATCTCACGATCTGATCTTCTATCTCTTGAATCTTCTTCTTTAATTTTCAGGGTGAGACAATCTCATCATAAAATAATACCTTCCTTGTGAGGAAGTAATCCATTCTGACTGTTTCTTGTTATATAAAATACTCTCTTGTGCTTTATGCACTTCATATTCTTCGGGAATCTTTTATGCTCCATGCACTTCTCGTTCTTCGAGAATTTAATATATTCATTCGCTCTAAGTGTTTTGGGAACTTATCATGCTTCAGGCACTTATCGTGCTTCAGGCACTTGTGCTTCGAGCACATCTGTTCATCAAGAACATTGATATCAATCCAAGAATCATGACATTTATCTTGGTGATATCCTTATCATAGTAAATTCTACAAGAGTTTTCTAAATGTAAAATCCAAACGTCATTGTATCCATAACATGAGAATAGGGACGTCTCCCCATAATCAATTCTTGGTTTCTGCAGGAACTTATGTGATACAAGTCAGATTATAGATTTAATAAAATTGTATGGCCATTTCATTATTTGTCGACAATTTCTCCACTTTGTGATTTAGGATCCTCATTATTTATTTCAAGCCATAATTTAAAGAAAATATATCAATCCCATTAACCGTCTCACGGTTTCATATATTTTCAGTAGATAAATAATCTACATGGCTATTCTTTACTTAGGTACCTCGGTCACTTCAGGGACCATTACAAAATTGATGAGTAATGCATGTGCAAGTAGTAGTTGGATCAATAGTTCCCGTCATATAATATGGTGTGCACATTCCACATTATTTACCATTTAATCATCATTTACTCATGAGATTTCTTTCTTCGGGGCATAGTATATTCTAATTTGACAGGTCAACCACGCTTCATGCGTTGGTTATATGCATTACAGGTCTACCACGCTTCATGCGTTGGTTGGATACATTACATTCTTACCACACTTCAGGCGTTGGTTAGATGTGTAATAGATTCACCACGCTTCATGCGCTGGTTAGATATATATTTTAAGTTCACCACGCTTCAGGCGTTGGTTTAATGCATTCGTTGACATATTTGTTATATGTCCTTCTAGGAAAATAATCTACTAGAGCGTTAACAGTAGATTTGTGGGATTTTACAACATTCTTTTGGGTTCATGAAATGCATTTTGTATATTATTTACAATATTTCACAAATGAATCTCCTTTTGAACTCTAAGTTCCGATTCTTTAGTTCGTGGATAGAGATGAGATAATGAATTATATTCCACGATATCTCACGCAATACTTCAGGTTGCGATGACTCTCCCCCTAACAAGGGTATATTATCTCATCAAAATAACACTCTACAAGACGTGTTTTGAATATATCACATTTATGTGTTCAAGATATCGAATAACAGAACTAGAATTAAAACCAACATAAAAATCTCAGCTACCGGTTGAGATAGTCTAATAGTCAATTTTACTAGAGAAAATTAAACATATGGGTAGTCATTTAGTAAAATAAACTTCTGGTTCTTTTAAGTCGAGTCAAAGTGCATTTTCTGTTATTCGACTCACTATCTCTGTATGACCAAGTCGATCATATCATAATATAAAATTATTTGGATCGTGATATCTTTGCTTTTGCACAATGTGCGTTACAACTGCTTGAATACATAATACAACCCCGAAGAAATAGCAGGATATTTTCTAGTACACACTGGTGTGACTTTCATAAATAATGCAAAGATATAAAATGTTACGGACACTTGTGGTTTACACAAAATATTCATTTCGGCGAATATCTTAAATTTAGTAAATTTCTTCAGGATATACTTAAACCATAATCTGCTGATAATTTCAATTTTGTACCACAAGATAACATAACTTTTGGGCATCCAAATTTTTTATTTAGATTGACCAAATGGTTTAGCATACGACAGGTATGCGACCAAAATATAGTTCCACTATATCGATAACATCCATGGTTATCATTTCGTGATAACTTATTTTTCGTCACTTTCACTTGCGTGACATTTCTTTTTATTCCACGTTTGGTGGTAAGAAATTTATTTATTTGTAGTATTCACACTACTAATAATCAATAACTAATTCTTTAATAACCGTAACCTCAGCTGGAGTTCGGATCATCAAGACGTCAATTCCAAATCTATTGAAAGACGTTGCAATTTCTTCTGAAATACGTATTTATTCACTTAAGGGAATAAAGTTTCATTCACTTCGGGGAATGATTTATAGTATGTGAATACTATGTGTAATTCACTTGTTCTTAACCACCACCACCACATCTATTTGCATATATAATTAAAATTGTTATATTTACTTCGAGTAATATAACTCACTCATTTTGTAGAGTAAATTTCTATTCACTTCAGGGAATGAAATTTAGTTAAAAGATATAAATCATAACCTTATTACAATACCAAAACAAAATATAAATCACAAATTAATTACAATATCGAATAAAGATATAAAATTAAGTTTACTTCCTCTCTTATATATTGGAAGACCATTCACTTCAGGGAATGATTTACAATCGGAAATATAATCCTCAAACCACCTGATTTTCGCCGACCCCACGTCTATATTTGTAGTTATTAATAATCGCGATATTCACTTCAAGAAATATAACTCATTCGCTTCCGGGAATAAAAGTTAGCTAGTGAAGCGCTAATCGTGATTTTGAATCATCGATTCATTATTTTTCTCGTTCACGGAAAAATATAATTTTAACCCATTAGGGAAAAAAAATTGTTCACGATATTATTACTTCAGGAATATTATCGTAACATGGCGAAATTCTCGTATTCGTCTGGAATACTTATCCCATATAAATAATAATCAAAATATTATTTAATACGTAAATAAAAATCTCGAAAAACATCGGATTTTACTTTTTCTTGAAAAACTTCAGGTTTTACTTGAAAAACTTCGGGTTTTCCTTTTATTCGGAAAAAGTTCAGGTTTTGCTTTTGCTCGGAAAAACTTCAGGTTTTTCTTTTACTCACGATATTATTACTTCAAAAATATAATCGTGGCTCAAATATTGGAGTAAAATTCTTTAACCTGTCTTTCACTGGAATACGTAGTCTTCATAAATATTAATCAAAATAATATATGATACATAATAACCATATTACCTGTAATTGTTAGCCTCTTTGCTTAGTCTTACTTTTCCTTTAGTTTTTAATTATCGAAGAGACTATTAAAGGAATTTTTTTAATGCATCATAAGAGCATCAGGTTTAAGGTTTATATAGAGAAAAAAGAAAAAATGGTGACTCATGCTTCATATAGACACGTAAGGACTATCTTTGTCAAGTGTCAACTTGTCATTTTTTTCTTTTCTTTTCTTTTCGAAAGTGGTTAAATGGATAAGTATCATAGTCAAAAACCTTACGAATGGAGTAATTACAACAAAAGGAGCTACGTGCGTGTTTACCATGCAAATGACTTAATATACAAGTTTGTCTTTTAAATCATAAATACGGACATGTTATATCTCCTATGTATAATAAGTATTTTGCTTACAAAATAAGATCCATAAGATACTTCATATGAGAGCTAATTTTCTTAAGAAAAAATACGCTAAGACAAAAAGATATTACTGACATACCCTTTTCTTCAATGTCTTCATATACGATATAAGATTATATTAGATATAACCTTATAAGGTTTTGTAAAATTTTGTCTAGATAGAGACTCGTGCTGATAACGTGTTATAAAATTAACGGCGATAACTCGAAATATAGAGAAATATAATCTCGTATTATTATTCAGTGAAATTCAGAATGGTTACAATATGATATGAATATCGAACTATATATAGAAAATCGTAAGTAGCTGCGCAGCTACTAGCTTAAGTTGCTGCGAGGCTTAAGCTGCTGCGCAGCTGCACTGCAAGTCACTTATACACGTTACTACTTTATCGGGTATATCGTTGGTGTATATCCACTTAATATAATATTTTATAACAAAAAGTGGCAAAAATGGTAAACAAAATTTTTATGGGACTTTTAAAGGGAATATGAAAATAGAAGATGCTAGAGGGTTATTATGGTTGGTTTTATGATTTAAATGGTAATAAACTCCATTTAGAAATTAAATAATTAGTAATTTTATTATTTAAATTTCTTATAATAGAATTTGTCACAACTTTTTTGAGTTTACAGACCTTTTTTTTTTCTTACGCATCCGAGAAGTTCAAGAATCAAGTATACCAAGCTGACAGCTTCCATAAAGTCCAATCCATAAAGTCCAAACCAGGGTTGCACAATTCTATTTTGCATAGCCTGTGGCTGAAAATTACTCCAAATCAGTCCATAAATAGTCCCATCCCTTTATGCTGAAAATTACTCCCAATCAAGCCTTAAATAACCCCATCTGCTACTATATTCGCACTTTCGCAGATAACCATGCCCTCTACGTATCTGTTTTGCCCTTAAGCTAGGTCTTAGAAAAACTGAGGCCCAAGTGTAGTAATCTATATGCTTCAAAAAACCAATAAGAGTAGCGTTCTCTGCTTCCTTTACTCAGACTATGTTGTGTTGTCCAATGAACCACATGGATTATAACAAAGAATGAGTTAACGAAATTGATTTTTGTTAATTCATGTAATCAAAGATGCCAAACCCCTTCCAATCTATTATAGTTGCTCCTGCCGTTTTCAACTTCCGCCAAAAGAATTGTTGGTGCATGGAAATAAAATGACCCCTCCCTTATATTACCTACGCTAAAGGTGGGTATAATATAATCATCTTGAAAATGGTACGCTATACAAGGAAAAAGCAGCATTGGAGTCGGGGTCGGTCTTGGTTATTTGGTGGCTGGGCGAAACTTTAAAATAGGCCCTAAAATTGTTAGCTTAAAAAATATTTGAAGGTGTAAAACTTTCAAAGGAATCAACACTTCAAGTATTTAATAAATATATCATAATAAATATAAAATTTGAGCAAAATAGTTAAAATATAAGTCAATTTTTTTCATTTATTATGTAATGAACATTGAAATGTAAAAAAATATATTCTAAATATTTGACAAATTCATAGTGCATCTCCGGAATGAGGGAGAATGTTGATTGTAACTCCTATTTTCCGTCTCTTTACTAGTGACAGATCCGGGACATATATTCTAAAATGAAAAGTTTGAAAATCTAATAGGGTTGGGGGCAGCGTCCCGAAAAAAAATTAGGATAATTTCTAGATCAGGGAGGGATTTGAGGGAGACGGGACTTTGTTTTTTGTACGATTTTTTTTCTAAAATAATTCAGATAAAAATTTGTATTGCATTCTAGGACTAGGGATCCGCCTCTACTCTTAACTTAACTCAATCAAGATTTTACCTTTATAATAGTAAAATAAAAATTAAATAAAAAATAACAATAAATCACAATATGACAAACTTATATCAGTGAACAATGAAAATATAAATTTGGTTTTAATTTATTTAATATAAACCTAGAATAGTAATAAGTGCACATATACGAATAAATTTAATATATATAATATAATATAAAATATATTAACTAATACCAATAAAACTTATATGAGAAATGAACAAATCTAATATTTATTAAGTAATAATTTATAGTTCATTGATATTTTTTATACATATTTATTGTAATTAACATAATTAAAATATTTTATTTATTTAGTAGATATATAAGAAGAGCCAATTAGAGATTAATGCCTATTAAAAAACTTATTTAAAAAAAGGTGTGTATAATAAGATTTTTTATAGAAAACAGCCCCATCCCAAACTACCCTTATAATTAACAATTAAAAAAAAGAAATTAGAAAAAAACAAACAAAAACTAATAAACACACGCTCGCGTCGTGAAATTTTTTTAAAATCGTCATAACTAATTCTAAAAAAATCAAAAAAATAAAAAATTTATATATTTGGATAAAGTAAATTAATATTTACGTCTATGATTTTTTTCAGAATTTTTTGAATTTTTTGATTTTATAGAATTTTTTAATTTTTTTTGAATTTTTTAATTCGCAGAACATGGAATTCCATGTTTTGATATAAGGAATTTCTTTTTCGCAGACACGAAATTCACTGTTTAAAACATGAAATTCCATGTTCTGCGAATTAAAAAATTAAAAAAACCAAAAAATTCAGAAAATTCCGAAAATAATCATAGACGTAAATATTAATTTGATTTATCCAAATATGATTTTTTTTTCCGATTTTTTCGATTTTTCTGATTTTTCTGATTTTTTTTGAATTAGTTATGGCGATTTAAAAAAAATTTCACGGACGCGCGCGTATGATGAAATTAGTAGTAGGTGGTGTTGGTGGAAATACCCTATTATTTGTTTAAGATTTATAAATGGGGTAATTAGAGATAAATGCCTCCTTAATGATGCCTTTAATTTTTTTAAGTCTCTAATTTTCTTATTTAGAGATAAATGCCTAATAGTACAATTATTTATAGAAAACAGCCCCTTTATATTTTTTATACCTATACTATCCTTATTATTAAATATATTATTTTATTTTTAATACAATATTTATTTTTAAATCTTAAACACATAATAGGGTATTTCCACCACCACCACCACCACAACCATCACAGCCTCCACCATCACAACCATCACCGCCTCCACTACAGCCACCACAACCATCACCACCACCTCCACCACCACCACCTACTACTAATTTCATCACACACACGCGTCCGTGAAATTTTTTTAAAATCGCCATAACTAATCCAAAAAAAAATCAGAAAAACCGAAAAAAATCATATTTGGATAAAGCAGATTAATATTTACGTCTATGATTTTTTTCAGAATTTTTTGGTTTTTTTGATTTTTTTTAATTTTTTAATTCGCAGAATATGGAATTCCATGTTTTAAACAGTGAATTTCGTGTCTGCGAAAAACAAATTCCTTATATCAAAACATGGAATTCCATGTTTAAAACATGGAATTCCATGTTTTGCGAATTAAAAAATGGGGTTATTGTTGAAAACATCCTCCTTAAACTCTCTAATTGTTTTTTTATGCCTTCAATAATCTTATTTATAAAAAAATGCCTAATGAAATAATTATTTATAGAAAACATCCCCTTTATATTTTCTATACCTTTATTAATTCCATCACATGCGCGCGTCCGTGAAATTTTTTTAAAATCGTCATAACTAATTCAAAAAAAATCAGAAAATTAAAAAAAAAATATTTTTGAATAAATCTAATTAATATTTACGTCTATGAATTTTTTTGATTTTTTTTGAATTTTTTTAATTTTTTCGAATTTTTTTAATTTTTTTTTCGCAGACACGGAATTCCATGTTTTAAACATGGAATTCCATGTTTAAAACATGGAATTCCATGTTTTAAACCGTGAAATAAACATGGAATTCCATGTTTTAAACATGAAATTCCATGTTTTAAACATGGAATTTCGTGTCTGCGAAAAAAAAAAATTAAAAAAATAAAATAAAAAAAAAAAATCAAAAAATTCAGAAAATTCCGAAAAAAATCATAGACGTAAATATTAATTTGATTTATCCAAATATAATTTTTTTGATTTTTTTGATTTTTTTTGAATTAGTTATGACGATTTTAAAAAAATTTCACGGACGCGCGCGCGTGTTTATTATTTTTTTCTTATTTTTTAATTGTTAATTATAAGGGGGCTGTTTTCAATAAATATTTTTTTCTAGGCACCTTTTTCTAAATAAGTTTTTTAATAGGCATCAATCAACAATTGGCTCTTAAAAAATTCAAAAAAATTCAAAAAAATCAAAAAATTCAAAAAATTCTGAAAAAAATCATAGACGTAAATATTAATTTGCTTTATCCAAATATATAAATTTTTTATTTTTTTTATTTTTTTAGTATTAGTTATGACGATTTTAAAAAAAAATTACGGACGCGCGCGTGTGTTTATTAGTTTTTTTTTCTAATTTCTTTTTCTTAATTGTTAATTATAAGGGTAGTTTGGGATGGGGCTTTTTTCTATAAAAAATCTTATTCTAGGCACCTTTTTTTAAATAAGTTTTTTAATAGGCATTTATCTCTAATTAGCTCTTTAAAAATAAATATTATATTAAAAATAAAATAATATATTTAATAATAAGGATAGTATAAGTATAAAAAATATAAAGGGGATGTTTTCTATAAATAATTGTTCTATTAGGTATTTATCTCTAAATAAGAAAATTAGAGGCTTAAAAAAATTAAAGACATCATTAAGGAGGCATTTATCTCTAATTACCCATTTTTTAGCCAATTAGAGATTAATGCCTATTAAAAAACTTATTTAAAAAAATGTGTCTATAACAAGATTTTTTATAGAAAACAGCCCCATCCCAAACTACCCTTATAATTAACAATTTAAAAAAAGAAATTAGAAAAAAACAAAACAAAAACTAATAAACACACGCGCGCGTCCGTGAATTTTTTTTAAAATCGTCATAACTAATTCTAAATAAATCAAATAAATAAAAAAATTATATATTTGGATCAAGCAAATTAATATTTACGTCTATGATTTTTTTCAGAATTATTTGAATTTTTTTGAATTTTTCAATTCGCAGAACATGTAAATATGGAATTCCATGTTTTGATATAAGGAATTTGTTTTCCGCAGGCACGAAATTCACTGTTTAAAACATAAAACATGGAATTCACTGTTTAAAACATGGAATTCCATGTTCTGCGAATTAAAAATTATAAAATACCAAAAAATTCAGAAAATTCAGAAAATTCCGAAAAAAAATCATAGAAGTAAATATTAATTTGATTTAAAACATGGAATTCCATGTTCTGCGAATTAAAAATTTAAAAAAAAAAAACCAAAAAATTCCGAAAATTCCGAAAAAATTATAGACGTAAATATTAATTTGATTTATCCAAGTATGATTTTTTTCGATTTTTCTGATTTTTTTTGAATTAGTTATGGCGATTTTAAAAAAATTTCACGGACGCGCGCGTGTGATGAAATTAGTAGTAGGTGGTGGAGGTGGTGATGGTTGTGGTGGCTGTAGTGGTGGTAGTGGTGGTTGTGGTGGTGGTGGTGGTGGTGGTGGTGGTGGAAATACCCTATTATTTGTTTAAAATTTAAAAATAAATATTGTATTAAAAATAATATAATATATTTAATAATAAGGATAGTATAGGTATGAAAAATATAAAGGGGATGTTTTATATAAATAATTGTTCTATTAGACATTTATCTCTAAATAAGAGAATTAGAGGCTTAAAAAAAATTAAAAAAACATCATTAAGAAGGCATTTATCTCTAATTACCCCTTAATTTTTATAAAAAATCATTATGTATTAATTGCATACAAAAAGTAGATATGGAGAAAAATGTTTTTTCCGGCAAAACAGCATGGGGGTTCGAAACTGGATCACAAAGATTCAAGTACATCAAACTTACCAGGTAGACGAAGTTAAGACTTTGTTTATTTAATTAAGCAGTTTATTTTTATTCAAATATATATATATATATATACCTAAAAAATTAGGGGCCCCTACTAAACTCGGGGACCTGGACGGTCGCCCGGACCGCCTATGCCCTGGGCCGGGCCTGATTGGAGTAGAGCTCAATAGTTTATAACAACTTAGACCTAAAATTATTGGAGTGTACACAAGGTAAATGCAAGTTTCGAATAAAAGTCTCTTTAAAGAGACCCCACATCTATAGTACTCGCCGTTAAGGAAGTTTAACATCCATGTGTTCTTGAGCTTTTGCAATTTGACAAGGGGGGGGCCTATGATCTATTGTGGGAGTAATAAATACTACATGATAAATTAATGTCAACACTATAAAGAGAAACATGCATGCATACACACCGTCATGCTTTTCGGATAACTATAATATACAACATCAACAGCTATTAAGCAATAATATAAGAAAAATAAAAAGAATTCCTATCTTAATTGGTTATTATGCTAACCCTTTACTAAAAGAAAAAGAATAATGTATTGGCAAATAGTACGAGTCAGCATGAGCAACCCACCTGTTGGACCAAACCTGGGTTTTTTTTTTTAAGGTATTTTGGGTAATTTTACCAAAGGTACAAATATAACTAGTACATTTTTTAAAACTCGGCCGTATATCTCGGGTTTACCATTTGTACATTACCCTCGGGTCCAAACCTTATGGACCCTAGCACTGTAGACAAAAAAGTTATATAGCAAAAGTTTCGAGACATTGAATAACTTGTTCAACTTTCAAACTTAACTAATTGCACCTCATGTGAGTTTCTTCCTCTATAAAATTTATGTGTTTTTATGAGCTGTAAAAAAACGAAAATTTACATGTGAAAGTGGGATGAAAGAAAGTGAACCACCAACACCTTTAACCTTTAAGAAAGTAAAAGCAAATGAAAGAAAAACAAGATACTCATTTACCAAGTGTTAACATGTAATCAGATTTGTAATCTAGTGATGATTTGAAAATGTCTCTTAGGCGCAAACTTGGGATGAATAACAGTCCCTCATTATCATTATGTAAGTGCTCAATTGGTATTTTTTGGTTTTAATTTTGTACACATTACGTAATATTTTTATTATAAAAAATCCAAGGTTATTAAATTATCCTGGGATAAATTCAGGATAAACACGTGTAGGGTTAACCCGAGATTAGGGTAAAATTATTTTACCCTTTCCATCAGCAACACTTAAACCCGACTATTTTACACTACCTTTAATTTATCTTAGACTTCAACCCGGAGTAAACACGCCATGCGTTCACCCTTAACAAATAAAGTAACCTGGTTTTTTCACGTTAATAAATGTAACTATGGACCGTAAAAGAAACACCATCATCTCAATCTGCAAATATTTCAAGATTTCACATGAGAGTTTGGATAGCTAATGGATCAGAACCTGTGAAAATGCCCTCAAATTTCACCTTGAGTGCATAACGCATGACTATACATCCAAACCTCCTCATGTAGTGTCACCAACAAAAAGTCCCAGTCTTTATGTAAGGAGAGTTACCCCCGAGTTCTAAGTAAGTTATTCAAACTCTAACCTAAATAGTTAATTTTATATTTTTTTTATTATATGTTGATTGGATTAGATTGAATTAGTTATTTATGGGCTAAAATACTAGGTCGTATTTAGGTTAGGTTACTCATTAATTAATTTGATTGGATAGTTTACTTATTTAATTACACGTAGACTAATTTTCTAACCTCCTTCAAAAGAAATTTTAGGCAAATCATACTCTAAAACACTTAAGCAAAGCGTCGGTCGTAATTTAGAATATTTCTCTTAGTAAACTCTGCGTGAATATTCAACTACGTTAATTACCTATACCATGTGGTTTATTAAAGTTAAAACCCATGGGCCTTAGCAATTTGATTCAAGAAATCGATAAGGAAAAAAGTTAAAATCACACAATTGTTGGTTAACGATACATTGCACCCTTTTGTTAGACTTCATTTGGTTAAACTTTGACCGAAAGACAAGAAAAGTGAAACTTTGATATACGAAGTACTTTTCGTTTGTAATGAATGACAATATTATAGTTTTCAAATGTGAATAAATTGATGATAGAGTTATTTTTAAAATTTTTATGGATCTATACCGACTACTATTAGTCGCTATTATAGTAAATTATAAAAAATAAAAATAGTAAAAATAATTTTAGTAATTGATATTTTACTTTTTGTAAATAAAATATTTTAAAAATATTTTACTGACAATTATAATGGTCGGTATTTATACTTTCAAAAAAAGTATATGCTTTACTGACCACATGTGTGGTCGGTAATTACACCCAGAAAATAATAATATATGTTTCACCGACCACGCTCGTGGTGGGTATTTAACCCGTCCAAATTACTGGCACTCTATTTTGATGGTTAAATTTAAGTTAATGCATTTACCAACTACGTAAATAATCATTAAACGACAACCTTGCGGTTGATAAAAGATTTTAAACTTATAAAATCCATAACAGGTTTTACAGAAGTCGTTTTATTGATTTCCAAACCATTACCCCTTTGTCAACTACGATCTTTTATTGTTGCTCTGCTGCTTGTCATCAAATTTTGTCCTCTCGGCTGTCCATATCCCTTAAATTCCAACGCTTATTGAAAATTAATTATTTATTATATTATATATTTGTATGTATGGATGGATGTATGTATGTATGTGTATGTGTGTGTATGTGTGACGAATGATTGGTACTTATACTCAGTAACCTTCCTTGAACCTATTAAATGATGAAACCTCTCATCTCTTCATTTGTTGAAGGAGAGTGCACTACACAGGTCCCTTTGTTTGTTGTAGTGAGTTTTGTTATTCTTTTTTATTTACCAATGCCTAAAGTTACCCATCTACCCCATTAGTTTAAAATAAACCATCCACCCCCTCACATCCAACCCCTTCTTCTTATTCTTCTTTTCCACCAAACATAAAAAAAAATTCAGTCTCATCTCCTCAACAATGGATGCGGCCCCATCAACAAAATAGAAAATCGAGCATTCACATAAAGGGAAAAAGTGTTAGGGCAATTACCATAACCACCCCAGAAAGAGGTGATGTTGCCCTTAAAAGTCATATATAATATAAAAGATACAATAGACAATAATACCCTTTAATTGTGTCCATCTCATTAAATTTTCTCGCGAAGAAACTCCTGACCAAATTTTT
This sequence comes from Nemophila menziesii, assembly GCA_029959085.1. NCBI lineage: Eukaryota > Viridiplantae > Streptophyta > Magnoliopsida > Boraginales > Hydrophyllaceae > Nemophila > Nemophila menziesii. Next base: position 28,862,189 of record JARWIR010000004.1, read on the forward strand.
CTGCCAAAATTTTTCGGGCCAAAGCAAATTTCCACCAAAAAAATTTACGTCAAATTTTTTTCCCACCAAACAAAAAACGTAAACTTCCAAATATAGTTTGGTGGGATTCAAATCATCAAACAACATAATAAACTCTAATGTATAAACACAAAAATAATTTGGTAGAAAATAACAAAAAAATACCAAAATATAGTTCGGTGATATTTTTATCTACCAAACAACTTAAAACCTTAAGTATAATTTGGTGGAATTTTTTCCACCAAATAATAACATAAAAATTTGAGGGGGGGGGGGGGGGGGGGGAGGGGGGGGGGAATTTTGACGTGAAAATCTTTTGTGGGAATTTTGTTTGGTTGGAAAAGTTTGGCAGAATAAATGTGGTCGGGAAATTTTTGGGGGAAAAATTTGGTGAAAATTAACAAAATAAACCAAAATATAGTTTGGTGAGATTTTTGTCTACCAAACAACATAAAACTCTAAGTATAATTTGGTGTGAAGAAAATTCGACGTGAGACTTTTTTTGTGGAAATTTTTTTTCGTGGGAAAAAATTTGGCGGGAAAAATGTGGTCGAAAAGTTTTAGGGAAAAAAATTTAGTCATAAATTTTTTGGTGGGAAAATTTAGACTAGAAAATGATTAGTTATATTAAATTTTATTTAAATAGATTTGGTATAACAAATTTTTATGACTTATATAGACAATATGAATATGAAAAGATGAAAATAGCAATTAAAGTTGAAAATATATCTTATATGGTAATAATCTCATTATGCTAACCCTTTACTAAAATATGTATTAAAATAGTGGTATATTGAATTTTTCTCATTATAAGTTGTTATATATCTGTAAATTTTTTATCGATATAAAATTGTGTCTGTAGAGGGTTTCAAACAAACCTGCTCAAACCGTTCAAAAAATTATGAATTTTAATATAAAATAGGTGGATTTCGGGTTTTATTTAATTTTTTTCGCAGGTCATAGGTTTATTTACCTACAAAACATGTCAAACCGTCTGACTCATTTACTTAGACTATAAAATATATACCTAAGCCCCTTATCCTCACTTTTCATGACATAAACCTAATGTTAACACACACAACCCTTTCATCTCTTATCTCAAATGTCGCCCACACAAACACACTCTCACACCCGCGCCTCTATATCTCCCCTCATTAATTATGGCTTTCCAAAATACACGCGCCTTGAATCTGTAAAGATAAAGGCTAGGTGGCGGATCAAGTTAAACTTTCCAGTTGGGTTCGCGAGCAAATTGTAATGGTCGAGGTGGTAAACATTGTTCTTAAATGTGTTGTGGTGGTCCTCCATTAATGAAACTTCGTGATCGGGTTTTCTGACTTAAGATGAGATGATGTCATGTTGATGTTATTAATCTTGCCCCCGATTTTAATTAGGTTTATTATTAGTTTCTTTTAATTTCTTTAGCCTCTCATTATTATAAATATATGTCCAAATATCGGTTTTCCCTTAAATATACACTGTATACTTTGATTGCATTAATATTATAATTTAGAAAATTTCAATTAAAACATAAACACTCAGAGATTTTTCGAACATGTTCAGTGATTTTTTGAGTATACTCCGAGAATTTTTTAGCATACTTACAACTCTTAGTATACTCAGATACTTTCGAGAGAATTTAGAGATTTTTGAGTTGATTCAGAGTTTTTCTTAACTGCCCTAGTTACTAATTGAGCCGACTCAGTAACTTGTCGAACTGACTCAAAAACTTGTTAACGCTGACAAAAAACTTGATAAGAGCTTGTTTTTATTTTATGCGGACTTTATTTTTATTTGAAAGTGTTTTAATATTTTGCCACATGTATTTTGTTTGTGATCTCTTAAAATAAATTATGCCTTTCCTTTTTAGGTATAAAAAACCCTTGCTATTTCGGCCGAAGTGATATACTACGTTATTATGAATCAGCCCATAAGGAGGCCATCTCTCTTTTCTTGCACCATCTTCCTCGTCAAGACATAAACGACAACTATACTAAAAATTAGCCTAGGCGGCGCCTAAGCGCTAGAAGGTAGTGTACCTTCCAAAAATGACCCAGACGACCTCCAGGCGGTCCTAGGTGGCGCCTAGGCAGACCCAGGCGGCCCCCTAGGTAGTCTAGAGACTAAAATTTATAAAAATTCATTTTTTAATACAAAAAATTGAAAAAATCTATTTTTTGACATAAAAATTATGTATAATCAAAAAAATATTTAAATATAATTGATTATTATTCAAAACCGTATAACAGAAAAATGCCTAGCACCCGATCCCCTATACGCTTACAGATGGTCGACCGTCCGTCTACGTCTAAGGTCTAGCGCCTTTTATAATACTTTCCCATGTCATAACCGCCGCCTGCTCAAACCAATATCATAAAATCCTTGTTCATCAAAACATAAATTTTAAAAACTAGTCTTTTTAAAATTTAAACACTCCGCACTTTCAGGAAAATAACAAACTTCACGAACAAACTAATGGTTTCTTCTTCGCCGCCGTCTGTGGCCGGCGAGGCCCAACCACCAGATCTTTCATTTGGAAAACCTTCAGAAACGCTGGGTAATACTGTTCCACCGCAGAATCAAATCATTGAGAGCCATAATTCGGATCAATCAATGGATGATTTTCCAGAATTGAGCACTGCAATCAAAGAGGGGAGAGCAGGAAAAAGGCAGCGTGCTGCCATTGACAGCGCCGCAGCACCTGCGGTAACAGAATTGCCGCGCCATGATATCAGTCGTGATCCAAGACCGGCTAACAATGCGGGCTTCTCTGCTCATTCAGGTACTAATTCTGGATCCTTTGTTAGACCAAAATTAAATGGATGGAAAGGCACTGTGACTGGAAATAATATAGTTATACCTATTATTGAGGATAAACATGAATTATCGAAAAAGAATATAATAGGGGAGGATGATCTTTTTGAGTTAGAGGAGTTAATCGAAGATGATGATGAGATAGAAATTAGTGATTCAATACCTACCGTGATTAGAACTAGAGATGAAATACAGGAGGGAATTCGTTTATGGCGAAACACTGCTGTTATTAGATTATTGGGTAGAGAGGTTGGTTTCACCTATTTATCATCGAAATTAAGGCAAATCTGGACTCCTATCGGACACTTTGAGCTTGTTGACGTAGGCCATGGTTATTACATGGTAAAATTCGAGAAGAGAGATGACTTTGATTTCGCGTTATCGGGTGGGCCGTGGATGGTGTTGGACCATTATCTTGTAGTTAGAGAATGGACTCCGAGCTTCAATGCTATATCAAATTCGATAACAACAACAACCGCATGGGTAAGAATAACGAATGTTGGTATGCAAAATTGTACAGCGCGTATACTGAGGAAAATTGGCGATAAGCTTGGTCGAACCGTGAAGATAGATCCTATGACAAAGGGGAGGCTAAGGGGAAATTATGCACGGTTAGCGGTTGAGCTTGACTTAAGCAAGCCTCTTGAACCGGAAGTGAGAATTGGGTCCGATATATGTAAGGTAGAATACGAAGTGCTCCACCTTATATGTTTCGAATGTGGAAAGTTCTGGCACAGGAAGGAAAATTGTCCCCTAAATGGAGTGACTATAATGGAGGAAGATGTGAGTATTGCTAAAGGCAAGGAGAAAGTAGTTGAGAGTCGGATAGAATCCCCAAGTCACAAAGAAAAATATGGAGAATGGATGACGGTAAGACGTGGGACTAGAGGAAATGGGAGAGGAAACAACTACAATTCGACAAAACCATCTATTCAGGGAGGCCTCGGGACTCGATTCGAGGCTCTTAGGATGGAGGAAAATTTGACTGAAACGAGACAAGGTACATTTGGGGTACAAAGTAAGGGAGAAAGCTCGGGTACTAAAGCACATAATAATAAGGAGAAAAATGTAACTTGGGCTAACACGAATAATAAAAAGGGAGGTAGCGCCAAGGGGCATAGTGTTATCGCTTCACCTAACTTTGAACAACGGAAAATTTTAGAGGATGTTGTGGAGGTACTGGATTTTTCCGTGGAAGAATTAAAGAAGGGCGAGAGCTCGTCAAGAAAAAAGAAAGGTTCCAAAGGGTCAAAAGGAGGACGAAATATGGGGAACAGTAACGTGAATGGGGCTGAATTGGGCTGTGGGTCGAGCTGGAATATTGGGGCTGTGGTTGGAGCATCCAGGGAGGTTGAGGAGAATACTCTTGTTGATGTACATGTGTTGGAAAGTATATTAAAGGTGGGGGGTCAGAATATAATTAAAGAAATTAGTATACCTGGTGTAGTGGGCGAAAACACCCCATGTGCTGGTGTTGAACTTCATTCTCCATTTGAAGAAAATGCACCAGTCTCTCACATGAAGATGGTGGATATTCCCTTGGCCGAAATTCCTCCTGACCCACTATGGGAGGATGCAACGAATGGTGATGGGGATGAAGTAATGTGGCTAGATAGCCAAATTGCTAACTCAGCCGAGGATATTAATCAGCAGCCCAAATTGTAGAAGCCAGTGAACATTGCGAAAGACGCGGATTTGAGTACTCGCGCCTAATGCGCCGGGAGGTATTTCTTGCACTTAAATTTTTTTATTTAATGAATCTACAAGATGTTTCAGGTACGGCTTGGGGGAAGCCTTTTCATCCCCTAAATATATTAAATTGGAATTGCTATGGCACGGCGAAGCCGAGATTTCGTCGAGTTATTCATGATGTGATGGCTAATAATAATGTTTGGTTAACGACGGTAGTAGAACCACGTGTAAGCAGTGTAAATGCGAACAATATAATTAATTTGTTACAAAAAGACAATTCGATTATGGTTAAATGGGTTAAACCACTGGAAGGCTTTAAATTAAATATTGATAGAAGCTTTATTGTGAAGAAAGGGACTGCATGTATTGGAGACTCGAAGGAGCTCCACGCGCTAGTGAAGGGCGGTGGGAGTTCAGGGACTCACTATGAGGTGGACTCGGGGAAGTTCCATGCGCTAGTGAAGGGCGGTGGGAACTTAAGTAGTCGCTCTGTTTCAACTATAAAAGATTGTTGCGCAATGTTAAAAAGTTATCCTAATTTTAATATTAATCATGTTCACCGGGAAGCTAATCTATGTGCCGATAAGTTGGCAAAACTTGGTGCTGCTACGCAAGTATTACTGGATGACTTTGTTTATCCTCTTGATTGTCTTTGGTATTTTATTACTAGGGATAGAAGTAAATGTGCGACTATTAGAGTTGTACTAGAACTCCAATAAGAACTTTTGTTCTATTTGTAATTTCTTTTTCTTAACGGCTTTAAAGCCTCTCATGTATGCAAAAAAAAAAATCCTTGTTCATAATCATCAAATTTATAAACCAAACCCATGAAAGTAAAAGCCCATTTACCACCACTTCAATTAAATTCAAAAGGCCCTGGCCCATGACACATTTCCTTCTTCCTAACGACCACATCCTGCCATAGCCAAGTGCTCCATCTTTCCCATCAATTCCCAAACTTCAAGTTTTGTATCGGCAACAGAGATAAAAACAAAAACAACACAAAGTTCATTGAACTTCCCATTATCCATTCATCGAAGATGCCCTCACTCAATAATCTATTACATGTCCTCACACGACAATACAACAATTTTTGCTTTACTAGAGAAAGATATAAAAAGGATATGAATTTAAGAAGTGATCGAAACATCTCATGACTAGAAAAATAATCTAAAAAATCTGAAGACTCCACGAATAACTTTAGTTCCATAATCTCCGACACCATTCAAAAAGGGGCTTTCACTTCCTTCGTCTTACAACAAAAATTAAATATTATCAATTTTGTTTGCATATTAACTTTATTTGCAGCGTGAGCTTTGATCGTATTCACTTTATGAAGCTTATCAGGCTCACATCTCATTTTCAACACCCTAATAAACAATCGCATTTTGCAAAATTAAGCAAGGCAAATAACACTTAATCCATCATTAAACAAAAAGACACCATTTAAACTAAAAAAAAAAGAACTATACCCTTCAAACATTCTATCTTGAGCACACAATTTAAAATAATCACATTACAAGCAACACTTTTAAAGATGTTTACATAGTGGACTATAATGGGAATAAATTATATACAACATACTAAAAGAATAACACAAAAGAGAGATCGGAAAAGTACTTCATTCATACATATGATCAGTAGAGTATGAATTACAAAAGGGAAAAGACAAATAAGATCAAATGTCTTATAAAGATTTGATCTTATCAAATAATCATTAAAGTATAAAACTAATAAATATGTAATCTCAAATTATCTTTACAAAAAAATACTATCTCCTACAACTAAACACGTTAATTCCTCCCTAGCCTTCTCATAATCATCCTCCGGTTATTTCTTCTAAGTAGATAATGCCCCCCTTACAGCAATTAGACATCCAGTTGTTACTATCTGGTGGCAAATCAATCACCTTAGGGTTCTTCGTACAACAAACAGGGAATCTTCCTTTAGTTCTCTCCTTTGAACAATTTCCCTGCTCGATTATTTTAGCTCCAAGAATCCCCATAATAATCTCATCTTTCATCCAAGTCCAACTCAATTGCCATCCAGGTGCTTCAATACTAAGGAATTGGACATCTTATTGTTTTTTCCGATCCCCCATAGTCTCGATACAACTAACTTGATTTTTGAAGCTTTCCAGGGGAGTCCATAGCCATGGTTGATCTTGTTAATTGCAAGAGTTTGTTTTTAATGGTGTATTTCAAACCCAGCTCTATGCTTCTTCTAATCAACTACAATCCACGCTTTAGCTTTAGATCATGTAAGTTCGCACACCAGCTTAATTTAAATCTCTAAGTTGCCTAAGAATTATATAAAAATATGTTCCTATAACAAAAAGACGGTGAATATATAAGCAGGAGGGATAATAATTACAGACTTGAATATAACTTTAAGACCGACACATCCAAGAATAACATAGTTAAGAAAGAATGTAAGGGAGTGTAGATCTTAATAATAAAGAACAACCTTTGTTTGCTTGACCATGGAGTTTGTATCCTTCTTTTTCGATATAAATTCACAAAAATAAAGATAAGAACCTTTAACTGATTACGGTGGGGCTGAAGGCTTACCGGAATTAAAAAGACATCAATTGTTCTGAAGAAAATGCGACATCAGATTGACCCCCAATGCTCGATGTAAATTTCAACGTGATTACTTTAAAAGATGAATTACTGCTTGTGTAACCTTGGATAAGTATTTATCATATGGATCTTTAAGATATAGGACAGATATGAGTTTTGAGACCTTGCAAGTACACCACCAAGAATGGCATTAGATATGTGTGGCGTGACTGGTGAAGGTAGGCAGCGCTACTGGGAGGTTTTTCTGGTGGGAGACGGGAGGTATAAGACCAAGACCACTACTAATAGCCACAGACAGATGAAATTTTGAAGGAAGAACGAGAAGGCAGCAGTGGTTTGTTTCGAAACCAGATTTTACTGGGTAGGGGAGCCTACGGTTTAGGCAGTTGTGATAGTGCCGATGTGTTCAACAAAGAAGACAGTAGATAGAAATGGTTATGGAGATTGGAGTGAGGTGAATAAACTTTTGGAGAAGAAGACGGTTGAGAGTTGGGGTTATTGGACCACGGACTAGTAATTCATATATATGGGCAACGTTCTTTACATTAGGTATAAAATTTAATTTGGTTAAGGATGTTAAAGGTAATGATTCATACTTATGGTGGGATTTTTTTTTTCATTACAAGGGAGATCCGATAGGATCATGAGATACATAAAATCAGAGCCACACTAATCTAACACGTCCGAGAGTAAACCCGGATTGTGAATCATACGGGGAACCTTCCACCCGATTCGGTCTCGCGTAAGAATCTCCCAAATACCATCGGGGGGGGGGGGGGTCCTCAAGCTTAGTAAAGGGTTCATCTTGCGACATCCCCTTCTTAGCTAACCAATCCGCGCAAGCGTTGCTTTCTCTAAATATTCCCTTTACCTTGAATCCTCTATTTCGAATAAGCACTTGTTTGATCCTTCGGGCCCAAAGAAACGCAGGTCCGCTTTCATACTTCTCCTGTTCTAGAAATGCTAAAGCTTCGCGTGAGTCAGTTTCAACCTCCACTTCCGTCAACCCCAATTCCTCCGCCAAATATAGACCATGACTAAGAGCTATAAGTTCAATGCCCGTTATCATGTCCCAGTCAATTTTCATTATAAAACCGCACAACCAATTACCCTCGCTATCTCGAATCACCCCGCCACCTCCTCCATGCTACCTCCATTTGTTGAGACTTCCATCTACGTTGAGTTTGTAACCACTCCTTGGTTTGCTCCATCCTAAAAAAAGAACCTGATGTTTACCTCTATTATCCGCTCCTGTGTTTCTGCCCCAGACTCTAGAGAAGCTCGTCGCAAGAAATGAAGCCTTACTAATCAGTGTCTTGGCATTAGGAAACTCCTCGTTTCTGAAGACTGTCTCATTACGTGCCTTCCAGATCGTGTCTATCATGGCGCCAAAAAATACACTCCACAAAACCCCGGAAAAAATGCCCTTACTAGTGATATTTTTATTCCACCACGAAGCATCAGTTGTACCCTCTGTGACTGTCAAGTTTTCCCTCGTTCCAGCTTGATTCCCTGCTCCTAATACTGCCACGTCAGCTGTACCATTGCCACGTTGGTCTACTGTTTCTGCAGCACAGTAGCGCCGCATCTGATGGGAATAAGGTGCATTCGCACCAGTCCTAAACACCTGTGGTCTAGGTGCAGCTGTAACTTCTGTTGAACCAGTAGGTTCGATATGAACAACACCAGCAGTCCTAGAAGCAAAGCGCTGCTCCTCACCCGAATCTGCAATTCCCATAATTGCGCTACTAGTCCATGTTGCAGAAATCCCACTAAAACCCTTATCATTCTCCATATCCGTCCGTACACCACCCCTACTCGAATACCAATGAACCTCTTTTTTAACCCACGTCCATACTTCACGAACCTTTACACAATCCCTAAAAATATGTAGTGCACTCTCTTCAACTATCCCACAACACGGACAAAGCCCCGAATCCACTACCTCTCTTTTGCATAGGTTCCCGCAAGTCGCTAATCTGTCATGTATCGCTCTCCAAAGAAGTACTCTGATCCTTTGTGGGCATTTAATTTTCCAAATCTTATCCCACTTAATCTCCGTAACAGTTTCGCTAATCTCGAATTCCTCTGATGCTGATTTAGTAGTGTAGCATCCATGTAACTCCCTTTTCCAGTATAAATGATCTTTAATGTTTCTATCCTGCTGTACCTGTATTCCAGCTATCTCCAGTAGTCTTTAATGTTTCTATCATGCTGTACCTGTATTCCAGCTATCTCCAGTAGTGTAGAAACTGGTAACAGATTGTGAAATGAGTCCCAATTCCAAGCGCCACTGTCCAACATGTAATCACGGACCTTTTTATGGTGGGAATTTTGGGCCCTCCTCTACTTTGATTTTGTCCTTATAACCTAACGGACAAACAATGGAGAAAGGAGAAAGGGGAAGCTTTTGGCAAAATATGATAAGATAAGGAAAAGGAATCTTATAAAGTGGATGGTTTTTATTGAGGTTATGGGATCATGACTGGTCTGTTATTTATATTTTGGATCGATGGGAATACTTTAATAAAACGGAAGGTTGATTGGACTAAAGTTGGTAATAATAGGTAAATGAAGTTTGAGGTCAAGATTTATATACAATGGGATATTTAGACGGTTTTTAAGACGTCCGATGACATTTTCCAATTAATACATTTTTTTGAAACTGTCAGGACATTCGGGCACTCTTGACGGTATTGCAAATTAGGTCCGTTTTGACTAGGTTCAAGTCGGGTGTGGCACGCTTTTGTGAAACAATGATGCGTCAAGATGACTCTAGTGATATTATTAGAACCTTTAATTATAATAATACGTTTATTTTGGATCCCCCCGGGCACTGTTTTTCACTCGAGGGGGGGGGGTTCTTAGTGTTGTGGCACTCGTATGTTCACCTAAATATAATTCTTGGTAATCCGCATTATCTCATATTAATGAATCATGCTTCGTTTATTTTTTGATTTGTATACATGCACCGAACAATTTTGATGATAGAGTGGGGATTTGGACCAAGATTACTGAATGGAGTTAGGGAATCAATGAACCATGGATTATAATGGGCGACTTCAATGATATTCTAAATCCTAATGAGACGTGTAGCAGTATACCACCTAATATGAATCATATTATGGAATTCAAGAACTTTACTTACAATAATATTCTTGTGGACATACATTCATTTGGATGTTTCTTTACATGGAATAACCGACGAACAGGAGATGAACTTGTAAAAATTAATCTGGACAAAGCATTAGCGACTTATGGATGGTTGAAGAAATACCTAAAGGCTCAGTTGTTTGTCCCACCAGCAGTAGGGTCATATAATTCTTCGTTAATTTTGCAACACGGCCATATATTAAGACAAGGACAACGACAATCATTCAGGCTGAACATTGAGGAGTGTACCAACGTCGTTTAGCATGCGTGGGGGCATCCAGGTCTCACACAATCATTACCATATTTTATTGGGAAGAGTGATGACACACCATTCACGCTCTGAAGAGATGGAGTAGACTTACCTTTAAAAATCACCAAGAACAGATAAAGGTACTACAAAGTCGATTAATAGAAATTACAAATTATGTATCAACACCCACACATCAGGAAGAGAAAGCTTCGATAAGAGACGAGTAAAGTTTGAGTATGAGTGTGAAGAAAAATATTGGTCATACAGGTCACGACAATTATGGTTAACATATGAGGTCAAAAACACTAAATTCTTTCACATGGCGACGATTCAAAGGCAAAGTTTTAACAAGATTCTAAGAATCAAAGAAAATCAAGGAGAATGGAAAGAAGGACAAGCAGAAGTACAAGACTGTTTTCAAGACTTTTATAAAAATCTGTTTACTGAAGTTATGGCAACATAAGAACAAATGGATAAGGCAGTACAATACGTAAAATTAAGAGTTAAGAATGAAATGAATAGGGAACTGACGCAACATCCAACAATGGAGGAAGTTAAAAAAGCCGTCAAAGAATTATCGCCTACTAAAGCACCAGGTCTAAATTGGTTAAATGGTAAATGTTATAATGAAATTTGGGATATTATTAAATATGATGTCTTTTTAATGGTACATGATTTCTTTAACAATAGCATATTACTGGAAGAATTAAATGATACACTTATCACATTAATGCCGAAGGGGGGCGCTCAAGAAGATTTGCGAGATTATAGACCGATTTCATGTGTCGATTTCATATAAAAAATCATAGCAAATTTTTTGTCTAACAAGTTAAAAAGATTTACAAATGACATTGTATCCCCGACACAATCAGTGTTCATCAAAGGTGGAGCAATTCAAGATAATATATTGATAGCACAGGAAATCTCATACTACATGAATCAGAAGAGGAAAAATCCAAAACATATGGCAGCAATAAAAATAGATATGGCCAAATCTTACGATCAGGTAAGATGGGATTTTGTGGTCCTAATTCTGACAAAACGGTTCAAAGTTTTTCTAACAATGGATGGGATAAAAAAGTGGTGAGGGCTTATATTTTATCTTTAATGTGGAATATTTGGAAGGAAAGAATGAAATGTTTCCATGAGAAAAAACCGTGGTCAATTGAAGATATTTTCTAAAGAGTTAAAGACTCTATGAGGAGATTGTTTGGTGATAAATTAACACTTGGCACGTCAATAAGGATGACAGCATAGAAAGTCCTAGGAATATTGACAACCCCGCTATTGATGATACGGCTGATTTGATTTGGATGTGTGACACTTCGTTTAGAAATGTGAATGATCCTTCGGCTATTGTTGCCATTGGTATAAATACAAGTGGACGTATCGAAAGAAAGATAAACTTGAGTTGTAAAATCAAGAAAGTCATTGATGGAGAAGCTTGGGCCATGCTACTGGCCATGAGACTGTCACGTGATCTTAGCAGTCGGAGAGTTTCGTTCTACTCTTACAACCTTGAATTGATTCAAGGAAATAAAAAAAGACTGGGCTTCACTGGAGCCTCAAACCCATTATTTCGGAAAAGAAAGTTGGATTGGTCGTCACTAAGGATGGGAGGTCAAACATATCAATAGGTGCTACAACACGACTGCAGACGCGTTAGCAAAATGCACAAGGAGAAACATTGTTATACCAAATTGGATGAATTGCATCTTAGTGGATTTCGATAGAATTTTGAACAACTTATGTAAGATGTAGTAGTAGTTTTAGGTTATGTTAAAAAAAAAAAATCTGCTTCAAGTATTGTAACATTGTTTTAGGTTATGTAGTAGTAGTAGAACTCTTAAACCAATATGTATTCACCCAAATCATAAAAGTTCTTTTTTAATAAACATGAATGTATAAGTAAAAGCCCATTTACCATCAATCTTAAAAATCCACCCATTCCAATTAAATTCAAAAAGCCTGGCCCAACCTCTATGACACATCTCCTTCTTCCTAACAACTACATATTCATTCTGCAAAACTGCCATAGCCAAGTGCTCCATCTTGCGCATCAAATCCCAAAACAAAAAAACACAAAGTTCATTAATCTATCCATCATCCTCTCATCGAAGATGTCCTCACTAGGAAGGTGATTCTACTACTTCATCAAACCAACGGTATAATAACTCCTATCAGCGTCGCTCATCTCTTTTAAATTCCCGTAATCGTTATAAAGAGTACCCAGAGACTCGTAGCTTCTTTAGAATCGTGACATGGTTTCCAATCAGTCAGAACTTGTACCATTCTCCTTGTTCAAAGAAATCCTAATTCAAACAGTGATGAAACTCGAAGACTAATTCAATCTATATTTCTTTCATAGTCATAAAGCTTGAATAATCGCCCCATTTGATACGAAACCAAATCGAGCCTTTTGCTTTCAAAGAAATAAAAGATTTTCAGAAACCTAACCCAAAAGCAAAGCTTTGATATGAGTATACAAACACAATATCTTACTGAAATATTGGGAGTAGAAACCTAAGTACTCAAGATAACCATTTCGACACCATTCAAAAAAACACGGTTGGGATGTGTAAATCAAGCCATGGATCAAGTTTTCACTTCCTTCTTCTCACAACAAAAATTAAATATCTGCAATTATGTTTGTAAATTAACTTTAATTGCAGCGTGAGCTTTGATGGTATTCACTTGATGAATGATGAAGCTTATGAGGCTCACAACTCATTTTCAACACCCTCATAATAAATCGCATTTTGCAAAATCAAGAAAGGAAATCTCCTAAGAATATATGAAGCCAGAAAGGAGAAATTAGATCGGCCGCAACAAAATAAGAAAAATTCATAAGGAAATTTAACAAAAGCAAGGAAGAATTTTTCATTCATTTTCAATACAATTGAATTTTACGTTTTTGTTAATTAATTTATTGGTTATCAGGTTTCAGCCACCATAGGCATCATGATAACTATCTTGGGGCCTATAGGAGGAGCTCGCACAATTATCATGCATTCCAAAACTTATAAAATGTTCTCTTAGTCCACATAGATAAGGTATTTAGTACAACAAAATCATGTTATATTTTAGTATGTAAATTCTGACATTTTATTATTTTGTGATACAGATTCTGGCAATTCTAAAACTTGCCTTTTTTTAATCGTAACCAAGTGTTTTTTTTTTGGTAATTCATTAATCAAATCAACTTGAATTTTTAGCTACTATATACTTCTCTAATTTTTCCCCCTTTCTTTGCTTTTGTTAGGGAAACTCAGGAATTGCTAGAAGAGAATTGCGTTTCATCCCATTTTTTGTAGATCGGCAATAACTAGAGGGGTCATTTAAGTGAGTAGTAGTAGTGTTTTGGAAAAAAAGAAAAGAAAAAGAGTAGTAGTAGTAGTAGTGTTTGGGTTTAAGTCACAGTATAATTAGATTAGATTAATGTTTAATACTAGCTAACATTCTAGTTTTTTTTCTTTTGGCGTTGTTAGCTAGTAGTCTAGTTGTTTAAGAACTTTATGTTACTATGTAGTGGCTATTCAATCGTCCAAGTCATTTGTGACGTAGGTTGGTTAATTTATCTTTTTGGTATATTATAAAAGCATTTTGATAAGCATGATTAGCTAGTTTTCGATAATATTTCTTACCTTAAAATCTTTCATTACTTAAGCAAAATCCTAATCTCATGTCAACAAATCGATCTTCATTTCTAATCAAACAGAAAACTCATAGCAATCAACATGCGTAATCAAAATCCAATAAATTACCCCAATCATCTCTGTTTTTCATCTTCCTTATTTAGTCATGCATCATTTTTACCTGAATCTTCAGTTTTTAGAGAAGCAAAAAAGCGTTTCTAGTAGTGTTTGGGTTTAAGTCACAGTATAAAGTATCTTTTTAGTTAATGATGTATTAGATCAAGTGTTTTATTATCTTGATTTTCTTTAGTCATTGATCTAATTTTTTTTACTTCAATAAATATTATCGTTTTCTTGTAAAATTAAAGGGACTCATATATAATAAATATATACTCCACAATTCAAAGTGGACTACTCTTAGTAGTTCGATTGTCACCCTAGTGGGGGATTCAATTATAGACAATACCACATAATCGTCTAGTGTGTGGTAGTGATCCTGACAGGCTTGTCTAACTAAATAGTCAATAGGGTTATATTTCCACCACCGATCTCTACGCAAGGTCCCTTAGCCAAGTCCCTTGGTAGTGTTGAGGTTTCCTTCTAAGCTACCCTAGTGGGAGTTAGTAGGATTATAGATCGTGACTACTTATATATGCTCAATTAACCCTTATAATCAGAATAGTAATTTAGAAGGATTGATGCATACTAGCAGAGCTAAGTTATATTTCTCATCTCAATTATTTTAGTTAATTATTTGCATTAGTAGTTTGATTCTTATTTTCTTCTTACTTATAAAACTAAATAAATATTTAATTGTTTTTGTCTTTTAGGTTAAACAATCAATTTGTACTACGCTCACTCATCTAAACACGAGCCTGAGTTAACCTAGAAATCCCTGAGAACAAATCATACTTATCAATTATAACCTGCAAATGATATGTGCACTTGCAGTGAGTTTCTCGTGGTAGTAGTGGGTGTGTGTCTTTATTATCTTTATTTATTCGTGATTTTATCACACCTTTGCCACCACCAAGTTTATGGCGCCGCTGTCGGGGATCGTTTCTAGTTAGTAAGTGTGATTAGTTTTAGTATAGTAGTTTTTAGTTATTTTAGTTTTAGGCTTG
Organism: Nemophila menziesii; assembly: GCA_029959085.1. NCBI lineage: Eukaryota > Viridiplantae > Streptophyta > Magnoliopsida > Boraginales > Hydrophyllaceae > Nemophila > Nemophila menziesii. Next base: position 28,877,457 of record JARWIR010000004.1, read on the forward strand.
TTTTTGCTTTTGTCTCTTTTAGGTTATTTAGGTATCACTGTATGCTCTCAGATCCCGAGAAACTATTCCAAGCTCAAAAGGGTAATTGAGAGAAACATAAAGGGTAAGTTCTCTTAAATTGCATCAAAAACCTTATTTGCAGAAGTTGGTTGAGAAATATGGGAATTTGAACTGTAAGGTAGTTGATATGCCATTGGCAGGTCACTTTGTACTTAGTAAATCTTAATGCCCCAAAACTATAACTGAGAAATTGAAAATGAGTCACTTACCTTATATAAATTTTATTGGGCCCCACATCTATGCTATGATCAGTACTAGGCCTGACCTTTCTTATGATATTTCATTATTGAGTCGATACATGTCATCATTGGACAGCCTTGAAACGTGTTGTTGCTTATGTGAACATCACTTTGAATGTGGGTTTGTGTTATGGTAACTGGAATGTTCCTTTCGAGTTAGTAGGTTATGTGGATGCAGATTTTACTGGTGATAGTGATAGTAGGAAGTCTACCACTTCTTGGTAGAAACTGTATAACTTGGAAATCACAATTGAAGCCTTTGGTTGCTTTATCTACAATTGAATCTAAGTATGTGGCAATATTTGACTGTTTAAAGAAGCAATTTGGTTACAAGGGATGACTACAGAATTGTAGTTGACTAAGTCAACTACAACCATTTACAGTGATAATCAAAGTGTTATATACTTAAGTAAGAATCTGGATTACCATGAGAGTACAAAGCATGTGGATGTAAAATTTCATTTCATTAGAATTTGGATTTGTTTAGAGGATATAAAATTATGAAAAATACCTACAGAGGATAATTCAGCAAATATGGGAACTAAAATATTAAATGTTAGCAAATTTAGACATTGTTTAAGTTTGTTAAGTGTTAGTGAGGTATTTTGTTTTATTGTGCATGTTACAACAACTATGATTGATACTTGGTGCACTGAATGGTGGATGACAACTCGTGATGAAGTTAGAATCCAAAAGAAGAAAGTTGACTTTAAGGTGGAGATTGTTGAATATAAACTCAACTTGGTCAAATTTAAATTAGACTATGGCGATGTGGCGCATTTGATGATATGGGCTCTTGTGGGTTACTTATATTAAACGAAGTCGATCTTCGTGTAAGCCTTATAATATTTCATCGCCTTATTTAAAAGAAAGACTCGTGGCATTGTTGGGAGCGTTGATCTAATAAGAGTTGGACGACTGGGATTAAAACCCTCATATCTCTCATATATAAGACGCATCTTTTTACAAATCAGTCAAACTTGCTGTTTTCTTCTTTGACTTTGCCTCATCTTCTCTCTCTTATTCTCTCAGCATATAAACTTTAGGGTTTGTGTAAATTGAGTTCTATGTTATAAAGAACATCGATTAGAGATAAATTTCAAGCAGCTTGCTTGTATATTGAGTAGTATTTCTCGATAGTGATATAAGGTTTCCAATTGAAGCCTTAGGGGTTTCTATTCTCTGTAATTGATGAAGGATTCAAGCCTGAAGTTGTAACCCTATTTGTAAAGTGAATCTAGCATCTCTCGTAAATTGCTTCATTGTGGATGCAGGACTTTGTGTTGAATCACGATAAACACTTGTGTTCTTTAACTTTTTCACTTTTCTTTACGCCTTAATTGTTTTGGATTTAAACGTGTTTTGAACAAATACTTTCACTTCTTTCCTTAGCTAATAAAGCAAAACAATCTTTATAATTTTACAACATGGAACAAATCCAATCATTACTAAATGTACCTGAATATTTTCACTCCGAGGATGCTTCCTTGCCCTCTTTTCAAAAACATTAACTTCTACAATTAAAACAACAATTGTTAAGTAACACTAAATTATCCCATCCCCTGGAGGCCCTGAATTAATATGTCAAATCGATAAGAAATTTGAACCCAGAAACTATTCATACGAATTTCCATGAGGTTCAACATCATTTAGTTCTTGGAACATCGATTGTACTATCTTGTTACAACTCATCGAATCTGCAGCAACACTATCTGATTTCTAGTTGTTAATACTCGTATCACATATGGACTGGTCTGCAATGTTTTATAAATTGGTGTCAACAACTAGTTTAGTGGAATTTGCAGGGAAATCGCTTGTTATTTTACTACTTTCAACTGATTCTTCATAATCGAATTATACTCCATCAGTTTTGAGGTTCAAAATAGCTTCGTTCAACATCAATTTTGCATTTTTGTTTACAAAATTCGTTCGAAGTGTGTGTCTATGGCATGCATCTTAGCTTTAAATTATGTTGTGAGGTCACTATCTGACTTATGATAATGAGATTCAAATCACAAGTCATGAGTACCTATCCTTCATATTCATTCTTTTTGTTTTTTAAAATCTGATCTGTTGGATGAAACTTAGCTCAAATGATAATCACCATCAACTAAACTACATAGATTGTAAAATTACATCAACTAATGGCAGAAGATTGAGAGGATTAGTAATAATCCCTTTCTTCATCTGAAGAGAAAGAGTGAGGAAGAGAGAAAGTGAGATAGAAAGAAGAAAAAAAATCTGCCGAATAGAAATAAGATTGTGTTATTTTTTTAAGTATATATATACTAAGTAGTGTAATATATAAATTAAGTGGGAATAGTTTATTCCATTAGAAATTAAATAATTAATAATTTTATCATTTATAATAGAATTTGTTTCGTCAAACCTTTTTTTAGTTTAAAGACTTTTTTTTGGATCAAGGGATTAGAATTTTTTTAGGCAAAATAACTTATATTAAATGGATATACTAGAGTAGTTAACCTACTCCAGCAGTGTCAAAAGTAGTAGCATTATTACATAACAAAGTTCCAAGATCAAAAGGCAAATTACAAAACCAATTATAAGGTAAAATTTTCCTAGAGAAAGCTTTAACAATCAAATTTGCAGCTTTGTTTGCAGTTCTTCTTATTTCAAGAATCTTGATATTGGGGTGGGCTTTGGTCATACTTCTAATATCTTCCAAGATTGTCCTGATCTTCCAAGAGCATGATACGCTAGAAGAATGTAAGACTTGAATAACTGTTTCAGCATCAGATTCTATACTGGTGCAATAGGGGACTCTGTCAATAGCAAAATGTAGAGCACTACGAAGAGCTTTTGCTTCAGCCTCAAAGCTAGTACATGCAGTAGAAGACATAGAGAAACCTGTAACTACTTCACCTATACTATTACGAGCCACGACGGTGAAAAAGCTTTACCAGGGACAAAAGAGGCATCAATATTGATCTTGACTTCATGTTGGGGAGGTGTGATCCAGGTAGGGGATAAAGACTTCCATGTTGGCGTATTCAAAATAGGGACGAGAGGAGGACTCTCCAAGCTAGCTTCCTCATAACAGAATATGTCCATGCAAGTAGATTTCATAAGGGCTAATCTAGTATCAAAATTAATAGTAGACTCTTCAATAACTTTTTTATTTTGCATAACCCAAATAGACCATAAACAAGCAATAATTGTAAGTAGTATTTTTTTATCTATCTTGTTTAGGCCTCTATCAGTCCCAAATCTAGCTGTTAATACCAGCTAAAGAAGAGGGATAAACACTGTAGTGTAAAGGGGATAAGCACCACATCTTCCTATCCCATTCAAAGTAAAGGAATAGGTGTTCCACATTTTCCTCATTTTTTAGACAAAATTTACATAAGTCAGAATTGGAGCATCTCCTCATACACCTGTTTCTTTCTGTGGATAAAGCATTAAGCATGACTCTCCAAAAGAAAAACTTGAATTTGGGAGGGGCTTTAGATGCCCAACTTAGGGCTAATAAGTCTGATCAAGGATTAGAAGGGGAGGAAATGGATTATAAAGGATAATAGATATCCTTTTTTTGTTTGTATTATAAAATTTTGAAGGAATAAATTACTAAAGATTAAAATAATACCTTCTAATCTTTCATATCCTATTCCTTTAAGTTGGAGTTATTAGAAGAAAAAGATTAATTTTTAATGATAAAATATTTTTATATATTTATTTATAATATATTTATTAAAGATACAAAAGTAATTTAGTTATAAAACGATCATTTCCTTTCCATTACTTATAGAATTCAAACACAAAATTCAAATAATTTTTTACTAATATTTTATTTTCTACTTAATCCAAACAAAATTAAATATCCTCTAATTCTTTCATTTAATATATTATTTTTTCCTATCTTTTATAAAAAAATAAAAAAATAAAATCCGCCCTATATCGGGTATCGGAGAACTTCAAGTATACCAAGCTGGCAGCTTCCATAAAGTCCAAACCGGGGCGCACAATTTTATTTTGCATAGCCTGTAGCTGAAAATTACTCCAAATCAGTCCATAAATAATCCCATCCCTTTATGCTGAAAATTACTCCCAATCAGTCCTTAAATTACCCTATCTGCTACTATATTCGCAGATATGATATAACCATGCCCTCTACGTATCTGTTTTGCCCTTAAGCTAGGTCTTAAAAAAACTGAGGCCCAAGTGTAGTAATATGTATGCTTTAAAAGAACCAATAAGAGTACCATTCTATAATTCCTTTACTCAGACTATGTTGTGTTGTCCAATGAACCACACGGATTATAACAAAGAATGAGTGCCATAAAAAAATTGATTTTTGTTGATTCATAGATAATATTCATGTAAAGATGCCAAATTAAACCCCCTTCCAATCTATTATAGTTGCTCCTGCCGTTTTCAACTTCCGCCAAAAGAATTGCTGGTGCATGGAAATAAAATGACCCCTTATATTGGGTATAATATAATCCTATTGAAAATGGTACATTATACAAGGAAAAAGCAGCATTGGAGTAGAGCTCGATAGTGTATAACAACTCAGACCCAAAATTATTGAAGGGTACACAAGGTAAATGCAAGTTCCGAATAAAAGTCTCTTTACAAGAGACCCCACATCTGTAGCACTCGCCGTTTAAGGAAGTTTAACATCCATGTGTCCTTGAGCTTTTGCAACTTGACAAGGGGGCCTATGATCTTTTGTGGGAGTAATAATACTACATGATAAATCAATGTCAACACTATAATGAGAAACATGCATGCATACACACAGTCATGCTTTCCGGATACCTTAATTGGTTATTATGCTAACCCTTTACTAAAAGAAAAAAATAATGTATTGAGAAATAGTAGGAGTGAGCATGAACAACCCACCCATTGAACCCGACCCAACCTGGGTTTTTTTTAAGGTATTTTGGGTAATTTTACCAAAGGTACAAATATAACTCGTATATTTTTTAAAACCCGGCCATTTATCTCGGGTTTACCATTTGTACATTGCCATCGGGTCCAACCCGTATGGACGTCAAAACAATTATATAGCAAAAGTTTTGAGACATTGAATAACAAGCTTAACATGTGAGTTTCTTCCTCCATAAAATTTATGTGTTTTTTATGACCTGTAAAAAAAAAAAAATTTACATGTTAAAGTGGGATGAAAGAAAGTGAACCACCAACACCTTAACCTTTAAGAAAGTAAAAGCAAATGAAAGAAAAACAAGATACTCATTTACCAAGTGTTAACATGGAATCCGATTTGTAATCTAGTGATGATTTGAAAATGTCTCTTAGGCGCAATTGCAAACCTGGGATGAATAATAGTCCCTCATTTTAATTATGTAAGTGCTCAATTGATATTTTTTCGGTTTTAATTTTGTATACATTACGTAATATTTTTATTATAAAAAATCCAAGGTTATTAAATTATCCTGGGATAAACACACAGGTAGGGTTAACCCAAGATTAGGATAAAATTTTACCTGACCCTTACCATCAGCAAAACTTAAACCGGACTATTTTACACTCCCTTTACCTTAGATTCCAACCCGAGGTAAATCCGACCTGTGCTCACCCTTAACAATAGAGTAACATGGTTTTTCAGGTCAATAAATGTAACTATGGACCGCGAAAGAAACACCATCATCTCAATCTGCAAATATTTCAAGATTTCACATGAGAGTTTGGATAGCTAATGGATCAGAACCAGTGAAAATGCCCTCAAATTTCACTTTGAGTGCACCAGCGCATGCCTATACACGGCAAACCTCCTCAGATAGTGTCACCAACAAAAAGTCCCAGTCTTTATGGAAGGAGAGTTACCCGAGCTCTAAGTAAGTTATTCAAACTCTAACCTAAATAGTTTTTTCTATATTTTTTGGTTGTGTTGATTGGATTAAATCTTATTAGTTATTTATGGACTAAAATACTAGATAGTATTCGGGTTAGGCCACAATTGATTCGATTTGATAGTTTACTTATTTGATTACGCATAGACAGATCTTCTAGCCTCCTTCGAGAGAAATTCTAGACAAATCGTACTTTACAACACTTAAGCAAAGCGTCTAGACAGTCGTAATTCACAACACTGCTCTTAGTAAAATCTGCGTGAATATTCAACTACATTAATTACCTAAAACCTTTAAAAAAACGAAAATTACCTAAACCATGTGGCTTATTAAAGTTAAAACCCATGGGCCTTAGCAATTTGATTCAAGAAACCGATAAAGAAAAAAGTTAAAATCATACAATTGTTGGTTAACAATACATTGCACCCTTTTGCTAGACTTCATTTGGTTAAACTTCTGACCGAAAGACAAAAGAAAAGTTCACAGAAATTTTGATACACGAAGTACTTCTTTTCGTTTGTCATGAATGACATATTATAGTTTTCAAATATGAATAAATTGATGATAGAGTTTTTTTTTTTTAAATTATGGAACTATACCGACCATTAGACGCTAGCAAATTATAAAAAATAAAAAATAAAACTAATTTTAGTGATTGCTATATTACTGTTTTGTAAATAAATATTTTAAAAATATTTTTAATTGACAACTATAATAGTTGATAATTATACTTTCAAAAAAGGTATATGCTTTACTGACCACACATGTGTGGTCGGTAATTACACCCAAAAAATAATAATATATGTTTCACCGACCATGCTCGTGTGGTCAGTATTTAGCCCGTCCAAATTACTGGCACTCTATTTTGACGGTTAAATTTAAGTTAATGCATTTACCAACTACGTAAATAATCATTAAACGACAACTTTGCGGTTGATAAAAGATTTTAAACTTATAAAATCCATAACAGGTTTTACATAAGTCGTTATATTGATCTTTAAATCCCAACCTCTTTGTCAGCTCTGATCTTTTATTGTTGCTCTGGTGCTTATCATCAAATTTTGTCCTCTCGACTATCCATATCCCTTAAATTTCCACCCTTATTGAAAATTAATTGTTTATTATATATATATATATATATATATATATATATGTGTGTGTGTGTGTGTGTATGTATGTGTATGTGTGGAGAATGACTGATACTTATACTCAATAACCTTCCTTGAACTATACTATTAAATAAAGAAACCTCTCATCTCTTCATTTTGTCGAAGAAGAGTGCACTACACACGTCCCTTTGTTTGTTGTAGCAAGTTTTGTTATTCTTTTTTAGTTATTAATGCCTAAAGTTACCCATCTACTTCATTAGTTTTAAAAAAAAGAATCATCCACCCCCTCCCATCCCACCCGTTCTTCTTATTCTTCTTATTTTTCTTTTCCACGGAACATAAAAAAATGAAAAATTAATGAAACGTTAAACCTCAGTCTCATCACCTCAACAATGGATGCGGCCCCACTAACAAAATAGAACATCGAGTATCCAAATAAAGGGAAAAAAATAAGTTTGTGGTATTGTATTTAGGGGCAATTACCATGACCACCCCAAAAGGAGGTAACATTGCCCTTAAAAGTCATATATAATATAAAAGACATAATATACAATAATACCCTTGAATTGTGTACATCACATTAAATTTTCCCACCAATAAAACCTGACCAAATCTTTCCGCCAAAATTTTCTGGCCAAAATTTTCGAGCCTAACAAAATTTCCACCAAAAAAAATTTTGTCAATTTTTTTCCCACCAAACAGAAAACATAAACTTCCATATATAATTTGGTGGGATTCAATTCATCATACAACATAATAAACTCTAATGTATAAATCCAAAAATAATTGGGTAGAAAATAACAAAATAAACCAAAATATAGTTCGGTGATATTTTTGTCTACCAAACAACATAAAACCCTAAGTATAATCTGGTGGGATTTTTTCCACCAAATAATAACATTAAAATTTGGTGGAAAAAAATTTTGACATGAAAATCTTTTTTGTGAATTTTGTTTGGTGGGGAAAATGTGGTCGAAAAATTTTTAGGGGGAAAATTTGGTGAAATATAACAAAATAAACCAAAATATAGTTCGGTAAGATTTTTGTCTACTAAACAACATAAAACTCTAAGTATAATTTGGTGGGAAAAAATTCGACATGAAATTTTTTTTGTGGGAATTTTGTTTGGTGGGAGAAATTTGGCGGGAAAAATGTGGTCGAAAAATTTAGGAGAAAAATTTAGTCATAAATTTTTTGGTGGAAAAATTTAGAGTAGAAAATGGTTAGTTATTTAAAATTTTAAAAAAAATTAGATTTGGTATAACAATTTTTTTAATGTGAATATGAAACGATGGTAATAAAAATTAAAATTGAAAATATGACTTATATGGTAATAATCTCAATATGCTAACCTTTTAGTAAAATGAGTTATTAGCTTAAAAAGTCCTTAGACCCAATAACCCACCCCCAACAAGTCCTGCTCTGGATTTCTGCCTTCTAAAGTCCAACGTTTTTAAGCTAATACCATCCATACCCCTATTACTAAATATAATATGTCATCTCTTCCATATTTATCAAATCTTTCCATGATATTCGTAATTAACTAATTCCATTAAAGTAGCATATCTCTTAATGACATCCAATCTGATTTCTTCTCTTCCACCCCCTCCGACAACGAGGACAACCATTTCTTCCAATCTACCCGAAGCCAAGCCACCCTTCTCCACCTATTGCATTGTGAAATAACTCCGTCGAATGAGTTGCACTGTCGCTGGTGTTCCTTCATTGCAGTGGTGCATTGAGCAAGACGCGGTGAGATTGCTGGTGGTCCTTCGTTGCAGTGGCGATCCGTTTTTGTGCTCGCCGGAAAGACTGTTGCTGCATCCGATGGTGCTTGATCTGTTCATGTTTCTTCTTCTGTTCGTGAATGGCAGATTGCTGCAGATTTTTTTTCCAAGATATCTACAAACGAAGTCTTATAGATAAAGGCTTAAACAACAACACGAACCCCAACCAATCGGATTGAATGTGGTTTCGAAGAAGTACAGATTTGACGAATCTGGAGCTTATATTTAGTTGTTCAAACTTGCTGAGTTTTGACATAAGTAACTTACATACACCATCACTCTTAATGCACAAACCATCAAAATAACAAAGGTAACCCACCCCCTGTTGACTCGACAAAAAGTGTAACCCATCATTTTGCTCAAACACACCATCAAAATAACAAAGGTAACCCACCCCCTGTTAATTCGAAAAAAAGCGTAACCCATCATTTTGCTCAAACACACCATCAGAAACAAAGGTAACCCACCCCCTGTTAACTCGACAAAAAGCGTAACCCATCATTTTGCTCAAACACACCATCAAAATAGTGTTCCGTGTACCACCATTTTTTTAAAGACAACCCATCACAAAAACAAACATTACCCACCCCCGTTTTTATTACCCAAAACAGAATATTTGTGCAACTAAATTCTAATTAAACGGTTACTAATTTTTTACTAATTGCATGAAATCAGGAAATTTGTTTTGGTAACTAAATTCTAATTATAATCAATGGGTTACTAATTTTTGACTAATTGCATAAAATTAGGTAAAATTGTTTTGGTAACTAAATACTAATTAATGGGTTACTAAGGGCAGGACGGACATTTGAGGTGGGTTGGACCTGATAGGCAATCAGCCATCCTCTGTGGACTGTATAGGTAAATTGCTCTAGTAAAAATGTAATAAAAATAGTAGTATACTGAATTTTTCTCTACAATAAATCTAATCCACGAAGAACCTATGAATAAAACACAATTATTTTATTTTGTGAGTTGAGTTATATATCTGTAACTTTTTTGTCAAAATAAAATTGTGTTTGTAGGGGGTTTCAAACAAACCCGCTCAAATCGCTGAAAAATTGTGAATTTTATTATAGAATAGGTGAATTTCGGGATTTATCTAATTTTTTTCGCAGATCGCAGGTTTTTTTACCTACAAAACATGTCAAACCGCCAGGCCCATTTACTTAGACTATAAAATATTTACCTAAACCCCTTATCCTCACTTTTCATAACATAAACCTTAAGTTAACACACAACACGCACAACCTTTTCATCTCTTATCTCAAATGTCGCTCACACAAACACACCATCACACCCGCGCCTCTATATCTATCCTCATTAATTATGGCTTTCTAAAATACACAAACCTTAAATTTGTGAAGATAAAGGCTAGGTTGCGGAACAAGTTAAAGTTTCCAGTTGGGTTCGCGAGCAGAATGTAATGGTCGAGGTGGTAAACATCGTTCTTAAATGCTTTGTGGTGGTCCTCCATTGATGAAACTTCATGATCGGGATTTCTGGCTTATGACGAGATGATGTCATGTTGATGTTATCAATCTTACCCCCGATTTTAAGTAGCTTAATTATTACTTTCTTTTATTTTCTTTAGCCTCTCATTATTGTAAATATATTTTCAAATATCTTTTTTTCTTTAAATGTAAATTGTATATTTTAATTGCATTAATATTATAATTTAGAAATTCTCAATTAAAACATACACGCTCAGAGATTTTTTGAACATGTTCAGTGATTTTTCGAGTATACTTAGAGAATTTTGTAGCATAGTCACATACACTCTTTGTCTACTCAGATACTTTCGAGATAATTTAGAGATTTTTTGAACTGAATCAGAGTTTTACTTAACTGACCTAGTTACTTATTGAGCCGACTCAGTAACTTGTCGAACCGACTCAAAAACTTGTCAAAACGAATTAAATACTTGATAGGAGCTTGTTTTTGTTTTATGTAGACTTTATTTTTATTTGAAAGTGTATTAATATTTTGCCACATGTATTTTTTTGTGATATCTAAAAATTAATATTTCCTTTCCTCTTTAGGTATCGAAAACCCTTACTATTTTGCCCCAAGTGATTTACTACGTTATTATGAACTAGCCCATATGGAGGTCATCTCTCTTTTCTCACCCCATCTTACTCATTAAGACATAAACCAACAATTGTTCTAAAAATCGGCCTAGGCACTAGAAGTAGTGTACCTTCTAGAAATGGCCTAGGCGGCCTCCAAGAAGTCCTAGCTGGGCTTATGTGGGCTTAGGCGGCGCCTAGGCGGCCCCTAAGTGGTTTGGAGACTAAAATTTATAAAAAAAAAAGTCTATTTCTTAATACAAAAAATTGAAAAAAATCTATTTTTTGACTTAAAAAATTATACAAACCTATTTTAAAAATTATATAAAATAAAAAAAATCAAATATAAATGATTATTATTCAAAACCGCCTAATAAAAAAACGCCTAGGCAGGTGGTCGACCGTCCATCTAACGCTTGACGCCTTTTAGAACACGGTCCCCATGTCAGAACCGAAGCCTGCTCAAACCAATATCATAAAATCCTAAACAGTTGGGTTGACTCAACTGGCCAGAACCTTGCTATTTCTTCAGCACTTAAAGTGGAGATCTAGAGTTTGAATCCCCTCTTTAACGGGTGTAAAGTAAGGGTACAAGGCTCAAATCCCTCCCTGAACATGAGTAACCTAATTTATGGGAAGGCGTGTATATCCCCGTGAGATTAGTCGTGATGCGCGCAAACAATCCCGGATCACCCATTACCAAAAAAAAAATATCATAAAATCCTTGTTTATAATCATCACCTTTATAAACCAAACCCATGAAAGTAAAAGCCCATTTACCATTAATCTTAAAAATCCACCCACTCCAATTAAACCAAACACTGACACATCTCCTCCTTCCTAACGACCACATCGTCACTCTGCAAACTGCCATATAGCCAAGTGCTCCATCTTTCACATCAAATCCCAAACTTAAAGTTTGTATCGGCAACAGAGATAAATACAAAAAGACACAAAGTTCATTGATCTTCCCAACATCCATTCATCGAAGATGCCTCACTCAATAATCTATTCCATGTCCTCACACAACAATTACACCCAAAAACCATCTTCGTGTCTACCCTTGAGTACCCCACACTGTAGCTATCATCAGTCACAATACCAACTTTCAGGGGAGGGAAGGTAATTCCACTGTTTAGAATCCAATTTAACAAACCAACGGTATTATAACCCCTATCAGTGTGCCTCATCTCTTCTAAATCCCCGTAATGGTTATACAAAGTACCCATGACTCGTTGATTTCCATTTACGAAAGAAGCTTCTCCAGAATCAGTGAAATGGTTTCCTTGTTTCAAAGAGATCACAACTTTGGAACCTTTCATAGTCATCAGCTTGATATAATCGCCCAATTTGACACGAAACAAAACGAGCACACTCTTTTTGCTATCAAACAGATCTAAAAAATTCAGAACCCCAACCTAAAGCCAAAGCTTTGATATTAGTACACAAATACAATTCCTTTGAATTCTGCTTTACTAGAGAAGAGATAATAAAAAGGATATGAATTTAAGAAGTGATCAAAACATCTCATGATTAGAAAAATAATCTAAAAAATATAAAGACTCCACAAATAACTATTAGCAATTATGTTTGCATATTAACTTTATTTGCAGCTTGAGCCTTGATCGTATTCACTTGCTGAACCTTATCAGGCTCACATATCATTTTCAACACCCTAATAAACAATCGCATTTTGCAAAATTAAGCAAAGCAAATAACATTTTATCCATCATTAAACCAAAAGAAAAGACACCATTTAAACTCAAAAAAAAAAGAACTATACCCTTCAAAAGATTCTACTTGAGGACACAATTTAAAATAATCACATTACAAGCAACACTTTTTAAAATGTTTACATAGTGGATTATTATTGGTATAAATTATATACAAAATACTTAAAAATAACACAAAAGAGAGATCGATAAAAGTTCTTCATTCATATATATGATTAGTAGAGTTTGAATTACAAAAGGGATAAGACAAATAAGATAAAATGTCTTATAAAGATTTGATCTTATCAAATAATCATAAAAGTATAAAACTTATAAATATGTAATCTCAAATTATCTTTACAAAAGTACAATCTCCTACAACTAAACACGTCAATTCCTCCCTAGCCTTCTCATAATCATCCTCCGGTTATTTCTTCTAAGTAGATAATGCCCCCCTTGCAGCAATTAGACATCCAGTTGTTACTATCGGGTGGCAAATCAATCACCTTAGGGTTATTCATACAGCAAACAGGGAATCTTCCTTTAATTCTCTCCTTTGAACAATTTCCCTGCTCGATAATTTTACCTCCAAGAATCCCCATAATAATCTCATCTTTCATCCAAGTCCAACTCAATTGCCATCCAGGTGCTTCAATACTAAGGAATTGGACATCTTATTGTTTTTTCCGATCCCCCATAGTCTCGATACAACTAACTTGATTTTTGAAGCTTTCCAGGGGAGTCCATAGCCATGGTTGATCTTGTTAATTGCAAGAGTTTGTTTTTAATGGTGTATTTCAAACCCAGCTCTCTGCTTCTTCTAATCAACTACAATCCACGCTTTAGCTTTAGATCAGGTAAGTTCGCACACCAGCTTAATTTAAATCTCTAAGTTGCCTAAGAATTATATAAAAATATGTTCCTATAACAAAAACACAGTGAATATATAAGCAGGAAGTATAATAATTACAGACTTTAAGATATAGGACAGATATGAGTTTTGAGACCTTGCAAGTACACCACCAAGAATGGAAGATATGCGTGGCGCACGGGACTGATGAAGGTAGGCAGCGCTACTGGGAGGTTTTTCTGGTGGGAGACGGAAGGTATAAGATCACTACTAATGGCCACAGACAGATCTGGTTTGTTTTCGAAACCAGAATTTACTGGGTAGGGGGAGACTACTGTTAAGGAAGTTGTGATAGTTCCGCGTCCAAGACAGTAGATAGATATGGTTATGGAGATTGGAGTTGGGGTGAATAAACTTTTGAAGAAGAAGAAGGTTGAGAGTTGGGGTTATTGGATCACGGGACTGTAGTACTTTCTTTAGGATGTTAAAGATAATAATTCATATTTTTGGTGGGGATTTTGGACCCTCCTTTACTTTTGGTTTTGTCCTCATTAACCTAACGGACAAACAATAATAAAAGAAGAAAGGAAGAGTTTGGGTAAAATATGATAAGACCGACACATCCAAGAATAACATAGTTAAGAAATAATGTAAGGGAGTGTAGATCTTAATAATAAAGAACAATCTTTGCTTGCTTGACCATGGAGTTTGTATCCTTCTTTTTCGATATAAATTCACAAAAACAAAGATAAGAACCTTTAACTGATTACGGTGGGGCTGAAGGCTTACCGGAATTAAAAAGACATCCATTGTTCTGAAGAAAACGCGACATCAGATTGACCCCCAATGCTCGATGTAAATTTCAACGTGATTACTTCAAAAGATGAATTACTGCTTGTGTAACCTCGGATAATTATTTATCATATGGATCTTTAAGATATAGGACAGATATGAGTTTTGAGACCTTGCAAGTACACCACCAAGAATGGAAGATATGCGTGGCGCGCGGGACTGGTGAAGGTAGGCAGCGCTACTGGGAGGTTTTTCTGGTGGGAGACGGGAGGTATAAGATCACTACTAATGGCCACAGACAGATCTGGTTTGTTTTCGAAACCAGATTTTACTGGGTCGGGGAAGACTACTGTTAAGGAAGTTGTGATAGTTCTGTATTCAACAAAGAAGACAGTAGATAGAAATGGTTATGGAGATTGGAGTGGGGGTGAATAAACTTTTGAAGAAGAAGAAGGTTGAGAGTTTGGGTTATTGGATCACGGGACTGTGGTACTTTCTTTAGGATGTTAAAGATAATAATTCATATTTTTGGTGGGGATTTTGGACCCTCCTTTACTTTTGGTTTTGTCCTCATTAACCTAACGGACAAACAATAATAAAAGAAGAAAGGAAGAGTTTGGGTAAAATATGATAAGATAAGAAAATGGAATCTTATAAAATGATGGTTTTTTAATGGGATTATGGGATCATGACTGGTTTGTTATTTTTATTTTGGATCGATGAAAATGTTTCAATAAAACAATGGAGAAGGTTTGATTCTACTAAAGTTGGTAATAATTGGAAAATAAAATTTGAGGTCAAGATTTATATATAATGGATATTTGGACTGTCTTCAAGACGTTCGACGATACTTTTCAATGAATACATTTTTTTGGAGCTGTCACGACATTCGGGCACCCTTGACGGTATCACAAATTAGGTTTGTTTTGGGTAGGTTCAAGTCGGGTGTGGCACGCTTTTGTGGAACAATGATGCGTCAAGATGACTCAGTGATATTATTAGAACCTTTAATTATGATAATACGTTTATTTTGGAACCCCACGAGCACTGCTTTTCACTCAGGTGAGGTGGGATTCTTAATGTTGTGGCACTCGTATGTTCACCTAGATATAATTATTGGTAATCCGCATTTATCTCATTTTGCATATTAATGAATCATGCTTCGCTTATTTTTTGATTCGTACATGCACCAAACAATTTTGATGATAGTGTGTGGGTTTGGACCAAGATTACTGAATGGAGTCAGGGGATCAATGAACCATGTATTATAATGGGCGACTTCAATGATATTCTAAATCCTAATGAGACGTGTAGCAGTATACCACCTAATATGAATCATATTATGGAATTCAAGAACTTTACTTACAAGAATACTCTTGTGGACATACATTCATATGGATGTTTCTTTATATAAAATAACCGACGAACAGGAGATGAACTTGTAAAAATTAATCAGGACAGAGCATTAACGACTTATAAATGGTTGAAGAAATACCTAAAGGCTCAGTTGTTTGTTCCACCAGCAGTAGGGTCATATAAGTATAAAACTTATAAATATGTAATCTCAAATTATCTTTACAAAAATACAATCTCCTACAACTAAACACGTCAATTCCTCCCTAGCCTTCTCATAATCATCCTCCAGTTATTTCTTCTAAGTAGATAATGCCCCCCTTGCAGCAATTAGACATCCAGTTGTTACTATATGGTGGCAAATCAATCACCTTAGGGTTATTCATACAGCAAACAGGGAATCTTCCTTTAATTCTCTCCTTTGAACAATTTCCCTGCTCGATAATTTTACCTCCAAGAATCCACATAATAATCTCATCTTTCATCCAAGTCCAACTCAATTGCCATCCAGGTGCTTCAATACTAAGGAATTGGACATCTTATTGTTTTTTCCGATCCCCCATAGTCTCGATACAACTAACTTGATTTTTGAAGCTTTCCAGGGGAGTCCATAGCCATGGTTGATCTTGTTAATTGCAAGAGTTTGTTTTTAATGGTGTATTTCAAACCCAGCTCTCTGCTTCTTCTAATCAACTACAATCCACGCTTTAGCTTTTGATCAGGTAAGTTCGCACACCAGCTTAATTTAAATCTCTAAGTTGCCTAAGAATTATATAAAAATATGTTCCTGTAACAAAAACACAGTGAATATATAAGCAGGAAGTATAATAATTACAGACTTTAAGATATAGGACAGATATGAGTTTTGAGACCTTGCAAGTACACCACCAAGAATGGAAGATATGTGTGGCGCGCGGGACTGATGAAGGTAGGCAACGCTACTGGGAGGTTTTTCTGGTGGGAGACGGAAGGTATAAGATCACTACTAATGGCCACAGACAGATCTGGTTTGTTTTCGAAACTAGAATTTACTGGGTAGGGGAAGACTACTGTTAAGGAAGTTGTGATAGTTCCGTGTCCAAGACAGTAGATAGAAATGGTTATGGAGATTGGAGTTGGGGTGAGTAAACTTTTGAAGAAGAAGAAGGTTGAGAGTTGGGGTTATTGGATCACGGGACTGTGGTACTTTCTTTAGGATGTTAAAGATAATGATTCATATTTTTGGTGGGGATTTTGGGCCCTCCTTTACTTTTGGTTTTGTCCTCATTAACTTAACGGACAAACAATAATAAAAGAAGAAAGGAAGAGTTTGGGTAAAATATGATAAGAATCTTATAAAATGATGGTTTTTTAATGGGATTATGGGATCATGACTGGTTTGTTATTTTTATTTTTATTTTGGATCGATGAAAATGTTTCATTAAAACAATGGAGAAGGGTTGATTGTACTAAAGTTGGTAGTAATAGGAATATGAAATTTGAGGTCAAGATTTATATATAATGGATATTTAGACGGTCTTCAAGACGTCCGACGACAAATTTCAATGAATACGTTTTTTTGGAACTGTCACGACATACGGGCACCCTTGACGGTATCGCAAATTAGGTTCGTTTTGGGTAGGTTCAAGTCGGGTGTGGCACGCTTTTTTGGAACAATGGTGCGTTAAGATAACTCTAGTGATATTATTAGAACCTTTAATAATGATAATACGTTTATTTTGGAACCCCACGAGCACTGCTTTTAACTCAGGTGAGGTGGGATTCTTAATGTTGTGGCACTCGCATGCTCACCTAGATATAATTATTGGTAATCCGCATTTATCTCATTTTGCATATTAATGAATCATGCTTTGCTTATTTTTTGATCCGTATACATGCACCAAACAATTTTGATGATAGTGTGTGGGTTTGGACCAAGATTACTGAATGGAGTCAGGGGATTAATGAACCATGTATTATAATGGGCGACTTCAATGATATTCTAAATCCTAATGAGACGTGTAGCAGTATACAACCTAATATGAATCATATTATGGAATTCAAGAACTTTACTTACAATAATATTCTTGTGGACATACATTCATATGGATGTTTCTTTATATGGAATAACCGACGAACAGGAGATGAACTTGTAAAAATTAATCAGGACAGAGCATTAACGACTTATAAATGGTTGAAGAAATACCTAAAGGCTCAGTTGTTTGTTCCACCAGCAGTAGGGTCATATCATTCTTCGTTAATTTTGCAACACGGCCATATATTAAGACAAGGACAACGGCAATCATTCAGGCTGAAAATTGAGGAGTGTACCGACGTCGTTTAGCATGCGTGGGGGCATCCAGGTCTCACACAATCATTACCATATTTTATTGGGAAGAGTGATGACACACCATTCACGCTCTGAAGAAATGGAGTAGACTTACCTTTAAAAATCACCAAGAACAAATAAAGGTACTACAAAGTCGATTAATAGAAATTACAAATTATGTATCAACACCCACACATCAGGAAGAGAAAGCTTCGATAAGAGACAAGTAAAGTTTGAGTATGAGTGTGAAGAAAAATATTGGTCATACAGGTCACGACAATTATGGTTAATATATGGGGACAAAGACACTAAATTCTTTCACATGGCGACGATTCAAAGGCAAAGTTTTAACAAGATTCTAAGAATCAAAGAAAATCAAGGAGAATGGAAAGAAGGACAAGCGGAAGTACAAGTCTGTTTTCAAGACTTTTATAAAAATCTGTTTACTGAATTTACGACAACATAAGAACAAATGGATAAGGCAGTACAATACGTACAACCAAGAGTTAAGAATGAAATGAATAGGGAACTGACGCAACATCCAACAATGGAGGAAGTTAAAAAAGCCGTCAAACAATTATCGCCTACTAAAGCACCGGGTCTAGATGGGTTAAATGGTAAATTTTATAATGAAATTTGGGATATTATTAAATATGATGTCTTTTTAATGGTACGTGATTTCTTTAACAATAGCATATTACTGGAAGAATTTAATGATACACTTATCACATTAATGCCGAAGGGGGACGCTCAAGAAGATTTGCGAGATTATAGACCGATTTCATGTGTCAATTTCACATAAAAAATCATAGCAAATTTTTTGTCTAATAAGTTAAAAAGATTTACGAATGACATTGTATCCCCGACACAATCAGTGTTCATCAAAGGTGGAGCAATTCAAGATATATTGATAGCACAGGAAATCTCATACTATATGAATCAGAAGAGGAAAAATCCAAAACATATGGCAGCAATAAAAATAGATATGGCCAAATCTTACGATCAGGTAAGATGGGATTTTGTGGTCCTAATTCTGACAAAACGGTTCAAAGTTTTTCTAACAATGGATGGGATAAAAAAGTGGTGAGGGCTTATATTTTATCTTTAATGTGGAATATTTGGAAGGAAAGAATGAAATGTTTCCATGAGAAAAAACCGTGGTCAATTGAAGATATTTTCTAAAGAGTTAAAGACTCTATGAGGAGATTGTTTGGTGATAAAATTAACACTTGGCACGTCAATAAGGATGACAGAATAGAAAGTCCTAGGAATATTGACAACCCCGCTATTGATGATACGGCTGATTTGATTTGGATGTGTGACACTTCGTTTAGAAATGTGAATGATCCTTCGGCTATTGTTGCCATTGGTATAAATACAAGTGGACGTATCGAAAGAAAGATAAACTTGAGTTGTAAAATCAAGAAAGTCATTGATGGAGAAGCTTGGGCCATGCTACTGGCCATGAGACCGTCACGTGATCTTAGCAGTCGGAGAGTTTCGTTCTACTCTTACAACCTTGAATTGATTCAAGGAAATAAAAAAAGGCTGGGCTTCACTGGAGCCTCAAACCCATTATTTCGGAAAAGAAAGTTGGATTGGTCGTCACTAAGGATGGGAGGTCAAACATATCAATAGGTGCTACAACACGACTGCAGACGCGTTAGCAAAATGCACAAGGAGGAACATTGTTATACCAGATTGGATGAATTGCACCTTAGTGGATTTCGATAGAAATGAATTACACCTTAGTGGGTTTCGATAGAATTCTGAACAACTTATGTAAGATGTAGTAATAGTTTTAGGTTATGTTAAAAAAAAAAAAAAAATCTGCTTCAAGTATCATAACCGCCGCCTGCTTAAACCAATATGTATTCACCCAAATCATAAAAGTTCTTGTT
This sequence comes from Nemophila menziesii, assembly GCA_029959085.1. Taxonomy (NCBI): domain Eukaryota; kingdom Viridiplantae; phylum Streptophyta; class Magnoliopsida; order Boraginales; family Hydrophyllaceae; genus Nemophila; species Nemophila menziesii. The sequence continues at coordinate 28,897,471 of JARWIR010000004.1, forward strand.
TAATAAACATGAATGTACTAAACAAACCCATGTAAGTAAAAGCCCATTTACCATCAATCTTAAAAATCCACCCATTCCAATTAAATTCAAAAAGCCTGGCCCAACCTCTATGACACATCTCCTTCTTCCTAACAACTACATATTCATTCTGCAAAACTGCCATAGCCAAGAGCTCCATCTTGCGCATCAAATCCCAAAACAAAAAAACACAAAGTTCATTAATCTATCCATCATCCTCTCATCTAAGATGTCCTCACTAGGAAGGTGATTCTACTACTTCATCAAACCAACGGTATAATAACTCCTATCAGCGTCGCTCATCTCTTTTAAATTCCCGTAATCGTTATAAAGAGTACCCAGAGACTCGTAGCTTCTTTAGAATCGTGACATGGTTTCCAATCAGTCAGAACTTGTACCAATCTCCTTGTTCAAAGAAATCCTAATTCAAACAGTGATGAAACTCGAAGACTAATTCAATCTATATTTCTTTCATAGTCATAAAGCTTGAATAATCGCCCCATTTGATACGAAACCAAATCGAGCCTTTTGCTTTCAAAGAAATAAAAGATTTTCAGAAACCTAACCCAAAAGCAAAGCTTTGATATGAGTATACAAACACAATATCTTACTGAAATATTGGGAGTAGAAACCTAAGTACTCAAGATAACCATTTCGACACCATTCAAAAAAACACGGTTGGGATGTGTAAATCAAGCCATGGATCAAGTTTTCACTTCCTTCTTCTCACAACAAAAATTAAATATCTGCAACGTGAGCTTTGATGGTATTCACTTGATGAATGATGAAGCTTATGAGGCTCACAACTCATTTTCAACACCCTCATAATAAATCGCATTTTGCAAAATCAAGAAAGGAAATCTCCTAAGAATATATGAAGCCAGAAAGGAGAAATTAGATCGGCCGCAACAAAATAAGAAAAATTCATAAGGAAATTTAACAAAAGCAAGGAAGAATTTGTCATTCATTTTCATTCATTTTCAATACAATTGAATTTTACGTTTTTGTTAATTAATTTATTGGTTATCAGGTTTCAGCCACCATAGGCATCATGATAACTATCTTGGGGCCTATAGGAGGAGCTCGCACAATTATCATGCATTCCAAAACTTATAAAATGTTCTCTTAGTCCACATAGATAAGGTATTTAGTACAACAAAATCATGTTATATTTTAGTATGTAAATTCTGACATTTTATTATTTTGTGATACAGATTCTGGCAATTCTAAAACTTGCCTTTTTTTAATCGTAACCAAGTGTTTTTTTTTTTGGTAATTCATTAATCAAATCAACTTGAATTTTTAGCTACTATATACTTCTCTAATTTTTCCCCCTTTCTTTGCTTTTGTTAGGGAAACTCAGGAATTGCTAGAAGAGAATTGCGTTTCATCCCATTTTTTGTAGATCGGCAATAACTAGAGGGGTCATTTAAGTGAGTAGTAGTAGTGTTTTGGAAAAAAAGAAAAGAAAAAGAGTAGTAGTAGTAGTAGTGTTTGGGTTTAAGTCACAGTATAATTAGATTAGATTAATGTTTAATACTAGCTAACATTCTAGTTTTTTTTCTTTTGGCGTTGCTAGCTAGTAGTCTAGTTGTTTAAGAACTTTATGTTACTATGTAGTGGCTATTCAATCGTCCAAGTCATTTGTGACGTAGGTTGGTTAATTTATCTTTTTGGTATATTATAAAAGCATTTTGATAAGCATGATTAGCTAGTTTTCGATAATATTTCTTACCTTAACATCTTTCATTACTTAAGCAAAATCCCAATCTCATGTCAACAAATCGATCTTCATTTCTAATCAAACAGAAAACTCATAGCAATCTACATGCGTAATCAAAATCCAATAAATTACCCCAATCATCTCTGTTTTTCATCTTCCTTGTTTAGTCATGCATCATTTTTACCTGAATCTTCAGTTTCTAGAGAAGCAAAAAAGCGTTTCTAGTAGTGTTTGGGTTTAAGTCACAGTATAAAGTATCTTTTTAGTTAATGATGTATTAGATCAAGTGTTTTATTATCTTGATTTTCTTTAGTCATTGATCTAATTTTTTTTACTTCAATAAATATTATCGTTTTCTTGTAAAATTAAAGGGACTCATATATAATAAATATATACTCCACAATTCAAAGTGGACTACTCTTAGTAGTTCGATTGTCACCCTACTGGGGGATTCAATTATAGACAATACCACGTAATCGTCTAGTGTGTGGTAGTGATCCTGACAGGCTTGTCTAACTAAATAGTCAATAGGGTTATATTTCCACCACCGATCTCTACGCAAGGTCCCTTAGCCAAGTCCCTTGGTAGTGTTGAGGTTTCCTTCTAAGCTACCCTAGTGGGAATTTCATTGGAGAGGTTACTGAAATCGACCACCCAGTGGCGGACAAAGATGATCAGGAGATGATAAGGTTTAGGGTTAAATTCGACACGAGAAAGGCGTTAAAGACGGGGGTATATATAGAACAATTCGAAGGTCCAGCATGGGTAGCATTCATTTATGAAAATATTGGAATTTTCTGTTATAACTGTGGAGTGCTTGGTCATAATAAGAATGCCTGCTCCACATGCATTACCAAACCTAGATGGAATAATAATGCGTTTAAATATACTAATTGGAGTAAGGATCTTACAGTGTAAAGTGAAGACAAGCCGCTCTTTGTGTTCAGGAAACGCGACAGATGGGGGGTTTTGGATGAAATAATAAGATTTTATCCTTATCGAAGGTTTGAAGGAGATGACGAAGACACTGACAAGGAATCCAAACAAGGTGAAGCAACTCGTAACTTCTCAACTTTCAAAGTGGGTGATATTCAAGTACCAGTTCAAAACGCTGCAGACAACTCAAATAATGAAAAGAAAAATGATGGTTCAGAATCAAGTAAAAGAAAGAGAGAAAACACAGTCTACTAGGAGATATTACTAAAGGTTTGGAGCTTCCTGAGGAGCCATTCAAAATTTCAGCAACTCAATTCCCTGGACTTTATAGAGCATTTCAAAATGAATGGAAAGACATAGGGAAAAGTTTGATTGTTAATGGTGATATTGTAAAAGAGATGATGAATGAAAAATACAGTACCATTGAAGAGTTGTACAAGGAGTTTCTTCATGGTGACAAGGAGAACTACTTAGCGAGAAAAGATCAGACTAACGAGATCAAGAACAAAGGAAAAGCAATAGTGATTGCTACAGCTGAAGACAGAGAAAGGAGGACAAAATACAAATTCGATGGTAGAGCAGGTATAAATAATAACATGAATAATGACGTTGCTATTGTTCCAGATATCAATTTGGGAGCACAGATGGGTTTGAATAGTTTGTTATATAACAATCCTTGGACTGTGGGGAATACAAACGAGAAAGAATCAAATGGGAGGGCAAGATAAGCAGTTCAGGCTGCACAAGGCCTTATTGATCTAAACAATGATAATACTCAGAAAAGGAAGGTGCCAGAGGGTGTGAATGATGAGTTATTTGCGAGTAAACGAAGGAATCAAGAAGAATTCGAGATGATGGGGAAAAAGATAGGGGAGATACAACTTTTCATGGACGACTTTTATGATTGCTTAAGTGACGTTAAGCACCAATTCATGCTTAAAGAGGGTCTTTATCCACAAACTAAGGGTATAATGGTGAACAACAAGAGCAATAACAACAAGATGTTTTACTGTGATGGAATTTCGTGTGATGGACATTTTGACAAAGATTGGGAAAGTGCAAGTGACTCAAACGATGCTGCAGCTTCCGAGGTGCCACCTGTGAGAAGAGGCAACATTGGAAACGCTTTAGAGAATGGTGAAAATGCTGGAGTGAATTTGTTCTATGGTTAATTGCATGGTGTGGAACTGCCAAGGTGCGAGGGAAACCTTGACTCAACGCAGTTTAAAGTCCCTATTGTCTAGGTTTAATATATCTGTATTATGTTTGATTGAGTCGAAGTTACGATGTAATGATGTTAGTTCTGTTAAGGTGTTAGAGTCTTTCAAGTACATCCACTGTGTTAACCCCACTGGCTCTCATTCTAAGTCAGGTGGAGTACTAGTGGCATGGAAAAAAAATATTAAGTTATCTATCTGTTTTTCGAGTCCTTTCTATGTAATTTGCAAAATGAATGAACTATGTGATAGGACCTGGTTCCTAGTGTTTGTGTATGATCCTTGTGATGAAAACTTGAGATTAAAACTTTGGGAAGAATTAACAATCTGGAACAACATACAAAAGGAAGCTGTGGTTTTGCTCGGTAACTTCAATGAAGTAGCAAGATTCTCGGATAAAGAAGGTAAAAATCAAGCAAATTTGGATAGAATTATCAACTTCAATAATTTCTTTAGAGACAATAGCCTAGTAGAACTCGAATCAAAAGGATGCTTTTATACTTGGAACAATAATAGGGAGGGGAAAGAAAATGTAAGAGAAAAGCTTGATAGAGGGTTATGTAACTTAAAATTTCTAGAATTATACCCAAATACCTTCATCAAAGTACCCCCAGCAGTGGGCTCGGATCATTCATCGTTAATTCTTCAACGAGAAATTAAGAATACACCAAAGAAACAACATTTCATTTTTGATTCAAGATGGTTAGATGATGAAAATTATTATGATATAATAAAAAGTTCATGGAAATCAAAGGAGGAAGGAAACTCGATCAAGAATTTCCAAAACAAGAAGGATAAGACATGCAATGCGTTAACAAAGTGGAGCAAAAATACATTCCCAAATTCCAAAAGAAGAATAATTGAATTACAACAAGAATTAGAAGTCTTACAAGATAAAAATAATGAAGAATATCAACAAGATAAAGTGAAGACTATTAAAAATGAGATGGATAATTTATGGAATAAAGAGGAAATTTATTGGGCCGATAGAGCTAGAGATTTGCATATCCAATGTGGAGATAAAAACACTACATACTTTCACAATAGTACTAAAATAAGAAAAGCATCAACAGAATTATTGCTATTAAGGATGAAAATGGTTATTGGAATGAAGAAATAGAGGAAGTCAAAGGAATATTTCAAAGATACTATGTCAACCTATTTAAAAAAGAAGAAAGATTTGATAGATCGGAGGAGGATATCACAGAATTCATTCCATGTAAAGTCACAGAGGAAATGAGTAGAGAATCGATCAAAATACCACTTGAAGAGGAAATAAAAGAAGCGGTTTTCAGTATGTCGGGAGCAAAAGCACCGGGCCCAGACGGACTTACTGGAAAATTCTACCAAGAATTTTGGGAAATAATTAAAAATGATGTGATAAAAATTGTGAAGGATTTCTTCAATTTCAAATGCAAAGTGGAGGATATCAATGATACGCTTATAACCCTGATTCCGAAAGGGGAAATGCAAGAAAAACCGAAAGATTATAGACCCATAGCCTGCATCAACTTTATATTTAAAATTATTGTTAAAATTCTGGCAAATAGACTCCAACCATATATGGACACTATTATATCACCAACACAATCGGCTTTCATTAAAGGAAGATGCATCCAGGACAACATTTTAGTAGCACAAGAGGTTTCCTATTTCTTGAATAATAAAAATAGATCAAAAAAAAGATATGCGGCGATAAAAATCGATATGGCCAAGGCGTATGATAGAGTGGACTGGGATTTTCTTATGAGGGTATTGGAAAAAATTGGGTTTTGCGATAAATGGAGAAAGATGGTTTTCTTATGTATATCAACAGTTCATATGCAGGTTCAAATTAACGGGGAAAGGCTTGGAAAATTTACAACGGAAAGAGGACTAAGACAAGGTGATCCTTTATCGCCTCTTCTATTTTCTATAATGACAGAATCTCTTATTTACCTCATCAAAGAATATATTGAGAATGAAAATTTCAAAGGTCTAAAAATAACTAGGAATTGTCCAATGTTGACTCACCTTCTCTTTGCCGATGATGCTTTATTCTTCATGGAAGCTACTTCAGAAAATATGGACAAATTCAAGGAAATTATGAACAAATATTGTGGTTCATCGGGACAAGCTGTTAACTACAACAAATCCTCGATCTTATTCAGTAAAGGTATTGATGAAAATTTGAAGACCAGGCTAGAAAATAAACTAGGAATCTCGAGTACAAATTCTTTGGGCAAATATTTAGGTATTCCTCTCACACTAAAAAGATCTAAAACTGAGAATTTAAATTATATCAAAGACAAGTTAATAAATAAGGCATCCAGCTGGACATCGAAATATCTCTCAGACGGCGGTAAGGAAGTTCTTATAAAGGCAGTTCTTCAATCTATACCCAACTATGCAATGTCGATATTCGAATTTCCAAAAATACTTTGTAAAAAGCTTTCAAGTATTACATCAAATTTTTATTGGGATCTAAAAGATAAGAAGAGAATACACTGGGTCTCTTGGAAGAGTATCACTAAGTCTAAGAAAATTGGGGGTCTTGGGTTTCGCGATTTCCATAAAATGAATTTAGCGATGTTAGCGAAGCAAGCTTGGAGGCTAATTAACAACCCAGATTCATTAATAGCACAAGTATATAAAGGTATATACCACCCAAAAGAAGATATGTGGAACGCAAGACTCAAACAAAATAGATCGTGGAGTTGGGCGAGTATAATGAAAGGGCTATCTTTTTTGAAAAAAGAATCCTGCTGGCAGATTGGTAACGGTCTTTCAGCAAATGTTTGGGAAGATAATTGGATCGGACCGGGAATGAAACTGGACAAATGTGACTGGATTCCAATCAATAAAGTTGCGGAATTATTTAACAACGGCTATACGGGATGGAATAATAATTTACTAAATCTAATTTGCAATGAAAGAGAGATAATCGAAATTAATAACAATCAGTTAATAAATATTCAAAAAGATGACATAATTATTTGGCCTCATACGAAAGATGGAGGGTATACTAATAAATCGGGATATCATATGTTGGTTAATGAAGAGGTTAACAACGAAGCAAATACTTCCACCAAAGCCATTGAAGAAGGAAAAACGACCTTGTGGAATATGGTCTGGTCAACTAATGTTCCTACTAGAATGAAAAAATTTGTTTGGAAAATAATCAAAAATGCAATACCCACTAAGAAGAACTTGAAAAAGAAAAAATGCATTCAAAGTGTAACATGTGAATGGTGTGAAAATGGCGAAAAAATCGATTGAACATTTATTTTTACAATGTCCTTTTAGCGCGGCTGTTTGGGCGGAATCACCCCTACAATTAAAGATTAATTTAGAGGAGAAATTGACATTTAGGGATTGGTTTACTACTACGACTGAGGTTTACTCATCAAACGGTTGGGATAAAAAGGAATTGGCAAGCACAATGATAGCGGTGCTTTGGAGCATCTGGAAGGCACGAATGAAAGGCTATCATGAACACAAGAAATGATAATAGATAACTCAAGACGCATTATTGGAAAATTGTTTTCAAATAATCAATAATCAAAAAACTCAATCACAACCACGAGCGGCGAACAAGAATCTTTATCATCTAATATGAATAATATGAATAACAAGAATCTTACTCCAGCCGATATTAGTTGGTTCAGTGACGCATCTTTCACAAGCGCAAGAGAACCCGCAAGTATAGCTTCGATAGGATTCAATAAAGAAGGAAAAATTGATCATACAATAGGAATAAGGAAAACAATAAGAAGTGCAAAAGAAGGCGAAATTTGGGCGCTAATACAAGCAATGAAATATTCGGAAGAACACAATTATAAAAAAGTTAATTTTTACACGGACAATTTGGAATCAGTACAAGAAATATTCAAAATAAGAAAAGCAGATTGGAGATACCAACCTTTAATTGAAATTATTTGGAATTGGATAAAAAGATTTTCTGAATGGAGAATTAATCATATCACAAGGGATCACAATAAACTAGCCGATAGAGCTTTTAAGGAGATTAGAAAGAAAGGAGTTTTAGACCAATTGAATTTAGAATTTACCAAAAGTAGTATAGTATAGATCCATTATATTTGTCTTATAAATATAATAACTGATTTGCTTTTCAAATGGACAAAAAAAAAAAAAATCAATGTCAACACTATAAAGAGAAACATGCATGCATACACAGTCATGCTTTCCGATAACTATAATATACAACATCAACAGCTATTAAGCAATAATATAAGAAAAGGGAAAAGAATTCCTACCTTAATTGGTTATTATGCTAACCCTTTACTAAAAGAAAAAAATCATGTATTGACAAATAGTAGGGGTGAGCATGACCAACCCATCCATTGAACCGACCCAACCTGTTTTTTTTTTTTTTTAAGGTATTTTGGTTAATTTTACCAAAGGTACAAATATAACTCGTATATTTTTTAAAACCCGGCCATTTATCTCGGGTTTACCATTTGTACATTACCCATGTAGACCCGAGCACTGTAGTCAAAACAATGAGTATATAGCAAAAGTTTTGAGACATTGAATAACATGTTCAAGCTTATCTAATTGCACCTCATGTGAGTTTCTTCCTCCATAAAATTTATGTGTTTTTTATGACCTGTAAAAAAAAGAAAATTTACACGTTAGAGTGGGATGAAAGAAAGTGAACCACAACACCTTAACCTTTAAGAAAGTAAAAGCAAATGAAAGAAAAAAAGATACTCATTTACCAGGTGTTAACATGTTGATGTTATCAATCTTACCCCCGATTTTAAGTAGCTTAATTATTAGTTTCTTTTATTTTCTTTAGCCTCTCATTATTGTAAATATATGTTCAATATCTTTTTTTCTTTAAATATGCATTGTATATTTTAATTGCATTAATATTATAATTTAGAAATTCTCAATTATAACATACACGCTCAGAGATTTTTCGAACATGTTCAGTGATTTTTCGAGTATACTTCGAGAATTTTTTAGCATGCTCACATACATTCTTAATATACTCAGATACTTTTGAGATAATTTAGAGATTTTTTTAACTGAATCAGAGTTTTTCTTAACTGACCTACTTACTTATTGAGCCGACTCAGTAACTTGTCGAACCGACTCAAAAACTTGTCAAAACGAACTAAAAACTTGATAAGAGCTTGTTTTTGTTTTGTGTAGACTTTATTTTTATTTGAAAGTGTTTTAATATTTTGCCACATGTATTTTGTTTGTGATATCTTAAAATTAATATTGCCTTTCCTCTTTAGGTATTGAAAACCCTTACTATTTCGCCCCAAGTGATTTACTAAGTTATTATGAACCAGCCCATATGGAGGTCATCTCCCTTTTCTCACCCCATCTTCCTCATTAAGACATAAACCAACAATTGTTCTAAAAATCGGCTTAGACGGCGCCTAGGCGCTAGAAGGTAGTGTACCTTCTAGAAATGGCCCAGGCGGCCTCCAGGCAGTCCTAGGTGGGCTTATGTGGGCTTAGGCGGCGCCTAGGCGGATCCAGGCGGCCCTTAGGTGGTTTGGAGACTAAAATTTATAAAAAAAGTCTATTATTTGATACAAAAATTGAAAAGAAAAATCTATGTTTTGACTTAAAAAATTATATAAAATCAAAAAAAATCAAATATAAATGATTATTATTCAGAACCGCCTAATAAAAAAACGCCTAGGCAGGTGGTCGACCATCCGTCTAACGCCCGATGCCTTTTAGAACACGGTCCCCAGGTCAGAACCGAAGCCTGCTCAAACCAGTATCATAAAATCTTAAACAGTTGGGTTAGCTCAACTGGCCAGAACCTTGCTATTTCTTCAGCACTTAAAGTGGAGGTCTAGAGTTTGAATCCCCTCTTTAACGGGTGTAAAGTAAGGGTACAAGGCTCAAACCCCTTTGAACATGGGTAACCTAATTTATGGGGAGGCGTGTATATTCCCGTGGGATTAGTCGTGGTGCGCGCAAGCAATCCTGAATCACCCACGTACCAAAAAAATAAATATCATAAAATCCTTGTTTATAATCATCACCTTTATAAACCAAACCCATGAAAGTAAAAGCCCATTTACAATTAATCTTAAAAATCCACCCACTCCAATTAAATTCAAAAGGCCCTGGCCCAACCTTTATGACACATCTCCTTCTTCCTAACGACCACATCCTCACTCTGCAAAACTGTCATAGCCAAGTGCTCCATCTTTCCCATCAAATCCCAAACGTAAGAGTATGTTTGGATGGAGGGATTGGGAGGGATGAGATTGTACTAAAGGATAATGACAATCCCATCCCTTGTTTGTTTTGGAAATAAGTAGAGGGGATAGTTTATTAAAGAATACTTGCAAGCCCATACGAACCCATATATTCAATCCCTCCAATTCGGTGAGATTGGGAAGGAAGTATTTTTTTATTACGTTGTAATGTCTAAGTTACCCTTATTCTTTCTTTATAAAATATTTTAATAGGGGTATATGAGTCATTTAGTTATAAAAAGAATCCCTTTCTCCCATTATTCTTTTAATCCAAACACCGGATACATGTTATCCTTTAATAAAATTCCCCCTTCTCTTTTTATTCAATCCAAACAAGATTAAATAATCTCCTTTCCATTCCCTTGTTATACTCTCACTTCCTATCCTTTAATAAAGAATCACTCCTTAATCCAAACATACCCTAAAGTTTTGTATGGCAACAAAAATAAAAGAAAAAAACACAAAGTTCATTTATTTTCCCATAATCCATTAATCGAAGATGCCCTCACTCAATAATCTATTCCATGTCCTAACACAACAATTACACCCAAAACCCATCTTAGTGTCTACCCTTGAGTAACCCACACTGTAGCTATCAACCGTGACAGTACCAACTTTTGAAGATTGGGGAGGAAGGTAATTCCACTGTTTAGAATCCAATTTATCAAAGAGATCACAACTTTGGAACCTTTCATAGTGATCAACTTGATATAATCGCCCAATTTGACACGAAACCAAACGATCACACTCCTTTTGCTATCATAAGGACCAGAAAATTTCAGAACCCCAACCTAAAGCCAAAGCTTTGATATGAGTACACAAATACAATTCCTTTGAATTCTTCTTTACTAGAAAAAAGAGATAATAAAAAGGATATGAATTTAAGAAGCGATCAAAACATCTCAACTTTGAACAAAAGAAAATATCAAAACATCTCATGATTAGAAAAATAATGTAAAAAATCTGAAGACTCCACGAATAACTTTAGTTCCATAATCTCCACACCATTCAAAAAGCGGCTGGGATGTGTGAATCAAGGCATAGATTCTATTCATCAATCACATTTTGCAAAATTAAAAGGCAAATAACACATTATCCATCATTAAACCAAAAGACACCATCTTCAAAGATTCTATCTTGAGCACACAATTTAAAATTTTCACATTACAAGCAACACTTTTTAAAATGTTTACATAGTGGATTATTATTGGTATAAATTATATACAACATACTTAAAAATAACACAAAAGAGAGATCGATAAAAGTTCTTCATTCATATATATGATTAGTAGAGTTTGAATTACAAAAGGGATAAGACAAATAAGATAAAATGTCTTATAAAGATTTGATCTTATCAAATAATCATAAAAGTATAAAACTTATAAATATGTAATCTCAAATTATCTTTACAAAAATACAATCTCCTACAACTAAACACGTCAATTCCTCCCTAGCGTTCTCATAATCATCCTCCGGTTATTTCTTCTAAGTAGATAATGCCCCCTTGCAGCAATTAGACATCCAGTTGTTACTATCTGGTGGCAAATCAATCACCTTAGGGTTATTCATACAGCAAACAGGGAATCTTCCTTTAATTCTCTCCTTTGAACAATTTCCCTGCTCGATAATTTTACCTCCAAGAATCCCCATAATAATCTCATCTTTCATCCAAGTCCAACTCAATTGCCATCCAGGTGCTTCAATACTAAGGAATTGGACATCTTATTGTTTTTTCCGATCCCCCATAGTCTCGATACAACTAACTTGATTTTTGAAGCTTTCCAGGGGAGTCCATAGCCATGGTTGATCTTGATGATTGCAAGAGTTTGTTTTTAATGGAGTATTTCAAACCCAGCTCAACTACAATCCACACTTTAGCTTTAGATCAGCTTAATTTATATCTCAAAGTTGCCTGAAGAATTATATAAAAATATGTTCCTAAAACAAAAAACAGTGAATATATAAGCAGGATGTATAATAATTACAGACTTGAATATAACTTCAAGACCGACACATCCAAGAATAACATAGTTAAGAAATAATGTAAGGGAGTGTAGATCTTAATAATAAAGAACAACATTTGCTTGCTTGACCATGGAGTTTGTATCCTTCTTTTTCGATATAAATTCACAAAAACAAAGATAAGAACCTTTAACTGATTACGGTGGGGCTGAAGGCTTACCGGAATTAAAAAGACATCAATTGTTTTGAAGAAAATGCGACATCAGATTGACCCCCAATGCTCGATGTAAATTTCAAGGTGATTACTTCAAAAGATGAATTACTGCTTGTGTAACCTCGGATAAGTATTTATCATATGGATCTTTAAGATATAGGACAGATATGAGTTTTGAGACCTTGCAAGTACACCACCAAGAATGGAAGATATGCGTGGCGCGCGGGACTGGTGAAGGTAGGCAGCGCTACTGGGAGGTTTTTCTGGTGGGAGACGGGAGGTATAAGATCACTACTAATGGCCATAGACAGATCTGGTTTGTTTTCGAAACCAGATTTTACTGGGTAGGGGAAGACCACTGTTAAGGAAGTTGTGATAGTTCCGTGTTCAACAAAGAAGACAGTAGATAGAAATGGTTATGGAGATTGGAGTGGGGGTGAATAAACTTTTGAAGAAGAAGAAGGTTGAGAGTTGGGGTTATTGGATCACGGGACTGTGGTACTTTCTTTAGGATGTTAAAGATAATAATTCATATTTTTGGTGGGGATTTTGGACCCTCCTTTACTTTTGGTTTTGTCCTCATTAACCTAACGGACAAACAATAATAAAAGAAGAAAGGAAGAGTTTGGGTAAAATATGATAAGATAAGAAAATGGAATCTTATAAAATGATGGTTTTTTAATGGGATTATGGGATCATGACTGGTTTGTTATTTTTATTTTGGATCGATGAAAATGTTTCAATAAAACAATGGAGAAGGTTTGATTCTACTAAAGTTGGTAATAATTGGAAAATAAAATTTGAGGTCAAGATTTATATATAATGGATATTTGGACTGTCTTCAAGACGTTCGACGATACTTTTCAATGAATACATTTTTTTGGAGCTGTCACGACATTCGGGCACCCTTGACGGTATCACAAATTAGGTTTGTTTTGGGTAGGTTCAAGTCGGGTGTGGCACGCTTTTGTGGAACAATGATGCGTCAAGATGACTCAGTGATATTATTAGAACCTTTAATTATGATAATACGTTTATTTTGGAACCCCACGAGCACTGCTTTTCACTCAGGTGAGGTGGGATTCTTAATGTTGTGGCACTCGTATGTTCACCTAGATATAATTATTGGTAATCCGCATTTATCTCATTTTGCATATTAATGAATCATGCTTCGCTTATTTTTTTATTCGTATACATGCACCAAACAATTTTGATGATAGTGTGTGGGTTTGGACCAAGATTATTGAATGGAGTCAGGGGATCAATGAACCATGTATTATAATGGGCGACTTCAATGATATTCTAAATCCTAATGAGACGTGTAGCAGTATACCACCTAATATGAATCATATTATGGAATTCAAGAACTTTACTTACAAGAATACTCTTGTGGACATACATTCATATGGATGTTTCTTTATATAAAATAACCGACGAACAGGAGATGAACTTGTAAAAATTAATCAGGACAGAGCATTAACGACTTATAAATGGTTGAAGAAATACCTAAAGGCTCAGTTGTTTGTTCCACCAGCAGTAGGGTCATAAAAGTATAAAACTTATAAATATGTAATCTCAAATTATCTTTACAAAAATACAATCTCCTACAACTAAACACGTCAATTCCTCCCTAGCCTTCTCATAATCATCCTCCGGTTATTTCTTCTAAGTAGATAATGCCCCCCTTGCAGCAATTAGACATCCAGTTGTTACTATATGGTGGCAAATCAATCACCTTAGGGTTATTCATACAGCAAACAGGGAATCTTCCTTTAATTCTCTCCTTTGAACAATTTCCCTGCTCGATAATTTTACCTCCAAGAATCCCCATAATAATCTCATCTTTCATCCAAGTCCAACTCAATTGCCATCCAGGTGCTTCAATACTAAGGAATTGGACATCTTATTGTTTTTTCCGATCCCCCATAGTCTCGATACAACTAACTTGATTTTTGAAGCTTTCCAGGGGAGTCCATAGCCATGGTTGATCTTGTTAATTGCAAGAGTTTGTTTTTAATGGTGTATTTCAAACCCAGCTCTCTGCTTCTTCTAATCAACTACAATCCACGCTTTAGCTTTAGATCAGGTAAGTTCGCACACCAGCTTAATTTAAATCTCTAAGTTGCCTAAGAATTATATAAAAATATGTTCCTATAACAAAAACACAGTGAATATATAAGCAGGAAGTATAATAATTACAGACTTTAAGATATAGGACAGATATGAGTTTTGAGACCTTGCAAGTACACCACCAAGAATGGAAGATATGTGTGGCGCGCGGGACTGATGAAGGTAGGCAGCGCTACTGGGAGGTTTTTCTGGTGGGAGACGGAAGGTATAAGATCACTACTAATGGCCACAGACAGATCTGGTTTGTTTTCGAAACCAGAATTTACTGGGTATGGGGAGACTACTGTTAAGGAAGTTGTGATAGTTCCGTGTCCAAGACAGTAGATAGAAATGGTTATGGAGATTGGAGTTGGGGTGAGTAAACTTTTGAAGAAGAAGAAGGTTGAGAGTTGGGGTTATTGGATCACGGGACTGTGGTACTTTCTTTAGGATGTTAAAGATAATGATTCATATTTTTGGTGGGGATTTTGGGCCCTCCTTTACTTTTGGTTTTGTCCTCATTAACTTAACGGACAAACAATAATAAAAGAAGAAAGGAAGATTTTGGGTAAAATATGATAAGAATCTTATAAAATGATGGTTTTTTAATGGGATTATGGGATCATGACTGGTTTGTTATTTTTATTTTTATTTTGGATCGATGAAAATGTTTCATTAAAACAATGGAGAAGGGTTGATTGTACTAAAGTTGGTAGTAATAGGAAAATGAAATTTGAGGTCAAGATTTATATATAATGGATATTTAGACGGTCTTCAAGACGTCCGACGACAAATTTCAATGAATACATTTTTTTGGAACTCTCACGACATTCGGGCACCCTTGACGGTATCGCAAATTAGGTTCGTTTTGGGTAGGTTCAAGTCGGGTGTGGCACGCTTTTGTGGAACAATGGTGCGTTAAGATAACTCTAGTGATATTATTAGAACCTTTAATTATGATAATACGTTTATTTTGGAACCCCACGAGCACTGCTTTTCACTCAGGTGAGGTGGGATTCTTAATGTTGTGGCACTCGCATGTTCACCTAGATATAATTATTGGTAATCCGCATTTATCTCATTTTGCATATTAATGAATCATGCTTTGCTTATTTTTTGATTCGTATACATGAACCAAACAATTTTGATGATAGTGTGTGGGTTTGGACCAAGATTACTGAATGGAGTCAGGGGATCAATGAACCATGTATTATAATGGGCGACTTCAATGATATTCTAAATCCTAATGAGACGTGTAGCAGTATACCACCTAATATTAATCATATTATGGAATTCAAGAACTTTACTTACAATAATATTCTTGTGGACATACATTCATATGGATGTTTCTTTATATGGAATAACCGACGAACAGGAGATGAACTTGTAAAAATTAATCAGGACAGAGCATTAACGACTTATAAATGGTTGAAGAAATACCTAAAGGCTCAGTTGTTTGTTCCACCAGCAGTAGGGTCATATCATTCTTCGTTAATTTTGCAACACGGCCATATATTAAGACAAGGACAACGGCAATCATTCAGGCTGAAAATTGAGGAGTGTACCGACGTCGTTTAGCATGCGTGGGGGCATCCAGGTCTCACACAATCATTACCATATTTTATTGGGAAGAGTGATGACACACCATTCACGCTCTGAAGAAATGGAGTAGACTTACCTTTAAAAATCACCAAGAACAAATAAAGGTACTACAAAGTCGATTAATAGAAATTACAAATTATGTATCAACACCCACACATCAGGAAGAGAAAGCTTCGATAAGAGACAAGTAAAGTTTGAGTATGAGTGTGAAGAAAAATATTGGTCATACAGGTCACGACAATTATGGTTAATATATGGGGACAAAGACACTAAATTCTTTCACATGGCGACGATTCAAAGGCAAAGTTTTAACAAGATTCTAAGAATCAAAGAAAATCAAGGAGAATGGAAAGAAGGACAAGCGGAAGTACAAGACTGTTTTCAAGACTTTTATAAAAATCTGTTTACTGAAGTTACGACAACATAAGAACAAATGGATAAGGCAGTACAATACGTACAACCAAGAGTTAAGAATGAAATGAATAGGGAACTGACGCAACATCCAACAATGGAGGAAGTTAAAAAAACCGTCAAAGAATTATCGCCTACTAAAGCACCGGGTCTAGATGGGTTAAATGGTAAATTTTATAATGAAATTTGGGATATTATTAAATATGATGTCTTTTTAATGGTACGTGATTTCTTTAACAATAGCATATTACTGGAAGAATTTAATGATACACTTATCACATTAATGCCGAAGGGGGACGCTCAAGAAGATTTGCGAGATTATAGACCGATTTCATGTGTCAATTTCACATAAAAAATCATAGCAAATTTTTTGTCTAATAAGTTAAAAAGATTTACGAATGACATTGTATCCCCGACACAATCAGTGTTCATCAAAGGTGGAGCAATTCAAGATAATATATTGATAGCACAGGAAATCTCATACTATATGAATCAGAAGAGGAAAAATCCAAAACATATGGCAGCAATAAAAATAGATATGGCCAAATCTTACGATCAGGTAAGATGGGATTTTGTGGTCCTAATTCTGACAAAACGGTTCAAAGTTTTTCTAACAATGGATGGGATAAAAAAGTGGTGAGGGCTTATATTTTATCTTTAATGTGGAATATTTGGAAGGAAAGAATGAAATGTTTCCATGAGAAAAAACCGTGGTCAATTGAAGATATTTTCTAAAGAGTTAAAGACTCTATGAGGAGATTGTTTGGTGATAAATTAACACTTGGCACGTCAATAAGGATGACAGCATAGAAAGTCCTAGGAATATTGACAACCCCGCTATTGATGATACGGCTGATTTGATTTGGATGTGTGACACTTCGTTTAGAAATGTGAATGATCCTTCGGCTATTGTTGCCATTGGTATAAATACAAGTGGACGTATCGAAAGAAAGATAAACTTGAGTTGTAAAATCAAGAAAGTCATTGATGGAGAAGCTTGGGCCATGCTACTGGCCATGAGACCGTCACGTGATCTTAGCAGTCGGAGAGTTTCGTTCTACTCTTACAACCTTGAATTGATTCAAGGAAATAAAAAAAGACCGGGCTTCACTGGAGCCTCAAACCCATTATTTCGGAAAAGAAAGTTGGATTGGTCGTCACTAAGGATGGGAGGTCAAACATATCAATAGGTGCTACAACACGACTGCAGACGCGTTAGCAAAATGCACAAGGAGAAACATTGTTATACCAAATTGGATGAATTGCATCTTAGTGGATTTCGATAGAATTCTGAACAACTTATGTAAGATGTAATAGTAGTTTTAGGTTATGTTAAAAAAAAAAAAAAAAAAAATCTGCTTCAAGTATTGTAACATTGTTTTAGGTTATGTAGTAGTAGTAGAATTCTTAAACTAATATGTATTCACCCAAATCATAAAAGTTCTTGTTTAATAAACATGAATGTACTAAACAAACCCATGTAAGTAAAAGCCCATTTACCATCAATCTTAAAAATCCACCCATTCCAATTAAATTCAAAAAGCCTGGCCCAACCTCTATGACACATCTCCTTCTTCCTAACAACTACATATTCATTCTGCAAAACTGCCATAGCCAAGTGCTCCATCTTGCGCATCAAATCCCAAAACAAAAAAACACAAAGTTCATTAATCTATCCATCATCCTCTCATCGAAGATGTCCTCACTAGGAAGGTGATTCTACTACTTCATCAAACCAACGGTATAATAACTCCTATCAGCGTCGCTCATCTCTTTTAAATTCCCGTAATCGTTATAAAGAGTACCCAGAGACTCGTAGCTTCTTTAGAATCGTGACATGGTTTCCAATCAGTCAGAACTTGTACCAATCTCCTTGTTCAAAGAAATCCTAATTCAAACAGTGATGAAACTCGAAGACTAATTCAATCTATATTTCTTTCATAGTCATAAAGCTTGAATAATCGCCCCATTTGATACGAAACCAAATCGAGCCTTTTGCTTTCAAAGAAATAAAAGATTTTCAGAAACCTAACCCAAAAGCAAAGCTTTGATATGAGTATACAAACACAATATCTTACTGAAATATTGGGAGTAGAAACCTAAGTACTCAAGATAACCATTTCGACACCATTCAAAAAAACACGGTTGGGATGTGTAAATCAAGCCATGGATCAAGTTTTCACTTCCTTCTTCTCACAACAAAAATTAAATATCTGCAACGTGAGCTTTGATGGTATTCACTTGATGAATGATGAAGCTTATGAGGCTCACAACTCATTTTCAACACCCTCATAATAAATCGCATTTTGCAAAATCAAGAAAGGAAATCTCCTAAGAATATATGAAGCCAGAAAGGAGAAATTAGATCGGCCGCAACAAAATAAGAAAAATTCATAAGGAAATTTAACAAAAGCAAGGAAGAATTTGTCATTCATTTTCATTCATTTTCAATACAATTGAATTTTACGTTTTTGTTAATTAATTTATTGGTTATCAGGTTTCAGCCACCATAGGCATCATGATAACTATCTTGGGGCCTATAGGAGGAGCTCGCACAATTATCATGCATTCCAAAACTTATAAAATGTTCTCTTAGTCCACATAGATAAGGTATTTAGTACAACAAATCATGTTATATTTTAGTATGTAAATTCTGACATTTTATTATTTTGTGATACAGATTCTGGCAATTCTAAAACTTGCCTTTTTTTAATCGTAACCAAGTTTTTTTTTTGGTAATTCATTAATCAAATCAACTTGAATTTTTAGCTACTATATACTTCTCTAATTTTTCCCCCTTTCTTTGCTTTTGTTAGGGAAACTCAGGAATTGCTAGAAGAGAATTGCGTTTCATCCCATTTTTTGTAGATCGGCAATAACTAGAGGGGTCATTTAAGTGAGTAGTAGTAGTGTTTTGGAAAAAAAGAAAAGAAAAAGAGTAGTAGTAGTAGTGTTTGGGTTTAAGTCACAGTATAATTAGATTAGATTAATGTTTAATACTAGCTAACATTCTAGTTTTTTTTCTTTTGGCGTTGTTAGCTAGTAGTCTAGTTGTTTAAGAACTTTATGTTACTATGTAGTGGCTATTCAATCGTCCAAGTCATTTGTGACGTAGGTTGGTTAATTTATCTTTTTGGTATATTATAAAAGCATTTTGATAAGCATGATTAGCTAGTTTTCGATAATATTTCTTACCTTAACATCTTTCATTACTTAAGCAAAATCCCAATCTCATGTCAACAAATCTAAGTAATATCAGCAACACTAAAGCCTTGATGGGATGAATCCCATTGACGCGGTGATATTATGGATCTAATCCTTCAAATAAACAGAAGAAAAAATGTTGAGTGTGAGCGTTTATATATATACAATACAAGAAGAATGACTTACTAAGTCCAATAAGAAGGTAATAATGACTCCCATCACCGGGTCAATGGGATAAAAATCCCATCACGGGTTCAATGGGATAAAATATCCCATTACCGGGTCAATGTGATATAGATTCCATCACCGGGTCAATGGGTTAATGATCCCATCACCGGGTCAGAGGTGAAGAAGAAAAAATTCCCGATTCTATAATGTTATCTGAATCCCAATAACAATGTGAAATTAACAATTATATAATCTCAACAAGTTGAAACTAGTAATAACTAAAATAGGAAAGTGTCAAACCTTTGGTTTTCGGATGGAAGTGTTACATTACAAATCATAGTTCTTGGAATTCAATAACTTGATGCATCTTCTCTAAATTAAAAAATGTGAAGTGTAAACTCTGTATTATGTCAAAATAACTTCTCATGTGGATCATCTTGTCTCTTAAACAAGCATTGTATCAATTTGAATACTTAATCAAAGCTTAATTCTTGATTTTATCCTTTGACCCTCCAATTACAGGAAAAAAAAAAAAGTAACACCATCAAGAATCTGTTAATAACATGTTCATTAAACGTATGAACGGTAGTACTATATCAAACAACTATTCCAAAAATTGTTCCTTTACAATACATAACAAGTGCAAATTTTGTGATTTCTTGTCATGGTTCTAAAATCTAAGGTCTCTTTTGCATTTCCGTGGATAACATAATTTTTCAGCAAGTGGTTTCTTCAGAAGACTGGTCATGAAGGTTGTATTTAACTTTTCATTCATCATTTAAATGAAGTTGGTCCTCAGATAAAGCAGACAAATTAACTGAAACATGAAAGCGTCCAATAAACTCAGGTATGAGGTCATAAGCAATTAAAACACTGCTCTCTGCCTGAAATAATGTTGAATGAATATCAAATGAAAATGATGCCAAGTTAGTATATATTATGAGGTTGAAAAGGGTGATTACAGATTCAAACAGTGAAGATGTTATAGCACTAGGGCAGGATATGGTCTAACAATTTGAGATTTTGGTCTTAGACCACAAATTTTAATATTCAAGGGCCCTGAATTTTTTTCTTATTATAGCTTTTTTTATAGAATTTCTTAGTTTATTTTATAGTTTAAAATTAAAACATATAGAAAAATATGTGATAAAAATAGGAAATTATATTTCATAACTAAAATAGCTATTTAATGTCTATATTTTTTTTTTAATTTTCGGTGTAATGTATAACAGTTTTGTGTTAGACAAAAAAAAAATTATAATAGATATTCTTTCAAAAATTGTCTTAGGCTTCCAATATCTTAGAACCGGCTCTATATAGCACCACTACTTACTCCACCCATTCTCATGTAAAACAATATTAATATTATTATTCAATCCCACAAGAATAATAAACAAATAACTGAGTATGAACAGTTAAAAAATTATTTTATCCAAATCAACAAATACTCCACCACATATGAAAAAAAATGTCCTTGGTATCTATCTACACAACATTTTCAATGTAATTTAACGTTGAAATTTTAAATATAAAGTCAACTTGGTCAAATTTAAATTGGACTATGGTGACATGGCGTATTTGATGATGTGGACTCTTGTGGGTTACTTATCTTGACCAAAATCAATGGTCGTCTGAGCCTTATAATATTTCCACCGCCTTACTTAAAAGAAAGACGTGTGGTATTGCTGGTAGCGTTGATCTAATAAGAGTTGGACGGCTGAGATTAAAACCCTTATCTCTCATATATAAGATGCATCTCTTCACAACTCGGTCAGACTTGTTGTTTTCTTCTTTGACTTTGCCTCTTCTTCTCTCTCGTACTCTCGCAGCTGATAAACTTTAGGGTTTGTGTAAATCGAGTTCTATGTTATAAAATACATCGATTAGAGATAGATTTCAAGCAACTTGCTTCTGTGTTGAGTAGTATTTCTTGATAGTGATATAAGGTTTCCATTAAAGCCTTGAGGTTTTCTATTCTCTGTAATTGCTGAAGAATTTAAGCCTGAAGTTGTAACCCCATTCGTATAGTGCATCAAGCATCTCTCGTAGATTGCTTCAGTGTGGATGTAGGTGTTTGTGCTGAATCACGATAAACGTTGTATTCTTTAATTTCTGCACTTTGTTTTACGCCTTTATTTTCTGGAATTTAAACGTGATTTAAACAAATACTTTCACTATCTTTTCTTAGCCGAGAATGAAAAATAATCTTCATAATTTTACAACTATCTGAGCCTTCTTGGTTTTCTGGGTATTGCGTAAGTGGTGGGTCCTGGGGTGTTATAAAATAAAGTGCAAAATAGAGGAACCACTTAACCGCAAGTGTACGGTTGTCCCAAGTAATATATGATAATCAAGTTCGTTCTCAGGGACGGATTAGGTTCAACCCAAATATTAATCAGATAGTAGAGATAATTGCTAAACAGAAATTAAAAGAAATAGATTTTTTGTTTGGTTTTTGTAAAATAAAGGATGCAAATAAAATAAAGACTAAATTAACTAAACAGAAAGGAAATAAAGCAAATAACGACTAACTTCAGATAAGAGAGATATACTTGATCCTCGCAAAGGAATCCACCTAATCAATGTAATCTATGCTATGTTTAAGGGTAGAATTGGAATTATAATATTAGTCGGGACTCTAATATCTCCTAGCCCCCTGTCGGGTGGACCTAGAAGCTATCCTAAAGTATCACAAACACCTGTATGGTCGAATATGGCTTTTCGGATGATAAGATTTTACCTCTTTGGCTATGTAACTAGTTAAGCCTGTCGGTCAATAACGGACATTACACGGGTATTACCTAGATCTGTATTCAAACCCCCCTGTCGGATGATCCATACGCCACTATATGGAATAGCCCAAATACTAACAGCTAATTCTAGTTGTTCCTAAAAGAATTAGTAATGAAACAAAGTAATATCCAATACCTAAAACTCAATTCAATTTAAATCTAACAATCCCAAATTCAAAACATAGAAAACATTAATTAAGGTTCATCCCTTTTATGCGATTCTCAAGTATAAAGAAATTTAGCTCATGATGGAATTAAAAACTAACATTAAATAAAAGGAATTCATGTTCAAATACAAAAGATAAATGAAAAAACCTAAAGGGTAGAATGACTGTGGATGGAAGAACAGGATTCCTCCAGCTTCTAGCTTCTTCTCTCCTTCGTGCTCTGACTTGAAAACCTTAAGCCTCTTGTATATTCTCCGAAGTGTATGAAAGTAGGAGGTTAAGGGGTGTATTTATAGGTGTTGGAGGAGTCTAGGTCGAATTTTGCTTGGAGTGGAAGACAAGTCAAAGACTCTCAAATTCGTAGCTCTAAATTCTAGGAAAGGTAAGATTTGCTGCTGATTTGATTTGATCATATCTTTTTCAATACTTATCCGTTTGAGAAGTTCCAATATATGAAACTGCTTGTCTTGGAAAGCTCTTTCTATTGGTGCAGACCATTCGTCCAGAATCCATGCCAATCTTTTATTATGATTTAATTCCTAAAACGTGGCTGGATTTCAGATTTCAAAAGGCAGCTTTATCTTTTCCTCCTTTAAATCAATCTTTACTAAATCTTCTTATTTCCATGTAAATCTTCTTTCCTTTCATCTTTATCTTGACTTGGCCTCTAAGTAATTACCATTTATCTTTAAAAGCTTCACATTAAATAAATAATTAAACCGCATATGCTTAAAAAGAATAAATCAATAAATCAAGAAATCAAAATAGGAAAGTGTACTCTAAAAATAGAAACTCGACTCAAAATCATTTCCTAACACTCTGAAATACACTAAGACTTTATTCTCACTTTTTCTCCTTGGATTGGTCTTTCAAGAACCTATTAACTTTGCATTAAAAACAGTCAAATTTATGCACAAAAGCTCAGATTCTGCAAATAGTTAATTTCCAAGGGGAGAAAGTGCAATATGATCAATTAAGCTTAAAAGTCTAACAAACAAGTCATTTATTCACCTAAAAGGATGTCTCCAAGGGGCTAATAATTAGAACAAAACGGGAGACATCAAGACCCCAAACTCAAACCTTTGTCGTCCCGACAAAGTAAAATAAAACAAGGATCTTTTAGGTGAATGCAGAAGGTAGAATCTAGAAAATAATCCCAAAGCAAAGCTTAAAACAAATTTCATATAGTCTAACTTAAGAATTAATATACACCTACACTTATCATGCAAAATCAAATACAAAACAATATCAATTCAAAATTAATTTCACAATGCTAGAAGGTTACGCTTATTACTTATCTCAAGATGGTGGCTATAGGGTGTTCCTCAATCCTTACTTGTGTTGAATGTTCCACTTAGAATAATCCCTATTAACTCACTGTGCATCTAGGAATCACGAGGTCTTTACGGTTTTGGCATAGGCTGAAGGACGGTATGGTATGTATATTTGGTAAATTTGAAGTGAGCTTTTGGCTCTCTCCTCACTTACCATCAACAAACTGTCCAAGAGCTTGAGTTTACACTCGAATAATGTTCTCACTCAACCCAATTGACGCGCTTAATTAGCGTCCCCAAGTTAACCCAATAAGCACTAAGGATGATTCACCTAAAATTTTCCACTTTGCCGGTCCAAATATATATTCTTTTCATATAACTTTTCGTTTCTATATATATATATTTTTTTTTTGTATAGCTATGATTCTCTCTTTAATGTTGAGATATCATGCTATTTTTCTTCATGCCTATTCATGATTTTAGCTTTATAGCTTCTTTTCCATTCACTATTACCCCGGCAAAGGGTTACAATACAATAAACCTGTGAATCATCATCATGTAAAGCACAAAGCATCATTGATAAGCTCAAAAATCCCAACCCAATGTAAATTCCCATATAGTGGACCCACCACCCCAAACTCAAGCTCAAGACAGGAAGTCTCAGGATCGTGATTCAAGTGCGGGTCATATGGTCATGCCTAATAATCTAAAGGGAAATTGGCTTATAATGTGGCGACAAAAGAAAGGCTTAAAGGCTAAAAATTTGTCTAAGAAGGATATAATTAATTCAGGGATAGACAGCTAAAAAGGATTCAAAGGGCTAACAAAGAATTGCCTCTATCATTTTCCTATCTACACAACTCGTCTCTAGTTCATACCTAAGTGGGTTCTCTACTCATTTAGATCTCACGTTCTACACACCACCCATTATCCTTAAGTACAAGTTTACTTCTTTTGCATTGTTCATTAATTCTTCCTATCAATTACTTCATACTTGCATGCAATCAAAGTTCAGTTTACACTAACTCCTAAAGTCAACTATTTTCTATCATTAATTCATAAAAAGCATGCTTGATGGGGTTATTTAAAATTCTCTACAGTCATGCAACCCTATGGTTAATTTTATTGAAAGCATGTAAATCACAAAAAATTGGGATGAGGCAACGAACCCCACCCCAAACTCAAAAGTGAGTCGTGTCCCCACGACTCGAAAAAGACTCAATAAAGCAATAAAATTAAACTAAACTACCTAACTAGTGCCTATCATAAATTAAGAAGAAGAAGAAGAATTAGAACGGGGTACCTGGCCATGAAGATCCATAGTGTCCTCCTCCAAAGGGGGAGTATAATTATCAATATCCATGAACAAAGTTACCTCTTCCAATGTTGACTTAATCTGTGTAATTTCCTTCCATAGTGCTCCGATGTCTAATCGTAAAAGTTCGAACTCTTGTTGCAAATTGTGAGCCCATGGAGGAATTTCAGAATTAGTTTGAGAAGAAGAAGAACCTTTAACTTGAAATTGTAGCTTGTCTGTAGGCCTTGATGATACCCTCATCCTTGCTGTTAATTTCCCGTGTTGTGGTGGTGCAGGTGCCTTCTCTTGTGTTTCTTCAGTAGGCTCATCAAGATTGATGGCCTTTTCAATTGTGGAACCAGGCAAACTCTTGTTCTTCCCTAGGATACAACACCTTCTCTTATAATCCAAAGCATCTGTTCTGTTTGTCATGGTTGAATTGACCCCAAACTCAAGTTTATACCAAGGATAGAATAAAGTTAAGAAAACTTGGTATAACTTGAGTTTCTTGCTTGGATTAGATGAAGAAAGTTGTTTTCTTGATGAATCTTGGAAGAACTCTTGAAAGCTTGATGATCTTGATTGTGTTTAATGGTGAATTTGATGTAGAGGATGTGTTTATGGAGGATGGAGGAGAGATTTGATGATGTTAATGGGTTTGTTGTAGAGGTTTAATCAAGCTTCAAGGTGTTTT
This sequence comes from Nemophila menziesii, assembly GCA_029959085.1. Classification (NCBI taxonomy): domain Eukaryota; kingdom Viridiplantae; phylum Streptophyta; class Magnoliopsida; order Boraginales; family Hydrophyllaceae; genus Nemophila; species Nemophila menziesii. Next base: position 28,923,495 of record JARWIR010000004.1, read on the forward strand.
TATAGGGTTGGGAGCTGGAAAATTCGTGTGGAAGAGGCTAGGGTTTATCTCCTTAAGGTTAGAAGTTGACTGGGCTTCGAATTCTTCACAAACCGCCAGTCCGCGGTGCATCCCTGCGGTGCAGGGGGTAGTCCGCGGGGGTAGTCCGCGCGCAACAGCTATTGATTTTTTTCGCTACTGTCTTGACCCCGAGCTAGCACCCCGTGGTACGGGTTTGCCCTGCGGTGTAGGGGCGCGGTGCATGGGGTAGTCCGCACCATCTCCGTCAAAAAACCCGCGGTACACAACCCGTGGTACGGGTTTTTGAGGCGCGGTACAGGGCGCGGTGCACCGCGGCTATCAGCTTCATTTTTTTCTTGCTTCTGGATAAAACCCGTGGTGCGTACCCGTGGTACGGGTTTTTGGGGCGCGGTACATCCCTGCGGTATAGGGGGTACACCGCGGGGGTAGTCCGCGCCAGCCTTGAATTCTTCACAAAATTTTTCCTAGCTCCCCAAACTCGATTCCTGCACCATTAACACAATACCCTTCTCATTTCTTTAAAAGTAGACACTAAAACTTGACACTAACTTAGAATTATATACTAAGACTTGAAAAACTGAAAGCAATAAACTAATATACAATGAAGTGGCTTTTGTTTAACGTCGTTAAGCTCGACGGGTTACCTCTCGCATCTATTCAGCTTCAAGGAGGTACATGACCTCCCCCGGATGTGGATCAATTCTGCGATTGGTATCCTCGCCTACATGGTACAGTTTTAGACGATGCCCATTCACCATGAAGGTGCGTTGCTCGTCTGGATTCTCTATCTCTATCGCTCCATGAGGCGTAACCTTGGTCACCACGAACGGACCAGACCACTTTGATCTCAACTTGCCCGGATAGTTGCTGAACTTGGAGTTATATTTGAGGACCATCTGTCCCACTTTGAATTTCTTCTCACGAATCCGATTGTCATGCCATCTCTTTGTTTTTTCTTTGTAAAGCTTGGCATTCTCATAGGCATGAAATCGAAACTCGTCAAGTTCATTCAACTTTATCATACGATTCTCCGCAGCTAAGGTTGGATCCATATTCATCTCCGCAATTGCCCAATAGGCACCCATTTCAAGCTCAAGAGGTAAGTGACAAGCCTTACCATACACAATACGATACGGAGATGCACCCACAGGCGTCTTGAACGCAGTACGATATGCCCACAACGCATCATCTAATTTCATTGACCAATCTTTGCGTGTGGAACCAACTGTCTTCTCAAGAATGGATTTGATCTCTCGATTAGAGACCTCAGCTTGACCATTGGCTTGTGGATGATACGCGGTAGATACACGATGTCTCACATCATACTTCTCTAGAACTTTCTTCAGATATTTGTTCACAAAGTGTGAACCTCCATCACTGATTATAACTCGAGGTGTTCCATGTCTAGTGAAGATGTGTGATTTTAAGAATTTAATCACTACTCGCGAATCGTTAGTTGGTAGAGCTACAGCCTCTACCCATTTAGACACGTAATCAACAGCTAGTAGGATGTACAGGTTTCCGTTAGAAGGTACAAAAGGACCCATAAAATCAATGCCCCATACATCGAATATCTCAACTTCCAGAACATTATTACGCGGCATCTCATCTCTCTTAGATATATTACCAGTAAACTGGCATCTGTGACACTTCTTGACATACTCATGACAATCCTTATGTAAAGTGGGCCAATAAAAACCGGATTGTAATACCTTTGCAGCTGTACGATCTCCTTTAAAGTGTCCTCCGTATGGTGAATCATGACAACCCATAACAATGGATAGAATATCTTTATCTGGTATGCATCTCCTCACCATCTGATCACTGCATGTTTTGTAGAGGAAAGGATCCTCCCAAAAGAATTGTTTTGCTCGGTGGGCTAGTCTCTTTTTCTCTTGTGATGTAGCTCCTTGAGGAAAAGAACCACTTACAATAAGATTTGCAATATCCGCATACCAAGGGGTCTCTAATGAATAAACTGCAAACAAACTCTCGTCCGGAAATTCTTCTCTAACCAACTCAGGTCCTCCATTAGACTCAGAACCTTCAAGACGTGACAAATGATCAGCAACCTGATTATCACAACCCTTCCTATCTCGAATCTCCAAATCAAACTCTTGTAGCAATAAAACCCATCTGATCAATCTCGGCTTCGCATCTTTCTTCTCCATCAAGTACTTAATAGCGGAATGGTCAGTGAATACCACAATTTTCGCCCCAAAGAGATAGGAACGAAATTTGTCAAAGGCATAAACAACCGCTAAAAGCTCCTTCTCAGTTACCGTGTAATTAATCTGAGCACTGGTGAAGGTCTTGCTTGCATAATAAATCGAATGAAACACTTTATCTTTCCTTTGACCCAACACCGCACCCATAGCAGAATCACTAGCATCACACATAATTTCAAAGGGAAGTTTCCAATCAGGTGGTAGCACAATCGGCGCAGTAATCAGTTTCTCTTTCAGGTCTTGGAATGCCTTCAAGCAAGCTTCATCAAAAAGGAATTTGGTGTCCTTCTCGAGTAAGTTGCACAAAGGTTTTGAAATCTTCGAAAAGTCCTTGATAAAACGGCGATAAAATCCAGCATGGCCTAGAAAACTCCTTACCCCTTTTACAGAAACAGGAGGAGGGAGAGTTTTGATAACTTCAATCTTCGCACGATCAACCTCTAACCCAGCGCTTGACACTTTGTGTCCCAATACTATTCCTTCACGAACCATAAAGTGACACTTCTCCCAATTCAAGACCAAATCAGTTTCCTTACATCTAATCAATACTTTTTCCAGATTCTGCAAACAAGCATCAAAGTTATCTCCAAAAACAGAAAAGTCATCCATGAATACCTCAAGAAATAGATCAATCATATCTCCAAAGATTGCCATCATGCAACGTTGGAAAGTAGCAGGTGCATTACATAGTCCAAAAGGCATCCTTCGGTATGCGAAAGTACCAAAAGGACATGTGAACGTGGTCTTGTGTTGGTCATCAGGATCTATGCAAATTTGATTGTAACCGGAATACCCATCTAAGAAACAATAGTACTCTCTACCGGCTAGCTTGTCCAACATCTGGTCAATGAACGGGAGTGGAAAATGGTCTTTTTTAGTAGCCTTGTTCAACTTTCGGTAATCCATACAAACTCTCCAACCAACAACGGTCCTCGAGGGTATGGCTTCATTCTTGTCATTCAGGATGGTAGTGATACCACCTTTCTTTGGTACGCATTGAACTGGACTCACCCAATCGCTACTAGCTATGGGGTAGATAATCCCCGCATCTAGTAGCTTGATCACTTCTTTCTTTACCACTTCCTTCATCGCAGGCATCAATCTTCTCTGTCCTTCAACTGAACGTGTACTGTGGTCCTCCAGAATGATCTTGTGTTGGCAATAGGAAGGGCTAATGCCTTTAATATCAGCAATAGTCCAACCTATCGCTTCTTTATTCGCCCTTAGTACACGCAATAGTTTGTCTTCTTGAGGTCCTGTTAAAGTAGCTGAAACAATAACAGGTAGTGTGTTGTTAGTACCTAAATATGCATACCTCAAGTGGGACGGGAGCGGTTTCTCTTCTAGCTTCGGGGGAGACTCAATGGATGGTTTCTTTGGAGGCTTAATCTCCTCTGCATCGCGCAATGGTTCGTAGGCTAGACGCCTATATTTTGTATTCTCAGAGTTAAGAGCTGCCACTGTGTCGGCTAGCTCTTCCATCATCTCCGGTATATCTAATGTTAACGCAGCCTGCAAGATGTCATCATAATTAAAACAATCAAATACCTCTTGTGCGACGTGTTCTGCTATATCCATTCGGAAGCAATCTCCGGGAACATCTGGGAATTTCATGGCTCGAAATACATTGAATTTGACTTCCTCGTCTTGGATTCTCATGGTTAATTCGCCGTTTTCTACATCAATCAAGGTACGCCCCGTGGCTAGGAATGGTCGTCCCAAGATGATGGGGACATTCCTATCCGCGTCGTATTCAAGAATAACAAAATCTACGGGAAAAACTAGAGTACCTGCCTTGACGAGGACATCTTCAATTCGTCCCTCAGGATGCACTAGGGATCTGTCTGCCATTTGTAGGACCATAGAGGTAGGTCGCATATCTCCAATCTTCAGCATATCAAAAATTGACTTGGGCATGAGATTAATACTCGCGCCTAAATCGCATAAAGCTTTCCCTTTCCACTCACTACCAATCGAGATTGGAAGCGTAAAACTTCCTGGATCAAGTAGCTTCGGTGGTAGTTTGCTTTGACAGATTGCACTACACTCTTCTGGTAATCCTACCATTTCGTTATCGCAGTATGGTCTTTTGTTCGTGAGGGCTCTCTTTAAAAACTTCACGTATTTTGGTATGTCTTTGATGGCTTCTAACAACGGAATATTAATATTGAGACCTCTCACTTTATTCAAGAATCTTTGATATTCGGCCATATCTCCTTTCTTCTGAACTCTTGAAGGGAAAGGTGGAGGAGGACGGATTTCTGCAATATCTTTCTTTTTCGGAGCTTCCGGAATCTTCTCCACTTCTGTCACTTCAGGTTCTTCATCTTTCTCTTCCACCTCTTCTAACGATTTTTCTTTTCTAGTAACTTCTTTTTCTTTCATAACCGGGAAGGGTGGTGGTTGCACAGTCTTACCACTTCTGGTAGTGATCGCGTTACAATCCTCCCTTTGTTTAGGAATTTCTGTGTCACTCGGGAGTTGGCCTTGACTTCGAACATTCAAACTGTTGGCGATCTTTGATATTTGACTCTCCAAGACTTTTAGCGAGGCGGAATGCGAGTTCAATGTTTCATTTATCTTGTTCTCCCTTGTGTGGGTATCGTCCATGAATCGAGATAACTGGTTTTCGAGTTTCTCTGACCTCTTTTCTGCGTCTGACATGTATTTTGTCACAGTAAGTGCTAACTCACTTGCGGTAATTGCACCTTCTTGAGGTCGAGAGGGAAGCGCTTTTTGAGCTAATGTGTCGGCATATGCGTCTTGATCGGTTCTAGGTTGATTTCCTTGGTATTGGTTTTGTGTTCGAAACTGATAGTTGTTCCCTTGAGGCCTTTGTTGATAAGTTCCAGGATTGGCTGCCCCTTGTGGATTTGAATACTGAAAGCCTGGGTGATTTCTGTTTTGATTTCCATACCCTTGACCACCCGAATAGTAGTTACCTCGCTGATTAACGAAGTATACGGATTCTGGGTTGTTGGCACATTCTTCCCATCCATGATCATTTCCTCCACAACTAGAACATAATTCTGGTTCATTAACAACATTTACCACAGCTTTATTTGACATAGACAATTGTTTCAGCTTGTTTTCAAGTGCGGCAATTTTAGCTTCCAAAGCAGTTTCTGTATCTAAATTCAAAGTACCTCTTTCAGGAGTTCTAACCGATGATTTCGAGGATTGCCAACTCATTTCGTTCTTCACAATTCGGTCCATGATAATCAGAGCTTGATCAGTTGTAACCATCATGAGACCTCCTTGGCACATAGTATCGATCTTATCTTTTGCAGCATCACCTAAACTTCGATAAAATATTCCAAGTTGTAATTCAAGAGAGTACCCATGTAATGGGCACTTGCGTAATAATGTTTGAAAACGAGTCCATGCAGCACCTACAGTTTCTCCTGGCTCTTGGCGAAAATAAACAATATCTAGTTGCCCACTGAGTCGAACACTTTGAGGATAGTACCTATCGAAAAAGGCTGTCTGGAGTTGATCCCAAGTCAAAATCGCAGTGTGTGGCTGTTGATCATACCACTCACTTGCTCCTCCGGTGAGGAAGAATGGAAACATATGGAAGTACATTTGTTCTTGGGTTACTCCAGGGGTGACATATGCATCACAGATTTGCATAAACTTGTACATAGCACGAATAGGATCTTCACGAGCTGCACCACTATACTGTCCCACGGTTGTAAACTGGTTGATCATCCCTGCGTCTGGTCTGAATCGAACTCCTTGAATTGCAGGAGGACGGAGTCCTAGTGGTTGTAGCAGGAAAGGTCCATGGTTGTTCGGTTGGAAGATCTGTGGTCCATGATCGTGAAGCACTCCACCATTATTATTAACTTGCTGTTGATTTCCGGGGGGAGCTGGTAATTGGACTCCTACTGGTGGAATTGGTAATTGAACTCCAGCCGGTGGAGCTATTGGAAGACCGTTGTCATCCACCTGAATCACGGGATCTTGAATCACAGGATCTTGAGCATTATCTTCTGCCATTGCTTTTTCTAACTTTGCTTGTTCTCTTGCTTCTTTATCTCTTTTGTTTTTCTCTCGTAATAGGCGTTCGGGATTATCAAGGATCACGATGTCTCCAAGCATATACCAAAACCTGTAAATCTGAGAAAACAAGAACAACCCAAAGCGTAAAACTGAAAAATAAAAAGTAAAACTAAACTAACAATTAAACTACTAAAGATTAACACCGGGGTCACACACTACCGCCCCCGGCAGCGGCGCCAAAAACTTGGTGGGTCCTGGGGTGTTATAAAATAAAGTGCAAAATAGAGGAACCACTTAACCGCAAGTGTACGGTTGTCCCAAGTAATATATGATAATCAAGTTCGTTCTCAGGGACGGATTAGGTTCAACCCAAATATTAATCAGATAGTAGAGATAATTGCTAAACAGAAATTAAAAGAAATAGATTTTTTGTTTGGTTTTTGTAAAATAAAGGATGCAAATAAAATAAAGACTAAATTAACTAAACAGAAAGGAAATAAAGCAAATAACGACTAACTTCAGATAAGAGAGATATACTTGATCCTCGCAAAGGAATCCACCTAATCAATGTAATCTATGCTATGTTTAAGGGTAGAATTGGAATTATAATATTAGTCGGGACTCTAATATCTCCTAGCCCCCTGTCGGGTGGACCTAGAAGCTATCCTAAAGTATCACAAACACCTGTATGGTCGAATATGGCTTTTCGGATGATAAGATTTTACCTCTTTGGCTATGTAACTAGTTAAGCCTGTCGGTCAATAACGGACATTACACGGGTATTACCTAGATCTGTATTCAAACCCCCCTGTCGGATGATCCATACGCCACTATATGGAATAGCCCAAATACTAACAGCTAATTCTAGTTGTTCCTAAAAGAATTAGTAATGAAACAAAGTAATATCCAATACCTAAAACTCAATTCAATTTAAATCTAACAATCCCAAATTCAAAACATAGAAAACATTAATTAAGGTTCATCCCTTTTATGCGATTCTCAAGTATAAAGAAATTTAGCTCATGATGGAATTAAAAACTAACATTAAATAAAAGGAATTCATGTTCAAATACAAAAGATAAATGAAAAAACCTAAAGGGTAGAATGACTGTGGATGGAAGAACAGGATTCCTCCAGCTTCTAGCTTCTTCTCTCCTTCGTGCTCTGACTTGAAAACCTTAAGCCTCTTGTATATTCTCCGAAGTGTATGAAAGTAGGAGGTTAAGGGGTGTATTTATAGGTGTTGGAGGAGTCTAGGTCGAATTTTGCTTGGAGTGGAAGACAAGTCAAAGACTCTCAAATTCGTAGCTCTAAATTCTAGGAAAGGTAAGATTTGCTGCTGATTTGATTTGATCATATCTTTTTCAATACTTATCCGTTTGAGAAGTTCCAATATATGAAACTGCTTGTCTTGGAAAGCTCTTTCTATTGGTGCAGACCATTCGTCCAGAATCCATGCCAATCTTTTATTATGATTTAATTCCTAAAACGTGGCTGGATTTCAGATTTCAAAAGGCAGCTTTATCTTTTCCTCCTTTAAATCAATCTTTACTAAATCTTCTTATTTCCATGTAAATCTTCTTTCCTTTCATCTTTATCTTGACTTGGCCTCTAAGTAATTACCATTTATCTTTAAAAGCTTCACATTAAATAAATAATTAAACCGCATATGCTTAAAAAGAATAAATCAATAAATCAAGAAATCAAAATAGGAAAGTGTACTCTAAAAATAGAAACTCGACTCAAAATCATTTCCTAACACTCTGAAATACACTAAGACTTTATTCTCACTTTTTCTCCTTGGATTGGTCTTTCAAGAACCTATTAACTTTGCATTAAAAACAGTCAAATTTATGCACAAAAGCTCAGATTCTGCAAATAGTTAATTTCCAAGGGGAGAAAGTGCAATATGATCAATTAAGCTTAAAAGTCTAACAAACAAGTCATTTATTCACCTAAAAGGATGTCTCCAAGGGGCTAATAATTAGAACAAAACGGGAGACATCAGTAAGTTGTTTAAATCGATTTCTGAAAGGTTTCGTCAGGTCAGTTTCTTACAAATCTGTGCATGTGTCTTTTATCAAAACATAAAATAGTTTTGTCAATATAATTTTTTTTTTTTTATTGAAACCTACATATCTAAAAGTATTCAAAGGGTTTCTAAAATCTTTATCCTAGAATAATATTTTCTAGGGTTCGTTAATTTGGATCTAACCCTAATAAGTGGGTTCTTTTCTTTTGTATCTTATATCTCTGAACAGATACTACAACGGCTACCACAAGACTTTGAAGTCTCTATGTTTGATAAAAAATACGGTTTTGGAGTTTAGAAAAAGAAAATGTGTGTATTACTATCACACCCAAGGTGTTGCCAGCGCTTGAAGCCGACACAACTAATTGGTCTAAGGAGGCTTTGAAAAGAAAAGAAGAAATAAAAAAAGAGATATTCAGTTTACTATTTATCAACCTATCTGATAATGTGATAAGAAAAGTGGATGGAGTAAAAATTTATATTGAATTATGGGGCAAACTCGACTTTTTATACTATGTTCAATCTGCTCCCAGCCTGTCTTTTCTTAAAGGAAATTTGTTTTCTTATAAAATGGATTTTTCTTAAACTGTAGATGAAAATGTTGATGAGTTTTTAAAACTTAACCTAGTTTTACAAGATCCTGATATGACCATAGATGAGACTAGTAAATGCATGATCCTCTTGAATTCTATTCATGAATCTTATTAAGTTGTAAAAGATGTTTTTCAATACTCTACTATGATGCCTACCTTTGGTCAAATTGTTGCTTCTTTGAAAACTATAGAACTTGAGTTAAAGAATACAAAACGTGTTGGTAATAACTTGTAAAAACTGATTCCCCCGAGTATGTGAAACCTAATAATTTTAAGAAAAAGAATAAAGACAATAAGAATAAATTTTGATTTGAGAAAGTATTATCATTGTGGGAAACCTGGACACATTAATAAGAATTGTTATGTACTTAAGAATAAGATTGCTAGTAACAAGAGACCAACATTGCTTGTATGCCCCGTAAACCCAATGATACTTGTGAAGTCTTGAATGAACCTAATATTGCATGTAGGTGTAATTGGATTCTAGATTCTGGTTGTACCTTTCACATGAGCCCCAATAAAGAATAGTTTTATGACTTAAGGGAATCTAAGTCTGAAACAGTGTATACGGGTAATAATTATACTTGTCAAGCGACTGGGATTGGGAAGGTTAACTTAAGACTAAGTAACGGGAAATCGGCAACCCTCACTGATGTGAGATGGATACCTTGTCTAAAAAGAAACCTTATTTCATTAGGTGTTTTAGATGATCTTGGTTGTGTGTATAAAGTTTCAAATAGTGTGTTTAATGTGTATAAGAATAGTAAACTTGTCCTATATGGAAATAAAATTTATGGTTTGTAAATTCTTGATGGTTTATGCATTACTTCTGATTTTAACAATGTTGATAATGTGCTAAGTAAGGATGGCTTGTTGGGTAAGGTTTATATCTCTAACCTTGAATTATGCGAACCTTGTGTGTTAGCTAAGCAACATAGAATGGAACTTACTTCTGGTATTCACATGTCTAAAGCATTCTTGAATACATACATGTTGATTTGTGGGGCCCTGAAAAGCATAAAACCAATAGGGTGAGGAGATTTTTCTTGTCTTTAGTTGATGATTTATCTAGGCGAGTTTTGACTTTTTGTTGAAAAATAAAAGTGATACTTTTGATACAATAAAAGAGTGGGTTATTTTACAAGAAAAAACACTGGTAAATGTGTTAAAACTTTAAGAACTGATAATGGGTTAGAATTATGTAATGATGAGTTTGATAGTTATTGTAAATCACATGGCATATTAAGGCACATAAATGTTAGGAAAACACCACAACAAAATAGAGTAACTGAAAGAATCAATAGAACATTGTTAGAAAAAATTAAGATGCTCATTGTTTACTTCTGGATTGTCTAAATCATTTTGGGGTGAAGCCCTATATACTGCTACTTTCTTAGTTAATATAAGTCCCAACAGGTCGCTTAATATGAAATGCTCTATAGAAATGTGGGATAATAAGAAACCTGATTTGTCTAACTTGAGAATCTTTGGTTGTGCTGCATATGCTTATAATAGGAAAGGAAAATTAGACCCTGGGTCCCTTAAATGTGTATACTTAGGTTATTAGTCTCATGCATGGTAGTAAAGGCTATATGTTGTGGGATAAAAATGCTAGAGGCATCAAAATCATTATAAGTAGGGATGTTATTTTTAATGAAATTAACTTTCCTTGCAAAAAGAGTCTGTGATTTCAGATAGAAATGTTACTGAATCTGAACAAGTCCCTGAGGGTACAAGAATTAAGGTGGAGCCCCTAACTGATGCTAGAAGTGATGAAGTTGACCAAAGTCAACATGATCTAGCTAACGAGAGAAACCTAAAGGAGTCCAGCACTTAGAGCAGCCAGGTCACTCTGAGCATACCACTGAGGCTGAGACACCTTCAAAATCTCTACAAGATTGCCTGGTAAATTACCAACTCACTAGAGATAGAGAAAGAAGGGAAACATGTCCTTCTACTAGGTATTCATATATGAACTTGTTTATAGTGCTTTAATAGCTGCTATTGAGGTAAGTAAGGCTGGGCCTGAATCTTATACTCAGGTTTTATAATCTAAGGATAATTTTGGTTGGTTAGCTACTATGAAAGAAGAAATGAACTATTTGCATGTTAACAATACTTAAATTCTAGTAAAACGCCCTTCTGACCATAATTTGATTGAATGTAGATGGTTGTATAAGATAAAAGAAGGTATATTTGATTCTGACCCACCTCGGCTTAAGGCTAGACTTGTAGTTAAAGGTTATACACAAAGAGAATGAATAGATTTTCAAGAAATATTTGCTCCAGTTGTTAAGTTTAAACAATTAGAATGATGTTATCTTATGTTTCATGTTTTGATTTAGAACTTGAACAACTTGATATGAAAACTATTTTTTTACATGGTGAACTTGAGGAGAATATTTACATGACACAGTCGGAGGCTTTTATTGACCCTTAAACATCCTGATTTTGTTTGTTTGCTTAAGAAATCTTTTTATGGTCTTAAACAATCACCTAGGCAATGGTATACGAGATTTGACACTTTTGTTTTGAGTTTAGGTTTTAAAAGAAGTGAGTATGACAATTGTTTATAGGTATGTCCAATCGATAAGCATTTCGAACCCAGCAACTGTTCATACGAATTTCCATGAGATTCAACATCATTTAGTTCTTGGAACATCGATTGTACTATCATGTTACAACTCATCGAATCTGCAACAACACTATCTAATTTTAAGTTGTTAATACTTGTATCACATATGGACTGATTTGCAATATTTTTCAAACTAGAGTCAACAACTAGTTTAGTGATATTTCTAGCAAAATCACTTGTTTTTTACTACTATCAACTGATTCTTCATAATCAAATTATACTCCATCAGTTTTGAGGTTCAAATCAGCTTCGTTCAACATCAATTTTGCATTTTTTGTTATCAAAATTCGTTCGAAGCGTGTGTCTATGGCATGCACCTCAGCTTTAAATCGTGTTGTGAGATCACTATCTGACTTATGAAAATGAGATTCAAAATCACAAGTCATGAGTGCCTGTTCTTCATCTTCATTCTTCTTGTATTTAGAATTCCATCTGTTGGATGAAACTTAGCTCAAATGAAATCACCATCAACTAGAATACATAGATTGTAAATTTACACCAATTTATGGTGGAAGATTGACATAATTAGTATTAATCCCTTTTTTCACCTAAAGAGAAAGAATGAGGGAGAGAGAAAGACTTAGATAGAAAGAAGAAAAAAAGTTGTCGAATATAAATAAAATTGTGTTATTTTTGTAAGTATATTTATATTATATTTCAGAGTTTTTTCTTCGGTCCAAATTTACCCACATAAGTGGTGGCCAGGATTAAATCTGGCTAAACATAAGTGGTGGACAGGATTTAATCTGGCTATACATAAGTGGTGGCCAGGATCGATTTTGACCCCAGTTATCATTAATACCATTAACTAATCTTTATTTACTTAATAAAAAAATTATATTTTGAAACAAAAAAACCTTAAATCACTCCCTTATTTCTCTCATTATTTTTTTATTCTTTTCATAAATCTTTTAAAATTTCCATTTATTTTATTTTCCCATTTGTTATATCTATATAAAAACCACATTGATCTTTTATAAGAAATTTTTTTAAATCGGGAATATGGGAGCAGTGTATTATCCTACACGATTTTTCGAAAAACTAATGAAGAAATAATATTGAAATATATGGTCGAGATAAAAATAATAATAATATCTTGAAACACTTAAGAACAATTGGGCAAATCCGATTTGGACCTTTACAACCAAATTACAACAAATTGATATTTTGTTTAATAATACATTTAATTGCGGAAATGAAGTATATTTTATTGTAAATATATATCAATAAAAGTTACATTGTTAATTATAAAAATTATAAGACTATCCTGCATTTAATTTTTTCTATTAATATTTAAAAATTCTTTATTTCTCTCACCCTTATTTCTTTCATTATTATTCTATTCTTCTCATAAATCTCTTAAAATTTTAATTTTTTTAATTTTCTCATTTATTGTATCTATATAAAAACCACATTGATCTTTTAAAATATATTTTTTCAAATTGGGAATATGGGAGCAGTGTATTACCCTACACGATTTTTCGACCCCTTGTCCATAACCTTAGACCCTTAACTATCAACCTTAACGTTAACCTTAACCTTAACCTTAACTTTACCCTTAACCTTAACCTTAACCCAAACCTAAACCAAAACCCAAACCTTAACCTTAATCTTAACCTAAACCCAACCTTAACCTTAACTTTAACCTTAACCTTGACCTTAAATTTAACCTTAACATTAACCTTAACCTTAAACTTAACCTTAACCTTAAACTTTATCTTTAACTTTAACTTTACCTTTACCTTTACCTTTACCTTTACCTTAACCTTAACTTGAACCTTAACCTTGACCTTAACCTTGACCTTAACCTTAACCTTAACCTTAACCTTAACCTTTACCTTTACCTTTACCTTTACCTTTACCTTTACCTTAACCTTAACCTTAACCTTAACCTTGACCTTGACATTAACCTTGACCTTAACCCTCAACCTATTATCCATAACCTTAACCCCTTAGCTATTAACCTTATTCTTAACCTTATCCTCAGCCTTAGCCTTAACCTAACCTTGACCTTAAACTTAACCTTGATCTAAACCTTAATCTTAACCTTAACCTTATCCTTAACATTAACTTTAATCCTAAACTTAACATTACACTTAACCTTAAACTTAAACCTTAAACCTTACATCTTAAACCTTAAACCCTAATCTTCATCATCACCTTAACCTTAACTTTAATCGTAACCCTTAACCTTTAACCTTACACCTTAAACCTTAAATCTTACCTTGACCTTGAACCTTAAACCTTACAACCTTATCTTCATCTTCACTTTAACCTTAACCCTTAAACCTTAAACCTTAACCCTTGAATCTCAATCCTTAACCATTACATTCACCTTCATCTTAAGTTTAACCTAAACCTTAACCATAACCTTAACCTTGAAGTTAAAACTTAACCTTAATCTTGAACCTTGAACCTTGAACCTTGAACCTTGAACCTTGAACCTTGAACCTTGAACCTTGAACCTTGAACCTTGAACCTTGAACCTTAAACATTAAACCTTAAACCTTAAACCTTAACCTTAAACTTAACCTTAAATTTAAACCTTAACCTTACCTTTCATCTTAAATGTAACCTTAACCTTAAACATATAAAGAATCATCGCGCTAATATTAGACATTAAACCTAGAATTTTGTTAAACCTTAAACGTTTAATCTAAAACCTTAACTCTAACTTAACCTTAATCTTAATGTTAAATTTAACCTTAACCTTGACTTAAAATTTAACCTTAACCCTTAACTTTAACCTTAAAATTAACCTCATCCTTAACCTTGACCTAAACCTTAACCCTAACCTTAACCTTAAACTCATCCTTAATCTTAACCTAACCTTATTATTGATGAGCAACAAAAGAAAAACCTGAACCCTAACTTTAACCTTGACCTTCACCCTTGGAACCTGTGTTCAATTTCCGTTAAAAAAACAAATTTTTTCTTCAGTGTCTTCAGACACGGGTTTTACCTAGTATATATATATTAAGTAGTATAGTTAATCTATTTAGAAATTAAATAATTAGTAATTTTATTATTTAAATTTCTTATAATAGAATTTGTCACAACTTTTTTGAGTTTACAGGAGAAGTTCAAGAATCAAGTATACCAAGCTGACAGCTTCCATAAAGTCCAAACCAGGGTTGCACAATTGTATTTTGCATAGCCTGTGGCTTAAAATTACTCCAAATCAGTCCATAAATAGTCCCATCCCTTTATGCTGAAAATTACTCCCAATCAGGCCTTAAATAACCCCATCTGCTACTATATTCGCACTTTCGTAGATAACCATGCCCTCTACGTATCTGTTTTGCCCTTAAGCTAGGTCTTAGAAAAACTGAGGCCCAAGTGTAGTAATCTATATGCTTCAAAAAACCAATAAGAGTAGCGTTCTCTGCTTCCTTTACTCAGACTATGTTGTGTTGTCCAATGAACCACATGGATTATAACAAAGAATGAGTTAACGAAATTGCTTTTTGTTAATTCATGTAATCAAAGATGCCAAACCCCTTCCAATCTATTATAGTTGCTCCTGCCGTTTTCAACTTCCGCCAAAAGAATTGTTGGTGCATGGAAATAAAATGACCCCTCCCTTATATTACCTACGATAAAGGTGGGTATAATATAATCATCTTGAAAATGGTACGCTAGCTATACAAGGAAAAAGCAGCATTGGAGTCGGGGTAGGTCTTGGTTATTTGGTGGCTGGGCGAAACTTTAAATTAGGCCCTAAAATTGTTAGCTTAAAAAATATTTGAAGGTGTAAAACTTTCAAAGGAATCAACACTTCAACTATTCAATAAATATATCATAATAAATATAAAATTTGAGCGAAATAGTTAAAATATAAGTCAATTTTTTTCATTTATTATGTGATGAACATTCAAATGTAAAAAAATATATTCTAAATATTTGACAAATTCATAGTGCATCTCCGGAAAGAGGGAGAATGTTGATTGTAACTCCTATTTTCCGTCTCTTTACTAGTAACAGATCCGGGACTTATATTCTAAAATGAAAAGTTTGAAAATCTAATAGGGTTGGGGGCAGCGTCCCAAAAAAAATTAAGATAATTTCTAGATCAGGGAGGGATTTGAGGGAGACGGGACTTTGTTTTTTGTACGATTTTTTTTCTAAAATAATTCAGATAAAAATTTGTATTAAATTCTAGGACTAGGGATCCGCTTCTACTCTTAACTTAACTCAATCAAGATTTTTCCTTTTATAATAGTAAAATAAAAATTAAATAAAAAATAACAATAAATCACAATATGACAAACTTATATCAGTGAACAATGAAAATATAAATTTGGTTTTAATTTATTTAATATAAACCTAAAATAGTAATAAGTGCACATATACGAATAAATTTAATATATATAATATAATATAAAATATATTAACTAATACCAATAAAACTTATATGAGAAATGAACAAATCTAATATTTATTAAGTAATAATTTATAGTTTATTGATATTTTTTATAGATAGTTATTGTAATTAACATAATTAAAATATTTTATTTATTTAGTAGATATATAAGAAGAGCCAATTAGAGATTAATGCCTATTAAAAAACTTATTTAAAAAAAAGGCGCGTATAATAAGATTTTTTTTATAGAAAACAACTCCATCCCAAACTACCCTTATAATTAACAATTAAAAAAAAGAAATTAGAAAAAAACAAACAAAAACTAATAAACACACGCGCGCGTCCGTGAATTTTTTTTAAAATCGTCATAACTAATTCTAAAAAAATCAAAAAAATCAAAAATTTATATATTTGGATAAAGTAAATTAAAATTTACTTCTATGATTTTTTTGCAGAATTTTTAGAATTTTTTGATTTTTTAGAATTTTTTAATTTTTTTTGAATTTTTTAATTCGCAGAACATGGAATTCCATGTTTTGATATAAGGAATTTCTTTTTCGCAGACACGAAATTCACTGTTTAAAACATAGAATTCCATGTTCTGCGAATTAAAAAATTAAAAAAACCAAAAAATTCAAAAAATTCCGAAAAAATCATAGACGTAAATATTAATTTGATTTATCCAAATATGATTTTTTTCGATTTTTCTGATTTTTTTTGAATTAGTTATGGCGATTTTAAAAAATTTCACGGACGCGCGCGTATGATGAAATTAGTAGTAGGTGGTGGTGGTGGAAATACCCTATTATTTGTTTAAGATTTAAAAATAAATATTGTATTAAAAATAAAATAATATATTTAATAATAAGGATAGTATAAGTATAAAAAATATAAAGGGGATGTTTTCTATAAATAATTGTTCTATTAGGTATTTATCTCTAAATAAGAAAATTAGAGGCTTAAAAAAATTAAAGACATCATTAAGGAGGCATTTATCTCTAATTACCCATTTTTTAGCCAATTAGAGATTAATGCCTATTAAAAAACTTATTTAAAAAAAATGTGTCTATAATAAGATTTTTTATAGAAAACAGCCCCATCCCAAACTACCCTTATAATTAACAATTAAAAAAAATAAATTAGAAAAAACAAAACAAAAACTAATAAACATGCGCGCGCGTCCGTGAATTTTTTTTTTAAAATCGTCATAACTAATTCTAAAAAAAATCAAATAAATAAAAAATTTATATATTTGGATAAAGCAAATTAATATTTACGTCTATGGTTTTTTTCAGAATTTTTGAATTTTTTTGAATTTTTTTGAATTTTTCAATTCGCAGAACATGTAAACATGGAATTCCATGTTTTGATATAAGGAATTTGTTTTCCACAGACACGGAATTCACTAGGGGTGAGCACGGTTCGGTTCTGCTCGGTTTTTGGCCGTAACCGAAACCAAAACCAAATCATTCGGTTTTTAAAGGGGTCGGTACCGAACCGAACGGTTTTCATCGGTTCGGTTTCATCGGTTTTCGGTTCGCTATATATTCGGTTCGGTTTTTTTCGGTTTTGGTATATGGTTTATTTAAGACATTTTATTTTTTTGAAAATTCATATATGAAATGTTTGGTTTTCATGCTATCGATTCATGTAAGAAATTGTATTTTTAGAACTCAAATATTATATAAGTCGTAAACGAACAATAATATCAAAGGAATATTTATAAAATTTAGAGTAATGATATTTGTCACCCTTTTTGTATCACCCTTTTATCACTTCCTACGTGTATGCCTACATGGACCAATGAATTGATTTCTCTATCCTATTTAATTTTTCTCTATCTTCTATTCAAGGAAATCAACATATATATATAGACGGGTGATAAAAGGGTGACATGAAAAGGGGTGACATATATCATTACTCTAAAATTTAATATTTATGCTTTACCTTCAACAAATATTAATAAACGGAGGATTTTTTAAAATATATCGACTCATGACTTATGTAAAAATATGTTGCATATTATAAAAAATTTAGGGGCGGTTCATGTCATATATGAACATTTTTGTTTTAAAAAATTACTCCATTTTCTATCCTATTGTCACAATCTTTTAAAGAATATAAATTAATTTTAAGAATGTTTTAGTTTTTATATTTTTTTTGGTTCGGTTTTTCGGTTCGGTTTAGCATAGAAAAACCGTACCGAACCGAACTTTTCAGTTTTTTAAAAAGCTTATACCGAACCGAACGGTTTTGTCGGTTTTCGGTTTTTTTGGTTTTTTGGTTCGGTTCGGTTTTGCGGTTTTGTTTTGCTCACCCCTAGTTTAAAACATAAAACATGGAATTCCATGTTTAAAACATGGAATTCCATGTTTAAAACATGGAATTCCATGTTCTGCGAATTAAAAATTAGAAAAAAATCAAAAAAACCAAAAAATTCCGAAAATTCCGAAAAAAATCATAGACGTAAATATTAATTTGATTTAAAACATGGAATTCCATGTTCTGCGAATTAAAAATTAAAAAAAATCAAAAAAAACCCAAAAAATTCAGAAATTTCCGAAAAAAATCATAGACGTAAATATTAATTTGATTTATCCAAGTATGATTTTTTTCGATTTTTCTGATTTTTTTTGAATTAGTTATGGCGATTTTAAAAAAATTTCATGGACGCGCGCGTGTGATGAAATTAGTAGTAGTAGGTGGTGGTGGTGGTGGTGGTGGTTGTGGTGGTGGAGGTGGTGACGGTTGTGGTGGCTGTAGTGGTGGTAGTGGTGGTTGTGATGGTGGTGGTGGTGGTGGTGGAAATACCCTATTATTTGTTTAAAATTTAAAAATAAATATTGTATTAAAAATAATATAATATATTTAATAATAAGGATAGTATAGGTATGAAAAATATAAAGGGGATGTTTTATATAAATAATTGTTCAATTAGGCATTTATCTCTAAATAAGAAAATTAGAGGCTTAAAAAAATTAAAAGACATCATTAAAAAGGCATTTATCTCTAATTACCTCTTAATTTTTATAAAAAATCATTATGTATTGATTGCATACAAAAAGTAGATATGGAGAAAAATATTTTTTCCGGCAAAACAGCATGGGGGTTCGAAACTGGATCGCAAAGATTCAAATACATCAAACTTACCAAATAGACCAAGTTAAGACTTTGTTTATTTAATTAAGCAGTTTGTTTTTATTCAAAAATATATATATATATATATATATATATATATATATATATATATATACCTAAAAAATTAGGGGCCTCTACTAAACTCGGGGATCTGGACGGTCGCCCGGACCGCCTATGCCCTGGGCCGGGCCTGATTGGAGTAGAGCTCAATAGTTTATAACAACTCAGCTCTAAAATTATTAGAGTGTACACAAGGTAAATGCAAGTTCCGAATAAAAGTGTCTTTAAAGAGACCCCACATCTATAGTACTCGCCGTTAAGGAAGTTTAACATCCATTTGTCCTTGAGCTTTTGCAATTTGACAAGGGGGGGCCTATGATCTATTGTGGGAGTAATAAATACTACATGATAAATTAATGTCAACACTATAAAGAGAAACATGCATGCATACACACAGTCATGCTTTTCGGATAACTATAGTCTATATTCTATAATATACAACATCAACAGCTATTAAGCAATAATATAAGAAAAATAAAAAGAATTCCTATCTTAATTGGTTATTATGCTAACCCTTTACTAAAAGAAAAAGAATAATGTATTGGCAAATAGTACGAGTCAGCATGAGCAACCCACCTGTTGGACCAAACCTGGGTTTTTTTTTTAAGGTATTTTGGGTAATTTTACCAAAGGTACAAATATAACTAGTACATTTTTTAAAACTCGGCCGTTTATCTCGGGTTTACCATTTGTACATTACCCTCGGGTCCAAACCTTATGGACCCTAGCACTGTAGACAAAAAAGTTATATAGCAAAAGTTTCGAGACATTGAATAACTTGTTCAACTTTCAAACTTAACTAATTGCACCTCATGTGAGTTTCTTCCTCTATAAAATTTATGTGTTTTTATGAGCTGTAAAAAAACGAAAATTTACATGTGAAAGTGGGATGAAAGAAAGTGAACCACCAACACCTTTAACCTTTAAGAAAGTAAAAGCAAATGAAAGAAAAACAAGATACTCATTTACCAAGTGTTAACATGTAATCAGATTTGTAATCTAGTGATGATTTGAAAATGTCTCTTAGGCGCAAACTTGGGATGAATAACAGTCCCTCATTATCATTATGTAAGTGCTCAATTGGTATTTTTTGGTTTTAATTTTGTACACATTACGTAATATTTTTATTATAAAAAATCCAAGGTTATTAAATTATCCTGGGATCAATTCAGGATAAACACGTGTAGGGTTAACCTGAGATTAGGGTAAAATTATTTTACCCTTTCCATCAGCAACACTTAAACCCGACTATTTTACACTATCTTTAATTTATCTTAGACTTCAACCCGGAGTAAACACAACATGCGTTCACCCTTAACAAATAAAGTAACCTGGTTTTTTCACGTTAATAAATGTAACCATGAACCGTGAAAGAAACACCATCATCTCAATCTGCAAATATTTCAAGATTTCACATGAGAGTTTGGATAGCTAATGGATCAGAACCTGTGAAAATGCCCTCAAATTTCACCTTGAGTGCATAGCGCATGACTATACATCTAAACCTCCTCAGGTAGTGTCACCAACAAAAAGTCCCAGTCTTTATGTAAGGAGAGTTATCCCCGAGTTCTAAGTAAGTTATTCAAACTCTAACCTAAATAGTTAATTTTATATTTTTTTGATTATATGTTGATTGGATTAGATTAAATTAGTTATTTATGGGCTAAAATACTAGGTCGTATTTAGGTTAGGTTACTCATTAATTAATTTGATTGGATAGTTTACTTATTTAATTACACGTAGACGAATCTTCTAACCTCCTTCAAAAGAAATTTTAGGCAAATCATACTCTAAAACACTAGCGTCGGTCGTAATTTAGAATATTTCTCTTAGTACACTCTGCGTGAATATTCAACTACGTTAATTACCTAAACCATGTGGTTTATTAAAGTTAAAACCCATGGGCCTTAGCAATTTGATTCAAGAAATCGATAAGGAAAAAAGTTAAAATCACACAATTGTTGGTTAACGATACATTGCACCCTTTTGCTAGACTTCATTTGGTTAAACTTTTGACCGAAAGACAAGAAAAGTTAAACTTTGATATACGAAGTACTTTTCGTTTGTAATGAATGACAATATTATAGTTTTCAAATGTGAATAAATTGATGATAGAGTTATTTTTAAATTTTTTATGGATCTATACCGACTACTATTAGTCGCTATTATAGTAAATTATAAAAAATAAAAATAATAAAAATAATTTTAGTAATTGATATTTTACTTTTTGTAAATAAAATATTTTAAAAATATTGTACTGACAATTATAATGGTCGGTATTTATACTTTCAAAAAAAGTATATGCTTTACTGACCACATGTGTGATCGGTAATTACACCCAGAAAATAATAATATATGTTTCACCGACCACGCTAGTGGTGGGTATTTAACCCGTCCAAATTACTGGCACTCTATTCTGACGGTTAAATTTAAGTTAATGCCAACTACGTAAATAATCATTAAACGACAACCTTGCGGTTGATAAAAGATTTTAAACTTATAAAATCCATAACAGGTTTTACAGAAGTCGTTTTATTGATTTCCAAACTGTTACCCCTTTGTCAACTACGATCTTTTATTGTTGCTCTGCTGCTTGTCATCAAATTTTGTCTTCTCGACTGTCCATATCCCTTAAATTCCAACGCTTATTGAAAATTAATTATTTATTATATTATATGTATGTATGTATGGATGGATGTATGTATGTATGTGTGTGTATGTGTGACGAATGACTGGTACTTATACTCAGTAACCTTCCTTGAACCTATTAAATGATGAAACCTCTCATCTCTTCATTTGTTGAAGGAGAGTGCACTACACACGTCCCTTTGTTTGTTGTAGTGAGTTTTGTTATTCTTTTTTATTTACCAATGCCTAAAGTTACCCATCTACCCCATTAGTTTAAAATAAACCATCCACCCCCTCACATCCAACCCCTTCTTCTTATTCTTCTTTTCCACCAAACATTAAAAAAAAATCAGTCTCATCTCCTCAACAATGGATGCGGCCCCATCAACAAAATAGAAAATCGAGCATTCACATAAAGGGAAAAAGTGTTAGGGCAATTACCATAACCACCCCAGAAAGAGGTGATGTTGCCCTTAAAAGTCATATATAATATAAAAGATACAATAGACAATAATACCCTTGAATTGTGTCCATCTCATTAAATTTTCCCGCGAAGAAACTCCTGACCAAATTTTTCTGCCAAAATTTTCCGGGCCAAAGCAAATTTCCACCAAAAAAATTTACGTCAAATTTTTTTCCCACCAAACAAAAAACATAAACCAACAACTTAAAACCTTAAGTATAATGTATAAACACAAAAATAATTTGGTAGAAAATAACAAAATAAACCAAAATATAGTTCGGTGATATTTTTATCTACCAAACAACTTAAAACCTTAAGTATAATTTGGTGGAATTTTTTCCACCAAATAATAACATAAAAATTTGGTGGGGGGGGGGGGGGGGGGAATTTTGACGTGAAAATCTTTTGTGGGAATTTTGTTTGGTTGGAAAAGTTTGGCAGAAAAAATGTGGTCGGAAAATTTTTGGGGGGAAAATTTGGTGAAAATTAACAAAATAAACCAAAATATAGTTTGGTGAGATTTTTGTCTACCAAACAACATAAAACTCTAAGTATAATTTGGTGTGAAGAAAATTCGACGTGAGACTTTTTTTGTGGAAATTTTTTTTCGTGGGAAAATTTTTGGCAGGAAAAATGTGGTCGAAAAGTTTTAGGGAAAAAAATTTAGTCATAAATTTTTTGGTGGGAAAATTAGACTAGAAAATGATTAGTTATATTAAATTTTATTTAAAAATAGATTTGGTATAACAAATTTTTATTTCTATAGGCAATATGAATATGAAAAGATGAAAATAGCAATTAAAGTTGAAAATATATCTTATATGGTAATAATCTCATTATGCTAACCCTTTACTAAAATATGTATTAAAATAGTGGTATATTGAATTTTTCTCATTATGAGTTGAGTTATATATTGTTGGCTTATAGCCTCCCTTAATAGGTTGTTTTAATGTGACAAATTCTTTTGTGTTTAGTGTGCTAATTACTCTTTTTTTTCATATTCTATCTTGCACTCTGATTCATAAAAAAGCACTTCCTTATCTTTTAGATCAAAGCTTTATTGTTATATCTTAAGAAACTAATTCTCTTACAAATACTTTTATTCATATCTTTGTGTACATTGAGAATTAGCTTTAGTGATCAACTACAAAGTTTATTAGAATGATGTTCTCTACAACTCTCGTGAAGAAGGTTTTCTGATCCGAGCATCACAGTAAAAGATATACTCTATACATCGAGAAGAATGTGTTTTAGACCTTTGGTGTGGTAGCCGGACCGGTATACCGGCGGATTGAGCGGTATACCGCCCGCAGCACGGACTACACCACGGAGCAGGGCTAGTCCGTCAGAAAGCAAGTGAATTAAACGAAGGTTCATGCGGTACACTGCACGAGACCCGCGGTGCACCGCAAGTTAGGGTTTTCTGCAGCAAAATGAAGACAAAAAGGCATATATCCGTTGGGGATATTAATATATCCGTTGGAGACAAATCATATGACCGTTGGGAGCATTTTGCAGCTATAAATTGAAGGTCTTTCAAGGCTACAATTACACCTTCAACCCATATACATTAAGGGGCTTAATTGTTATCATCCAAGAAGGTGTCAAGAGCTATAATTGTCATATCTACTCATTCAAGGAGTAAATCAAAGGAGCTTCAAAGTTATTATCTACTCAAGAGAAGTATTAAGCTTATAGTTATATCATCTC
Organism: Nemophila menziesii; assembly: GCA_029959085.1. Lineage (NCBI taxonomy): Eukaryota > Viridiplantae > Streptophyta > Magnoliopsida > Boraginales > Hydrophyllaceae > Nemophila > Nemophila menziesii. The sequence continues at coordinate 28,947,371 of JARWIR010000004.1, forward strand.
TTTAGGAGTTCATTAGCAAAGTTGTTTCACCCTTTAAACACTTTGTATTTATCCTCTTAATTCTAGTTCTTGTAATAGATAGGTTAAGAGAGAATTTGAGTATCGATAGTATACTCGGTGTCCTTGTGTTGAGATAGCACAAGTGTTTGAGTATCGGGAGTATACTCGGTGTTCTTGTGTTGTGATTACACAAGAGTTTTCTTCGTGGTTTCGAAGAGGTTGTCCTTCGTGTTATCGAAGAGGTTGTAAGGGTTTTGTGTTCTCGACCCGGTTAAGAGAGACACGGGAGCTTAGTGAAAAGTTTGAAATCATAAGGAGGCTTCCTTAGGTAGTGGATGTAGGGAAACCGAACCACTATAAATCGTGTGTATCTTTCTATCCCTACTCTATTTACTTTCCGCACTTTATATGTTTGATAATATGCTAGCATGAATATTGTGATATTAATTATCTAGTTTATCTAACATATTGTCATCTAGAGTAGTAAGAGATTAGAAACTCGTTTTACTTGTATCACTTATATATCAAACCTCTTAGCTTATCCATTGTATGATCCCTTAGGAGTTTGATATATTAGTTGACTTAGAAGTTTCTTTCTTAAACTTATAATTGTCCAAAAGATTTTTAATTAGGCATTAATCTTATTAGTAATCCTATTCACCCCCCCTCTAGGACTTTCATATATCTGTAAATTTTTTATCGAAATAAAATTGTGTCTGTAGAGGGTTTCAAACCAACCTGCTCAAACCGTTCAAAAAATTATGAATTTTAATATAAAATAGGTGGATTTCGGGTTTTATTTAATTTTTTTCGCAGGTCATAGGTTTATTTACCTACAAAACATGTCAAACCGTCTGACTCATTTACTTAGACTATAAAATATATACCTAAGCCCCTTATCCTCACTTTTCATGACATAAACCTAATGTTAACACACACAACCCTTTCATCTCTTATCTCAAATGTTGCTCACACAAACACACTCTCACACCCGCGCCTCTATATCTCCCCTCACTAATTATGGCTTTCCAAAATACACGCGCCTTGAATCTGTAAAGATAAAGGCTAGGTGGCGGATCAAGTTAAACTTTCCAGTTGGGTTCGCGAGAAAATTGTAATGGTCGAGGTGGTAAACATTGTTCTTAAATGCGTTGTGGTGGTCCTCCATTAATGAAACTTCGTGATCGGGTTTTCTGACTTAAGATGAGATGATGTCATGTTGATGTTATTAATCTTGCCCCCGATTTTAATTAGGTTTATTATTAGTTTCTTTTAATTTCTTTAGCCTCTCATTATTATAAATATATGTCCATATATCGGTTTTCCCTTAAATATACACTGTATACTTTGATTGCATTAATATTATAATTTAGAAAATTTCAATTAAAACATAAACGCTCAGAGATTTTTCGAACATGTTCAGTGATTTTTTTAGTATACTCCGAGAATTTTTTAGCATACTTACAACTCTTAGTATACTCAGATACTTTCGAGAGAATTTAGAGATTTTTGAGTTGATTCCGAGTTTTTCTTAACTGGCCTAGTTACTAATCGAGCCGACTCAGTAACTTGTCGAACTGACTCATAAACTTTTTCGCTGACAAAAAACTTGATAAGAGCTTGTTTTTATTTTATGCGAACTTTATTTTTATTTGAAAGTGTTTTAATATTTTGCCACATGTATTTTGTTTGTGATCTCTTAAAATAAATTATGCCTTTCCTCTTTAGGTATAAAAAACCCTTGCTATTTCGGCCGAAGTGATATACTACGTTATTATGAATCAGCCCATAGGAGGCCATCTCTCTTTTCTTGCCCCATCTTCCTCGTCAAGACATAAACGACAACTATACTAAAAATTAGCCTAGGCGGCGCCTAAGCGCTAGAAGGTAGTGTACCTTCCAAAAATGACCCAGACGACCTCCAGGCGGTCCTAGGTTGGCTTAGGTGGCGCCTAGGCAGACCCAGGCGGCCCCCTAGGTAGCCTAGAGACTAAAATTTATAAAAAATCATTTTTTAATACAAAAAATTGAAAAAATCTATTTTTTGACATAAAAATTATGTATAATCAAAAAAATATTTAAATATAATTGATTATTATTCAAAACCGTATAACAGAAAAATGCCTAGCACCCGCCTGATCCCCTATACGCTTACAGATGGTCGACCGTCCGTCTAAGGTCTAGCGCCTTTTATAATACTTTCCCATGTCATAACCGCCGCCTGCTCAAACCAATATCATAAAATCCTTGTTCATAATCATCACATTTATAAACCAAACCCATGAAAGTAAAAGCCCATTTACCACCACTTCAATTAAATTCAAAAGGCCCTGGCCCATGACACATCTCCTTCTTCCTAAGGACCACATCCTGCCATAGCCAAGTGCTCCATCTTTCCCATCAATTCCCAAACTTCAAGTTTTGTATCGGCAACAGAGATAAAAACAAAAACAACACAAAGTTCATTGATCTTCCCATTATCCATTCATCGAAGATGCCCTCACTCAATAATCTATTACATGTCCTCACACGACAATACAACAATTTTTGCTTTACTAGAGAAAGATATAAAAAGGATATGAATTTAAGAAGTGATCGAAACATCTCATGACTAGAAAAATAATCTAAAAAATCTGAAGACTCCACGAATAACTTTAGTTCCATAATCTCCGACACCATTCAAAAAGGGGCTTTCACTTCCTTCGTCTTACAACAAAAATTAAATATTATCAATTCTGTTTGCATATTAACTTTATTTGCAGCGTGAGCTTTGATCGTATTCACTTGATGAAGCTTATCAGGCTCACATCTCATTTTCAACACCCTAATAAACAATCGCATTTTGCAAAATTAAGCAAGGCAAATAACACTTAATCCATCATTAAACAAAAAGACACCATTTAAACTCAAAAAAAAGAACTATACCCTTCAAACATTCTATCTTAAGCACACAATTTAAAATAATCACATTACAAGCAACACTTTTAAAGATATTTACATAGTGGACTATAATGGGAATAAATTCTATACAACATACAAAAGAGAGATCGGAAAAGTACTTCATTCATATATATGATCAGTAGAGTATGAATTACAAAAGGGATAAGACAAATAAGATCAAATGTCTTATAAAGATTTGATCTTATCAAATAATCATTAAAGTATAAAACTAATAAATATGTAATCTCAAATTATTTTTACAAAAAATACTATCTCCTACAACTAAATACGTTAATTCCTCCCTAGCCTTCTCATAATCATCCTACGGTTATTTCTTCTAAGTAGATAATGCCTATATACCACCCACAACAAAAACAACACTAGCAATAAGAGTATTAACAATAACCACCAGAATGAAGTCAAAGGACTTTTGTTATGTTTCGGAGGGGCCAGCAATGGACATTTGCAAACTATTTTCCACGTCACTGCAAAAAAAAAATTAATAAATTAAGAGGGAACAATCAAAGCTAAGAATTCAAACTATAACCAAATAACTTACTGCAGAGATCTCCAACTGAAAAAACGTAATGAGAAGCTCCGCAATCATATTCAACCCCAGGAGCTTTTAGGGTGAAGTTGACTGGCATTTTGACCCCTTCTTTTCCTTTCCTTGATCCAGATTTCCCAACAAAAATCTGAAAGGAAACACTGGAATTATCTACTGTATCTTGGATGTAAGGGCTCAGTATACCCCCCTTGCAGCAATTGGACATCCAGTTGTTACTATCTGGTGGCAAATCAATCACCATAGGGTTCTTCGTACAACAAACAGGGAACCTTCCTTTAATTCTCTCCTTTGAACAATTTCCCTGCTCGATTATTTTACCTCCAAGAATCCCCATGATAATTTCATTTTTCATCCAAGTCCAACTCAATTGCCATCCAGGTGCTTCAATACTTCGGTTTTTATAATAATTCTGAAGTTTAATAATGGACTACAGAATCACCAAAATACTTGGGTTAGATCATCATTTATTATATATATATATATATATGATACTTTGGATTATAATAAAGTATTACTTACAATATAACCATTATTAACTAAGTCCACAATATCCCAGGTTATGGTGATGTTACCATATGGTTCACGCTGACCAGTACAACCTGCAGTGTTTAGTAAACAATGAATAATTATTTTGTATATTGAAAAAATTACATACAGATATACCTATGTGTGTTGGGGTTACTGTGATAGTGCAAATTAATAACATGGAGATCAAGATGATGAACGTCGATGATGCCATTATAGTATTTAAGATTTTCCTTGACAGTATAAGCAAATCTGTTCTTACCTGCATCAGCATATACTCACAAGTCAAACTGAAATCAAGAAGAACCAATAATTTAGCACATACTTCAATTTTACTAGGAATTCTTTTTTTTTTTTTAATCACATCTATTTTTAACATCTTTACTCTCTATTTCTTCCATATTAAGTAATAATTTACCTGGAAAAGTTAAATATTTGTATATAATTTGATGTTTGTGCTTTGTCATGAAAAATCAAATAATTTGTGGTCTACTATTTTTTAATCACTAAAAAAGAACTTCGAATTATTGAAATAAATATAGATCTTATACTTTCTCTTAATTGTTATACTCACAAGTCAAACTGAAATCAAGAATCTATTTAAAGAAGGAGAACCAATAATTTTACACATACTCCAATTTTTACTAAGAATTCATTTTTCCTTTTTAATCACATCTATTTTTAACATCTTTACTCTCTATCTCTTCTATATTAAGTAATAATTTACCTGGAAAAGTTATATATTTGTATAAATTTTGATGTTTATACTTTGTCGTGAGAATCAAATAATTTGTGGTCTACTATTTTTTAATCACCAAAAATAAGTTCGAATTATTAAAATAAATATAAATCTTATTACTTTCTCTCAATTGCTATACTCACAAGTTAAACTGAAATCAAGAATCTATTTAAAAGAAGGAGAACCAATAATTTAACACATATCCAATTTTTATAAGAATTCTTTTTTCCTTTTTAATCACATCTATTTTAAACATCTTTACTCTCTATCTCTTCCATATATATTAAGTAATAATTAACATGGAAAAGTTAAATATTTTGTATACAATTTGATGTTTGTGCTTTGTCATGAGAGTCAAATAATTTGTGGTCTACTATTTTTTAATCACTAAAAAATAAGTTCGAATTATTGAAATAAATATAAATCTTAATACTTTCTCTTAATTGCTATACTCACAAGTTAAACTGAAATCAAGAATCTACTTAAAAGAGTACCAATAATTTAACACATACTCCCATTTTTACTAAGAATGCTTTTTTCCCTTTTTAATCATATCTATTTTTAACATCTTTACTCTCTATCTCTTCCATATTAAGTAATAATTTACCTGGAAAAGTTAAATATTTTGTATAAAATTTGATGTTTGTGCTTTGTCACGAGAATCAAATAATTTGTGGTCTACTATTTTTGTAATCACCAAAAAATAAGTTCGAATTGTTGAAAAATATAAATCTTATACTTTCTCTTAATTGTTATAATAACGCGTAATAACCATTTATATTAAAATGGAGTTTGTGTACATGGCAGTAAGAATTTCTTTTTTTTTTAGGTCAAAGTAGTAAGACTCACAAATATTTCTCCTGACCTGAGAATAGACCCTTGCTTTTTAATGGAGTATTTTCAACCCCAGCTCTCTGCTTCTTCTAGTCGACCACAAATATTTCGTCCCAATACAATCCACGCTTTTTTGTATGAGTACAGCTTAGTTTATATCTCTAGCTTGCCTGAAGAATTATATAAAAATATGTTCTTAAAACAAACAGACAGTGAATATGAATTTAATATATGCAGGAAGTATAATAATTTCAGACTTGAATATAACTTTAAGACAGACACATCCAAGAATAACATAGTTAGGAAAGAATGTAAGGGAGTGTAGGGTCACTACCAAAGATCTTATAATAAAGAACAACCTTTGACCCTAGACCTGGATTTTGTAACCTTCTTTTTCGAAATAGATTCACAAAAACAAAGATAAGAACCCTTAAACTGATTACGTGGGGCTGAAGACATACCGGAGTTAAAAAGACATCAATTGTTTTGAAGAGAATGCGACATCAGATGGACCCTCTTTTCTCGATGTAAATTTCAACGTGATAACTTTAATGAATAAAGCTGGTGTAACCTCGGATAAGTATTTTATCATATGATCTTTACGATATAAGACACATATGAGTTTTGAGACCTTGCAAGTACACCATCAAGAATGGCAGATATGCGTTGGCGGGACTGGTGAAGGTTTGCAGCGCTACTTGGAGGTTTTTCTGGTTGGAGACGGGAGGTAAACCACTACTAATGGGCCACAGACAGATGAAATTTCAAAGGAAGAATGAGAAGGCAGCACTGGTTTGTCTTCGAAACCACGGTTAAGGCAGTAGTGATAGTGTGTCGATGTGTTCAACAAAGAAGTAGTATCGATGTGTTCAACAAAGAAGTAGTATCGATGTGTTCAACAAAGAAGATGGTTATGGAGATTGGAGTGGGTGAATAAACTTTTGGAGAAGAGACGGTTGGAGTAGGGTGAATTATTGGACCACGGCACTGGTACTTATATATGGGTCAAAATTCTTTGGTTAGGTAAGAAAGGGGTCTTTAGTTTATAAGGCCCAAGACCCTACTCCTTTTTGTTTTAAATCCCAAACCAAATCACCTCCTAACTAGTCCAACTAGTAAAGGAATATGACCAATATACCCCTACCTTTTATCCCACTATGAAAAAGCTAAAATCTACCCCAAAACTCCATTAGTATAACCGAACCCCCACAACAAAAAAACAGTAATTTGCCAACTCTTTTTTCCCTACTCCCTATTAACCAGACACGCATAATTGCATTTATATACCCAAACTTTAGTTTTTCTCTTTAAGAAGTTTCTCTAAATTAATTGATGATTTTGTAGTTAAATTGTGTGGATACTTTAATCTACCTTCTGGTGTATCTCATTGTTACAGGTATCAAATGAGAGAATCTGACCACTGGTAAGTAGCTATAAACTTTCTTCAGTTAAAGACCTTCAAAATATAGTAGAAAGATAAAACTATTGCAAAAAATTTCATCCAGATTCTTATCTTTGGCAAAATATTAGTATTAATAATTATAATTTAGTATTATTACTTGTTGAGTACATTTATATTGATTTTTTTCAGGAACGAGAAGAAGACACTGTAGCCGAAATGAAGGCGGCTGAAGAGGCTTTGGAATAAAAAGAAAAGGTGGTTTAGTGATTTTCTGTTTCTTGATTTTTTTTAGTGTAATAAACCATTCATTTTCACAATTTTCATTTTCTTCAAAGTTCTGGGTAATATTGTGGAATATATTCATTGATGTCGAAAATAATTACTAATTCAATATTCTTATTTGCAGCAAAAGCCTTCATTTAAGCTTTCTGGAAAACTTGTTGTGGAAACTAATCGAGTGAAAGGTGCTAAAATTGTTTTATCTTAAACTTCTTTCCTTTTACATTTACCAGACTTGTATTATTACTGAGGTGCTAATTGCTTTATGTAGGTATAACACTACTTTTTACTAAGCTACCCGAGGCACGAAAAGCTGATATAAGATGGCGATTATATGTCTTCAAGGGTGGTGAAAGCTTAATGGTAATTATTGATCAATTTTTTAAATCGGTAACAAAGCCGTTGTATATACATCAATGTTATCTTAATTTGCAAATTAGTCCTTCAAAAAATTTATTTATTTAGGATTATTTTTTCACAGACAAGTCAAAATAGAGAAACCAGCCGGTATTTTTTACAAGAAAGTGAAGTAATATTAACTCTTGATTATCCATTAATAAAGGGTTAATTGCACTTTACCCCCCTATAGTTTCCAAAACTATTGTCCTAAAAAATCTTAGTGTGGAAGAAATAAGAAGATTTGTTTTAGTCTTGTGTAACTCTTTCAGTTCTTCTGATTTTGTCGTATTTCTTTGATTCTATATGTTAGACAATAAACTTCTTTTTCTACCAATCTTTTTAATTTTGGATTTACAGATTTTTAATTTTGGGAATATTTTTTCTTCAAGCCCGTGGCAAAGTCAGGATCAGGTTTCGATAATGTGAGTTTCGCTATAATAATACTATATATTTGGAGCTGAACTTTATTTTTATATGAATCCGAATTCACGTTTTTTTTCTTTTTCAGTGATATGTCATTCAACAAGATCTTGGGTAGAATCCCTGTGGAAATGGGCCAGCTACAAAACCTTATCTCAGTGTGAGATTATAATTTTGATTTTCTTTTAATTAAGTCATTCATTCTGGTGCCATCTAATATGATTTTTATTCTTTGGTTTTTTTTGCTACAGTATATTGAATCACCTAAGTGGAGAAATTCCGAATCATTAACCAATTGTTTTAGTCTTCTGACTATGTAAGTGTTACTTTCTTCTTCTTCTTTTACTTCACAGGCAAGTTACATTTTAACAAAAATTGATCTCACGAACAGTATTGACGAAACTCAAGTCACTGTGCCAAGACTCAAGATTGTATAATGGATTATAAAGGGTTTTCAGTTGTGGTAAAAGAAGCATGAGACGAATTCAGAAAACGCCAAGGAGAAGATTACCGGAATAGCTGGGGAGGTAAGATTTTCGACAAAGCTTGATGCTTATAAAAAGGTTCAAGAAAGGTAGAAGATGAAAAAATAAATATCTTTTATGAACATTACAGTGATTCTATATATTTTAACTTTTTTGCTCTTGATCGAAAATTACTTTTAAATGAATATAATCTTAGTAAGTATATTTTAACTTTTTTGCTCTTGATCGAAAATTACTTTTAAATGAATATAATCTTAGTAAGTTTCACTATTTACTGTATTTGCTTGTATTCTTTTACTAGGTCCGACTAAAGAAGGAAAATGGTCTAACAGTGACGATCCCACTTTTTCAGAGTCGAGAAAATATCACCGGCAAGGTATGTTGCACGATAAATTACGAGAATACCCTTGTTTGCCTAATATACCCTCGTATACTTATAATATTTACTTTCTTGTGGCTCTTTTAGATATCAATTTACCAGTTTTAGGAAAGAAGGAAAGAAGGTTGAACATAAAATTGTTTGAGTTGAACTTCTTGGCCAACTAGGTATGCGTTACTTTGGTTAATTGCACAGTTAGTCCCTTTGGTTTCTGAAACAGGAGTCTATATAATAGCACCATTATTGTCCCATAGTTAGTCTTTATAGTTAAGGACCAAGCTAGTAAAAGGGGGATAGTATAGGGACCAATATGGGGAAATTAAAAAGTCTAAGGACTATTTAGGTTACGAAAATACCTGTAAGTCTATATTATTTTACTATAAGGAAACGATATTCGAAACAAAATTGGTAAAAACACAAAATTCGAGGGACAATTTTGGGAAATTTTAGAAGTTCGAGGACTATTTGGGTTACAAAAATACAGGGGTGAAAATGGATGGAATTTAACGGAGATAAAAAACAAAGTTCGAGGATTGTTTGGGAAACTTTAGAAGTTCGAGGACCATTCGTATAACTAGCCTATAGTTCAGGGACCATTTTGGGAAAAAAATTCTTTTTTTTGGTTGGTTGAATATTTTTGTGTATTTTTCTAATAATACTATGTTAATGTGGGCATGTTTGTAGGGTATAATGTCTCCACAATTATCTTCTTTATTATTCCTTTTGGTGGGAATATCAATGGCTCTCACACCATATTTAGCTGCTGGAGGACAATTAATAGCTTCTTGATTTGAATTACATGATGTTAGAAGCTTATTACCTGCCGAAAGTGAGGTAATAATCTAGGGACCTACAGTGTGTTTTTTGCATAATCTAGGGACCTGCAGTGTGTTTTTCGCATAATATTGGGACCTATAGTCCATTTTTCGCCTAATGTTGGGACCTTAGAGCATTATTTGAATAAATACAAGGATATATAGTGCTTTTTTGCATAACAAAGAGACCTACATGGCAATATTTTCATAATATATTAGTGCAGTTTTCGCATAATATATGGACCTATAGTGCAATTAATTCAGAAGAGCATCTTATTTGTATATTACATGGACATAAAGTGCATTTTTTGCAAAATATAGGGACCTAATGTCTTGTTTTGCATAATATAGGGTTATCCAGTGCATTTTCGCTAGATATCAGGGGACCTATAGTTTAATTCATTCAAAATAGCGTCTTATTTTGCCTTTAATAGGGACATGCAGTGCAATTAATATCTTGTTTTGCATAATATAGAATCATTCAGTGTATTTATTGCAAAATATAGGGACCTATACTAGAATTAATTATCAATTTATCTTACAGGGATGATTCATTATAAAGCCATGAAAGTCTATGAATAGCTGGTGTTAGTATTCATAACCTACTTTTACTTTTTGATAGTTGCATTATACCCATACAGGGACCTAAAGTGCAATGATTTGGATATTTACTTTTTTGTTTTCTTATTTAGTTGTAGGTGCAAGCCTAAGTATCAATAGGCGACTCCTTTCTAGAAGTGAGCTGGGAAATAGGAGTGTTATAGCCGACTCTATTCTAGAAATGAGGTGGGAAAGGGTGTCTTAATTGCCTACTCTAGTTTGGAAGGAGTCGGGGAAAAGGGTCTCAATTGCCTACTGTTTGGGAAGGAAGCTGGGAAAGGGTGTGTCAATTACCTACTCTAGTTTGGAAGGAGCCGGGAAAGAGGTCTCAATTGCCTATTGTTTGGGAAGGATGCCGGGAAAGGTGTCTCAATAGCCGACTGTTTTGGAAGGGAGCCGGGAAAGGGGGTCTCAATTGCCGACTATCCTATCAAAGTGCAGTCATAACATTGGCAACACAAGTATAGGCCACTATGGTATAAAGTGCAGGCAAAGATAAGACAACACTTTAAAAGGGTCGTCTAAAGGCCAAAACGAAGTCGTCAAAAGCTTGATTTCCTGTTGTGCCCCCACCCCTCATTCACTCTCTCTCTCTCTCTCTCTCTCTCTCTCTCTCTCTCTCTCTCTCTCTCTCTCTCTCTCTCTCTCTCTCAACCGTGCTTCACCACCACCGTGAAATCCACCTTGCTTGCACCAACGCCACCCAACTGACCACCTCGCGCCGCCTCTGCTCCACCACCACTGTAACCTCCTCACCGTATATCACCACCGTTAACACCACCCCCTCTCCCGTCACAGCACCACAACCAACACCACCACTATCTTCATCGCCACCAGCAACCCACTGACCACCATAATCACCCTCCTCCTTCCCCTCCCAACAGATCTGGAACCTCGCCCTTCTGCTGCAATGCTTTGACAGCCACCATCACCGGCGCTGGAAACCGCTGTAAGCCACCATCACCGGCAGCATCAACACCACCATCTTTTTCCCGAATTCAGATCTGCTCCAGCGCCCTAGCATCGCTGCTCTCCTGCACCCCACCACCCTGCGCCGCCTTCCGAGATGCAGAGATCCTCCATCCACCCACCCATCGAGATCCGCCATCCACTAACCCACCCCTCGTTCGAGATCCGCCATCCACCAACCCACCCATCGCCGCTGCTCTCCTGCCACTTCAGCAACTCAGTGTTCCAGGCCATCACCGCTCTCGGATCTGCTCTTCCCCGCCATCAAGCAGGTTCCAGTCCATCAAGCTGGGCCCAGCCCAATTGGGCTCAGGGTTGTTACCGGGTCCAGCCCCTCTACCGTTGAAGACCAAGATCCAGCCCTATTGGGCTCAGTTTTTTGTTTTTGTTTTTGTGTGTGTATTGTTAGGCATAATGGGGCCAGCCCATTGTTTGATATGTTGCAGTTGGGCCAGCCCCATATAGGTGTAGGTATTTTTATATTGTAATGGGTACAGCTCTAGGCCCATGTAGATGTATCATGGGCCAGCCCCATGTAGAGTATTTGTGTAACATGGGCTGGCCCCATATAGGGTATTTGTGCAGTATAAACGTAAATAAAAAATAATTCATTTCGTTTAAAATTATTCTTAAATGGGTACGGCCCCAAAAACAATTTGAAGGGTATAGGTCTGGCCCCATATGACTATATCTTATAAAAGATTTAGTAAAAAAACGTAAAAAAACCCATTGCAAAAAAAAATGTATTGGATCCGTACCCAATAAGAACAAGGGTAAAAATGTAAAATATCCAACCAGGCAAATAAAATTGGGACTTAAATTTTTTTTTTTTGCCAACTAGGATTTATATCACAAAGATTTTACTGTTGAGGCCCTATATTATAATTTCCTCGGTAAGAAATTAATTTTTTTGTATGTAAATAGTGGAGATAATTTTGTTTTATTATATGTAAAAAAAATCCCAAGTTTAAAAAATAAACAAAACACCATAAATTCAATACTAAGTATAATAATGCTAACAATTAGAAAAAACTATATTACTTTAGTTTGAAACTTTTAAGCACTCTTTCAACCAATCTCACAACATACAAATACTATACCAGGTGTTTGGGATAAATCACCAACACGGTCGTTTTAGGTTCTAAATGTTTTCTTAATAAAAAAAACATTCCAATTTTATTAAAATATTTTTTTTTTTAGTTATAAAAAGCCTAAAAAAATTCTTGATCTAAAAAGTATATGGATAAAATTGAAAATAAAAGTTGTACGGTTGTTTGCATCTCCAAGGAAGGCTCCACCCAAATCGTACGCAAACTAATTAGATTGTTTTATTTTTCCAACGGCAGTATACTAGAAAAGAACACGAAAACGATAAACTCAAGGGAGCCTATTCCGTACATTAATAATATTATTTTCAATTTGAGCTAAAAATTTGAAATTGCTCTTTTAAGGATTAAAATACAATATTGGTAGTATAAAATAAGAAAGTAAAGGTATGTATTAAGATAATATATATCAAATTAGAAAGTAGGACTATGTTATCTGAAAGAAGATTTATGTATTAGTTTTTTGTCTATATGTTATTAGAAAGTAATAATACAATAACACAGTAAAAGTATTTTGTCACAGTACATTTCATACCCCAGTATTTTGCAATATACCCTATTATACTATATACATTTCATATTTTCCGACCTTACCACACGCTTTAAACCCCTTTTCTTCTCCTTCACCTTTAGCTTAAACTTCCACTGGTAAAAAAAATTGCCTCCTTATACACACCTCTTTCCTTGTCTTGGTCCCATTGTCGAGCCTTTCTTCGTCTTCTCCACAAATCAACAATAGTATGTGTCTTAGCTTTTCTTGGCCCCATTGTCGAGCTTTTATTGGGTTTAGTGTTCTGTTTTGAAGATTAGGTTTAATAATATGGGTCGGAGAGAAGAGGTATTGGGTTCGCTTATGAAGATTAACGTTAGGAGAACAAGTTTAATAAACTGGGTCGAGAGAAGAAAGAATAGTTGTTTGGTCTAGGCTTTGAATCTGAAAACTACTTTGAGAGAATGTGTTTAACTCCTTGAAAAAAGGCGTTGGGTTTTCTGTGAGGGTAACTGAGGTGTCTTTACAGTGGGGTTATTGGTGGTTGGGGATTCATATGTAGTGGTGTCAATTCACTCGAGCCTCCACATAGGTGGTGGGTTTCAAGTTTATCTCCATTGTGATCTTTAATTTGATTGTTGGTTTTCAAATGTTTTTGGTTTTGTTTGGTTTTGAAGGTGGATTTTTGGTTTTGGATTTGTTTCTGAGTATGGATTTAAGTGTAGTATACTCATTCAATTTGGGTTTGGGGTTGATTTGATTTCAAATTAGTATTTCATTGAAAAGAGTATCGAACATGAGAAATTAGCTAAAATTTGCAAATTAGCTAAAACTGGGAAATTTTGTACTTATATTTGTTTTTTTCTAATGATATATCATGGGTATTTGACTGTATAAGTCATTTAACATAAAATCTAGCGTTATATTACAAGTAAATTAGCCTGAAAAGTCTGCAAATGGAACCATTAGTGAACAATTCAAATTTTACAAATCAAATTCTAAAGTTCTTAAATCCTACAAGATCGATTTGTTCTTCAAATTCAACACGTGCCTATATAGGTACATGGCCAATTCTTAGCGCTTTGTCAATGACAAGGTTTGAGGCCATTCATCCACGGCGTTGCGATATTGCGTTAGGTAACATACATATATTCCGCAATCATTTCCACTTGGATCTTGGCGTGGCTCCCATTCCGAATTAGTAATGTCGAATGTTGTTAATTTCTTTTTGAAGTCTTCGTCGTACCAAGTGGACAACAAATGTTGAAGGTATTTCAGCTGAAATACCTTCAACATCTAAGCATACACAATCTCAAATTTAATGATAAACATTGAAGTAAAGAGAATACCGGTTTTTACTTGTTCCCTAACTATAGACTCGGTCATTTGTTGTCTTAGTGTATCGACTATTTGCACTTCACCGAAATGGAGATCAATAATCACCAGTCCCCAGTGCCTTCCAACATTCTACGGGACAAAAATCTATTTCAGAAAGGGCACAAAAATTAGAAACAAAAACTATATAATCATAAATTGTGGAAAAAAACATAAATTCAGTACCTCTCCCAAATACGCTATATGCCACTGGTACCGCCTTTTTGGCCAGTAGGTCGGACCAAAGTAGTCGACCTGAGGTTGTGCAAATTCCTGGAAAATAATTAAAAGAGTTCAAAAAACTATCAAGGATAATAAAACCCATTCAACAAAATCAAAATTCTCAAGGGTTATGAACGAAAGCTTACCCATAGACGCGTTTCACACCACCAATGGGTTCTATAGTCGATGTTATGTTGTATGTCTTTAAAATTGAGATACGTAGCCATTGTATTTAGAATATGTCTGATACACACGGTAGTACAAATTAAATGAAACAGTTCTGGAAAGGAAGAAAATCATTTACGTAATCCAGTGGACATATATCTACTTACCTCATCGCCAATAAATTCTTTTGGCGTTAATAGTTGTCTCATGAACATCCATTAAATGAAAGCAACCTCGTTTTGGCACTTAAACCATCACTTACTATAGAGAAGGGTATAATAATATTCCAAATTTGAGCATTTTAAACTTACCCGGGAGGTCCTTGTTCAAGAAATTCCAGGAGCGCATCGTCATCGGTCATCAATTTCATGTAATCAACCTCAACGGGCGGAACCACATCCTCGTCGTCATCCTCGTTTGATAATTCAACACTATCGAATTGGAAACGTCTAATATTGGTGGAGGGCCTCGCATTGGGGCAACATTATTAGTTGCAATCATCAATTGCTCTAGAACCCATTTGTAAGTCTCGGTTGTCTCGGATTTGACCAGGGCTGCTCCAAAGATGCAAGTCTGACGATGGTGGTTTACCCAAGCCAGAACAATTAGCGGAAATCGATATGAATTTTTCTTGTACGTGGCGTCAAATGTCAAGACACTACCGAAATCTACCCACTCTTTCCTTGATCTCTCGTCGGCCCAGCATATCTTCTCGAGCTTGTTCATGATGTCGACGGTATAGGTGAAGACTAAAGATCCATCTTTATTTCTTTTCTCATTTAGGTTACCTACGTCGTATTAGCGTCTCCGATGCTAATCTCTGCGTTTGGAATCCTACCTAGGATGTTGTACAAGTCCCTTTTAATAAACCCGACGTTTTCGTACCCACCTCTCTGGGACTTGAATACATCCATGATCTTGTTAGTGCTTGTTCCGGAATCACGCATGGTCAACGCTTGAGCGAGATGTGGGATATCAACTTTCCTATGAGAGCGGAGATACGAGACGCAAAACTTTGGTAAGAGTGCATGATTATTGCCAAGTTCAATTTTGGTGACCGTATACATCTGGATATCCGGGTTCCATAGTATTCTAAGAGAAGCAATACAATCGCATCTCGTCACGCCCCGTGTTCCTTTTTCCTATTTTCCATCACGATGTATTTGGTCTGCCTAGTACCCTCGTTTGAACAATTAAACAATCTATACCATATGATACTTCTTTCTTACCGGTACTATTTCGCCTAATGCTAAAACCCTTGACCTTGGCATAAATATTATGAAACTCGTATGCTTGCTCATGCGTTGTGAATTCAATAACATGAAATCATGCATACTTAAATCTTGCATTGGCTCGGCTGCATCCGCGTATCTATTCATCCTACATATATTATATGTTCATAACCTATTAAATTTCGGGATGGACCTATTAAATGCTAAATCTACATATTTATTTTCTAAATAGGCCTATATTTTTTCTGAACGTAAATTTTCAAAGTGGGCCTATTAAATTCGAAATAGGCCTATGTATTTTTTTCTAAGGTACTTTTTGCTATTAAATTCGAAATGGGTCTATTATATTCACAATGTCCTATATATATATTTAAATGGGCCTATATTTTTAATGGCTTACATATTTTTTCCTAACGTAAATTTCTAAATTGGGCCTACAATCGTAAATTTTTAAAATGAGCCTATTAATTACTAAATAGGCCTATATATTTTGAAATGAGCCTACATATTTTTTGCCTACTAAATTTTCAAAATAGGCCTATTAATTACTAAATGGGCATATACATTTTTAAATGATCCTATATATTTTTTTCTAATGTAATTTTTCAAAATAATTTTATATATATTTTTAAATGGGCCTCCATATTATTTTCTAACATAATTTTTCAAAATACGCCTATATATTTTTAACTGAGCCTATATATTTTAACCTAACATTTTTTTTTAAATGGGCCTATAGATTTTCAAAATGGCCCTATTAATTACTAAATGAGCATATTTCATTTTTAAATGGGCCTAATTAACTATTTTAGTAAAATAAACAATTAAAACTATCTTAGTTACTAATTAATTGTAAAGGCAATTACCAATACCACCCTAGGGAGGTAATATTGTCCATAAAAGTCATGTCTAATATAAAAACATAATTAGACAATAATACCCTTAACTAAATATTCCCACCAAACTAAATTTTCCCGCCAAAAAATTTCCGACCAACTTTTCCGGCCAAACCAAATTTTTCCGGACAACTTTTTTTCCAGCCAAATTTTGTTTCCACCAAATTTTTATGTTGTTATTTGGTGGGAAAAAACCCACCAAATTATAATTAAGGGTTTATGTTTTTTAGTAAACAAAAATTTTACGAAAGTATATTTTGGTTTATTTTGTTATTTTCTATAAATTATTTTTGAATTTACACATTAGAAATTATTATGTTGTTTGGTAAATCGAAACTCACCAAACTATATTTGGAAGTTTATATTTTTTGTTTAGTTGAAAAATCCCACCAAATTATATTTAGGGGTTTATGTTGTTTGGTGGGAAAAATCCCACCAAATCCAACAACAGAAAAGGGATTTCTCTCTTCTGCAAAACAAACATCTATATATCTCTCCAATTCAGTAAATTCATCTAAACGGCCTTATTGGAACGTTTTTTGAGAGGTGTAGTTGTAGCAGGTGCTGGTGCTAGTTTCTGTTTCTTATCAGAATCAGGTTTTGCAACCTTATTTTTCTCCTTCATTTCCCTGTTCTTCAGTGCAGTCATATGAGCCTTGAGAATAGTTGAATATGAAGCTTGAAACGTTGGTGATCTTTTGCTCCAACCTGTACAAACAAACACATACATATTATTATTATTTTACAATTCAATTCAACAAAACAAAATTGTATATACCATAGTAGAAATAGTCTTTTTCCCATTCGTTGCTCTAATTAAGCATTTCAACTCATTCTTTTCATCAACTGTCGTCATCTTATTCCTTTGTAACTTAGGTCCTTTTGCTTCAAAGTGTAGTAAATATACCCCTGTACACCAAAATTAGAAAAACCGGGGGTTCAAGGGCAACAACACGTTCTTTACTATTTGGCATTTAGTTAAACAAGACACTAATTGCAAAAACATTGTCTAAGATTGCTCATCAAGAATCTCTACAGGGAATTTATTTATAATAGCATAAAGCATTTCAAGAATAACTTCTTTTCCACTTGAATATTTATATCTTGATTATCTTCAATTTATATAACCATTTAGAAGCATTCATCAACTCGTAAAGCGATACAAGGAAAAATCCCACCAAATTTTGAATTATTGCTCTAAATTGCATCAAATTTTGAGTTATTTGGTGGGAAATAGTCATATATACTCGTGTGCTTAAAAAATAGCTCATATATCCCTGTCATTTTGAGTTATTGCTTTAAATTGCACCATTGGTGGCCGAGGAAGGAATGGATATATGTGATATCTTCTGAAACACGTGATCTAGATTAGTTTCTAAGGTGCAGACAATAATTCAAAGCTCAAGCAATCATAGTAATAGATAACTAAATATATATACAGCAAATGAAAAAGCCTAAACACTTACGCAAATTAAACTGTTTAAATAATTAACCATAACAAATACAAATTTATAAAAAAAAGTAAGTGAGAATAAAAAACCAGGCAAACAAAATTTCACCTAAGTATATTTTGATGCATTCATTAACTTCTAGTCCAACATCTGCAGAGATTTGAACAACAAAAAAACAATTAATTTCAGATAGAATGAAAAATAAATCTTGTGCTCTTTATTGATGATCAATGTTAATTATAATGTTGATTGAAAATTATTACATGTGTGCTGCTAGTTAATTTTCTTAACTAATATAGCTCTGTATCAACAAGTTATTATTGATGTTAGACTAATATATATAGGACATGAAATTGCAGCTTTAGTAAAAGTTGTAGATTAGTTAATTCTTGTGCTTCAAAGAATAAGAAAAGCATTTACCAATTAAATCATTGATTTGACTAAAAAATCATACCTTAATAATCCACTGCTAATTTACTATTATATTTCTATAAGTAAAAAACATAACGTTGTATCATTAATTATTAAAGAAAAAAGAGAAAATAAAAATTATTGAAACTGCAGCGTTCAACTAATTAGCTAGCTTAGAAATAATCTGTCTTTTAATAGGTAATTGTTGATTCATCAAAGATAAATAAAATTGCAACTCACTATGACCAGTAATAATAATCCCTTCACCATAAGTATCAAATTGAGGCCTTCCAGCTCTACCCAGTATTTGCATAACATCGAGTGGACTCAACTCAGTCCAAGCACGCGGCGCTTCTTCTTGGACTCGTCGATTAGGTCGATGGCAGCTTGGTGCTTTGTTCCCATTTCTTCAATCGAAGTTAGGTTTCTCTTTCGTAGCGGAAAAATGTGATAGGTGAGAAATAGAGGCTATGCGCACATATATAAATATACGTGAGTGGTGGTGGTGACGGCGGTAATGGCACCGGAGATGAGAAGTTTAAATGGCACAGTTATCACATGGTACGGTTACGATTTAGAATTGGTATTTTTTATATTCATTGTATGTTAAAATTAAAACAGGGTATATTCGGCAAATATTTTTATTTTATGACTTTTAACGACAATGTCAAAAGAGAAGATGTGAGACT
Organism: Nemophila menziesii; assembly: GCA_029959085.1. Taxonomy (NCBI): domain Eukaryota; kingdom Viridiplantae; phylum Streptophyta; class Magnoliopsida; order Boraginales; family Hydrophyllaceae; genus Nemophila; species Nemophila menziesii. The sequence continues at coordinate 28,966,761 of JARWIR010000004.1, forward strand.
TGTTTTAAGGATGTAATTAGTAATTTTTCCTTAATTGTATAAACATTATTTTAAAACTAAAAATCCAATATTTACTATTATGCTAAATTTATCTAATTACACGTTTTTATGCTAAATCTAAGGCTAAGAAACGCTAAATCTAAGCCAAACCTTCATTAACCATGCTAAATCTAAGGCCAAATCATTATTATGCTTAATCTAAGGCCAAAATATATTAAACATTAAAAAACGCAAATATACCTTACATTAACTTACATTAATTACTATTTGCTAGATATCACAAATCTATATAATAAAGCAGAATCAAAACTAATTTATCCTATTTATCCTCAAACTCCCCCGTTAGTCTCATAATCCTCCCATTTGGCTCATAATCCCCCTATTTGGCTCATAATCCCCTTATTATTTTCTTTTATTTTCATTTTACACATAAATCCCCACCAAACTATCCACCACCGAACACCCAAAAGACCCACCAAGCCTCCCCCCATTAGGCTCATAATCCCCTTATTATTCTCTTTTATTTTCATCCGCCACCATCAACCATCGAACACCCAAAAGAATCCGCCACCATCAACCATCGAACACCCAAAAGACCCACCAAGCCGCTCTCCTGCAACGAGAAGACCTCCGCCACCATCAACCATCGAACACCCAAAAGACCCACCAAGCCGCTCTCCTGCAACGAGAAGACCTCCGCCACCATCAACCACTAAAGACCCAAAAGACCCACCAAGCCGCTCTCCTGCAACGAGAAGACCTCCGGCACCATCAACCACTAAAGACCCAAAAGACCCACCAAGCCGCTCTCCTGCAACGAGAAGACCTCCGCCACCATCAACCACCGAAGACCCAAAAGACCCACCAAGCTGCTCTCCCTCCGCCACCACTCGGGATCATTCTCCACCATCAACCATCGAAGACTTAGGTAAAATTAATTGTTACCGTTTCTTATTTTTTTTATCATTTTACCTATTCTATAGACAATGGCCATTGTTATGACCATTGGAAGCTTTTGAGCGATTAGATGTTATACTGCATCTTTGAATTTTTTTTTACAGCTAGATTGAGCATTATTTAATGTTCACTGTTGGATTGAGAAATTCGGTCTTATACTACATTTCTTGAACTATTTTGCAGTAAATATCCATTTGGCTATTCTAAATATGTTATTGAATTGTTTTACAGTAATGGTGAATTGGTATTCAAAATATAATGTTGAGTTGTTTTGTCTTTTCAGAAAGTAGAATTTGTGTATCAGATGTTCCCACCTTTGACCAGAAGTAGAACCAAAGACCCATTAAATAGCCCCTCCGAGCAATCATTTAGCCAGCAAAAAACAATTTTTGAGTTCCTCAATTCTGCTAGCAAGTGAGTAGTTAGGTATATTTTACACTTTCACTTCTTATTTACTATGTGAAGAACCCTACTTAATTTTTAGGTTTCTTTCCCACTATTTTAGGCAGTTAATGGAGATGATTGAGCCCGTGATTTTTTTTACTTCTGCTGGCTGCGAGAATTAATGTTTATTTTATGTTGGATCTTCAATCAGGTATGAATATTTTGAGTAGTAGCATTTTCTACACATGTTCGAGTTTTTTTATTAATATACCATTTTCTAAAACCTATTACTCATGTCTTCACACTAGCATTCAGCATTCATTGGAACAGAAAACAGAAATGAATCTCTTCACACTCACCTTCCAACAAGCCGCACAAGAAATCCGCTGCCACTCCACCATCATCAATCGTCCTGGCGAAGAACCAAATTAAGGTAAAAAAATTACTTTGGAACTCTAAAAAATGGAATTATTTTTAACCTAATCTCATTTACTTTACAAATTTTCAGAATATTTAATTTAATTATAATGACAGTCGTGTTGCTTAAATATATTTTTATACAAATCTTACAATAGCGTATACGGGTAGGGGATGCCGTGTGAGTTTTGTGGGTTCCATGATATACTGTGACTGTTGGAGTGAGCACTTTGGTCTTAAACTGCTTTTTTTGAATTGTTTTGCAGTAAATATCCATTTGGCGCAACTGCAGGAGATGGTCTTATGGGCTAGAAGACACCAATTACAAAGAAGGGTACAATGAGGGGTATGAAGGCCTTAAAACCGGGTTTGAAGTTGGTCTTACAGGTTCACGATAAACCAAATGAAATTAAAATTTTACCCCTTTGGCGTTATATTAATTTAGAATAAATTTTCTTATATACATGTAATATTATCCCCGTTGATTCTGTAGAGGACACTTATTGCGCTTTACTTCCCGAAGGAACACTTTCTGAGTTTCAACGAATTTTAGAGCTTAAGGTTTGTAAATTCAGTATCATTTACTTGAAAAGAATATAATATAATCAATTTTATTTAGTATTTGTTCATAGTTATGGGTTTAACGATCTAACTAATACACAGGGATAGAAAAAAATTGAGCAATAAAGTATACAGGATGGTATTAACAAGCGTGGGATCGGTATAACTCAGCCATCGCCCCTACTGTTACACTGGTGGCCCCTACTAGCTCAGTTCAGCCAGTGTTGCTTACGAGTCCAGGTTCGACCTGAGGTATTATTTCGAGAGGGGATGTGTTAACGAGAGCAGCTATCTTGGTAGAGGTGCTGCAACTACTGGATTTAAGATTTTTGTTATTTAATTGAAGTGGCTAAAGATCGTAAAGATGGGTCGTTTAGGAAACTGTTTAATGGATAAGTACATGCTTTTTTCTCTTTTGTGGTTTGAATATTGATTTATTTACTTTGTATGAACAATTTTGTTGATGTCTTAATAGAGAAAGGAAAAGACAGAAAAGAAGATGAAAAAAGAGTATAGAGATGAGAGTCGTGGTATTATTTTATCTCCTATTTTCTTTAATAAGTGGATATGTTTATTTAATACTCATTCAATTTATAGCCTAAATTTATTTATATAACTAGACCACCAGATGCTTTGAGCTTTTAATTTTGATCTTCACTAGAGAGAGAGCTGTTACTTGCATCTTTGATGTTCATTTATCAGATGTTAAAATGATTATTGGAATAATGTGAAGTCGTTGCCCATCATATGATGAAGAAATAACCAGGGTTGGAGCAGAAATATTTGCTACAGAATGTTTTTTGACTTAATTGTAATAGTACTGATGATGAGTTCTTAAATTATGTAAAAAAGTTACCGTAAGCATCAAGTCATGACTACTTTTTTAGGAGGGGGGAGTGCTGGTGGTGGTGGTGGTGGTGGTTAAGTGGCAACAACCTAATTTTTTTTTTGAGTTAATTACCTAAATTTGTATAGTATGACAACATTATAATATAAATGTCTATGTTAATTTTTATTTATTTAATTACTTTATACATCTTCATACCTACCTTCCGACACCGAGCCGCTCTCCTTCACAAGAAAACCACCGCCACTTGGGACCATTCTCCACCATTATCAACCTAGCTTGGCGAAGAAAAATTAATTGATTTAACATTAAGGTTCTTTGGTATTTTTGTTTCGATTTCTTTGAATTTTGTATTTCACCATGTTTAGTGCATTAGTGATTAAAAAACAGATTTAATTATTAACCAAATCTAATAATTTTTACAATTTTTCAGAATTATCTCTTCACAATCACCTTCCTACCAAGCTGCTCTTTAAACAAAATCTACAGTGACGGATTGAGAACAACAGGAATAAAGGAATAAAGGAACTGTAACCGATGAAGAGTAGTTTAACTTTTTGTATCTTTTTCTTGATCAATGGTAATGGATTTCAACGGGAATATGCATCATTGGATTTCTTGAAATTGGTAATTTAAGATGTTATATTTTTATCACATAAGTGTTTCTATGGGATATGGTACATCTACTGGTGTCCCCTTCTTCTCAATCTGCTCATGCAGTTCTAGATCCCATATCTCCTTAATGTTTTCTAGCTTATTATTTGGATAATTAGAGTAATGATTATATTATATGGTATATTCGAGTAAATTTCCCTATTGGACCTTGAGTTATGTGACAATTACATTTATCCTAAAACTTAATTAAGGTCATGTGCCACACTTTCTTCAGCTTATAGAACTATATCGTGAAAGCATGGATGACTTTTATTCTTATATATGTTTTTACTTATATGTGTTCTTGGATTAGTTATTTACGTGTCAAATTAGTCGGCCATGAATATCATGGAGCAATTATGCATGTAGCAGAATTTGCACATGTTCAGAAAAGCGTCTGTGAGAACCTTGACCCTTTTCTAACATAAATGTTAAATGGCAACGTGAAAAGTGAAAAGTAATAATAGAGAAATGACGAATTAACAAATTTTTAAATGAGTTGGAAGAGAGGTGCTTGCTTTTGCTGTGGCAGTGTCTATAAGTATTAGTTCTCCAGCAGCAGCTATAGCTGAGTCTTTGACGATGGCATTTCATGTTTCTCACAGACGTGATTAATGAATTTTTATCTTTGTTTTTTTCTTTCTGTAATTGTTACTTCATGGATGGCCGAGTTTGTGGGATTAGTAAAAAGTAAATTATGCTAATACAATACATAAAACTGTCGTGGAGGCTTAAGGTTTGATCCGGGAGACTTTCATAGATCCTACTTTTGACCATCAAGCTATTGAGTGATAATGGGGTGGGGATTTATGCTGTTTTAGCTTAGATATAAATAAAATATCCTAATTAAAATACAGATTGAGATATGAAATTGCAACAAATGATGGTTGAAATGTTTCCTCTAAGATCAAAAGATGCAGCTTATAAAAAGGTGAAGGGAATGCTTTCTACTCTTGGGGACCCATATACACGTATTATCAGTCCAAAGGTATTTTATCTTTATTTTACCTGCATAGTGAACTGTTATTTGTGTAAGTGGAACTTTGAAGTTGCTCAAATACGTACACAACAATATGTGAAAATGTCATTTTGATCAATTCGAGTGAAAAGGGACATTATCATGAAAATTTGTGTGAGTTTTCTAGAAAAATTGATCATAAATCCATGAATTGGTAGTAATTCAAAACAAAGGTTGTATTTTATATTTTTGGAATAACGTGGTGTATATTTGTTGTTCTTCGGTTCCCACGAATATATACGGATATGGTGATATATCGTTTAATATAAAAAGTTATGGTCTACCCTGTATGTCCTATAGAAGTGTCGCTTCACCACTACAAGGTAGGGTACCAAATCTTAAATTTAATTTAACATTATTGAACTATTTGTTCCGACCCTACTGTATTTTTCTTTTCCATTTACGATGATGGTTATTTGAACTTGAAGCCTCAGTTTAAAAGTCCATATGTTATCAAAGAAGAGATTTATAAATTTATTCATATAATTATCATGAATTTCATGAATTTTCATATAATTGTTGAGTACAAGAAGGTGTCATAATTTGGGTTTGATTAATCAGTGTTTATAATTTCTTTCCTCTGATTCTGGGTTAATTACATCATTGGTCCATGTATAATGGGAATTCGGTCAAATATATTTTTCATTTGAACCCGTGTACATATTTTTATTGTTGAAATATGATAAACCATTTCAATTGTCTTTGTTTTTACAGGGATCAATTGTACAACATAAATTGTAAAATGTGTTTCATTGAGCACTACTTCAAAAACCAGGTTTCATTGGCATGATATCGGGTGTTCAAGTGGAGTCAAAATGGGTTGCGGTTTCATTGTATTGTATTATAAATGGGGTGAATCATGGAGCAGCTAGAGAATTCATAAATGAAAATAAGTGATAGATTTTTCAGTTGGTCATAGTGATAAGTGATAGATTTTTTCAGTTCATCATTCCCACAATTAAAAATTCATAATGTTTCACCAAGTCGGGATGACTTATGTTTCACTTTTTTAATTAACAAATTTAGTGTAACTCAGCAAAATTTTGTGGTTATTATTCTTATTCTTCAATGTAATTTTGCATAGGTTTTTTTGTTAATTAGTATATAAAATTATAGAAATTGATATATTAATAATGAGAAATAAATACTAGATTTAAGTTAAAATTTAGGATGGCAATTCTCTACATTTACCAGACTTGATCTAATCAATTTTAAATAGAATCGGGAGAAAATTCACTAGAAAAAGTATAAAATTTTATTTGGTACGTGGGTGATCCGGGCCAATTTGCGCTATCACGACTAATCTCGTGGAAATATGCAAGCCTCCTCATGCATATTTTCAGGTTTTCTTTTGATTTGATTGGTTTTTTCTTCTTAGTTCCCAATTTTATTGTAACTTTGTACATATTTCATGTTATCTAAAATAAAAAATTATATCTATATTTCAAAATATCACAGATACTTGTAGATTTTTTATATCTGGAAAAGATGTAGGATCAAAGAAAAATGCGATGGTTCAAGATAGTTGTTTGAATTTTCATGTTCTTAATATAACACTTAAGGATTTAAGAATCCTTATTATTATTTTTGTTTTATATGTAATTTTTTTAGTTCAATTCTAGCACCGACCTCTCTTATTATTATGTAATTTTTTTCAATTATTGAAGTGCCTTAAGGCACGAGTCATACCTAGTCTATATAATAAAGCAGAATGAAAACTAATTTACCCTATTTATCCTCAAACTTCCCCGTTAGTCTCATAATTTCCCCATTTGGCTCATAATCCCCCCATTCATCTCATAATTTCCCTATTTTTCTCATTCTTTTAAAGCAAAATGAAAACTAATTTACCCTATTTATCCTCAAACTTCCCCGTTAGTCTCATAATCCCCCCATTTAGCTCATAATCCCCCCATTCATCTCATAATTCCCTTATTATTCTCTTTTATTTTCATTTTACACATAAATTCCCACCAAACTATCAACCATCGAAGACCCAAAAGACCCACCAAGCCGCTCTCCTGCAACGAGAAGACCTCCGCCACCACTCGGGATCATTCTCCACCATCAACCATCGAAGACTTAAGGTAAAACATAATTTTTACATTGAAACTCTAAAAAATTGATTTAATTTTAACCTAATTTCATCATGTTTGAATGAAAACTAATTTACCCTATTTATCCTCAAACTTCCCCGTTAGTCTCATAATCCCCCCATTTGGCTCATAATCCCCCCATTCATCTCATAATTTCCCTATTTTTCTCATTTTTTTATTTATTATATACACATACGCATGGAAATATCAAATAATATATAATCCTTTTAACTTTCATATAAATAAAATTATAAAAATTTGAATTAACTTTCATATAAATAAAATTTATTCCTTTTTATAAAAATTTATAAAGTTCTAGAAAATTTAAGATTTTTTTCAAAATTTATTATAAAAAAACTAGATATAATATAAAATTTAAAAAAATCACTTTACATTATAATATTTAAATAATTTTTTATTTCTTTTTTTTAATCTCATTTGAAACATGAACATTATGATAATGACAATGAGACCGTGATATCTTTTTTATCTCCTATAATAATAATAATAATTTTTCAATAAATTTTTTTTGTGACATAAAAACTTAATTAGTAGAATATCTTAATCACCACAGATAAATAAAGCCTTATCATCTTTTGGTAAACTTTTTAACGTAAATGGTATATTTCCTTTACATGCATTAGTTTAAATTATAATTAAAATACAAAGATAGTCATTAAAAAAATAAAAAAATGAATAGAAAAGATTGAGCAACCCCTTTATGCAAAAATATTATAAATTGAAGACCCCTAAAAACATCAAAAAATTGGAGGCCCGAAGCGGTCGCCTCTTCAACCTACCCTCGGGACCGGCCCTGGGCCTTCCCTGTATAATTTACTTACTATATTGATTCATGACTTGAATTGATAATATATTTATTAGGATTAAGGGACCAAATGTTGAATAGGATTAAAATGAACCTTAACCCTCAACCTATTAACCATGACCTCAACTTCTTAACTATTATTTCTTTAACCTTAACCCTAACCTTGACTAACCTTAACCTTAATCTTAACCTAAACATTAATATTAACCTTAACTTTAACCTTACTGTTGGCATATAGCTTCCCTTAATAGGTTGTTTTAATATGACAAATCCTCTTATGATTAGTGTGCTAATTAATCTTGTTATATACATCCTTACTTGCACTATTGTTCATCAAAAACACTTTACATATCATTCTTATTATATCTCTTACATTTACTTTTATTCATATCTTTATATACTTTGAGATATAGCCTTAATGATCAACTGCAATGTTTATAAGAATGATGTTATCTACAACTTTCATGAAGAAGATTTATTGATCCGAGCATCAAAGCATAGGTCAATTCTATCAAAGATGTTTGGTGCGGTACACCGGACCTATGGCGCGGTACACCGGACCAAGAATGCGGACCGGGGCACGGTGCATGGCTAGCCCGTCAGAGAGATAGAAAATCTAACCGTTGAGGTGCGGTACACCGCACGATACCTGCGGTACACCGCAAGGAAGGTTTTTCTGCACAAAGTTGAGTCATAAGAAATATATCCGTTGGGGAAATTAATAGATCCGTTGGACCCAAGCCTTATGACCGTTGGAAGCAATTTTCAGCTATAAATTGAAGCTCTTTGAAGGCTACAACTACACCAACTAATTACAAACATTAAGGAGCTTAATTGTTATCATTCAAGAAGGTGTCAAGAGCTATACATTGTCAAAATCAATCTTAGTGAGCTTATAAGTCCTATACAACTCATTCAAGGAGTTAATCAAATAAGCCACAAGGTTCTATCTACTCAAGAGGAGTTTACATGCTTATAGTTATATCTACTCTTTAGGAGATTATCTAGCAAAGTAGTTTCACCCCTTTAAACACTTTGTATCTATCCTCTTAAGTCTAGGTCTTGTAATAGATAGATTAAGAGAGAATTCAAGTATAGGGAGTATACTTGGTGTCCTTGTGTTGTGATTACACAAGAGTTTGTCCTTCGTGTTATCGAAGAGGTTGTAAGGGTTATTGTGTTCTCGACCCGGTTAAGAGAGACACGGGAGCTTAGTGAAAAGCTTGAAATCCTAAGGAGGCTTCCTTAGGTAGTGGATGTAGGGAAACCGAACCACTATAAATCGTGTGTATCTCTCTATCCCTACTCTATTTACTTTCCATACTTTATATGTTTGATAATATGCTAGTATAAATATTGTGATATTGATTATCTAGTTTATCTAACATATTGTTTTCTAGAGTAGTAAGAGATTAGATAGTCGATTTACTTGTTAAACTCATATATCAAGCCTTTAGCTTATCCTTGCATGATCCCATAAGTGTTTGATATATTAGTTGACTTAGAAGTTTTCTCTTAAACTTATAATTGTCCAAAAGATTTTTAATTAGGCATTAATCTTATTAGTAATCCTATTCACCCCTCCTAGGACTTTCAATTGGTATCAGAGCCTAACTCTACGTAATTAGCTTAAATCGTTAGTAGAGTAAACGATATGGAATTTAGTGCCCGTTTGGGATTGCTTTTCAAAATAATCACTTAAAGTGATTTTAGATCCATAACAATATTTTAGACTCTTAAAATCACTTTTAGGAAAAGCACCAGATTAGTGATTATTAAAATAATCACTTAAAGTGATTTTAGATGTCAAAATATTTTTTAATAATTTTTACAAATATTTTAATTTTAATCAAAAAGCACTTTTAGCTCCAAAATAATCAATCCCAAACGGGCTCTTAATCTTTTGGAAGAGTCGTCTTCTACCCGACCTCCACTTTTTGTAGGAACTTACTATTTCGCTTGGAGAACAAAAATGGAGGAATTTATCAAACCGAAGATCCCGATCAATGGAGAATTGTTATGGAAGGTCCATTCATTCCATACAAAGAGGAGTTAAATGAAGCGGGAGTTCTTAAGCTAAATCAAGAAGAAAAAGATTATGATGAACTCACCGTTGAGGATAAGGCTAAGCTCACTCAAAATGCAAAACCGATGTACACTCTAATTTGTGGAATTTCCGAAGAAATTTTCTCACAAATGTTAGATTGTAATTCCGCAAAAGAGCTTTGGGATCGTTTGGAGTTTCTATATGGAATTGTCGAGAATGACGAAGAAAAAGAAATCTTAATCCATGATGAATCTCATGACAATTCTAAACCAAACCATGAGGTAGCAATCTATCCTAACTCTTTATCTCTTCCTTATAATTATGATGATATTAGGCAAATTTCATCCCTTCTCAAAATTCTTGATTCTCAAATCCATTTGAATAACCTTATGTTAAAAAAGGCTAAAGTTGAGCAAAAGAATTGTTTTAAATGTTGTATCACTTTAGATGATATTCTAGGTAATACTAAAAACCCTTGTTTTGAAAACATTTTTTCTTCAAATAAAAGTCAACATCCTATGAAGAAAAATATAGAAGGTTTTAAAAAATTGGATGAAACTTTTTCCCTCGCTCTTAAAACTTTAGAAAATCATCCCTTTTTAAATGTCACTCCTTTTGATCCAAATGGTCTTTTTAAAGAAAAATTGTATTTGAGTGATAATTTGGATATTGAAAAGAATGAGGAAAATTCGTGTTCAAAACCGTCACATGATAGTTCTTTTTGAAAAAGAAGTTCTTGCAATTATTGTGGTAAACCCGGTCATCATGCTTCTACGTGCCATTACCACAAACAACTTGAAAGCGGATCTTTGATACCCTCGTGGGAAAAGCCAATATGGATCGTGACAAATGCTAATAACATTTCCGGATCCATTCCACCTCGGATACCATAGTAATATTCATTGTAGGTGTTGAGCGTCAAGAAAATGGAATTATATGCAAAAAGACGCTCAAACCTCGTAAAAGGAAAATACGGTGAATTCTCTCCTTTCTTCTTTTTTTATGTGTTTATGTGTTTTATCCTCTATGTGCTAATATCTTGTGAGTCTTGTCTTTTCTCTTGTTTTTTATTGCTTTGTTTTTACGTTGGGTCTTTTTGTACTTTTTAGAAGTTATAAGGGTATTTGTGAAATAAACTGTTTTAAGTGATTTAGGGATTTCCTTGTTGTTTCTTTTCAAAACAAACATTATCTTACAAGTTTTATACCATTCCCAATCTTTTGGGGAGGTTTCGAATGTGTTTCGGGTGTTTTTAAAAGAACCAAAAAATTCCTTCTTAGTGTCATTGTCGAACGTTTTTGCGGTGCACCGGACCACTCCGCGGTACACCGCGATCCAGGGTTTCAGCCTTTTCATTTTTCCTTTATTTTTTCGCCCAGTTTATTTCTGCAGTGCGGTACACCGCACGGTTTCCGCGGTACACCGCGAGTTAGGTTTTTGTCCGCGTTTTAAACCTGTCAGTCTCCTTTTTATCTTCATTCTACCATTAAAACAAAAACCTCTCCCCACTGCTGCGATTTCCGACGACTTCTACACCTTATTTCCGCCGCCTAAAGCTCTATCTTCTCCACCAAATCACTCCTTTCTCTCTCTCCTTCATTACCCACCTCTTTTCACCATGAGAGAAAAGAAATCTGCTCTAAGGAAGAAAGCCACCACCGGAGCCTCCTCCAGCCGCCGCCGTGCACCATCTCCGGCGAGGTCACCAACACCACCTCCACTCCGGCCATTCGATCCTCTCCCGGGTAGAACCATAAATGCTTCAGCTTTTCCTTCCGGTGATAATTCTCTCTTTCAACTCCTTTCATTTCAAGGATGTGATAAAATCTTTCATTATTCGGGTAGTCATTTAGCTAGTGGTTTAATTGAAGAATTTTACTCGAACTTTGAATATAATTGTGCTAATAATTCGATAAAATCAAAAGTTTCGGGTACTACTTTACGCTTAAAGATGAATGATTTATGTGCTCATTATGATATTCCCACCGATGGTTTTAGTGGTTTTTGGTCTAGTGGTTGGGATGGTTCAAGTCTTGATGTGGTAGCTCAAAACGAGGTTATTGAATTCGTTAATAGTAGAATGCTTATTCGTGATGGAAATTGGAATTTACGTAATTTTGATCCGGAGTTCATAGTGGCTCACAAATTTCTAACTTCGGCCGTGATTCCAAAGGATAAACATGATGCTAAATTAATCCCTTACGAAGCCTATCTCTTATTTTTTATCTTTGCTAGACAACAAATTAACATTGTTGCTATATGTTCAAGTGGATGAATCATGCTAGGGGATCAAGGGATAAAGTTCCATACGGTATTTTTCTTACCGAACTCTTTGAATCAAATGGAATTTCCTTAGGAGGTACTAGTGTAAGACCAATAGATAGGGCTTGGTGTTTTGATTATAGCACGATTAAGAGAATGAATTTCGCTATCTACAATAACACCTATGTTTCGTATTCACATGTTAATCGTATTTCGGATGCTTCAATTCGTAATCGTATCTTACAAGCAAAAGAAGGAACTTTCGGTCCGGATCTTAACACGCTTGAACTCTTGGATAATCCGGCCCCACAAAATCCTATCCCTAATGAGCCTACTCAAAACCAACCCATTCATGAGGATCCTCCTAATCCCTCTCGTTTTGAAAGCACAATTACCCGTTTTATGGATTATATGGGTAGAAAATTCGAGGTTTTGGAAGAGAAATTAGAAAGAAAATTTGGGGTTTTAGAAGAGAAATTGGGAAATCTTGCTAGTGAGTTGACTTGTGTGAAAAACGATGTTTCGTGCATTAAGGATGATGTGTCACATTCTCGCCACCGTTCTAGAAGCCGCTCTCCCCGGGAGAATCGTTAATTGGTCGTTTTGGGTGTTTTTTATTCTCCATTTTATCCTACTTGGTTTTTATGTGTCTTATTGTGGTTGTTTTGGACTATTTGCTTTGTTTTTTATTTAATTGCTTTTGGGTCCGTGTTTTGGACATTTAGGATGTTATTGCTACTTGGTTTAATTTGGATAATGTTTTAGGATGCTATATGTTTAATTTGGATAATTGGTTAAGTTTGTTATGTTTTTATCTTGAATGTTAGATGCTTAAATTTTGTGCTTCGGATATTAATGTTGCTAACATTTTCTTTGATGATATAGGTACTATTGCATCTATAATCCTTGATCTTATTCTATATTGCTCTTTAGTCCCTATAGTTTGTTCTATTTGTCTTAGTTCTTAAAATGGTTGAAAATTGCACTTAGGTCCCTAAAAGATTTTTCAAATTGCTTTTGAGTCCCTAAAACCTTTTGAAAAATAATTTTTGTCACCTATACTTTTCAAAAAATTACATTTTACCCCTAACTTTCTTAAAAATGATTTCAAATATTAGGGAGAAATTGTAGATCAAACTTTTACAAAATTGAAACAAACTCTATGCATTATTTAAGGGGGAGTTTTTGTTTAATCATATTTAAAAACTCAAATGCTTAGGCTAATCATTTTTCTCAACTAAATCGTTTGTGTCATTAGAAAGCATATAAAATGAAAATCTATCGATCAAGGAGTTGGTAAAATGTCTCTATCTCTTAGCTCTTGCTTTACAATTATATATCTTTGTGCATCTCTTTCTAAAATTGTTTTAATCCCTAAACTCTTGCACACTCTTGGAATCATTGTTTAAAATCTATTCACTTGAGTTTTAGCTCTTCTATTTTTAGTTGTTTTTATTACCCCGTCTTTTTTATGAAGACAAAGGGGGAGAAATATGTGCACTAAAACTTTCAAAAATTGCACTTTTTAAAAAATCTCACAAATGCATCTCTAATCTTATATGCTTATTGTGAGGGGGAGATTAATTTCATTAGTGCTTAAACTTTCATATCATTCCTAAGGTGTTTTAGTGAAGGATTTGTCATCATAAAAAAGGGGGAGATTGTTGGCATATAGCCTCCCTTAATAGGTTGTTTTAATATGACAAATCCTCTTATGATTACTGTGCTAATTACTCTTGTTATATACATCCTTACTTGCACTATTGTTCATAAAAAACACTTTACATATCATTCTTATCATATCTCTTACATTTACTTTTATTCATATCTTTATATACTTTGAGATATAGCCTTAATGATCAACTGCAATGTTTATAAGAATGATGTTATCTACAACTTTCAAGAAGAAGATTTATTGATCCGAGCATCAAAGCATAGGTCAATTCTATCAAAGATGTTTGGTGCGGTACACCGGACCTATGGCGCGGTACACCGGACCAAGAATGCGGACCAGGGCACGGTGCATGGCTAGCCCGTCAGAGAGATAGAAAATCTAACCGTTGAGGTGCGGTACACCGCACGATACCTGCGGTACACCGCAAGGAAGGTTTTTCTGCACAAAGTTAAGTCATAAGAAATATATCCGTTGGGGAAATTAATAGATCCGTTGGACCCAAGCCTTATGACCGTTGGAAGCAATTTTCAGCTATAAATTGAAGCTCTTTGAAGGCTACAACTACACCAACTAATTACAAACATTAAGGAGCTTAATTGTTATCATTCAAGAAGGTGCCAAGAGCTATACATTGTCAAATTCAATCTTAGTGAGCTTATAAGTCCTATCCAACTCATTCAAGGAGTTAATCAAATAAGCCACAAGGTTCTATCTACTCAAGAGGAGTTTACATGCTTATAGTTATATCTACTCTTTAGGAGATTATCTAGCAAAGTAGTTTCACCCCTTTAAACACTTTGTATCTATCCCCTTAAGTCTAGGTCTTGTAATAGATAGATTAAGAGAGAATTCAAGTATAGGGAGTATACTTGGTGTCCTTGTGTTGTGATTACACAAGAGTTTGTCCTTCGTGTTATCGAAGAGGTTGTAAGGGTTATTGTGTTCTCGACCCGGTTAAGAGAGACACGGGAGCTTAGTGAAAAGCTTGAAATCCTAAGAAGGCTTCCTTAGGTAGTGGATGTAGGGAAACCGAACCACTATAAATCGTGTGTATCTCTCTATCCCTACTCTATTTACTTTCCGCACTTTATATGTTTGATAATATGCTAGTATGAATATTGTGATATTGATTATCTAGTTTATCTAACATATTGTTTTCTAGAGTAGTAAGAGATTAGATAGTCGATTTACTTGTTAAACTTATATATCTAGCCTTTAACTTATCCTTGCATGATCCCATAAGTGTTTGATATATTAGTTGACTTAGAAGTTTTCTCTTAAACTTATAATTGTCCAAAAGATTTTTAATTAGGCATTAATCTTATTAGTAATCCTATTCACCCCCCCCTCTAGGACTTTCACTTACACCTTAAACCTTAAACCCTAATCTTCATCTTCATCTTAACCTTTAATTTAATCTTAACACCTAAACATATATCCTTAAACCTTACATCTTAAACAATAAACCTTAAACCTTAATCTTCATCTTCACCTTAACCGTGACTTTAAACTTAACCCTCAACCCTTAAACCTTTAACCTTAAACCGTAAACCTTAAACCTTAAACCTAAAACCTTAACTTTTACCTTTACCTTCACCTTTATCTTAACTTTAAACTTAACCTTAAGCATAACCTTAACCTTGATGTTGAAACTTAACCTTAACCTTGAACCTTGAACCTTAAATCTTAAACCTTAACCTTAACTTTAACCTTAAATCTTACACCTTAAACCTTAAACCTTAAACCCTAATCTTCATCTTCATTGGAACCTTAAATTTAATCTTAACACCTAAACATTTATCCTTAAACCTGACATTTTAAACATTAAACCTTAAACCTTAATCTCTTCATCTTCATTGGAACTTTAAATTTAATCTTAACGCCTAAACATTAATCCTTAAACCTTACATTTTAAACATTATACCTTAAACCTTAATCTTCATCTTCATCTTCACCTTAACCTTAACTTTAAACTAACCCTTAAACCTTTAACCTTAACCCTTAGACCCTAAAACTTAATCCTAAAACCTTAACTTTAACCTTTACCTTCACATTTATCTTAACTTTAACCTTAACCTTAACCATAAACTTAACCTTGACGTTAATACTTAACCTTAACCTTGAGCCTTAAACCTTAAACCTTAACCTTAACTTTAACCATGACCTTGAACCTTAAACCTTAACCTTAACTTTAACTTTAAGTCTTACACCTTAAACCTTAAACCTTAAACCCTAATCTTCATTTTCATTGTAACCTTAAATTTAATCTTAACGCCTAAACATTTATCCTTAAACCTTACATCTTAAACCTTAAACCTTAAACCTTAATCTTCATCTTCAACTTAACCTTAACTTTAAACTTAACCCTTAAACCTTTAACCTTAACCCTTAAACCCTAAACCTTAAACCTAAAACCTTAACTTTTACCTTTACCTTCACCTTTATCTTAACTTTAACCTTAACCTTAAAAATAACCTTAACCTTGACGTTAAGACTTAACCTTAACCTTGAGCCTTAAACCTTAAACCTTAACCTTAACTTTAACCATGACCTTAACCTTAAACTTTACCTTAAAATTTTAAATTTTAAACCGTAAACTAACATTAACCTTAACTTTAACCTTAACCATAACCTTACCATTAAACTTAACCTTAAACTAAACCTTAACCTGAACCCTTAATCCATTATCATTTCGCCAGCAAAGCTCGGGCATGGAGAACTCTTATTTTCAGGAATATCTCAAGTTCCTCACTTCTACTAGCAAGTGAGTATTAGTACATTTTTTATTCTTTTTCTTTCGTCTTTTTCCTCACTAATTAAACGTGAAATCAACATGGAAGAGTTGAAAGGATTTAAGGGTATTAAAGTGAAGAGAGCTACTTATATTCTTGAATTACGTGAAGATTCTCCTAATCCATTCAAGTCTGTAAGATCTATATTTTTCTTTTGTATTGTGATGGATCATGGATAATAGTTTTTGTTGTTTGTTTTTAACAGCTTGACGAGTTAGA
This sequence comes from Nemophila menziesii, assembly GCA_029959085.1. Lineage (NCBI taxonomy): Eukaryota > Viridiplantae > Streptophyta > Magnoliopsida > Boraginales > Hydrophyllaceae > Nemophila > Nemophila menziesii. The sequence continues at coordinate 28,983,516 of JARWIR010000004.1, forward strand.
AAAAATTGGTAAATCTATGAAGTAGGTATTATTTTAAACTTAGGTAGTTACTTTTTAACGTTGTATCAGAAATGTTTATTTTTTGAGTGATGTTAAAAAAAGAATCTCTTAATGGTTACAGGTGAAAATTATGATGAATAGGATAGTTGGAGATCTTTACAGTTTTTTGTAATAATTTCATATGTTTTTTGTAACCAGGGATATATGAAGTAAGGACAGCCAGATATCTTTTACTTTTTTGTAATCACTTCATATGTTTTTTGTAACCAAGGATATATGAAGTAAGGACAACTAGAAATATTTTTAGATTTTGTAATAGCTTCATATGTTTTTCGTACACAAGGATATATGAAGTGTTATTGTGATTAATTCATAAAATCACTTCATATATCTGCAATTTATCCCACAAAGGCCAACGTGTATGATATGAATGTCATGTAGATCTTTAATATTGCCTTTGGGAGGAAAATGCTTTTAATTAAAAAAATTGTATTTTATATGTCTCAAAAGTTTTGATTCAACTATACACGCGGAAGAATTGTTCATCTTAGCTGTAAAGAGCTAGATAAAAATTGGAATTTGCACTAAATTGTATCAGTTGAATGTTAATATTATGGTGATAATTTGCAGAAAGGAGGAGATGCAAATGCAGCGGATCATACAATTCAAACAATACACTGGCGTGCAGTTTGAGGTGTAGTTCAAGTTGCTGAGTATTTAGTACAAGAAGGTGGCATGTAAGATTTGGGTTTGATTGATCAATGTTTATAATTTCTTTCTAATATTGGGTGAAATGCTTCATTGGTACATGTATTATGGGAAATGACCAAATATATTGCATCGTTGGTCCCCGTATTCATATTCTTATTGTTGAAATGTGATAAACCGTATTAACTGTCTCCGTTTTCAAATTGGAAAATTTACAGGGATTAGTGATCCAACATAAATTGAATAATGTGTTTCATGTAGCACTACTTGAAGAATCAGGTTTCATTATGATGATAACGGATGTTCAAGTGGAGCCAAAATGGGGTTGCGGTTTATTGTGCATGATCACATTAAACGAAAGGAAGAAAGTTATTATTCCTTTAGGAGTAGTACAAACGTTCCTTTAGATCTGCCCCCTTACTATATGTCATAGTTGTCACGCTTCCTCAAGATTGGAAAATAGCAAATATTCTACTTTTACTAAAAAATATGGATAAACTAGAAGATTTGAAAGTTTTACTTGATGATATTGAGTTTACGATGCTATCAGATTTAACCCTTGCTAACATAGAGCAAGGTACCTTATATTCGAATGGTCGTTATTTATCAATGTAATAGATTTTGGGAGTGGATTTTAATTAACTAGTCTAGATTCGACAATAAATTTATGGTATTGATTTGCTACTTTTTCATGAATAATCGTTTTTAGGGAGTCATTTGTAATATATTGTTCTTGATTCGATAATAACTGTATTGTATTGGAGAACTACTTTTTTATGTATTGACATAAATTAGTTGAACTTAATTAAATTTATACTTACGTGTGTCGTATTTCAGTATATGTATTACTAGATTAATTGTTTCATTTGTATAACATGTAATATAGATTTATCGTTTTATTTACCAAATGTTAATAAATCCTCATATTTCCAGATCATTGTACTATGAAATGACGAGCGTATCGAATAACAAAAACAAGGTCACAAAAATGAGTGCATCCCGAGTCCAATCGAATGCAAAAGTTCGCAGACCTCAAGTAAGCCTATAATTTCACTTTATGATTGAATACATGTATTTCTTCTTGATTTTGAACAAACACCTAATATCGTATACCCTGAAGTTTCAAAATAATGTATATTATAAGTAAACACACAACACGAATGTCATTATATTGTAACTAATACAGAATTGATATTATTATACAGGTTTCGCTGAAAAATAAAAGAATCAAAATGACTATCTACACAACTAGCGCTATAAACCGTGCTCCAATTTTGAAACAAAATCCACAACTCATGAATTGGAACTTGGTTGTGGAAAATCGATTAATAAGAGAACACTTACAACTTCAAAGGGAAGCGAAAGATAGGGATGCAGATATAAACGTTGATCGACTTAACAGTGCACAAAGGCGCGCATACGATAAGATTGTTGATTCCGTGTTTAATAGTAAAGGTGTAACTTTCTTCTTGAATGGAGGTGCTGGAACTGGAAAAACCTTTTTATACAATACGATATCAACAAAATGTCAATGTTTATATTATTTTGTGATTAATGTAGCTTCGTCAGGAATCGCATCTTTGTTATTGATTGGAGGTCGAACTGCACATTCCACATTCTCGATACCACTGAATATTGTGGAAGATTCTATTTGTCATATTTCTAAACAATCCCTCCAAGATGAGTTGATACGAAAAACAAGTCTCATAATTTGGGATGAAGTTCCGATGCAACATCGAAATCGTGTTGAGGCTGTTAATCGAACGTTACAAGATATACATAAAAATGAGAAGCCATTCGGGGGCATCACTGTTGTTCTCGGAGGTGATTTCCGACAAATTTTACCAGTTGTACCAAAAGGTGTACGCGAAGAAATAGTCGGAGCCTCATTAAGACGTTCTATACTTTGGAGAAAAATTCACGTGCTTACATTAGATGTTAATATGCGTCTCAACGACTCAATTAGCGGGAACTCTGATTTTGCCGACTTCCTACTAAAGGTAATTTGAATGGCTCTAAATTTTGTTATAATTTTTTTATACTCATAAATTTAAGTGTTTGTTAATCATTCTAGATTGGCTCTAACTCAGAAGAATTATTGGAGATCCCAACAACAATGTGCAAGTGCACAAATTTGAACAATTTGATATCAACCACATATCTTAACTTGCATGACCTTGAAACTGTAACTGACACGTATCTCAACGAACGCACTATACTGTCCGCGAGAAATGATGATGTTAGTGAGATCAACAATATTGCACTTAAGTTTTTTCTTGGAATACAGAAGATGTATCTAGCAGCTGATAAGATGGTTGAAGAGGATCAAGTCGATAAATCTATAACATCTCGATATCCAAATGAGTATTTAAACTCACTGAATCCAAGTGGGTTACCTCCGTTCAAATTGGAATTAAAAGTGGGTGCTCCTATCATGTTGTTAAGAAATATTGCCCCGAAGGATGGATTGTGTAATGGCACGCGGTTAATGGTTGTCAGATGTTTAACACATGTTATTGAAGCCCGCATTTTGAATGGAGATAAATCCGTTAATTTGGTATTCATTCCAAGAATATCATTGACGCCTTCTGTATCGGAAATACCCTTTGTGAGACAAGGAGACAATTTCATGTGCGTTTAGCCTATATGTCATGACCATCAATAAATCACAAGGTCAATATGTGAAATTCGTTGGGATCGATTTGCGAACACCAGTATTTAGTCAAGATGTACGAGTTATGATCGCATAAGTGTACTTCCTATGGGAATAGTCGTGGTGCGCGTAAGCTGGCCCGGACACCCATACATCAAAAAATAAATAAAAAAAATAAGTGTACTTCTTCCCGATGGTGAACAAACAACACCTAATATTGTATATCTTGAAGTTTTAATATAATGTTTATTATAAGTAAGCACAAGACGAATGATCATATATGTATTTTCGATTCCGTTTCCTTTTAATTTTTTTCGTATTTCAACTTCTTTATTTGTTGTTTGATAAATTATACACATACTTATGTTCATTTGAATTTTATAATAATTTTTTTTATAATTTCTGTATAACACACTATCTATAATTTCAGTTTTTACATATTCAATACCAAAAATCATTCTAATTTTTAAACATTTCATATGTATCAACATTAAATAAACAAGTAACTGGAATATTATTTTTTTAAGTGCCTTTAGGCACGGGCTATATCTAGTCTATATAATAAAGCAGGATACACCTAATTTTAAATTTCCCCATTCTTCTCATAATTCTCCTATTCTTCTCATAATTCCCTCATTTTTCTCATTCTCTCATTTATTATATACACATACGCATGACCCAATATATACACATTAATATTAATATATACGCATGAAAATATTAAATAATATCTAATCCACTTAATCTTCATATAAATAAAATTATATGAATTCAAATTAACTTTCATATAAATAAAATATATTTCTTTTTATTAAAATTTACAAAGTAATAAAAAATTTAAGAATTTTTTTTAAAATTTATTATAAGAAAAGTTCAACTAGATACAATATAAAATTTTAAAAAAAATCACTTTACATTACAACATTTCAATAATTTTTTATTTCATATATTTTCATTGTCAAAACATGTATAATTTTAAAGGAAATCATTTAAAATTTATAAAAATAAACTTTTCAAGGCAAGAAATATATCGATTCATCCAATTAAAATTATAGAATATTAGAAAGTCAAGATGGAATTCATAAGATAATAAATATACATGCCTATCATATAAAAATTTAAAATTAATAAATACTTAAATGATAATTAATAATTAAAATTATCTGATAATTGACCATTAACATTCATTATATCTCTATATCTATATAATTAAATACTTTTTTAAACGGGTTGGACCCTCTACAAAAAAGACGAGCATGTCTTTGGTCCCTTAATTTATTTCTTCACATTAATTGCATTAGTTTTTTTTCTAATAAAAACTTAATTGTCCCTTATCCCACTCCATTAGACATCTAAAAGTTCCATATTTGATCCGCGCTGCCCGCAAATCTCTAACCTTAACCCAAATTCTTAACCGTAACCTAAACCTTAATTTTAGCCTTAACATCAAATTCAACCTCAACCTCAACCTTTGAATTATACTTAACATCCACCTCTAACTTAAATTTAACTAACATTAACTTTAAACTTAACCTTAACCTTCTCCTTAACCCTAGCCCTGACCCTAGCCTCGACCTAGCCTTAGCTTTAGCATTAGCAGTAGTCTTAGTCTTAGCCTTAGCATTGGCCTTAGACTTGGAATTAACCTTAGTCTTGGCCTTACCCTTAGCCTTGGTCTTCGGCTTAGCCATAGCCTTAACATTAAATGTATCCCTATCCTTAGTTGTAGCATTAGTCTTAGCCTTAGCCTTAATCATAACCATAAACTTAACATTAACCTTAAACTTATCCCTTAACCCGTTAACCTGTTAACCCCTTAACCTCAACCTCAACCTCAACCTCAACTTTTTAACTAATAACCTTAACCATATCCTTAACCCTAACCTAACATTAACCTTAACCTTAACCTTAAAATTAAACTTAAACTTAAACATAAACTTCAACTTACATTTAAAATTAAACTTAAACATAAACTTAAACTTAACCTTATTGTTAACGTTAACCTTACCCTCACCCTTACCCTTAACCTTAACAATAATATTAACCTTAAACTTAACCATAACCTTAGATATTACACCTTAAACGTAAACTTTAAACCATAAACCTTAATCTTCACCTTCACCTTAACCTCAACCTTAACTTTAAACTTACACCTATTTACCTTAACCTTAACCTTAAACCTTAAACCTCAAACCTTAACCTTAACCTTTACCTTTACCTTAAACCTTAAACTTAACTTTCACATTCACCTTCATCTATACTTTTTTAACCATTATCTTAACCTTAATGTTAAACGTTAACTTTAACCTTAATTATAAAATTAATCTTAACTTGAACCGTGAACCTTAAACCTTAAACCTTAACCTTAACACTAACTTTAACCATAACCTTAACCTTAATATTTAACGTTAAACCTTAAACCTTAAACCTTAAACCTTAAATCTTTGAACTTAAACCTTAACCTTAAATCTTAAACCTTAACCTTAAACAATAACTATAACCTTCTTCTTCACCTTGATCTTAACTTTTATAACCACTATCTTAACCTTAAAGTTAAAACTTAACTTTTACCTTGAACCTTAAACCTTAAACCTAAACCTTAACCTTAACTTAACCATAACCTTAACCTTAACATTTAACCTAAAAAATTACCTTAAATTTTACCTTTAACGTTAACCTTAACTTTTATCTAAAAACCTTAACCAAATGAATGTCTATAGCGTTAATGTTCGACCTTAAACCTTATATCTTATTAAACCTTAACCTTGAACCTTAAAATTTACATCATAAACCTTAACTCTAACCATAACCTTAACCTTAAAATTAACCTTAACCTTGACCTAAATGTTAACCTTAACCCTTAACCTTAATCTTAACCATAACCTTAACCTTAGTCATATTCTTAAACTTAACCTTGACTTTCACCCATCAAACCTGAGTTCGATTCCCATCAATGAAACAAAAAAATTCTTGAGTGTCTTCAGACACGGGTTTTACCTAGTTATTAACTATATCTAAACTTATCTTAAATTTCGTAATTCACATAACTTATCTAAAATTAGTGTTTAGTTTATAAATATATTATCTAAAATTTCTTAATTTCCTCATTTATCTAAAATTATGTAAATTTTCCTAAATTATCTATAATTTTGTCATTTATCTACTTTATTAAATAATTATTTCGTCATTTCTCTAAAATTAGTGTTTAAGTTATTAATAATTTTTTTTTCGAAAAAATCACACTTAACTCACCACTAAATTACAGTATATTACATAGATCAAATATATATCTATTTAGTCAACTTTTACCTAATATATATCTATTTTACCAAATATTTTACCTAATATATACATAATACATAATATATAAGTATATATCTATTATGAAAATAATACCTAATATATAAAATTAATTCCTATATTAATTTACATACATATATAATTACTTAACAAAAATAACAAAAAATAAAAAATATTAAATAAACTACGAAATTAATTATTAAATAAAAACACTAATTTACCTCCAATAAAATATAGATTAAAGCTTTAAATATTCTTTATCTCCCAAAATTGTTACACCAAGATTTTAAACCAAGAAAGAAAAGTTTGATATCATATTCTTTTAAAATTACCATGCTATTTATAGAATTTAGGTTAAATAGGTAGTTGAATATTATTAACTTATGTAATAAATCTTCAACTACCTTAATTACATTAATGCTTATTTATAAAATAAGAAAATGTTTTTTTGTAAATAATACTTGTATTTTTTTTTGTTACATGGAAGAGCCACTTTTTAGACTCGGTGTCATGATCTGTACCGCTTTGAAGGATAACCCATGTTTTGACCAATTGAGCTAACCCCAACGGATTATATATGTAATTCCATATCAAAAAATATTCATTTTTTATTTATAATATATAAAAAAAATTCAAAAGCCTATAACATTTTACTAAATATTCCTTAAAAAAATTTATTATACTTTTTTTGACACTTATCACGATTTTCATATTTTAAGATTTTAAAAAATAAATAAATAAAATTAATTTTCAGAATTAATAATATAGAAAATAAAATTAGATAATCTTTTTTTATATATAACATTTCTTTTGTGGTATAATTCAAATTATTAAAATGATAAATGATTAAATAGAAAAAACACAAAACTATACAATTTCCTTAGTTTTTTAATGACATATATCTATATTATATTTCGAAGTTTACTGATTTACCCACTGTAAGTGGTGGTCAAGATCGATTGTGGCAAAACATTTCGTTAATACAATAATAAAAAAATAACCTAACTATATCTTAATTGCAGAAAAAAAGAAACAAAAACCTAACTATCGGTCTAACATCCTCACACAACATCCCCTCACCGCCACGGCAAGACTCACACCATCACTGCCACGGCGAGACTCACACCATCACCGCTGTCGCTGGAGAACCATTCACCATCTACCACTCCCGCATTTCTACCAAGCCGCTCTCTGCAAAGGAAAACTGCCTCCGCTCTATGACAATTCTCCACCATGAGTTCTATTCACCATCATCAACCCGGCCTGACGAAGAACCCAAATAAAAGGTAAAATTGTTTCCCTTTCCTATTCCGTCTCAGCCATCAACCACCGCATCTACTTTGTTTGAAAGAAGACTCCCCACTTCTCATCTCCGCCTCTTAATCCACCAATCTGCAACACTCCTATGATTTTATAGAGGTTCATCTTCACCTCTCCTCATCTTCAATAAATGTTATAAAGTGTCAATTTTTTGAGAATAGTGTGAGACGGGTCTTAGGACGATTACTCATATGAGTTTTTGTTTTTACTGTTTATTTATTGTTTTTATGTTAATTCTCCATTTTATGATGATTTGGAGCATTGAAAAAGTGAGATTTCATCCTTTTTTTGGATACCCTAGACTTTGTAAATATAATGATTTTATGGCACTATTGGTCCCTATGTTATTTGAAATAGCCAAATCTATTCCTGTGTTTCAAAACATAGCAACAGAGCCATGTATTTAGCAACAGACGCTGATCTTTCTCAGGTCATTAGCAATGCTAAAAATCACTTATCTAAATTTGTGATTCAGTTAACGTGAAGTTGCAGAGGAGGATGTTAAAAGATATGAAAGACCGTGGATTTTTCTTACTCGATTAGCTGGTGAGAGCATGTTATTTTTTAATGTATTTAGGTCCAAACAATTAGTAGATATGATAAAAAAAGAGAATTTGGGTGGTTTTTTACCCGATACTATAATTTTTTGTTTTTGCATGCTCTTTTATAGAACCTTCATGTGAAGTATCAGGATCAGAGACGGTACATAATCTTATTTCGATAAATTCCTAATTTTTTGGGTAAATAATTTTTTGTTTCAAAAATTTACGGAATTCTTTTGTTTCGTTTTCAGAATATTCTCTAATATTTTAAACGCATGGGTATAATTTATATTTTTAGAATTCTGAGGTTATATATGTTGTTGCGTCCAAGTCAAAAAAGAGTGATGGGAAAAGTGTATTTAGTGCTTCATCCTTTAATGAATTAGGTGATGAGGATAATAATGAAGATGATGAAGATGTAGCTCCGATTATTTTTACTGGAAAGAAGAAAAAATCTTCTAAGTCTGCTAAAACTGTAACGATTGTAGATGATGATGCTTCTGTTTCAAATGTAGATGATGAAGCAATTACATTTTCTGGTAAAAAGAAATCTTCTAAAAAGAAAATTAGTGATGAATTGAGTGATACAGCTAATAAGAAAGAAGAAGTTAATCAGAAAGAAGATGTTAATAAGAAAGAAGAAGTGATAGAAACTTCAAAGAACAAAAAGAAGAAAAAGAAGGGTGGGAGAACTGTTCAAGAAGAAGATGAACTAGACAAGATTCTAGCTGAGCTTGGTGAAACCGCTTCCTTAGGTGGTGGTGCTCCACCTTCAAAGGAAGAGAAATTTGAGGTCCCACCACCATTAATGGAAGAGAAAGCTAAGGTAGAAGAAAAGGAAGCTGAAGAATCTGCTGCTGCAAAGAAGAAGAAAAAGAAAAAGGAAAAAGAAAAAGAGAAAAAGCAGCAGCTGCTGCAAAACCTTCTGCCGTGGAAGAAAAGCAAGAAGATATTAAATCTAAAGGTGGTGTGGATAAGAAAGTTCCGAAACATGTAAGAGATGCAAGAAAGGCTTGCTAAAATGAAAGAAGCTGAAGATAAAAAGAAAAGAGAAGAAGAGGAGGAGAGGATTCGTATAGAAGAGCTAGAAAGACAAGCTGAAGAGAAAAAAAGAATTAAAAAGGAAAGGGAAAAAGAGAAGCTTCTTAAGAAGAAACAAGAAGGAAAGCTTTTGACAGGTAAGCAAAAGGAGGAAAAACGTAGATTAGAAGCTATGAGAAATCAAATACTTGGTAATGCTGCTAAAAGTTTATTAACTGGGGATAAACCCGTTATAAAAAACCTATTTATCAAACAAAGAAATCAAAAGCTCAACAATCTCATGCTAATACAACAAATTCAAATGGGGCACCATTATCACCTACGGAGATTGAGCTTAAAGAGGAAGAAGAAATAATTGTAGAGAAGGTTCATATTGAGGAGAAAGAAGAAGAAGAGGAAATAGAAAAAGAAGAAGAAGAAGAAGAAGATGATGAGGATTGGGATGCTAAAAGCTGGGATGAAGCTGATCTTAAGTTACCTGAGAAATCTGCTTTTGCTGATGAAGAGGTTGAATCTGAACCTGAACATGATTTTTAATCTGAACCTGAACCTCGGGTACAAACCTACGTTGATTTTTAATTTTGTTAAGTTATGTGAAGTGATTTTTGTGTGTGAAGTGGTTTTTTATTTAATTGCATTACAAATCCTCATACTTTTCACGTTTTGTCCATAGTAAGGTATAAGGAATCCGTTTTTTGTCCATTTTTATCGGTGTCAAACTTTGAGGAAACAAATCATTACGAACTCATTAGCTAGGATATGTACCGTAGAGTTTATACTGAAACACCTACAAGCTCACACAAGCATAGGCAAAAAAGGTAAGTAAAACAAAAAATATAGGCCATTGGGCTGTACCACAGCTATTTATTTCCTGGAACAAATAATCAATCTAAATATATTGGGCCAAAAATGGAACAATGAAAAAAGGAATTCAATGGACTGGACCCAAAGGGGCTGGTCATAACTATTCAAACTTTACCTGCAACATAAAAGAAATACTAGATTCAGAATAGATAAACAATGGAGAAATGGGTTGGATCAGATTAAAAAAAAATATAGAAATGGGCTGGACCCTAACAAAAATGAAAAGAAATTCAGTTTTGAAAAACAGTGAAATGGGCTGATCTGAGATGTCTGGAATAGATACGAGATTTTGACATGAAGATGGAGGCGGTTTTCTGGTGGCTGAACGAGCGGCGACAAGGTGGAGCGTCGATGGAGTAGAAGCCACGAATAGTCACGAGACCTGAACTGTGCGATGGCGTAGATCTGTGCGCTAGACAAACGGAGGCGGTACAGAGTCCCTTCGTGAGCGGTGCAGAGATCCGCCATGAGCGGTGTAGAGATCCCCCGTGAGTGTGAGTGTCGTTGTTTCATGGTGCAGATATCTGTTGCGCGAGACTGAGTAGTGCGACACAGCGGGAGGGGGAAGGCCGGGTGGGGTGAGGGCGGTGAGAAGGTGGGACGAGGTCGGTGAGGAGAGCGATGTTTATCTGCAGCAGCGGCGATGTTTATCTGCAGCAGCGGCGATGTTCATCTGCAGGTTCGACTGGTGGAAGGTTGGAAGGGGAAGAGGAGAAAGGGAGCGGTCGAGGTGGGGTGGTAGGCCATGGGGTAGGGTGAAGAAGGAAGGGGAAGAGGGAGGGGAAAGGGCGGCGTGAGTGTGAACATGGGTGGGTCACAGAGAAGCCACATAATGAAAGGTTTGGGTTGGATCTAAACCCTGTAGGGGTTTTTATTTTGGGTAAAAGATTTTCAATGTATAAGAGGGTTGGGGTGATTTTTTGGTCTTTTTGCTCTTCTTTAGCTAAATTTTAATGGATAATTAAACTTAGTAAAATAGATCTTATTTTAGTAATCTTAAATTGTGTAGGCCTTAAATCCTAAACTTCCTATAAAATCATTTTCCTTACTTAGACTGTCTAGGGACCCAATCTAAAAAAAGGCTTCAATTATCAGATATGTCAGTCTTATGTTTTCAGGCTTAACTTTTTGTCCCCACTTATTTCAGTCCAAGCTTAAAAGGATTCATATATTAGGCCCAACTTATATGATATTCCAATCTATATATTATAAAATTTATAGATGCATAAGGCCCACTTTTAAGATGTTTTGCTAAAAAAATAATGCTATTCATGTTAAAGTTTGAAGGCAAAAGATGAACATAAAAGTCCGAACTACAAAAAAGAATTGACTAAAATGTAATTTTAATTTTTTTTTACTTAATAATAAAGATAAATATTTTACTGTTAATGGGATAGAGATTATTATCAGTCACAAGTTAAAAATATTTTTTATTTATCGTTGTAATTTACACTAGGTGATTTTTATTATTTTTTATTTTTATCATACAATTTTCTTTATATAATCTTTATTTAATTTTTTATTTTAAAAATCCAAGCACCGCCATCAACTACCATCACCTCCAGTAATTTCCACCGACCACCACCACCTTTGCTTACAACCATCATTGATTAGTTTCTCAACCGTTCGCAATCATCACCGACCAATTACATTACCACGGCTGTACCCGTTATATTTCAAAAAATTTCGTAGTCAATTCCAAAAAAATCAAAAGAATTAAAGACCTAGATTTTTGAAAGGAAAAAGTTCATATCTAAATTTGTGATTATTAATTTCGATATTCAATTTTATTTATTTATAAAATACACAAAATTAGATTTTCTTTGTCATTCGTAAAGAAAGAAAAGAAAAGAAAAAAACACTATCCAATGTCTTTATTACAATACAATTTATTGAGTAACCCAAAACTTCCTAAAAGATTAATATTATTCCTCTATGAGAGGTCCTTTCCAATTCTAGCACATTTCGCCACCAAGTCGACCACTCCATTTAATTCTCTTCTGATATGGTAGATCTTCCAATTGGAAAAATTTGAAATCCAATACCAGATCACCTCGATCAACGGACGAATTTTTCAATCAACTTTCCAGATTTTGTTAATACCTTGAACGATTTCAAGGTTGTCTGAATAAAAAGAAGCAAATTTGAGATTAGATTTTTGCCATATTTCTCATTGCCTGAATGATAGCCCAATATTCTTCTTCTTTAGCAGCCTTGATGATACCCCTCCTAATTTCTCTATCGGTAACATCCCTTCTTAATTGATTGCAATCGATGCGATACCAAATGGTTCCCATTCTTTAGTAAATGATGCATCATTAAGCCAGATCACTTCAGCCGTGTCTTGAAGAACTTTGTTGTCGTCTACGACATCATTGGATTTTTCCTTTTCAATGCAAACATTCTTTTTATTTTCGAAGGAGGCGGAGAAAAGGTCGTAGATGAGTCTGTTAGATTTGTTCACAATCTAGGAAAAATACCATTTTTTCTTCTCAAAAAACCCTTCCATTCTTGCTTTCCATATGTTCCAAAGAATGGATAAAATATTCGCAGTGATAAGATTTTTATCCATTCGTTATTTGAATATGTTTGAATAGTCTCAATGATCCATTGTCTAATTGACGTCTTTGTTTCTTGACATAATTTAATTTGTAAAGGAGATTCATCCCATACTGCAATGCTGAAAGGAAATTTAATGAAAAGATGTTCTATTGTCTCGTTCTTTTCAGGTATACGCATCTTTGGTTTTGAAACAGTGGGTGTTTTAGCAACTGGCTCTTTTTCATTCTTTTCAGGTATACACATCTTTGGTTTTTTAACAGTGGGTGTTTTAGCAACTGGCTTTTTATCTTTCTTTCCATGTATACGCATATTTGGTTTTTTAACAACTGGACTTTTTGTTTTAACAAAAATATTTTCAGTTTTAGTTGGAGTACATTGGGTGTTACAAGGAGCAGATGGTTGCACTTCTAACTCATCAAACATTTTGTTAGTCACCTCATCCGGAGTCTCATCCACAATCGCATTAGCACCAACACCCCTACCCTCATCTACTCCATCTTCCCTCACCTCATTAGCACTAGCTTCCCTCACCTCATTCGCACCAGATCCCCTCACCTCATTCGCACCAGATTCCCTCACCTCATTAGCACCAACTTCCTCTTGTTGAATATCCTCTAAACCAACTGTTTCATTTTCTGTAGCATTTAAATTCGCCTTACATGATCTTTTGTTATGCTCTTCTCCTTTGCAAATCGCACATTTATGTGAACTACCCCTTACTCCAAGCTTTTGAACAACCTCAGATGTGCGTTTTTTCCTTCACCTTTTAACTTGAACCTCATCTACCTCCTTAGCCCTAACCCTTCTAGGTCTGCCAACCAACTTAAAAGCCACTGGAGTTTCTACACTTACAGGTCTTGTACTAGGCCACATCGATGGTCCATTTATAGGATAAATCATGGGTGTATAAGCCTTCATATAGGTTACTTTTTTGTAGCAATCATGAACAAAATTTTCTGGGTCTTTACCAATATATTGAATAAGTGCTATGGCATGAAAGCAAGGTATCCCAAAAAGCTCTTACCTCCTGCAATGACAACTTTCTGTATCCAAATCTACAACATATGAATCTGTTCCCAGGTTCCTTACTTCAAATTTCATTTCACCACAAAACACTGCATGCCACTTTCCACGGTTTGTTTTACCTTTGTTCAACAACTTTCTTATCTTAGGACATATATTGCCTTCGTATTTTGACATCCATGCTCTTTTAGACTGAAGCCTTTTCAAACTATACATCCTTAGACCCTCTAGTACGAGGATGATAGACTTATCCCTGTGCAAAATATCATTTAAATTTAATTGTGTAGGCGGTAAGATTACTTTACAGGGGGTATGTAGACCACAATTAAAACTTTAAAGGGGGTAAGTTGACATACTGTAAAACTTTATAGGGGGTAAGTAGACAACATATAAAAATTTAAAGGGGTAAGTTGACATACTGTAAAACTTTATAGGGGGTCACTTGACATAATTTATAATTTTGTAGGGGGTAAGGAGACACTATTTATAACTTTATAGGGGGTAAGTAGACATTATACCTGACTATTTTAATGGCATTGTTATAGCTTTCACAGATGTTGTTGAGTAGAAGATCACATTTCGTAAAATAACTAAAATGAGACCTTGTCCATGTCTTGGGATCTAGGTTAGAGAGCCAATTGAAAGCATCCTCATTCATGTGTTTAATCTCATCCATCACTTCATTAAATCTGTAATGTGTTTGGGCCCTTGCAGCTTCCCAAGCTTTGTCTTTTAACGCCAAACCAGGATGTTTGATCTTGAAATATTATAGAGATGCCTTACACAGTGTCTATGTTCAATATCAGGAAGCATGTCACTCATGACCTGGAGCAGACCCTATAAACACAAACACAGAGAAAAACAGTTAGTAATCTTTGCATAAACTATTTAGTTATGCCCATCAAAGATAACCAACCTTTTGTCTATCTGATATGAAAGTTCATTCTTGTTGATTACTTAAACCAAGATCTTGTATCAACAAGTTAAAAAACCATCTCCAGGAATTACTATTTTCTTTCTCTGCTACGCAATAAACAATTGGGAATATACAGTTGTTCCCATCAATTCCAACTGCTGTCAAAATTACACCTGGATATGGACCTTTTAGGTGACATCCATCTACCCCAACAACCTTTATACAACCCTCTAAAAACCCTCTCCTACAAACCTCTAGACCAACATAAATTCTTTGAAATATTTCTACGCCAGTTACCTCATCAGTAGTGGTTTCAATGGCTACAGTACTTCCAGGGTTAGTTCGTCTTATTTCTGCTGCATAATCGAAACGTTTCTTGTATTGATCCTTGTATTCAGCCTCTATCATGGCTTTTGCAGACTTATATGCCCTGTAGAATGTTCTGGTACTAACATTAACTAAATATTCCCGGTGCACTAACTGTTGAAAGTCACTCACATTACTGTACAAGTTCAATCTTATCATATCTTTAAAAGTAGTGTCCAAGAACTTTGCAGTCACATGTTTATGGTTGAGGTTTTTACCACAACTATGTTTATTGCATATACTCATTATCACCATCCCACCAACCATTTCTTTATGAGATGCATACAGGAACCAACCACATCCTGCTCCTTTGCAAACAACCCTAATACGATTCCAATCATTCTTCACAAACTTAATGTTAACCACCATTGTCTTAGATCGGTGGCATTCGCAAATGTCAAGCCCAACACAAATATAGGTTTCTCCATATCAATACTAGGCTTAAATACGGGGTATTTTACCTTCTTGGTCTCTCGCAATTTTTCCGTCTTCCCTTCTTCATCTGTACCAGATGAATCACCAGCTGTACTTAAATCTTCAGAATCATGTATATACTCATCAGAGTCAGTCCCACCAGCACGTTCATCACTTTCACCTTCAGAAGCTTTGTCATCATCAATTTCCACATTCACTCTACCCCCTTCCACATCCGCATCAATAAATATGTTATAATCATGATCGTCGTCACCCTCACTCAAATCGATGTCACTATCAATTATATAATCATCATCAGTGGTTGATTCTTCATCCACAACTTCTTCACGCTCAAACACCTTCTTTTTCTTTTGAGTTCGACTTGACCTACCACCTTTGTTGTAACTCTCTGGCTTGGTACCACTAGGACCTACACCATCTTCTTTTTTTCTTTTTATACTAGCCCTAGTCATTTTCTTTAAAGGTCGCACACCCTCCTGATTTTATTATCTACTCCTTTTGTTGACTTTGTTGGAAATGGTGATGTATATATTTTTGTGATGGATTAATCCATTCACAAGATATTATTTTGAGAGTCTATTGGGCCTAAGAGGGGGAATTTTTCCCTAGTATTTGCTATATTGTACTTTTTTCTCTTGTTTTGGTCATAATGTTATTTATAGAGCTTATGTTCCTTAACTGTGTATTAAGTGTGTAAGTTTTAGGTATACGGTTAATACAATGTGCCAAGATGAATATAAGAAGTCAACAAGGCAAGATAAACCCCCATCTAAAAGGAAATTGAGCCTAGAGTCACTTTGGGAAGTTGGAGCGTTTGTTGGAGAAGTCTTTGTGCCTTATTGTTTTAGTCACTACAAAATATTGGTAAGAGTTTTGGACCTGATTACGTTTAATTCAGAGAGAGATTGAAACGAGTGTCGCATGGGAAGTGACAGAAGTCAATTCAGAGTTAAGATGAAGAAGTTATAACATTTGCTTCCATCGTGACTCGAACCAAAATTATGTTAAGTAAAAACGAGTGGACCCTTCTAAACCTAATTGAGTGAGCTAAAGGGGCCCAAACTTTTTTCAGCTTATATATAAGTCATTTAGCATCCCCGTATGATTAATATCAATTTTATTCATCATTTCAACAACTAAAGCAAGATCAGAAGAGCTGGAGAGAAGAAAAGAAGGGTTTGTCTATAAACTAAACTATTCTTTCCCAACGGTTCATCATCTCATCTCTTTCTAAAGAGAACTTATATTTATTTTTTCTTTTGACATGATTCTTCCGTTAGTTTTAACTAGTTTTCTTTATTTTAGTATGAACTACACCCTCATTGCTTGACGTTGCTTATGTAAGAATTTGTGCTTAGCTGGTTAATTGATTTATTGTATATGGGACAAAGTGATTAATTGAGAAGGGTTTGATTATTATTCCATTGACTATACATATATTTTAATACAACATGTGCTCTAGCCAAGTAGTGGGTAGCTTGAGTAATTAAATTCAGCACCGAAAGGGGTTTTTAATTGCGGATTTAACGTATAATCTCCTAGTGTGAGGTATTGAACCGGAAGGTCTTTCCCAATTAGGTAGTCAATAGGTCTAGACCCTAATTCATCAGAAATTAATTATAAGGACACCTGATAGGGGTCTCTAATGGTGAAAGGTCGCCTTCTAGCCACCGACATGAGTTAGAGGGATAGTTGAATCCGGCGATGTCTCTCTATTTTTGACAAATAAATCGGTTCACGAGACATTATTCTGGGAGTTAATTTGGACTAACTGAGGGATTTTTCCCTAATATTTGCTATATTGCACTTTTGCCCTTAGTTTTGGGCTTATTACTGTTTATAAAGATTTTTGTGCTTTAATCGTGTGTTAGTGTGTAGCTTCGGGTAAATTCTTGATACAAGGGTCCGAGATGAATATGAGAAGTCAAATATTGAAGAGAAACCCTAAGCACAAACAGAAATTGAGCTTAGAGCCATTGTGGAAACTTAGAGTTTTTTTTGGAGAATTATTGCACCTGATTGGTTCTGTCACTACGACTTTTTGGTAAGAGATTTGGACTTGATTAATTTTTGGTTGGAAAGAGCTTGAAATCAGTGTCTCCTGGCAAGTGACAACACTCAGTTCAAAGTTAAGACGAAGAAGTTATGACATTTGCACCTACCGTGGTTCGAACCAGAAATCTGGTGTAAAAACGTGTTGGGCTAATTCTAAATCTATTTTATTAACCCCAATGAATTTAGATGCTTTATAAGCTCATTTTCCAGCCCCTGTATCATATTCTATCTACGCATATCAGTTTTGAAGTCATTTTATCCACCAGAAAGAAGAGTAGGAAGCGCCAGAATAGAAGGAAGAGGATGATCAAGGGGTTGTATATGAACCCAGCTATTCCTCCTCAACCATTCACCGATTACTTTTAATATCAGCATTATCTATCGTTTATTTTCAATTTTAATTATGAATTTGAGCTTAGTTTTAATTAGTTTTTATTTTATTAATTTCAATTCGATTATGTGCTAAACTTTAATTGCTTGAGGATGCTTATGTAATACATTGTGTTTTGCTATTTGATGATGTTAATTTGTTTGGTATATCTTATTTAGATGTTTAATTGAGATAGTGTTTTTAATAATTCCACTGATTGTATATGTGATTTCATTAGTTTTTTTAACAATTTCATTGATTGTGTACATGATTTCATTACTCCCGTACTCTGACAAAAGTAGCAGGAGCCGTTGTAATTTGCCTAACACCCAGGTGACGGGAAATATTACAGACATAGTATACATCCGCTTAGTTCTTTTTATCAGAAGATATTAGCACGCTCGATAGTCACTAAAGGTAATAGGAACTTAAACCAACCTGAAAACCAAGAGACAAATAATGTATAGAATTAGGGTTTCCCTTGTGGATACTTAATCCGATTACAATCCTGACTAATGTGATCAATAAAACCACTCACCCTTATGAATAACAAATTTTAGTGGAACAGTATATTACTTAGCAATATCCTCAAGCATCTTCTCTATCCAATTAATTCTATTTTTATTTAGTTTTTATTTTCATCTAACTAGTTGATAATCATTACTCTTATTTCATTTTTATTTATCTTGTACTTAGTTACAAATCTTTACAAAACCAAATATTTATTTCTATTTTATATTTTTATTTCGTTATTCAATTTACATACTTGACTCATTTACATTACTATGAAAACCTTTAATCTCTCACTTCATCCCTGTGAACGATTAATCTACTTATAATTTCTTGCTAACCTACTATTCGTACTCTGCGGAGTCGACTCCCCAATTATTCGCTGTTTATTTATTTGACAGGGTCGACAAAGGTCACCCGGCTAATGCGAAATTCACAACTCACCCTTATCAATAGATATGTTAACTAGTAGCATAGATAATTACTAGCAAATCCTTAAACAACTTTTTCATATTTAGTTCATCCTATATTAATTTATTTATTTATTTTAATTGTTAATTTAATCTTATATTAATTATTATCTTAGTTGTAATCTATGAAAAAAATCCAAATAAACATTTTATTATTTATGTCTTTGCCACCTACTTATTCCTATTGTAGGCTCTATACATTTACACTATTAGAAGTATAATTATTTACATTGATAATACATGTGGAGAACGATATAACCCTTCTTATCAATCAATACTTGTCACCGATCCGTACGATGCGGAGATTCACATTTTACAATGTTGATTTATTATATCACACCTTAGGGGGCGAACAAGTAAATGGTGCAGCTGCCGGAAATTATAGTGTAGATTTTTGTGTTTTTATTTTAGTGTAGAAAGGTCTAGTTTGTTTTTGGGTTTAGGTTGTTTCCGTGTTTTTTTCCCTTCACATATTCACAGGTTTTGGTGTATTCTCTCGGATCCCAAAAGGTGTCTTCGAGACCAAATTAATAGCGGAAGGACAAGGAAAACGCAAGTAGTAATGGCTAATCTTGACCCACCGCTTGGTTTTGAGGTCACTTAGAATCAGGTGAACCCACCGGTAGAAGCCCATCCACCTGAGGGTGTTCAGAACAATGTTCAACAAAGAGTGAACTTGAATGGAGTCAGTTGGTGTCTCCTTGTGTGTTCTAAAATAACACACCTATAAAGGCAAGACACGTACCGCAAGTATACGGGTCGTCCAAGTAATATCCGGTAAACGAGATTTCGATCTCAGGGACGGATTGGATATGACTTTCGATGTTATGTAGTAAGTGTGAATAATTGTTATATGATGTGGAAAATAAATGATATAAATATCTATTTTGGTTTTCTGACTAAGGTCTAAAATGCAAATAAAATAATATACTAATGCAAATAGAAAAGACGCAAGTAAACAAAAATGAGTGGACGCAAAGGTTTAAATGTAGTACTTGAGTTTTGCAAGGGTTTCACCTAAATCTATTAAACTAATGTTTCTGTTTAAGGGATGAATCGGGATTAAGTACTAGTCGGGATTCTATAATCTCCTAACCCCCGTCAGGGTGGACTTAGGAGTTATTCTTAGGTGTTACAAACCCTGTAAGGGTGATTATAATCCACCTTCAAATGATCAAGTATTCTACCCAATTGGTTATAAGGTTAACTAAGCCCGCCAGGGTCAATAATTTCTACCTTACGTCTATTACCTAGTTCCGTAATTAAACCCCTCGTCAAGACGATCACTTTGCCACTTAAGTGAATAACTTAATTACTAATTCTTATCATTGATTCATGACTTCAAAGACAGTAGTTAAATGCAAAATAATAGTCAATACGAAATTACCCAATTCAATTTAAATTATTCAATCCCAAATTCAAAAACATAAATTCAATAAATTAGGGTTCAACCCATTAACGCGATTCTCAAGTATTTAACGAATTTAGCTCATGCTAATGTTAAAAACTATCGAATTAAATAAAAACTTTCATAATGAATTACAGAAATAGAAAAACCTAATTATAGGATTGATATGTCTGATTGTTGGAAGAAATAATTCTCCAGCTTCAGCTTTCTCTCTACTTTTTGCTTCTCCAACTTCTACCAAGCGTTGCTTTTTCTCTAATGTGAATTGTGTGTCTAAAAACTGAAGTATAAAGCCTTTTTATAGTGATAAAAACGGATTGGGCTTTTAAAAAGAAGGAATAGGTTAATTAGAATAAAAGCCCGATCCATTAAATGAAATCCCGTAACGGGTGTATAGCTGTTACTAAAACAGCTGTAACTTTTCGTCCGGACTCGGAATCGCTTCGTTCAACTTGGAAAATCTTACTGACTTCAAGCTCTATCGACCTAATATTATGCTCCAAGGATGAATAAATGTCTAAGATGCTCAAAAACACTGATTTATGACAGCATTCCAGATTTCATTCCCCACTAATTACTTTCTCGAATCAATTATTCTCGCCTTTGACTTCAACGCTAAATCCAAGACTTTAATTCCCGTTTATTCTCCTTGTCTTGATACTCATTCAAATCATAAAACTAAGAACTTTACACTAAAAACAAACGAATTAACGCACAAAAGCTCTAAAACATAAATAATCCAAATCCAAGGGAAGAAATCGCAGTATAACCAAATAAGCTTAAAAGTCTAGTAAACAAGTCAAATAATCACCTAATTTGATGACTCCTAAGGGCATATAAATAGAACTAAAAGGACCGACAAAGTAAAAATAAAAATAAGGGTTCAATGTGATACGTAAAAAGGTAGAGTCTAATGAATAACACCCAAAGCATAACTTAAAAAAAATCTCATATAGTATGATCCTAGGAATTAATATACACATACAAATGTCATGCAAAATCAAACACAAATAATTAATCAAAAATTAACTTCACAATTCTAGAAGGTTACGCTTGTACTTATCTCAAGATTATGGCTATAGGGTGTTCATCAATATTCACTAACTTTGACTGCTCCACTTAGTATACTCCCTATTAGCTGAATTACAAATCCACTATACAACTAGGAATCACGAGGACTTTATGGTTATAGCGTATGCTTTTTATGTTTTTAGTTTGTGTTTAGTTTAGTTGTTTTTAGTTGATATTGCATATTTGAGAAAGTTATTAGTGTTTTTTATGTTTAGGTGTTAGAAAAATCGAGTTTGGGAAGAAAAACGATTTCTTTTGGAATATTCAGACAACACCACCGGTATGCCGGTCCTCATGGCCGGTAAACCGGCAAGCAGAAAACCCGAGCCCACGGGTAAGGCCACGTGTTCAAAACAGAAGGTCAGCTTTCGAGAGATGTCAGCACCGGTATGCCAGCCAGGTCAAAAACCCGTGCCCACGGGTGTTGTCACGTGTACAAGACAAAATGTTAGAATTTCGAGCATCAGCAGCACCGGTATGCCAGCCAGACCAAAACCCGTGCCCACGTGTCTAGGCCTCGGGTATTTTGACGTAACTAAGAATTCAGCAGATCTAGCACCGGCATGCCGGGCTCTACGGCCGTAAGCCGGTCATCACCGCTAGAGAGAGAAGAAAGCTTCGTTTTTAGGTTATAAAGGAGAAAGAGGTTGGTATATTCCGAAATTTTTAATCCTTAAGCCTCTCTTTCTTCTCCAAACCTCTCCCAACTCCATTGAAGCTTCATCAAACCTTCCCCAAACATCAAAACACTACCCAATCACCATTAAAACACATCAAAGCTTCTCTCCACATCATTACAAAGGAGATTCAATCACCCAATTCTCACCAAACACATTAGATTGAAGAATCAAAAGCTTAAATTTTCAAAATTCATCCTACAATTTCTTAGATCCATACCAATCCATCAAAAATTCATCTCACCCACATATAAATCCATCATCAATTCACCTTTCCTAAACCAAATCAAGCTTGTTCAACCAATAATCAAGAGTTTCAAATTTTAAGAGTTGCTAAAGCTTTGAGTTGGGGGTTAATTGAGATGACTCCATGAACATAAACATTATCTAACAAGAGGGAGATGAAGAAAAGCAAGGTATTGGGTTCAATTGAGAAGAAATCAAGTAGCAAAGGTTCTAGTTCCACAGCCAAGGGTGAAATCGATAATGAAAAGGGAGGTAAGCCGGCTATGTTCAATTCTATGGGAAAAAGGGTTCCACTCTATTCCAAGAAGAAAACACAACCTCGTCCATTCAAAGGTCTTACACCCGACGATAAAGAGAAAGCTTCAAAGGCCTTGATAGCTTCTGCACAAAAACAATTAAAGGAACTACCTTTTGCTTATGAGAAAGTATTCGATGAAGAAGTTGGTACATGAGAGTATAAGAGATTCTTGGAGCTTGGTGAAAGATTGGGTTGGTCTACATTCATGGTAAGACGTTCCGATTTATGTAATGAGTTAGTTTTGGATTTCTATTTAGGCCTCCATAGCCGAGATAGTGAAGGTTGTGTTCCAGTTAGAGGAAAGTTAGTTCCTTTCACAGTTAAAGAGATTAGAAACCACTTCCAGTTTAAGAAATTGGTTGGACCATGCAAGTCTAGTGAAGCGGTGGCTAAACGACAAATTTTTGATGAGGAATTACTTTTTGAGCATGTTTTAGACAAGGAGAAATTGTAATCACATACGGGAGAATTGAAGGCACCTTGGCCTTACAAATATCTTCAACCGGATGCTAGAATTTGGCACAATTTCCTTATTCCTAATGCCTTTGGAAACACAAGAACTCTGGATGTGACTAAGAAGAACGCTCTGCTGTTGGATTGTATTTTGAGAGGAGAAGAAGTGGATGTGGCACAGTTGATCTTTGAAGTGGTGATGCGATTTTCGGTCTCTCCTAAATCAGTTTATAATGTTAAATATCCTACTATGATCACGTGTCTTGTGCAAAAAACAAATATAATATTGGGTGAGAAGAGAAATTCGAATTTAAAAAGAGTTATATTGATAATTTTTGGATCATGAAAGTCTTGAGAGGAGCGGGTTCTTCGCAAGTCTCAAAAGAAGAAAAGGAGCAAAGTTGGCAAGAGAAGATGGAGGAGCGTTTAAACTATTTCAAAGAAGCTCAAACTTCCTTAGCCAATGATGTGGCACAAATCAAAGCCAATCAAGTGTACATCATGACACTCCTTGAGCAATTAACAAAAGATCAAGCAAATCCTATCTTGGATGTCGATAATGCGAGGCATTAGCCTCGAGAGTATGTTCTCTTTCTTCCTTACCATTTCTGTAAATGCTTTATCTGCTAATTTTAATTTCTTTTTCGAGTCTTTTTCGAGTCGTGGGGACACGGCTCATTTTTGAGTTGGGGGTGTGGGATTCGTTGTCTCACATCTCCATTTTTCTGTTTTTAGGTAGAAATTAAATTTTTTGATACGTGGGAATTAGATGTAGAGTGTGTTTAATAGCTTGAAAGCATAAGCTCAGTGAATTGATGATAGTAAGTAGTATGTTTATGAGATATTTTATTTTGTATGCTTTGAGTATTTGCAGGAAAACACACATTGATAGTAAAGAAAAGATTAGTAAGCAATGCGATAGAAAGTCTGTTCGATCTCAGGGAGCCTTGAGTAGTGTGTAGGCCGTGAGATCCAAGCTAGTTGACAAACCTATTTGATGAAAGTGCTAAAGGTAAGAAAATAACAAAATTGCATGGTGTAGAAAATGATTATGGCAGTTCTTTCATATTGAAGCCACTTGAAGCCTTTTTTATACCTTCTCACCTTGTTATTTAATTTATATTTTATATCCTTCTCAGCCCCTTCTAGCCTTTCTAAAGCCTTTTTATTTAAACACATTATAAGCCATATCCCTTTAGAATATAGGACTTTTCCATATGACCCACACTCGAATCGCGATGCATAGACAGTTGTTTTAGAGCTTGAGTTTGGGGAGGTGGGTCCACCATTATGGGAATTGCTATTGGGTTGGGATTTTTGAGCTTATTAATTGTGCTTTGTTATTATATTGATGATGATTCACAGGTTTATGTTGTAACCCTTTGCCGGGGTAATAATGAATGAAAAAGAAGCTACGAGCTAAAGTTATGAAAAGGCATAACCTTGAAAAAAAATAGTGTGATATCTCAACATTAAAAAGAGAGTCATAGCTATACAAAAGAAAGAAAAAATGATTTGAAAAGAATATATATTCGGACCGGCAAAGAGGAATTTTTATGTGAACATCTTATGCTTTAATTGGGTTATTGGGGATGCTACCTTGTGCATCAAATAAATCATTGGGTTGAGTGAGAAACGTTTTATGAGAGTAACTCAAGCTCTAGGGCAATTCGTTGCTATCATACCGTCCCTAAGCCGACATTACAACCTTAAAGACCTTTTGATTCTTTGCTATGTAATCGAGAAGTGATTGAGCCAATAGAGAGTAGTTAAATGGATCTTTGGATACTAGTGAAGTTCGATGAACAATCTATAGCTTCCTTAGTGAAATGAGTAAAGTTCCTCTCCTTCTTACTTTGCGAAACTAATTTGATCTTGAATTCAAACCGTGTTGACTATGGATATGAGAAGTGTACAAGTATGTAGTTTATGAATATTACTGCATGAAATTTTCTGAGTAGTTGCTTTATGTCTATTCTATATATTCTGGTATGTTCTTCCCATTGTGTTAAAGTGACCTAGGTGTGTATTTAGAGACTTCCCTTTGTTTTTATCTTTATTGTATCGGGACGATACAACTTTGAGTTGGGGGTCTTGATGTCTCCTCATTTGTCATGAATTAATATTACGACGAGACATCATTTTTAGTGATTTAGAAGTCTTTTTAATCGATTTTCTTGAGAAATACTACACTTTCCTATTTCTAGTCTTGATTTAGTAAATTATTATTTTTAGAGCATATTGGGTTTAATTATTTATTTAGTGTGAAGCTTTAAAGATAATTATGGAGATTAATTAGAGTCCAAGTCAAAAAATAAGAGATATGGAAAGAAGATAAGCATGGAAATTGGAGATAAGGAAAGAAAAACTAAAATATGGAAAAGGAAAAGTTGCCATAAATCTGAATTCCACCACCTACGACTACAAATCAGCTTATATCTAAAAATCAGTGGGGAATTTGGAGAAACGGTCAAGAGAAAAGTTAAAGATCTTTCCAAGACGATGAATTTCAACTACTCATACGCGTCAAACTAGATAAGAATTGAAGTTGTTAGGACCAAAACAAAACGGGTCTGATTTCATATTTTAGGGTTACGAATTCGAGTTGGGCTAGGAGTCCACTACTTACCTTCTCCTTCAAGAAAACGAATTAGGGCTTCTATACACCTATAAATACACCCTTATATCATTTGTAAATCATCCTTGCTTCATAGTAATTAGTCTTTAGGTTTATTATCATCAGAATTATTGTAGAGAGCAAGATGAAGTCTTTCATTATTTCTTTTAGTTTATTTCCTTCAGGTACGAACTAATTTTCCAATAGCTTGGGTTTTGCATCATGTATAATCTATGAATTCTATTTTCTTTCTATCTAAGTTTCTTTGGGAATTATATGTTTTAATCTGATATTAGCTTCTTACCTAGATATTTGTTTATGTGTTTTGATTTATTGACTGTCCTAGAACTGATCACTTTAGGCTTTCTTAATAGTAGTTAGATGTTCACCTTAACTGGGTGTCTAATTGTTGAAACACCACATAACGTCTAGTGTCGATATTGGTCTTGACAACACTAATTCTAGCTAGATAGTCATTAGGGTATATTTTCATCACTATCATCATTTTTGGAATTGAATTGCTTAAGGCCTTGGTGGCGCTTGATTACCCTAGGTGTAGGCTGCCTCATGATGTGTCCGCAGCCCCCTTAGTCTCTCTCAAGGTCTAAGGTATGGGAATTTAGAATCCTGACTAAGTATTTAAGAGCTAATTATCTCCCTTATTAACTAGAGTTTAATAGAAAGAATTAGAAGGATTAGTGCATACTAGCAAAACCTAAGCTGTACTTCTCATCTCGTATTCTTATCTTTTATTTTATTGTCTTTACTTTTATTTATTTTAATTAAATCTCGAATTTATTCCTATTTATTTATAGTCTTTTAATTAATTACTTCTTACTCGTTATTTCTGCTCATAACGTATAACACACTAAGTCCCTGAGAACGAATCTAACTTATCATTAAAACTTGCATACGTCCTGTAATACTTGCAGTACTGTGCTTGTCTAGGGTGCTTTAGTGCATTGTTTCCAGCGTTTATTTATCATATTTTTATAACACCCTGGGCGACACCAAGGATATAAAATATAAATCAAATAACAGGGTGAGAAAGTTAAAAGGCTTCAAGTGACTTCAGTATGAAAGAACTGCCTTAATCATTTTCTACACCATGCAATTTCGTTATTCTCTTACCTTTAGCACGTTCATCAAATGGGTTTGTCAATTAGCTTAGATCTCACGGCCTACACACCACTAATGGCTCCCTGAGATCGAACATACTTTCTATCGCATTGCTAACTAATCTTTTCTTTACTATCAATGTGTGTTTTCCTGCAAATACTCAAAACATACAAAATAAAATAGCTCATAAACATACTACTCTCTATCATTAACTTACCGAGCTTATGCTTTCAAGCTATTAGACACACTCTACATCTACTCCTTTCTCATAAAAATTTTAATTTTACCTAAAAAAACAATAACACATAAAAATGGATATGAGGGACAACGAATCCCCACACCCCAAACTCAAAAATGAGTCGTGTCCCACGACTCGAAAAGACTAAAAAAAATAAAAAAATTAAATCTAACAGATATTGCACATAAAGAAAAGGTAAGGAAGAAAGAAAACATACTCTTCGAGGCTATTTACCTCGCCTGATCAATACCCGGAATAGGGTGCAGTACTTTCATGTATGAAAACTTCATGTATCATAGTTTCGCTTTCCCTTACATCTTCTTATGCTCCATCCCAATCAATCACACTCTAGAAATCTCTTGTTTATCTTCTTCCAACTTTGCTCTCGAATACTCTCTCATGAGCTCAAGGTAAGTCCAGTAATTATGTTTTTGCGGAAGCTAACAAGGCCTTTTGAAGCTTCATTAATCTCGGGTAAAGGACTATTGATTGTAGAGGTTGTGGTGTCTTTCTTATAAAAAGTTTAAACCTTTTTTCTCTTTGAATTCACCACAGCTAGCTTTCCTCTATTCTCTTGATCCGATTTACCTTGTAGTTATTCCCCAACTAGTACCCTTCTCAATTGAAATCTTCTTGATTTTACCCAATACCTTGCTTTGATTCTTCATATCCCTTAATAATATCTTCGTTCTTTTCATCATCTCTTTTGACCCCCAACTCAAAGCTTTGAGCACTTGGTGGTCCTTTGTGTGTTCTAAAATAAATGCAATAAATAATCGAACCACAACCGCAAGTGTACGGTTGTCCCAAGTAGTATAATTGATAAAACAAATTCGTTGCAAGGACGGGATGGTTGACTACAATGCTTATCTATTAATGAGTGATTGCACTTATGAAAGTAAATAAAGATAATATGTTTGTTTGGTTTTGTATTAATGCTAAGTAAATGAAAGACAATTATTAAAATGCAAATAAAAGCTAAGACGCAAGTAAATGATGTAAAACGCAGTATGAGAAGTAGCACTTGAGAACACAAGGATCCTCCCAATCCTATTTCCTAACTTATGTTGTTTAAGGGCTAAATTGGTCAATTACAATGGTCAGGATTCTAAATTCCTTATACCCCCGTCAGGGTGGACTATAAGGCGATCCTAGAGTGTCACTAGTCCCGTCAGGATAAATATGATCCACTTTTGGATGATTAAGTTTTATTACCTCATTGGCCCTAGAATAAGCTAAGTTCGTCAGAATCAATAGCTTCTATCCAAGATTGAATAAATGGTTCTGTACCTAAACCCTCCGTCAGGATGATCCAATCGCCACTAATTGGAATATCCTAGATACTAACACCTGTTCCTAGTTCATGACTCTAAAAACAGTAAACATTCACAATTTATCGAAAAGAGTAAAAGTCCCAATCTAGTTTAATTTAACAGAAACCCAAATTCAACATACGAAACTCAATAAGATTGAGATTCACCCATTAATTGTTCTCAAGCACTAAAATGTCATTAGCTCATACTAATAAAAAGAAAAACTAAATTAAATGTAAAATAATTCATATTTGATTACAAAATTAAAGATAAGAAAAACCTAATTTCCGGAATAGGAATGACTACGAACGGAGATATAGACCCTCTCCAGCTCTTGTAGCTTCTTCTTTCTTCCTTCTGTTGCTTCTCTCTGGTGTTTTAATCTTGCAGAATGTGAATTGTATGAAAAATAGAAGTCAAAGGCCCCTTTTATAAGTGGAAAAACGGATTAGGGCTTGGACTTAAGAATAAAACACTAATTAAATGTCCAAGCCCAATTTCTAAGCCCAAAATCCCGTAACTGTTGATACACCTTCACTAAAACGGCTTTTTCCGATTCGTTATGACTCCGATTGACTTGATTCCAGTTGCTAAAGTTTCATAAATCGATAAGGAACGTTTTCTCTTCAAAGGTCAGTCTAAATCATCTCTTAGGCACCTCTAAATCAGCAATATATGGCCTGGAAAATGGATTTTCAGCTCTAAAGATAATATCTTCGGGATTTATCTTCAAGTCTTGACTCTATCTCTTGATCTTTGACTTTCTCCTCGGATTCCTCTTCTAGATAACATCTAAAACCTGTAAACTTTACACTAAAAATACCAATATTACGCGCAAAAGCTTAATAAATTAAAAATGCTAGAATTAAAAGAGGAAAATCATATTATTGCATATTTAGTCCAAAAGTCTATCAAATTGATTAAATAAACACCAAAAATGATGTCTCCTAAGGGCATAAAATTAGAACATTTAAGGAGACATCAAGACTCCCAACTCAAACCTTTGTCGTCCCGACAAAGCAAAACAAAACAAAACAAGGGGTAGAAGTAAACGCAAGAACAAATAGAAGCTAGCAAATAAACCTAAAGCAATTCTTAAGATAAATCTCATATAGCAAAACTTTAAGAACTAACATATACATACACTAATCATGCAACATCAAACCTAAATAATCTCAATCATAAAATTAAAGTCGCAATGCTTGAAGGTTACACTTGTACTCATATCTGTATGATGGCTATAGGGTGGTCATTAATCCTAACTCGCTTTGAACGCTCCACCTAGTATATTCCCTATCAGCAGAATTATAAATTCACTATGTACTTAGGAATCACGAGGTCTTTATGGTTTTAATAATGGCTTAAGGACGGTATGGATGTGTATTTGGTAAATTTGAAGTGAGCTTTTGGCTCTCTCCTTACTTACCATCAACAATGTCCTCGAGCTTGAGTTTACGCTCATATAATGTTCTCACTCACCCATTTGACGCATTAATGTTGCGTCCCCATGTCAACCCAAATAAAGCTAAGATGATTTCCAAAGATTTTTCTACTTTGCCGGTTTATTTTATTCTTTCTTTCTTTTTATTTTCTTTCTTTTCATTTCTTTTCTTCTTCTTCTTTTTTTTTTTTGTCAAATTTCGGAAAAGGGTTAAAAATAATAATATCATCTTTTATTTTTGTGCCTCAATATAAACACATATAATCCCTTCCCAATGAAATTCCCAAATGTGGACCCTCCACCCCAAACTCAAGCTCGAGACAAGTCTCAGGGTTGTGATTCAAGTGCGGGTCATTTGGTCATGCCTAATAATCTAAAGGATAATGGGCTTATATCGTGGCTACAAAAGAAAGGCTTAAGGCTCAAAATTGGGCTAAGACGGATAAAATTATAGTAAGGGATAGCAAGCTAAAAGGCTTCAAATGGCTAACAAAGAACTGCCCCTATCATTTTCCTAAGTACATAGCTTGTCTTTAGTTCATATCTAGGTGGGTTCTCTACTAATTAGGATTTCACGTTCTACACACCAAACACATTCCTTAAGTACAAGCTTAACTCATTTGCATTGTTCATTAATTTTTCCTATTAATTACCTATGTTTGCATGCAATTGTAAGTGCGTTTTATGTTATTCCCTAAAGTCCACTATTTACTATCATAGATTCATCAAAAGTATGCTTAAAAGAACATTTAAAATCTTCTATAGTCAAACGCAACTCCGAAAATTATTTTATTGAAAGCAAGTAAAACACATAACACATAAAAACTGGGATGAGGCAACGAACCCCACCCCAAACTAAAAAATGAGTCGTGTCCCCACGACTCGAAAAGACTCAACGCAATAAAAATAAACTAAACTAACTAAAACGCGAAAGGGATAGAAAACGTATCTCAACCAGCGCGTGGCTGGTCATCGGTGTTGCGTCCATGAACTTTCTCCTTCGTAAGTAAACCATAGGTGGCATGTTGAATTGTGCTCACCCCCATTAACATGTTTCAGAGAAGTTCTAACTCTTTTGTAACGTTTCCCAAAGACGCAATCATCTTCACTTGATTCTCTTCTAACACCTTCACTTTCGCTTCCAACTCATCAGTGGTATGCATCTTCTTCTTTGGAGGAGCTCTAGGATTTCTTGTTGCTTTTAACACTTCATCATGAATATTCTTGATCAAAGTTAAACCCATACTCTCACCCACTACAACACGATCAATCTCTGCGTCTTTACGCGGAACCTTTGCGTCTAAGCACAAGGTAGTGATGGTACAAGGAAATTTGAGATTTTGTTGTGAAGTAGGAATCCTAGCAAATTCCATGATGGTATCATATATCACACGAGCAACATCCATAGGTTTCTCCTCGATAATACATTTAATGAACAAAAGATGCTCCTTCTTCACTTCCGATATGTGTTTAACTCCGAAGA
Organism: Nemophila menziesii; assembly: GCA_029959085.1. NCBI lineage: Eukaryota > Viridiplantae > Streptophyta > Magnoliopsida > Boraginales > Hydrophyllaceae > Nemophila > Nemophila menziesii. The sequence continues at coordinate 29,015,015 of JARWIR010000004.1, forward strand.
AGGTAGGGATTATGAAGCGTGACCAAATCTTAGCACATGGTAGCAAATTACTACTATACATCTATCCAGGATATCTCTCTCCTTCGGGAATTGGGCGGGCCCCATCAACAAGCACTTTCCCCCAAAGGGATTCATAATCAAACGAAGGTTCTTTTAGAGACTCTTGAAACAGACATATTCCGGAAAATTCGGGTAATTTTAATGATTTACGAATAAGCTCAACGGAGAAAGGAACTACCTTTTTGCAAATAATAACTGCTTCTTTTGAGAAGGCGATACCTTCATAAAAATCTCGCACCAAGGTAGGAATATACTCAAGCTTCCTTTCACGCAATTCTTTCCAACCCAATTTGTCACAAGTAATACCATAATCTTTATAAGCACTAGTCATAATACCCTTAGGAAGATTCATCTCTTCTCCAAACTTCAAAAATTGAATTCTATCACGAACCTGAGTATCCCATGGAATGAAGACTCTGTTAGGCTTTTGAGCCCATACTTTCCTATGCGAAGGTTTCTGTTGTTGCACTGGTTCTTCGGGAACTTTTTGTTCAATTTCTTCCTCAATCTCTTCTTCAACTTCTTCCTCACTCTCTTCATCACTTTCATCAATTAACCTACTCTTTTTCGGATTAGCCTTACTTGGATTTTCTTTTCTTTTCGGAGCAATTGGGTTTTGGACAGTCTTTTTGGATCGCGAATCCGGAATCTCAATTGCTTGGTCTGGGCTAGCTCCAACAGTGTTCCTGTTTCTTGGTATGTTTCTTCGATAGTTACACATGGAATCGGTTCTGTTAGTCATCTCTTTTCACCCCAAACTCAAAACTTCAAATAGAGAAAAAGCTAGAGAAAAGATTTGAAATTTGATGTTTTGAGGTTTAAAACTTGAAGAATTAGGTGTTATATGAGATGGGTTAAGGTTATTTGAGAGGAATTGTGAAAGAATTAAGTTTAATTTCAAGGTTGGGAAGAGGGAATTAATGAAGAAAAGATGAATTTAGGTGATGTTTTGGAGAAGCTATGAGTTGATTGTGTGTTTTTGTGATGAAAGAGGGCTTGATTTGATGATTTTATAGCTGTTTGTTGATGATTTTCGGAGTAGGTGGAGGCAAGGATTCGGAATATAAGGTTGGCTTGGAGAAAGAGGCAACAAACTAGGTTAAGTAAGCTCAAAACCGCCTCTCGCAACAGGTCACCGGCTAGCCGGCGGATTCGCCGGCATGCCGGTCGCGAGGGCGGTGGAAAAAAATTACTAAATTCGATTTTTTTTATATACCTCAGACGCAAGCACCTTGCGTCGTCGCTGACGCAATGACCAGAGATTTCGAATTCCTTGGCCGGCTAGCCGGAGGATTCGCCGGCATGCCGGTGAAACGTCGATGGCGCATTTCGAGACGCATCAACCTTGCGTCGTCGCTGACGCAAGGACCAGAACCTTTCTCTTCTTTGGCCGGCTAGCCGGCAGATTCGCCAGCATGCCGGTGGATTTCTCGCTGGCGCGAATGGTGACGCATCAACGCTGCGTCATCGCTGACGCAGTGGCCAGAGAGTTGGGGTTCTTCAGCTCTTTTGGCCGGTATGCCGGCCAGCTCGCCGGCTAGCCGGTCAAACCTGCTGCGGACTCCAATTTTTTTTCGTTCTCTCATCGTTTTGACCCCAAACTCAAGACCATTATACCCCCGAAATCATCAAAAACAAACACCCTTCCTCATTTCTTAAAAATAAACACTAAATGCAAAGAAAATTTATCTAATTTACACTACGGAAATTGAAATACTAAAACTAATATTCAAGAAATTGGCTTTTGTTTAACGTCGTTAAGTTCGACGGGTTACCTCGTGCCTCTAAGGAGCTTCGAGGAGGTACATGACCTCTCCGGGATGTGGGTCTTTTGCACGATCAGTATCTTCACCTCCATGATATATCTTTAATCGATGTCCGTTCACCATGAATGTACGGTTTTCAAGTGGATGTTCTATCTCTATAGCTCCATGAGGTGTGACCTTGGTTACAATGTAAGGACCCGACCACTTCGATCTTGTTTTCCCCGGATAATTACTGAACTTTGAATTATATTTCAACACTCGTTGTCCCACTACAAAGTTCTTCTCTCGAATCCGATTGTCATGCCATCTCTTGGTATTCTCTTTGTAAAGTTTAGCATTTTCATAAGCATGTAATCGAAATTCATCAAGCTCATTAAGTTTCATCATTCGATTCTGACCAGCTAGAGTAGGATCTAAATTTAACTTCGCAATAGCCCAATATGCACTCATTTCAAGTTTAAGAGGTAAGTGACAAGCCTTACCATATACCATTCGATACGGAGAAGCACCTACTGGAGTTTTGAACGCTGTCCGATATGCCCACAATGCATCATCTAATTTCATAGACCAATCTTTTCTAGTAGGACCAACGGTTTTCTCTAAGATAGATTTTACCTCACGATTTGAGACTTCGGCTTGACCATTGGCTTGTGGATGATAAGCAGTAGATACACGGTGTCTTACACCATACTTCTCTAGAACAGTCTTCATATACTTATTAACGAAATGAGTACCTCCATCGCTAATAATTACTCTTGGAGTGCCATGTCTAGTGAAAATATGTGACTTTAAGAACTTAATCACCACTCTTGAATCATTAGTTGGCAAAGCCACGGCTTCTACCCATTTAGACACGTAATCAACAGCTAACAAGATGTAGAGGTTACCATTTGAAGGAACGAAAGGACCCATAAAATCTATACCCCAAACATCAAATATTTCAACTTCTAACACATTATTACGTGGCATCTCATCCCTCTTGGATATATTTCCGGTAAATTGACATCTTTCACATCTTTTAGCATATTCATGACAATCTTTAATGATAGAAGGCCAATAAAAACCAGATTGTAATACCTTAGCAGCAGTTCGATCTCCTTTGAAATGTCCACCATACGATGAATCGTGACACCCAGCAATAATCGCCTCAATTTCTTCCTTGGCTACGCATCTCCTTACCATTTTATCAGCACACACTTTGTAGAGGAAAGGATCCTCCCAAAAGAATTGTCTTGCACGATGAGCTAATCTTTTTCTCTCTTGATAAGTTGAACCTTTAGGGAAAGAACCACTTACCACTAAATTTGCAATATCCGTATACCAAGGAGCTTCATAATCACGAACCACGAATAAACTCTCATCTGGAAATTCTTCTCTAACTGCTTCAGTACCATTATTCAACTCTGAACCTTCTAACCTCGATAAATGATGTGCAACCTGATTCTCACACCCTTTTCTATCCTTAATCTCTAAATCGAACTCTTGAAGAAATAAAACCCATCTGATTAACCTCGGTTTAGCATCCTTCTTCTCCATAAGATATCGAATCGCTGAATGATCTGTATAAACAATAACTTTCGCTCCAAGAAGATAAGAGCGAAATTTATCGAATGAATACACAACCGCTAGCAATTCCTTTTCTGTAACTGTATAATTAACTTGAGCACCATTAAAAGTTTTACTAGCATAGTAAATCGAATGAAAAACTTTCTCTTTTCTTTGTCCTAATACAGCTCCCATACACAAATCACTCGCATCACACATAACCTCAAAAGGCAAATTCCAATCTGGAGGTAACACTATAGGAGCAGAAATAAGCTTTTCTTTGATTGCTTTGAAGGCTGCTAAACAAGCTTCATCAAAAAGGAATTTGGAATCTTTTTCGAGTAAGTTGCATAACGGTTTAGCAATCTTAGAAAAGTCTTTGATAAATCGCCTATAAAAGCCAGCATGGCCAAGAAAACTTCTTACCCTTTTAACGGAAACAGGAGGGGGAAGAGTTTTAATTACCTCTATCTTCGCTCTATCGACTTCCAATCCAACACTCGGAACTTTGTGACTCAGAACAATACCTTCTCGAACCATGAAATGACACTTCTCCCAGTTTAAAACCAAATCTGTTTTTTTGCATCTGATTAACACTTTCTCTAAATTATCTAAACATTTATCAAAATCATCACCAAATACAGAGAAATCATCCATAAACACTTCAAGAAAGTTATCGATCATATCCCAGAAGATAGCCATCAGGCATTTTTGAAAGGTAGCAGGAGCATTACACAACCCAAATGGCATTCTGCGATATGCAAAAGTACCAAAGGGGCATGTAAATGTTGTTTTATGTTGATCTTCTGGAGCCACGTAAATTTGATTATACCCAGAATAACCATCCAAGAAACAATAGTATTCTCTTCCGGCTAATTTATCTAACATTTGATCAATGAAGGGCAAAGGAAAATGATCTTTTCTGGTGGCATTGTTCAACTTTCTGTAATACATACAAACTCTCCATCCAACTACCGTTCTTGAAGGAATTGCTTCATTTTTATCATTAAGAACTGCTGTCATTCCTCCTTTCTTCGGTACACACTGAACCGGACTCACCCATTCACTACTCGAAATGGGATAAATAATCCCCGCATCTAAAAGCTTGATCACGTCTTTCTTCACTACATCCTTCATAGCGGGCATTAATCTTCTTTGACCTTCAACTGAGCGTGCGTTAACATCTTCAAGTATGATTTTGTGTTGACAATAGAATGGACTAATGCCTTTGATGTCAGCAATTGTTCAACCTATTGCTTCTTTGTTAGCTCTTAACACACGCAACAGTTTATCTTCTTGAGGACCTGTTAAATTAGCTGAAACAATAACAGGTAGAGTTTCATTAGTACCTAAATACGCATACCTCAAGTGTGCTGGTAACAGTTTTTCTTCCAATTCCAGAGGAGATTCAATTGAAGGCTTCTTTTTAGGAATAATCTCCCCCGGCTCTCTCACAGGTTCATAGGCAAGACGCCTATACTTCGAATTTTCAGAATTTAGAGTTGCCACTGTTTCAGCGAGCTCCTCCATCATCTCAGGTGAATCTAATGTCAAAGCGGCCTGCAAGATATCATCAAAATTTAAACAATTAAATACCTCTTGCGATGCCTGCTCAACTACATCCATTCTGAAGCAATCTTCCTGAGAATCTGGGAATTTCATAGCTCGAAATACATTGAATTTGACTTCCTCGTCTTGTATCCTCATCGTTAATTCGCCATTCTCTACATCAATCAAAGCACGCCCCGTGGCTAGGAATGGTCTTCCCAAAATAATGGGGACATTCCTATCCGCGTCGTATTCAAGAATAACGAAATCAACAGGAAATATAAGTGTACCTGCCTTAACGAGGACATCTTCAATTCGGCCTTCAGGATGTGCAAGAGACCTGTCCGCCATTTGCAAGACCATTGAGGTGGGTCTTGCTTCTCCAATTTTTAGCTTATCACAGATTGACTTGGGCATCAAATTTATGCTTGCTCCCAAATCGCATAGTGCTTTTCCTTTCCATTCTTCCCCAATCGATATCGGAATAGTGAAACTCCCTGGATCAACTAACTTTGGAGGTAATTTACTTTGACAAATCGCACTACACTCTTCAGGGAGACCAATCATCTCATTATCGCAATAAGGCCTTTTGTTAGTGAGGGCCCTTTTCAAAAACTTCGTATACTTAGGAATATCTCGAATAGCCTCTAGTAACGGAATATTAATACTTAAGCCCTTCACTCTATTGAAGAATTTCTGAAAATCACCCAAATCACCCTTTTTCTGAACTCGAGATGGAAACGGTGGTGGAGGGCGATTACTAACAATATCGTCTTTCTTCTTTGGAATCTCACTTGGCCTCACTATTTCTTCAACCTCAATATCTTTCTCACCCACTTCCTTTTCTTTTCTTGGAACTTCTTTTTCTTTCATAACGGGAAAAGGAGGTGGAGGAAGGTTCTTACCACTTCTTAATGTCACAGCTTTGCAATCTTCACGTTGTATTGGATTCTCAGTGTCTCTAGGGAGTTGCCCTTGTGGACGTTGATTCAGCTGTTTATTAATTTGACTTATTTGATTCTGTAACAACTTCATGTTTGCGTCAGATGCTTGTTGACGTTCCATAGCTTGTGTTTGAAGAGCAATTAAACTTTCAACTGTTTTCTGAAGGATGACTACTCCTTCTTGTGGATGGGCAGGTAAGGCTTTTTGGTTTAAAGTTTCATCGTAAGTATTCTGAGGAGCTTGTCTTTGTACATAATTACCCTGATTCTGTCCTCCTTGATAATTGTTGTGTGGTCTTGGATTGTAGTTGTTACCTTGGGGACGCGGCTGATACGCATATGTAGGATTGGCTGCCCCATTAGGATTTGAGTATTGAAACCCAGGATGGTTTCTGTTAGGCTGATATCCATTACCACTCGAATTGAAGTTACCTCTGTTGGACACAAACATCACAGGCTCTTGGTTATTCAGACAATTTTCCTCATCATGATCATCTACTCTGCAAATCGAACACATATAAACCTCTTGTGCAGCTTGAACAACTACCTTCTTACCCGAAAATCCTTCTTTTACAGCTAAAGTAAGCTGTTTCAATTGTTGCTCTATAGTAGTCTGAATTTTATTCTCAAGCGTAGCAAATTTTTCTTCCATATTAACATTATTCACTCCTTTAATTAGTGTTCTTACCGAAGTCCACCCAACTTCATTCTTGACTGTTCTCTCTAAAATGATTTTAGCATGAGCGGGTTGAACTTAAAGGAAACCTGCACCACATAACAAATCCAACTTCTCTCTTGAAGCTCCCTCAAGACCTTTGTAAAATATTTTCAGTTGTTGTTGTTCGGTAAAGCCATGATCGGGAACCCTTCGTAAACACATCTGAAATCTCATCCAACTCTTACCCAAGGTTTCATCATATTCTTGACGGAAATGTGTTAATTCAAGCTGATCATCTAACCTCATGTTACTTGGGTAAAATCTCTCGAAGAAAGCAGTTTCTAATTGGTCCCAGTTTGTTATCTTCGTTGGATCTTGCGTATCGTGCGACTCACTCGCTCCATCAATGACAAAGAATCGAAACGCAGCAAAATACAATTGTTCCCTTGAAACCCCTTGTGTGATGTACGAATCACAAATCTGCTTAAATTTCTGAACGGCTCGGATAGGATCTTCTTGTGGTCTACCACGAAAATTTCCAAAGTTTTGGAATTGCGCTATCGTACCCGAATCCGGACGAAATCTTGGAACATTAATATCTGGAGCACCTACTCCTAGAGCAGGAGCACGAAAAGGAGTCTCTGGTGGGCCATTAACAAACCATGGATCTTGATTCATCACTATTTGAACTTGAGGATTAGGATTCAGTGGTTGAACTTGAAGAATAATGCCTGGAGCTAAAGGTTGGCCATTTGCACCTAGCTGGCCTTGTTCATTATTCTCTTGATTCTGAAGATTGATATTCCATTCTGTTAACTAACTCTTCTACTTCTAAAGCTTCTTGTTCTCTCCTTCTCTTGTTAGCAAGTTTGATCAACGATTCTGGATTATTAAGAATCGGAGGTGTTGGCTCTAGATCCTTAAATAGTCTTCTTCGCATACACCAAACCTAAAAACCTGAAAAAGATAAACAAACCAAAAAGCGTAAAACTGATAAAAATAAATGCAACTATCACTAAAGGATAAACACCGTGGTCACACGCTACCGTCCCCGGCAGCGGCGCCAAAAACTTGGTGGTCCTTTGTGTGTTCTAAAATAAATGCAATAAATAATCGAACCACAACCGCAAGTGTACGGTTGTCCCAAGTAGTATAATTGATAAAACAGATTCGTTCCAAGGATGGGATGGTTGACTACAATGCTTATCTATTAATGAGTGATTGCACTTATGAAAGTAAATAAAGATAATATGTTTGTTTGGTTTTGTATTAATGCTAAGTAAATGAAAGACAATTATTAAAATGCAAATAAAAGCTAAGACGCAAGTAAATGATGTAAAACGCAGTATGAGAAGTAGCACTTGAGAACGCAAGGATCCTCCCAATCCTATTTCCTAACTTATGTTGTTTAAGGGCTAAATTGGTCAATTACAATGGTCGGGATTCTAAATTCCTTATACCCCCGTCAGGGTGGACTATAAGGCGATCCTAGAGTGTCACTAGTCCCGTCAGGGTAAATATGATCCACTTTTGGATGATTAAGTTTTATTACCTCATTGGCCCTAGAATTAGCTAAGTTCGTCAGAATCAATAGCTTCTATCCTAGATTGAATAAATGGTTCTGTACCTAAACCCTCTGTCAGGATGATCCAATCGCCACTAATTGGAATAGCCTAGATACTAACATCTGTTCCTAGTTCATGACTCTAAAAACAGTAAACATTCACAATTTATCGAAAAGAGTAAAAGTCTCAATCTAGTTTAATTTAACAGAAACCCAACTTCAACATACGAAACTCAATAAGATTGGGATTCACCCATTAATTGTTCTCAAGCACTAAAATGAAATTAGCTCATACTAATAAAAAGAAAAACTAAATTAAATGTAAAATAATTCATATTTGATTAAAAAATTAAAGATAAGAAAAACCTAATTTCCGGAATAGGAATGACTACGAACGGAGATATAGACCCACTCCAGCTCTTGTAGCTTCTTCTTTCTTCCTTCTGTTGCTTCTCTCTGGTGTTTTAATCTTGCAGAATGTGAATTGTATGAAAAATAGAAGTCAAATGCCCCTTTTATAAGTGAAAAAACGGATTAGGGCTTGGACTTAAGAATAAAACACTAATTAAATGTCCAAGCCCAATTTCTAAGCCCAAAATCCCGTAACTGTTGATACACCTTCACTAAAATGGATTTTCCCGATTCGTTATGACTCCGATTGACTTGATTCCAGTTGCTAAAGTTCTGTAACTCGATAAGGAACGTTTTCTATTTAAAGGTCAGCGGCTAAATCATCTCTTAGGCACCTCGAAATCAGCAGTCTATGGCCTGGAAAATGGATTTTCAGCTCTAAAAATAATATCTTCGGGATTTATCTTCAAGTCTTGACTCTATCTCTTGATCTTTGACTTTCTCCTCGGATTCCTCTTCTAGCTAACATCTAAAACCTGTAAACTTTACACTAAAAATACCAATATTACGCGCAAAAGCTTAATAAATTAAAAATGCTAGAATTAAAAGAGGAAAATCATATTATTGCATATTTAGTCCAAAAGTCTATCAAATTGATTAAATAAACACCAAAAATGATGTCTCCTAAGGGCATAAGACATCAGCACTCTTGAAATTTGTAACTCTTGATCATAGGTGGAACAAGCTTTATTTAGGTTAGGAAAGGTGTTAGGATGCTAAATCTCTATGTGGGTATGATGGAATTAAGCTTTGATGATATGGGTTTAAGGAATTGTGGATGAATTTTGAAAATTTAGGCTCTTGATTCATGGATTCTAGGTGCTTTGATATGATTTGGGTGATTGAATCTTCTTTGTAATGATGTAGGGAAGGATTTGGATGTGAATTCATGGTGATTTGGTAGTGTTTTGATGTTAGGTGAAGGTTTGTTGAAACTTTAACGGAGTTGGGAGAAGTTTGGAGAAGAAAGTGAGGCTTAAGGATTGAGAAATTCAGACTAGAACTCGCCTCCTCTTCTTTATAACCTAAAAAACAAAAAAATTTCTTTCTCGAGCGGCATTGGGCGGTATACCAGTGGTATGGCCCGGTATACCGGAGCTACGGTTCCTTGAAATCTATGCTTCGGCAAAAAACACGAGTTGCGAACACGTGGGCTCGGGTTTTGGTCTGTATGGTGTACCGGAGGAATGGCCCGGCATACTGGTGCGGTCAGTTTTTGAAACTCTCCTCTCGGCAATGAACTCGTGATGCGCACCCGTGGGCTCGTGTTTCTGACATGCGGTATACCGCCTGTAAGGTCCGGTATACCAGTGGCAGGTCAGAACATGCCCACAAAATTCCGTTTTTGCTTCCCAAACTTGATTTCTTTACTATCTGAACATCAAAAACACTAATACCTTTCTCAAATATGCAATATCAACTAAAACAACTAATCTAAACTAAAATATAACAACATAAATTACTATGGGATGTCTCCGAAAGGGAACTTTTGTTTAACGTCTTTTAAAGTTAGACGAGTTACCTCGATTATTTCTTTTTATAGCCTCCCAAGCAGTGAGTAAGGTGATTAACACTTACCAACTTGAGCTTGCAACCCTCGATAGCTTTTATTTCGACCACTCATTCTGAGATGATTTGCGTGATAATGTAGGGCCCTATCCAAGATCTGCTATGTTTGGTGTTGGGAGATTTCCATTCCACCTCGTGTCCTACCCCAAACTCAATATTTTTCTCCATGGTTTCTTGAGGGCTTACAGGTTCTGTCTTCTTGGTTACAACTCTGATTGGATATAGTTCTTTTGAATCATTTTTCTTTTTCTTCTTCCCCAAAACATAGAATGTTTCAGATTTATCTTCAACACGGAGAGTCACGGTTCCCTCATTCACATTCACTATGGTATCATTGGTGGCTAGGAATGGACGCCCAAGAATGAATGGGACGTTCTTATCTTCTTTATAGTCATGAATAATAAAGTCCATGGGAATAATAAGGTTACCTACTTGGACGAGCACGGCCTCGATTACTCCCCACAGCTTTGCTATTGATTGATCCGCAAGCTGTAAGATTACGGATGTCGGTTTCGCATCACTAATACCAATCTTCTTGAATACACTTTTGGGCATGATATTCACACTTGCCCCTAAATCACACATAGATTTTCCATAAAATATGCCACCTAATTTGATTGGGAGGTTGAAACCTCCAGGATCTTTAAGCTTCGGTGGTAATCTTTGCTGAACTTGTGCTGATATCCCTTCATTGAGTGTCACAAATTTGGATCTTGTGAACCTTTCTTTATTGGAGAGTGCCTCCATAAAAAATCGATCATAGTTTCACCTTCCTTTCATAGCTTCGAGTAAAGGGACGTTAATTTTTACTTGTTTTAACGCCTCTATACACTTATGTTGTTGCTCCTTTGGATAAGCGGGATAGTGGCAATGTACGGGTGGGTGCCTTACTCTACTTCTCTCTTGAATTCTTGGTTCCTCAACCACCCTTGGCTTCTTACTTTTATCGTGTTCAACTTCTTCAACCCAATCTTCAACAATTATCTCATCTAAGTTCATCTGACTTACGTTTGACTTGTTTGGTAGAACATCCCCTTTTGAGGGAGATGGTGGCGTTTCTTTCATCTTTTCAGCTTGAAGACTAATAGTCTTAACCTTGTCGTCAACGTATTGGATCTTCTTCATGTTAGAAGTTGTATCTTGGGTCAATTGTAGGAGTTGACTTTGCATTTGTTCTATGATTGTAGTGAGCCGCATCACATTCTTTTCTAAAAGTTGATTATGTTGTTTCAGGTCTTGATTCTGTTATTGCAGGCTTTTCACTACTGATTCATCGATCTTTGACTCAAGTCGGCTCATATAGTCCTTTGAGAAGTTGATGAATTAACTAATAGTCTCTTTTAACTTAGTGAATTCTTCTTGAGGACGTGATTGAGCTTTACTTACATTATGCACATTGCAGCCTGGTAGTTGTTTAGCTTGATTTTCATAGGCTTGTTCTTGCAGGTATAACTGTTGAGGTGGCATTGGGATGCTTTCCTTAACTGTTATAGCGAGTTGTTGTATTTGATCTTGCAAGCTTGAAAACCTCGCTTCTGTTTATTCGTTAGTGGTAGGAGTTTGTTCTTGTGGCCAACTTATGTCGGTCTCGATGATTGTTTCCATACCACTCTTTGCTTCTTTAGGATCCATAGAGACAAAACTACCACGACCCATATCATCTACTCTCAGCCTTGACTTTCTACCGAGTATATTATGGAATATGGATAATTGTAATTGTGGCGTGTATCCATGTATTGGATATCTTGCCAACATCTTTTGAAATCTCGTCCATGCTTCGCCAACAATCTCTCCGGCTTCTTATAATAAATTCATAAGCTCCAATAGTTCCTTCACTCGCATACTTGTAGGATAAAATTTATCAAGGAATCTTTCTTGAACCTTGTCCCAATTTGGTATTAGCTCGGGAGGTTGATCATCTAACCAATCGCTTACTTTCCCGGTCAAAAAAATTGAAACATTAAATAATACATTTGTTCTTGCGTAACACCTTCATTAATGTAGGCATCACAAAATTGCATGAATTTCTGAACAGATCAGACCGGATCTTGATGTGTATTATCAATGTATTTCCCAAAGCTCGCGAATTGATTAATTAGGTCAAGATCGGGCTCGAATCGAACGGCTTGAATAGTTGGGATGCGAATCCCAATGGGTTGCACTCGAATCTGACTAGGAAAACCTAGCTCTAACCGTTGATTAGCCATCTAAAACCTGAAAAAGACTAAAACAAAAAGAACGCGTAAAACTGAAAACAAATAAAATCTTCTACACTAAATAAACACAAAATAGATTTAACTTAAAGATAAATCCCCGGCAGCGGCGCCAAAAACATGGTGGGGGAAAAGGTTTGATAAAATAAGAGATAAATAAAGATAATAATAAAGAGCACACGCCCTTGAGAACCACAGCACTCACTGCAAGTATCACAGATCGTTTGCAAGTTTTAATGATAAGTCAAGTTCATTCGCAGGGATTTAATCCGTTAGATCTACTTGTATTAACTAGGCGTAGATGAATTTAGATGTTTTAAAATAAAATATAATACGAGGAATAATTATCAGATAAAAACTAATAAATAAGAGTGCAGATAAATTAATATGAATGTAAGTCTAGATAAATTAAGGTTACCAATGTGAGTCTATTACTAAATTGTTATTCTAATCTATCACACCTTGAGCATTATATATTAACCAGGATTCTAAATTCTACCTAACCTCTATCAGGCTTAGGAGCAACCTCTCCACTACCAAGGAACTTGGGTAAAGAAACCTTGAATAATGATTGGTGGTTAAATCAAACATTTATGGTTATCTAGTTAGGCAAAGGATCAAAACTAGACGATTATGTGGTGTTGTCAATAACTAAGAATAATCCTAAGATTGGCCAAATCTAGGGTTGTAACAATAAGTAAAAACACATAATAACAATATACGACAAGCTCAAATCAATTAAAATAACAATTAGTATTAATGAATGTAGACAAAATAATAACCCAACAGTTAAAAGTAAAACTTACAAAATAAAATCTTAGAAATATGGTGAAACCACAAATCTATAGCTAATTACCCTAAATATAGAGAAGGTGAGATGTAGAAGAGGAGTTCGTCACTCTCCAACTTCGTGCTTCTTGTCTTCCTCTCTAGGTTAGCTTGTTTCTTGGATGAATAGCTTGATACTAAGGATGAATAATAAATATAAGAACTAAGCTATTATTTAAAACTGATAAAACACAAGCAAGGACTAAGCCTAAACTTGGAACTGAGAAAGGACATGTTTACAATGGTTTAAGGTTGTATTTATAGGTGTCTTGGAAGCCCTAATTCGTTTTCTTGAAGGAGAAGGTAAGTAATGGACTCCTAGCCCAACTCAAATTCGTAACCCTAAAATATAGAATCAGCCTCGCTTTTGTTTTGGTCATAATAGCTTCAACACTTATCCGTTTGACGCGTATAAATAGTCGAAATTCATCGTCTCGGAAAGATATTTAACTTTTCTCTTGACCATTCTTCCAAATTACTCACCGATTTTGAGATAAAAAGCCGTTTTGTGGTCGTAGGTGGTGAAATTCAGATTTATTTGGCAACTCTATCTTTCCATATTTTAGCTTTTGTTTCCTTATCTCCAATTTCCATGCATATCTTCTTTCCTTTTATCTCTTGAAATTGACTTGGTATCTAATTAATCTCCATATATATCTTTAAAGTTTCACACTAAATAAATAATTAAACCCAATATGCTCTAAAAATAATAAATCATTAAATCAAGACTAGAAATAGGAAAGTGCAATATATCATGAGAATATCGACTACTAGACTTCCTAAAACACTAAAAATGATGTCTCTAACTAATATTAAATCATCACAAATGAGGAGACATCAAGTATTAATCATGTCCTATATTTTAGGAAACGAATTTGATTTGGAAAAGGATTCCAATAACTTGACTTCCACTCAAAGATTTCAACGTAACACCTATAAATACAACTATTCACCTTTGTAAACATTGTCCTTGCTCGAATATTAGTCCTTAGCATCAAGTTTTATTATCCAAAGGATCAAGAAGACCTAGAGAGGAAGACAAGATGTTGGAGACTCACAAACTCCTCTTCTCCACCCTATCCCTCTATCATTTGGGTAATTTGAATTAGATTCTTTATCTTAAATTTGTTTCTAATTAATTTTATCCTTAGTTTATTTCTATTTATATAGTTATGAACTAATTTCCCCATAAATTGGGTTTCATATGTATAATCTTTGAATTCTAATTCTTTATTTGTTTTCACGTTATTTGAGATTAAACTTTTTAAAATAGATTGAGCTTCTTACCTTTATACCTGTTTTATGTTCTTTATTTCCAGACCTAATCTTGATCACGTTAGGACTGTCTTTTTTAGTTGGATGGTCACATGGAAGGGGTGTTCAACTATAGATACACCACATAAACGTCTAGTGTACGGTAGTGATCCTGACAGGCTTGCCTAACTAGATAGTCACTATGGTTTGATTTAGCCACCGATCATTGTGCAGGGTCCCCTTATCCAAGTCCCCTGGTAATTGTTAGGTTGCCACCTAAGTCCACCCAGAAGGGGGTTAGGAGGAATATAGGATCATGACTATTTACTCTAAGATATTTAGTTACCCTTATAGCTAGAATCAGATTTCGAAGGATAAGTGCATGCTAGCAATCCTAAACTATATTTCTCATCTCCATTCTTTAGTAATTATTTATTTGCATTATTATATTCCAAATCTGAAAACCAAATAAATATTGTTTCTGTTATTTTTCTTTTTGTCAAACAAGTAATTTCTCCTACACTTCTGTATATAAACAAGTAGTTCTAACCGATCAAATCTGTGCGAACGAACTTTACTTATCATCTAATATTGCAAACGATATTTGATTCTTGCAATGAGTTTCTGTGGTTGTTAAGGGTGTGTGTCCTTTTCTTTATTATTATTTAAATCATTATTTTATCACACCTTTTCTCCCACCAAGGTTTTTGGCGCCACTGCCGGGGATTTATCTTTGACTTAGTTTATTTGTGTTTATTTAGTGTAGAAGTGCTTATTTGTTTCCAATTATACGCTTGGTTTTTGTTTTTCTCTCTTCACAGGTGATACATTTAGGGTAATGAAGCAAGTCTAACAAACTCTTGAAATATGTTTGGAGGAAACTATTCAAATCCCGGTCCATTCAACTATAGGATAAACTCTTCACGATATCAAAAATGGAGTTATAACTTCTACCAAACATCTTATCAACCCCCGCAAGAGCAAAGATAGTACAATCAACGGACCGGTAATGTTCAATAACCTCCACAGATAACTCTTTGCAAATTATAATGGAAGGCAAGAGAAGAGGTGCAATAGGTACATTGAGAAAGTTTGATAATAAAGTTTTATGGTGATAGAAAAGTTAATAAAATTTCAAGAGGCTAGACTCAAGCAGCTATGATATGAACATGAATGGAACATTCTATAGATGGAATAGTTTGAGGGTGCCCCAAGAACCGGCTAATGCATCATCACATCATGGATACTTTGTACGCTCAACTTGCACCACCACAACTCCACAAAAGCATAGAGTGGAAGGAATTCATGGATTCGAGTGATAGTAAATATGTGATTGGGGATGTTGGATTACTTGAGACATAAGCGTGTATAGAGGAATGTTTTCTTGCAAAGAAATGGATTGGAGCTAACTTGTTGATGATCAAAAAGTAGTTAACCCGGCAAGAACAATCCTCATATATCACCTAGTCTAGAATTTCTTTCGTTGTGAGAATAAGAAGGAGAAACGGAGATACTACCCACCCCCTGCAGAGATCGATTAAATCAAAATTTAGGTGGGCAGATTTCAATATTATTATACCAAGCAAGAGGCGAGATTAAGCGGAGGAGCATCACAACAGTCTTAATACAATTTTCATGGCAGGTAACGCATCGAACTTAACGACGTAATATACAAAAGTGCTTCTTGGGAGACAACTCATGTTTTAATTGCTATAGTGATTTAGATTTTTGGTGTTCATTATTTAGTTTATGTGTTTTTGAGTACGTATGACAGTAATGAGGAAGGTATGAGTGTTTTTTATGTGCATGATAAGTAAGAATCGAGTTTGGGGTGAAAAAGATTGCAAAAAAACCAAGTCACGCAGAGCAGACCGGACTAGTGGCCATATAGTCAACACAGGACCATAATTGGTCAAAGAGTTATTTTTGGATGAACAACTCTTTGCTGTAAAAAACGTTTTTGTTCCTTGGTATGCAGATATATTAACCTCCTAGTGAGTGGGGTATTTCCTACAGATTTTAATCCACGACAATAAATAAGGTTAAGCCGTCGAGCCAAGCAGTTTTTCTGGGATGATCCTTACATCATCAAGGTGTGCAGTGATCAAGTAATTAGAATATGTTTTCATGAGAAGGATATTACAAAGATCATTGCAATTTTCCATGGCTCACCATATGAGGGCCACTTCAAAGGCGATAGAATCGCATAAAAAATTCTTCAAGCCAGTACTATTGGCCCTCAATTCACAGAGATTTCCATTGACACATCCAGACATATCAAAGATTCCAAATTACTGGCCACATATGAAAAAGGGACGAGATGCCACTCAACAATGTGCTAGAAGTAGAAATATTTGATGTTTGGGAAATAGACTTCATGGGACCATTCATCTCTTCCAATGTTAATCTTTATATCTTGCTAACAGTAGACTATGTTTCCAAGTGGGTAGAAGCAATGGCGACACCAAGGAACGATGCTAAGACAGTTGTCACGTTCCTCAAAACCAACATATTCTCAAGACATGGAACGCCACGTGTTCTCATCAGTGATAAAGGTACCCACTTCATCAACGTTTAGTTGAGAGCCACGCTTCATAAGTTGGGGGTGAGACACCGTACCTCAACATGTTATCATCCCTAAAATAATGGTCAAGATGAAGTCTCTAATCGAGAGATCAAATCAATCCTAGAAAAGACAGTGAATAAAACGAGGAAAGACTGGTCAATTAAACTTAATGATGCTCTCTAAGCTTATCGAACAATATTCGAAACACCAGTGGGGGTATCCATACCGCATGGTAAACTCAAGTCCCATTGGGAGGACCATACATTGTTACAAAAGTAACACCTCATGGCGCGATTGAAATCGAACACCCAAAAAAACAAAGGACCTTCATGGTCAATGGTCAATGCCTGAAGATATACCATGATAGTAATGATTTCGCACAAGAGGAGGCCATGTACCTCTTTGAAAATGAGTAACGCGAGGTAACCCGTCGAGCTTAACGACGTTAAACAAAATCCATTTAATTATATATTAGTATAATTGCTTTCTAGTTTAATTTTTGTTTTGTAGTGTATAATCTTAAGTTAATGTATAATTTTAATGTGTTTGCAAAGCTAATAGGAGAGAATGGTAGTGCTTTATTGTGTAGGATGCTAAAATTATCAGTTTAGGGTGAAAAAGAGGAGATTTTTGCATGTTCAGCAAATCCCACCGGCTACCTGGTCGCATGACCGGCATGCCGGTGCCATCGAAGGGTCGTGACGGTCCACAAATACGGTATAAGTTAGAAGTATTACATGCTTTGATCGGCATGTCGGCCATACAACCGGCTAGCCGGTCTAAGAAACGTGTCGTTACTCCCGTCAAGGGTCGCAATGGTCCAAGGTCAGTGAATTTAAAAACTTGGACCGGCATGCCGACCACTATGAGTGACTAACCTGTGCAAGAAAAAGGGTCGTGATGGTTGTTGGCCATGGTGTAAAACAAAAAAATTGAAGAAAGGGACCGGCATGCTGGCGTTCTGAGCGGGTAGCCGGACCGACAATATGTCGTCATTCGCGACAATCAGTGCTACAGTTTGGGAATAATGTAAACATCACCGGCAAGCCAGTGAGATGCCCCATAGGCTAGTGCGATGGCGGTTTGAAGAGTAAGTAAGAGACATTTTTAAACTCTAACTTTGGAAAACCTAAACCTAGCCTCTTTCAACTTCACCAAGACAAAAATTTCAGTCCCAAACTCTATAAAAACACCTTAGAGCTTGTTCAAACCTTCAAACAGCACACAAAAACACAATAAATATTTCCTCCATCCTCCATAATTACATAATCTCCATCAAATCCATCCCATAAACACCACAAAACATTTACGACAATCAAGCTTTCAAGATTTCTTC
Organism: Nemophila menziesii; assembly: GCA_029959085.1. Classification (NCBI taxonomy): domain Eukaryota; kingdom Viridiplantae; phylum Streptophyta; class Magnoliopsida; order Boraginales; family Hydrophyllaceae; genus Nemophila; species Nemophila menziesii. The sequence goes on from JARWIR010000004.1 coordinate 29,033,277, forward strand.
CATCACAAGTAAACTTATTGCCTTCCTCTATTATTCACAATCCACCATCCAAACAAAAACCTTGAGCCACACCAATCATTCAAAACTTTAAATCATACTTAGTGCATCTTGAGTTGTGGGTTAACAAAGATGGCAAGAAGAACAGATCATATAGATTACAAGAGGAAGAGTTCTGTATTAGGGAAGAAAAGGACTTTCCTTGAGGTAAAAAAGAGAAAGCCATCATCATTGATGAGACAATTGCAAAGAATCCAAATATCGAGGTAAACACACAAGAACCACTACATGAATATAACATGATAAAAAGAGTACCAGCCAATCCAAAAGAGAAGGAACCTATAGCCAAGGATCAAGGCTCATCTTCAAATATTCAAATTATTTTAGATTAGGCTCTTTTTAAATATCAAGAACGGGCAGAAGAGTTACATAAACAAACTAACAAAGTTGGAAGACATAACCCACTCTTGCTTAATTCAACAACTGAAGATGATCGAAAATCTTGATAGGATCATGGATATGTTGGAAATAAAAGATGGTTCTCCTTCAAACTATGAGTGGAAAAAATGGTTTATGGTCAGGTACCATATCCTCATCCCTTTCCTTAATTGTTTATGTGTTAGTTTAGTTTAAATTTTATTTTCTTTATTGAGTCTTTTTGAGAAGTGGGGACGCGACTCAGTTTTGAGTTGGGGGTGGGGATTCGTTTTCCTCATCTTTCTCTTTTCGTTTTTAGCATAAGATTTAAAAAAATTAGGCTTATAATTGGCATAGCATATGGTGAATGTCCCTATTTAGCATATGGACTCGTAAACAAGTTAGATAAAATATATATGAAAAAGATTGAGAATGAAGTGGACCAGCAAAGTGGAAATTTGTCATGTAATCATCATAAAGATTTGTTGGGTTATTTGGGGATGTAAATCAGAGCATCAAAATTGGGTTGAGTGAGAACATCTTCGAGTGAAGCTCAAGCTCTAAGGCAATTCGTTGATGGTTAGTGAGGAGAGAGCTAAAAGCTCACTTTTCATTATCCAAATATATATATATATCGTACCGTCCCTAGGCAAACATTACAACCGTAAAGACCTTAGGATTTCTAACTACTTGGTTGAGGAACATTGGAACGATTAGGGCATAGGAAGGTGAACCATTGGATATTATATTAGGATCTATGATCACCTTGTAGCCGTCAAACACAAACTAAGTGAAAACCTCTCCTTCTGGCATTGCAAAGTTAATCTGGACTTTAATTTATGGATTGTTGATTATGTGTATATGAAGTGTGTATGTGCATTACTTCTTTGACATTACTACATGAGACTTTTTAGATATTTTTCTCTAGGATCATTCATTGTTTCCAATGCTTATTCTTATTCTTCTCTATATTTATTGTTGACTACCCTACTGTTCTTAACTGTATTGTGTCAGAACGATACAACTTTTAGTATTGGGTCTTGATGGTCTCCATTTATGTGATAGAATAATCTAGTCATGAGATATAATTTTAGGGGTATTTAGTACTTAATTTCAGGATTTTCCCCCATTTATTCATACTTCACACTTTCTTGTCTAGTTTTAGGTGTTTTGCTATTATTAGAGCTTTTGCGCGTAATTTATGTGTTATTTGTATAGAACTAAGGTATTGGAAGCTATTTCCCCTCGGGTATAATGATAAAAAGTGAAGAAAATCAAAGAAAACCCCTTAGTCATAATTGAAAAGGAAAAGTTTAGTTATAATTGGAAAGTAAAGAATCTGCCATGCTGGAAAAACGTTCACTAGTTGTAAATCTGCAGAAAATCAGTTACGAATTTGGAGGAACCCTTTTAGGAGAATATAGATATTTGAATTACGGTCGTTTACATATAAAATATAATTAATTCCGATAAGTAACGAAAGAGATATGACCAAATCAATCTGGAAAGGTTAATCTTGTTCCTACAATTTAGGAATACGGATTTTAGTAAGATTTGGACTCCTTGGCTTGAGGAACACTCTAGGTTTCGACCTAACCTCTATATATATATCCACTTTTACCTTAATAAAATCACCCTTGGTCAGTCCCTAATCATCTAAAGACCAAGAGGAAGCCTAGATCACGAGAGAAGATTAGAAGAAGGAACTCGGAAGCTATTAAGGTCATTCCAACCCTTCCCGTTTGTAATTGTTTTTCTTTCTTTCTTTAGTATGAACTAATTTTTTAGCTTGAGAATAGCATATGGGTATGAACCTAGAATTTATTAATCGTTATTTGAATTTGGTATGTCTTTATACATTTAACTAAAATTGGTAGTGATAGCTCCGTTTTTATGTGTTTTGATTTAATGTATGTAGTTCTTGCGGTGTACAACGTATAGTTTTACCATAGTAGTTGGATGGTCACCTCGACAATGTGCTCAACTACTGAAATACCACATAAAACGTCTAGTGTGCGGTAGAGATCCAAAAGGTCTTGCCGTATAACACAGTCACTAAGGTTTGATTTAACCACCGATCATTGCTTAGGGTCCCCTTACCAAAGTCCCCTGGTAATTTTTAGGTTACCTATTAAGTCCACGCGAAAGGGGGTTAGGAGGAATATAGAATCCTGGCTATTGTATATCACATAATTCTCCCTTAAATAATAACCATAGAATAAAGCTACTGGAGATTACTTGCTACTTCTTGAGCTAAACTCTCATACATCTTCTCCTCTCTATTTATTTTATTGTCTTTACTTTTTTCTTAGAGTCATAAAACCAAAAAATATTTCAGTTTCTTTAGCATATTATTTATTAACTTCTTTTATTTCACTTCGTAATTGCATTAGTTATAGCTCACTTTCGTAGTCCCTGAGATTGATATCCTTTTACTTACTTATTACTTGCAAACGACAAAAACCTGTGCACTTGTAGGGAGTTTTCTCGTGTTGGTATAGGGTGTTAGTTCTCATTTTATTTATCATTATTTTATAACACCCTAGCGACCACCAGATAGAGAAGGAGAAGTATTAACAGAAAGTGAGATGTAAAAGAAATAAGGTTTAAGAAGGTAAATCTCGATGAGTACAACATACGTTTTTACAGAATACGGTCATGAAGCTACCTCTTGACCTTATCAGGGCTTTAGTTGTGCTACCGAGATTTCATGGAACCACATACTAGGTTAGAGACGAAGAAAGGTGCGTTCATGATGGTACTCCGACACTCAATATTAGCTCTATTGCTAGCAAATATTCTTATGACCTTAGGGGTATGGATATTTATCCGCTGTATCACAACCACGGCCATTTTTATAGAGATATAGAGTGTACCCAAATCTGTTATGAAATAAGTTATTTATAGATGTCGTGAGCGTGCGGAGAGTTAGCGTGTTGTGCAATATTATTCAATGACGAGTAAGCAATTTAGGTCGTTACAAGACTTGACTGTAATGCAGTCCATCGCCATCCGACTCAGTAGTTACCCTCGGATTAGACATTTCAAAAGCCTACTTCTCACTATTTGCACAAGTCTTTTGATATCCACATGTTAACGTCATAATAATTTCATTTAGTACATTATCTTCAAGATTTCTATTTTGGTGGTTGTTTTACATGTTTTAGAGATTAATTTTCAAACGATGTCAAATTTTGCTTATAACACATTCAAATGATTACATGATATATTTGACAATTTAATATCATTTTATAAATGAAACATTTTTTTGGACACAGAAGAAGTTTCAAAGTTTACATATAATATTAGCCGATTCCAAGTCTCGAAAACCTTGTCGTCACCATTGACAGTGGATCGTACTCCGTGGTTACCCTTTGTCTGGCATCTTTAGCTAATATGTCTGCTCGACCACTGAATCTTCACGGGATATGTTTAAAGAAGACCGGCACAATTTCCATAGCATGTCTATTGATTTGCTTGATCCATGGTCTAAGCTACCAATCAGCAGCCGACACTTGTTGTATACCTTGAATAATTCCAAGGTTGTCCAAGAAGATGGTTACCCCCTCGTGTGTATTTTGATTGGCCCTGTCTAAAGCATAAATAATCGCCCGCGCTTCCCCTTGTGCGCTCGAGTTACACTTGGTGATCATTGAAAAGTCGGTTTGATGTCATGTAGCTTTATCAATCTGGACCACCCCGATACTTGTTAGTGTGTGTGGCTGATCAAACGAGGCATCACAAGTGAACGCAGTATTTGTCAGAAGCTCCAGATCAGTATTGTATTCATTTGTGTGACTTGTGTGTGTGTGTTTTGTGTTGCTTGACTGTTGACCCATTCATATCCAAAGTGTTCAAACATAATCTTGTTTGCGGTTCTTATAATGTCACCAGGCTCGAAATGATAGTTACTATGCATGCTTTTCATTTTTGATTTCCAGATATTCCAAATAAGTAATAGAATATAAGAGGTAACAATGTCCCATCTCCATCCACCTGTACCGAAAGTCTCAATGATCTGAAGAATCCAATCTCCCAAATCCTCCATCTCAGGATAAATGTTGATTCGGAGCGCCGAACCTGCCCATACCAATTTTTCCATTCCACATGTCAGAAGTAGAAGTTCGCCTATTTCGTGTTCCAACTTGCACCATTGACACCCGCTTTCGACGTCACAATGTCTCTTTACACGATTTCCCCCAGTTGGTCTAGCGTTATTACAAGCTTTCCACGTGAAGATTCTAACCTTCGTTGGAATATTTGAATGAAAAATGGTTCTCCAGAGTGCGCTTCTGGTTGGAACGGTGCTTGATTGTTGTGGTGACTTGTATAGTTCGGAATCTGTGAGAACCTTGTACCATGTCTTGGTTACCCGTGTGTTGCATGTGGCCGAACAAAACTGTCTGATGAATCACAGTCAAATATCTTTTTACTCAAAATAATCGGAATAGTAGGTTCCGGGAAGATTTCATCTAACAGGTCCGTGTTCCATTCCATTGAATCGCCCTTCCAGAGGACATTCACTTTATAAATTTTACAGTTACTCGGTTTTTCCAATTTCCAATGCGTATCTAAATGTTAATAGTTTCTCCATTTCCAATCTGGTATCTCCCATATTTCCGTAACATATCCCGCCCTTCTAGTAAACTTGCCCATGACCATGTTTATCGCAGGTTAACAGCGAGAAAGTTAGATTTCGGGAAATATATACCTTTAAGAAGTTTTGCTGCTAGCATGTCTGGATTATTGAGAAATCGCCAAGCTTGTGCTTCCAGTAAAGTCATGTTCATACATTTAAAATCTTTAAAGCCCATGCCTCGTATCAATTTGATCAGTGCTAGTTTCTCCCATGACAACCAATGTATTCGAGACTTTTCCCCTGAATTCCACCAAAAATTCGAGATAGCTGAAATTAGTTTGTTACAAAAGGTAATAGGAAAGGAAAAAATAGACATCGCATAAACTGGTATAGCCTGTAAGACAGCTTTGATAAGAAATTCTTTCCCCCCATCTGATAAAAGTTGTGCTTTCCACCCTTCAGTGTGTTTGAACATTCTCTCAGATATCTATTGCAACGACTGCACCTTCGACCTTTATGACAAAGTGGGATACCTAAGTACTTCTCGATATCATCTTTCTCTTCTATCCCAATTATCTGAGTAACTTGTGTCTTGCACTTTTCCATCGTATCTTTACTAAAACAAATTGAAGATTTCGTCAGGTTAATTCTTTGACCCGATCCTAGGCAATATGTGATACATTCTTGAAATTGCTCTATTTCTTAATCGCCAATTGTCAGAAAGAAAATACAATCATCTGCAAATATTAAGTGAGTGATAGCTGGACAATTTCTGGTTATTTGTATACCTTTAAGTTTACCTTGATCCACTTTCTGATCTATCAAACTAATTAAGGATTCTTTCATTAAAGAAAAAAAAGGTGACAAAGGGTCTCCCTGTCTAATTCCTCTTTCATATTTAATTTTTGTTAATCTATCCCCATTAAAATTAAGTTGGAAAGTAATGGAAGATAGACAATTCGAGATCCACGATATCCATTTATCATTAAACCCTACCTTTTCCAGAACTAATAATAAAAAATCCCAACGTACCTGGTCATAAGCTTTGGTCATGTCAAGATTTATTGCTGCCATTGGTTTGGCATTCTTCCGTTTTCGTTTCATATAAAACGAGATTTCCTGAGCTACTAAGATATTATCTTGTATCGCTCTATTTTTAATAAAAGTCGTCGGTGTAGATGACACAATTGTATTAATATAAGATTGTAACCTGTTTGCCAGTATCTTTGCTATTATCTTGTACCCAAAATTTACGCACAAAATCGGTCTATAGTCACCAATACCTTCTTGTGTCTCCCGTTTCGGGATAAGAGTAATCAGAGTTTCATTCAACTTATCGGGAGAAATATCATTTAAGAAGAAATCTTGGACCATTAGAAAAACATCATGTTTAATTATATGCCAATATTCTTAGTAAAACTTACCATTGAGCCCGTCCGGTACCGGTGCTTTTAATGGTGACATACCAAAAACTGCCTTCCGTACTTCCTCTAATATTGGTTGTTGTGTCAATTTCTCATTCATATCATCTGTAACCTTCTTTTGTATTGATATTGTGGCGTTCTCCATTTCTTCATGGTTTCTTTCTTTGAACATTTCCAAATAGTAACTTTGAAAGCTATTTCTGACTTCAGATACCTCTTTCTACCATAGTCCTTCTGCATACTTAATGTGTTGTATTCTATTTAGATGTCTTCGTTTAATGGTGGCTAGATAAAAATATTTTGTGTTTTTATCGCCATATTTGATCCAGTTTTGTCTGGCTCTGTCATACCAATATTTCTCTTCCGCGATATATGCTTTCTTTAACTCCTCCTTTATTTGAAGTTGTTCACTGATTATATCATTTGTGACCTCTTGTCTTTCTAAATTCATTAGCAGTTGTGTCAGTTCCTTAATATTGTTAGCATTATTTCGAAAAGCCCGCTTGCTCCATCCTTTTAGTGTTGTAATAGTATTATCACGTTTCCACATAAACATTGGTAGAGACCCATATTCTCCTGGATCTCCCCAGGATGTTTAGATCACCTCTTCACAGTCTTCGTGCTCTATCCACATAGTTTCAAACTTAAACCATCTGTGCCCTGTATTAAGTGTGCGGTCTTGTTGTAGAATAATCGGGCAGTGATCAGATCCAATAGCCGGTAGAATATATACATGTGCATTATTATAGCTATGTAACCAATCATAAGAAGCAAATGCCCGGTCAAGTTTTACCTTGATAGGCTTGTCAGTTCTATGGTTAGTCCAAGTAACATTCATGAGGTTGAATTTCACCTAAATTATTATTCGGGATAAAAGAATTGAATTCCGTAATACATCTATTATCAGGAGGAGTATTACTTAATTTCTCACATTGTTTTAAAATGTCATTAAAGTCACCTATAAGTACCCATGGCTTAATATTATTATGATTCTAAATTGTAATTTCATCCCAAATGTTAAGTCTATGTTCTAATTTAGTAGGAGCATGAACACATACTACATAATAGGGAAAACAAGCATCGTTAATATATAAGATTACGATAAATTGGTTAGAAATAATAACTTCTAACTTAATGTCCGCTTGCCAAAGTACCAAAATACCGCCAGAATGGTAAGCATTACCGAATGGATCCCTAATAAACCTATTAGCATATCTAAAGTTTTTTAAAACGTCTGAAGCATCCACCGCACGTAGCATAGTTTCAAAAAAAATACGCAGTTCCTGGTTTAAACCTGTTTATAACGAACTTAATACTAGAAATTGTCAGGGAAGCCCGTCTCCCCTGGCAATTTCAAACGCAAATATTCATTTAGTGTCCTCGGACGTCATAGGGACAGTCCGGATATCCCATATGACCTTAAAATTGATCAAACCAACTCTCATACTAACATTATGTAATTTACCCAATTTCTCCATTACCCAAACATGAACAGGCCCACTATCCTCTTCCCCATTGTGAGCCCAATATCTCCCCCCCCCCCCCCCCCCCACCCTCCCCTCCCAACCCACCCCACCCCTACCACATAATACTTAGAACATTCAGTAATACCAAGCCCAAAGAAGAGTTCGCTAAATGAAGCATTATTCTTAGTGTTCCATCACTTTTTTGTCATCAAACGTGATTGTCTATATGAAGTAACATTCTTAGTGTTTTTTACAAGAAAGTAGTCTTACATTTGAAATACAATCAAATATTAATTTGATAGTTGTTCTCATAAGGAGTTCGCTAAATGAAGCATTATTCATATTAGATTAGGATGAATCATATCATAGAATTATTTATCTCTTTTAAAATGTAGTGTTCCATCACTTTTTTGTCATCAAACGTGATTGTCTATATGAAGTAACATTCTTAGTGTTTTTTACAAGAAAGTAGTCTTACATTTGAAACACAATCAAATATTAATTTGATAGTTGTTCTCATGGAGTATTTCGGAACTGATAATGAGACTATGAATTAAAATTAAATATATCGAAAATGAATTTCAAAAATCTTTAAATATTAATAAAATAAATACATCCACTTAGTAAAAATTAATAAATACCATATATTGGAAAAGTTTGATTTGCATTCCTTAAATCATTCTCACGGCGAATGTTAATAATTAAATTTTACGGGCACAATCTATTTTACATTGACATTTGCTGCTATTTGGTCTCGGATTCACTAAGCATACACAATTTCGAGGGTTATAAATTGGAATGAAATTCAGGGCTGCTTTATTGCATTGAGCATTTGAAACTTTCAAGTTAGTGCTGCATATAAATCTTGTCTCAAAAGTTGCAGTACATCCTGAAATGGTGAGAAGCAAATATTTTAATTTTGCATATAAAGAACAAAAAAGAAATTCACATATATAACTATAATTAAGAAAATCATAAAAAAAATAATGTTAATTACAAAATATATATACTCACCACTGGAAAAAGAAAAATGACATAAAACAAATAGACAAAAAAGAACAAACAATGGAAATGAGAGTTTTATATTCCTTGGATCCATTATTTTGTAAGAGAATTGCATAGAATACAACTTGTGATTGTTATTACCAATGTTATATATATTGATAGATCCCAAGATTATATTCCCGAAAATTGTAGCACGAGTATGGAAACTCTATATTAAAGGAAATAACTATATTTTTTATAGTGTGCAATCAGAAGAAATCTTTATGGATAGGTAAGTCAAATCTCATATTATTATTTAGGAGATAATCTATATATGTGTAATTTTACTATATGTCCATAAGTTAATTGTTTGAGTTAGGGGTGGAAATCGGATCCGAGATTTCCGATTTCCGACTTTTCCGATCCGAAAATTCCGATTTCGGAATAGATTTTTAAGGTTCCGAAATTCCGAAATTCCGATTTCCGATTTTTCCGAAAAAATCGGATCGGAATTGGAACTACATATAAATTTCCGAAATTTCCGGGTTTTCCGATCCGATTTTATTTCCGAATTATATTTCCGATCCGATTTTATTTTCCGAATTATATTACCGAAGTATAAATTATATTTAAAATAATATTGCATGGAGTATTTGAAACATGAAAATCGATGACCTGTTTCTTTGGTTCTTGAAACATGTAATATTGCAAGATCATTTTCTGAGGTATTTTTGAAATATATTTGTTTTTTCATGTTATTGGAAAAGTAACATCGATTTAGCATTGTTTTTGTAACTACTGTTATTTTGTTACTTCATGTAAATTTTAAGTTTATTTTTTAACTATTGTTACTCTTCATGTAAGTTTTATAAGTTTTGTTTTTTACTACTGTTACTCATCGTGTAAGTTTTAAAGTACTATTCCGATTTATAACCCTTAGTTCCGCAATTTTACGAACCAAAAGTTCCGAAATTCCAACCCAAAGTTCCGAATTTTCCGAACCAAATGTTCCGAAATTTCCGTGCCGAAATTTCCGAATTTCCGGTAAATTCCGAAATTCCGAATTAGGAATTGTTTTTCCCAGTTCCGAAAAATTGGATAGGAATTGGAACAGAAAAAATCTATTCCGAAAAAAATCGGAATTTTTCCGAAATACCCTTTTTCCGATCCGTTCCTTCCGATTTCCACCCCTAGTTTGAGTTAATTACATTACAAATCCCTAAATAAATATTATGCAAAACTAGCACTATATTTACTGAAATTATTTTTTGCGTTAATTGTAGTATATGCATATTGTAATAGCTTGTTTAATTTTTTTAACTAAATATTTTAATAGCTAGGTCTTGTACGGTTTCTAGTAAAAAAAAAAAAAAGACTTGCACTCCAAAAAGAGAGATATCCCTAAACAAGCTTGGTATATTTACAATAATAATAATATTCTACTATACAAGGTACTTAAAGGAAAATACTTCCCTCTTGAGACCTTTATGGAGGCTAGACTTGGTAGTAAACCATCATGGGGATGGAAGAGCCTGCTAAGTGGTAGAGATAATATAAAAAATGACATAAAATGGAAAATAGGAAATGGTTACACTATAAATTTGCATAGTGATAAATGAATATTTAATCAAGATGAATTAGTAAAACCGAATAGTAATGAAGTTAAAAAAGTAAATGATCTTTTTATACATAATGAGAGAAGATGGAATATAGAGCTAGTAAAAAATATATACAATGATGAAATAGTGGATTGTATACTTAATACTTTCATTCCACTAAGTGGAGGTCATGACACTCCCTACTAGATTCATGATAAAGATGGTGAATTCTCGGTTAAGAAATGCTATCAAATATTAAAACAGAAAAAAGAGGATAATGAAAACAGTGAAAGTAAAACAAAAGCATCATCTTCCCATATTATTGACAAAACAGTGTGGAAAATGATTTGGAGCCTAAAAGTGGCTCCTAAAATTAAGAATTTTACATGGAAAGTAGTAAAAAACCTTCTTCCTACTAATGAAAATGTATTCAAAAGAAAAATTATCAAAAGTCCCATTTGTGATATATGTAACAAAAAAGTTGAAAACAATGAACATATGCTTTTGAATTGTGAATATGCGAGGGCTATTTGGTTTGCTTCACCCCTTTGTCTATTTACTTGCAACCAATCTACTTCTAAAGTAGATGTTTGGATGGCAAGCATCATAAACAAGGGGAAGGCAGAAAAAACCCATAATAAATTCTTGATGGAACAGATATGCACCTTACTGTGGCATATTTGGAAAGAAAGATGTGCATTTAAATTCAAAAACAGGAAAATTGACCCAATAAGAATAATACAAAGTGCTAGAAATGAATGGGATGAATACCAAAACAATAATTATCCTAATGATGTAAGAAAATCACTGAAGGATAATATAAACAAGGAAATAAACTTGGAGGATAATGAAGTGATTATGAATAATAATAATAATGCAACCGAGGCAAATGATAACACCTTGTTTGCGAGGGTAAGTAATAGAAATGAAAGTATGAAATGGATTCCCACTCCTAACAATTTTATTAAGATTAATTGTGATGCAGCTTTTGGAGTTAATAAAAGTTCAATATCTTGTGTTTCTAGGGATGCAGCAGGTAGAGTATTGGAGTGCAAAGCATGGGAAATTGCAGCCGAAAGTCCAAAGGAAGTTGAAGCTTTGGGGATTCTTAAAGATTGTCTTGTGCTCAACATAATTCATACTCTAATGTAATTATTGAGAGCGATTGTCACCAAGTGATGTTTCCTTTAGAAAATAGGTTGCCTATTATTTCTCCCATGATTTGTAATATTATTAAGAGTATTTACTTAGTTTCCGAGAACATTAATCCTACTTTATGATGGATAAATCGTAGTAGAAATAAGTTAGCCGATGGGGTAGCCAAGCATAAGCTTAGTGGCAATATGTTAGGCTCGTGTTTAGACACGTACCCAAGTAGGTTAGCTGAAATAATAAAAAAACGAGGTCATTCCTTCGGGAATTGGATAATTTTGTAATTATATTTTATTTATATGAAGTAAGGTTTGGAACAAAAAAAAAAACTCTAGTCATTTGTCCATAACAGAATCTTGTACTTTCCTTGGTTCCTCAATTTTACTTTCTTGACTTGATACTTCGTTGCTTTATGCAAGCCCTTTAAAGTTTGAGCCAATTGTTGATTGATGCCTATTAAAAAACTTATTAAGACTAAGGTACCTAGAATAAGATACTTTATTGAAAACAGCCCCATCCCAAATTACCCCTATAATTAACAATTAAAAGAAAAAGAAATTAAAAAAAAAACAAAACAAAAACTAATAAACACGCGCGCGTCCGTGAATTTTTTTTACAATCGACATAACTAATTTTAAAAAAAATCAAAAAAAATTATATTTGGATAAATCAAATTAATATTTACGTCTATGATATTTTTCGGAATTTTCTGAATTTTTTGATTTTTTTAATTTTTTTTTCGCAGACACGAAATTACATGTTTAAAACATGGAATTTCATGTTTAAAACATGGAATTTCATGTTTATTTCACAGTTTAAAACATGGAATTACATGTTTAAAACATGAAAATCCGTGTCTGCGAAAAAAATAAAAAAATTCAAAAAATTCAAAAAATTCAAAAAAATTCATAGATGTAAATATTAAATTGCTTTATTCAAAAATACAATTTTTTTTAATTTTCTGATTTTTTTTGAATTAGTTATGACGATTTTCAAAAAAATTCACGGACGCGCGCGTGTGATGGAATTAGTAGTAGTAGGTGGTGGTGGTGGTGGTGGTGGTGGTGGTGGTGGTGGAGGTGGTGATGGTTGTGGTGGATGTAGTGGTGGTTACATACATGGTGGTGGTGGTGGTGGTGGTGGTGGTGGAGAAGAAAGAAGTACCCTATTATATGTTTAATATTTAAAAATTAATATTGTATTAAAATAAAATAATATATTTAATAATAAGGGTACTAAAGGTATGGAAAATATAAAGGGGATGTTTTCTATAAATAATTACTTCATTAGGCAATTTTTTATAAAATAAATTATTGAAGACATAAAAACACAATTAAAAAGTTTAATGAAGATGTTATCAACAATAACCTCTTAAAGTTTATGAAGATGATTTTAAAGTTCTTTTTTATATGGATAAGAGGAGGCTCAATGCTTGTGATACCAAATTGCATTTACAACCAACTTTTCAAAGAGAGTGAGAAGTGTAGAAACTTAGTTTCTAGATGATACTCAACAAAAAGTTGATAATTTATTATTCGAACAAAAAAAAAGTTGATAAGCAATTATTTTCATGATAGGTTTAGGATCAGACACAACATCAGAGGCAGACCCTTTTACGGCCCGAGGCTCAAACTCTCATGAACCCGTAAATTTTATAATACGTAATTATAATTTTGTCCCGCAAAATAATTAGTCTTTTCTGAACATTTATGTAAGACATGTATGCTTAAAGGATCACATAAGTTATTATGGCTTAGTGGTTTATGAATTTTATATTTTAAAATTAGGCGTTTCAATCTTAGCAATTACTTTATCATTTTTCCAAATAAAAATTTATGTTATAAATTTGTCAATTTTGATAAAACATATTTATATATAATTTGTATTACTCCAATATAATTATAATATTTAGTTTTTATAAATGATTTATTTCTCATATTTATGCATTAAAATATTAGTATAACATATAGTATATTAATATAATAGTAATTATATTATATAAATTAAGTGTATATAATGGTGTTGGTTTATATATTTTAGGAACGGGTAAACTCGTCAATTTAAACAAAAAATGTAATAACGTTGGATCATCATATATGTTTATGTGTCATATTTTTACCTTAAAAGATTTCGGGAAACGTTGACTCCCGAACTTCCTTTTTTTTCAAGTCCCCCTTCAAATTAGCTCCTAAATCCGCCCCTGAACAACATGATGTCTCCTCATTTGTGATAGATTTGTATTAGGATGAGACATCATTTTTAGTGATTTAGAAGTCATAATAGTCGTTTTTCTTGAGAAATGTTACACTCTCTATTTTGAGTCTTGATTTAGTAAAATAATATTTTTAGAGCATATTGGGTTTAATTATTTATTTAGTGTGAAGCTTTAAAGATAATTATGGAGATTAATTAGATTCCAAGTCAAAGACTACAAGATATGGAAAGAGATAAGTATGGAAATTGGAGATAAGGAAACAAAAGCTAAAAACATGGAAAAGGAAAAGGTGTCTTAACCTGAATTTCTGCACCTACAACCACAAATCAGCTTATATCTCAAAAACATGAACAGGCCCACTATCCTCTTCCCCATTGTGAGCCCAATATCTCCCCCCTCCCCTCCCAACCCACCCGTACCACATAATACTTAGAACATTCAGTAATACCAAGCCCAAAGAGGAGTTCGCTAAATGAAGCATTATTCTTAGTGTTCCATCACTTTTTTGTCATCAAATGTGATTGTCTATATGAAGTAACATTCTTAGTGTTTTTTACAAGAAAGTAGTCTTACATTTGAAATACAATCAAATATTAATTTGATAGTTGTTCTCATGAGGAGTTCGCTAAATGAAGCATTATTCATATTAGATTAGGATGAATCATATCATAGAATTATTTATCTCTTTTAAAATGTAGTGTTCCATCACTTTTTTGTCATCAAACGTGATTGTCTATATGAAGTAACATTCTTAGTGTTTTTTACAAGAAAGTAGTCTTACATTTGAAATACAATCAAATATTAATTTGATAGTTGTTCTCATGGAGTATTTCGGAATTGATAATGAGACTATGAATTAAAATTAAATATATCGAAAATGAATTTCAAAAATCTGTAAATATTAATAAAATAAATACATCCACTTAGTAAAAATTAATAAATACCATATATTGGAAAAGTTTGATTTGCATTCCTTAAATCATTCTCACGGCGAATGTTAATAATTAAATTTTACGGGCACAATCTATTTTACATTGACATTTGCTACTATTTGGTCTCGGATTCACTAAGCATACACAATTTCGAGGGTTATAAATTGGAATGAAATTCAGGGCTGCTTTATTGCATTGAGCATTTGAAACTTTCAAGTTAGTGCTGCATATAAATCTTGTCTCAAAAGTTGCAGTACATCCTGAAATGGTGAGAAGCAAATATTTTAATTTTGCATATAAAGAACAAAAAAGAAATTCACATATATAACTATAATTAAGAAAATCATAGAAAAAATAATGTTAATTACAAAATATATATACTCACCACTGGAAAAAGAAAAATGACATAAAACAAATAGACAAAAAAGAACAAACAATGGAAATGAGAGTTTTATATTCCTTGGATCCATTATTTTGTAAGAGAATTGCATAGAATACAACTTGTGATTGTTATTACCAATGTTATATATATTGATAGATCCCAAGATTATATCCCCGAAAATTGTAGCACGAGTATGGAAACTCTATATTAAAGGAAATAACTATATTTTTTATAGTGTGCAATCAGAAGAAATCTTTATGGATAGGTAAGTCAAATCTCATATTATTATTTAGGAGATAATCTATATATGTGTAATTTTACTATATGTCCATAAGTTAATTGTTTGAGTTAATTACATTACAAATCCCTAAATAAATATTATGCAAAACTAGCACTATATTTACTGAAATTATTTTTTGCGTTAATTGTAGTATATGCATATTGTAATAGCTTGTTTAATTTTTTTAACTAAATATTTTAATAGCTAGGTCTTGTACTGTTTCTAGTAAAAAAAAAAAAAAAGACTTGCACTCCAAAAAGAGAGATATCCCTAAACAAGCTTGGTATATTTACAATAATAATAAGAGTAATGCTGGGTATCACCCAAAAAAGTATCACCTAAACATCACCTATGATGTGGCGGTTAGGTGGTCCAATCATGAATTTTCTCTTTCCAGATTTACTTTTTTCTCTCTCCTACATGATTGGACCACCTAACCGCCACATCATGGGTGATGTTTAGGTGATGCCTTTTTGGGTGATACCCAGCATTACTCTAATAATAATATTCTACTATACAAGGTACTTAAAGGAAAATACTTCCCTCTTGAGACCTTTATGGAGGCTAGACTTGGTAGTAAACCATCCTGGGGATGGAAGAGCCTACTAAGTAGTAGAGATAATATAAAAAATGACATAAAATGGAAAATAGGAAATGGTTACACTATAAATTTGCATAGTGATAAATGAATATGTAATCAAGATGAATTAGTAAAACCGAATAGTAATGAAGTTAAAAAAGTAAATGATCTTTTTATACATAATGAGAGAAGATGGAATATAGAGCTAGTTAAAAATATATACAATGATGAAATAGTGGATTGTATACTTAATACTTTGAAAGTCCTAGAGGGGGGGGTGAATAGGATTACTAATAATATTAATGCCTAATTAAAAATCTTTTGGACAATTATAAGTTTAAGAAAGAAACTTCTAAGTCAACTAATATATCAAGCTCCTAAGGGATCATACAATGGATAAGCTAAAAGGTTTGATATAAAAGTGAAACAAGTAAAGACAAGTTTCTAATCTCTTACTACTCTAGATGACAATATGTTAGATAAACTAGAAAGAACACTATCACAATATTCATACTAGCTATTCTTCTAAGTCAACTAATATATCAAACACTTAAGGGATCATGCAAAGGATAAGTTAGAGGTTCGATATATAAGTTAAACAAGTAAATCGATTATCTATTCTCTTACTAACTTAGAAGACCAAAGTTTGATTAGCTAGATAAACATAATCACGATATTCATACTAGTAAGCATATAATCAAACATGTGAAGTGCGGAAAATAAATAGCGTAGGGATAGAAAGATACACACGATTTATAGTGGTTCGGTTTCCCTACATCCACTACCTAAGGAAGCCTCCTTAGGATTTCAAGCTTTTCACTAAGCTCCCGTGTCTCTCTTAACCGGGTCGAGAACACAATAACCCTTACAACCTCTTCGATAACACGAAGGACAATCTCTTCGAAACCACGAAGGAAATACACTTGTGTTATCACCAACACAAGGAACCAAGCATACAACCTATGCTCACACTACTCTCTTAATCTATTACAAGAACTAAGAGGAAAGGAAAAGTGTTTAGGGGTGCTTATAAAAGCTTTGTAACTAAACTCCTAAAGAGATGGTATAACTATAAGCTTAAAACTTCTCTTGAGTTGATAATAACTTTGAAGCTTATTGGTTTAAGCTCTTGATCAAGCTTGGATGATTAACTTTGATAGCTCCTTGGATTAACTCCTTAATTGAGTGGATATGAATTATGAAGCTCTTGACACCTTCTTGGATGATAACAATTAAGCCCCTAAGTGTATATGGGTTGAAGGTGTGATTGTAGCCTTGAAAGACCTTCAATTTATAGCTGCAAAATGCTCCCAACGGTCATATGATTTGTCTCCAACGGATATATTAATATCCCCAACGGATCTATTCCTTTTGTCTTCATTTTGGTGCAGGAAACCCTAATCTGCGGTGCACCGCGGGGTTGGTGAGGTGCACCGCGAGGTTGGTGAGGTGCACCGCGGGATTGGTGAGGTGCACCGCGCCAAGCTTTCTCAAATCACTTGCTCTCTGACGGGCTAGCCCCCTGGTCCGTGCCCTGGTCCGCACATCTGCGGTGTACCGTGCCCATAGTGCGGTGTACCGCACCAAAGGTCTAAAACACCTTTTAATGAGTATATCTTTCACTACGATGCTCGGATCAGAAAACCTTCTTCACGAGTATTGTTGGAAACATCATTCTAAGAAACTTTGTAGTTGATCACTAAAGCTAATTCTCAATGTACACAAAGATAAGGTTAATAGCATTTGTATGAGAATTAGTTTCTTAAGATAAAACAATAAAGCTTTGATCTAAATGATAAAGAATGAGCTTTTTGATGAATTAGAGTGCAAGATAGAATGTATATAACAAAAGTAATTAGCACACTAAACACAAGAGGATTTGTCACATTAAAACAACCTATTAAGGGAGGCTATATGCCAACAATCTCCCCCTTTTTGATGATGACAAATCCTTCACTAAAACACCTTAGGAAAGATATGAAAGTATAAGCTCTAATGCAATTAAGCTCCCCCTCACAATAAGCATTTAAGTAAAAATGAATATAAGATATGAAATGCATTTGTGAGTATTAAAAAGTGCATTTTTGAAAGTTTTAGTGCACATATTTCTCCCCCTTTGTCTTCATCAAAAAGACGGGATAATAAGATCAAGCAAATAATCATAGAAGAGCTAAAAACTCAAGTCAATAGATTTTGAAAAACACCATAGAGTGATCAAGGGTTAAAGAGCAATTAAAACATTTTAATTTGAGATGCACAAAGATCAACAATTGCAAAGCATGACAAAGATAAGGGATGGAGACATTTTACCAACTTCTTGATCGATAGGTTTTCATCTTATAAGCTTTCTAACAACGCAAACGATTAGTGCAATTATAAGACAAACGATTAATCAAGCAATTTAGTTTTTAAAGATAATTTACTAAAAACTCCCCCTCACGGAATGCATAGAGTGTTTGTTTCAATTTTGAAAAGTTTGACCAATAATTTCTCCCCTTTTTACCAATAAGAATATTTGAATCAATTTTAAGAAATCATGGGGTAAATTGTCATTTTTTTTGAAAAGCAAAGGGGTCAAGATGTATTTTCCAAAAGTTTAGGGACTAAACGCAATTTTGAAAAACTTCAAAGGACCTAAATGCAATTTTCAACCATTTGAAGAACTAAGACTAATTGAGCAAACTAAAGGGACTATAAAACAATATAGAATAAGATCAAGGATGAATGATGCAATAGTACCTATATCATCAAGGAAAATGTTAGCACTATTAACACATAATATCCGAAACATAAAGATTAAGCATCTAACATATAACATACATAACCAATAAACCAAGTTAGACACATAGCATCCTAAACCAATTATCCAAATATGACCAAGTAGGATAATATGAAGATTAAAAACACCCAATAAGAACAATTAAAACCGATTTTAAGAAATCTAGGGGTAAAATTTAAATTTTGAAAAATATGGGGGTCAAGATGCATTTTTCAAATGTTTAGGGACTAAATGCAATTTTGAAGACCTTCAAGGACCTAAGTATAACTTTCTCAAGACAATAGGGACCTAGGTCTAATTTTCAAGCATAAGAAAGCTAAATGCAACTAGTTCAAACTATAGGGATCTAAAATCAATATTTTTCAACCTATAGGGATCACAATGCAATATTTTCAACCAATAAGGACCATAAAGTAAGATAGAACAATAAACCCTGAATTGCGGTGTACCGGACCATTGTTGCGGTGCACCGCACAACTGCTCGATTAAAAGGGTAAGAAGAGAGATTTAGAAAATAAGCAAATTGCATAAACACCCGAAATTAATACGAAAACACCCCAATAGTTTAGAAATATTTTAAAACTACTAAAAACGCTTTTGTTTTGAAAAGATTCAACATGGAAATCCCGAAAACAAATAAAACCGTTTATTTCACAAATACCCCTATATTTTTAAAAAAGTACAAAAAGACCCAATGTAAAAACTAAGCAATTTTAAGCATGATAAGGTCAAGTTATACAAGATATTTGCACAATAGGGAATAAACCATATAAGCACATAGTGAAGCACAACATATAGATAGTAAGGCTAAACAAATTCATGCAAATGAGTTAATGACCAATAATTAATTTCCCATAATTCTATGCATAAAAACATTTTTGAAATGCTATGGGAAATGCAAAAGATTATCGGAAAAATATTTTGAAAAGTAATTTCTTTAAAGACACACCCATATGAAAATGCAAGTTTGTGATCAAAGATAAATTAAGATTTGAAAGTGTAAACAATATCTTTGACCTTTTTCCCTTTTATTAATCAATAGGCACTTTTAAAATTTATAAAAACTTGTAAGAATAAAAAGTGCAATTTATAAAAGTTGAGGGACAAAAAGGCAATTTCACATAGTAGGGACTAAAAATGCAATTTTTCAAAAATATGAACTAAAATGGCAAATTTTACATGTGAAAGATTATGAAGTCCAAACTATGACACTTTAGAGAATTTAATAACTATGAGGGGTCAAAGTGCAATTTTGAAAATTTTGGGGACTAAAATGCAATCACCAAAATTCTAAGAGCTAAAGTGCAAAAACATCATTCATGAGAATTAGATGCAATAACACTAATAACATTAAAACAATGATTAGAATCACAAGATAATATCCAAAGATAAAACATGATAACAACAAACACAACTAATCAAATCACAACCCAAAACATAATTAAAAACGCAAGCCATAAGGAGGAAACGCAATATTATATACGAGATAAAGAGAAGAAATCACCGGATTTTCCTTTTTCGAGATTTGAGCGTTCTTTCGTATATTTAATTCTTCCATTTGTTTCCTCCAAGCAAAGTAACGATCACCTACAAGAAAATGGAGGTTGTGTAGAAAACAACTCTTCCAAAAGATTAAATTCCAAATCGTTTACTCTACTAACGGTTAAGCTATTCACGTAGAGTTAGGCTCTGATACCAATTGAAAGTCCTAGAGGGGGGGTGAATAGGATTACTAATAATATTAATGCCTAATTAAAAATCTTTTGGACAATTATAAGTTTAAGAAAGAAACTTCTAAGTCAACTAATATATCAAGCTCCTAAGGGATCATACAATGGATAAGCTAAAAGGTTTGATATAAAAGTGAAACAAGTAAAGACAAGTTTCTAATCTCTTACTACTCTAGATGACAATATGTTAGATAAACTAGAAAGAACACTATCACAATATTCATACTAGCTATTCTTCTAAGTCAACTAATATATCAAACACTTAAGGGATCATGCAAAGGATAAGTTAGAGGTTCGATATATAAGTTAAACAAGTAAATCGATTATCTATTCTCTTACTAACTTAGAAGACCAAAGTTTGATTAGCTAGATAAACATAATCACGATATTCATACTAGTAAGCATATAATCAAACATGTGAAGTGCGGAAAATAAATAGCGTAGGGATAGAAAGATACACACGATTTATAGTGGTTCGGTTTCCCTACATCCACTACCTAAGGAAGCCTCCTTAGGATTTCAAGCTTTTCACTAAGCTCCCGTGTCTCTCTTAACCGGGTCGAGAACACAATAACCCTTACAACCTCTTCGATAACACGAAGGACAATCTCTTCGAAACCACGAAGGAAATACACTTGTGTTATCACCAACACAAGGAACCAAGCATACAACCTATGCTCACACTACTCTCTTAATCTATTACAAGAACTAAGAGGAAAGGAAAAGTGTTTAGGGGTGCTTATAAAAGCTTTGTAACTAAACTCCTAAAGAGATGGTATAACTATAAGCTTAAAACTTCTCTTGAGTTGATAATAACTTTGAAGCTTATTGGTTTAAGCTCTTGATCAAGCTTGGATGATTAACTTTGATAGCTCCTTGGATTAACTCCTTAATTGAGTGGATATGAATTATGAAGCTCTTGACACCTTCTTGGATGATAACAATTAAGCCCCTAAGTGTATATGGGTTGAAGGTGTGATTGTAGCCTTGAAAGACCTTCAATTTATAGCTGCAAAATGCTCCCAACGGTCATATGATTTGTCTCCAACGGATATATTAATATCCCCAACGGATCTATTCCTTTTGTCTTCATTTTGGTGCAGGAAACCCTAATCTGCGGTGCACCGCGGGGTTGGTGAGGTGCACCGCGAGGTTGGTGAGGTGCACCGCGGGATTGGTGAGGTGCACCGCGCCAAGCTTTCTCAAATCACTTGCTCTCTGACGGGCTAGCCCCCTGGTCCGTGCCCTGGTCCGCACATCTGCGGTGTACCGTGCCCATAGTGCGGTGTACCGCACCAAAGGTCTAAAACACCTTTTAATGAGTATATCTTTCACTACGATGCTCGGATCAGAAAACCTTCTTCACGAGTATTGTTGGAAACATCATTCTAAGAAACTTTGTAGTTGATCACTAAAGCTAATTCTCAATGTACACAAAGATAAGGTTAATAGCATTTGTATGAGAATTAGTTTCTTAAGATAAAACAATAAAGCTTTGATCTAAATGATAAAGAATGAGCTTTTTGATGAATTAGAGTGCAAGATAGAATGTATATAACAAAAGTAATTAGCACACTAAACACAAGAGGATTTGTCACATTAAAACAACCTATTAAGGGAGGCTATATGCCAACATACTTTCATTCCACTAAGTGGAGGTCATGACACTCCCTACTAGATTCATGATAAAGATGGTGAATTCTCGGTTAAGAAATGCTATCAAATATTAAAACAGAAAAAAGAGGATAATGAAAACAGTGAAAGTAAAACAAAAGCATCATCTTCCCATATTATTGACAAAACAGTGTGGAAAATGATTTGGAGCCTAAAAGTGGCTCCTAAAATTAAGAATTTTACATGGAAAGTAGTAAAAAACCTTCTTCCTACTAATGAAAATGTATTCAAAAGAAAAAGTATCAAAAGTCCCATTTGTGATATATGTAACAAAAAAGTTGAAAACAATGAACATATGCTTTTGAATTGTGAATATGCGAGGGCTATTTGGTTTGCTTCACCCCTTTGTCTATTTACTTGCAACCAATCTACTTCTAAAGTAGATGTTTGGATGGCAAGCATCATAAACAAGGGGAAGGCAGAAAAAACCCATAATAAATTCTTGATGGAACAGATATGCACCTTACTGTGGCATATTTGGAAAGAAAGATGTGCATTTAAATTCAAAAACAGGAAAATTGACCCAATAAGAATAATACAAAGTGCTAGAAATGAATGGGATGAATACCAAAACAATAATTATCCTAATGATGTAAGAAAATCACTGAAGGATAATATAAACAAGGAAATAAACTTGGAGGATAATGAAGTGATTATGAATAATAATAATGCAACCGAGGCAAATGATAACACCTTGTTTGCGAGGGTAAGTAATAGAAATGAAAGTATGAAATGGATTCCCACTCCTAACAATTTTATTAAGATTAATTGTGATGCAACTTTTGGAGTTAATAAAAGTTCAATATCTTGTGTTTCTAGGGATGCAGCAGGTAGAGTATTGGAGTGCAAAGCATGGGAAATTGCAGCCGAAAGTCCAAAGGAAGTTGAAGCTTTGGGGATTCTTAAAGCTTGTCTTGTGCTCAACATAATTCATACTCTAATGTAATTATTGAGAGCGATTGTCACCAAGTGATGTTTCCTTTAGAAAATAGGTTGCCTATTATTTCTCCCATGATTTGTAATATTATTAAGAGTATTTACTTAGTTTCCGAGAACATTAATCCTACTTTATGATGGATAAATCGTAGTAGAAATAAGTTAGCCGATGGGGTAGCCAAGCATAAGCTTAGTGGCAATATGTTAGGCTCGTGTTTAGACACGTACCCAAGTAGGTTAGCTGAAATAATAAAAAACGAGGTCATTCCTTCGGGAATTGGATAATTTTGTAATAATATTTTATTTATATGAAGTAAGGTTTGGAACAAAAAAAAAAACTCTAGTCATTTGTCCATAACGGAATCTTGTACTTTCCTTGGTTCCTCAATTTTACTTTCTTGACTTGATACTTCGTTGCTTTATGCAAGCCCTTTAAAGTTTGAGCCAATTGTTGATTGATGCCTA
This sequence comes from Nemophila menziesii, assembly GCA_029959085.1. NCBI lineage: Eukaryota > Viridiplantae > Streptophyta > Magnoliopsida > Boraginales > Hydrophyllaceae > Nemophila > Nemophila menziesii. Next base: position 29,056,867 of record JARWIR010000004.1, read on the forward strand.
TTAAAAAACTTATTTAGACTAAGGTACCTAGAATAAGATACTTTATTGAAAACAGCCCCATCCCAAATTACCCCTATAATTAACAATTAAAAGAAAAAGAAAAGAAAAAAAAAAAACAAAACAAAAACTAACAAACACGCGCGCGTCCGTGAATTTTTTTTACAATCGACATAACTAATTTTAAAAAAATCAAAAAAAATTATATTTGGATAAATCAAATTAATATTTACGTCTATGATTTTTTTCGGAATTTTCGGAATTTTTTGATTTTTTTAATTTTTTTCGCAGACACGAAATTTCATGTTTAAAACATGGAATTTCATGTTTATTTCACAGTTTAAAACATGGAATTACATGTTTAAAACATGAAAATCGGTGTCTGCGAAAAAAAATAAAAAAAATTCAAAAAATTCAAAAAAATTCATAGACGTATATATTAATTTGCTTTATTCAAAAATACAAATTTTTTTATTTTTCTGATTTTTTTTGAATTAGTTATGACGATTTTTAAAAAATTTCACGGATGCGCGCGTGTGATGGAATTAGTAGTAGTAGTAGGTGGTGGTGGTGGTGGTGGTGGTGGTGGTGGTGGAGGTGGTGATGGTTGTGGTGGATGTAGTGGTGGTTACATACATGGTGGTGGTGGTGGTGGTGGTGGTGGTGGAGAAGAAAGAAGTACCCTATTATATGTTTAATATTTAAAAATTAATATTGTATTAAAATAAAATAATATATTTAATAATAAGGGTAGTAAAGGTATGGAAAATATAAAGGAGATGTTTTCTATAAATAATTACTTCATTAGGCAATTTTTTATAAAATAAATTATTGAAGACATAAAAACACAATTAAAGAGTTTAATGAAGATGTTATCAACAATAACCTCTTAAAGTTTATGATGATGATTTTAAAGTTCTTTTTTCTATGGATAAGAGGAGGCTCAATGCTTGTGATACCAAATTGCATTTACAACAACCTTTTCAAAGAGAGTTAGAAGTGTAGAAACTTAGTTTCTAGATGATACTCAACAAAAAGTTGATAATTTATTATTCGAAAAAAAAAAAGTTGATAAGCAATTATTTTCATGATAGGTTTAGGATCAGACACAACATCAGAGGCAGACCCTTTTACGGCCCGAGGCTCAAACTCTCATGAACCCGTAAATTTTATAATACGTAATTATAATTTTGTCCTGCAAAATAATTATTCTTTTCTGAACATTTATGTAAGACATGTATGCTCTAAGGATCACATAAGTTATTATGGCTTAGTGGTTTATGAACTTTATATTTTAAAATTAGGCGTTTCAATCTTAGCAATTACTTTATCATTTTTCCAAATAAAAATTTATGTTATAAATTTGTCAATTTTGATAAAACATATTTATATATAATTTGTATTACTCCAATATAATTATAATATTTTGTTTTTATAAATGATTTATTTCTCATATTTATGCATTAAAATATTAGTATAACATATAGTATATTAATATAATAGTAATTATATTATATAAATTAAGTGTATATAATGGTGTTGGTTTATATATTTTAGGAACGGGTAAACTCGTCAATTTAAACAAAAAATGTAATAACGTTGGATCATCATATATGTTTATGTGTCATATTTTTACCTTAAAAGATTTCGGGAAACGTTGACTCCCGAACTTCCTTTTTTTTCAAGTCCCCCCTCAAATTAGCTCCTAAATCCGCCCCTGAACAACATGATGTCTCCTCATTTGTGATAGATTTGTATTAGGATGAGACATCATTTTTAGTGATTTAGAAGTCATAATAGTCGTTTTTCTTGAGAAATGTTACACTCTCTATTTTGAGTCTTGATTTAGTAAAATAATATTTTTAGAGCATATTGGGTTTAATTATTTATTTAGTGTGAAGCTTTAAAGATAATTATGGAGATTAATTAGATTCCAAGTCAAAGACTACAAGATATGGAAAGAGATAAGTATGGAAATTGGAGATAAGGAAACAAAAGCTAAAAACATGGAAAAGGAAAAGGTGTCTTAATCCTGAATTTCTGCACCTACAACCACAAATCAGCTTATATCTCAAAAACATGAACAGGCCCACTATCCTCTTCCCCATTGTGAGCCCAATATCTCCCCCCCCCCTCCCAACCCACCCCACCCCACCCCTACCACATAATACTTAGAACATTCAGTAATACCAAGCCCAAAGAGGAGTTCGCTAAATGAAGCATTATTCTTAGTGTTCCATCACTTTTTTGTCATCAAACGTGATTGTCTATATGAAGTAACATTCTTAGTGTTTTTTACAAGAAAGTAGTCTTACATTTGAAATACAATCAAATATTAATTTGATAGTTGTTCTCATGAGGAGTTCGCTAAATGAAGCATTATTCATATTAGATTAGGATGAATCATATCATAGAATTATTTATCTCTTTTAAAATGTAGTGTTCCATTATTTTTTTGTCATCAAACGTGATTGTCTATATGAAGTAACATTCTTAGTGTTTTTTACAAGAAAGTAGTCTTACATTTGAAATACAATCAAATATTAATTTGATAGTTGTTCTCATGGAGTATTTCGGAATTGATAATGAGACTATGAATTAAAATTAAATATATCGAAAATGAATTTCAAAAATCTGTAAATATTAATAAAATGAATACATCCACTTAGTAAAAATTAATAAATACCATATATTGGAAAAGTTTGATTTGCATTCCTTAAATCATTCTCACGGCGAATGTTAATAATTAAATTTTACGGGCACAATCTATTTTACATTGACATTTGCTGCTATTTGGTCTCGGATTCACTAAGCATACACAATTTCGAGGGTTATAAATTGGAATGAAATTCAGGGCTGCTTTATTGCATTGAGCATTTGAAACTTTCAAGTTAGTGCTGCATATAAATCTTGTCTCAAAAGTTGCAGTACATCCTGAAATGGTGAGAAGCAAATATTTTAATTTTGCATATAAAGAACAAAAAAGAAATTCACATATATAACTATAATTAAGAAAATCATAGAAAAAATAATGTTAATTACAAAATATATATACTCACCACTGGAAAAAGAAAAATGACATAAAACAAATAGACAAAAAAGAACAAACAATGGAAATGAGAGTTTTATATTCCTTGGATCCATTATTTTGTAAGAGAATTGCATAGAATACAACTTGTGATTGTTATTACCAATGTTATATATATTGATAGATCCCAAGATTATATCCCCGAAAATTGTAGCACGAGTATGGAAACTCTATATTAAAGGAAATAACTATATTTTTTATAGTGTGCAATCAGAAGAAATCTTTATGGATAGGTAAGTCAAATCTCATATTATTATTTAGGAGATAATCTATATATGTGTAATTTTACTATATGTCCATAAGTTAATTGTTTGAGTTAATTACATTACAAATCCCTAAATAAATATTATGCAAAACTAGCACTATATTTACTGAAATTATTTTTTGCGTTAATTGTAGTATATGCATACTGTAATAGCTTGTTTAATTTTTTAACTAAATATTTTAATAGCTAGGTCTTGTACTGTTTCTAGTAAAAAAAAAAAAAAGACTTCCACTCCAAAAAGAGAGATATCCCTAAACAAGCTTGGTATATTTACAATAATAATAATACTCTACTATACAAGGTACTTAAAGGAAAATACTTCCCTCTTGAGATCTTTATGGAGGCTAGACTTGGTAGTAAACCATCCTGGGGATGGAAGAGCCTACTAAGTGGTAGAGATAATATAAAGAATGACATAAAATGGAAAATAGGAAATGGTTACACTATAAATTTGCATAGTGATAAATGAATATGTAATCAAGATGAATTAGTAAAACCGAATAGTAATGAAGTTAAAAAAGTAAATGATCTTTTTATACATAATGAGAGAAGATGGAATATAGAGCTAGTTAAAAATATATACAATGATGAAATAGTGGATTGTATACTTAATACTTTCATTCCACTAAGTGGAGGTCATGACACTCCTTACTAGATTCATGATAAAGATGGTGAATTCTCGGTTAAGAAATGCTATCAAATATTAAAACAGAAAAAAGAGGATAATGAAAACAGTAAAAGTAAAACAAAAGCATCATCTTCCCATATTATTGACAAAACAGTGTGGAAAATGATTTGGAGCCTAAAAGTGGCTCCTAAAATTAAGAATTTTACATGGAAAGTAGTAAAAAACCTTCTTCCTACTAATGAAAATGTATTCAAAGGAAAAATTATCAAAAGTCCCATTTGTGATATATGTAACAAAAAAGTTGAAAACAATGAACATATGCTTTTGAATTGTGAATATGCGAGGGCTATTTGGTTTGCTTCACCCCTTTGTCTATTTACTTGCAACCAATCTACTTCTAAAGTAGATGTTTGGATGGCAAGCATCATAAACAAGGGGAAGGCAGAAAAAACCCATAATAAATTCTTGATGGAACAGATATGCACCTTACTGTGGCATATTTGGAAAGAAAGATGTGCATTTAAATTCAAAAACAGGAAAATTGACCCAATAAGAATAATACAAAGTGCTAGAAATGAATGGGTTGAATACCAAAACAATAATTATCCTAATGATGTAAGAAAATCACTGAAGGATAATATAATCAAGGAAATAAACTTGGAGGATAATGAAGTGATTATGAATAATAATAATGCAACCGAGGCAAATGATAACACCTTGTTTGCGAGGGTAAGTAATAGAAATGAAAGTATGAAATGGATTCCCACTCCTAACAATTTTATTAAGATTAATTGTGATGCAGCTTTTGGAGTTAATAAAAGTTCAATATCTTGTGTTTCTATGGATGCAGCCAAGGTAGAGTATTGGAGTGCAAAGCATGGGAAATTGCAGCCGAAAGTCCAAAGGAAGCTGAAGCTTTGGGGATTCTTAAAGCTTGTCTTGTAGCTCAACATAATTCATACTCTAATGTAATTATTGAGAGCGATTGTCACCAAGTGATGTTTCCTTTAGAAAATAGGTTGCCTATTATTTCTCCCATGATTTGTAATATTATTAAGAGTATTTACTTAGTTTCCGAGAACATTAATACTACTTTTCGATGGATAAATCGTAGTAGAAATAAGTTAGCCGATGGGGTAGCCAAGCATAAGCTTAGTGGCAATATGTTAGGCTCGTGTTTAGACACGTACCCAAGTAGGTTAGCTGAAATAATAAAAAACGAGGCCATTCCTTCGGGAATTGGATAATTTTGTAATAATATTTTATTTATATGAAGTAAGGTTTGGAACAAAAAAAAAAACTCTAGTCATTTGTCCGGGGCAGAATCTTGTACTTTACTTGGTTCCTCAATTTTACTTTCTTGACTTGATACTTTGTTGCTTTATGCAAGCCCTTTAAAGTTTGAGCCAATTGTTGATTGATACCTATTAAAAAACTTATTTAGACTAAGGTACCTAGAATAAGATACTTTATTGAAAACAGCTCCATCCCAAATTATCCCTATAATTAACAATTAAAAGAAAAAGAAATTAAAAAAAAAACAAAACAAAAACTAATAAACACGCGCGCGTCCGTGAATTTTTTTTACAATCGACATAACTAATTTTAAAAAAATCAAAAAAAATTATATTTGGATAAATCAAATTAATATTTACGTCTATGATTTTTTTTCGGAATTTTCTGAATTTTTTGATTTTTTTAATTTTTTTTTTCGCAGACACGAAATTTCATGTTTAAAACATGGAATTTCATGTTTATTTCACGGTTTAAAACATGGAATTACATGTTTAAAACATGAAAATCCGTGCCTGCGAAAAAAAATAAAAAAAATTCATAGACGTAAATATTAATTTGCTTTATTCAAAAATACAAATTTTTTAATTTTCTGATTTTTTTTAATTAGTTATAACGATTTTAAAAAAATTTCACGGACGCGCGCGTGTGATGGAATTAGTAGTAGTAGTAGGTGGTGGTGGTGGTTGTGGTGGTGGAGGTGGTGATGGTTGTGGTGGATGTAGTGGTGGTTACATACATGGTGGTGGTGGTGGTGGTGGTGGTGGAGGAGAAAGAAGTACCCTATTATTTGTTTAATATTTAAAAATGAATATTGTATTAAAATAAAATAATATATTTAATAATAATGGTAGTAAAGGTATGGAAAATATAAAGGGGATGTTTTCTATAAATAATTACTTCATTAGGCATTTTTTTATAAAATAAATTATTGAAGACATAAAAACACAATTAGAGAGTTTAATGAGGATGTTATCAACAATAACCTCTTAAAGTTTATGAAGATGATTTTAAAGTTCTTTTTTCTATGGATAAGAGGAGGCTCAATGCTTGTGATTCCAAATTGCATTTACAACCAACTTTTCAAAGAGAGTGAGAAGTGTAGAAACTCAGTTTCTAGATGATACTCAACAAAAAGTTGATAATTTATTATTCGAACAAAAAAAAAGTTGATAAGCAATTATTTTCATGATAGGTTTAGGATCAGACACAACATCAGAGGCAGACCCTTTTACGGCCCGAGGCTCAAACTCTCATGAACCCGTAAATTTTATAATACGTAATTATAATTTTGTCCCGCAAAATTATTAGTCTTTTCTTAACATTTATGTAAAACGTGTATGCTCTAAGGATCACATAAGTTATTATGCCTTAGTGGTTTATGAACTTTATATTTTAAAATTAGGCGTTTCAATCTTAGCAATTACTTTATCATTTTTCTAAATAAAAATTTATGTTATAAATTTGTCAATTTTGATAAAACATATTTATATATAATTTGTATTACTCCAATATAATTATAATATTTAGTTTTTATAAATGATTTATTTCTCATATTTATGCATTAAAATATTAGTATAACATATAGTATATTAATATAATAGTAATGATATTATATAAATTAAGTGTATATAATGGTGTTGGTTTATATATTTTAGGAACGGGTAAACTCGTCAATTTAAACAAAAAATGTAATAACGTTGGATCATCATATATGTTTATGTGTAATATTTTTACCTTAAAAGATTTCGGGAAACGTTGACTCCCGAACTTCCATATATTTCAAGTCCCCCCACAAATTAGGTCCTAAATCCGCCCCTGAACAACATGATGTCTCCTCATTTGTGATAGATTTATATTAGGATGAGACATCATTTTTAGTGATTTAGAAGTCATAATAGTCGTTTTTCTTGAGAAATGTTACACTTTCTATTTTGAGTCTTGATTTAGTAAAATAATATTTTTAGAGCATATTGGGTTTAATTATTTATTTAGTGTGAAACTTTAAAGATAATTATGGAGATTAATTAGATTCCAAGTCAAAGACTACAAGATATGGAAAGAGATAAGTATGGAAATTGGAGATAAGGAAACAAAAGCTAAAAACATGGAAAAAGAAAAGCTGCCTTAATCCTGAATTTCTGCACCTACGACCACAAATCAGCTTATATCTCAAAAACGGTGAGAAATTTGGAGAAACGGTCAAGAGAAAAGTTGAAGAGCTTTCCGAGGCGATCAATTTGGTATATTCATACGCGTCAAACGGATGAATATTAAAGCTTCTAGAGCCAAAAGAAAATTGGACCTGATTTCATGTTTTTAGGGTTACGAATTTGAGTTGGGCTTGGAGTCCATTACTTATCCTCTCCTTCAAGAAAACGAATTAGGTCTTCTGAACACCTATAAATACACCCTTATATCACTTGTAAATCATCCTTGCCTCATAGTAATTAGTTCTTAAGGTTTTATTCTTCCAGTTTATTGTAGAGAGCAAGATGATGTGTTTCATTATTTCTTTTAGTTTATTTCCATCAGGTATGAACTAAACTCCCCATAGCTTGGGTTTCGCATCATGTATAAACTATGAATTCTAATTCTTCTATGTAAGTTTCTTTGGGAATTACATGTTTTAATCTGATATTAGCTGCTTACCTTTATATTTGTTTATGTGTTTTGATTTATTGTCTGTCCTAGAACTGATCACTTTAGGCTTTCATAATAGTAGTTAGATGATCACCTTAGCTGGGTGTCTGATTATTGAAACACCACATAACGTCTAGTGTCGATATTAGTCCTGACAAAACTGATTCTAGCTAGATAGTCATCAGGGTATAATTTAATCACTATCACCATGTATGGAAATTGATTGCTTAGGGCCTTGGTAGCGCTTGATAACCCTATTTGAACCAGCCTCGTGGTGTGTCCGTAGCACCCTTAGTCGCTCTCAAGGTCTAAGGAATGGGAATTTAGTATACAAGAGCTAATATTCTCCCTTATTAACTAGATCTTATAGAAAGAATTAGAAGGATTAGTGCATACTAGCAAAACCTAAGCTATATTTCTCATCTCATATTCTGCGTTATTTATTTTATTGTCTTTATTTTCTTAGTTTAATTAGTTAAATTTGAAATCTATTCCTTTAATTTTCTGTCTTTTAATTATTTACTTCTTACTCGTTATTTCTACCCACGTGATTAACACACTTAAGTCCCTGAGAACGAACTCAACTTACTAACTAAAACTTGCATACGTCTTGTAATACTTGCAGTACTGTGCCTGTCTAGGGTGAGAGTGCGTAGTTTTCTTGACCTTTATTTACATTAATTTTATCACACCCTAGGCGACACCAAGTTTTTGGCGCCGCTGCCGGGGACTTGTGTCTTGTTAGCATGTGGGTTATCTATTTCGAGTAGTAGTTTTTAATTAATTTTTATTTTTTAGTATTTAGTTTTTGTTTTTCCGGATTTACGCTTGTGGTTTGCTTTAGTCTTTTTCAGGTTTCACAATGTTTAATTCTTGCCCTCCGTTACCGGAGCCTGAGAGGAGCTTCAGATCTTATAATAAACGTGTTTGTGAGGAAAGAGCCTTAAGAAGAGTTATGGCAGGCATGCAAGGTGAGTTAGATCCGGCGTTAGTATACTATGCACCAGCAGGACCACCACCGTTTATTCCACCTGGTGTACAACCACAAGGACAACATCCTTTAGGAGGAGGTAATGGGCAGAATAACGTTAATAATAATCAACAAAACCGAGTTGAACAAGACCTTCCTGGCCTCCGTGTGCCGTTTCATGTTCAACCGATAGGTTACCGTCCTCCGGAGATCCAAAACATTAAATTTTGACCCGATCCGGGCATGCTTAGTCAATTCCAAAGTTTTGGACTCTACAGTGGTACAACTATTCAAGATCCGATAAGATCGATTCAGAAGTTCATGCAGATTTGTGATGCCTATGTTACTCCTGGCATTACACGCGAGCAACTGTATTGTCATATGTTTTCGTTCTTCTTGAACGGTAGAGCTAGTGAGTGGTTAGATAGACAACCACCTGGAACAATTAATTCATGGACAGAACTTCAAGCCGCATTCTTTAACCGTTTTTATCCGAAGAGCATGAGACTCAAGGATCAAAGCGAGCTTGCAAGGTTTTGTCAAGAAGACGGAGAAACGGTAGGAGAATCATGGACAAGGTTTCAACATAAATTAGCTAGATGTCCGCTCCATGGCTATACCCCTTCTTTACAATTAGCAATATTTTATGAAGGTCTTAACGATAGAGGTAGAGAGAAGGTGGATAACATTGGAAAGGGAAATTTCGTGTCCATGAATCATAATGAAGCTTCCAAGGTCTTGGAATATACTATTGAACAAGAAAGGAGTTGGCCTTCTACGCGAGCTCCTATTGCAAAGACCCGCGGTACGCTTCGTTTAGATGCAGAAACTGCAAACTCAGCTCAAATATCCGCATTAGAAAATCAAATCAAAGAGCTGAAGTTAGAGATGTAGAAAAATTTAGCCGCAGCGAACGTAGTACAAGAACACAAGGTTGTCAACAATGTGGGGTTAATAATCATACATGGGAAGAGTGCGAAGGAAATCCACAATCTATGTACTTCATATCCAACCGAGGAGGTTATCAATGGGGTAACCGAAACCATCCGGGTATGCAGTATTCAAATCCTCAAGGGGCCGCTAATTTTGGTCATTATCAACCGCGCCCCCAGAACAACTCTTTCCAACCGAGAGGTCTGTATCAAAATCAATATCAAAATAGACCTGCTCCCCCTAAACAACCTGTTCAAGATGCCTATACCGATGCGTTAGATCAGAAAGCTTTACCACAGTATCCGCAAGAAGGAGCTGTGGATAATCAACAATTAGTGAAAGCATTGGACTGTTTGACCACGAGTATGAACGCTCAGGGTGAAAAGTTACGAGGACAAGATGCCGCAATTCAGATTTTAGGTACTCAAGTAGAACAGTTGAACAAAGTTCTAACAAATTTAATGGAACAAAAAGAATTGAAGGCAATCGAAGGAGGTGATGACAATGCTAGGTTCGAAGCTTGCAAGGCTATTTGCCTTGAAATTGAAGAAGAAAAGAAGGAAGTACCACATGATGCCGTTAGTGCCGTGGAAACTTCGAGTACCAAAGAAGAACCAACCAAGTCTAGCCCCGTGGAATCTGACTTTTCTGAGGTTGATGTGGAGGACGATCCAGAAAAAGCCGAATTTATACAGCTTCTGAAGGATATGCAAGAGGAGATTCGATCGGTTATGGATTATCAAGCTGAGCTGGCTAAGAAGAAAGAAGAAGAAGCAGCCTCAAAGGAGGAACACAGTGTTGAAGTTGAAGTTGCACCTGCTGTGCAAGAAGAGAAAAAAGAATAGAAGGTTGAACCGCCACCTAATGTTCAATCAGTGTCACCAACTATTCCTGATACAAATCCTAAGGATGACACTGTACTCAAGACATTTGTAGAGGCGTATACACCTGAAAATATCAACGCCCAAATGCTTGAGATTGCGAAGAAAGGACTTACACCGCAACAAGTTTTTACGCAAGTTATTCTTGAGAAAGAAGCGAGTGTAGAGATCCCAAGTGAGAACCTGAGAGTCTCAAGAAGAAGTGAAAGAGAGTTACCAACGAAGCTCAAAGATCCGGGAAGTTTCAACCTTCCTATTCAAATTAATGGTATGCTCAAGGTGAAAGCTATGTACGATGTGGGTTCTGGTGTGAATCTTATGCCTAAGTCCGTGTTCGAGAGACTTGGACTTCAGAAATCAGAGAAAACTCCAGTGAAGTTGCAGTTCGCTGAAAACTCAGTTACAAGGACATGGGGAACAGTGGAGGACGTCTTAGTCCGTGCAGGTAGTATCGCCATCCCTACTGACTTTGTTATTCTCGAGTTTGATGCAGATAAGCAGGTGCCAATCATACTTGGACGACCTTTCATGGCCACAAGTCAAAGCGTCATCAACTTCCGAGAAGGTACCATTACCCTTCATGCAAAGAACGTATCCGAGACCTTCTATGTCTTGGGTAAGAAACCGAGGAAGTTAGATCCCACCGTTCCTGTCATCCACAGCCTTTCACATCACAAAGTCCCTCCTGAGAAGATCCACTTAAATCCTGTGGATCCTGAGCCATACATTGAGTTTGGGGTTGGTCATGAAGTTCTATGGAAAGCTCACAAACGCGAGAATAGGCCACGTAGTTTCAAAGACTCATGGATGGGACCATTCATTGTTACTAAGGTTGTTTCAGACAAGGTGATAGAAATCCGACCCAAGAAGGGGATCAAGCGCAGATTAGTTGACGTTCATAGCCTAACTCGTTGTTGGGATGCTATATTCGCAAATCTTGATAGAGGTAACACGTCTAACTTTGAAAGACGTTAAACAAAAGTGCTGTACGGGAGACAACCCGCAATTTTTTTTTAGTTTTTATGTCTTTTACGTTTTTAGTTCATGTTTAATTTAGTTTTTTTAGCTGATATTGCATATTTGAGAAAGTTATTAGTGTTTTTGATGCTTAGGTATTGGAGAAATCGAGTTCGGGAGGAAAAAACAAAAAATTTCGGAAAATTCTGACCATAGGTGCGGTATACCGGACCTCAGCCCCGGTGTACCGCAGAGGAAGAAAACCCGTGACACGGGTATGGAGCTCGGGTTTTATGCCGAGACGAAAAAAAAATCTGACCCATACCGGACCATAGGCGCGGTATACTGCAGGACCAAAAACCCGTGCCACGGGTATGAGACGCGTGTATTTTGACGAGACGAAAAATTTTGGAGCTACAGAAGCTGCGGTATACCACACCAAAACCTCTGGTGCACCGCAGGTCGCCGCTGGAGAGAGAAAATTGCGGTTTCAAGCTTATAAAAGAGGGATAATGCTCATTATTCCGAATTTACAAAACCTCAAGCCTCTCTTTCTTCTCCAAAACTCTCCCAACTCCATTAAAGCTCATAAAAACCTTCACCAATCATCAAAACACTACCCAATCATCAAGAAAACACATCAAATCTTCTCTCCACATCATTACAAATGAGATTCAAGCACCCAATTCTCACCAAATCCATTCAATTGAAGAATCAAGAGCTCAAATTTTCAAAATTCATCCTACAATTTCTTAAATCCAAGCCAATCCATCAAGAATTCACCTTACCCACATAAAGATTCATCATCAATTCACCTTTCCTAAGCCAAATCAAGCTTGTTCAACCAAAAATTCACAAGTTCAAATTTCAAGAGTTGTTAAAGCTTTGAGTTGAGGGTCAATTGAAGATGACTAATAGAACAACAATATTAGCTAACAAGAGGGAGGTGAAGAAATCAAGGTATTGGGTTCAATTGAAAAGAAATCAAATAACAAAGGGTCTAGTTCTAAAGCTAAGGGTAAAAGAGTTGTTGAAGATGGAGGTACGCTAGCATTGTTTGATCGTAATGGTAAAAGGCAATACTTTTACGCAAAGGAGAAAACACAACTTCCACCCTTCAAAGGTCCTACACCCAAGGAAAAAGAGGAAGCTTCAAAGGCCTTGATATCTTCTATAGAAAAACAATTAAAAGATCTACCTTTTAATTATGAGAAAGTATTCAAAGAAGAAGTTGGTGCAGGAGATTATAAGAGATTCTTGGAACTTGGTGCAAAATTGGGTTGGTCTACGTTCATGGTAAGACGTTCTGAATTATGTCACGAGTTAGTTTTGGAATTCTATTTAGGCCTCCTTAGCCGAGATAGTAAAGATTATGTTCTGATTAGAGTAAAGTTAGTTCCTTTCACAGTTGACGAGATTAGAAACCACTTCAAGTTCAAGAAATTGAAAGGTTATTGCAAGTATGATGAAGCGGTTGCTAAACGAAAAATCTTTGATGAGTAATTACTTTTTGAGCATGTATTAGATAAGGAGAAAGTGCAATCACATAAGGGAGAATTGAAGGCACCTTGGCCTTACAAATATCTTCAACCGGATGTGAGAATTTGGCACAATTTCCTTATTCCTAATGTCTTTGGAAACACACAAACTTTGGATGTGACTATGAAGAACGCTCTACTTTTGGATTGTATTTTGAGAGGAGAAGAAGTGGATGTGGCACAGTTGATTTATGAGGAGGTGATGCGATTTTCGGTCTCTCCTAAATCAGTTTATAATGTTAAATTTCCTACTATGATCACGTGTCTTGTACGAAAAGCGAATGTTACATTGGGTGAAGAAGAGAAACTCGAATTTAAGACGAGTTATATTGATAATGCTTGGATCAAGGATATCTTTCGAAGAGCGGGTTCTACGCAAGTCTCGAAGGAAGAAAATGAGCAAAATTGGCAAGAGAAGATGGAGGAGTGTTTAAACAAATTCGAAGCAGCTCAACTTCCTTAGTCAATGATGTGGCACAAATCAACGTTAATCAAGTGCACATCATGAAACTCCTTGAGAAATTGACGAAAGATCGAGCAAATCCAACCTTAGATGTCAATGATGCGAGGCAATAAGCCTCATTTTGAGTCATGGGGACGGCTCATTTTTGAATCATGGGGACGGCTCATTTTTGAGTTGGGGGTGTGGGGATTCGTTGTCTCTCATCTCCATTTTTCTGTTTTTAGGTAGAAATTAATTTTTTTGATACTTGGGAACTAGATGTAGAGTGTGTTTAATAGCTTGAAAGCATAAGCTCAGTGAATTGATGATAGTAAGTAGTATGTTTATGAGCTATGGTATTTGTATGCTTTGAGTATTTGCAGGATAACACACGTTGATAGTAAAGAAAAGATTAGTGAGCAATGCGATCGAAAGTATGTTCGATCTCAGTGAACCTTGAGAAGTGTGTAGGCCGTGCGATTCAAGCTAGTTGACAAACCCATTTGATGAAAGTGCTAAAGGTAATAAAATAACGAAATTACATAGTGTAGAAAGTAATTAAGGCGGTTCTTTCATATTTGAAGCCACTTGAAGCCTTTTTATACCTTCTCACCTTGTTATTTTGATTTTATATGCTATATCCTTCTCAGCCCCGCCTAGCCTTTCTAAAGCTTTTTATTAAAACACGTTATAAGCCATATCCCTTTAGATTATAGGACTTTTCCATATGACCCGCACTCGAACCGCGATGTATAGACAGTTGTTTTAGAGCTTGAGTTTGGGGTGGTGGTCCACCATTATGGGAATTGTTGTTGGGATGAGATTTTTGAGCTTATTAGTTGTGCTTTGTGCTTTATATTGATGATGAAACATAGATTTTTATTGTAACCCTTTGCTGGGGTAATAGTGAATGAAAAAGAAGCTACGAGCTAAATTTGCCAACAAGGGCATAAAAAGAAAAAATATATATATGAGAAAATAGCGTGATATCTCATCATTAAAAAGAGAGTCATAGCTATAGAAAAAAAGACATTGAAAAGAAAAGAAAATATATATATATTCGGACCGGCAAAGTGGAATTTTTATGTGAACATCTTATGCTTTAGTTGGGTTATTGGGGATGCTAAATTGTGCATCAAAGAATTCATTGGGTTGAGTGAGAAACGTTTTACGAGAGTAACTCAAGCTCTAGGGCGATTCGTTGATGGCTAGTGAGGAGAGAGCCAAAAGTTCACTCTAAATTATCCAAATATACTACCATACCGTCCCTAACCTTACATTACAACCTTAAAGACCTTTTGATTCTTTGCTATGTAATTGAGAAGTGATTGAGCCGTTAGAGAGTAGTTAAGTGGACCTTTAGAAACTAGTGAAGTTCGATGAACAATCTGTAGCTTTCTTGGGGAACTGAGTAAAGTCCCAATCCTTCTTACATTGCGAAACTAATCTGATCTTGAATTCAAGCCGTGTTGACTATGGATATGAGAAGTGTACAGGTATGTAGTTTATAAATATTATTGCATGAAATTTTCTGAGTTGTTTCTTTAGGTCCATTCTATATATTCTGCTATGTTCTTCCCATTGTAGTGAAAATTTCATAAGTGTGTATTTATAGACTTCCCTTTGTTTTTATCTTTATTGTATCGGGACGATACAACTTTGAGTTGGGGGTCTTGATGTCTCCTCATTTGTGATAGATTTAATTAGGATGAGACATCATTTTTAGTGATTTAGAAGTCATAATAGTCGTTTTTCTTGAGAAATGTTACACTTTCCTATTTTGAGTCTTGATTTAGTAAAATAATATTTTAGAGCATATTGGGTTTAATTATTTATTTAGTGTAAAGCTTTACAGATAATTATGGAGATTAATTAGATTCCAAGTCAAAGACTACAAGATATGGAAAGAGATAAGCATGGAAATTGGAGATAAGGAAACAAAAGCTAAAAACATGAAAAAGGAAAAGTTGCCTTAATCCTGAATTTCTGCACCTACGACCACAAATCAGATTATATCTCAAAAGCGGTGTGAAATTTGGAGAAACGGTCAAGAGCAAAGTTGAAGAGATTTCTGAGACGATCAATTTGGTATATTCATACGCGTCAAACGGATGAATATTGAAGCTGCTAGAGCCAAAAGAAAATCGGACCTGATTTCATGTTTTTAGGGTTACGAATTTGAGTTGGGCTTGGAGTCCATTACTTAACCTCTCCTTCCAGAAAACGAATTAGGTCTTCTAAACACCTATAAATACACCCTTATATCACTTGTAAATCATCCTTGCCTCATAGTAATTAGTTCTTAAGGTTTTATTCTTCCAGTTTATTGTAGAGAGCAAGATGATGTCTTTCATTATTTCTTTTAGTTTATTTCCATCAGGTATGAACTAAACTCCCCATAGCTTGGGTTTTGCATCATGTATAAACTATGAATTCTAATTCTTTTATCTAAGTTTCTTTGGAAATTACATGTTTTAATCTGATATTAGCTGCTTACCTTTATATTTGTTTATGTGTTTTGATTTATTGCCTGTCCTAGAACTGATCACTTTAGGCTTTCATAATAGTAGTTAGATGATTACCTTAGCTGGGTGTCTAATTATTGAAACACCTCATAACGTCTAGTGTCGATATTAGTCCTGACAAAACTGATTCTAGCTAGATAGTCATTAGGGTATAATTTAATCACTATCACCATGTATGGAAATTGATTGCTTAGGGCCTTGGTAGCGCTTGATAACCCTATTTGAACCAGCCTCGTGGTGTGTCCGTATCTCCCTTAGTCGCTCTCAAGGTCTAAGGAATGGGAATTTAGAATCCTGACTAAGTATACAAGAGCTAATATTCTCCCTTATTAACTAGATCTAATAGAAAGAATTAGAAGGATTAGTGCATACTAGCAAAACCTAAGCTATATTTCTCATCTCATATTCTTCGTTATTTATTTTATTGTCTTTATTTTCTTAGTTTAATTAGTTAAATTCGAAATCTATTCCTTTAATTTTCTGTCTTTTAATTATTTACTTCTTACTCGTTATTTCTACCCACGTGATTAACACACTTAAGTCCCTGAGAACGAACTCAACTTACTAAATAAACTTGCATACGTCTTGTAATACTTGCAGTACTGTGCCTGTCTAGGGTGAGAGTGCGTAGTTTTCTTGACCTTTATTTACATTAATTTTATCACACCCTAGGCGACACCACAACATCATATGATTTGATCATAACAATCAAACACGTCAAGGGCATGAAATAAATTTGCTACATATTCATTATATTTAGAACAAAGAATGGTTCGATGAATAATCATTCACCTATTTTACTTGGATATTTCTATCAGCCTACATCTTGAATTTTTGTGTTCTATGGATACATCGTTTCTTTAGATTCATATATTAGGGGGGGCGCGAGATCTCAAGATCACAAGAATCTTTAGTAAACCCAAGAACATCCTGATCAATGGTACTAGAGGCGCTCTCCTTCAATTTTCAAAGGAAATGTTACTCAAATTGTCATATTTCTTCTTACCAACAGATTTAGTAACAACTTTCCATTCCTCCACTATCTTCATATCCTTATTGTCATTAGTTTTAGAAGTTCTAGGTACATTAACAGTCGATTTTGGTACCCAAATCTTTTAAACATTATTACACTTAATTTATGAGTGTCCAAATTGTATACATCTGAGACAAATTAATGGTTTCCAATCATACTCAACTCCCACTTCTTGTAAATACTCATATCCAATGTCAACATAAACATTGTCAGGTAATTCCTCTTTTGTTTTAATCTTTACATGTACACTCGCGTAACTTAGTATCGACTTAGATTCCGTCATTGAATCCATTTGTAGAGGATGTCCAATGCCGCTAGTGATGTAACTGAGCCTGGATCTTGTCCATAACTCCATTGGGATGTTTATTAACTTCACCCATATACGAATCTTTGTTAAATCTACCTTCTCAAACTGCATTCCCTCCTTCCAAGGCCTTAACAATAATGGTTTACCATTTATATGCCATGTTTTTTCAAGTGCACGACAATTGAACAGAGGATTTTCAAATTTGAAAATGAATACACCTTGATTGCTCGATTTAAAATCAATCTTTCCTAATTTGATCCACTGAAACCGCACAAAATTTACTACAACATGAAATGGAGGAGAATTATCCAAAAATTGACCCACTAAGCAATTCTACCATAATTTTCTCCTTCTTCTATAACTTGAGCTAGAGGTTTAATAATTTTTTTCCCATCTTGTCGAGTAGACTCCTGATAATCAAGTTTCAGAGACGGTTTAACACAACCTTCGAATAAGTTTGACCAAATTTGTGGAGCTCGTGTAGTGTTCACTTCATCCTTCGTTGCAGAGTGAATAACAACTTCTTCAGTCTGTTTAGTGATTTTAACATTAGATCTGTTACTAGTACCTTCATCACCACTACTCACAGCTTCGGAACTGAGATTTGTGACTGGAGTAGAGATAATTTGAACATTCATATCGGGTGATAATATCATTTTTGTGATGTCTGTGAACTTTATCGTGCTCTTTAGAGCCTTTTGACCAACATTGGCCGACGCATTGACCTTAGTTGAACTCAAAAACTTAGTCATGATGAAGATGTAGAAGAAACAATGAAAAAGAAAGAAAAGAAAATGGTGAATATGTGTTGCGTGAGGCGGATGAAAGAAAGAGAAAACGGTGAATAAGGTCGGTGGGAAAATAAAGGCAAAACGGTGAAGATGATTTGTTGTGAGATCCCAGAAATCTTGGGTCAAACACCAAATCAAAATGAAAAGAAAGAAAAAATGTAGTTGAAAACAAGATAAAAGCTAAAAAAAGAAAAATAAAAGGTGGGGTCTTACTTTGAATTTAGATCCCCTATTTCTCATTTCATATTTCGAAGGATAGTGCAACTTACTCAAATATCTTAACCTTTCAATTATACACTTCAACTGATTGCAGTGATAAGTATCATGTACATGGTCCTAATGGAAATGATAATATATAGTGTTATTTCGAGCGTTAGCATAGACAAACATCTTTGACATCCTACATACCTCTTCTCTCCCAATCTCTTTTTCCATTATCACCAATATTGTAGGGTGTTTTATCCCATGTTCTTGTGTTATCAAATTCTTAGACCCTCTCTTCATTCCTAGGCTCAACACGTCCAAAATCCTCGTACCTTGATTTTTTAGATTACTTTTGGTGTCGGTCAACTCGGTGGATTATTTGCAATGATTTCTCTTCATTTAACCCTCACAATAACACTCTTTTGTTTTCTTCTGTCCGGATATGCTTTCTCGACTTGGCTTTTATATCATATAATGTAGACTTAGGCATTTCTACCAACCAGATCTGAAACTCAAGAGTGAACAACCTTCAGATGAAAACGTAGTATATAATAGATTAACCTAAGTCTTCTACATTATATAAAACCTCTGTGAACCATTCATCTTATTATTGGAGGCATTATTCTTCCCTTTTGGCATATATCCAATAAGGAAGAGTTTGTATGACCATTATCCCTATTTGGGAACATGTGTCACAAACCATCTACCTAGAGAACCACTTTTGCGTAGGTCGATCCAAAGTAGTAGGAAAGGCTCGACAATAGTCTGTATCTGTATCTGCGATAAAATTCATATGCCTCTAGTTCAAATCAAAAGTTGGCGTTAAGAGAGGTTTGAACTTACTTGGACTCGGGGCCTTCAATATTTCCCAAGATAGTGTATTCAATTCATTTACCATTGATGATCGATTGACTATCTGTGTTTCCCTTGGACTAATTGGTGGTCCTTTGTGTGTTCTAAAATAAATGCAAAAGTAATTGAACCACAACCGCAAGTGTACGGTTGTCCCAAGTAGTAATAAGTGATTCTAGGATCGTTCGCAGGGACGGTTTGGTTAACTACAATGCTTATCGAATAATGAATGGTTGCACTTATGAAAGCAAGTAAAAGATAATATGATTGATTGGTTTTTTTATTAATTCTAAGTAATGAAAGACTAATAAGAAAATGCAAATAAATAGTAAAACGAAAATAAATTAAGGTAAGACGCAAATATGAGAAGACAGTACTTGAGAAACGCAAAGGATCCTCCTAATTCTATTTCATAACATATGTTGTTTAAGGGTTAAATTGGTCAATTAACATTGGTCGGGATTCTAAATTCCTTACACCCCCGTCAGGGTGGACTATAAAGGCTATTCTAGAGTGTCACTAGTCCCGTCAGGGTAAATATGATCCACTTTCGAATGATTAAGCAATTTTACCACATTGGTCCTTAATTAACTAAGCTCGTCAGAGTCAAATAGTTTCTGTTTTATATTCTGTAATTAAGTCCATACCTAAACCCTCTGTCAAGATGATCCACACGCCACATATGTGGAATAGCCTAGATACTAACACATGTTCTTAGTTGATCAATCCAAAAACAGTAAATAATCTCGAATTACAGAAAAATGTAAAAGACCCAATTTAATTTAATTTAATTTAATAGAAACCCAAATCCGACATATGAAATTCAATAGAATAGGGATTCACCCATTATGCATTCTCAAGTACTATGAATGAATTAGCTCATACTAATTAAAAAGAAAACTAAATTGAAAGAAATGAAATTCATAATGTATTACACATTTAAAAATAAAGAAAACCTAATTTCCGGAAATGGATTTGGCTAAGAATGGAGATATAGACCCTCTCAAGCTCTACAGCTTCTTCTTTCTTCCTTTTGTTGCTTCTCTCTGATGTTTTAATTTGTAAAAAGTGAATTGTGTGTAAAGTAGAAGTCCAAAGCTCCTTTTATAAGAGGAAAAACGGATTAGGGCTTGGACCTAAGATTAAATCACTAATTAAAAGTCCAAGCCCATTTTCTAAGCCCAAAATCCCGTAACTGCTGCACCACCTCCACTAAAACAGCTCTAGCCGATTCGTTATAACCCCGATTGACCTGAAATCACTTGCTAAATTTCCGTAACTCGATAAGAAACGTTTTCTCTTCAAAGGTCAGCGGCTAAATCATCTCTTAAGTGCCTCGAAATTAGCAATCTTTGGCCTGTTTTCCAGATTTGCAGCTTTAAAATCAAATTCTTGCGGGACTTATCTTCAAGTCTTGACTCCATATCACGATCTTTGACTCTCTTCTCGGATTCCATTCCTAGCTAATATTAAAACCTACAAACTTTTCACTAAAATACACAACATTACGCGCAAACGTTTAATAAATCAAAAATACTAGAAATAAAATGGAAATTCCGGATTATTGCATTTTTAACTCAAAAGTCTATCAAAATATTCAATTAAACATAAAAAATGATGTCTCCCAAGGGTCGAAAATAAGAACAATTAGGGAGACATCAAGACCCCCAACTCAAACTTTTGTCTTCCCGACAAAGTAAAACAAAACAAAGGGGTAGAAGTAAACGTAAGAACAAGTGGAAGCTAGCAAATACACCTAAAGCAAGTCTTAAGATAAATCTCATATAGCAAACTCTAGAAACTAATATACACATACATCTATAATGAAAAATTAAACACAAATAATCTCAATCATAAAATTAAATTCGCAATGCTTGAAGGTTACACTTGTACTCATATCTGTATGATGGCTATAGGGTGTTCCTCAATCCTAACTCGCTTTGAACGCTCCACCTAGTATATTCCCTATCAACAGAATCATAAATTCACTATGTACTTAATAATCACGAGGTCTTTATGGTTTTTTAATAATGGCTTAAGGACGGTGTGGATGTATATTTTGTAAATTTGAAGTGAGCTTTTGGCTCTCTCCTCACTTGCCATCAACAAATGTCCTCGAGCTTGAGTTTACGCTAAGAAATGTTCTCACTCACCCATTTACGCAACAATTAAGCATCCCATGTCTACCCATTACAAATAAGATGATTTTTCATAATATTCCACTTTGCCGGTTTATTTTATTCGTTCTTTCTTTTTATTTTTCATTTCTTTTCTTCTTCTTTTTTTGTACAAGATACCCATGACCATCCTTTTGATGTGAAAGGTCATGTCTCTTATAATTCTTTTTTTCTTTCTTTTTCATTTCATTTTTTTCAATCCCGGCAAAGGGTTACAATAACTATAATTATCTGCAATTGTGGTACAACATAAACACATTCATCCCTTCCCAATAAATTCCCCTTAAGTGGACCCACCACCCCAAACTCAAGCTCGATACATGTCTCGGGATTGTGATTCAAGTGCGGGTCATATGGTAATGCCTAATAATCTAAGGGATAATGGGTTTATATCGTGGCTACAAAAGAAAAGGCTAAAGGCTCAAAATGGGCTAAGACGGATTAACATTTAATTACAAGGGATAGAAGGCTAAAAAGGTCAAAAGTGGCTAACAAAGAACTGCCCCTATCATTTTCCTAAGTACATAGCTCGTCTTTAGTTCATATCTAGGTGGGTTCTCTACTAATTAGGATTTCACGTTCTACACACCAAACATATTCCTTAAGTACAAGCTTACTTCATTTGCATTGTTCATTAATTTTTCCTATCAATTACCTACGTTTGCATGCAATTCTAAATGCGTTATATATCATTCCCTAAAGTCCAATATTTACTATCATAGATTCTAATTTGCCCTAAAGTCCATGCTAAACCACGATTGAAGCTCTTGTGATTTTTATCAGCTAAATCACAACTCAAATGAGATTTTTCCTAGGTTCAAATTCAACCTTTAAACTCCATCTTCTCTAATCTAGAGAAAGAGTAAAAACAATTGAACGTTTAAATATATATTAATACAAATGAATACACTACCTATTGATCAATACAATAATAATCTTGAACTCCTCAATGAGTTGATATAAATGTGAAGCTTGATAAATCTCCTTCTTGAGTATATGACAAGTGAAGATTGGTTAACTCCTTGTTGATCTGATTTGTACAATGAACCTTGGATGAACTTTTTCTTGAGTAAATATAACTTTAAGGTGTATGAATCTTGTATTTTATGATAATAACTTGATGAATAAGCCTGAATAGCTCTTTGGTTTGTCTCCAATGATATGAGAAGTATTGGAGAAGAAGAGGTGACAAATGGATTGAAAATAGAACAATATATTTAGCCAAAATATGCCCAAGCAGTCATAAAATGTTGCAGAACAACTCTGGAAGTGGTATCCTATTTTTAAAGGGGGTTTTATTTCTTATAAGAAGGGTGCCATTCTCTAAAGTACAATGTTGGATTTGTAAATCGGGATCACATTTTTTACATTATGTATTTCAAATAAATATTTTGATTTGTTCCTCAAATGAAAAAATTTCCTTCATGAGGTATCTTAAAAATTGAATGCTAAACAAGTTTGTAGTATACCATTTCTTCGTATTTGAAACAAAAAAAAAGTTATGACTTCCATCCAATATTGGATAGTCCAATATTTATATAGTAGTCATTGATTATTATAACAAAACACATGTCATTAGATAATAAGTTAGTTACTTTTGTAAGTTTAAAACATGGGGTATGTGTATAAACATAATTGGGGTAGGATCATCCAATATTGGATGAAAGAATTTTCCTAGCATATAATATGTCCAAGATTGTGAAAACGAAGTTACATGTTTTTGCAAAGGAAATGATGTACGAATGCTCTTTAGCTAAACATATGAATTGTTCTAATAATGTATCTCAACAAGTTTGTAGTTCAAAATTTAAAAAAAATAAATCCACATTAAAAGTTATGCTCTAAAAATATTTAACCCAAGCAAATGCACACAAAACCTAAAACATGTTCAAGAGTTTAAAAACAAAAATAGGTGTTTTTGCATAGGAAATGATGTTTGGATGCTTTTCAGCTAAACATATGAATTGTTCTAATAGGGCATATTAGAAAGTTTGTAGTTCAAAATTATAGAAAATCAAATTCACATTAAAAGTTATGCTGTAAAAAATATTTAACTCAAGCTAATGCACACAAAACCAAAAAAGATGTTTAAAAAGATAAGATGTAAATGCATGTTTCAGCCATAGAGGTGATGTTTATATGCTTTAACTACTAACATGATATATTCTATGAATGAGCATCTAGGCAATTATGTATTTAACCACTTTAGTAATTCATTACATGTGAAAATCTATGCTTTAGAAAGTGCCTAACCTATATGAAAGCCCATAAAGTATAACAAATGAAACTATGGATGCTTGTGCTCTAATAGTGTGATGTGTTTCTAAATGTGAATTCATATAAAAATGTAACATATACATTTATAAAGGTAAAGTTTATGGAAAATATTATCAGATGTTTATTAAACTTAACCAAACAATCACATAGTCATAAGGGGGTGAAAAATAGCAAAAACATGCACAAATAGTCCATGTGTTCATGTGTGTGTATGCTCAAATCCTAGCATGGGATGTGTTTTTAATGGTGATCATATAATCAAGACGAATGAATGCACATTTTAACAAGTAAGACATGTTTTGATACTTTAACTCCGGACATGTTAAATGATCTAATGAAACATACAAGCAAGTTATTAGCTGATTACTTATACAAAAAAATGTATAACAAGTTATGACCTATGGAGTAATAAACTCATGTGAATGTCTATTTAACAATAATAACCATGTTAAAGATAAGTCAACTAGTGACAGGAGACATGTTGCACAAAGGGATAGATACTCACGCATATAAGTTAAATTGGCATATTAATCATAGAATAATTTGTCACATGAAAACACACAACAAAAGGACAATATTCCAACAATAGCATTAGCTATTCTCACCCCTTAAGTATCGAAATAGGTAAAAATATCATTGAAATCTCTAGAAATGACCTATGTGAAGCTGATATTGTTCAAATTTAAATCAGAGATGCCATCATATATAATCATGTGTTCATCGAAATAATTAGGAGCATGTAAAAAAACTAAATACCAAAAGATACCAATATGTTAATTAATAAGACAAAGAAAAAATTACAAGAAAATACAACTGACAACTTGACATGACTTTTCCATCAACGAAAGACCCTACACTAAAAAATATAGCAAATTCGATTGTCTTTTTCTTATAAATTTAATTTTTATTTTGAAAAACACTAGCAACATGAAATGAAAAAAATAATAACATACTATATTAATTTAATATTCTAACTTTTTACTAGAAAAATTGTATTAAAAAAGAATAGTATTGTTCTCTACAATAAATGTAATCTACGAACCAATGAACACAACATGGTCATTTTATTTTACGAGTTGAGTTACAAATCTATAAATTTTTGTCAAAGTAAAACTGTGTTTGTAGTAGGGGATGTTCAAAAAAAAAGTTACTCTCAATGGTCAAACCGCCCAACCTATTTTTTATAGTAAAAAAATAACTTCATTCATTCAAGAAACAAACTATAATAAAAAGCATATGTCTATTTCATTATAGTCATTAAGCGCAAGATTAGTTAAGTGGAGGGATTGAATCCAATCAAAGCAAAACAAGATTCCTCTTAGGCCTTGTTTTGCTACCCAGTCAACCATCAAATTTTTACTCCTTGGTGCATAGGAGTATCTAATGTTACTATTACTCAAGGTTCCCACATCCTTGACTAAGTTTTTAATACAAAAAGTAGGTTTAGCTCTTTTACACACAAGTGTAACAAGAACCTCACAGTCACTCTCAATATAAACTAATCTATCCTTGAAGAAGTTAGCCAATTGACAAGCTTGCAAAATTCCTCTTGTTTCAGCCTCCAATGGTGAAAGATCTCCTAAGCAGCTCAAGTTCCCATCCAAAACCCTTCCTTTATATTCCCTAACAATAGACACAATACAAGAAAGATTAGTTACAGAGTTAAAATCCACATCTGTATTCATTTTAATATTCATTACGACAAATAGATTTCTGAATGTGTTTGTACATCACTCATAAACACCTCATGCTCAAGTTTTACTTGATTACTAGTTTCTAAATTTGTTTGTTCAGTTGAGATAAAGTTACTCTCAATGTTCAAGTTTTTCTCATCTCTTGGTTCAAATGAATTATGTGTGACCTCGAAAAACTTGCCATTGGCAATAATATATTCATCACATGTCTGGTTAGCCTTTTGTATTATATTGATTGGTTCAGGTGTAATCCCTTGAAAGATACAATTATTTCTTGTCTTCTAAATGTGCCAGGCCAAAGTTACTACTAATTCCCTTATCGAACTTTATTTTACATGTATTTCAGATATATAATTCATAAGAGACTATATCCATTTAACCACTGATCTAGATGGACCTTTCAAAGATATAGAATTCAAAGAAGAAGCTAACCATGTAGCTCTAGCCCATTGACGCTGAAATAATGTGTGATCTATATATTTAGTTTGATTTTTACAAACATCACAATCCATGGTCAATGTCATTTTTCTTTTGCATTTGTTTTCATTTGTTGGTAAACCATTGTAACCATCCCTCCAAATCAAGTTTCTTATCTTTGGTGCCACTTTTAGACTCCAAATGAAATTTCAAACTTTTTTAGGTGTTGGTGCTAAAGTTTCACTAACTTTAAGTTGTATACTTTTTTCCTTCAAACTTTGTTCCCAGTTAAGTTAAGCATATACTTCCTTAACTGTAAAACTCCCTGAGTTATATTTTAACCAAACTATGGTGTCTTCAGTGTTAGGAGAGATATGTATGCTCAAAATGGTTGCAACCAAAGTTGAGTTAAACCACCAGCTTACGTTATCAATGTTCAACCCTGTGGCAGCATCATTTAACAATTCACTTACCGATATGATATCTCCCTATTTGTGATATATTAATGTAGGTTGGAGAAATAATTTTAGGTGTAATTGTTAAGGGATTTTTCCCTGTATTTAGATATTTTCTTAATTCTTGTCTTGGTTTGATGATTTATTACTTTTAGAGCATATTTGATTTAATTTGTGTGTTAATGTGAAGCTTTTAAGGTTTATAGAATATAATTAGATACCAAATAAATTCCAAGGAGTTAAGGAAATAATATTTAGGATAAATCAAGAGATAAAAGGAAGTAGAGTTGAATTAGGAAAGGAAAAGATGCCAAATAAATCTGGAAATTTTGCAGCTACGTCCACTAAAGTGAATATAACTTCAAATCGGCTGAGATTTTAGATTATCCTTCAAAATTTTAGATAGATATTTCTCTTGCGGTCGTTTTGATATAAAGTGGGTGAAAATCGACCTAATAACGAAGGAGATATGATCAAAACAGTGAGCAGTGTTTATCTTGTCCTATATTTTAGGAAACGAATTTGAGTTGGACTTGGACTCAAATTACTTTTCTTCTACTCCAAGATTTTAACCTAGGATCATCTAAACACCTATCAATATACCCTCTTATCATTGTAACCATTTCCTTTCTTAGTTCTAAGCCTTAGCTTAGTCCTTGCCTAGTCCTTAATTTATATTACTCATAGAAGTCATCAAGAAAAGCAAGTTGAGAGTATGTATCTTTATTTTAGTTTATTTCTTTCAAGCATGAACTAAATTTCCCATAGCTTGGGTTTTGCATATGTATAATCCTTTAATTCAATTTTCTTCTATCTAAGTTTGTTTTGGAAAACCTTTTTCAATCGATTAAGCTTCTTAACTTTTATATTTGTTTATGTGTTTTGATGTATTGGCCGTAGTTCTTGATAGTGCACGTGTATAGACTACCTCATTAATAGCAGTTGGATGTTCACCCAGAAAGGGTTTCTAATTGTTGAAACAACACATAAACGTTTAGTGTGAGGTAGTTATCCAGAAGGGATTGCCTAACTAGATAGTCATTAGGGTATGTGATTAATTACCAATCATTGCGCATGCTCCCCTTACGTAAGTTCTCTGGTAATTATTAGGTCGCCACCTAAGTCCATCTAGAAGGGGGTTAGGAGATATATGGAATCCTGACTACTTACTTTAAGAGATTTAATCACCCTTATAACTAGTAGAAGAAATAGAAGGATAAGTGCCTATAAGCAAACCTGAGCTATATTTCGCATCTTATTCAAACATCTTTTATTTATTTGCATTAGTTTTAATTAATCATTATTCTCTCCATAATTATTCATATTTACTTTTATTGTCTTTTAATTCTTTGAACTAATTCTTACTTAGCTTTCTTCTAATCCATTTGTATAACACACATAGTCCCTGAGAACGAATCTAATTTATCATTAAAGCTTGCATACGACATGTGATACTTTGCAGTAATGTGTTTGGTTAGGGGGATAGTTCTTATCTTTTATATCATGCTACTTGAGTATCAGATTGTTTCGGTATAGTATTATGTCTTGGGATCCATCGTGACTCCAAAATGTTGACCTTGTTTCCTTTCCATATTTGCCTAAACAAATTGTTTTCAAAAACATCTCTTCCAGTGAAAATGCTTTTCCAACCTTAAGAAGAGTTATTACCCACAATAGCTTTCAAAAAAGCACCATTTGGGAAATATTTTCCTTTGAACAGTTTAAAAACAATTGACTCAAGTTTAAGTAAAAACTTTCAAGCATCTGAAGCTAATAAAGACATATTATTTTCATAAAATTATTTAAAACCTATGCCACCCTCTGATTTATGTGGTGTTAACGTAGACCATATCACTCGATGTGTTATATTTTGACCGTTATTACCCCAAAAGAAATTAACTATCAGTGATGATATATGATTTGTAACTTTTTAGGTATGATAAATACTGACATAACATAATTAGGGATGGCACTGACGATAGCTTTTATTTTAACCTCTTTGCCACTGATGTCTCTATATTTGTGATATATTACTCTATACTTGAGACATCATTTTAGGGTTATTTTAGTAATTAATTTTGGGATTTTCCCCATTTATTCATACTTTACACTTTCTTGTCTAGTTTTAGGTGTTTTGCTATTTTATGAGTTTTTGCGCGTAATTTGTGTGTTATTTGTGTAGCACTTATGTATATGGAAGCTATTACACCTATGGAAACTGATTTAAAGTGGAAAAGTAAAGGAAACCCCTTATTCAAAGTAAAATATATAAGTTTGGATATATTTGGAAAGTAAAGAAGCTGCCAAAACTGCACATACGTCCACTAATTAATTTACTGCAAAAAAACGGTCTGGAATTAGAGAGATATTTTTATATGAATAAATATATCTTTCAAACGCAGTTGTTTCCATATAAAGACGTCAAAATCCGGTAAGTAACGAAGAAGATATGACCAAATCAAAATTTCTAAGGTTTATCCCTTCCTACAAGTCAGGAATACGAATTTTGGTAAGATCGGGACTTCTTAACTTGGGGATTATTCCTAATTTCGGCCAAGGGCCTATATATACCCATTCCTATCTTAGAGAAGTCATCCTTGGTCAGTCCTTAATCATCAGAAGACCAAGAGGAAGCTTACATCAAGAGAAGAGAAGACTAGAAGGAGTTGAACAAACCTTCATGCCTTTCCAATCCTTCAAATTTGTAATTTATTTTCTTTCTTTCTCTAGTATGAACTAATTCAATTTAGCTTGAGATTAGCAGATGGGTATGAACCCTATACTTGTTTTATATTTATTTTAATTTGGGATGTCTTTTACATTTAATTGAAATTAGTGTTACTATCTCTATTTTTATGTGTTTTGACTTATTTCTAGCCCTAATCTGGATCACTTTAGGACTGTCTTAATAGTATTTGGATGGTCACCCGAAAGGGGTATCCAATTATTGAAACACCGCATAAACATCTAGAGTGCGGTAGTGATCCCGAAGGGCTTGCCGAACTATATAGTCACTAGTGTTTGAGATTAACCACCGATCATTGCGCAAGGTCCCCTTACCCAAGTCCCATGGTTATTGTTAGGTTGCCGCCTAAGTCCACCTGGAAGGGGGTTAGGAGGAATATAGAATCCTGGCTATTGCATATCAAACAATTCTCCCTTACATAAATAAGTTATAATACAAGGCTAGTGGGGATTACTTGTTAGATCTCAAGCTAAACTCTCATACTCTCTTATTTATTTTCCTGTCTTTATTTTATTTAGTTAATTGTTTAGAGTCTTTAAAAACCAATCAAAATATTTCAGAGTCTTTTATGCCATGCGTATTATTCTTCTAGCTTTCTTATTCGTACTTTATATTGCATAAGTTCTTCCTAACTTTCGTAGTCCCTGAGGAACGAATTCTACTTATCATTAAAACTTGCGTATGATCTGTGATACTTGCAGTGAGTAATGTGCTTGGTAAAGTGTTAATTACATCTTTATTTATCATTATTTTTATCACGGCCTAACCGACACCAAGTTTTTGGCGCCGGTACCGGGGACTACATCGTTATTCCTTGTGCATTTATTTAGTGCTTTTATTTGATTTAGTTCTGTTTTACGCTTTTTGTTTTTAGTTTTGTTTATTTCTAGATATTTAGATGGAAAATCCGAGGAAATTTGATATTCTCATCTCATTCAGAGTGAAATCTAGAGGAATGTGCACTCCAGAAATCCAAGCCGCTAAATTCAGGCCTGATCTAGACATGATTGAACAATTTTCAAGTTATGGACGATTTAGTGGTGCTGCACATCAAGATTTGGTTCGTTATATTCAGAAACTCATGCAGATCTATGATGCCTACATCATCAAAGGTTTTACACAGGAACAGATGTACTACGTTATGTTTCAGTTCTTTTACTTCCTTTATCTCCAATTTCCATCATAATCTTTTTCCCTTATCTCTTAGAATTGATTTGGCATCTAATTAATTATCATATATCTTTAGAGCTTCACAATTAACAAATAATTAAGCCAAATATGCTCTAAAAATAATAAATCATCAAATCAAGACAAGAAATAGGAAAATATAAAAATATGAATAAAAATCGATAATTAAATTATTAAATACACCTAAAATGATGTCTCCAGCCTAGATTAGTTTATCACAAATAGGGAGACATCAAGACCCCCAACTCAAAGTTGTATCGTCCCGATACAATCAAAATAAAGAACAGTAGGGTAGTCAAATAATAAACAGAGAAGAAGAAGAAGGAGGAGGAGAAGAAGAAGAAGAAGAAGAAGAATAGAACACAATAAATGATCCTAGAGCAAAATATCTAAAAAGTCTCATGTAGTAATGCTAAAGAAATAATGCACACGTATGCTTACTATACACATAATCAACATTCTATAATTCCAAGTTCAGATTAACTTCGCAATGCCAGAAGGAGAGTTTTCAACTCAGTTCATGTTATTGGCTATAGGTTGTTCATAGGTCCTAGTATAGCATCCAATGGTCCACTCACCTACAACCTAATAGCTCCATTGTTTCTCCACCAAGTAGCTAGAAATCCTAAGGTCTTCATGGTTATAACGTGGCTTAGGGACAGTGTGGTATATTTGGATAATGAAAAAGGGAGTTTTTGGCTCTCTCCTCACATTCCATTAACGAATCTCCCTAGATCGTGAGTTTTCACTCGAAGATGTTCTCACTCGACCCAATTTTGATGATTTTGATTTGCATCCCCAATTAACCCAAGTAAAAACCTTTACATGATGATATAACAATTCCCACTGTGTCGGTCCAAATATTTTTCAATCTTTTCATATAGATATTTTTTTTCTTTTGTATAGCCATGACTCTCTTTTTGATGTTGAGATATCATGCTACTTTTTTCTCATATATATATATATATATATATTGGAGAAGGGCCAACGGCCCGAAATGTCTCCAGTTTTTTTCCACATTTTCTAGCCTTCAGATCAAATTTTTATCGTTTTCGGCCTTTAGATCGATTTCAATTAATGGTCCATATTATATAAAATCAATCCACGGTTTAAAATGTCTTGATGTCTCCTTTATATTTTTCAGCCCTTGGATTACTTATATTTTAAATTCAAAATTAAAAACAAAAAACAAAAAGAAATCACTTCACCGTTCACCATTTTTCACAATCCCAATCTTCGTCTCTCTCTCTCTCTCTCACTTCACCGAGCCACCATCATCGAAGAACCTTAATAGCCTCCATCTTTTCACAATCCCAATCCATCCTCCACCGTCATCATCATCAATGAGACACCGTCTTCGTCTCTCTCTCACTTCACCAAGCCACCATCATCGAAAAACCCTCATAGCCCTCCATCACTTAATTCACAAACGAAGAACCAAAAATTAAATCTTCCCACCAAGCCGCTCTCCTGCCCAATCGATGAACACTTGATTTTGTGACAACTTTAGTCTTATATTTTGTGTGGATATGTTGTTTTTTATTTACTAAAATATAGGTGATTATATTTATCGTTTCATTCTTAGCTATTTAACGATGCAAATGAAATTTCCGACTGGTGCAGTAGAGAAAGAAGTGGAAAATGCATGGTTAATGGCAATATTGGTCGGTGTTATGAAAAAATTGTTACCGGTCTCCAATTTTATTTGTGCATTCATAGTTATAATTATGAATTGTATAATACTATCGTCTTAGCATCTAAATTATGTGTATAAAGGTTAATTGTGCTTAAAGATTGGTTGTTGTACCCATTAGAGGTTGGATATTATAATACAATCAAATAGATAAAGGCTCCTTATTAGAAAGTGAAAAATGTAATTATGACCCATTCTTACCTATTTTAATTACCATATTTTTCATACAGTAAAACACGGCCATAAAATGGTTGATTTGTATAGAAATATAAAAAACAAAATAAAAAATAGTAACGAAAAGAAGTCACAGCATCCCCTCACCAATACACGTAGCATCCGTTCATATTCATATAGGTAAAAGGCTTCCATGGCCACTGAATGATTTATATACAAATAGATAAATTAATTTTAAAAAATAGTAATAAAGAAGAGAAAAAGAACTCACACATCCCTTTCCCATGTAGTTTTTTTTATATTTATGACTTATAATGTAATTAATATAAATAAATTCATTCAATGAGAAATATTATATTGGGTTTCATTGAATTTGTGATGCAATTTATTTTCTTAAAACATAGATCTTTTAAGAAAGGTTTTTTTTTCCTTTTTTTGGTTTGTTTTTATTTCAAGGAATATTTATTTATTTGGTGTTCAATTTATTTTTTTAAGTTAAAATTTTTTCAAAGTGCCTTCAGACACGGGTTCATATATATATATATTCTTTTTAATGCTTTTCATCTTTTTTTCATTTACTTTTACCCCAGCAAAGGGTTACAATAATAACTTT
This sequence comes from Nemophila menziesii, assembly GCA_029959085.1. NCBI lineage: Eukaryota > Viridiplantae > Streptophyta > Magnoliopsida > Boraginales > Hydrophyllaceae > Nemophila > Nemophila menziesii. The sequence goes on from JARWIR010000004.1 coordinate 29,089,648, forward strand.
TTCATCATCACTAGTATCACAATTACAATTTCGCAAACCCAATGTTTCCCAATGATGAAACCTACCACCCCAAACTCAAGCTCTAAAAACGACTTGCCTCAGGTTTTGTGATTCGAGTGCGGGTCATATGGATAAGTCATATAAACTAAGGGGTATGGCTTATAATGTGGTTAATAAAAGGCTTTAGAAAGGTTCATAGGGGCTAAGACAGATAAATAATGATAATCAAATAAAAGGGTGAGATAGCTAAAAAGGCTTCAAGTGGCTTCAATATGAAAGAACTGCCTAATTCACTTTTCTAACTACCGGATTTTGTTACCTTTTACTATTAGTTCATAGATAAGCGGGTTTTCAACTAATTCCAAACCTCGCGATCTACACACCAAATAACTTTCCCTAAATTTCAACTTGGCTTCTTATGTATTGCTTATTAATCTTCCCTATATTTTATTTCCTGTTTCATACATGCATACTAAAAATATTTGTGACAACTTTCAAAACATAGTACTTACTATCATTGACCTAATGAAATCATGATCAATAGGTAAATTCAATATACTCCATGCCAATTCAAACCTAAAAATTTTAAATTTTATGCAAAAACAAAAAGGAAGATGAGGACAACGAATCCCCACCCCCAACTCAAAAGTGAGTCGTGTCCCCACGACTCGAAAAAGACTCAATAAAGCAATAAAATTTACAACTAAACTAAACTAATGCATACATGCAATTAAGAAGAAGAATTTGAACAAGTTACTTGGCCATAAAGATCTAGCAGATCATCCTCCGAAGAAGAATAATTATCAATATCCAAGTCTTCTGTTACTACGTTTATTACCTGATTAATCCTTGATTTTTCATCCCAGTAGGCGTTGAATTCTCTTTTTAGATTACCAATTTCTTCCATCAATTTAACTTCCCATGCTGGTGGTGTGGATATATTCTCTAAATTTTTAATAAGATTTGAAGAATAAATTTGATCTTGGATTGTTGTCTTTGCTTTAGGCCTTGATGGTACACTCATTCTAGCTGTTAATTTCTTTTGTAGTGGTTGTGCTGGTGCCTCTATCTTTGGTTTCTTCTCAATAGGCTCATCTAGATTAATGGCCTTTTCTTTTGTAGCTCCAGGCAACTTCTTGTTCTTCCCTAAGATTGAAAACTTCCTCTAATAATCCATAGCAACCGTTCTGTTTGTCATCTTTGATTAACATACAACTCAAGTTACACCAAGGATAGAATAAAGTTATCAAATTGGTGTGGATTGACTTTGTTGCTTGGATGAATGATTATCAATGGTATAAGAAGGTTTAATTGATTGTTCTTGGAAGAATTCTTGATGGCTTGATGATTATTTGGTGGTGTTTTATAGTGTAGTGTAATGAATTTGATGAAGAAGATGTGTTTATGGAGGATGGATGAAAGATTTGATGTTGTTGTTGTGTTTGTGTGGAGGTTTAATCAAGTTTCATAGTGTTTTTATAAGGTTTGGGTCTGAAAAATTCGTGTTGGAGAGGCTAGGTTTTGATTAGGTAAGGGAAGAATTGGATTAGGTGACAAATACCTTCACAAACCGCCTCGGGCCGGCATACCGGTGATCTCGGCAACATACCGGACGCTAATGTCATCGAACCGTGTCATCAAGTGTGAACACGGTTTTATTAAAGACCCCTCGGCAATGAACCTAATTTCGCAAACCGTGGCACGGTTTCTCTTGGGGCCGGTATACCGGTGGTCTCGGCGGCATATGCCGGTCAAAAAAAATTCAAACCGTGTCGTCAAATACGAACACGGTTTTTCAAGTGGGCTCTCGGCAGGGAACCTGATTTTGCAAGCCGTGGCACAGTTTCTTCACCGGTATACCGGTGAATCCGCCGGCTAGCCGGCCAGCACGTCAGAATTTCCCCAATTTTTCCTGTTTTGACCCCAAACTCGTTTCCTGCACAATTAACACACTACCTTTCTCTCCTATTAGCTTGTAAACACATTAAAAATATACACTAAATTAAAATATACACTACTTAACTTAAAACAAACTAAAAAGAAATTAAAACAAGGGGTATCTCCCAAGAGCACTTTTGTTTAACGTCGTTTAGTTCGACGTGTACCTCGGGTTAAGCGTGATCTGCGAGGTGGATCGTCTCCTCTCGTCCAAATTCCTCACTATCATGGTATATCTTCAAGCACTGGCCATTCACCATGAATTTCCTTTGCTCGATTGGATGTTCAATTTTCGTTTCTCCATGAGGTGTAACTTTTGTAACAATATAAGGTCCTCCTCAACGGGACTTAAGCTTACCCGGATAGTTTGAGAATCTAGAGTTGTATAAAAGGACCTTTTGTCCTCTCTCAAACCTCTTTGGACGAATCTGTTTATCATGCCATCTTTTTGTTTTCTCCTTATAAAGACGTGAATTATCATAGGCATGGATAAAAAATTCATCTAACTCATTCAACTGCATTATCCTTTGTTTACCTGCCGGGTCTGGATTTAGATTTAGATTTTTTATAGCCTAGAAGGCACGGGATTCAATCTTAATAGGAAGATGACATGCTTTTCCATAGACCATGCGATAGGGAGATACCCCAACTAGTGTTTTGAATGTTGTTTAGTAAGCCCATGGAACATCATCTAATTTTAATGACCAGTCCTTCATCGTTTTGTTCACGGTCTTCTCTAGAATAGACTTGATCTCTCAGTTAGAGACCTCAGTTAGACCGTTAGTTTGGGGATTATAACCGGTTGAAGTGTGGTGTCTCACCCCCAACTTACGAAGGGCAACTCTCAACTTACAATTGATGAAGTGGGTACCTTTATCGCTGATGAGAACACGTGGCGTACCAATTCTTGAAAAGATATTTGATTTAAGGAATGATATGACTGTTTTAGCATCGTTCTTTGGTGTCTCCACTACTTCTACCCACTTGGACACATAATCTAATGTTGCAAAATATAAAGATTACCATGGGAAGATATGAAAGGTCTTATGAAATCTATTCCCTACACATCAAAGATTTCTACTTCTAAGACATTGTTAAGCGGCATCTCGTCTCTTTTTGATATACTACCAGTGAACTGGCATCTTTGACAGGTCTGGACGAATTGATGACAATCTTTGTGTAAGATAGGCCAATAGAAACCAGATTGAAGAATTTTAGCTGCGGTTCTATCGCCTTTAAAGTGGCTACCATATGGTGAGCCATGACAGCTTGCCATGATCTTACTGATTTCTTCTTCATGGACGCATCTTCTGATAACTTGATCACTGCAAACCTTGAAGAGGTAGGGCTCATCCCAAAAGAATTGTCTGGCTCTATGACTTAACCTCTGTCTTTGTTGTGGAGTAAAGTCTGTAGGTAATACACCACTCACAATGAGGTTAACTATATCTGCATACCAAGGCACAAACGCATCTTTAATTGTAAAAAGTTGTTCATCAGAGAATACCTCTTTAACCAATTCTGGTTCTTTGTTGTCACCAGATCCTTCGAGCTTGGATAAGTGATAAGCTACTTGATTCTTGCACCTTTTCAGTCTCGAATATCTATGTCAAACTCTTGTAACAGCAATATCCATCTAATAAGACGTAACTTAGCATCCTTCTTTGTCATGAGATACTTAATTGCTGAATGATCCGTGTATACAACAGTTTTCATTCCAATAAGATAGAAATGAAATTTATCGAAAGCATATACCACGGCTGATAATTCTTTCTCCGTTACTGTATAAGTCAATTGTGCAGCGTTAAAGGTCTTACTTGCGTAGTAAATCGCGTGGAAGATCTTTTCTTTCCTCTGGCCTAAAACAACACCCATTGCGAGATCACTCGCATCGCACATAAGTCCAAACGGAGCGTTCCAATCTGGAGGTATAACAATCGGTGTGGAGATGAGTTTCTGTTTAATCGAAACAAACACATTAAGACATTTGTCATTAAAATTAAGAGTATCCTTTTCAAGTAAAGAACAAAGCGGTTTGGCGATCTTGGAGAAATCTTTAATAAATCTTCGACAAAGTCCTGCTTGACCCAAGAAACTTCTCACTCCTTTAACAAAAACCGGAGGTGGTAAGGTTTTTATAAATTCAATCTTAGCACGATCAACCTCCGTTCCTGCACTCGAAACTTTATGTCCCAACACAATAACTTCTCGAACCATGAAGTGGCATTTTTCCCAATTAAGCACAAGTCTGATTATTTACATCGCATAAGTACCTTTTCAAGATTATTGAGGCACTCATCAAAACTATCTCCAAAAACTAAAAAATCATCCATAAAAACCTCCAAGTATTTATCAATCATGTCCCAAAATATAGCCATCATACACCTCTGGAACTTGGCGGGTGCCTTGCATAAACCAACATGCATCCTTATGTAAAAAAAGTTTCCAAACGGACAAGTAAAAGTTGTTTTGTGTTGATCAGCAGGATCCACACAAATTTGATTATAGCCTGAATATCCATCAAGAAAACAATAATACTCTCTTCTTACGAGATTGTCTAGCATCTGATCAAAAAATGGTAAAGGGAAGTGATCTTTCTTTGTAGCTTTGTTGAGCTTTCGGTAATCCATGCATATTCTCCACCCCATAAGTGTTCTTGATGGAATGGCTTCGTTTTGATCATTAAGGATGGTAGTGATACCTCCTTTCTTTGGAACACATTGCACTGGACTACCCCAATCACTGCTTGCAATCGGAAAGATAATACCCGCGTCTAATAGCTTGATTACCTCCTTCCTTACCACTTCCTTCATTGCTGGAATGAGCCTTCTTTGCCCCTCTATAGATCGTCCTCCTTCTTTCTCAAGAATAATCTTATGTTTGCAAATGGAAGGACTAATTTCCTTGATATCGACAATAGTCCATCCAATTGCTTCTTTGTTAGCGTGAAGCATACATAGTAGCTTATCCTCTTGAGAACCTGAAAAGTTAGCAGAAATAATAACAAGCAAAGTATTGTTCATAACTAAATACGCGTAACGTAGATGGTCTGGAAGCGGTTTTTCTTCAAGAACTAGCGAACAAATGATAAATGGTTTCTTCATTGGCTCAATGTCTCCTGATTCTCGAAGTTGTTCATAAATTGCTCTAGGCCTACCGTCGACTGGATCTAATGCTGCAACTTCATCAGCTATACCATCGTATATTTCTAGAGATTCAAGTGCCAAGGTTGCGGTTAGATTGTCATCAAAGCTTGATTCATTAAAGACTTCGTGTGTAATTTTTCTTATGATATCTATTTTAAAACACCCATCCTTCGTATCTGGATATTTCATAGCCTTGAACACATTGAATTGTACCTGTTCGTCTTGGACCCTCATGATCAATTCACCATTCTCAACATATATTACTGTACGCCCCGTGGCTAAGAATGGTCTACCCAAGATGATGGAGACATTCTTATCCGCGTCGTAGTCAAGAATAATAAAATCACAAGGAAATATAAAACTACCAGCTTTAACTATAACATCTTCAATTTTACCTACTGGTTGGGAGAGGGAGCGGTCCGCCATTTGTAACACCACTGAAGTAGGTACTACCTCTCCTATGTTGAGCTTCTCGAACAGGGACTTTGGCATGAGATTGATACTCGCACCTAGATCACATAATGCTCTCCCGGTCCAACTTTCTCCAATTGCAATGGGAAATGTAAAAAATATGTGATCTTGTAGATTCAGTGGCAACTTGCTTTGACAAATAGCACTACACTCCTCCGGTAATCCAATCATCTCCCTGGTTTCTAAACTTTTTTTGCTAGAAAGAATGTCCTTCATGAACTTCAGATATTTTGGCATTCTCTTGAGAGTTTCTACAAACGAAATATTAATATCTAACTTGCTCACCATGTCAAGGAACTTATTGAATTCTTTCTCATTGTTCTTCTTTTTGACAGGTGATAGGTATGGTGGAGGAGGATGTGTATTGTTTAACACTGAGCTTTTCTTGTTTTCCGGTGTCTTCTCTGGGACACTTTTTGGTTCAATTACCTCTTCGACCTTGTCTTTTACTGTTTCTTCAACCACTTTTTTCAGGAATAGAGGTTGGTTCTGTTTCTTCCACTCTAGGCGAAGGTAATTGTTTTTTACTTCTTAATTCCACTGCATGACAAGCATCATTTTTTAGAGCAATAGTATCACTTGCGAGTTGACCTTTTGGCCTATTCTATAATGTACTCTCCATCTGTGAAAGAGTATGCTCGAGATTCTTGAATACCTTTGATTGGGTTCGAAGTCTTCATTGACTTATCTTCATATTTTCTTCAACTAGTCCCAAAAGTTCAGCTATACTCGAATCCAAACTCAAAGGTTGTTCTTGTGTAGCTTGTTGCGTTGAATATTGAGGTGGTTCTTGATAAGTTCCTTCATAAATTGGTGCTTCTTGATAGATAGGTTGTGGTTGATAATATGGTCGAGGTCGAGTTTGATAATACGGGTGGTTTTGGACCCAATTCCGGTTCTGTGGGGAGTGATAATTAGCATAATTTCCTTGAGGCTGATAATAACAATTAGAATAACGGTTTCTTTAATGAGATACGGAGGAAATCGAAGCTGGATTATTTATACACCTCTCCCACGAATGATTTCTTGCTCCACAACCAGGACATGAAGGTAAAGTATGTACTAGATTTACCTGAGCTATTGATCGCGCTTGTTCTTGTAATTCCTTGAGTTGTTGGTTTAATTCTTTGATCTTTAGAGATTCTAAAGTATCTACTTGTTTTTCTGATTCAATCAGCCAACTTCTCTCGGTATCCAGAACTCTTTCCATAATAGTATTAGCTTCTTCCGGATCTAAAAACACGAAATTTCCATCTCCTAACAAATCTGCTTTTGCCTTGGACTCGTCATTGAGTCCTCCATAGAACATGGTTAAATGATATTCGGGCGAGAAGACATGGAATGGAAACCTCGCTTTCTTCTCGTTAAACTGTAACCATGCTTCACCAACACTTTCCCCTTATTCTTGCATAAATTGTTCAAACTCCAACATATCTTTTAAATGTCTACTAATCGGATAGAATCGGTCTAGGAATTTTGCTTGGAGTTATCCCAATCTGGAATTAAATCAGGGAGTTGGTAATCATACCAATTGCTTACACTTCTGGTCAAAAAGAATTGGAACATAACGTATTACATATGTTCCTATGTAACGCCTTTGATAATATAAGCGTCACAAATCTGCATGAATCAAACATAACGAGCCGGATCTTGATGTGCAGCACCGCTAAACTCACCATGACTCGCAAATTGCGCTATCATGCCTGGATCAGGTCGGAATTTAGAAGCTTGGATTTCTGGAGTGCGGATTCCTCTGGGTTGCACTCTGAATGAGATGGGAAGATCAAGTTTCCTCAGGCTTGCCATTTGTAAATCTGTAAAGACAAAACTAAAAATAAAAGCGCAAAATAGAATGAACTAAAATAAAATCACTAAATAAATGCTCAAGGACTAACGATATAGTCCCCAATAGCGGCGCCAAAAACTTGGTGTCACCTAAGGTGTGATAAAATAATAGATAAAATAGATGCAAATAATCACTTAGGATGCACGTTACTCACTGCAAGTATCACATATCGTATGCAAGTTTTAATTATAAATAGAATTCGTTCCTCGGAGACTACGAAAGTTAGAGAGCACTTATGCAAATATCAAGCGCAAATAAGAAAACTAGAATAATAATACGCAAGAAATAAAGACAATAATTTTTGTTGGTTTATGTAAATAAAAATTAAAATAAAGTAAAGATATAAAATTAAATAAGAATAGACGATAGTATGATAGTTTAGCTCGAGATATAGCAAGTAATCCCCACTAGCCTTGTTTATTCTAATCATGTAAGGAGAATTATGTAGAATTGCAATAACCAGGATTACAAAGTCCTCCTAACCCCCTTCCGGGTGGATTTAGGTGGCGACCTCACAATTACCAGGGGACTTAACTAAGGTGCTCCTACGCCACTAGGTTCTTAGATGAGACTGGCCTACAAATAATGATCGGTGGTTAAATCAAACCCTAATGGCTATCTAGTTAGGCAAGCCCGTCAAGATCACTACCGCATACTAGACGTTTATGTGGTGTTTCAATAATTAGACACCCCTTCCGAGTGACCATCAAACTACTATTAAGGTAATCCTATACTCATGCATTCGCAAGGAAAATAAACAGTAAGTCAAAGCACATAAAACAGAGAATAAAATAGTCATTCATTAAAATAATTCCAAATTCAAATAGATGTAAAACAAGTCTAGGGTTCATACCCATATGCTAAATCTCAAGCTAAAATAGAATTAGTTCATACTAGAGAAAGAAAACAAAACAATTACAAAACTGAAGGCTTGTGAGGGCATAATTTAATGTTCAGCTCCTTCCAGACTTTTCTTCTTTTGTTGTAAGCTTTCTCTTGGCTTATGGATTGGCCAAGGATGTGTTTCTACTAAATAGAGAGTGTATTTATAGGGTATTCCAAACCCTATTTCGGATTCTTGGAGTGGAAGGTAAGTAATAGGACTCTTTTCCAAATCAAATTCGTAACCCTAAAATATAGAAAAGGTTATAAAATGTTGATGTCTTGTTTTGGTCGTAACTCCTTCGTTTTTACTCCGATTGACATAATCTTTATATCGAAACTGATCGTCTCGGAAATCTCTACGCTTTTGCTTCAGACCATACTTCCAAATTCCCACCCTATTTTGAGTTATGGTCAATTTAATGGACGTAGCTACTGAAATTCAGATTTACTTGGCAACTTTTCCTTTCCTAGTTTATCTTTTACTTCCTTTATCTCCATTTTCCATCATTATCTTCTTTCCCTTATCTCTTAGAATTGATTTGACATCTAATTAATTACATATATTTTTATAGCTTCACAATTAACAAACAATTAAGCCAAATATGCTCTAAAAATAATAAATCATCAAATCAAGACAAGAAATAGGAAAATATAAAAATATGAATGAAAATCGATTATCAAATTATTAAATACACCTAAAATGTTGTCTCCAACCTAGATTAGTTTATCACAAATAGGGAGACGTCACTTCTTCTTCATCTTCTTCTTCTATATTTATTATTTGACTACCATACTGTTCTTATTTTTATTGTATCGGGACGATACAACTTTGAGTTGGGTGTCTTGATGGATCTCTATTTGTAATATATTAATCTATACTTGAGACATCTTTTTAGGTTTATTTAGTAATTAATTTATGAAGTTTCCCCCATTTATTCATACTTTATACTTTCATGTCTAGTTTTAGGTGTTTTCTTATTTTATGAGCTTTTACGCGTAATTTGGGTGTTATTTGTGTAGAAATTAGGTATATGGAAGCTGTTACACCTATAGAAACTGATTTAGAGTGGAATAGTAAAGGAAATTCCTTAATCAAAGTCAAAAGGGATAACTTTGGATATATTTGGAAAGTAGAGAAGCTACCAAAATTGCACATACGTCCACTAATTAATTTACAACAGAAAAATGGTCAGGAATTAGAGAGATATTTTTATATGAGCACATAGATATTTCAAACTCAGTCGTTTCCACATAAAGAACGTCAAAATCGATAAGTACCGAAGGCGATATGACCAAACCAAAATCTACTAAGGTTTATCCCTTCCTACAAGTTAGGATTACGAATATTGGTAAGATCAGGACTCCTTAACTTGGGGATTACTCCTAATTTCGACCAAGTTCCTATATATACCCATTCCTACCTTATAAAAATCATCCTTGGTCAGTCCTTAATCATCAGAAGACCAAGAGGAAGCTTACATCAAAAGAAGAGAAGACTAGAAGGAGTTGGACAACAGTTCATGCCTTTCCAATCCTTCATATTTGTAATTTATTTTCTTTATTTCTCTAGTATGCACTAATTCTATTTAGCTTGAGATTAGCATATGGGTATGAACCTAGTCTTGTTTTATATTTATTTTAATTTGGGATGTCTTTTACATTTAATTGAAATTAGTGTTGTTATCTCTGTTTATATGTGCTTTGACTTATTTCCAGCCCTAATCTTGATCACGTTAGTACTGTATTAATATTATTTAGATGATCACCTAGAAGGGGTGTCCAATTAATGAAGCACCACATAAATGTCTAGTGTGCGGTAGTGATCCGGAAGGGCTTACCTAACTAGATAGTCACTAGGGTTTGACATTAACCACTGATCATTGCTCAAGGTCCCCTTACCCAAGTCCCCTGGTAATTGTAAGGTCGCCACCTAAGACCACCCAAAAGGGGGTTAGGAGGAATATAGAATCCTGGATATTGCATATCACACAATTCTCCCTTACATAAATAGGTTATAATACAAGGCTAGTGGGGATTACTTGCTAGATCTCAAGCTAAACTCTCATACAATCTTCTTTCTCTTATTTATTTTCTTGTCTTTATTTTATTTAGTTAATTTTTGGAGTCTTTAGAAACCAAACAAATATTTCAGAGTCTTTTATGTCATGCGCATTATTCTTCTTGCTTTCTTATTTGTACTTTATATTGCATAAGTTCTTCCTAACTTTTGTAGTCTCTGAGGAACGAATTCTACTTATAATTAAAACTTGTGTACGATTTGTGATACTTGTAGTGAGTAAAGTTCTTGGTTAGGGTGTTAATTGTATCTTTATTTATCATTATTTTTACCACTCCCTAACTGACACCAGCCACTAAGGGAAAGTAGCTTAGAATCCCAAGCCTCCATTCTCCCTATAATTGCATCAACTAGCCATTCCAAACCTTTAACCTTAGATATTCCCTAAGATGAGGGAACACCTAAATATTTTCCCAAATCAACAAGTTCATTCATTCTAAGCAACTTTTTAATATCATTTCTCAAATTCAAAGGACAATTTCTACTAAATAAGATGCCACTTTTATTGAGATTTACATGTTGTCCTGAAGCCAAGCTATATTAATGAAGCAATTTTGAAAGTAACTTACGTTATCAATGTTTCTATCAATGAAAAAGAGGCTATCATCTGCAAATAAGCAATGACTTATGCTTGTTGCCCCTCTAGCAACCTGTATACCTTTCATCAAATTATTTTCTCCTGCTTCCTTTGAAAGAGCAAACAAAGCTTGTGTAACTAAGCAGAAAAGGAATGGAGACAGTGGATCACCCTATCTCAAACCCCTTGTGGGATTAGTCACATCATGCAATTTACCATTCACCTGCACTTTATATGAGAAAGAAGTAACATAATTCTTAATCAAATCAATCCACTTAACACTGAAACCAAGTGTTAGAAGCAGATCAAAGAGAAAATCTCATTCCACAAACTCGTATGCTTTTGAAATATAAGCATTAATGGCCAATGAAAATGTTTTAGAATATCTTTTATTCTTAAGATAATGAATCACTTCATGTGCAATTAGATTTTTTTCAAATATGGATCTTCCTAGAATAAAGGCATTTTGGGATTCACCAACCCAATTTTCCATATATGGTTGCATACTCTGAACCATCTAATACTTTATATATAAAATTTGCACATCTTATATGTCTGTACGACCCTATACTTTCAGGACTAGCACATTTTGGGATAAGTGTGATTATACTCCTATTGATCTCATATAAGGAGCTATTATTGTTAAAAATATCTGGTACAATCCTCAAGATACCAAACTGAATTAATTCCCAATCCTTTATATAGAAAAAACCAGATAAACCATCAGGGGATGGCGCATTATCAGGATGAAGGCTCCAAATAGCAAATTTAAGCTCTTTCATATGACAGGGTTTGATAGATTCTCATTCATCTCAGAGGTAACAATGGGTTTGAAACAGTCCAAAATAGAAGAATATTTCCTAGGTCCAACAGATTGGAACATTGAATTAAAATAATCCACAATTTCATCATTGTTTTCCACCCAATCATTTCCTCTAGTTTTAATTCTCGTGATATTATTGCTGACTCTCTTAGCTCGAGTAATGGTTTGACAATACTTTAATTTTTTATCGCCTAGCTTAAACCACATGTTTCTAGACCTCAAAGACCAATACCTCTCATCTTTAACCCAAAATTCCTCAAGGAGTAGGGTTAGAGAATTATATTTTTCAATGTTCTGTTCAGTACAAGGAGCATTAGCCAAGCTTTCAAGTTCTTTGGTAGTTTGAATGATGAGAATTATCTGATTTAGAGTTCTATTTCTGGACCACCTTGTGATACAAAAAGATAAGCACTTGATCTTTCTATGAAATCTTTGAATTCCTCTTCCAATAAACTTTTTGTAATTTCCCCGATTTCTCAGGATAACATCATAACATGAATCCATTGTTAGATAATTCTTATCTAATATAAATCAATATTTGTCTACATTGTTATATAGGTGAAGCATGATTGGTGAATGATTAGACCATATAGTTGGGTGAGACGCAACCCAACTATCAGGTAATATTGACATCCAATTATTGTTCACAAAATCTCTGTCAAGAATTTCTTTAATCAATGCTCCCCCTTTTACTTGTTACTCCAGGTAAATCCAACACCCTTATGAGGTAATTCAAAAAGATCAAGTTGATTAATAAAATCATCAAACATGCACAAGCTATTCTTATTAGGTTTATTTCCCCCAATTTTCTCAGAAGAGTGTCTAAAAAGGTTAAAATCACATATAATACACAAAGCTAAATTATTGGGACTTAAGCTATTAAGTTCATTTATGAAATTTGGTTTATCTTGAGTCTTAGAGGGGCCATACATAAAAGAAAACATTACATTATTAATGTCTTGTATCCTATGTTGTAGATCTCCCCGCCTAGGCGCACCTATGCGCCGCTTAGCCGTTAACTCCCCCATCAATCGCTTACGCCTAATTAAAAAATTTAGGCATTTTTTTCTAGCACCTTAGTCGCCGTGGAATAGGCGCCTAGCCCATTTAGGCGTCGTTTAATGGAAAAAAATGGCCGCCTAATTTCCGATTAATGGCAAAACATGCTCGCATAGGCCTTCTTGTTAACTTTCTTATTCAGGAGAATTTTTTAATTCATATTATAACTCATTTTTTATAATTTTTATATTTACTATAGTGTTAGATGAATTTTATGACTTAAACAGTTAAATTTTTTATAATTACTACATATATATTACTAAATATACAAGTTACACAACGGGATTCAAAACCGTATAATTCCGCCTAGGCCCCGTGTAATCCCGCCTAGGCGCTAGGCCCCAGTCGACTGCCTAGACCACAAAACCCAGATCATCAGCATAGCTTGTATCTCAATTTTACAATGAATAATGTTTTTAGAGCAATGAATTTGTTCAATTTTAGTGTCATTTTTAGTGAAAAATGCTAAGCCCCTGACTTGCCTATTGGGTCAAAATAGACAATAATATGCATATCCAACCTCAAACTAAGTTTAAGAATAAAAAAGATGGGATTGTTTTGTTTCAGATAATAATGTACCTCGGTACGGTTTCGTTTGATATAATCAATAAGAGTGAATTCTATCAAGGGTGTACCAGCACCTTGACAATTCTAAGAATAGATAATTGAACGGAGTAAGGTTGTTGTGGGATAGCCCTGCAAACCTCTTCAGCTTTAATCAAACCTTCATCTTCCCAGTTTCCTATTTCATCCTCCATATCAATATACTCACCATCCTCTTCCGCTGTTTCTTCAACCTTCTCACCTTCCCCTTCAATCATCATATCATCTTCATATTTTTAGACGGGAGTTGCTAAAGATCCAAATGATACATTTAAATTTCCCAATCCAAGGTCTAAACGGACTTGTTTAGTTTGAATATTTTCCTTTTCAATTGAGCCAAATTAAAGATAAGGACTCACGTTTGCCGTAATGGAGCAGGCGATAGAAACATTAGGAGAAGGATTTTTAGGGTTTGGTAATTGAATGTTAAGTTTAGGTGGAGGACTTCTTATAAAGCCCAACTCAGTTAATTCAGGCCCCCAACTTTATCTTTATTTAAAAAATGAACCTCTTTTGGGCCCAAGGGTCTTAAAGTATGAGTCATTTGTAATTTCTTGCAATAAGTCTTGTCTAACTTTTTTTTACAAACTTCTTTTCCCTCATTACCCTAAAAAAAACCTTTTTTAGCACATCAATCTTGTCAGGCTCACCATACACCATACCTCGTCTAGCTCTACTTTTTCATCTTTCTCTTTAGCGTTCTAATCTTACTGGAGCCAATATGAAACTTTTGTATTCTTGCTTTAAACACAAATCCCCCAACACCTCTGTAGAGGTGGTCGGAGTTTCAGGTGCTCGAATTTAGTTTCCAAGTCAAACTTTTAGTTTAATAGTGTTTCCACACTCCTCTTCCTCATGAGAAATTATACCACACACATAGCAAAAATCAAAAAGCATTTCAATTTTAAAAGAAACCCAGCAAGGTTGTCTTTGTTTTTGGACAAATTGAAACCCCGAGAGAAGAGGTTTGTTGATTGGCTATAACACTTTAACTTTCACCGTAGAATATTCCTTAAAGTTTTTCGGTTCTGGTAACTCAATGGCCTCCACTTTACCAAGCTTAGCTGCTATTTTCCTAACACTACTCTCTTTAATGAAGAGAGATGGGATTCCATCAGTACGAAACCAAAATGATGTATGTTCCTAAACTTCTGTATTTCTAATAACCTCATTCCAAGGACGAACAAGAACACGAAAACCAAAGATGTGATATGGGCGATTCTAAAAAACCCTATCGCAATATTCTTGCTCAACAAATTTGAGAAGAAAAACATTAGGACCATTTTTTTTTCAATGGAGATCTTCCCTTTCACGCCCCAATGTTTAATAGAAATTGTTCGAAGATAAGTGAAACTAATAGCCCCTGAAGCAACCATCCGAACAAAAAGCTTAGCCTCATCAAATGCTCGCGTATTCGCCACTCTCATCCGGTGACAGTGTTAAATTATCATCCTTAACATCAGTTTCAACTTCATTTGCAAAGAATTTCAAGCTTGATTCAGGTACATTTTCCATTTCCAAGGCTGGTTCTCGAGAAGCGATGGATAAGGAAGAGAGCGGAGGCAAATAAAAGAACGGAAAATAATGGATAGAAGTGTGAGATAGAGAGATATAGAGTAGAAAAGGTAACCGCTAAAAAAGAGAAAAGATAGAGAGGGTTGAGGAGGTGGCCAACTAGTTTTGAGGTGGTGGGATGGATGAGGAGTGGTGGTGGGTTTTCTTTTCAGGCGCCTCAAGGAGTGTGCCTAGGAGATAATACTTCTTAGGAAGATGATTCGCCTGACCCATTTACTTGTACTATAAAATATTTACCTAAACCACTTATCCTCACTTTTCATAACAAAAACCTTAAGTTAACACACATGCAAGCCTCTAATCTCTTATCTCAAATGTCGTTCACACAAACTCACTCTCGAACCCACGCCTCTATATCTCCCCTCATTCATTATGATTTCCTAAAGTACACGGCCCTTCAATCTTTGAAGATTAAGGCTAGGTGGCGAATCAAGTTAAATTTTCCAGTTGCGTTCGCGAGCCGATTGTATTGGTCGGGATAAGTGGTACAAAACATAATTAAATCTTTGTGGTGGTCCTCCATTAATGTAGGCATCGTGATCTGAGTTTGAGTTTCTGTTTTAGGACGAGGATGATGTCATGTTGATGTTATCAATCTCTCCACCGATTTTTCACAATTAAAACATATACAGTCAGATGTCATGTTCAGTGATTTTCGAGTGTACTTAGAGACTTTTTTAGCATTCTCAAATACTCTCTTCGTATACTCATATACTTTTGAACCAACTCAGAGATTTTTCGAGCCGGGTCTAAGTTTTTCTTAGCCGACCCATTGACTAGTTTAGCCGACTCAGTAACTTGTCGAGGCGACTCAAAGAAACTTGATTGACACTTATTTTTGTATTATGTAAGGTTTTGTTTTATTTAGAAATATTTTAACATTTGATTCCATGTATTTTGTTGGTCTATCTTTTAAAAGAAAGTTTTCCTTCACTGAGCTATAGAAAACCCTTTCTATTTCGGCCCAAGTGATTTAGTACGTTATTATGAACCAGCCTCTTTTCTCAACCCATCGTCCTCATTAAAACATTAACCAAACCCATAAACGCGAAAGCCCATTTACCATCAATCTTACAAATCACCGGTTCCAATTAAATTCAAAAGGCCTGGCCCAACTTTATGCCACGTTTCCTTCTTCCTAACGACCCCATAAAAACCGCCATAGCCAAGTGCTTCATCTTGCGCATCAAATCCCAAACTTGTAGTTTTGTATCGGCAACAAAGATAAAAACAACAATAATCGCCCCATTTGATACGAAACCGATCGAGCGTTTTGCTTTTGCTATCAAAGAAATCAAAGATTTTCAGAATTCTAACCCAAAGGCAAAGCTTTGATATGAGTACACAAACACAATTCCTAACGGGAATATTGATAGTTGAAACCTCAGTACGTATTTCAAGTCCAACAAGATATGAACTATGTTTGTCCTATTGACTCCATATTGTTTCCTAAAAATTAGCGTTTATGTATGGCCTTGTACAAAGCACCTCGACAAGCCTTATTGCAAAAGAGTACACATCTGATTTTAGAGTTAACAATTTAGGCATCTTAAAGTACTCACGGTCTGCAGTTCAAAAAATAAAAAAATTTAGATCTGAAATTTCAATACCATTCAAAAAAAAACACGGTTGGGATGTGTGAATCAAGCCATGGATCAAGTTTTCACTTCCTTCTTCTCACAATAAAAATTAAATATCTGGAATTATGTTTGTAAATTAACTTTAATTGCAGCATGAGCTTTGATGGTATTCACTTGATATTAGCTCATAACTCATTTTCAACACCCTCACAAACAATAGCATTTGGCAAAATCAAGTAAGGAACTCAACAAAATAAGAAAAATTTATAAGGAAAATATAACAAAAACAAGGAAGAATTAACTGCTAACACCAGATGACCTGCAAAACCATGATGCACAGGAAGAACAACCAACAGCGAATGAGGGGTATTCCGGGTGGAAGTTAAGGGATCTTGTTGGTGTTTAGTAGTCAAGTTTGTCAGCGCTGTTTGTTAGTAGTCAAGTTTTATTTCAGTAGTTTTTATCTTCGGGCTTGGTATATTAAACCTGATTTGTATTGTGAATTCCTAATCTATTTTACATTCTCCTTGGAAAAAAAAATGGGATTTCATATTTTGTTAAAGTATAGAACAAATAGATTAGACAGCGCTGACAAACTTGACTACTAAACACCAACAAGATCCCTTAACTTCCACCTGGATAAATTTCTTCGTGTATTTCTTTTGTCTGCATAGTACCTATCCGTCTCATAACCATTCTTCATGTAGTACCTGTCCGTCTCCTAACCATTCTTCGTGTATTTCTTCTTTCTGCATAGTACCTATCCGCCATCCATGCAAGAAACACTAACACCCAATAAAAACGGTGAATAACACTAGCGTTATTTTTCGACAATGATGGATGCTTGCAGGTAATACTCACGTCACTGAAAAACAGTTTCAGTAGATTACAAATCAAAGCTAATTAAGAATTCAAACCATAACCAAATAACTTACTGCAGAGAGCTCCAACTGGAATAATAAAATGAGAAGGTCCGCAATCCCGGGTAAAGTTTGTTGCCATTTTCATGGCTCTTTTTCCGTTAGGTTATCCAGTTTTCTAACAAAAAGTTGAAATGGAGCACTTGAACCTTCAACCTTTGCAGCAATTGGACATCTTATTGTTTTTTTTTTCTGATCCCCCATAATCTCGATACAACTAACTTGATTTTTGAAGATTTCCAGGGGAGTCCATAGCCATGGTTTGCTTACAAGAGTTTGTTTTTACTGCAAATCAATTAAAAAATTATAGTATAAGACCAAATTGCTCACTCCAACAGTAGCGGCAAATCATGAGACCCATAAAACTCACACGGCATCCCCTCCTCTCATATACGCTATTTTTCAGCTCATAAAATGGCTGTAGGATTTGTACAAAAATATAATAAACATCACGACTGTAATTGTACTTTAATCAGATAATTTTGAAAAATTGTAAAAGTGATGAAATTAGGTTAAAAATAATTCAATTTTTTAGTTTCCATGATAAAAAATATTTTTTTACCTTAAGTTGGGTTCTTCAATTGCTGACCGCGAAGCCAAGCCGGGTTGATGATGGTAGGAGAATGGACCACGAGTGGTGGGTGTTTTCTTGTGCAGGAGAGCGGCTTGGTGAGAAGGTGAGTGTGAAGAGATTATTTTTTTGTTTTTTGTTCTAATGCGAGTGTGAAGAGATGGGTTTTACGTTTTATCCTGATTCGTTGTTTTCTTTTTGGAACGTAAAAAAAATAAGAGTAATGACATATACCATCCAAACTCATACCACCCAAATACCACCTCAGTGACGTGGCATGAATTGATGGGTTATAATCGTTAATCTATTTATTTTCTTAATTTGATAATAGATTTTTTACTAATCGATTCTCGCCACGTCATTAGGTGACATTTGAGTGGTATGAATTTGGGTGTTATGTATCATTACTCGAAAAATAACACATCATTTACTTTTTTTATTTTTTGTTCGGAAATTCTTCAACATTTCTTTTTTTACGTAAGTTCAAGAACTAACGAAAATTTGATAGGAACGCATAATATAGTTTGAGGTGTAGCACATCTATATATATCTTGAGTTGAGAATTTCCATAATCCTTAAAGATGTTTCATATATGAAATTAGTTCACCATTTGATTCAATATTTGTTTTCGTCATCCAGCCAACACAACAATTCGCCTTCCGATACACATAGGAGATCTCGTAGTTAACACGATTTGCAAGTATAGTCTTGTACTCTTTGAGTACTTCATCCGACCAATCTCCCTACTCCTACCGCCTATCACTAGCGCATGTAGCTCAAACGAATCAGATTCAGTCAAAACCATCTCATAATTCAGATCAATTGTCATATACAAACCATAATGTAAAACGAAAAGCTCGACTTTAAATGTTGAATTTACTAAACAAGAACCCGTGAATCTTTCTAAGAAATCTCCTTATTATCGCAAAGACCCCCCAGCTCCCGCTCTACTCGCCCCTTATGCTAAACAACCATCTATATTAAGTTTAACACCAAAAGCCGGTTTAACCCACTTAACTAGTGTACTTCTCACGGTAAAAATTATCCCTCCCTCTTGCTCTCTTTCCCAAGCCCGGAACAACCCACAACGATATTTTAAACCATAACTTTAAGTGTTCCTATCGAATTTTTATGGGTATTTTCTACCTTAATTTTTTGGTAATATATAGAAATGAAGTGAAAAATTAAGATTTTCTACAATTTGGTCCCTTAAATCTCTTATTATTGCATATACCCCTTTAGATTTGAAAAAGATGAACTAAAACATCAAACTTGCAATAGAGTTAAACGTAATATTAGAAGGGTGAATGACCGGGCTCCATTGGAGTCTTAAACCTATCCTCTCGGAAGTAAAGAAATTGTAAGATCAAGGTTCAGATTGGAACATCGCCCATGTGGGTAGGAGATATAATTCTACAACAGATGCGCTTGCAAAGTGTACCAGAAGGAATATAGACCTGTCTGGCTGGAAAGATTTTTCACTTATAGCTTCTAATCTATTTCTAGTTAATTTTTGTAATACGTATAAATGAATCTCTTGTACTTTTCAGTTGAAAAAAAAAAGGTGAATGGACAACTCTTGGCATCATAAAGTAGAGAATATGCTTCACCATATGGACAACTCTTGGCATCATGAAGAGAATATGCTTTATCGTATATACCCATTTTCTATCAAAAAAAGTCACATGAACCCGTGTTGTTTATTTCTTTTTTTTACTAAGAAAAAAAATTACAACCTATAAATATTATACAAGTGATTAAAGAAATTAAAAGAGCTAACTACCGATCTTTCACTTAAGCTAGAAATATCGATATTTTTCCTATTGCATTTAGCGAATACATCAGCAATGAGATTAAAACTTCTGTTTATTTATGGAATTTTCCAGAACGGAATTTTACTTAACAAAGTCTGGATCTCCGAAATTAGCGGATTAAGGTTCCAGTGGAGCCCCACTAAATTGTTAATACCTTGAACCAGCTCAAGATTATCCGAGTAAACCGAGCTACTCTAAAGATTGAGATTCTCAGCGGATCTCAAAGCGAAGGAGAGTCCATACTTCCCCTTCCATGACATTTTTGACACAACACCGTTAAACCAATTTTTAATTTATGACTCCAGTATTGTCGATGCCAATGGCGACTATAGCGGCTGGATTTCATTCATTTACAAAATAAGTATCACTAAATCATATCATCTCGGCATATTCAGTTAATGTTGGGTTATTCAGTTGACTTTGATTAGACGTGTCCGCTTCGTATCTTGCTCCACTGATTTCTCGCAAAGGTTTAAGAGACATGCCATGAGCGAGTTCGTATTTTGCGATATTTGAAACACCGTCCATTTTTTCTTATCAAAAAAACCTTTCGTTCTTTCTTTCCAAATATTCCATGCAGTTATCATAAAATTAGCATTACAACTTTTTTATCCCAACCATTTTTCGAGTAACTCTTAATGGTGTTAAGGAGCCAATCTGCAAAATTCTCTTTTGACTCTCTATTGATTTTCATCTGCATGGCAGAATTTGCCCATGCTTGAATACTAAATGCACATTTAAGTAGTATATGCTCACAATTCTCACGCCCAAATTCACACCATCCACAAACCTCGTGATCAATACATTTCCTCTTCCTAAGATTTTCTTTAGTATGAAGTGCTTCATTGCAAATTCTCCAACATAAATTTTATATTTTTGTAGGAACGTTGGAATTCCAAATACTTTTCCATAAGATTTTATCATTAGCTTCTCATTCCTTTGACGTTTGAGCCTCAAGCACAATTTCCTCATAGCCAGATTTGGTGGTGTACTCTTTATCTTTCATGAACGACCATATGACCTTATCTTCACACTCCAATTGCATGATAGGAATTCTTTTGATTTCGTTAACCACATTAGGCAGAATAATAGAATTGATTATTCTAAATTCTATCCAGACATATTCTGATTACAAATCTCACTCACAAATTGAATGTTGCAATTTGGTGGTTCATCAATTTTATACCCTTTTCCAATCCATTGATGGTCCCAAACGTTTGTAGACATACCATTTCCTATTTGCTTAAACATACTTTTTCAGCAATTGGATCACTTTGTAGATACTGTCCCAGCTCCAAGATATTTTTTTTGGTAATTTAACCTCCTATAAATTATTCCTTAGAGAATATATAGCTTTGAGGACTTTAGAGACAAGACTCTAGACAACTGATAATTAATCATGCTTGCTTCTCCATTATAGCTAAGTTTATTTTTTGAAAACCGCGAAACCTGTAACACCTATTTTTTTGCTCTTGCGATTCAAAAATTGACATGGCGTGGTTCAGAATTGATTGCA
Organism: Nemophila menziesii; assembly: GCA_029959085.1. Lineage (NCBI taxonomy): Eukaryota > Viridiplantae > Streptophyta > Magnoliopsida > Boraginales > Hydrophyllaceae > Nemophila > Nemophila menziesii. The sequence goes on from JARWIR010000004.1 coordinate 29,111,049, forward strand.
TAACAGTTTTGATAAGCTTCTCTTTACCCCCTTCAGAAATAGTCGATGCCATCCAGCTGGTTGACCTTGATATGAGTGTATCCTTAATATAGTTAAGATTTTGTGGTTTTAGACCTTTTAAGCGTCAACGGAATACCCAGGTATTTACCAAGCGAATCAGTACTATCGATATTTAGTGAACTAGAAACCTTCTCGCGAATATCCACACAATGTATTTTTACTAAATAAAATAGCTGATTTATGAAGATTAATTCTATGCCTATATGCTCGACAATAGGACTCAAGCGTTTCCCTAAACGTTTCTATTTCTGTTTCATGGATCTGATATAAAATTAAGGCGTCATCAGCGTATAGAAGATGGGTGAGCTTGGGACAAATCCTAGAAATAGAAATACCCTCAACATTGCCTTCCCAACATTGATAATTTATAAGGCTGATAAGACTTTCTTGAGGAGCGATAAAAGAAGCGGTGATAAAGAATCACCCAGCCTAAGGACTTGACATGGCCAGGATTTTTTAAGTCTCTGGCCTTTAACTTTAATTTGCATTGACACCGTAGATATACCATTATGAATCCAATTTATCCATTTCTCACAAAACCGAGGCTTTAAAGAGTTGCTAGAAGAAAAATCGAATTTACCTGATCGTATGCCTCCTCCATATCAACTTTGACCGCTGCATAATTGGTTTTTGACTTCCTTTTGTATTAAGGAAAAAAGACACTTCCTGGGCAATAAGAATGTTATCTTTGATGCTCCTTCCTTTGATAAAAGTCGACTGTATAACTGAAATTCACACACGATATTGGTCTATAATCTTTAATGGTTTCTTGTTTCTCTCCCTTTTTAATAAGATTTATTAAAGTGGCATTAATAAGACTGAGAGGAATATTATTATTAAAGAAATCAAAGACTATTTTTCCAATATTATCCTTACTAATGTCCCAAAATTCATGATAGAATGTCCCCGGAAGGCCATCAGGACTTGGCACTTTGGATCCAAACATATCAAAAACTATTTTCTTAATTTCTTCCATATCTGGCACTCTCGTTAGAGATTCATTCATATTCTCAGAAACTTTGGACGGAATGACTCAGGTGACATCCTCCATATTAGATGTCAGATTCTCTCGAAATAAAATTATATAGTACTCCTTAATGATATTGTTTATAACCTTAGGGTCATTAGACCAATCCTCATCAGCAGATTTGAGCATACTTATTCGGTTAACTTTCCTTCTTTTCATAGTTTTCGCATAAAAAAATCTAGTATTCTTATCTCCCTTTTCAACCCACAAATCCCTTGCTTTATCGGACCAATACAACTCTTCTTGATCCCAAAGATTTTCGATCTCGTTCTTAATTTCCATTTCTTTCTTTTTATTATCATTAGAAGAAGGAATATCTTTGGTGGGGGGAAAAGTGTGATAAAATAATGATTTAAATAATAATAAAGATAAAGACACACACCTTAACAACCACAGAAACTCACTGCAAGTATCACAGATCATTTGCAAGTTTAGTTGATAAGTAAGATTCGTTTGCATGGATTTAATCTGTTAGATCTACTTGCGTATATAGACAAGTGTAGGAGAAATTACTTGTTTGATACCAAGATAAATTAAAAGAAATAATATTTATTTGGTTTTCAGATTTAACAGATAATAATGCAAAAAAATAATATAATAAAGAATGAAAATAAGAAATATAGCTTCGGGTTGCTAGTATGCACTTATCCTTCTAACTCGAATTCTAGCTATAAGGGTGATTAAAGCTCTCAGATAAATAGCAAGGATTCTATATTCCTCCTAACCCCCTTCCGGGTGGACTTAGGTGGCGACCTAACAATTACCAGGGGACTTGGGTAAGGGGACCTTGCGCAATGATCGGTGGTTAATCTCAAATTGTAATGACTATCTAGTTAGGCAAGCCCTTCCGGATCACTACCGCACACTAGACGCTTATGTGGTGTTTCAACAATTACACACCCCTTCCGGGTGACCATTCAACTACTATTAATGGGGTATTCTATACGTTTGCAACCGCAAGAACCACAGTCAATCCATCAAAGCACATAAAACAATTATATAGGTTAAGTAGCTAGAGTTTATTTAAAATGGTTTTTCCCAAATAACATGAAAATAAATGAGAATTAGAAATCAAAGATTATACATATGCAAACCCAAGCTATGAGAATTGGTTCAAATCTAAAGACATAGAAATAAACTAAGGATAAAAGTAATTAGAAATAAATACAAGCTAAAGAATCTAATACAAATTACCCTAATGATATAGGGAGATGATGGAGAAGAGGAATTTGCAACTTTCCAACTTCTTATCTTCCTCTCTACATGTCTTCTTGCTTCTGTGGATGACTTCTAAGAGTAATAACAATTAAAGGCTGGGCAAAGACATGTTTTTAATGATAAGAGGGTGTATTTGTAGGTGTTATCTAACCCTAGGTCAAAATCTTGGAGTAGAAGGCAAGTAATTACAGTCCAAGTCCAACTCAAGTTCGTTATATAGATAAGGATAATTACTGATGTCTTGTTTTGACCATATCCCCTTCGTTACTGGGCCAAATTTCGCCCATGAGATATCAAAAGAATCAAAGCAGAAAGATCTATCTAACTCTTTAATGACCCCTCCAAAATCGCAGCTGATTTGGAGTTATCTGCACTTTTGTGGACGTAGCTGCAAAAATTCATATTTATTTGGCAGCTTTTCTTTTCTTATATTGACTTTGTTTCCTTTTATCTCCTGATTTCTCGTGAATCTTCTTTCCTTATCTCCATAGAATTGATTTGACATCTAATTTATTTCCATAAATCTTAAGGTTTTCACATTAACACACAAATTAAACCAAATATGCTCTAAAATTAATTAAACCAAATCAAGACATGAAATAAGAAAATATCTAATAATGGGGGGAAATACCAAACTAATTAATCAATTACACCTAAAATGATGTCTCATGAGTAGATTAAATCGGACAAATAGGGAGACATAAATCTTGTATTTGAGAAAGATTTTCTTAGAGGAGCTTAATACGTTTCCTATTGTTGAAGAAAGTCATTTTGCTCCATCCTTTAAGGGATAAACACGTGGCATCTCGTTTTTTACAGGAAACCATAATATTTGAAACATTTCTTGAGTTGTTCCAACTAGATTTTACCAAATCTTTACATTGAAGGTGTTCCAACCATCGCGTCTCAAACATAAAGAATTTTTTAGTATTCGTGATATCATGTTCTCTTTGTAACACGGGCGGGAAATGATCGGAATCAATGGCCGAAGGGACCATAACTATAGTGTTAGGAAAGTGATCACACCATGATAGCGACGGGTGAGCATGATCCAACCTTTCTTTAACATTTTTGGAAATTTTCCTTCCACTAGACCATGTATAAAAACATCCTTTACTTGGGTAGTTTACTAAGTAACTGCGGTTAATAAAACCATTGAATTTCATAACTCTATCCAAGTTAGGAGCAACCTTTCCTTCCTTTTACGAGAATTTTGAAATATCATTAAGGTGCCCAATAAGTAAAGAAGGGGCATCTACTTTTGTAATCCATTTCGATAAGGATTCCCACAATTTACACCTTAAATTATCGTCATTTGGAGCATGAACACAAAACAAAAACTAAGAAAAACCATGCATTTAATTAATGTCGGAAATAATAAAGTTCGAGCATGAGTACACAATCCTTACAAATACCATTTTTTTACACAACATTAGAATTCCCCCAGACATATAAGCTCTTCCTTTGGCATCAACTAAGTTTGAATTATTAAAACTACAAAACTGCGGACAAGACTTAAGGTCTTTTCGCCTTAACTTCGATTAAAAAAGACAAGCTAGAAACACTTCAATTTTTTCACAAAAGGACTTAAAATATTTTGTTGTCAAGGGGGACCTAGCTTCTTGACGATTTCAAGCTAAGAAACAATCCATCGCACCCGGCCTGGTTACGGACCGGCATCCATCCTCTGGGTTTAGAGAGAATTCGCTTCCCATCACGGGGTCGGCCCGGTTGCCAACGAAATCTACCGTGTCTTCACTACGACTAGAATCGACTTCTAAATGCCCATTACAATGTGTTCCTTTACAAAAATAAATTTTTTCCCTGTCATCATATCCATCATCACTACCACGAACTCTCCCCTCCTCGTTCATTTGTCCTCAAACTTCATAAAAACTATCACTGATCTCGTTAATAAAACCTTGAAGATCATTAAGTCACTTATCCATAAGGGAGAAATTCTCCTTTGTAAAATTTTGAACTTTAGCATTCCAAGGACATCTTCTAGGAGCTGCTTTGCGCTTTAGAGTTTTTGGCCACGTAAATTTGACCTGCAATGGAAAGGCTCTCCTTCTTGGCATAGATTTCCATTTATTAGAGTGATAATCATGGCGAGGATGTTGACTAATATGGATTGATTGCGAATTTGGTGAAACTTCATCAAGCTCATACGAATCAACCGCTTCAGCAACATCACCAGCAGTTGTTTTCCCTTTATTCTATACCAAACTCAAATGACCCATAACATCTTGTTTAGAGGACCCCCCCCCCATCATAATCATAATTTCAGAACTATACCTTAACTATAATACCACTAGTATAACCCACGTTGAGATTAATATCTGAAACCAGCATATCATTCCTCCTACTGTACACTTGTGATTCGCCCACTCCATCTTTACCAACATACCCTAATATGAAATTTTCATTCATAACATCTATATCCACATTTTGAGCGTTAAGAACATCCGTAATAGTTTCGTTGTTGCCGATAATACTCATTCCAATATCTCCTAACTCTTTACGGAATACTTTATATAACCCAGGAAATCTTTTCTCAGAGATTTCAGCATGACCTTCAACATTATTCAAGTTCTTAAACATGTCATCAATTAATTCTGAATTCTCTCTTTTCCTTTTATTAATCCCACTTCCCGATGTCCTACTATCCTCCTGATGTCTCCCTAAATGTTCTAATTTTATACCCTTGGGAGACATCATTTTTGGTGTTTATTGGACTATTTAGATAGACTTTTGGTGTTAATATGCAATAAATCGATTTTCCTCTTTTAATTCTAGTGTTTTTCATTTATTAAACTTTTGCGCGTAATATGGTTTGTTTTGAGTGAAATGTTGTAGGTTTTGAATACTAGCTAGGATAGGAATCCAAGAATAAAGTCAAAGATCGTGTAATGTAGTCAAAGCAAGAAGAAATATCCCAAAAGAATTGATAATTTCAAGCTGCAAAATTGGAAAGTTGATAAAGATTGCTGATTTCGAGCCATCTAAGAGTGGATTTAGCCTCTGACTTGTGAAGATAATTTGTTCCCCATTGAGTTAAAGAACTTTAGCAACTTGAATGGGGTCAATCCGAGTTGAAACGAACCGGTTAGATCTGATTTAGTGAAGGTGGTGCAGCTGTTACGGGATTTGGGCTTAATTAATGGACTTGGGCTTTTCTAATTTTCATTTAATCCTTAAGAAAAGACCTAGTCCGAATTTTAGCTTATAAAAGGGCTTTAAACTTCTATTTTTCACACACTTTACACATACAATTCATACGCTTAAGAGTCAGAACATTAGAGAAGAAGCTAGAGCAAGGAAGAGAAGAAGTAAGAGCTGGAGACTGTCTATATCTCCAATTCTCAGCCAATTCAACTCCATAATTAGGTTCTTTTATTTTAGTCTGTAAAACATGATGAACTTATTTATTTCTTTAGTTTTTGTCTTTTTAATTAGTATGAGCTAAACTTAAATAGTGCTCGAGAATGCATAATTGGTTAATCCTAATTTGATTGCGTTTTATGTGTTTGGATTTGGGATTATTATAATTGAAATCAAATTGGGTAAATTGTATTTTTTCATTAATTTGCTTTTATTTACTATGATTGACGTAATTAACCAATCATAGGACTTAGTATCTAGGCTATTCCATATAGTGGCGTATGGATCACCTTGACGGGGGGTCTAGGTACAAAACCAATTAATGAATGTAGGATAGAAATTATAGACTTTGACGAGCTTAATTAATCCTATGGCCAATTGGGTATAAATAGACTTAATCACTTGAAGGTGGACTATAATCACCCTGACGGGGTTTGTAGCACCTAAGAGTAGCTCCTTAGTCCACCTTGACGGGGGTAAAGAGAATTCCGAATCCCGACCATTACATATTTACCAATTTGTCTCTTATACATGACATGAAATGAATGATAATTAGGTGAAATCCTTGCGTCTCTCAAATATTGCATTTCATACCTTGTGTAAACTACTTTATTTTCTCGCGTTAGTTTAATACTTACATTAGTTTAGTATTTTAATTTATTGTCTTAGTTATAGAAAACCAAAACAAACATTCTCAAAATCATTTACTTGTTTTACTTGCAATTATTCACTATTCGATAAGCATTAGAGTCAACCAATCCGTCCATGAGAACGAATCTGTATTATCACATATATTACTTGGGACAACTGTACACTGTGGTTCTCTTATCCTTATTTTCATTTTATTTTAGAACACACAAAGAACCACCAAGTTTTTGGCGCCGCTGCCGGGGACGGTAGCGTGTGACCCCGGTGTTTATCCTTTAGTGTTAGTTGCATTTTTATTTTTCAGTTTTACGCTTTGTTTGTTCATCTTTTTCAGGTTCTTAGGTTCGGTGTATGAAAAGGAAGCTATTTAAGGATCTTGAGACACTACCTCCGATCCTTGATAATCCTTAATCATTAGTCAGACCTGGTAACAAGAAAAAGAGAGAAGAAAAAGAAGCGAAAGAGTTAGATGAGAGATTAGCTAGAGAAATGGCTGATCTTCCGCTTGATAACAACGGTCAGAATGGCCAAGTCCCACGTCCTAATCCTCCTAATCTTCCTAATCCTCCAGTTCAAGCTCTAGTAGCTGATCCATGGTTCATTAATGGTCCAGCACAAGAACCATTCCTTGCTCCTCCTCTTGGGATTGGCCCAGCCAATATTGATGTTCCGAGATTCCGTCCAGATTCGGGTATGTTAGCTCAATTTCAGAATTTCGGTAATTTTCGTGGCAAGCCCGGAGAAGATCCTATTCGTGCAGTACAAAAATTTATGCAAATATGCGATTTATACATCACTAGGAGTAACAAAAGAGCAAATGTATTTTGCTACATTCAGATTTTTCGTGATAGATGGAGCGAGTGATTGGCATGATTCACAAGAGCCTGGAAAGATTACGAATTGGGAACAGTTACAAGCTGCGTTTTTCGACAGATACCATCCATCCAACATGAGATTGGATGCTCAACTCGAATTAACACATTTCCGACAAGAATATGATGAAATTTTGGGTAGGAGTTGGTCGAGATTCTAGAATTGTTTGCGAAGAGTCCCTGATCATGGCCTTTCAGAACAACAATGAATGAATTTTTTTTACAATGGTCTGGAAAGGAAATCAAAGAGGGATTTAGATTTATTATTTGGTGGTGGATTTTTGCAGGTTCCACCCGTTCACGCGAAGATTATTTTGGATAGAACGGTAACTAATGAAGTGGGTTGGAATACTGTGAGAACGCCTGTTAAAGGGGGAGTTAATAATGTAAACATTGAAGAAAAGTTCACCTCCTTAGGGAACCAAATAAAAACCACATTGGAACAATAATTGAAGCAACTCACGTTAGCCGTGAAAGAAGGTTTTTCGAATAAAAGGGTTGAAGTGAATGCTACGCAAGAAGTTTATGGATGTTCGTATTGTGGTGTGAATGATCATGAATGGGAGAATTGTTAGAATAATCAAGAGTCCGTGATGTTTGTTTCCAACCGAGGGAATTTCAATTCGAGTGGTCAAGGATATCAACCTAACAGAAACCATCCTGGGTTTCAGTATTCAAATCCTAATGGGGCAGCGAATCCGACATACGCATATCAACCGCGTCCCCAAGGTAACAACTATAATCCAAGACCTCAGAATAATTATCAAGGGGGACAGAATCAATGAAATTATGTTCAGAGACAACCTCCTCAAGACAATTATAATGACACCATGAACCAGAAAGCCTTACCTGCTCAACCACAAGAAGGCACAAATAACCTTCAGAAAACCGTAGAAAATTTGATTGCCCTCCATGCACAGTCAATCTAAGGCAACAAGCTTCTGAAGCACACATTCAGATGTTAGAGAATCAAGTTTCGCAAATATCAAAGCAAATGAACCAGCGTCTACAAGGGAAACTCCCTAGTGACACAGAAAATCCGAAACAGATGGAAGATTGTAATGCTGTGACTCTCAGAGTGGTAAGAATCTTCCTCCACCTCCTTTTCTTGTTATGAAAGAGAAAGAAGTTATTATAAAAGAAAATGATGTGGTGGATAAAAATAAAGATGATGAAGTAGAGGAAGTGGAGAGGCCTATTGAAATTCCGAAAAAGAAAGATGATGTTGTAAACCGTCCTCCTCCACCATTTCCATCTAGAGTTCAAAAGAAAGGTGATATAGCTAAGTATCAAAAGTTTTTTAATAGAGTGAGAGGAGGCCTTAGTATTAATATTCCGTTACTAGAAGCTATCAGAGATATACCCAAATATATGAAATTTTTGAAAAGATCTCTCACCAACAAAGGCCGTATTGCGATAATGAAATGATTGGTTTACCAGAAGAATGTAGTGCTATTTGTCAAAGTAAGTTACCTCCGAAGTTACTTGATCCTGGGAGTTTCACAATTCCTATATCGGTTGGAGAAGAATGGAAGGGTAAAGCACTATGTGATTTGGGTGCAAGCATTAATCTTATGCCCAAATCAATCTTTGAAAAATTGAAAATTGGAGTAGCAAGACCCACTTCTATGGTCTTGCAAATGGCGGATCGATCCCTTGCACATCCTGAGGGTCGAATAGAAGATGTCCTCGTCAAGGCATGTACTTTAATATTTCCCGTTGATTTTGTTATTCTTGAATACGACGCGGATAGGAATGTCCCCATTATTTTGGGAAGACCATTCCTAGCCACGGGGCGTACTTTAATTGATGCAGAAAACGGAGAATTAACAATGCGAATCCAAGACGAGGAAGTGAAGTTTAACGTGTTCCGAGCTATGAAGTTTCCAGATTCTCAAGAGGATTGTTTCCGAATGGATGTAATTGAACATGCCACGCAAGAGGTATATACTGAATTCACTTATGATGATGTTTTGCAGGCAGCCTTGACACTTGATCTACCTGAATTGATGGAAGAGCTTGCCGAAACAGTGGCAGCTCTTAAATCTGAGAATCCAAAATATAGGCGTTTTGCCTATGAACATGTGAGAGAACCAGGGGAGATTGTAACTAAAAAGAAACCTTCAATCGAATCTCCTCCGCAATTGGAAGAAAAGCCTTTTCCATCACACTTGAGGTATTCATATTTATGTGCTAATGAAACTCTACCTGTCATTGTTTCAGGAAATTTAACAGGTCCTCAAGAAGATAAACTGTTGCGTGTGTTAAGAGCAAACAAATAGGCGATAGGGTGGACTATTGCCGATATCAAAGGCATTACACCCTCCTATTGTCAACACAAAATTATTCTTTAAGATAATAACGCACGCTCAGTTGAAGGTCAAAGGAGATTAATGCCAGCCATGAAGGAAGTTGTAAAGAAGGAGGTGATTAAGCTGTTAGACACAGGGATTATCTATCCCATTTCGAGTAGTGAGTGGGTGAGTCTGGTTCAGTGTGTGTCGAAGAAATGAGGAATTACTACATTTCTTAACGATCAAAATGAAGCTATTACTTCAAGAACTGTTGTTGGTTGGAGAGTATGTATGGATTACCGCAAATTGAACAAGGCCACCAGAAAAGATCACTTCTCACTTCACTTCATAGATCAAATGTTAGACAAGTTAGCTGGTAGAGAGTATTACTGCTTTTTGGATGGTTATTCCAGGTATAATCAAATTTACGTTGCGCCAGAAGATCAACATAAGACAACCTTTACATGCCCCTTTGGTACGTATGCATATCGCAGAATGCCATTTGGGTTATGTAACGCACCTACTACGTTTCAAAGATGTATGATGGCAATCTTTTGGGATATGATCGATAACTTCCTTGAGGTATTTATGGATGATTTCTCTGTATTCGGTGGTGACTTCGATAAGTGTTTACAGAATTTAGAGAGAGTTTTAATTAGATGCAAAGAAAGTGATTTGGTTTTAAATTGGGAGAAGTGTCATTTTATGGTTCGAGAAGGTATAGTATTGGGTCACAAGGTTTCGAGTGCTGGTTTAGAGGTTGATCGCGCAAAGATAGAGGTAATAAAAACTCTTCCACTCCTGTTTCTGTAAAAGGGGTGAGAAAATTTCTTGGCCATGCTGGCTTTTATAGGAGATTCATCAAAGATTTTTCTAAGATTGCTAAACCACTATGTAACTTACTTGAGAAGGACACCAAATTCCTTTTCGATGAAGCTTGCATGGTGGCCTTTCAAGCAATCAAAGAAAAACTCATTATCGCTCCTATTGTATTACCACCTAATTGGAATATGCCATTCGAAGTTATGTGTGATGCTAGTGATTTAGCTATGGGAGTTGTTTTAGGCCAAATAAAAGATAAGATATTTCATTCGATCTATTATGCAAGCAAGACTTTCAATGGTGCTCAAATTAATTATACTGTTACAGAAAAAGAATTGCTAGCTGTCGTTTATTCATTCGATAAGTTTCGTTCCTATCTCCTTGGAGCGAAAGTTGTTGTATATAAACATCATTCTGCAATTAGATATCTTATGGAAAAGAAATATGTTAAACCACGGTCGATAAGATGGGTTTTATTGCTACAAGAGTTTGATTTAGAGATTAAAGATCGAAAGGGTTGTGAGAATCAAGTTGCAGATCATCTATCTCGTCTAGAAGGATCAGAATCAAATGGTGGACCTGACGTAGTTAGGGAAGAATTTCCTGATGAAAGCTTATTCGTGATTCACATAAACACTACTCCTTGGTATGCGGATATTGCAAATTTAATTGTAAGTGGTTCTTTCCCTGAAGGTTCTACTTATCAAGAAAGAAAAAGATTAGCTCACCATGCTAGACAATTCTTTTCGGAGTATCCTTTTCTCTACAAAGTATGTGCTGATCAAATGGTGAGAAGATGTATACCAAAGGAAGAAACTGAGGCGATTATAGCTGGTTGTCATGACTCACCTTATGGAGGACATTTCAAAGGAGATCGAACTGCTACTAAGGTATTACAATCAGGTTTTTACTGGCCTTCATAAATGAAATATTGTCATGAATATGTTAAGAGGTGTGAAAGATGTCAGTTTACGGGAAATATATCCAAGAGGGATGAGATGCCACGTAATAATGTTCTTGAAGTAGAGATATTCGATGAATGGGGTATAGATTTTATGGGTCTGTTTGTTCCTTCTAAGGGTAACCTTTACATCTTGTTAGCTGTTGATTACGTGTCTAAAGGGGTAGAAGCCATTGCTCTACCAACTAATGATTCGCGAGTAGTAATTAAGTTTCTGAAATCACACATCTTCACTAGACATGGTACACCGAGAGTAATTATTAGTGATGGAGGTTCTCATTTCGTGAATAAATATTTGAAAACGGGTTTAGAGAAGTATGGAGTGAGACATCGTGTATCTACCACTTATCATCCACAAGCCAATGGTCAAGCTGAAGTCTCAAATCGTGAGGTAAAATTTATTTTAGAGAAGACTGTTGGTCCTACAAGAAAAGATTGGTCAATGAATTTAGACGATGCATTATGGGCTTATCATACTGCGTTCAGAACTCCAGTTGGTGCATCCCCGTATCAAATGGTTTATGGTAAGGCTTGTCATTTACCTCTTGAGCTTGAAATGGGTGCATATTGGGCTATTGCGCAGTTAAAGTTAGATCCTACTTTAGCCGGTTAGAATCGAATGATGAAACTTATTGAACTTGATGAAATCCGATTACATGCTTATGAAAATGCTAAACTTTACAAAGAAAACACTAAAAGGTGGCATGATAATCGTATTCTTGAAAAGAACTTTGTAGTCGGACAAAAGGTATTGAAGTATAACTCAAAGTTCAGCAATTATCCGGGTAAATTGAGATCGAAGTGGTCGGGTCCTTATATTGTGACCAAGGTTACACCTCATGGGGCAATAGAAATAAAACATCCACTCGAGAACCGTACTTTCATGGTGAACGGTCATCGACTAAAGATATACCATGGAGGTGAAGACACCAATCGCTTGGAAGATCCACATCCCGGGGAGGTCATGTATCTCCTCGAAGCTCCTTGAAAGCGTGAGGTAACCCGTCGAACTTAACGACGTTAAACAAAAGCCAATTCATGTATAATAGTTTAAGGCTTTTGATTTTCGTAGTGTATAGTAGATAAATTTTGTTAATTTAGTGTTTATTATTAAGAAATGAGAAAGGGTAGTTGTTTTTAATGATTTAAGGGGTAAAAAGGTCATGAGTTTGGAGTCGAAAAGATGAAAAACGAAGAAATTTGAGTTCGGAAACAGGAGCCAACCGGGAACCCGGTGGCTGACCAGGTACCCGGTCAACTACGCTGAAGACCCCCAAACTTCTGATTAGTGCGTCAAGTTTGACGCAAGTTATTGCGTCCACGTTTGCGCCAGCGAGAGCCCACCGGGTACCCGGTGGCTGACTAGGTAGCCGGTCCGCGAAGGTGGAGAGTTCTGATTAGTGCGTCAAGTATGATGCAAGGTACTGCGTCTGAGGTTGCGCCAACGAGAGCTCACCGGTAACCCGGTGGCTGCCGGGTACCCGGTCAACAAGGATGGATTCTCTGGTTAGTGCGTCGAGTATGACGCAAGGTGGCTTGCGTCTAAAAAAAACAATTTGGTGATTTAGTTCGCACAGACACAGCGACCGGTAACCCGGTCAGCCACTGGGTACCCGGTCAGCTGCTGTGAGAGGCGGTTTTTGAGTTTTTAACCTAGATTTTTGCATTCTTTCCCATGCCAACCTCTGATTCCGAATCCTAATCATCATCAAAACACTATAAAATCATCAAATCAAGCCCTCTTTCATCACAAAAACACACAATCAACTCATATCCTCTCAAAAACATCATCAAATCTCCACTTTTCTCCAAGAATTTTATTCTTCCTAACTTCAAATTAAACCCAATTTCTTCCTAATTCACCTCAATTAGCCTTTACCCATCTCATATCTCACCATATTCTTCAAGTTTTAAACCTCAAAACATCACAATTCTAAGCTTTTCTCTAGCTTTTCACTATTTGAAGTTTTGAGTTTGGGGTGAAAAATGATGACTAACAGAACCGATTCCATGTGTACTTATCGAAGAAACCTTCCAAGAAATAGAAACACTGTTGGTACTAGTCCAGAACAAGCAATTGAGATTCTTGATTCGCGTTCCAAACGCAAGACTGAAGAAATCCCAGCTGCTCCGAAAAGGAAAGAAAATCCGATTAAGGCTAATCCTAAGAAAAGTAGACTAATTGATGAACCAGAAAGTGAGGAAGAATCTGAAGAAGAAACTCCGCAAGCACCTGTTCAAGAACAAAGATCCACGCGAAGAAAGGTGTTTGCTCAAAAGCCTAAGAGAGTTGCTATGACTTGGAATGATCAGCTTCGTGACAGAATAAATTACTTGAAATTTGGTGTTGAGAAGGGTCTTCTAAAGGGTATTTTGAATAGTGCTTTTAAGGATTATGCTACTTCTTGTGACAAGTTTGGGTGGAAAGAGTTGAGAGAAAGAAAACTTGAATATATTCCTACCTTGTTGCATGATTTTTACGAGGGACCAGCTTTTTCAAAAGAAGCAATTATTGTACGCAAAAAGGTAATACCTCTCTCTGTTGAGCTTATTCGGAAATTATTGAAATTGCCCAACTTCACTGGCCCTTGTCCTTACCAAGAAACCCTTACCGATCCCTCATTCAATTTCGAATCTCTTTGGGTAAAATTGTTGATTCATGGGGCCCGCCCAATTCCAGGAGGAGAACGTTATCATGGACAGGTTTATATCATCAATTTGTTGCCTTGTGCAAAGGTTTGGTCCCGTTCCATAATCCCTACCTTCTTTGGTATAACACACACTTCGGAATTGAAAAAGGAACACATTATATTCATCAAGTGTATTATTGAGGACAAATATATGGATGTGGCTCGTGTGATTTATGACAATATTATGGAATTAGAGAAATCCCCTACTACTCAGCAGAATGTTAAATTTCCTTGTACCATCACCACCTTGTGTCTAGACGCTAAAATTCCGCGTAGGCGTGAAGGAGCTGAACCTTCCGTAGTTGGGGAACAGATATCCTTAGTCTCGATTCAGAATGCCCATGACGAAGCCACACAAGCTGTAAGAACTCCTAGAGCTCCTCCACCAAAGAAAAAGGTACAATCCGATAACGAGTTGGAATCGAAAATCAAAGTGTTGGAAGAGAATCAAGTGAAGATGATTGCTACTTTAGGGAACGTTACAAAAGAGTTGGACCTTATCCGAAACATGCTACTTGGGGTGAGCACCATTAAACACGCCACCTATGGTCTACTTACGAAGGAAAAAGTCCATGGACGCAACACCGATGACCAGCCACGAGCTGGTTAAGATACGTTTTCTATTCCTTTCGCGTTTATTGTAGATTAGTTTAATTGCTTTGTGTCTTTTTGAGTCGTGGGGACACGACTCATTTTTGAGTTTGGGGTGGGGTTCGTTGCCTCATCCCAGTTTTTATGTGTTATTTGTTTTAATTGCTTTCAATAAAATAATTAGGAGTTGCGTTTGACTGTAGAAGTTTTTAAATGTCCCTTTTAAGCATACTTTTGATGAATCTATGATAGTAAATAGTGGACTTTAGGGAATAACATAAAACACACTTTAATTGCATGCAAACATAGATAATGAATAGGAAAAATTAATAAACAATGCAAAGACGTAAGCTTGTACTTAAGGAAAATGTTTGGTTTGTAGAACAGGAGATCTAAATTAGTAGAGAACCCACTTGGATATGAACTAGAGACAAACCATGTAACTAGGAAAATGATAGGGGCAGTTCTTTGTTAGCCATTTGAAGCCTTTTAGCCTGTTATCCCTTATATGAATATTATCCGTCTTAGCCCAATTTTGAGCCTTAAGCCTTTTCTTTTGTAGCCACGATATAATCCCATTATCCCTTAGATTATTAGGCATGACCAAATGACCCGCACTTGAATCAAGATCATGAGACCTGTCTCGAGCTTGAGTTTGGGGCGGAGGGTCCACATTTGGGAAATTACATTGGAGGGGGATTATATGTCTTTGTATTGAGGCACAAAAATTTAGATGATATTCTTATTTGTAACCCTTTGCCGGGATTGAATCGAAAAAAAAAAGAATAAAATAACCGGCAAAGTGGAATATTTTGAAAGATCATCTTATTATGTATTGGGTTGACATGGGGGCGCTAACATTATATGAGTGTAAACTCAAGCTCGTGGAAAGTTTTTGATGGTAAGTGAGGAGAGAGCCAAAAGCTCACTTTAAATTTACCAAATATACATACCACACCGTCCCTAAGCCTACGCTAAAACCGTAAAGTTCTCGTGATTCCTATGTACATGGTAAGTTAATAGGGAGTATACTAAGTGGAGCGTTCAAAACGAGTAAGGATCGAGGAACAAACTATAGCCATCATATTGATATAAGTACAAGTGTAATCTTCTAGCATTGCAAAGTTAATTTTATGATTGGAGTTATTTGTGTTTGATTTTGCATGATTAGTGTATGTGTATGTTAGTTCTTAATGTTTTTTATATGAGATTTATTTTAAGAATTGCTTTAGGGTATATTTACTAGCTTCTATTTTCTCTTGCATCTACTTCATCCCCCTTGTTTTTTTAGTTTTGCTTTGTCGGGACGAAAAAGGTTTGAGATGGGGGTCTTGATATCTCCCTAAATGTTCTAATTTTATACCCTTGGGAGACATCATTTTTGGTGTTTATTCGACTATTTAGATAGACTTTTGGTGTTAATATGCAATAAATCGATTTTCTTCTTTTAATTCTAGTGTTTTTCATTTATTAAACTTTTGCGCGTAATATGGTTTGTTTTGAGTGAAATATTTTAGGTTTTGAATACTAGCAAGGAGAGGAATCCAAGAATAAAGTCAAAGATCATGTAATGAAGTCAAAGCAAGAAGAGATATCCTGAAAGAATTGATAATTTCAAACTGCAAATCTAGAAAGTTGATAAAGATTGCTGATTTCGAGCCATCTAAGAGTGGATTTAGCCTCTGACTTGTGAAGAGAATTTGTTCCCCATTGAGTTACGGAACTTTATCAACTGGAATGGGGTCAATCCGAGTTGAAACGAACCGGTTATAGTTGATTTAGTGAAGGTGGTGTAGCAGTTACGAGATTTGGGCTTAATTAATGGACTTGGGCTTTTCTAATTTTCATTTAATCCTTAAGAAAAGCCCTAGTCCGAATTTTATCTTATAAAAGGGCTTTAGACTTCTATTTTTCACACACAATACACATACAATTCATACGCTTAAGAGTCAGAACATCAGAGAAAAAGCTAGAGCAAGGAAGAGAAGAAGCAAGAGCTGGAGACTGTTTATATCTCCAATTATCAGCCAATTTAACTCCGTAATTAAGTTCTTTTATTTTATTCTGTAAAACATGATGAACTTATTTATTTCTTTAGTTTTTGTCTTTTTAATTAGTATGAGCTAAACTTAAATAGTGCTTGAGAACGCATAATGAGTTAATCCTAATTTGATTTCGTTTCATGTGTTTGGATTTGGGATTATTATAAATGAAATCAAATTGGGTAAATTGTATTTTCCATTAATTTGCTTTTATTTACTATTATTGACGTAATTAACCAATCATAGGACTTAGTATCTAGGCTATTCCATATAGTGGCGTATAGATCACCTTGACGGGGGGTCTAGGTACAAAACCAATTAATGAATGCATGATAGAAATTATAGGCTTTGACGAGCTTAATTAATCTTATGGCCAATTTGGTATAAATAGACTTAATCACTTGAAGGTGGACTATAATCACCCTGACGAGGTTTGTAGCACCTAAGAGTAGCTCCTTAGTCCACCCTGACGGGGGTAAGGAGAATTTCGAATCCCGGCCATTACATATTTACCAATTTGTCCCTTATACATGACATGAAATGAAGTATAATTAGGTGAAATCCTTGTGTCTCTCAAGTACTGCCTTTCATACCTTGCGTAAACTACTTTATTTTCTCGCGTCTAGTTTAATACTTGCATTAATTTAGTATTTTAATTTATTGTCTTAGTTATAGAAAACCAAAACAAACATTCTCAAAAACATTTACTTGTTTTACGTGCAATTAATCACTATTCGATAAGCATTAGAGTCAGTCAATCCGTCCCTGAGAACGAATCTATATTATCACATATATTACTTGGGACAACTGTACACTTGTTGTTGTGGTTCTCTTATCCTTATTTGCATTTTATTTTAGAACACACAAAGGACCACCACCTCCTTATCCTTATCATTTTTTTGTAGCATTACGTGACTTTATAGCAATCAGACCCATCAACCTGTTACCCACGTTCTAAGCTAACCCTCCTTTACTAGGGTTGTTATCATCATCCTCGCCATCACCTTCAAACCTCCTAAATGGAAAAAATCTCGCAATCTCGTCGAAATCCCCCCCCCAACGATCTTTCTTTCGAATTACATGGAAAACAGGATCATCACTTCTAATATTCATTCTTGTATTCTAGTTAAAGTATCGAGATGAATCCTTGTTTTATTTTGTAATAACTATGGAAGTAGAGCAAGCACTCTTGTTATGACATAAAACCCCACAGTTGCAGCAAAATAATCCAGCATTTTCATAAATAAAGGATACCCACACATTTCCATCAAGCTGCTCAAGAAACACGCCAGATTTAAGAGGTTCGGCGTCATCAAATTTCACTCTGAACTTGATAAAACTGAGGTTCTCTACATCAATTACCAAAAAATCAACTTCGACCACTTCTCCAATGAAATCAGCGAATATTTGAATCATCTCTAGATTGTTCTGAATCTCTGCAAGCCCAGAGATTCTAACCCATGCACACGAATGCTTAAGATTGAGATCTTTAAGTACCATATAGTTCTCCCATTTGGTGATACTAACTTGCATTCCTTGCACAGTTGACGACCTAATGAAGAAGAGCCTATCATCCCTTTCTTGATGAAAAAGCGTAATCTTAAATACATTAGGTTCAAGCTCTTCAAAGACTATTCTTCCAAGAATTCCCCACACCTCAAAGACAACTTTTAGGAAGGTTCCAAATAGAATAACTGTTACTCTTGAATATAAACAAGAAGGTTTATTAGACAAACCTTATACACAGCGGATTGAAATGAAGAGTCCAGAATTCTGCCTTCTTGTAATTGATTGAATTTGAATGAAGGAATCGCTTCTCTGGTCGTAAGTTTAATTACTAGAACTAAACCTTTTGTTTTCACCACCTAAATGTCTCAGAATTATCTATTATGTGTTATTGATTTAGAGATAAAAGAATTGTACGCTTAATTGTGTTGTCTGTGTTGTTGTGATTTTGTGAAAGAAAGGCTCTATTTATAGAGCTGGAAAGGTGGTTTATTGCCTATAAATAAACCACTCTCCCACTTTCTCCACTTGCTCCACTTCCTCCACCATTAAAGTGGGAAGTTATCTTTGATAACTTCCTGTACGCTCATGTCTTTCCCATCATGGGTGACATGGGATAAAAATATTTATTTTTATTTCTTTCATTCTCCCACTCGCACATGATGGAGTTACAATTATTTCCTTTAGGTACATGCATTTCAATGCACCATACATCAATATTTCTCAAATCTTCTCATATACACATTTCTAGAATAATTCATCATACTTGACAAAATAGGTCGTGCGACCGACAAGCATACGAGCATACGTTACTAATAACCTGTTAGGGTACATAGTTGCTCAAATGAAACTTCATTCCTTACGTATCTTGTAGTACCCCAGACTAATAATTTATTGTATCATACTCAGTAACTCTGACCCCTTTAAATTTATATCACATCGTTTATGTGATCAAAAGAGTTCACTGACATAACTTCATGTGTCTCACTATCATGTCATAGTCCAAATTGACGTACATGATCGGTACCTTCAAGCACACACTTTGATACAGAATTTTAGTCTTCCCTTTACACTTATATCCTTTTACGTTGATTAGGTTGCTTTCCCAAACATACCCCATTAGACCGAATCATTCATGATCATTGGTAGTATGTTCAAAGTAGCATACACCTAATCAAAATATCAAGACATAGTCAAAAGTAATAAGGGCACAATTTTGAAGGCATCACACAATGAAGAGACAGGGATCGACTCTTCACTTCCTTCTGGTCGAAAGCACACATGGTATGACACACGTGTTATGGTATTATTCATATAGCTCCAAGTGTATGTCACAATTTTATAAATACCATACAGATATATAATTAGACAAACCTCGTTGCCTAAGATGAATTCTTCGATTGATCAACCCTTCTATGAAATCAATCAAGCAACTCATATCTGGCTCTTATAGACTAAGTAGATAGTGGGATTCTACTTCGATCATAATATAAGCTTAACATGGTTCATCCATGTTTATGATCTCATCTTAACACTTAGTTAAGGCGACTATCTTAACTCAAGTTATCTTAAGGGTTCTTCACTACTATGAGTCAGTCTCATCTTTGCGCACTTCTTGTTCCAAAGGCGATTGCCCGTGTGATAGGGCCAATCTCAGTCTATAGGACATACATACTTCAAAAATTACACGCATTATAATATATATCAAACATGATATTATTAAAATAAACAGTTAAATAAACATACTAATGAAAATATATACATGAATGCACATAAACTCGCAATATTCATACATTATATCTTGCTTAATCATATAGATTTAACATATCCATAAATATATCCCTTGGGATATCCTTTGTGAATGGATCAGCAAGCATATTGCGTGTGTGTATGTATTGCAAATCAACATCCTTTTGTGCAATAATATCTCTAACAACGTTATACTTTATATCAATGTGTTTGGTCATACTGTGATACTTAGGAGCTTTCACACAAGCCTTTTCAGCTTGACTATCACAATGTATAATAACGGGACTCCCACTATCGCCTGAGAATCCTAAATGTTCATAATAACCTTTTTAACCAAACAGCCTCTGGAACCACAGCTAAGCATGCTACAAACTCAGCTTCCATTATGGACAAAAATTATATAGGTTTGTTTCTTGCTACTTCAAGAAATTGCGCAATTATTCAACATGAATACATCACCTGAGGTAGATTTACCCCCATATATATCACTATCCCAAATAGCGTAATATATCCTTCTAGGTGTAATCTATTTCCTCGAAAGCAAAGGCATAATCCATAGTGCCTTTTAGATATCTCAATATCTTTTTCACAACTTTCGGATTTTCTTGTCCTGGGTTCAATTAAAATGACTAACTAAATCTACCACATAACATATGTCTGGCCTAATTCACATCATAACATATATAAGACTATCCATGAACTAAAATATGACATTGTATACATTTGTTGTTTCTCTTCTAGAGTACTAGGACACATGTCGAGAGTTAAGTTTATTCCAAATTCTACAGGAGTGTCAATGGAATTGCACTTATTCATACTAAAGCGCTCAATTATATTCATGATTTAAGGTTCTTGAGACAAAGATAATAGTCCTCTAGACCTATCTCTACTAATCTTAACACCAAGAATATAATTTGTTTCTCCCATATATTTCATATAACATTGAGAAGCTAGCTACTCCTTATTAGCTTGAATAAACTCTTTATCATCCCCTGCTAATAGGATGTCATCTACATATAGAGATAAGATCACAAAATTTCTTGGAACATTTAACATAAACATAGTGATTTTCACTTATCATCTCAAATCCATTTGATGAAATGACTTCATGAAATCTCAAATTCCACTGTCTCGAGGCTTGATTAAGATCATATATTGATTTTAACAATCTACATACTTTATTCTCTTGATCTTTTGCAACGAAACCCGAAGTTTGTTCCATGAAAATAACCTCTTCTAAATCTCCATTTAGAAATGTAGTTTTAACATCCATTTGGTGCAACTCCAGATCGAGATGCGCCACAATAGCTAAAAATAAGACGTATTGAGGTAAATCTAACAACAGGAGAAAAAAATTCCTCAAAAACTATTCCTTCCCATTGAGTAGAGCCTTTCGCTACCAAGCGAGCTTTATACCTGTCAATGGAATTGTCAGGTTTTTCTCTTGAGAACCCATTTATTCCCAATCGCCTTACGTCTTTTTGGGAGATTAACCAGTTCCCATACCTGGTTTTTCTTCATCGACTCCATTTCTTCTTCCATTGCTTTCTTCCATTCATTCTTAGCAGGACATGAGAATGCTTCATTAACTGATCGAGGTTCTTCTTCGTCTTGTGGAGTTATCATAAAGACTTCTCCTTCGATTTCAAATCGACGACGAGGAAATAAACCTCTAGCACATTTCTTAAGTTGAGAATCTTGAGAAATAGGATTACTAGATGATGCATTGGTTTCTTCCATCTCAAGATTTAGAGGAGTGTCTGTCTCTATTTCTTGAGTATGTGTTACCTCATCAGGTGTCACATTTGTTTGCATATCATCTTCCTGAATCTCATTTAATTCACATAAAATAGAATTTCTGTCAACTTCACCTCTGCTAGGAAAATCATTCTCTAAGAATGTAACATCTCGTAACTCAATTTCCATAAGACCCCCATCGTTATGTTCACCAATAAACACATATCCTTTAGAGTGAGCTGGGTATCTAATAAAGATACACTTCTTACCTCTTGGACCTAACTTCCCATATTTGTGAGATAGATCATGAACATAGTCTGCCGACCCTAGGGTCACAAGTAGTTCATAAGGAGTTTGATGGAACAGTTATTGTGGGTATTTGGTTAAGTATATAACTAGCAGTAGGCAAGGCATCTCCACAGATTAGCTTGTGCCATCATAGACTTAGCCATTTCTAGGGGAGTTCTCACTTTTTCATCACACAGTTCTTTCAACTGATCCAATAGATATTCACGTGATTAAGGTTTTCATTTTCCTCTCTAACTGATTTTCTACTTCATTGAAATATATCATAAGAAAATTTCAATGCTACAGATGTATGAAAAATCAGGTAGACATAACCAAAACTAGTGAAATTATCTATAAAAGTAATAAAATAAAGTTCCCCCTGTATATTTTGAACATTCATTGGGTCACAGATGTCTACATGAATTACTTGCAATGGGTACTCGACTCGTTTAGCCTTTTCAAAAATGGTTTCCCTTTGCTTTATCTGCTAGACAATTTCATAAGTTGGCAAGTTGACTCTAGTCAATTAACCCAAAAAGTTCGCCTTAGCCAACAAATTCATACGGTCTTGTCCAATATGAACTAGTCTAGCATTCCATACTCTTCTTCTACGTTAAAATTACTAAAAAAAAGTATTAGTAGAAAAGCAACTACTTACATAATAACTATTAAATGAGTTATCATCATCTAGTACTACTAAAACATGAGAAATAAAACCAAAAACTTAACACTTAGCGTCATAATAGATGTCTACTTGATTGTTATGAAAATGCATATTAAAACCTAATCCTAGAAGAACAGTGACCAAGACCAAATTCCTTCGAATTTCATGTGCGTAAAGTGCATTATCCAGCTATAAGGTTTTAGCACCTTGCAAGTTCAACTTGCAAGTGTCAAATATGTTGGCTTCAACCGTGTTGTTGTCGCCTACCTCATATCCATCACGTTTCCTCTGAAATTAGATGGTACTCTATATATGCCTCTTGGTCTTAGGCTACATGGTCTGTCACTTCTGAATCCACAATCCACAAAGGATTAGAATCAACTAGTAAACAGTACTAGTAACATATGTAAAGTTATATGAAGTAAATGATATTGCTATCTTTATCCTCACTCGCGAGCGGAGTGACCTATCTTGTCACAATTATAGCATTTTACTTTACTCTCGTCTTTCTTAAAAGAACGTTGTTACCACCATTCTTGTTCTTCTTGGAAGCATGCTCATTTTCATTTCTTTTCCCATTGTTCTTGCACTTAATGCCAGAACCTTTGTGAGAACTTGACTCAGCAATATATAAGTCTGACCCTGAGACTTAATTGCACCAAGACGTTTATCTTCCAACGCCACATGACGAGCAACATTATCAAAAGTTATGATATGGTCATTCTGAGTCAAGTTTATCTTCAAATTCTCCCACTTATTTGAAAGATATTGGATCACAGCTTGAACCTGATGTTCATCAACAAAAAACTTATTACCTGCAGTCCAAGTTCCCTAATCATATTAGACATCTCCCAAAGATGCCTGGTTTGATTAGGCTTCCTCTTGTAAGTGTCAAACTTAATGATCAATTGACTCAACTTAGTCATAGTTGTACCCTTGTACTTTTCATTAAGAGCGTACCACATCTCGTGAGCAGTGGGGTATTATTGACACTCATGGACAAGATCGTCATACATGGAGCTTATCAAGATGCCTCTTGCAGTGGAATATCTCTCTTTCCACTTCTCATAAGCCTCCATGCCCCTTTTGTTTTGTAGCTATGATGCCTTCCTTAGGCTGAGTCATGACATTGTTAATAACCTCAAGAATTCTTGTTCCCTCAGAACATAATGTATCTTGAGTTTACCAGTGTATAGTTCTCACCATTCATTATGTCTCCTTTGAGATCATCAATGATGGTTGTCATTTTCTTCTTATAAAGTAAAATATTTTTCATTAGTATACATATAATTATTTAACTACCCAATGCTATTAATGCAAATAGAAAGAATAAGAAAAATAACAAAATAAGTGATAAAGAAAGTTCACTATGTTCCCAATCATGAACCACCATATTTTGTTTGTCTTAATGATTCAATCAATTTCATCAACTATAAAAATTAAGTTCTCCAAGAACTCCCACTTACTCTAACATAAATAGAGCGAAAATGTATGAAAAATAAACAACTAATAACATAAAAAAAGTAACTAGTTGAATTCATACATAAATGAAATACATGTTCAATAAAGAAATAACTGAATCAAAGCAACTAATGCAATTCCTAACAAACAGGGATAAAAAAAATTGGAAAAAAAACAAACCACTAAGCAAACTACCTATTGCAAGTCCTAACTAGCATACGCCTTTCATATCCAAAACCTTAATTTAGGAATTGACTGCTCAAAGTTCACTTCCTCATAGAGTCTAATTGGAAAATAATTATCAACACTAGTAGTTCGATAATGCATTCCACAGTTGCACTGATCCGACCTAGTAGAATTATTATAGTGCCTCTACAAGTGAGATTCAGTCAAAGCATAGACTAGCCACTCATATGTAGCTTGTCTCCCATGAACATAGTCTTCTGGAAAGTCATTCTCCCATAAGATTATGAGATCCCTTTGCATCTCTCTTGGCAAAGTATTGTAAAGAACTTCTACTTTGTGTCCTTCACATATGATATCACCCCAATTAATGACATCTCTAATCAACTTATTCACAACTACTACATGTTGCACTAAAGAATGATTAGGTATCTTCTTATATCGGAGTGCTTTGATACTGTTCTTTAAAATTTGTTTTTGTCTCGGTGTCCTTGCAACTTTTGGTGTATGAACCCTTAATGGTCCATTAGGATTTCTTATGTTCCTGTTGAGCCATCTGTACACCGTCAGTTGCTCAAGCCTTGATGCTCGTGATCCCCTGGATCGTGTCAACACCATTTTTCTACATATAGAAAAAATTAAGAACGGTAAAAAATAATACACCAAAATTGATTAGGAATCAAGAAAACATTATAATACTATCTTTCCACGAACTCCATTTATTAACAATAATTTAAGGTAGCAAATCTGGTAAGGCTACTAGTCATTTGACTAGGTGGTCTGGGTTCGAATCCATTAACTTGCATTTTGATTTTTCAAACAATATAGGTCCAACAAATAAAAGCCTTTTTTTTCTTTTCTTCTATTGTCGACAATATCAAAAACAAAAAAAATCTCACTTTCTTCTTCTTCTGTTCGAACACAAAAAATTCTCAAAAAAAATTCTACAATATATTCTACAAAAATTCTAAAATTCTATCAGAAATTACCCTGGCTACGTAAACGAACTCAAGACCATCCGGTTTCACTGAATGAACTTTGATCGAAAGTGATAGAGTTTCAAGTTTTCTCAAGTTTTTGTTTTTTTTACGGGAAAGTG
This sequence comes from Nemophila menziesii, assembly GCA_029959085.1. Classification (NCBI taxonomy): domain Eukaryota; kingdom Viridiplantae; phylum Streptophyta; class Magnoliopsida; order Boraginales; family Hydrophyllaceae; genus Nemophila; species Nemophila menziesii. The sequence continues at coordinate 29,136,345 of JARWIR010000004.1, forward strand.
GAAGTAGGTGGTTGTTAATGCTAGACGCTATTGGGGTATGATGAAGCCAAGATAGCGAATGTTTGTTTTTAATGTTAAGGACAAGGGTTGTGCAGAATATATAGATCAAGGCAAGCGAAATTCATAACCAGGAGAACGTGAAGAGGTTAACCGCTACTAGCGAGCAGTTCATGATTTCCACTTGTCGGTTCCTTGACAATTTTCTATAACTAAGCGTGTGAAGAAACTCAGATTTTTTGGGCGAACCAATGTTACCAACAGTAAAGATAGGTGGCGTGATAAACCATATAGACGAAATAGATTTCTTTCTTAACCTATTTTCCAAAAACTTGGGGAGAGAAAAAACATACCATCATCCCCTATTTGAGATATTAACCCACTTGCTAGAGAGATCATAAACATGTTTCATAATATATCAGTCAAGCATAACATAAATACCCTCCTTAAATTGGTAAATAATGATAAACACAATAAATATAACTTTAAATGAAACTCTGTCTGTGATACTAAAACATCCTCTAGGGCCGTTATAAATGTCAAGCCAGTAGTTGTTCAACGACACTTACATTCCCATATAGTAAAGAAGATAATAAAAAAATTGAGATAAATAGAATTAGTGAAGAACCTGGCTCCATCTTTGTACTTAAGAGAACTCGAGGGTCTACAGACCGAAAAAAGAGAAAGATCCTTAAGGCAACTTGAGTCTGTCGCGGGAAAAGAAAAAATCTTTGAAGAGATCCTCACAAAGCCGCCAATAAAAGATTGTGTTCCAATCATCGGAACCTTATAAATATAATCACATCATTTAAACAAAAAAACCACCATTCACAATACATGCAAGCAATGCAGCAACCGAGAATCACTTACCATTGATAAGTAATCCAACTCATCAGACAACAAAAATATTCTACTCACAATCAACTGCATGTACCAATCCAGTCTAGTGAACCAGGATATTAGGGCATTATAGGGTCCCTTCACCCTTGGAAACACCAATTCTATCATTAAAAACTATTGCATGTAATTGTATCAAGTAATTATATGGTAAATGCCCAATTTTTCAACATGTAATCGGGTTTGAAGACAAGACTTAGGATCAAAATCACCAAATAAAAAGAAAACATAAGCCATCTGCCAACTCCTATGATTAATCTATGTGGATGGAATGGAATGTAAGAATAGAACACAATTTTAATTGATTTACTTGTTAATATAGTAATTGTGCAAAGGGGACGATCAAATTTTTGTTAAAAGGAAGAAAGATTTGAACAATACATGTTTTTAGAGCGTTGATTAATTGTGTTCATTATTATCGCAATATAAATTTAAGGCAAAAAGAGAGTTATACTTCTTGCGAATTTATAATTAGTCTGAAAATTAGGAAACTTTGAAACATGGTCCCCTAAACTTTTTTTTTAATACATGAGAGAGGAACTTTGGACTCGGAGTAAATGACTCCGATGAGATTCGATCCCAGGACCTCTTGGTCTCTGCGGAGTAACCTAACCACTAGGCCAACTATCGATCTCTAAACTTTGAAATTGCATATTAGTCACTACAGATCTCGAAAATGATGAAAATAATATTCTGAAAATTTGTGATGTTTTTGGCATAAAATATTATATTTGTCCCTTAATATTTTGGAAATTATGAAGAATTGAACAGAAAATTGAGATTTTATGCAATTTGGTCTCTTAAAAGTTATAACTCTTATGATTGCATAAAAGTCCCTTTAATTTTGAAAAAGTTTGGATTAAAATTCATAAACTTGCAAAAGAAGTCCTTAAAGTACTTGAAAACGTTGATTGAATATACTAAGGACTTAAAGGACTCGGAAATGATGAATAATTATTCTAAAAATTGGGAAAACTTGCAAAATAGTCCTTAAACTTTTGAAAATGCATATTAGTCCCTACGGATCTCGAAAATGATCAAAATTATATTCTGAAAATTTTGTAATGTTTTTGGCGTAGAATATTAAATGTGTCCCTTAGTATTTTGGAAATGACAAAGAATTGAACGAAAAAATTGAGATTTTATGCAATTTGGTCCCTTAAAAGTTATACCTCTTATGATTGAGTCAAAGCATGAAGACAAATCCCAAAAGAATTGATATTTTAAAGCTGCAAATTTGAAAAGTTGCCAAATATTGCTGATTTCGAGCCACCTAAGAGTAGATTTGGCCGCTTACTTGTGAAGAGAAAACGTGCCCCATTGAGTTACGGAACTTTAGCAACTGGAATGAGGTCAATCCGAGTTGAAACGAGGCGGTTAGAGCTGTTTTAGTGGAGGTGGTGCAGCAGTTACGGGATTTTGTGCTAAGATAATGAACTTGGGCCTTTATTATTTCATTTAAACCTTAGCCTAAGGTCCAAGTCCGAATTATGGAGTATAAATAAGGGTTTTGACTTCTATTTTACACACAATTCACTTTTTACAAAGCAGAACATTAGAGAGAAGTCAAGGCAAGGAAGCAGAAAAGCTACAGAGCCGGGGACGGTATATATCACCAAATCACAACTAATCTAATTCCGAAATTAGGTTTTGCTTTTAATACTGTAAAACAATATGAATACTTTTATTTCTTTTAAATTAGTTTTTCACATTAGCATGAGCTAATTTCATTAAGTGCTTGAGAACGCATAATGGGTTAATCCCAATTTGATTTCGTTTCATATATTTGAATTTGAGATAATTATTATTTAAATCAAATTGGGTAGAGTTTAATTTTTGTTAATTTATATTCAATTACTATTTATGAAGTCATGAATCATTAAATAGGACTTAGTATCTAGGCTATTCCAATTAGTGGCGATCGGATCACCTTGACGGGGGGTCTGGGTACAGAACTAGTTAATGAATGTAGGTTAGAAATTAGAGACTCTGACGAGCTTAATTAAACCTATGGACAATTGGGTTAAATAGACATAATCACTTGAGAGTGGACTATAATCACCCTGACGGGGTTTGTAGCACTTGAGAGTAGCTCCTTAGTCCACCTGGACAGGGGTAAGGAGAATTCCGAATCCCGACCATTAAATATTTACCAATTTGTCCCTTAAACAAAGCATGAAACGAATGATAATTAGGTGAAACCCTTGCTTCTCTCAAGTACTGCCTTCTCATCCTTGCGTTTAGTTATTTATTTCTTGTGTCTAGATAATTATTTGCATTAATTTAGTATTTTAATTTATTGTCTTAGCATTAGAAAACCAAACAAACAATTCTAAAAATCATTTACTTGTTTTCACGTGCAATTAACCACTATTTGATAAGCATTAGAGTCAGCCATTCCGTCCCTGAGAACGAGACTGTTTTATCACTCATATTACTTGGGACAACCGTACACTTGCGGTTGTAGTTCTCTTAACTTTATTGCATTTATATTAGAGCACACAAAGGACCACCAGACTGGTACGTCAATTATGGGTCAAGGCTCTTTAGGTTAGGTATGAAATTAAACTCTATATGTATTTTCTTAAGGACGCTAAAGTTAATAATTCGTACATTTGGTGGGATTTTGGGTCTCCCCTACTTTGGTTTTGTTCTTATGACCAAACGGACAAACAATAACACAAAAAGAAAGGAGGAGCCTTGGGAAAAATGGTAGGATAAGGAAAAGGAATATTAGGAACTATATTTATAAAAAGTACCACATAACTGGTACTTCATATATGGTTCAAGGCTCTTTAGATAATGTACGCAATTAAATTTTATATGTATTTTCTTAAGGATGTTAAAGGAAATAATTCATACTTTTGGTGGGATTTTGGGACTCCCCTACTTTGGTTTTGTCCTTATGGACCAAACGGACTAACAATAACAAAAACAGAAAGGAGGAGCTTTGGAAAAAATATGGTAGAATAAGAAAAAAAATATTAGGAATTATATTTCTAAAAAGGACCACGGGACTGGTACTTCATATATGGGTCAAGGCTCTTTAGGTTAGATATGAAATTAAATTTTATATGTATTTTCTTAAGGATGTTAAAGGTAATAATTCATACTTTTGGTGAGATTTTTGGCCTCCCCTACTTTTGATTTGTCCTTATGGACCAAACAGATAAACAATAACAAAAGTACAAAATGAGAGCTTATGTGCAAAATATGGCACGATAAGAAAAAGAAATATTAGGAATTATATTTCTAAAAAGGACCACGGAAGTAGTACTTCATATATGATTCAGGGCTCTTTAGATTATGTATGGAATTAAATTTTATATGTATTCTCTTAAATATGTTAAAGGTAATAATTTATACTTTTGGTGGGATTTTGGGTCTCCCCTACTTTGGTTTTGTATGGACAATACGGACAAACAATAACAAAAAGATAAAGGTGGACCTATGGACAAAATATGGTAGGATAAGGAAAATAAATATTTGGAATTATATTTCTAAAAAGGACCATGGGACTAGTACTTCATATATGGGTCAAGGATCTTTCTGTTAGGTATGAAATTAAATTTTATATGTATTTTTTTTAAGGATGTTATAGGTAATAATTCATACTTTTGGTGGGATTTTGGGTCTTACTTACTTTGGTTTTGTCCTTATGGACCAAACAGACAAACAATAATAAAAAAAGAAAAGGAGAGCTTTGGGCAAAATTTGGTAGGATAAGGAAAAGAAATATTTAGAATTATATTTTAAAAAAGGACCGCGGGACAAATACTTCATATATGGGTCAAAGCTCTTTAGGTTAGGTATAAAATTAAATTTTATATGTATTTTTTAACGATGTTAAAGGTTATAATTCATACTTTTGGTTGGATTTTGGGCCTCTCCTATTTTGGTTTTGTCCTTATGGACCAAATGGACAAACAATAACAAAAAGAAAAAAGGGGAGCTTTGTGCAAAATATAGTAGGATAAGAAAAAAAAAATTATGAATTATGTTTCTAAAAAGGACCACGGTACTGGTATTTCATATATGGGTCAAAGCATTTTAGGTTAGGTAAGAAAATAAATTTTATATGAATTCTTTTACGGATGTTAAAGGTAATAATTCATACTTCTGATGTGATTTTGGGCCTCCCCTACTTTGGTTTTGTCTTTATGGACCAAACGGACAAACAATAACAAAAAGAGAAAGGAGGAGCTTTGGGCAAAATGGTAGGATAAGGAAAAGAAATATTATGAATTATATTTTTTAAAAGGACCACGGGACTGGTACTTCATATATGGGTCAAGGCACTTTAGGTTGTGTATGAAATTAAATTTTATATGTATTCTTTTACGGATGTTAAAGGTAATAAATCATACTTCTGGTGTGATTTTGGGCCTCCCCTACTTTGGTTTTGTCTTTATGGACCAAACGGACAAACAGTAACAAAAAGAGAAAAGAGGAACTTTGGGAAAAATATGGTAGGATAAGGAAAAGAAATATTAGGAATTATATTTCTAAAAAGGGCCACGAGACTAGGACTTCATATTTCGGTCAAGGCTCTTTGTGTTATGTATGAAATGAAATTTTATATATATTTTTCATAAGGATGTTAAAGGTAATAATTTGTACTTTTGGTGGGATTTTGGGCCTCCCCTACTTTGGTTTTGTCCTTATGAACCAAATGGACAAACAATAATAAAAAATGAAATGGGGGAGCTTTGGAAATAATAAGGTAGGATAAGGAAAGAAAATATTAGGAATTATATTTTTAAAAAGGACCACGAGACTGGTACGTCATATATGGGTCAAGGCTCTTTAGGTTAGGTATGAAATTAAATTTTATATGTATTTTAGTATGGATGTTAAAGTTAATAATTCATACATTTAGTGGGATTTCGGGTCTCCCCTACTTTGGTTTTGTTCTTATGACCAAACGGACAAACAATAACACAAAAAGAAAGGAGGAGATTTGGGCAAAATGGTAGGATAAGGAAAGGAATATTAGGAACTATATTTATAAAAAGGACCACATAACTGGTACTTCATATATGGTTCAAGGCTCTTTAGATTAGGTATGCAATTAAATTTTATATGTATTTTCTTAAGGATGTTAAAGGTAATAATTCATACTTTTGGTGGGATTTTGGGCCTCCCCTACTTTGGTTTTGTCCTTATGGACCAAACGGACTAACAATAACATAAACAGAAAGGAGGAGCTTTGGAAAAAATAGGGTAGAATAAGGTAAAAAGTATTAGGAATTATAATTCTAAAAAGGACCACGGGACTGGTACTTCATATATGGGTAAAGGCTCTTTAGGTTAGGTATGAAATTGAATTTTATATGTATTTTCTTAAGGATGTTAAAGGTAATAATTCATACATTTGTGGGATTCCTGGCCTCCCCTACTTTGGTTTTGTCCTTATGGACCAAACAGACAAACAATCTAAAAATACAAAATGGGAGCTTATGGGAAAAATATGACAGGATAAGAAAAAAAAATATTAGGATTTATATTTCTAAAAATGACTACGGAACTGATACTTCATATATGGTAGGCTCTTTAGGTTATGTATGAAATTAAATTTTATATGTAATCTCTTACAGATGTTAAAGATAATAATTCATACTTTTGGTGGGATTTTGGGCCTCCCCTACATTGGTTTTGTCCTTATGGACAAAACGGTCAAACAATAACAAAAAGAGAAAGGAGGAGCTTTGGACAATATATGGAAGGGTAAAGAAAATAAATATTAGGAATTATATTTCTTATAAGGACCATGGGACTAGTACTTCATATATGGGTCAAGGATTTTTGGGTTAGGTATGAAATTAAATTTTATATGTATTTTTCTTAAGGATGTTAAAGGTAATAATTCATACTTTTTGTGGGATTTTGGGCCTTTCCTACTTTGGTTTTGTCCTTATAGACCAAACGGACAAACAATAATAAAAAAAGAAAGGGGGGAGCTTTGAGCAAAATATGGTAGAATAGGGAAAAGAAATATTTGGAATTATATTTAATAAAAGGACCACGGGACTGATACTTCATACTTGGGTCAAAGCTCTTTAGGTTAGGTATGAAATTAAATTTTATATGTATTTTTTTAACGATGCTAAAGGTAATAATTCATACTTTTGGTAGGAATATGGGCCTCTCCTACTTTGGTTTTGTCCTTATGGACCAAACAGACAAATAATAACAAAAAGAGAAAAGTGGAGCTTTGTGAAAAATATGGTAGGATTAGAAAAAAAATATTATGAATTGTTTTTTAAAAAATGTACCACGAGACTGGTACTTCATATATGGGTCAAGGCACTTTAGGTTAGGTATGAAATTAAATTTTATATGTATTCTCTTAGAGATGTTAAAGGTAATAATTCATACTTTTGGTGAAATTTTGGGCCTCCCCTACTTTGGTTTGTCCTTATGGACCAAACGGACAAACAATAACAAAAAGAGAAAGGAGGAGCTTTGGGAAAAATATGGTAGGATAAGGAAAATAAATATTAGGAATAATATTTCTAAAAAAGGACCACGGGAATAGGACTTCATATATCGGTCAAGGCTCTTTGGGTTATGTAAGAAATTAAATTTTATATGTATTTTTCTTAAGGATGTTAAAGGTAATAATTCATACTTTTGGTGGGATTTTGGGCCCCCTACTTAGGCTTTGTCCTTATGGACCAAACGGACAAACAATATAAAAACGAAATGGGGGAGCTTTGGAAATAATAAGATATATAAGGAAAAAATATTAGGAATTATATTTTTAATAAGGACCACGGGACTGGTACTTCATATATGGGTCAAGGCTTTTTAGGTTAGGTATGAAATTAAATTTTATATGTATTTTCTTAAGGATGTTAAAGTTAATAATTCATACTTTTGGTTGGATTTTGGGCCTCCCCTACTATGGTTTTGTCCTTATGGACCAAATGGACAAACAATAACAAAAAGAGAAACGAGGAGCTTTGGACAAAATGGTGGGATAAGGAAAAGAAATATTAGGAATTATGTTTCTAAAAAGAACCATGAGACTTGTACTTCATATTTGGGTAAAGGTTCTTTGGGTTAGGTATGAAATTAAATTTTATATGTATTTTCTTAATGATGTTAAAGGTAATAATTCATACTTATGGTGGGATATCGGGCCTCATAAACAATAATAAAAAGAGAAAGAGAGAGCTTTGGGAAAAATATGGTATGATAAGGAATACAAATTTTAGGAATCATATTTCTAAAAAGGAACACGGGACTGGTACTTCATATATGGGTCAAGGCTTTTTAGGTTAGGTATGAAATTAAATTTTATATGTATTTCCTTAAGGATGTTAAAGTTAATTATTAATATTTTTGGTGAGATTTTGGGCCTCCCCTATTTTGAATTTGTCCTTATGGACCAAACGGACAAACAATAACAAAAAGAAAAAGGAAGAGCTTGGAAAAATATGGTAGGATAAGGAAAACAATATTAGGAATTATATTTTTAAAAAGGATCACGGGACTTGTACTTCATATATGTGTCAAGGCTCTTTAGGTTAGGTATAAAATTAAATTTTGTATGTATTTTTTTAAGGATGTTAAAGGTAATAATTCACACTTTTGGTGGGATTTTGGTTCTACCTTATTCTGGTTTAGTCCTTATGGACCAAATGACCAAACAATAACAAAAAGAGAAAAGGGGAGTTTTAGGAAACCTATGGTAGAATAAGAAAAAAAATATTAGAAATTATATTGCTAAAAAAGACCACGGGACTGGTACTTCATATATGTGTCAAGACTCTTTAGGTTAGGTATGAAGTTAAATTTTATATGTATTTTCTTAAGGATGTTAAAGGTAATAATTCATACTTTTGGTGGGATTTTGGGTCTCCCCTACTTTGGTTTTGTCCTTATGGACCAAACGGTTAAACAATAACAAAAAGAGAAAGGTGGGAATTTGGGCCAAATATGGTAGGATAAGGAAAATAAATATTAGCTTTTATATTTCTAAAAAGTACCATGGGACTGGTACTTCATATAAGGTTCAAGGAAATCAAATTTTATATGTATTTTCTTAAGGATGTTAAAGGTAATAATTCATACTTTTGGTTGGATTTTGGGCCTCCCCTACTTTTGTTTTGTCCTTATGTACCAAACGGACTAACAATAACAAAAAGAGAAAGGGGGACCTTTGGGCAAAATATGGTAGGATAAGGAAAAAAATATTAGGAATTATATTTATAAAAAGGACCACGGGACTCGTACTTCATATATGGGTCAAGGCTCTTTAGGTTAGATATGAAACTAAATTTTATATGTATTTTTCTTAAGGATTTTAAAGGTAATCATTCATACTTTTGGTGGAATTTTGGGCCTCCCCTACTTTGGTTTTGTCCTTATGGACCAAACAGACAAACAATAACAATAAGAGAAAGGAGGATCTTTGGGAAAAATATGGTAGGATTAGGAAAAGAAATATTAGTAATTATATTTCTAGATAGGACCACGGGACTGGTACTTCATATATGGGTCTAGGCTCTTTAGGTTAGGTGTTAAATTAAATTTTATATGTATTTTTCTTAAGGATGTTAAAGGTAATAATTCATACTTTTGATGGTATTTTTGGCCTCCCTTACTTTGGTTTAGTCCCTATGGACCAAACGAACAAACAATAATAAAAAGAGAAAGGGGGGAGCTTTGGGGAAAATATGGTAGGATAAGGGAAAAAATATTAGGAATTATATTTTCAAAAAGGACCACGTGACTGGTACTTCATATATGGGTAGTGGAAGGGGCGGAGCCAGGATCTTTTAGTAGAGGGGCCAAGTTTGGGACTTATTTGCACTATAGATCCATATATTATTAAAAAAATTGTAAATTAAAGATTATATTATATAAAACTGCATTATAAGTCCGAATATAATTTTTTTAAATTGATTATATTTTATTTAACACAGAATAACATATAATTTATTAATAAAGATAACATAATTATAAGTCTAATAATATAAATTTTATAATTGGAGGATTAAATGAAGTTCTGAAAATTGAGGGGGTCCAAATGAATGGTTTAAAATTTTAGGGGGGGGGGGCAAATAAATATTTTAAAAAAATTTAAAGGTAAAATAACAAATAAATATTTTTTTATAGATTTTTTTTTTTTAAATAACATGGGGGGAATGACCCCCTTACTCTTCACGTGGCTTCGGCCCTCGGTAGAGGCTCTTTAGGTTAGGTATGAAATTAAATTTTATATGTATTTCCTTAAGGATATTAAAGTTAATAATTCATATTTTGGGTAGGATTTGGGCCTCCTCTACTTTTGTTTGGTCTTTATGGACCAAATGGACAAACAATAACAAAAAAAAGAAAGGGGGGCTTTGGGAAAAATATGGCAGGATAATGAAAAGAATATTAAGAATTATAATTCTAAAAAGGATCACTGGACTGGTATAGGTCAAGGCTCCCCTAAAGCCCCCCTTATCTACCATAAGACCAAAAGCCCCCCCCCCCCCCTCTCCCTTTTTTTTCCTAAAGCCCCCCCCTTTTTCCTACCATAAGGACAAAACCAAAGTAGAGGAGGACCAAACTCCCACAAAAATTATGAATTATTAGCTTTAACATCCTGAAAAAAATACATATAAAATTTAATTTAATACCTAAACTAAATACCCTAGACCCATATATAAAGTAACAGTCCCGTGGTTCATTTTAGAAATATAATTCCTAATATTTCTTTTCCTTATCCTACCATATTTTCAAAGCTTTCATTTTCTCCTTTTGTTATTGTTTGTCCATTTGGTCCATTAGGACAAAACAAAGTAGGGGAGGCCCAAAATCCCACAAAAAGTATAAATTATTAACTTAAACATCCTTAAGAAAATACATATTGAATTTAATTTCATACATAACCTAAATAGACTTTACCCATATATGACGTACCAGATATGTGGTCCTTTTTAGAAATATAATTCCTAATTTTTTTCCCTTATCATACCATATTTTCTCAAAAGTTCCCCAGTTTCTCTTTTTATTATTGTTTGTCCGTTTGGTCCATAAGGACAAATCCAAAGTAGGGGAGCCCCAAACTCCCACCAAAAGTATTAATAATTACCTTTAACAACCTTAAGAAAAATACATATAAAATTTAATTTCATACCTAACCCAAAGATCCTTGACCCATATATGAAGTACCACTCCCGTATTCCTTTTTAGAAATATAATTCCTAATATTTATTTTTTTTATCCTACAATATTTTGCCCAAAGCTCCTCCTTTCATTTTTTTTGTTATTGTTCGCCCGTTTGGTTCATAAGGACAAATCCAAAGTAGGGGAGGCCTAAAATCCCCCAAAAGTATGAATTATTACCTTTAACATCCGTAAGAGAATACATATAAAATTTAATTTTATACCTAACATAAAGAGCCTTGAACCATATATGGAGTACCAGTTCCGTGGTCCTTTTCAGAAATATAGTTCCTAATATTTCTTTTCCTTATCCTACCATATTTTGCCCAAAGCTCCCATTTTGTCTTTTTGTTATGGAATAATTACCATCTAAGTCACCAATTTAATAATAATTGTCCTCCAGCATCTTCTATTTTAAATTATCCATAAAAGTCATTAAATAAGTAAATCATACCAATTATACCCTTCTTTTAACTTTAATTAATCTTCACAACACAAACCCAGAATTATAGTCAGATGAAAAATCGCACATTTATCAAAGGAAAAAAAAAGAGCCGAAGCCTTTTGCGGCAGCGACGGCCGCCATCCTGGCGTCGGAGAATCATTGTCAATCACCAAGTGATGTTCATGACGGCTACTGCGAAGAAAGGTTCATAATCCATTCTGAATTTCAGTTTCTCTTCTCACCGGCATTCGAAGCTCTCATCTCACAGCCGTTTCTCTTCGAACCATTTCTCTTCTCTAAAGATATAAATTTCAGTTTCTCGCTTACAAGATATCAATTTCGAACCATTTCTCTTCTCTAAAGCATTCTTCGTCGTTTTGTGCAGGTAATAGTATATTCCGTGAATTATATGAACACGTAATTTATTCTCATGATTCCTTGATTTTATTGGAAATAAATATCTCAGGTATTAGAAATTCATAACTTATGGAAATTATGATTATATTTTACAGATTTGTTCAGGTCCCTAAATCGCAAATCAAATTGACCTTGGAGTGTAATGTTGAAAACTTCAAGTAAGTAAAGTTGGATACTTAGAAGTTGTTGTGAAAACATATGGAGGTTGTTTATGGCACACATGGATTGATCGTGACCTAACCTTATCTGGACGAATGATAATTCGATCCAAGAAAGATGGCTCTGAATCCTTTTCGCATAAATTAGTCGGGTCACTTTCTGACTCATTTAAGCTTAGTAAGTTCTTCAATTTAACTTTATTTTGTACTTTAAAAGGATAAAGAGGATAAAATTTAATGAATTTTCATTGTTTTACAGGACTTAGCTTTTGATTTATCTCTATCTGCACTTCTAGGCAAGAATATTTGCAACTTTGGAGAACTTCTTGCTCATCCAATAGTAAGGACATTGAATATACATAATTAAATACACAATTTCATCGAATAAATATTATTAATTAATTTAATTTGCAGATAAAAAGTTTAATTAGAACAAAACTTGAGTGGCTGTATTATATACTGGATCATTCAATAGTGGGGATTCAGTGCGTTATCAAGAATTATGCCATGTACACACTGCAGCTCTTAATGCTCAACCTGCTTTAGTTCATAATGAGAAAAAGCTTGTCGAGAAAATCAACATTCTATGCCTTATGGAGATTATTTTCGGGTAAGTTTAATTATTTATTTTGTAGAATTTGGTGGGATTTTTCCCACTAAATAATCACTTTTTTATTCCAAATGCATTTGATGTAAGTAGCGTTCTGTTAAATTTCTGTTTCAGGTGAAGATGGTATAGAGATTGGTACTTTTCAACCTTTATACAGACATCCACAAATATCAGGACCTATAGTGCAATTCGTGTATTTTATAGGTACATTAGCGCAAATTTTGCATAATATAAGGGACTTGTTATGCAATTTTTGTATAATATAAGGACCTGTAGTGCATTTAGAGAGAATCTACAGAATGCTCAGAAGGAAGCTGATGAATTTCGTAATAGGGTATATTGCATCGTCCACGCTTTGTCGTGTTCAGATCAAACTCTAATCCTACAATAATCAATCAATCATGTCTTCTAAGCAAGGTGGAAAAGCGAAACCTTTGAAGGCACTAAAGGCTGAGAAGAAAGAATACGATGAGGTATCAATATCTTTTACTGATTTTTGTATATGTCAATTCATGTCTTGTTAGGTTTTTTTATGTAATTTGTATCACGATCTATTTAGTATATATAGGAATAGTAGTTTTAATTTCATTAACTTAGTCTTGTTTTTGTTAATTTATCTTATGGGGGAGAAGTTACGAAAAAGACACAATATCTGATTAGAAAAGATATAGGATTGAAATTCATGATTTTTCATTAGATAATTTTGAATAGCTTTCTGTCCGAAATTCTTTTAGCCAAAGTTTTGTCAAAAAGGAAGAAAAGTTGTGCCTTTTACTTTAATAGATTCATGAATCTATGAACAATGGTTGGTGTATATCTTGTCAATTGTCTGTAAAACTAGCACGTTGGTTTTATAAATAGAACCACTATGTTTTATTTGTGTTTTAATGGTGAAAGTCAATTTTGTATATACTTGAAAGTGTATGCAAAGAAAGCTATATCCCCTCCCATGGTTTTGGGAACCCAATCCTTGTATCTGTGTCCATGTACTACATGAAGCTTCTTCTTCTAATTTATATTACATATCTTCATCTTATGCTTCAATTTGTGTTCTTATGCTTCCGTTTGTGTTTGTTTGCAGAATGATTTGGCCTTCCTTCAGAAGAAAAAGGATGAGGAAAAGGTGAGATTTTTGTTTTCTTTTTTGTATAGTTTTTTGTCTACTAACTAATTATGCTATAACAATGATTGAATCAACCTATTTATATCTATAAATTGAATGGATAAATATTAATCAATTTCATCATTTTTATGTAATCCTAATATAGGTGTTTGATTTGTCAGGCACTTAATGACCTGAAGGTTAAGGCTCAAAAGGGATTAATTGGAGGTGCTGGATTGAAGAAAAGTGGAAAGAAATGAGAGTTTGTTGAACTAGTAATGTAATGTGTACGGAGTTTATCATCTATTATGCTAGTAGTGTTTGTTCTAGTGTTGTTACGTTAACTACTTAACTCTAATGACTTTATAAAACATAAATAATTTTTGCTGAGCGTTTGCTCTTCTATTGATATGAATCAGTATTAATGTGTTGAACTAAAAATAAAAAAAAAAGAAAATACAATATTTTCTGGTGATGGGATTTAATGTACCTGAGACTATATCCTTTAATTTTTATATTTTTAATTTGGTGGGATTTTTCCCACCAAATAACAACATAAAAATTTGGTGGGAAAAATATTGGCCGAAAATTTTTGGTGGGAAAAAAATTGGCCGGAAAAATTTAGTGGGAAAAAAATTGGCCGGAAAAATTTGGTGGGAAAAGAATTGACCTGAAAATTTTGGCGGGAAAAAGTTTGACCGGAAAAGTTGGCCAAAAATTTTTGGTGGGAAATTTCGTTTGGTGGGAATATATAGTCATGGGTATTATTGTCTAATTATGTTTTTTATATTAGACATGACTTTTATGGACAATATCACTTCTCTCTAGGGTGGTATTGGTAATTGCCTCTTTTGTTATTGTTTGTCCATTTGATCCATTAGGAAAAAATCAAAGTAGGGGAGGTCCAAAATCCCACCAAAACTATGAATTATTACCTTTAACATCCTTAATAAAAATACTTATAAAATTTAATTTCATATCTAACCTTCCTTTACTCATATATGAAGTACCAATCCCGTGGTCCTTTTTAGAAATATAATTCCTCATATTTTTTATCCTTATTCTACCATATTTTGCCCAAAGCTCCACCTTTCTCTTTTTGTTAATGTTTGTCTGTTTGGTACATAAGGACATAACCATAGTAGGGGAGGCCCAAAATCCCACCAAAAGTATGAATTATTACCTTTAACATCTTCAGGAAAATACATATAAAATTCAATTTCATACCTTATCCAAATAGCCTTTACCCATATATAAAGCACAGTCCCATGGTCCGTTTTAGAAATATAAATCATAATATTTCTTTTCCTTATCCTACCATATTTTTCCCGAAGCTCCTCCTTTCTCCTTTTGTTATTGTTTATCCATTTGGTTCATAAAGACAAAACCAAAGTAGGTGAGGCCCAAAATCCCACCAATAGTATGAATTATTATCTTTAACATCCTTAAGAAAATGCATCTAAAATTTAATTTCATACCTAACCTAAAGAGTCTTGAACCATATACGAAATACCAGTCCTGTGGTCCTTTTTAGAAATATAATTCCTAATATTATTTTTCTTATCTTACCATATTTTGCCAAAGCTCTCCTTTTCTCCTTTTGTTATCGTTTGTCCGTTAGGTACATATAGACAAAACCAGAGTAAGGGGGCTTTAAGAAAGGGGGGCTTTGGGTTGAAATGGGGGGGTGGGGGCAAATAAATATTTTAAAAAAAGTAAAATAACATATAACTATTTTTTTTATAAAGGAATTTTTTTTTTTAAATAACGAGGGGGCCATGGCCCCTCACTCTTCACGTGGCTCCGCCCTTGGGTAGAGGCTCTTTAGCTTAGGTATGAAATTAAACTTTATATGTATTTCCTTAAGGTATTAAAGTTAATAATTCATATTTTGGGTGGGATTTTGGGCCTCCCCTACATTTGTTTTGTCTTTATGTACCAATTGGACAAACAATAACAAAATAAGAAAGGGGGGCTAGGGAAAAATATGGTAGGATAAGGAAAAGAATATTAGGAATTATAATTCTAAAAGGACCCCGAGACTGGTACTTCATATATAAGTCAAGGCTCTTTAGGTTAGATATGAAATTAAATTATATATGTATTTTTTTATTAAAGATGTTGAAGGAAATAATTTATATTTTTGGTGGGATTTTGGGCCTCCTCTACTTTGATTTTGTCCTTATGGACCGAACGGACAAACAATAACAAAAAATGAAAGGAGGAGCTTTGGGCAAAATATTGTAGGATAAGAAAAAGAAATATTAGGAATTATATTTTTAAAAAGGAACATGGAAGTGGTACTTCATATATGGGTCAAGGATCTTTGGGTTAGGTATGAAATTAAATTTTATATGTATTTTGCTTAAGCGTGTTAAAAGGTAATAATTAATATTTTTGGTGGGATTTTGGGCCTCCCTTACTTTGTTTTGTCCTAATGGACCAAACCAAACGTACAAACAATAACAAAAGGAGAAAATGAGAGCTTTGGGAATAGTCTATGTATATATGCATGTTTTGAGGATATGAAATTATACAGAAAGGGGACCATAAAACTTTTCCACTCACATTGGAACAAAAACAAAAAGTTAATCTCCTTACACTCAATAGGAACGGAAAAGAAAAAAATCTCTCTTCACTTTCGCATTAGACCAAAAAACAATCTTTCACTCGCATGGAAACAATAAGATGTCCAATTGCCGCAAAGGGTGAAAGTTGAGCATTTAAAAATTTCAAGTGATTCCTTTCAACATTTTGTTAGGAAGTGAAAATGGCAACAAACTCCCACCCCCCCCCCCCTTCCCTCCTTTCTGTATAACTTCATATTCTTAAAACCTAGCTATGTACAAATGCGGTTTCTTTTAATGGTAAGAGAATATAGGTATAAGAGTAGTATTTAATATAGAAAACGGGAATTTTAGATCAGCTTTGTTTTCTTTCTACAAAATAGATTGTATTGAATGATATTTCTTTATAAACTAATTATGATTAATATTATGAAAGTTCATCTTCATATGCATCATCAACTACACTTATCATATAAAAAAATTGTAGAGCTCTGCTGCTGCTAATGGTGACATCTAGTATCATCTTCATATGCATACCGATACACATATGTACATTCATTAGTGATGGTTATTATTTATTTTTATGATTAAGAGTTGCAATTATACCTGTGTGCAGGCTGTAGTAATCAACTAGACAACCAAAACATTACTATAACATGGGACGTGACAGATCTCGTTATTGAAAATGGTTATAATGTAAATAATGTTATGATTTTAAGTATTAGAAAAAAAATCATGGTCTTAACCTATTTTTTTGATGATTTTTCAAACTGTTATCAATATTCAAAACTACTACAAAGACATTACCGTTGAAGAGTCTGGGTGGAAGTTGAGTTGGCGTTGGGAGAAAAAAGAAATAATTCTGGGAGCTACAATAATTGAAATTGTGGATTGTTCTCATGAGAGAATTCAAAGAATATTACCGGTTAGTTGTTCAGAGAATCCGGCCGTGGTTGATTTGCCAGCTGGTAATAACAATCACAATCAAATGCCGAATTGTTGTATAATGGAAGTGTTGAGCAACTACATCGAGGGTTAAGTAAATTCAAGTAAATTCCACTTTTCCCAACATAGATTCGAAATGAAGTACTTGAACTTGAATTTACTTGACCCTCGATATAGCTGCTCAATTTTCCCCCTTTACAACAATACGACATCTAATCGTGATTTTAATTACCGGTTGGCAAATCAACCACGACCAGATTCTCCAAACAACTAATTGAAAATATCCTTGAATACTCTCGCGAGAACAATCCCCTGTTTCATTATTGTAGCTCCAACAATACCCAGAATTATTTCTTTCTTCTCCCAGCACCATCAACTGCCACACAGTTACTTCAGCACTAATATTTTTGTAATAGTTTTGAATATTAATACTTGTTATGTTTCCAAGCTTATTAAATTTATTTTTAGTCTCAGAGAGAAAAAGTATCTCCAGGCGATGCTTCGCACAGAGGTCACGCTTAGCACAGAGCTGCCTGGACTGTCAAAGGATTGCCGAAAGGATTGCCGACGCCTTAAAAGTTTCAGGCTATGTGAATCATTGAAAAGGATAGGGTTGATATAGAACAAAAAATATTCTTATAACCTTATTAGACATATTCTTATATGTTTTTGTAAAACATATCATAATCAATTGTAAAAGCTGAGACAATAAAAACAATACTAAACTGTTTTTCATCTATATCAGCTATTTTTGTAAAATTAATTTCTATCACATTTATAAAAATACCATAATCAACATTAAACATTGTGAAAATAAAAACTTTGCCCAAATTTTTAATTTCATCAATTATATTTTTTTCTTCATATTCGAAAGTTTTTCTCCTTATTTCGTTTGTTTTTGTTTCGAATTTCTCCAATTTTGGCATAACACCTTATACCTAATTTTATTAACGGTACATAAAAGTCCTTCATACATTTTGTATTTAGACCTTGATACATGTATTTTCTTATTAATTCTACAAAAAAATCCTTAATAATCATAATAGCTGTGTTTTTAAAAACAAAATTAACCTGTTTTATACCAACAACGTCTATTTTTGTGACGATATAAACTATCACATTAATAAAATTGAACAAAGTAAGAAGAGGACGTACCTGCCATGTCGGAGAGGAAACTGTTCGCGCTTTATGGTGGCGATGGGTCGTGCTGTTGCGTACGCGCCAGAGGTGCAAAGGCATAGCAGGTGGGCCTTTCTCATTCATTCTGTTAACAAAGGCCCATAAGGCCTTGATCTTGTTTTTGGGCTGTTTTCCTAGCAAGACAGGATCGGTCCAAAGCTGCAGAGATCGGATCCAACGTTGCAGTAGTTCGATTGCCGCAGTGACTCGACCAAAAAACCAACAAAGCCCATAATGTCTGGATCTCGGGAAAGGCGGTGGTGGTTCGGCGGGTGAGTAGATCGGTTTAGTATCTTGTAGTAGGTGGCGGCTTGGTAGGAAAATGGAGGTGACGGCCTGAATTAATAAAGAGTTGCTGCTTGGTAAAGTGGAGGAAAATGGCGGTATGGAGATGGTGGAAAGAGTTGGTGAGGAGGTCTTATTGGTTGAGGGAAAGAGACGGCTGGATGGGGTGAACAGTCTATCGGAGGAGGGGAAACAAGGCGGGGTTAGGGTTTCTCGAAATTTGTGCCTGGGAGCACATTTGGGTTAGAGGCGATCTATTCTGTAGTACAATGAAGAAGTTGTGTTTTGTGACCTTTGTGTTTTGAGTTTGCTTCCTTATGGAGAGAGAGAGGTTATTTAATCTTTTATTGTTTTTTAGTTGGATTTTAAAAAGCGGTTGATAGGGGCCTCTTTTTAAATTGTGCGGTGGCAAGCCGGCAAGTAAGTAAAAGTCAATGTTCCCATCTAAAATAAACATAGATGTTTTATTAAGTTAATGTTCTTTGTCCGACAAAAAAAGAAAAAGTATGTTCCCATCTAATATTTTTAGGTGAAATTTTTATCACAGGTACAATTAATCTATGAGACGATGAATATTATTTGCTCAAAGACTTGTAAGACTGTTAGTGTGGAAAAGTCGTTCATATATTTCTTTAAAAATATTTCGGAACTGATACAAAATGAATTGACGGAAGCGAGTGGATTCAGCCTGAGTGATTCTTTTGGGACCTATTGGGACTCCCATCTTATCGGAAAGATTACAAAAAGGGTTTTATAAGAAAATTGCGGAAAAATGAGAAGAAAGTTAGTCGCTTGGAAAACTAAAACCCTTTTACTAGATGGACAAGTTACATTGGCACAATCCGTGTCAACCAAATACAGGTTATGAAGCTTCTGAAATATGTATGTGACAAAATAGATAAAATAGTAAAGGACTTTATTTGGGGTTCCACGACTACAAAAAGGAAGCTTCATTGGGTTGCATGGGAACACATTTGTAAACCGAAAGGGCTAGATGACTTGGACTAAAGGGTGCAAAAAATTATAATTTATCCCTCCTAGCGAAACTTGGTTCAAAATTTTCGCAAGACCGGAGTAGCGTGAATAGAAGTTTTTAAAAATAAATATTTTAAAGACAGAATACTAAATCGAGATAAAAAAGGGAACAATTCAAACATGTGTAAAGCTATTCTTGCCGGAGCAAATATACTTCAGGATGGCGTTGAAGAATCACAAGGTGTATCGGGACCAATTATAAAGTGGCGTCATGAGAATTTAGGTAAGTTTACTGTAAAATCCGCTTTTAATTGTTTGGAAAATGATTTTGCAAATGCGAGTTTCAAATTGGGGTCTACTTCAGAAGATTCAATGTTCCCAAAAGATTAGGTTGCTGCTTTGAAGGATCGCTAAAAAAATTATATTGCAACAGCGGAGAATCTGTTTAGCGTGGCGTTACTAAGTCAATAAGTTGCAAGGTCTTTGGAGTTGAGGCAGAAGATTTATCCCATGTGCTGTTGAGCTGTACAAATGCTTCAAAATGTGCACATGTTCGGCTTAGATAATGGAATAAGTCAGATTTTTTTTATGTTTAACGTTATTTATATAAATAATTGGCGATTTGGCCCTAGAAGAAAAAGAATTGCAAAACTAACACCTGGGAGGTGGCCCGGTTACCGCCCGTCTTAGGTTTGTGATTAAAGGAGAAGGGCGGTATGCTAGATACCGCCCAAAGAAGAAAACTTTTTCTGGATCTTTTCAATCTTATAATCAGTATTGTGGCTAAAACCTTTATGCGAAGCAACGATTCCTTCCTTCTTCAAACACTACCGACTATCCTATATAAATCATCATCAATGGTCTTGTTCACTTTAACTTTATATATCCACCACTAAATATTTACTTAACTTCACATTCAATCCCTCTCTCACTCTTTTAACAAATACTTATTGCACATGATATAGTTTCTCTTGCATTTCATTAGAATTGATTATCGTAATTTTGAAGTCAGTTTGTAATACCCACACACTTATCATCATCTGTCCCTTCTGCTTTCCGTCAACAAAAATTAATCGAAGTGGTTGAAATTAAAAATGCAGAATCTGAGTCCGTTAATGATTGGGCCACACCCACTTCCACACAACGGGGATCAATAATTGGTTAAGGGGGTCGAGTCTTTCTTGGCCGAGATATATACTGACCTGGGTCATACCCAACCCAGGTGTGTCGTGATTGATGTGATCATAAGTTTCCGCAACTAATACATGAAATTGCACAGTTGGTCCTCTGTTTTCCAAATCGGTTCTTTTTCGATAACGCCCTTAATTAAGAAACGTAATTATGACCGCTGATGTCTCCTCATTTGTGATAGATTTATGTTAAGATGGGACATCATTTTTAGTGATTTAGAAATCTTTCTAATCGTTTTTCTTGAGAAATAGTACACTTTCCTATTTTGAGTCTTGATTTAGCAAAACAATATTTTTAGAGCCTATTGGGTTTAATTATTTATTTAGTGTGAGGCTTTAAAGATAATTATGGAGATTAATTAGAGTCCAAGTCAAAGACTACAAGATATGGAAAGAGATAAGCATGGTAATTGGAGATAAGGAAAGAAAAGCTAAAATCATGGAAAAGGAAAAGCTGCCTTAAATCTGAATTTCTGCGCCTACGACCACAAATCAGCTTATATCTCAAAATCGGTGTGGAATTTGGAGAAACAGTCAAGAGTAAAGTTGAAGATCTTTCCGAGACAATGAATTTAGACTACTCATACGCGTCAAACGGATGAGTATTGAAGGTGCTAGGACCGAAACAAAAACGGGTATGATTTCATGTTTTAGGGTTACGAATTAGAGTTGGGCTTGGAGTCCACTACTTACCTTCTCCTTCAAGAAAACGAATTAGGTCTTCTAAACACCTATAAATACACCCTTATATCACTTGTAAATCATCCTTGTCTCATACTAATTAGTCTTTAGGTTTATTATCATCAGAATTATTGTAGAGAGCAAGATGAAGTCTTTCATTATTTCTTTTAGTCTATTTCCTTCAGGTATGAACTAATTTTCCCATAGATTGGGTTTTGCATTATGTATAATCTATGAATTCTATTTTCTTTCTATCTAAGTTTCTCTGGGAATTATATGTTTTAATCTGATATTAGCTTCTTACCTATATATTTGTTTATGTGTTTTGATTTAATGACTGTTTTCCTTGCTAGTGCACGAGTATAGGATTACCTTAATAGTAGTTAGATGATCGCCTTAGCTGGGTGTCTAATTATTGAAACACCACATAACGTCTACTGTCGATATTGGTCTTGACAACACTAATTCTAACTAGATAGTCATTAGGGTATAATTTAATCACTATCACCATGTATGGAAATTGATTGCTTTGGGCCTTGGTAGAGCTTGATAACCCTATTTGAACCAGCCTCGTGGTGTGTCTGTAGCTCCCTTAGTCGCTCTCAAGGTCTAAGGTATGTGAATTTAGAATCCTGACTAAGTATCTAAGAGCTAATTATCTCCCTTATTAACTAGAATTTGATAGAAATAATTAGAAGGATTAGTGCATACTAGCAAAACCTAAGCTATACTTCTCATCTCATATTTCGTATCTTTTATTTTATTGTCTTTAATTTTCCTTAGTTTAATTAATTATCTCGAATTTATTCACTTTTATTTTATGTCTTTTGATTAATTACTTCCTACTCGTTATTACCCATTCGTATAACACACTAAGTCCCTGAGAACGAATTCAACTTATCATTAAAACTTGCATACGTCCTGTAATACTTGCAATACTGTGCTTGTCTAGGGTGAAAGTGCATTGTTTTCTGGCTTATTTTTATCTTATTTTTATCACACCCTAGGCGACACCAAGTTTTTGGCGCCGCTGCCGGGGACTTGTGTCTCGTTAGCGTGTGGGTTATCTATTTCGAGTAGTAGTTTTTAGTTAATTTTTATTTTTCAGTATTTAGTTTTTGTTTTTCCGGATTTACGCTTGTGGTTTGCTTTAGTCTTTGTCAGGTTTCACAGTGTTTATTTATTGGCCTCCGTTACCGGAGCCTGAAGGGAGCTTTAGATCTTATAATAAACGAGTTCGTGAGGAAAGAGCCTTAAGAAGAGCGATGGCAGCCGTACAAGATCAGTTAGATCCACCACTTGTGATCCCACCTGGAGGACCACAATTAATTCCACCAGGGGGACCACCATCACCTGTCCAACCATTAGGACAACAACATGGACAACATCCACTAGGAAGAGGTAACGGGCAAAACAATGTTAATCAGAACCGAGTTGAACAAGACCCTCCTGGCCTCCTAATGCCGTTTCATGTTCAACCAATAGGATACCGTCCTCCGGAGATCCAAAATATCAAATTTTGACCTGATCCGGGTATGCTCAGTCAGTTTCAAAGTTTTGGACTCTACAGTGGTAGCAATTCAAGATCCGGTAAGAGCGATTCAGAAGTTTATGCAGATTTGTGATGCTTACGTTACTCTAGGCATTACACGCGAGCAACTGTATTGTCATATGTTTTCGTTCTTTCTGACCGGTAGAGCTGGTGAGTGGCTAGATAGGCAACCACCAGGGACAATTAATTCATGGACAGAACTTCAAGCCGCTTTCTTTAACCGCTTTTATCCGAAGAGTATGAGACTAAAAGACCAAAGCGAGCTTGCAAGGTTTTGTCAAGAAGATGGAGAAGAAGTAGGAGAAGCTTGGACAAGGTTTCAACAGAAGTTAGCTAGATGTCCGCTCCATGGTTATACCCCCTCTCTACAGTTAGCTATATTCTATGAAGGTCTCAACAGAGAAGGTAGACAGAAGGTGGATAACATTGGAAGAGGGAATTTCGTCTCCATGAACCATAATGAAGCTACCAAGTTTCTGGAAAATATTATTGAACAAGAAAGAAGTTGGCCATCTTCGCGAGCTCCTATTGCAAAGATCCGAGGAACGCTTCATTTAGATGCAGAAACTGCAAACTCATCTCAAATATCTGCATTAGAGAATCAAATTAAAGAACTTAAGCTAGAGATGCAGAAAAATTTAGCCACAGCGAATGTAGTGCAAGAAGCACAAGGTTGTCAACAATGTGGGGTTAATAATCACACTTGGGAAGAGTGCGAAGGAAATCCACAATCTGTTTATTTCATATCCAATCGAGGAGGTTATCAATTTGTTAACCGAAACCATCCGGGTATGCAGTATTCAAATCCTCAGGGGGCCGCTAATCCTGGTCATTATCAACCGTGTCCCCAGAACAACTTTTTCCAACCAAGAGGTCAGTATCAAAATCAATATCAGAATAAACCTGCTCCCCCACAACAACCTGTTCAAGATGCCTATGCCGATTCATTAGATCAGAAAGCCTTACCACAGTATCCTCAAGAGGGAACTATGGATAATCAACAATTAGTAAAAGTCTTGGACCGTTTGACACGAATATGAACGCTCAGGGCAAAAAGTTACGAGGACAAGAAGCCGCAATTCAGATTTTAGGTACTCAAGTAGAACAAATGAACAAAGTTCTAACAAATATAATGGAACAAAAACAATTGAAGGCTATCTAAGGAGGTGATGACAATGTTGGGTTCGAAGCTTGTAAGGCTATTTGCCTTGAAATTAAAGAAGAAAAGAAGGAAGTACCACATACTGTCGTTAGTGCCGTGGAGGTTCCGAGTACCGAAGAAGAACCAACCAAGTCTGGCCCCGTGGAATCTAAATGACTGAGAGTGATGTGGAGGACGATTCAGAAAAATCCGAATTTATAAGCTTCTGAAGGATATGCAAGAGGAGATTAGATCGGTTATGGATTTTCAAGCTGAGCTGGCTAAAGAGAAAGAGGAAGAAGCCTCAAAGGAGGAACCGAGAGTTGAAGTTGAAGTTGCACCTGCTGTGCAAGAAGAGAAAGAGGAAGAAAAGGTGGAATCGCCACCTTTTGTTCAAACAGTGTCATCAACTATTCTTGATACAAATTCAAAAGATGACGCTGAACTCAAGACATTTGTAGAGGCGTACACTCCTGAAAATATTAACGCCCAAATGCTTGAGATTACGAAGAAAGGACTTACACCGCAACAAGTTTTTACCGAGTTATTCCTGAGAAAGAAACGAGTGTAGAAGTCCCAAAAGAGAACCTGAGAGTCTCAAGAAGAAGTGAAAGAGAGTTACCAATGAAGCTCAAAGATCCGGAAAGTTTTAACCTTCCCATTCAAATTAATGGTATGCTCAAGGTGAAAGTTATGTACGATGTGGGTTCTGGTGTGAATCTTATGCCTAAGTCCGTGTTCGAGAGACTTGGACTTCAGAAATCAGAGAAAGCTCCAATGAAGTTGCAGTTCGCTGACAAATCAGTTACCAAGACATGGGGAACAGTGGAGGACGTCTTAGTCCGAGAAGGTAATATCGCCATCCCTACTGACTTTGTTATACTTGAGTTTGATGCAGATAAGCAGGTTCCAATCATACTTGGACGGCCTTTCATGGCCACAAGTCAAAGTGTCATCAACTTCCAAGAAGGGACCATTACCCTTCACGCAAGGAACACATCCGAGACCTTATATGTCTTGGGTAAGAAACTGAGGAAGTTACATCACTATGTTCCTGTCATCCACAACCTTTCACATCACAAAGTCCCTACTAAGAAGATCCACTTAGAACTTGTGGATATTGAGCCAAACATTGAGTTTGGGGTTGGCCATGAAGTACTATGGAAACCTCACAAACGCGAGAATAGGCCACGTAGTTTCAAAGACTCATGGATGGGACCATTTATTGTCACTAAGGTTGTTTCGGCAAAATTGATAGAGATCCGACCCAAGAAGGGGATAAAGCGCAGATTAGTTGACGTTCATAGCCTAACTCGTTGTTGGGGAGGCTATATTCGCAAATCTTGGTAGAGGTAACGCGTCTAACTTTAAAAGACGTTAAATAAAAGTGTTGTACGGGAGACAACCCGTAATTTTTTATGTTTTAATGTTTTTTACTTTTTTTTTGTTTAGTTTAGTTGATTTTAGTTGATATTGCATATTTGAGAAAGGTATTAGTGTTTTTGATGCTTAGGTATTGAATAAATCGAGTTCGGGAGGAGAAACAAAAGTTTACGGAAAATTCAGACCATATCTCTGGTACGTCGGACGATTCTTCCAGTACACCACAGAGCAGAAAACCAGTGCCCACGGGGTAAGACTCGGGTTTTTGGCCGAGAGGAAAAAATTATTAAAGCTTCAAGTCCGGTACACCGGGCCATAGCTCCGGTATACCGCAAGATCAAAAGCCCGTGGCCACGGGGTGAGGGTTCCGGTTTTCTGCCGTAACCCAAAAATTTCAAGAGCAGCAGGTCCGGTACACTGGACCATAGCTCTGGTATACCGCACCGCGCCGCTGGGAAGGAAAATAAGCTTCGTTTTTAGGTTATAAAAGAAGGAGGGTTGGTATTATTCCGAAATTATTAATCCTTAAGCCTCTCTTTCTTCTCCAAACCTCTCCCAACTCCATTAAAGCTCAATCAAACCTTCCCCAAACATCAAAACACTACCCAATCATCATAAAACCACATCAAATCTTCTCTCCACATCATTACAAAGGAGATTCAAGCACCCAATTCTCACCAAACACATTAGATTGAAGAATCAAGAGCTTAAATTTTCAAAATTCATCCTACAATTTCTTAAATCCATACCAATCCATCAAGAATTCATCTTACCCACATAGAGATTCATCATCAATTCACCTTTCCTAAACCAAATCAAGCTTGTTCAACCAATAATTCAAAAGTTCAAATTTCAATAGTTGTTAAAGCTTTGAGTTGGGGGTCAATTGAGATGACTAAAAGAACAGAAACATTATCTAACAAGAGGGAGATGAAGAAAAGCAAGGTATTGGGTTCAATTGAGAAGAAATCAAATAACAAAGGTTCTAGCTCCAAAGCTAAGGGTAAAATCGATGTTAAAGATGGAGGTAAGCTAGCTATGTTTAATCCTATGGGAAAAAGGCTTTACTTTTATTCAAAGGAGAAAACACAACCTCTTCCCTTCAAAGATCCTACACCCATGGATAAAGAGAAAGCTTCAAAGGCCTTGAAAGCTTCTGCAGAAAAACAATTAAAGGAGCTGCCTTTTGCTTATGAGATAGTATTCGCTGAAGAAGTTGGTACAAGAGAGTATAAGAGGTTCTTGGAGCTTGGTGAAAAATTGGGTTGGTCTACGTTCATGGTAAGACGTTCTGAATTATGTCATGAGTTAGTTTTAGAATTCTATTTAGGCCTCTTTAGCCAAGATAGTAAAGGTTGTGTTCCGATTAGAGGAAAGTTAGTTCCTTTCACAGTTAATGAGATTAAAAACCACTTCCAGTTTAAGAAATTAATTGGACATTGCAAGTATAGTGAAGCGTTTTCTAAACGAAAAATCATTGATGAGGAATTACTTTTTGAGCATGTTTTAGACAAGGAAAAGGTGCAATTACATAAGGGAGAATTGATGGCACCTTGGCCTTACAAATATCTTCAACCGGATGCGAGAGTTTGGCACAATTTCCTTATCCCTAATGTCTTTGGAAACACAAGAACTTTGGATGTGACTAAGAAGAACGCTCTACTTTTGGATTGTATTTTGAGAGGAGAAGAAGTGGATGTGGCACAGTTGATCGTTGAGGAGGTAATGCGGTTTTCGGTCTCTCCTAAATTAGTTTATAATGTTAAATATCCTACTATGATCATGTGTCTTGTGCAAAAAGCGAATGTTATATTGGGTGAAGAAGAGAAACTCGAATTTAAGAAGAGTAATATTGATAATGCTTGGATCATGAAAGTCTTGAGAGGAGCGATTTTTACGCAAGTCTCGAAAGAAGAAAATGAGAAAAGTTGGCAAGAGAAGATGGAGGAGCGTTTAAACAACTTCGAAGCAACTCAAACTTCCTTAGCCAATGATGTGGCACAAATCAAAGCCAATTAAGTGCACATCATGAAACTCCTTGAGCAATTAAGGAAAGATCAAGCAAATCCTATCTTGGATGTCGATAGTGCGAGGCAATAGCCTCGAGAGTATGTTCTCTTTCTTCCTTACCATTTCTGTAAATGCTTTTATCTGCTAATTTTACTTTCTGTTTCGAGTCTTTTTCGAGTCGTGGGGACACGGCTCATTTTTTAGTTAGGGGTGTGGGGATTCGTTGTCTCTCATCTCCATGTAGAAATTAAAAATTTTGATAAATGGGAATTAGATGTAGAGTGTGTTTAATAGCTTGAAAGCATAAGATCAGTGAATTAATGATAGTAAGTAGTATGTTTATGAGCTATGTTATTTGTATGCTCTGAGTATTTGCAGGAAAACACACATTGATAGTAAAGAAAAGATTAGTGAGCAATGCGATAGAAAGTATGTTCGATCTCAGGGAACCTTGAGAAGTGTGTAGGCCGTGAGATCCAAGCTAGTGGACAAAACCATTTGATGAAAGTGCTAACGGTAAGAAAATAACGAAATTACAGGGTGTAGAAAGTGATTAAGGCAGTTCTTTCATATTGAAGCCACTTGAAGCCTTTTTATACTTTCTCACCTTGTGATTTGATTTTATATGATATATCCTTCTCAGCCCCTTCTAGCCTTTCTAAAGCTTTATATTGAGACACATTATAAGCCATAGCCCTTTAGATTATAGGACTTTTCCATATGACCCGCACTCGAATCGCTATGCATAGATAGGTGTTTTAGAGCTTGAGTTTGGGGTGGTGGGTCCACCATTATGGGAATTGTTATTGGGATGGGATTTTTGAGCTTATTAATTGTGCTTTGTTCTTTATATTGATGATGATTCACAGATTTTTATTGTAACCCTTTGCCGGGGTAATAGTGAATGTAAAAGAAGCTACGAGCTAAATTTGCCAACAAGGGCATAAAAAGAAAAAAAACATATATATGAAAAAATAATGTGATATCTCAACATTAAAAAGAGAGTCATATCTATAGAAAATGATTTGAAAAGAAAAAATATATATTCGGACCGGCAAAGTGGAATTTTTAAGTGACCATCATATACTTTAATTAGGTTATTGGGGATGATAAATTTTGCATCAAAGAATTCCTTGGGTTAAGTGAGAAACATTTTATGAGAGTTACTCAAGCTCTAGGGCGATTCGTTGATGGCTAGTGAGGAGAGAGCCAAAAGCTCACTCTAAATTATCCATATATACTATCATACTGTCCCTAAGCCTAAATTACACCCTTAAAGACCTTTTGATTCTTTGCTATGTAATTGAGAAGTGATTGAACCAATAGAGAGTAGTTAAATGGATCTTTGGATACTAGTGAAGTTCGATGAACAATCTATAGCTTCCTTGGTGAACTGAGTAAAGTCCCAATCATTCTTACATTGCGAAACTAATCTGATCTTGAATTCTAAACCGTGTTGACTATGGATATGAGAAGTGTACAAGTATGTAGTTTATGGATATTATTGCATGAAATTTTGCGAGTTGTTGCTTTATGTCTATTCTATATATTCTGCTATGTTCTTTCCATTGTGTTGAAAATTACCTAGGTGTGTATTTATAGACTTCCCTTTGTTTTTATCTTTATTGTATCGGGACGATACAACTTTGAGTTGGGGTTCTTGATGTCTCCTCATTTGTGATAGATTTATGTTAAGATGAGACATCATTTTTAGTGATTTATAAGTCTTTCTAATCGTTTTTCTTGAGAAATAGTACACTTTCCTATTTTGAGTCTTGATTTAGTAAAATAATATTTTTAGAGCATATTGGGTTTAATTATTTATTTAGTGTGAAGCTTTAAAGATACTTATGGAGATTAATTAGAGTCCAAGTCAAAGACTACAAGATATGGAAAGAGATAAGCATGGTAATTGGAGATAAGGAAAGAACTTCCTATTCAACGTTTAATTTTTTTCTGTATTTGTTCTAAGGAGTGTGAAGAACTTCTATTTGTTTTTGATCCAGTGTGAAAAGTAAGTATGAAGAGATTTCTATTTCTTTTTTGTTCGAGCGAGTGTGAAGAGAGTACTTTTTTTTTGTTCACCGTAGTGAAGAGATTTTCTTTTTGCTTTTTGTTCAGACGGAGGTGAAGAGATTACTTTTTGTTTTTCTCACCGGAGTGGGAAGAGATTCAATTTTCTTGTTCCTATTATGCAAGTGTGATGAGATCTGATTTATTACAGTCTGTGAAGTGCCCATGGTACAACCCCAGCTGCTCTGAAGAGCCTATAGGTACAAACCCCACCTGCTGTGAAGAACCCATGGGTACAGACCCAACTATTGTGAAGAGATTTAGTTTGGCCTGCTGGTTTTGTTATTCTAACTGGGTTTGTACCCACTTGAGCTTTAACATATTAGAATTAGGTCCGTACCCACTTGGACTTTTACATGGACACTATCAGTAAAAAGTGACTTAATAACATTAATAAATGGCACGGGTTCGTACCCATTATATAATAAATCGAGTTTAACTGGTATTGGTACGTATCCTATTGGTTAATTTTAAAAAAAAAGGTACGAGGGGCAAATGGGTGCGTAACTATTTTATGTAACAAATGACTTTCAAGTTGTGATAATTAGGGTCGGGGGTACTCCCCACTGAAAAACAGTTGTTGGGTAGTACCCATGACGGATCTGAACCCCTAATAGAAAAGGAAACAAAAAAAACTAATTAATTTAAATAGAGATTGTTACCCTAAAGGTCTTGAAGACACCACCTCAATACCTAACACCACCGGGTGATTTCTTTTTTCTTACTAAAGGTCACCAACTAAATTTAACACTATAAGCCAAAAACCCAATTACTTGTTTACCCCTTTTTGTTTTTTAATTTCTATACATATTAATATTTTTACAATTAATTCTAAACCTAAAAAAATCACTCACGCATCTTTTCATTTATCAGCTTTTCTCTCCTCTATTAAAGCTCGTTTGATAAACCTCACGAAATGTTTCAACTCGTTTGATGAAGCTCTAGTGCGAGAGTCAATAAAGAAACTCCCGTGGTGAAGACCTCCGAGCTACGAGCAGCCATGGCGTGAAGACTCCGGCGAGAAGGGTCGAGTATGGATCTGATGTTGCGCCTTATTCTTCTGCAGCCGAGTGGCGGTGGTTTCTTTGTGGAGGAGAAAGGCTTACGGTGGTTTCTTCGAGCTCCTGCGGCGTGCAGCCATGGCAGATCCGTTAATGGTGATGAGATTCAGTTGTTGGTGAGATTTGTCGTCGCGCCTCTGCCGGAGAAGAAGACAACTCCGTTCGGCTCAATTTTGTGGATCCGTTAATGGTTATGAGAAGTCTGTTCGTAGTGTGGTGACTCCGTCGAGGAAGAAGACTCTGGTGTTGCGAGCTCTGGCCATGAATTCTGGTGACTCCTCCGTCGCACCTTTGTCATCGTGCCTCTGCCGGAGAAGAACACAACTCCGTTCGGATTAGTTTTGCGGATCCGTTAATGGTGATAAGAAGTCTATTCGGAGTGTGGTGACTCCGTTAAGGAAGAAGACTCTGGTGTTGCGAGCTCCGGCCATGAATTCTGATGACTCCGTTGTCGCACCTTGTGCTGCTACCATATTCTTCATTTCAAGGTTTGCTACGAATGTTTTGAGCAATATAGGTTGTTTTTGTTGAGTTGCTAAGCAAGTTTGACAAGAAAGAAACATAAAAGTTGTTGAGCATATGACAACTGTCATTTTTTGTTTAAATACTTTTCTTTTGATTCTTTAGCAGATGTTTGTTTTTGTTTTTCATTTTTTTCTTTGGTCACAATTTACTACCAATTCGAACTCAGCAAATAGTTGGCCATGTTCATTCCCTTACTTCTAGCAATTTTGTGTATTATTATTATTATTTGTAATTGTAATGTAATAATTACGATTTTTTTTCTTTTCTTTAACAATTTTGTAATAATTTGAGTTACTTTTTTCCTATAAAAATAAATTTGAATCAGAAGAATAATGAAACTCAACAACTCATACGAGCATGCTCGAGTAAAGCAACTCCACAAAAAAATGCGAATACTTAGCAACTTTTTTTTATACTCAGTAACTTTTTTCATACTCAGTACTCCATGCTCAGAACTTTTTCCATGCTCAGTACTCCACGCTCAATAACTTTTTCTATGCTCAGAACTTTTTCCAACGGTAGTCGGTGGTTATGGTCGCAGTTGTAAATTATTGATAGTTAATGAAGGACGAGAGAGAAAAAATGATAAAAGATAAAAAAGATGAAAAAGATTAATGGTAATTGAGGAAAGATAATAATCTAATTTTTGTCTTATATACACCATAAGGGTGGTAATGACAATGAGCATCTTAGAGGCTTCTTTGGAAGATGTAGGAATAGACTGGTTCCTTTATAGCACTAAGATGGTCTCCGAGACCCTATATGTAATTCACCCATTTAAATACTAAGGGTATGCATGTAATATGCAACCACTAGAATGCTAACAATGACTTTATTAGTACTACTAAAGAAATAGACCTTAAAAAATAATCTTTTAGCGCTAGAATTTCCTCAAAAACTGTCCATCATCTCATAGAGTAATTGTACCGGTAACAAACAAGTTTCACCAAAAAATATTAGATGGGAACATTAACTTTTAATAAAACATCTATGTTTATTTTAGATGGGAACATTAACTTTTACCTGCCCCTGCCAATACACAATTCTAAAAGAAGCCCTTATTAACTACTATTTAGAATCCAACTAAAAAACAATAGAAGACCAAATAACCTCTCTCCATCTATTCACACAATAAGGGAGGCAAATTCAAAACACAAACTTTACGGGTAAGAAAACACAACTTCCTCACTCTCTGTTATTTCTCTTCTCCCTCTTCACACGGAACAAATATGAAATCTCTTCGGATCTCACCTTCCCCGCTCTCCTACTCAAGAAACTCGCAACCATTAGTGGACCTTCTTCACCTTCGCCGCTCTCCTGCACAAGAAAATCGCCGTTCTCCAAAACATTAAACCGGCTCGTGCAAAGAACCCATCATATTAAGGTAAAAATTTGATCTATTTTTAACCTAATCTTTCATCAAACCGATTTTGTTAGGTTTCATTGTTTTTCAACGTTCACTTTTTCATTTCTTGTTACAACATTAACAAAAAGGAAATCTCTTCCCACTGTAACAAGAAATGAAAAAGTGAACGTTGGAAAAAAAAAGTATGAAAACAATGTAACCTAACAAAATCAGTTTAATGAAACCTTAATATGGATTCTTCGAGGGAGCCGGTTTGATGATGGTGAAGAATGGTCCAAGGCGACAGTTTTCTTGTGTAGGAGAGTGGCGAAAGTGAAGAAGGTCCACTAATGGCTGCGGGTTTCTTGTGCAGGAGAGCAGCGAAGGTGAGAAGGTTAGATTCAAAGAGATTCCATTTTCATTTTTGTTTCGTGTGAAGAGAGAGAAGAGAGATAACAAAGAGTAGCGAGAGTGAGGAAGTTGGGTTTTCTGACCCGTATAGTTTGTGTTTTGAATTTGCCTCCTTTATTGTGTGAATAGATGGAGAGAGGTTATTTGATTTTTTATTGATTTTTAGTTGGATTCTAAAAAGTAGTTGAAAGGGGGCTTTTTTCAGAATTGTGTATTGGCAGGGGCAAGTAAAAGTTAATGTTTCCATCACCATCCTAGATATCACGTTTATTTATGGCTCCCCAGTAAAAAAAAGAAGATAAAGTATAAGTCTAGAAAAATTTGCTTTCTGTGTCCTTAATAAAAATATTTTTGGAATTTTTATGGGAATTTCAACAACATCCTTTCCTCCCATGAAAAACTAGATAGTATTACTAAATTAAAAAATATAAAAAAAAAAATGGTTTTATTAAACATCATAAATTAATACAAATTATTAATAATAGTTTCTCATACACTTGGTCAATCAGTAAAGGTAAAGAGAAACTAATTAAAATGGTTTTTGATAGAAATTTAAGTAATAAGCAATGGTCAGATTTCTACCCCAGTGCCAGGGTTAACACTATCTCTACCCTTGGCTCTGACCACAACCCTTTACTCCTACATTATGATGATAATAATGATTAAAAAAATTTAAAGATAGAAAATGTTATGACATTATAAATTTTTTTGGAAGTCTACAAATACTATTATAAATATTACTAAGAGTAATCTAGTTACTAATCTCACTATGTGTAAAAGAAAATTTAATAATCTGAATTTACATATAGTAATGTTCATCTATTACTAAAAACAAGCCATTATACAAAAAAAAAAAAAAAAAAGATAGATGAATATATGAAAAATTGAAAATTATAACTAATAGTAACAATATTAAGAACTCTGATAAGGATGTATATAATATAATAGTAAAAGAAATTGAAATATTATGCAAAAGAGAGGAGAATTTCTGGGCTGCTAGATCTAAAAACAAGCGGCTTAGGAAAAAGGATAAAAATACTGCATTTTTCCATGCTACTACTAAAAAACATGCTACTACTAAAAAAATAAGAAGTTTTAATAAAATAACCACTACAATAAAAAATGATGGTAAATGTCTGGATTCTAAAAACGAAGTAAATCAAAATATATTGAATTATTTCAATAATATTTTCAATCCTTGAGATCATCCCGTCAAGGATAATAAAGCAATGCATACCACATTTCTCAAGTCATTATAGGTGAAGGAAATAGAGGCATCAATCCTTAAGCTAGGGGCTTAAACCCATGGTCGGTTGGCTACCCTAGATTCTTCTTCAAGAAATACTGGCATATAATAAAGCTTGATGTTATCAAGATTATTAATAAATTTTGGTACAATAATGGGAACTTGGAAGATATAAATCATAAGTTCATATCCCTATCAAAAAAAATTGAAAGACCAAGCACTATTACCTATTAATGTATCAAACTTTATATATAAAAGTATATCTAGACTTTTAGTAATTAGATTACAACCACTTGCATGGAAACAATTAACAAAAAGGAAAATCTCTTCCTACTGTAACAAGAAATGAAAAAGTGACCCCGGCCAAAAAAAATGAAAAAGTGAACGTAGAAAAAAATGAAAACAATGTAACCTAACAAAATCGGTTTAATGAAAGATTAGGTTAAAAATAAATCAAATTTTTAACTTAATAAGGGTTCTTCACGCGAGCCGGTTTGATGATGGTGGCGAATGGTTCAGGCGGCGGTTTTCTTGTGCAAGAGAGCTGGGAAGTTGAGAAGGTGAGATCCGAAGAGATTCCATTTTCATAATTGTTCCGTCTGAAGAGAAAGAAGAGAGAAAACAGAGAAAGTAAAGAGTTTTTTCTTTTCTTACAAAAAGTAGAGAGACCGAGAAATTTGCAAATCTACCGCTTAGTAGGGACTAATTGTGTAGTTCAGCTATAGAGTATTCCATTTTAGGCCTAAAGTTGCATAAGACTTCTAAGTTTAGGCCAAGCAAATCATAATTCTAATTTTAGACCTTCAGGTATTTCTTCGGTATGCATAGTACCTATCTACCATCCACACCAAATACAAAAACACTGTAAAACTGTGAATAACACCCAATATAAGCTTAGAAGAAGAGTGTCGTTATAGATGAATATCACAAACAATACTCCTCGTCCATTACTCAGCCTTTATAGCCTCCATCACCACCCAAACTGAACCTAAATCTTACAAATCAGCCTCCACCTCTCCTGAATGGATGAAGGCTATACAACATGAACTTTTTGCTTTACAAACAAACAACACATGGGAAATTGTCCCTTTAACTTCAGATATTACTCCTATTGGTTCAAATGGGTTTTCAAGTTGAAATATCAAGCTGATGGTTCTCTAGAACGTTACAAAGCTCGTTTAGTGGCTAAAGGTTATAACCAATAAGAGGGCTTGACTTCTTTGATACTTTCTCTCTTGTTGCCAAGTTGGCTTCAATTCGCTAATTAATTTTTATTGCTTCTATCAATAATTGGTTTCTTCATCAGCTTGAAGTTAACAATCTCCGACTAGACTAACGATTCGAGAAGGACCGCATTTATACTCAACCCGCTCGGGAGCTTATAGGTAAACTTTGTCGGCTTTTTTAAGTCTTCCTTACCGTTACGTGATCCAGTTTTCCCAACATAAATTTGAAACGAAGCACTTGAATTTTTTAGTCGCCTAAACCGTAACTGCTCAATTTTCCCCCTTTACGACAATCGGATATCGGAGTTTTGAATTATCCAAACAACTAATAAGAGAAA
Organism: Nemophila menziesii; assembly: GCA_029959085.1. Taxonomy (NCBI): domain Eukaryota; kingdom Viridiplantae; phylum Streptophyta; class Magnoliopsida; order Boraginales; family Hydrophyllaceae; genus Nemophila; species Nemophila menziesii. The sequence goes on from JARWIR010000004.1 coordinate 29,172,268, forward strand.
TATTATTGATTCTCTCATCGGAACAAACCCCATTTCAATTATTGTAGCTCCAGAAATGCCCATAATTATCTTTTTTCTCCCAATGCCAACTCAACTGCCACCCAGACACACTTCAGCTTTGTTATCTTTTTTCAAAGTTTATTCTATATTAAGTACTACTCTTATACCTATTTTAAGAAAACCACGTGTGTACATATGCAGGTTTTGAGGATAAAACTCTTCACACTTTAACAAAAGCAAGGAAGAATTTGTCATGCTATGTACTAATCTACTTATGGATAATAAGAGTCCGTGTACTATTTCTACTACACTTAAACAATATGAAATCTAATTTTTTTTCTCTTTGTCAAGCAGAATGTAAAATAGTTTAGAAACTCACAATACATAAATCAGGTTAATATACAAACTCCGAAGATAAAACATATACAACAAGCCAAACGACAAACACAAACATAAGCCTGAAGAAGTGTGACCCGTCACCTACTTTACTAGAAACTCCCAATCTCTTTCTCACAATCAAATGAAACCAACAAACCACCCTAACAAACTTGTATCACTAAGTACTAAACACCACCTAAATCCCTTAATTTCCACCTAACCATTCCATAATCGTTCTTAGAGTATTTCTTCTGTCCGCATAGTACCTATCTACCATCCACACCAAAAACACGAACACTATATAAACTGTGAATAACACCCAATATAAACTTAGAAGAAGAGTATCATTATATTTCGACAATGATGAATTTTTCAGGTAATACTTCACGTCACTGTGGAAACAGTTTCAATACATTAAGAGAGAACAATCAAAGATAATTAAAAATTTAAATCTAAATAAAATAACTTGCTTAAATCTCCGACTTAGACTAACAATTCGAGAAGGCCCGCATTTATACTCAACCCGGGAGCTTTTAGGTAAACTTTGTTGGCTTTTTCAAGCCTCCCTTACCGTTACGTGGTCCAGTTTTCCCAAGATAAATTTGAAACGAAGCACTTGAATTTATAATGGCCTAAACCCTAACCCTAACTGCTCAACTTTTCCCCTTTACAACAATCAGATTTCGGATAGTTATTACCAACTAGCAAATCAACCACTGTGGAAGTATCCAAACAACTAACAAGGAAAATATTATTGATTCTCTCGCTGGAATAATCCCCTATTTCAATTATTGTAGCTCCAGAAATGCTCAGAATTATCTTTTTTCTCCCAATGCCAACTCAATTGCCACCCAGGCGCTTCAACACTAATGTTTTTGTAATAGTTTTGAATTTTGATAACGGCCTAAAATATTATCAAAAAACTAGATTAAGACCATGATTTTTATTCTAATACCTAAAATTATAATAGTACTTACATTATAATCGTTTTTAACCAGTTACGTCACCTCCCACGTTATGATAATCTTTTTATAGTCACCGACAACCAGAACATTACCATAACATGGGAGAGGTAAGGGAACTAGTTGAAAACGATTATAATGTAATTACTATTATGATTTTAAATATTAAAAAAAAATCATGGTCTTAACCTAGTTTTTTGATGATTTTTCAGGTTGTTATCAATATTCAAAACTATTACAAAGACATTACCATTGAAGAGCCTTGGTGGAAGTTGAGTTAGCTATGGGAGAAAAAATAAATAATATTAGGTATTGTCGAAGCTACAATAATTGAAACAGGGGATTGTTCTCACAAGAGAATTCAAGAAATATTTCCGGTTAGTTGTTCGAAGAATCTGGGGACTGTTCTCACGAGAGAATACAAGAAATATTTCCGGTTAGTTGTTTAGAGAATCCGGTCGTGGTTGATTTGCCAGCTGGTAATAACAATCAAAATCAAACGTCAAATTGTTGTAAAGTAAAGGGGGAGTGTTGAGAAGCTACATAGAGGGTCTAGTTCAAGTTCAAGTAGTTCATTTCAAATCTATGTATGGAAAAGTGGATCGCGTACCGGTATAGGAAGCTTGAAAAAGCCAAAGACGTTTACCCTAAAACTGGTGGGGTTGAGTATATATGCGGGCCTTCTCGAAACGTTAGTCCACTCGGAGCTTTGAGTAGGAAATTTTTATTAAGATTTGAATTCTTAATTAACTTTGATTGTAATCTATTGAAACTGTTTTTTCAGTGACATGTAGTATTACCTGCAAGTATCAATTTCGTTGATTACACTGCTACTCTACGCTTATATTGGATAATTGCTTCAGTCATTATGGTGTTCTTGTTTTTGGTGTGGATGGTTGATAGGTTATAAATACTCACGGTGCAGTTCGACGGCGGCGGTATAGTGAAGGAGAATGACTAGTTGAAGGTGGAAAATGCTCCATTAGAGGTTTTTTCTTGCGATGATGGGATTATTGCTTGTGCATAGATGGAATTATTTCTTGTGCGATGATTTTATTGCGCAGCTGAAGGTAGGTGTCCTGATTATGAAATAATAGAAATTGAGAGAAGCAGATCTGAGATTTCCTTCGGTTTGTTGTTTCTGTAGGTACGAGAGGTTCAAGAGAGATGGATTGTTGTTCCTGTACTACATAGAAGAGAGAAGGTCAAGAAAAGAGAGAGATCTGAGGAGAAGAATAGAATGTGTACCTAAAGCAATTACATAGATATCTATTAGAGATTGATTTTGGTCTTCTCTAATATGAGATCTTGACCGGTTGGTGTCGTACGAGAGAGAAGGAGATCAAAGAGAGAGGAATAAGAAGAGAGAGAACAGTGAAAGAGGAAGATGCCACGTACATCAAGAGGTAAAAACAATTACACAGGCAATTATATAATAGAGCCCCGTGACTACTTTAATAAACAAAGGCCAACCTCAACTAATTTCTCGTCCATTTTATACATTTTATACATTCATCACATCATCCAGAACCGGTTCTGAAGGTAAGTCAAAAAGGCGATTGCTTCGCGTCCTTAATTTTTTTTATGTTCTTAGGAACCCCAATTATAAACTTTTTTTCCATAGAGGGTCTTATTTTTTAAATTCGTTTTGCCCCATGTTAGACCAACTTTTATATTCACCCCCCCATCTTCATCATTCATTAACGGTTACATTTTGAATTTTAATTTATAAGAATCCATATATCATATATTTTTTTCATGATAAAATCATTAATACAAGTGATATAATAGTTTGTAAAATTTTAATCAAATTTACCCTTTTATTTGTTCTTACAACATCCAGCCTGTACTAAAAAAAATTGGTGCATAACGAAGTTAGAAGGAGTCAAACACAGTGACTTCCAACCATTCGTAGAGAAAAAATGTTTGAATTACCAAAGGTCCAAAACAAAGGTGAAAAATTACCACCACCTTGTAATGTCATCCAGAAAGGGAGTTGATGTCATGTACCACAAATATGGAATATTCACACTTCTTATATCCTTAACTATGTATTCATTCATAAAAACCTTGTATTAGCAGGATAGTTGTCGTTGATCCTTGTGAAAGACTTTCCTTCTCAATATATTAATTCATATATATGATAGTAACAATAATATGCCCTAACGTATTTATACCATGTTGTGTGCAGCTTACAAAGGGTTGTTGTCATTACCCATACAAGAGTCAACTTAGTGTCCACCATCACCCACCACCTAAGAGTGTGCAATAAGGAAGAACATTTATTGTTAATGATTATCATGTTTTCAACATTTAAAAAATGAATTATAATCCTATTGTATCACAATTGTTGATTGCAACATAAATTCAAGCCTACATATATTTCTCTCTAAAATTAATTCCTTGGGTATCCAGAATGAAAAAGTCGTATTTCCTTAGGAAGCTTTACTAATTATACAAAATGAGAAAAGACAAGTTAATATAATCTGGTACAAAATCAATAAACAAAGTAGTCTCACAGAAACGCTTATTTTATTTTTTTGTCTGCAGAGAAACGCTTAAACTGTTTTTCTCTCTCTAAAACATCATAATCAGTTTCTACAAATCTTTATATTAAGAGGTAAGCGCTTATACAGAAAGATTGTCATCGTTTCGTCCAGTCATGTGACAGATGCCAGCACACTGGCAATATATCAAAAAGAGACGCGATGCCGCTTAATAATATTCTTGAAGTTGAAATCTTTGATGTGTGGGGAATAGATTTCATGGGACCTTTCGTCACTTCCTATGGAAATCTATATATTTTGCTTGCGGTAGATTATGTGTCAAAGTGGGTAGAAGCAGTGTCAACACCAAAGAACGATGCTCAAACTGTGATTAAATTCTTAAAATCAAACATCTTTTCAAGACATGGTAAGCCACGTGTGCTAATCAGTGATAAGGGTACCCACTTTCTTAATGGTCCCCTGAGACATTCTCTTCGAAAGTTTGGAGTGAAACACCGCACTTCAACCGGTTATCACCCACAAACTAACGGTCAAGCTGAAGTTTCCAACCGGGAAATCGAATCTATTCTTGAGAAGATCGTGAACAAATCGAGGAAAGATTGGTCTTTAAAGCTAGATGATGCTCTCTGGGCATACAGAACAGCATTTAAAACACCAGTTGGGGCATCTCCATATCGCATGGTCTACGGCAAAGCGTGTCATCTACCGATTGAACTTGAAGCTCGAGCCTACTGGGCTATTAAAACTCTGAATCTTGACCCAGACTTGGCCGGGAAGCAAAGGATGATGCAGTTGAACGAATTGGAGGAGCTCCGTTATCTTGCCTATGAAAATTCACGTCTCTATAAGGAGAAAACAAAGCGATGGCATGATAAACGGCTCCGTCCAAAGCATTTCGAGATCGGACAGAAGGTGTTATTATACAACTCTCGATTTTCGAACTACCCAGGAAAGCTTAAATCCCGTTGGGGAGGACCTTACGTTGTTACCAAAGTCACACCGCACGGAGCGATTGAGATTGAAAATCAAGCCAAGCAACGGACATTCATGGTGAATGGCCAGCGTTTGAAGAGATACTATGACAGTGAGGACTTTGGGCAAGGGGAGAAAATCTACCTTGTCGAATGCGCTTAGCCTGAGGTACACGTCTAACTCAAAGACGTTAAACAAAAGTGCTCTTGGGAGACACCCCTTGTTTTAATTGCTTTTTAGATTAGTTGTTTTTGCTTTGTAGTGTCTAATTTTAGGTTAGTGTATATTTTTAATTGTGTTTACAAGCTAATAAGAGAGAAAGGTAGTGTGTTATTGTGCAGGAAACGAGTTTGGGGTCGAAAGAAAAAAAATTGGAGGAACTCAAGGCCTGGCTCGGACTACCCCGCGGACTACCCCATGGTCCGCAGGGATGCACCGTGCCCAGAAAACCCGTACCACGGGTCGGGTACCACGGGTTTCATCCAGAAAGTAAAAAAAAATTCGAGGGACAGGCGCGGTACACCAGACCCTGGTCCGCACGTCTAAAACACGTGCCACGGGGTCGGGTACCACGGGTTTTTTGACGAACATGCCGCGGACTACCCCCTGCACCGCACCCCTGGTCCGCAGGCACAAAACACGTGCCACGGGGTGCTAGCTCGGGTATTATCCAGTGGGAAAAAATTTGGAGCAACAGAAGCTGCGGTACACCGCAGGAGGCGGTTTGTGAAGGAATTCTTTTCCTAATCAAATTCTTACCTTATGAGATTAACCCTAGCCTTCCATACACGAAATTTTCAGACCCAAACCCTATATATACACCTTAAAGCTTGTGCAAACCTTCACAATTAACACAACAACTCATCAAATCCTCTCCATCATCTTCCATAAACACAATTTCTTCATCAAATTCATCACACTACACCATCAAAACACCACCAAATTCAACAAGCTTTAAAGAATTCTTCCAAGATCATTCAAATAACCTTTCTCTTCCATCAATTCCAAGCAACAACATCAAGCTAAACCAAATTTGTCCTTAAACTTTTAATCCATCCTTGGTATAACTTGAGTTGTGGGTGAATCAAGCATGACTAACAGATCTGAAGCTATGGAATACAAGAGAAAGTGTTCAATCCTTGGGAAGAATAAGAGATTGCCTGGAGCCACCATTGAAAAACCCATCAATCTTGATGGGGTTTCTGAAGAATCAAAAGGAAAGGCACCTGAACAACCACTACCAAAGAAGAGATTAACTGCTAGAATGTCCATACCATCAAGGAGGCCTTTAGAGAAAATAAAAATCCAAGACCAAGGTTCTTCTACCTCTTCCTCTGAAATTGCCTATGATCTTCCTCCTTGGGCTATCAAGTTAAAGAACGAAGTTGAAAGATTACGTGAAGATAACAAGACCTTTGGGTAGAAATCATGCAATTGGAAACAAAGGTAGAGAATTCGACCTCGTACAAGGATATAGATGATTACACCGATCCCTCAGCTTCAGAAGATGAGGATGATATGATGGATCTCTATGGCCAACCAGGTAGGTCAGTCTAATTTTTCTCAATAGCTTGCATGCATTAGGTAGTTTAGTTAGTTTTATTTTTAAATTTTATTCCATTCTTGAGTCTTTTTCGAGTCGTGGGGACACGGCTCACTTTTGAGTTGGGGGTGGGGATTCGTTGTCCTCATCTTCTTTTCGTTTTTTTTTTGCATAAAATTTAAATTTTTTAGGTTGAATTAAGGCATAGAATATCTTGAATGCACCTATTTGAGCATGATTTTATTAGGTCAATGATAGTAAGTAGTATGCTTTTGAAAGATGCAACAAAATTGTTTAGATGCATGCATGAAAACAGGAAATAAAGGATAGAAAAGTTAATGAGCAATGCTAAGAAATCACGTTGAAACTTAGGAATAGTTATTTGGTGTGTAGAACGTGAGGTTTAAAATTAGTTGAAAACCCACTTATCTATGAACTAATAATGAAAACGTAACGAAATCCGGTAGTTAGAAAAATGAATAAGGCAGTTCTTTCATGATAAAACACTTGAAGCCTTTAGACTTTCTCACCCTTTTGTTTGATATTATTGTTATGATTTATCCGTCTTAGCCCCTCTGTGCCTTTCTAAAGCCTTTATTGAAACACATTATAATCCATACCCTAGTTTAGGACTTATCTATATGACCCGCACTCGAATCGCAAAACCTGAGACACTCGTTTTAGAGCTTGAGTTTGGGGTGGTGGGTTTCATCATTAGGGAACTTTGGGATTTGGGAATTATATTTGAGATTTTATTGATGATAGAATTGTTATTATTGTAACCCTTTGCCGGGGTAATAGTGAATGAAAAAGAAGCTACGAGCTAAATTTGCCAACAAGGGCATAAAAAGAAAGAATATATATATGAAAAAATAGTGTGATATCTCAACATCAAAAAGAGAATCATAACTATATAAAAGAAAAATTGATGTGAAAAGAAAATATATATTCGGACCGGCAAAGTGGATTTTATATCATCAAAGGTTTTAATTGGAATTATTGGGGATGCACATTAAAAGGCATCAATAAATTGGGTTGAGTGAGAACATCTTCGAGTGGAAACTCAAGCTCTAGGGCGATTCGTTAATGGCTAGTGAGGAGAGAGCCAAAAGCTCACTTTTCATTATCCAAATATACCACACCCGTCCTTAAGCCAAGTTATAACCAAGACCTTAGGATTTCTAACTACTAGGTGGAGAAACAATTGAGCTATTAGGTAGTAGGTAAGTGGATCATTGGATGCTGTATTTGGGACCTATGAACAACCTATAGCCATTAACCTGAACTAAGTTATCATCCTCTCCTTCTGGCATTGCGAAATTAATCTTAACTTGAATTGATGGATTGTTGATTACATGTGTATTAGGCATATTTATGCATTATTTCTTGAGCATTACTACATGAGATTTTTTGGAATTTATGCTCTAGGATCATTCATTATATTTTGTTCTTGATCTCCTCCGTCTTCTTCTTGTTTATTTGACTACCTTACTGTTCTTTACTTTTATTGTATTGGGACGATACAACTTTGAGTTGGGGGTCTTGATGTCTCCTCATTTGTGATAATAAAATATACTCATGAGACATCATTTTAGGCTTATTTATTAGTTTATAGGGTGATTTTAGCTTATTTTAGTGCACTTTCCTATTTTGGGTCTTGATTTGTAGAATTATTATTTTTAGAGCATATTGGGTTTAATTGTTTATTTAGTGTGAAGCTTTAAAGATAATTATGGAGATTAATTAGAGTCCAAGTCAAAGACTACAACTTATGGAAGGAGATTTGCATGGAAATTGGAGATAAGGAAACAATTGCTAAAAAGATGGAAAAGGAAAAGCTGCCTAAATCTGGGATTCTGCACACACGTCTAAAGATTGGTGTTTTTACCTAAGAAATAGGCCGATTTTGGTAATTTCCTTCTAAAGGGTCAAGATAATTCTGTTGCGATTCTTTTGGTATCTTATGGAGCAAAATCCGACCAATAACGAAGAAGATACACTCAAAACAACGCAGCAGTGTTTTCCTTACGAATTTGAGTTGGGCCAGGAGTCCATTACTTGAAGTTATCTCCAAGAAACGATTTAGGTCAACCTCTACACTATAAATACAGCCTCTTAACACTCTTAAATCATACTTGGTGAAACCTTAAACCAAGAGGAAGCTTAGAACTCAAGAGAGAAGTCCGGAAGGAGCTGTCATCAACAATGTCTTCTTCTACCTTTAATTTTGTAATTTCTTTCTTTTCTTTCATGGACTAAATTTCTTTAGCTTAAGTTTTAGCATATATGTATGAACCCTAGTTTTGATTGACATCTATCTAATTTGGGAATTTAATGTTTTAAATAGAATTATAGTTTTTATTCTCCGTTTATGTGTTTGAGTTTATATTCTGTGTTCTTGTGGACGGTCGCCATATAGAATTACCATCTAGTAATTAGGATACCATTGACAACGGTGTTTAATTACATGTTTAGCACATAACGTTTAGTTTTAGGTATGATCTGACAACCCAACCTAGCTAGATAACCACTATGGTTTAGTCTTTATGACTATTGACCAATTACAGGAAAAGTTTGCTTAGGAAGCCTTATTGACACAGGTAAATCCTATTTGAAACTACCGATAGCATATTGGGACCGATTAGGGAAATACTACATAATTCACCCTTACATGTTTAGAACGGCAAAACTAGTGGGGATTACATGCTAATAACTTAAGCTATATTCTCATATCACTTCTCTTTCATATTTATTTTTCTGTCTTTTAATTATTAGTTTTAATTTAGTTTATTAGAAAACCAAACAAAAATCTATCTATCCTTACTTTTATTTGCATTTAGTTGTTCTAGCTTTATTTAATTACACTTGATATTTGCATAAGTTTCTTCTAACCTCTGTAGTCTCTGCGGAACGAATCTTAATCTAAAACTTGCATACGATCTGTATACTTGCAGAACCGTGTAGTTCTAGGGTGTTTTTGCACTTATTTTACATCTTATTTTATCACACCCTAGGCCCCACCACTATCTTCTCTGCCGATTACTGTATGCTAGATGCCTATATCTTGTACTATATTATTATTCTTCTTCTCTTCTCTGCCGATTAGTACCCTAACCCTGCGTCAACATTTAATGAAGCCGCGTTTGGTTGTTGGGTTCGAGAGCTTTCATTTAATGTGGCCTGAAAAACCCCTCTTTGAGGTCTGATGTAGCCGTTGTTGATAGTTTCAATAACGTGTTGCCTTATTCTCATTTGATTAGCCATGGGTTTTGGCTATATATTGGGGCTTTTTCAGATCGAGAAAAGCCACACCATTTCAAAGGTATTTCTAATCTCTCTTCTCAATCTATTTCTCTTTCATTTTATGTTAATTATTTTACCCGTATTAATTTGTTTCAATTTTTTTTTGTCACAGATACGAATCACTTTAGGTAAGAATTTAATCAATTTCATGGTGTTTGTATTTTCTATAAGTGTTCTTGTGTTGTTAAATAACTTTTTGTTTTTGTTCACAGGCTATACGCATTTTATTTTCTAAAGCCTTCTTAAGTTTCTCAGGTGGGTAATTTAATTTCTTTTTGATTTAACTAATTTCTTTCTTTTTATTGCCTTCTGATGTAATTAATTTCACACTTTTTATTGCAGATTGTTCTCTAACATGGTTGAAATAGAACCTATTGCCATTGATGTGGATGATACTAATCAACCCACTGAAGGTACTCAACCCCCACCTCTTTCTCAGGAAAATACCATTGTTCCCCTTAGTAAAAAAAATGTGACCTCGGCTAATTGTTGGGATAATTTTCATAAAATTTGGGTAAATGGCCTTAGGTATGGTGTTTGTAATTATTGTGATAAAATTTATGCTGCGAGCTCTGATAACCATGGGACTAATAACCTAAACAAACACATGAACCCTTTACGTGCTAATCGTTGTCCAAAATATCCTTTTAATATTGTTGAAACTGGGCAGTCTACTTTAGGTTTTTCATCCAAAGGGGATGGGGTTATTGAATCTTATGTTTTTACACAAGAAACTGCTAGAAATGCCCTAGCTGATATGGTAATATTATATGAAATGTCATTTAGTGTTGTTGAAGGTGTCGGTTTTAAAAATTTCAGTTATCGTATGCAAACACTTTTTAAAATCCCATCTAGAGTGACTGTTGCACGAGACATTGCAAAAAATTTTACTCAACAAAAAACACTTTTGAAAACTCGCTTGAGGGAGAAAAGAATAAATCTTAGACTTCTATTCAAAATTTAAACTATATGGTCGTTACCGCACATTTTATTGACGATAATTGGGTTTTAAGAAAACGTATAATTAGTTTTTCTATGATTGAGGATCATAAGGGGGAAACTGTGGGTTTAAAAATTCAGTCAGTTTTACAAGATTGGGAGATTGATAAAACTCTAACAATTACTGCCGATAATGCGAGTTCTAATAATGTAGCCGTTGATTATATAATCATTAAATCATTGCTTCCCAAACCACCCATTATATGCCAAAACAAATACTTGCACATTAGGTGTTGTTGCCATATTCTAAACCTTATAGTCAAATCTGGTTTGAAAACTATTCGAAATGCCATTGTACGAATTCGAGAGGTAGTACGTTATGTTAGATCATCCCCTAGCCGGTTTTTATGCTTCAAACGTTATGTTTCTCTAGCTAACATCTCTGCTACGAGTGTTGTTTGTCTTGATGTTGATACTAGGTGGAACTCAACTTATCTTATGCTAGATGGAGCCGAAAAATATGAGAAAGCCTTCAATGAAATGTTCAAAGAAAATAAAATGTTCACCGAGTATATAGAGGGTTTAGGCCATGGATTACCTACTGATATTGATTGGGATAATGCTCGTTTCTTGGTAACATATCTTAAACTATTTTATGACGCTACTTTACGCTTCTCTGGTACAAAGTATATAACTTCAAATTTGTACTTTGATGAGATACTTATTTTGTATCGAGGAATGTATAATCTTGGCCCGGGGAATAACACGATTTTAGATTTAATGGCTTCGAAAATGAAGGAAAAGTTTGACAAGTATTGGGGTGTAGATGCTCAGATGAATATCTTACTCTATATGCCGGCTATACTTGACCCGAGAAAGAAGTTTGCTTATGTTAGATATTGGTTAGAATTTATGCATGGTACTATTCAAGTCAGCCCCTTAATTGAGGAAATCAGTAATGGATTAAAATCAGTGTTTGAGAGTTATTTTGCTATAGCAAATCCAATAGTTGTGCGTACTGAACCAGCTGCTGCATCAGAATCATCATCTTCCGCAACTAGCGATTCCCGAAAATTCTTTAGAGATCAATTCAAATTATTTCATGATTCAACACAAACTAAAAGTGGGAATACTGAGCTTGACAAATACCTTTCGGAAGCTATTGAAGGCGATGATGATGACCATTTTGATGCCCTGGTCTGGTGGAGGGGAAATTCTCAACGTTTTCCTGTTTTATCTTTAATGGCCCGTAACATATTATCTGTTCCTATTTCTACTGTCGCATCTGAGTCCTCGTTTAGTACTGGTGGAAGCGTTCTTGATAGTTTCAGGAGCTCTTTACACCCAAACACTGTGGAGGCACTAATATGTACACAAAACTGGTTGCGTGAGTCATTATCGGTAGAAGCCGCCATGGATAGAGTAGAAGAACTTGAAGCTGAATTTGGTAATTTGAACTCTCTTTACTTCATTCATACTTAATATAATAATATATGGAATATATTGAAAATACTAACATCCTGACTTGTGTATTTTAGGTGCATTTAACATTACACCACCTGAAAATGTTGGATAAAATAGTCAAGTAACAAATTAGTTTGGGTAAGCTAAACCCTTACCTTATTATCATTGTGTTTTACATAAACATGAAATGGTAGCCTCCTTTTGTAGTGAGTTGCCTACGTGTTTAAAACACAATCAGGTGATGAGGTGCAGTTGGTTTTCCGGGAATCCCGTGCTATTTTCCAACTATATTTGAGGCCGATGAAAGTGTTTATAACACGAGGCCTATGATGATCTACTCAATTATAAGCTATTACATTGCAGCCTATGATGACACTATTCTGAGGCTTAAGGGTTAAGCCTTAATATGTTTAACTTAGTAACTTACTGATATATTTGAGAATGCTTTTAAGTAACAGGAAATTGGAATTGGAATGCTCCTGGAAGTGATTGTGATGAATTTGAAGTTGAAGCTTTTGAGTTTTGATTATGATTGAATGTGTTGTAATATTCTTAATGAATTTGATTGTGTTGTAATATTTTGGAAGAATTTCATTTAGTTGTACCTTTTATTTTGTGAATTTGAGTAATTCAAGGGATTAAATTGCAATTTGTAATAGTTAAGTTGTAAGATTTTATGAATCAGAGGGTATTTAGTGATTTAAGTCAATTATATGGGAGAAATTTGCAATTTGTATTAATTTTTTAGCTTTATTTTATAATTATTTTTCTGATTTACAGGTTTAATTACAATAGGGTAAACCCGGGTAAACCCGAGGGTAACCCGTGTTTGGGTAACCCGAGGGTAGGGTAAAATTTAACCCTACCCGTACCCTTGACCAAACCTAGACCCGGCTAATCTACCTTACCCTTACCCTAGACCCCAACCCGGGGTCAACCCGGCCCGTGCTCACCTTTAGGTTTGGGTATCGGTCTCGTCCTTACCGGACTGATTCTGATTCAGTTTTAATGGGCTTGTTTACGAAAACCGAACCTTTATGCGAGACTGCTAATTTCGACTCAGATTTTAATTCCTCACAGGTTCTTATCGGTTTCTCGTATAGGTTCTCAGGGTTCGTAATAAAGGTTCTTATAGGTTCTTGAATAACTGTTAAGAGGCCGTTAAGAGCCCAGTTTGAGTTTCTTATTTTGTCCATTTGATTTTAACTGGCGTTCGTGTTACTTGAAAAACCAAAATATTATATTTCAAAATTACATAGCTTATTACAATTATTATCTAATGAATAAATTATAATTATTACATCTTATATGTTAAAGTTTGTCGTAATAAATTGATCTCAATCTAGCAATACATATACAACCACCTAACTTTGCCAAGTTCATTATCTGCCAAGATCAAGATTCATTTAATATAAACCATTAAATTTTATCAAAATTTACAAATCAGAATATAATTCATCATCTTTATGCCAACAATTAATTTCATCAAAATTCACAAATTAGAATAAACTTCACCATTTTGGAATATAGTAAGATTTTTTTCCCGCAATTATGTGTTAATGTGGACTTTTAAAAACACTTACAACTTTAAGAACTGACATGTTTTTATTTCCAAGTCATCACACAAAAGCTACATGCTCAATTATGTGCCAAACATCATTTTCTAGAGTTCAAGGGTCAATTATGCATAATTTTGCTATTTTTAAAATAAAATTCATAATTTTCAAATTCCTTAGGCACTAATATGCAATCTGTATTAATTTGGATTTTAAAAACACATACAATGCTATCAATTGCATGATTTTTGAGCCAAAATCATCGCACGATTTTCAAAATATTATTTTCATTATTTTCGAGATTCATAGGGACTGCAATGCAATTTCGAAAGTTTACGGGACCATTTTGCAAGTTTTCTCAATTTTCAGAATGATTATTCATTATTTTTGAGTTCTTTAAGTCCTTAGTTTATTCAATCTACATTTTCGAGTACTTTAGGGACTTCTTTTGCAAGTTTCACAATTTTTATCCAACCTTTTCAAAATTAAAAGGTCTTATATGCAATCATAAGAGTTATAACTTTTAAGGGACCAAATTGCATAAAATCTCAATTTTTTTCGTTCAATTATTCACCATTTCCGAAATATTAAAGGACAAATTCAATATTTTACGCCAAAAACATCACAAATTTTCAGAATATTATTTTCATCATTTTCAAGATCCATAGGAACTAATCTGCAATTTCAAAATTTTAGGGGACCATTTTGCAAAGTTTTCTAATTTTCATTATAATTACAAATTCGCAAGAAGTATAATTCTCTTTTTGCCTTAAATTTATATTGTGATATTAATGAACACAATCAATCAACACGGGTTCATGTGACTTTTTTTTATGGAAAATGGGTAATATGATAAAGCATATTCTCCGTATGGTGCCAAGAGTTGTCAATATAATGAAGCATATTCTCTTTATGATGTCAAGAGTTGTCCATTCATCCTACAAATATTTACGTTTAACTCTTTTGGAAGTTTGATAACTTTAATTAAGCTTTGTAAGATCTACAGGGGTTTTTATGCAATGATAATAGTTTTTAGGGACAAAAAAATCTCAAATTTTCACTTCATTTCTACATCGTTATTAAAAAATTAAGGTAAAAAATACCCACGAAAGTTCGATAGGAACACTTAAAGTTATGGTTAGAAATACTGATGTCCAATTGCTGCAAAGGGTGAAAGTTGAGCAGTTAAAAAAATCAAGTACTTCCTTTTGATGTATAACTTCATATTCTCAAAACCTACCTATGTACAAACACGGTTTCTTTTAATGCTAAGAGAAAATAGGTAATAAAAGTAGTACTTGGGAATTTTAGATCAGCTTTGTTTTCTTTCTACAAAATAGATTCTATTGATTGATTTCTTTATATACTAGTTATGATTAATATTACGAAAGTTCATCTTCATATGCATCTTTAACTACACTTATCATCAAAAGATTTTGTAGAGCTTGAGTTTTGCAGCCGCTGATGGTGACATCTAATATCATCTTCATATGCATACCGATATACATAGGTACGTTCATCAATGATGGTTATTATTTATTTTTATGATTAAGAGTTGCAATCATACAACTAGACAACCAAAACATTACTGTAACATGGGACGTGACAAAAACTCATTGTTGAAAATGGTTATAATATAAGTATTATTATTTTATTAAAAACAAATATATGAAATTAACCTAGTTTTTTGATGATTTTTCAGGCCGTTATCAATATTCAAAAACTATTACAAAGACATTACCGTTGAATAGCCTAGGTGGAAGTTGAGTTGGCGGTGGGAGAAAAAAGAAATAATTCTGGGTATTGTCGGAGCTACAATAATTGAAATAGGGGATTGTTCTCACGAGAGAATTCAAGGAATATTTCTGATTAGTTGTTCGGAGAATCCGGTCGTGTTGATTTGCCAGCTGGTAATAACAATCACAATCAAATGCCGAATTGTTGTAAAGGGGGAGTGTTGAGCAACTACATCGAAGGTCAAGTAAATTCTACTTTTCCCTACATAGATTTGAAATGAAGTACTTCAACTTGAATTTACTTGGCCCTCGATATAGCTGCTCAATTTTCCCTCTTTACAACAATACGACATCTGGTTGTGATTGTTATTACCAGCTAGCAAATAACACGACCGGATTCTCCAAACTAACTGGAAATATTCCTTGAATACTCTCGCGAGAACAATCCCTTGTTTCAGTTATTGTAGCTCCGACAATACCCATAATTATTTCATTTTTCTCCCAGCACCATGAACTGCCACCCAGGCACTTCAACACTAATATTTTTGTGATAGTTTTGAATATTAATTACGACTTAAAAAATCATCAAAAAACTAGGTTAATTCCATGTTTTTTTTAATAAAACAATAATACTATGAGTTTGTCATGTCTTAGGTTATATAGTAATGTTTTGGTTGTCCAGTTGTATAATTGCAATTCTTAATCATAAAAATAAACAATAACCATCACTGATGAACGTACTTATGTGTATCAGTATGCATATGATATGAAGATGATATTAGATGTCACCATTAGCCGCAGCAAAACTCAGCTATACAAAATCTTTTGATGATAAGTGTAGTTGACTAATGCATATGAAGATAAACTTTCGTAATATTAACTATATCTACTTTATAAAGAATATCATTAAATAGAATCTATTTTGTTGAAAGAAAACAAATTGAATTTAGAGCAAATTCCTTTTTTAGGCCCTTACCTATGGCCTAAAAACATTTTTAGGCCGAACGTTTCATAAATCACATTTTTAGGCCAAACGTATTCAAAACGTCCATTTTTAGGTCATTTCACTAATTTCATGAAATATTTCATTGATTTTAAGGACAATTTAAGCATTTTAGATAAACTATATGTTTATTTGGCCGCACCACAAATTAGAAACTCTATCTAAAGTGTCTAAAATGTCATCGAAATTTATAAAATATCCCACGAAATTAGTAAAATTGCCTAAAAATGGGCGTTCTGAATACGGTTGGCCTAAAAATACGACTTTTGAAACGTTTGGCCTAAAAATGAAAAATGGAATTTTCTCTTGAATCTATATTAAGTACTACCCTTATACATATTTTAAGAAAACTGAGTTTGTACATATGCATGTTTTGAGGATATGAAATTATACAGAAAGGGGCATAAAACTCTTCCACTCGCATTGGAACAAAAACAAAAAGTTAATCTCTTCACACTCGATAGGAACAAAAAAGAAAAATAATCTCTACTCACTTTGCATTGTACCAAAAAACAAAAATAAAAACTCTGTCACTCGCATGGAAACAATTAACAAAAAGGAAATCTCTTCCGACAAGAGATGAAAAAGTGAACGTTGAAAAACAATGAAACGTTACTTTTATGTTAAAAAAAAACAATGCAACCTAACAAAATCGGTTTAATGAAAGATTAGGTTAAAAATAAATCAAATTTTTACCTTAAAATAGAATCTTCGCGCGAGCCGGTTTGATGATGGTGGAGAATGGTCCAGGCGGCGGTCTTCATGTGAAGGAGAGCGGCGAAGGTGAAGGTTCAATAATGGTTGCGAGTTCCGGCTCATCAAAGTTTCTGGCCTGGTCCTTTTGTGGGCCTGTGGAAACAGTTTCAACACATTAAGAGGGAACAATCAAAGATAATTAACAATCTCGGACTAGACTAACGATTCGAGAAGGAGGACTGCATTTATACTCAACCCGCTCGGGAGCTTTTAGGTAAACTTTGTTGGCTTTCTTAAGCCTCCCTTACCGTTACGTGATCCGTGATCCAGTTTTCCTAACATAAATTTGAAACGAAGCACTTGAATTTTTTAGTCGCCTAAACCGCAACTGCTCAATTTTCCCCCTTTACAACAATCAGATATCGGAGTGTCAAATTATCCAAACAACTAATAAGGAAAATATTATTGATTCTCTCGTTGTAACAGTCCCCCATTACAATTATTGTAGCTCCAGAAATGCCCATAATTATCTTTTTTCTCTCAATGCCAACTCGACTGCCACCTAGACACCGCTTTTTTACATATGGAGGTTTTGAGGATATGAAGTTATACAGAAGGTGAACCATAAAACTCTTCACACTTTAACAAAAGCAAGGAAGAATTTGTCATGCTATGTACTAATCTACTTATAGATAATAAAAGTCTGTGTACTATTTCTACCACACTTAAACAATATGAAATCTAATTATTTTTCTTTTTGTCAAGCAAAATGTAAAATAGAAACTCACAATAATCAGGTTAATATACCAACTCCGAAGATAAAACCTATACAACAAGCCAAACGACATAAACACAAACATAAGCCTGAAGAAGTGTGACCCGTCTCACCTACTCTACTAGGAACTCCCAAACTCTTTCTCACAATCAAATGAAACCAACGAACCACCCTAACAAACTTGTATTACTAAGTACTAAACACCACCTAAATCCCTTAATTTCCACCCTAACCATTCCATAATCGTTCTCAAAGTGTTTCTTTTATCTACATGGTACCTATCAACCATCCACACCAAAAACACGAACACTCTATAAACTAACAGTGAATAACACCCAATACAAACTTAGAAGAAGAGTATCATTATATTTCGACAATGATGAATTTTACAGGAAACAATTTCAATACATTAAGAGGAAACAATCAAAGATAATTAAGAATTCAAATCTAAATAATATAACTTGCTTAAATCTCTGACTTAGACTAACAATTCGAGAAGGTCCACATTTATACTCAACCCGGGAGCTTTTAACTTTGTTGACTTTTTCAAGCATCCCTTACCGTTACGTGGTCCAGTTTTCCCAACATAAATTTGAAATGAAGCACTTGAATTTATAATCGCCTAAACCCTAACACTAACCGCTCAACTTTCCACCTTTACAACAATCGAATATCGGATTGTTATTACCAACCAGAGTGGAATTATCCAAACAACTAACAAGGAAAATATTATTGATTCTCTCACTGGAATAATCCCTTATTTCAATTATTGTAGCTTCATATATACTCTGAATTATCATTTTTTCTCCCAATGCCAACTCAATTGCCACCCAGGCGCTTCAACACTAATGTTTTTGTAATAGTTTTGAATTTTGATAACAACCTAAAATATTAACAAAAAACTAGATTAAATCCACGATTTTTATTCTAATACCTAAAATTATAATAATACTTACATTATAATTGTTTTAACCAGTTACGTCACCTCCCACGTTATGATAATCTTTTTGTAGTCACCGACAACCAGAACATTAACATTACCATAACATGGGAGGTAAGGGAACTAGTTGTTGAAAATGATTATAATGTAAGTACTATTATGATTTTAAATATTAGAAAAAATCATTGTCTTTAACCTAGTTTTTTGATGATTTTTCAGGTTGTTATCAATATTTAAAACTATTACAAAGACATTACCATTGAAGAGCCTGGGTGGAAGTTAAGTTGGCTATGGGAGAAAAAAGAAATAATTTTGGTATTGTCGGAGCAACAATAATTGAAACAGGTGATTGTTCTCACGAGAGAATTCAAGAAATATTTCCGGTTAGTAGTTCGGAGAATCCGGTCGTGGTTGATTTGCCAGCTTGCCAATAAAAATCAAAATCAAATGTCGAATCGTTGTAAAGGGGGAGTGTTGAGAAGCTAAATCAAGGGTCAAGTAAATTCAAGTTCAAGTAGTTCATTTCAAATCTATGTAGGGAAAAGTGGATCGCGTACCGGTATGGGAGGCTTGAAAAAGCCAAAGAAGTTTACCCTAAAACTGGTGGAGTTGAGTATATATTCGAGCCTTCTCGAAACGTTAGTCCAATCGGAGCTTTGAGTAAGAAATTTTTATTAAAATTTGAATTCTTAATTAACTTTGATTGTAATCTATTGAAACAGTTTTTGCAGTGACATGGAGTATTACTTGCAAGTATCCATTTCGTTGATTACACTGCTACTCTACGCTTATATTGGATAATTGCTTCAGTCATTATGGTGTTCTTGTTTTTGGTGTGGATGGTTGATAGGTACTACGTAGAGAGAAAACATGCCAGAAGAACGATTATGAGACATACAGTTAGGTGGACACTAAGGGATTTGGTTGGTGTTTAGTAGTACAAGTTTGTTAGTGTGGTTTGTTGGTTCCATTTGAATGTTTAGAAAGAGTTTGGGAGATCTCTAGTTGATGGATCACGCTTCTTCAAGGCTTATGCCTGTGTTTTTGTCATTTTATTTTAGTTTGTCTTGTTGTTTAGTTTTTATCTTCAAACTTGGTATATGAAACTGAATTCTGTATTGTGAGTTTTTAATCTATAATTTACTTCAAAAAAATTGAGATTTCATATTGTAAAAGTGTAGTAAAAATAGTACGAAGACTCTTATCATCCATTAGTAGATTAGAACAATGACAATTACTCGACCTCGTTCTCTAGCAATCCCCCTCCCCTTCCCTTTTCCTCTCCCTCTCCCTCTCCCATTCTGTCATTTTCAACCTTTATAAACCTTCTCATAAACAAACTCTCCATCGTAATCTGCTCATATCTTGAACACATTTGATATGTGGTGTCCAGATCCCATGATTTACACACCGGAATACCCCTCTCTTCCGTTGATGTTGGTATCAAAGTTTACGAATCGTAAAGCGTATCAAAACAATATATATGTTTTCCGAATCGTGAATCATAAAGATTCCCTTTAAATTTTAAAAATATAATATATTTAATATAAACTATATTTAAATTTTTTAAACTTCAAAATATAAAATTAAAAAATACATTTTATTTTATACATGTACAATTGCATTATGTGTTTATTTGTCTAAATAAAATATTACACTACATTTTTAAATCAAATTTTTTTTATTAATACATTTTTTTTAAATCAAGATCACGTTCAAGTGCTTTCCATATATATATTTTTTGGATAGAAAATGTTGCACTAAATAACCTTTGATTTAGTGGTCATGAATCATGACAGATTTTAAAAATTGTAAAAGGTTATATAGTGGAACATTTTTTATGTCCAAAAAAAATATGTATAGTGGAACATTTGAACGTGGTCATGATTTTGTAAAAAAAAAACTATACTAATAAAAAATAATATTTTAGTTTGACCAAAAAACAAATTAGAAAAAAAAAAGGATTAGTTCCTTTACCACAACCATCATTTTTTTTCCATAAAAACGCACCATATATTTTATTCTTTTCTTTTTTGTCCATAAAAAGACTGTTTGAGTTATGGGGATTTTGAGTTTTGAGAGCGAATAAAAGATATCTTAGAAGAGTAGAAAACATGGTTTCTTTTACGAAATAGTAGACAAGACTGCGGGAGCTTTAACCCTAAAAAAAAATTATTTCATCTTTTAAAGTTTAAAATATTATAAATATAATATATATTAAATATATTATATTTATAAAATTAAATAGTTTCAATTTGATACGATTCACGATTCAAAAAACTAACATTCCGATTCTCAATACAATTCACGATTCGTAATATCAACCACTATCGGCTTCTTAGGAAGTATTCCTTTCATTTTTTTTAGGAATTCTTAGAGCTACAATTAATTGGGTAACTACAATTAATTGGGTAGGGGAATGTTCTAAGGAGAGAATTAAAGAAATAGCCCTTGTTTATGGTATTAAGGAATATCCAATGGAGTTCAACCACAATTGGGTTGTTTTTTCGGGCCTTTTTTCTCGGTCGAGAACCAAATCGCGGCTAAACTCTATTAGAATTTTGTGGGTAAAATCAAAAAAATTTAAAAGCAAAGAGAAATGAGAAATTCTCAAAACCATCTAGGGGTCGGGGCGGACCCCAGCGGTCAACATTGCTTTTCTTGTGTTCTATGTGAATTGACGCTATTATAGTGAACCAAATTATAACAACATCATCCACCTTCATCATCTTCTCTGTATTATTGATTTGCATCACCACATTTACACACACAAATACAAGTATAGGATTTTTATTTATTTATTTATCGTATTACTCACACACTAAATAAACCTCGCATGTTGTAATGATCAACTCGACCCATATGGAAACATCACGATAATATTATGGGATGTCCAGAAACTAGTACGAGTTTTTGAACAACTAGTTTTATTCAAACTATATTTTGTTTGTTTGATTATGATTTTAAGTATCGGTTTTAATATAGGATTTTTTTTGGAGGTAAAATAATCATGCAGGAGAATTATTCAAGTTTGAGAATTACCAAAGATGAATAAAAAAACACAAATCATTTTGATTAAAAGCATTATAAACCCTTATAATATGCAAAATCTGAACTAGGGGTCACAATATTAGATTTTGTATTAATTGCACAATATGTCCACATTATATGGGTGAAAGTGCTGAAAATTTGGAGGACCATTATAAATTCTTTTTAAAGGGTTAACTGTCTTTTCTCAAAACTTAGGGGGAGCCAAAGGAAAAGATTGAGCACTAAAGACCCCTGTAAATGAAAATTTTGCACTATAGGTCCTATCATGCACAAATCACACTACAATACGCATCCCTATATTATGCAGAATTACACTATCTATGTTTGCTTACACATGATATATTTTATTCCCTTTTTACTGTAAATGATAATTAAACATTTAGAAGAAAAAATTAACTATAAAATTTTAGTATGGATATATTTTAAATGTAATGTAGAATCTTGTAAATAATAATTAATGTGTACCTTAACATGAGATTGGACCACCACAGTAACAAAAAAAATAACACCATCAGATCCTCCCCATTCAATCACTCGCAACCACCTAAGAAAACCAAGGTCAAGAGTCACAACCATGTCACTACTTTATCTCTTCACATAAAACTAGAACAAATACAAAACAAGAAAAGATTTGTGTTTTACCCTAGCGTGTCTCACCTTGCTTCATTTCTGTTTTGGCATACTTGAGTTCATAAATCACCGCTACTGGATGTAATATTCCTGCAATAGAGAATTTATAGTCAACATAACAGTAGGGGCATATAGGGCAATCAACTCAAAAACAATTACATAGTGACTTATAGTGAATGTGATATTATTTGTTTTTTGTTGGTGTGTTTTCACAAGTTTGCAAATGAAATATCACAAACTCAAAAATAATTAGTATAGGATCTATAATGCAATTAAGTCAACAAAATAATATAGAAACATATGGTGCACTTAACTCACAAAAACACAGCGACTTATGATGCAATTGACGCAGTAAGGTCTTTTTGTTCGATTGAAACAGAAGATTTGGTTTTAGTTTGCACAATACATCATCAAAGCTCAAGTAATATGTGAACACATTGTTGTATAAAAAAAATGTATTAAAAATTCTGAGAACAAAGAACACATGTTTATAGCAGATCTCTCGAACCAGATCTCGAGTTGGATCTAAACTCATGTCAATGGAAGACCATGGCACTATCCGGATCTAAACTCGAACCAGACTCGAACGGAGCGGAGCTCGTGAACTCCATGGCCGGATCTGGATCTCCAGCGGCGGCTCTCCAACGAGCTGCATCACCGGCGTTGGTTTCACGAAAAATCTTTGTAGCGGCGGAGCTTTAACCACGAGCAGTCTTCACAGAAGCTGCATCACCGGATTAAGCCATTCTTTTTTAGCAATGGATTGAGTTTTCTTCAATCGTGAGGGAGAAAGAGAAAACAGTAAAGAAAGAGAAAAGAGAGAGGAGAGAGAACGTGATTTAGGGATTTGAAAATTGTTCTGAATAAAAACTAATATATGTAGGAAATGAAAACAAAAAAAGGTAAAAAGGTAATTGGAATTTTAGCTCGTAGTGTTAATTTATGTTTGTGGCCTTTAGTTAGAAGAGTTAATCTAGCCGGTCTTGTTAGGTCCCGGGGTGATGTGTTCAAGACCTTTTGGGTAATAATCTCTTAATAAAATTGTCTTGAGATATATAATGAAAAGAATGTCGACAACAATATATATATATATAATGAAAAGTATCATTCATCTATAAATAGTTTAGGATTTCTAAGCATTTTCACCACGTCATAACTATTAAGAAGTTTGATCTCTTCATTAACAATGAAAGAATCAATTTTCTTCCTCTGCTTAGTTGATTGTCAACTGTCTTAACATTTTATACATGCCCGGACCATCCATCACATCATCCAGAACCGATCCTGAGGGTAAGTCAAAAAGGCGATTGCTTCGCGTCCTTAATTTTTTTTGATGTTCTTAGGAACCCCAGTTTATAAACTTTTTTTACATAGAGGGTCTTATTTTTTAAATTCGGTTTGCCCCATGTTAGACCAACTTTTATATCCACCCCCGCATCTTCATCATCCATTAAGCTTTCGTCACATTTTGAATTTTAATTTATAAGAATCCATATATCATATATTTTTTTCATGATAAAATCATTAATACAAGTGATATAATAGTTTGTAAAATTTTAATCAAATTTACCCTTTTGTTTGTTCTTACAACATCCAGCCGAAGTTAGAAGGAGTCAAACACAGTGACTTCCAACCATTCGTAGAGAAAAAATGTTTGAATTACCAAAGGTCCAAAACAAAGGTGAAAAATTACCACCACCTTGTAATGTCATCCAGAAAGGGAGTTGATGTCATGTACCACAAATATGGAATAGTCACACTTCTTATATCCTTAACTATGAATTCATTCATAAAAACCTTGTATTAG
Organism: Nemophila menziesii; assembly: GCA_029959085.1. Classification (NCBI taxonomy): domain Eukaryota; kingdom Viridiplantae; phylum Streptophyta; class Magnoliopsida; order Boraginales; family Hydrophyllaceae; genus Nemophila; species Nemophila menziesii. The sequence continues at coordinate 29,196,530 of JARWIR010000004.1, forward strand.
CAGGATAGTTGTCGTTGATCCTTGTGAAAGACTCTCCTTCTCAATATATTAATTCATATATATGATAGTAACAATAATATACACTAACGTATTTATACCATTTTGTGTGCAGCTTACAAAGGGTTGTTGTCATTACCCATACAAGAGTCAACTTAGTGTCCACCATCACCCACCACCTAAGAGTGTGTAATAAGGAAGAACATTTATTGTTAATGATGGATTTAACATGTTTTCAACATTTAAATAATGAATTGTAATCCTATTGTTTTTTTTTTTTTTTTTTTGAACAATAAAAGGGTAATTGTAATCCTATTGTTTCACAATTGTTGATTGCAACATAAATTCAAGCCTAGATATATTTCTCTAAAATTAATTCCTTGGGTATCCAGAATGAAAAAGTCTTATTTCCTTAGGAAGCTTTACTAATTATACAAAATGAGAAAAGACAAGTTAATATAATCTGGTACAAAATCAATAAACAAAGTAGTCTCAGAGAAACGCTTGAACGGTTTTTCTTCTCCCAGTTTTTCCTATTTGATTCAGCCTGTGACTGTTATTTCACAACACAAAACAAAACAAAAAATTTAAATAATGTATTAAAGTATATATATTTATAATTTATAAAAGTAAAAGATAGGATATCTCTCAAATAAATTCAAACCTTCCCATACTCACACTATTTTACACAACCCATTAATCAAACTATTATACAGATTGTAGCTGATTTGCTAGAGGACATCAATGGCGAGGTAATTACTATTTTCGACAACTAACATTTAATTATTTTTGCAAGTTTATACTTCAAATTTTGACTCTCTTTTATTGTAAATGTAAAACAAGCTTCTGATTCATATCATGCAAGAAACATAGGACCCACTTAATGCCAACAATGCCTATTTAATCACGTGAATAAGAACAGAGCAGCATAAACTTACACTAAAATGCAAGTTTTTATATGGATTTATTCCTTAAATAAGTGATTATTTAAACTTATTTTTTCCCCAGTTAATTGCACAATGAGTCCTATCTTATGCAGAATAACTTCCCTTAACTTTTCAACATCAATTATTTCGAGAGTTTAGGGACCTATATGCAATCAACTACAGTGCAATTTTCTTTCAGTTCTCTCATCAATGAAGCTTCTAATGCGACACAATCTTGGGGTCAGTAGCTATTGGATCTTTAGTCGTATCTTTTGAGCATTATATTGAAATAAATTAGTTCAAGAAATCAATTAGTTGTAACAAACTGAAATTGTATACTGTTTTTTTTTTTTTTAAAGAATCTTCTTGGACGCAAAATTGTTGCAAATAAGTGAATCTTCGAAGAAAAACATTTGTTTTGTTATGTTTCTTGATAGACAAACGCTATCAAATCTCACAAGTGAAGGAAATGTACCTGATGAAAAAGGGTATATCGGACTAGGGAGAAGAGTTAATGTGAAGAATAAAAACATAGGCTCTTAAGGACTACATATGCAAAGATAAAGGACCAAATGAGTTATTAATCCTTTTAATTTTCGAAAATTTCAGGTATTCGATTTGGCTTGACAGTTAATTAAGACTCAACACTGATCATTTATTAATCCTCGAGAATTTCTTATGGAGAGTGTTGAAAATTTGGTAAAGTCAAAGAGTGGTCAAATTAGCTGAGTTGGCATATTACTTGGCATTCCACTTCAGCTTCGGGTTGGGCCAATTCTCGGGTTATGACTTGCACCGCCTTACTTATGAGATTTAATCTCACGCGTTGATCAGTAGTCACTTTGGACGGTTCAGATTAAAACCCTTTGAGGGCCATATAAAAGACCCAAGTCTTCAGACTTGGTCTTATTCTCATCCTCTCGTCTTTGACTCTTCGCTCTCTTCTCTCTCTTGTTCTTCAGATATCGTTAGGGTTTTGTATCATTAACAATCTAATCTATAAAGATTGTTAAATTAGAATAGTGTTATCAAGTTTAAATACTTGTAGATTGAGTAGCAGTTCTCGATTGTTCTTAGGGTTTCACGCTGAAACTCTTGTGGTGGTCTATTCTTGTAAATCCTGTAATCTGAAGTTGTAATCGTGTTCATATAGTAAGCGAGGCATCATCTGAGGGTGGCTTCAACGTGGATGTAGGCATATTGCTGAACCACGATATATCCTTGTGTTCTTTAATTTCTGCATTTATCTTTCTGGGTTTGATTTGTGTTTTCAACCAATAGATCTATTTGATCTATTTTTCGCCAAAGATTTGTTACGTTTTACTACGTGTATTTACAACAGTGGTATCAGAGCTTTGTTTAATCGATCTTTAAAAACGTTTTAAGAAAAGATTTGTTCTTAATCTTTACAGATCTGTGTTTTGGCGTGTTAAAATTTTCTGAAAATCTTTTCTGAACAATACAATTTCTTAATCTTGTATTGTAACTCACAGATCTAAAATCTCTAGGGTTTTCCGAAAACTTAAAATCCTTGAATAATATTTTCTAGGGTTTTTCGGTTTTAATTAACCCTAATAGTGTGTTGCATGTGTTGTTTCTCTTTGTTTCTTATAATACAGAAGTTAAGGAATGGCAACAACACGGCTTGAAATATCTGTATTTGATGGAAAAGGCGATTTCAGTGTATGGAAGAAGAAAATGCGAGTGTTACTTTCACACAACAAGGTCATAAATGCTCTTGAGCCTGATCTTGAAAAATGGTCTGAAGAATCTCTGAAAAGAACAAATGAAATACGAGAAGAAGCTTATAATTTGCTGTTCTTAAATCTTTCTGATAACGTAATACGAAAAGTAGATGGAGCAGATACTGCACTTGATTTATGGGGTAAGCTTGAATCTCTTTACTCTTCTCAATCTGCTCCTAATCTTGCTTTCTTGAAAGGAAATTTGTTTTCGTATAAAATGGATTCTTCTAAAACAATTGATGAAAATGTTGATGAGTTTTTAAAACTTAATCTTGTCCTTAAAGGTTCTGATATGGCTTTAGATGAGACCTCTAAATGCATGATCCTTTTGAATGCTATTCCTGATTCTTATCAAGTTGTAAAAGATGCGTTTCAATATTCTACTGTTATACCTACATTTGATCAAATTGTTGCCTCTCTGAAAACTAGGGAACTTGAATTAAAGAATATTAAACGTGTTGGAAATAATCTGTTTGTTAATCATAAAACTGATAATCATGAGCATGCTAAGAACAATAAGAACAAGAAGAAATTTAAGGGAAATAAGAATAAGGAAACTCGTAAATGTTATCATTGTGGTAAACCTGGCCATATTAAGAAGAATTGTTATGCGCTTAAGAACAAAAATAACAATAATAACATTGAAACCAATATTGCATGTATGCCCCATAAGATTGATGATACTTGTGAGGTATTAAATGTTTCAGACATTGCCTGTAAGTCTAATTGGATTTTAGATTCTGGATGTACTTTTCACATGAGCCCCAATAAGGACTGGTTTGTGGACTTAGTTGAATCTAATGTTGAAACTGTGTATATGGGTAATAATAATACATGTCAGGTAGCTGGTATTGGTAAAATAAATTTGAAACTGAATAATGGTAAAAATGTGATCCTTACTGATGTTAGATGGATTCCTGATCTAAAAAGAAACCTTATATCTTTAGGTGTTTTAGATGATTTAGGTTGTGTTTATAAAGTTTCAAATGGTGTGATAAATGTGTTTAAAAATGACAAACTTGTTCTATGTGGAAAGAAAGTGTCTGGCCTATACATTCTTGATGGTATGTGTATTGAAAATGATATGAATTCTGTTAGTACTAATCTTGATAATGCAGCTACTGTTAAGTGGCATTTAAGACTTGGCCATATGAGCCAATTAGGCTTGAATGTGCTAAGTAAGGATGGAATGTTTGGTAAGGATACTATCTCTAATCTTTCTTTTTGCGAGCCTTGTGTGTTAGCTAAGCAACATAGAATGAAGTTTAATGTGGGTGTTCATATGTCTAAATCAATACTTGAATATATACATGCTGATTTGTGGGGTCCTGATAAGTATGAAACACATGGGGGTAGAAAATATTTCTTGTCCCTTGTAGATGATTATTCTAGGCGTGTTTGGACCTTTTTGTTGAAAAATAAAAGTGATACTTTTGAAACAATAAAAGATTGGCTTATCTTGTATGAAAACCAAACTGGAAAGCATGTTAAAACCTTTAGAACTGATAATGGCCTTGAATTTTGTAATGAAGAATTTGATAATTTTTGTAAATTGCGAGGCATATTAAGACATAGAACTGTTAGAAAAACACCACAACAAAATGGTGTTGCTGAAAGAATGAATAGGACTTTATTAGAAAAAGTTAGATGTCTCTTATTTACATCTAGTATGCCTAAATCTTTTTGGGGTGAAGCATTATACACTGCTACCTATTTGATAAATAGAAGTCCCAATAGATCCCTTAATATGAAATGTCCCATGGAATTGTGGAATAATAAGAAACCTGATTTGTCTAACTTGCGCATTTTTGGTTGTGCTGCATATGCTCATAATAGAGAAGGAAAATTAGACCCTAGATCTCTTAAATGTGTTTTCTTGGGTTATCAAACTATGCATGGTACTAAAGGTTATAGATTATGGGATAAAAGTGCTAGGGGCATTAAAGTTATTATTAGTAGGGATGTAATATTTGATGAATCTAATTTCCCTTGCAAGAATGAATCTGTGATTTCAGGTATTGACACAAATAAGGCAGATACTACACCTGAACAGGTCACTACTGATAGAACAGAGTTTGAGGTGGAGCCTTTGCAAGCTGGAAATGATGAGAGCAATCCTGATCCAGCTACTGAAGAAGAAGATTCAGAGCCTCAGCCATCTGAGCAGCCAGGTAACTCTGAGCCACACTCAGGAACTGAGGATCTTCAAGAATCACTTCAACAAAGTCTCTCAAACTATCAGTTGACCAGAGATAGAGAAAAGAGGGATCCAAAACCCTCTACTAGGTATTCTTATGCTGAGTTAGTCTATACTGCCTTAATTGCAGCTTCTGAGGTAATACATTCTGAACCTGAAACTTATAGTGAGGTGCTTAAGTCTAGTGATAAACATGAATGGTTAAATGCTATGAAAGAAGAGATGAAATCTTTGCATGATAATCAAACTTGGATTCTTGTTAAAAAACCACCAGAACAAAAACTTGTTGATTGTAGATGGTTGTTTAAACTAAAAGAGGGTTTAAATGATTCTGATCCCCCTAGATTTAAAGCTAGACTTGTAGCAAAAGGTTATACACAAAGAGAAGGTGTTGATTTTCATGAAATATTTGCTCCTGTTGTGAAATTTAAAACTATAAGAGTTATGCTTTCTTATGTAGCTTGTTATAACTTAGAACTTGAACAACTTGATGTTAAAACTGCCTTTTTACATGGTGAACTTGAGGAGAAAATTTATATGAAACAACCTGAGGGTTTTCTTGACATTAAACATCCTGATTATGTTTGTTTGCTTCAAAAATCTTTATATGGACTTAAGCAATCCCCTCGGCAATGGTATAAAAAATTTGATAATTTTGTTTTGAGCCTTGGTTTTAAAAGAAGTGCATATGACAATTGTTTATACTTTAACACTGATTCAAAGAATGTGATATTTTTGTTACTATATGTTGATGATATGCTACTGATTAGCAATTCTTTGCAGAGTATAAATAATTTAAAAGCAAATCTAAATTCTGAATTTGAAATGAAGGATTTAGGAAAGGCCAAGAAAATATTGGGTATGATTATAGAAAGAGACAGAAATAAATGTAGCCTCAAGTTACATCAAAAGCCTTACCTTATAAAATTGGTTGAGAAGTTTGGGAATCTGAATTGTAAGAAAGTAGAAATGCCTTTAGCTGGGCATTTTATTCTAAGTAAAACTCAATGTCCTCAGAATGATACTGAGAAAGTAAAAATGAGCTACATACCTTACTCAAATGTTATTGGTTCTATTATGTATGCAATGATAAGTACAAGGCCTGACCTATCATATTCAATATCTCTACTTAGCAGATTTATGTCTAATCCTGGTCCTGAACACTGGACAGCTCTAAAGTGGGTAGTTTCTTACATTAGCAGCACTTTAAATGTTGGATTACAGTATGGTAAGTATGATGTACCTTTTGAGTTGTGTGGATTTGTGGATGCTGATTATGCTGGTGATAGAGATAGTAGAAAATCTACTACAGCTTACTGTTTTGTACTTGGGAATAATTGTGTTACATGGAAATCTCAGTTACAGCCTTTGGTGGCTTTATCAACCACTGAATCTGAATATGTAGCTATTTGTGATTGTTTCAAAGAAGCTATTTGGTTACAAGGTTTGACTAAGGAATTACAGTTGACTAAGTCAACTGCTACTATATTTAGTGACAGTCAAAGTGCTATACAATTAAGTAAAAATCCTGTGTACCATGAGAGAACTAAACATGTAGATGTGAAGTTCCATTTTATTAGAACTTGGCTTGTTACTGAAGGAATTAAATTGTTGAAAATAAAGACTGAAGATAATCCAGCAGATATGGGAACAAAAATTGTTACAGTTAGCAAATTTAAGCATTGCTTAAATCTGCTGAACATTCTCTAACTCTTTATTTTTCTGATTTTGATAAATTATAATTATTAACTTGTGGTTTTAATAATTATTGCAGATTTAATTATTTTTGAAGCAACCAGATGGTGCTGAGTTTATGTGAACACGTGGAGGACAACTAATGATGAAGAATTGTGAAGTTTGACTTTAAGGTGGAGATTGTTGAAAATTTGGTAAAGTCAAAGAGTGGTCAAATTAGCTGAGTTGGCATATTACTTGGCATTCCACTTCAGCTTCGGGTTGGGCCAATTCTCGGGTTATGACTTGCACCGCCTTACTTATGAGATTTAATCTCACGCGTTGATCAGTAGTCACTTTGGACGGTTCAGATTAAAACCCTTTGAGGGCCATATAAAAGACCCAAGTCTTCAGACTTGGTCTTATTCTCATCCTCTCGTCTTTGACTCTTCGCTCTCTTCTCTCTCTTGTTCTTCAGATATCGTTAGGGTTTTGTATCATTAACAATCTAATCTATAAAGATTGTTAAATTAGAATAGTGTTATCAAGTTTAAATACTTGTAGATTGAGTAGCAGTTCTCGATTGTTCTTAGGGTTTCACGCTGAAACTCTTGTGGTGGTCTATTCTTGTAAATCCTGTAATCTGAAGTTGTAATCGTGTTCATATAGTAAGCGAGGCATCATCTGAGGGTGGCTTCAACGTGGATGTAGGCATATTGCTGAACCACGATATATCCTTGTGTTCTTTAATTTCTGCATTTATCTTTCTGGGTTTGATTTGTGTTTTCAACCAATAGATCTATTTGATCTATTTTTCGCCAAAGATTTGTTACGTTTTACTACGTGTATTTACAACAGAGAGTGAGTTCAGAATATGCTAATTCAAATCATTATACTCGACTTCAACAAGAAAGGCTTTAGTGTACTTACCAACAAGTCAAGTTAGGTGGTGGTGGTGGAATTCAATACACCAAAATCCAAAAAACAAAACAATATTTAGTTTTAATTTTGTAAATTAAATAGAAAATTAAAATGTAAGCTATTATACCTTGTTTGTGCTCCGATTTTAGTGGTGGTGGCTCGGTTTTTTTGGGCTCCTTTAATGGAGTTCGGTTTTTGGACGATTATGGCAGGAAAAAATGGAAGGGTGTAAGGTTTTGAAAAATTGGAAAGGTGTGAAGGCGTGTGGAAGACGAAATGAAATGCTGGGAGTTTTACCGTCGATCTGTACTAGAAATTTCATTTGAACATAAAAAAGAAAAACTAGAAATTTCAGTATTAATGTAAATAATTTTTTTTTATTCATAATTTATAAACATGATTATAAATTTTTTTCACAGAATGTTTATTATATTAAAATCTTATTGTTTTTTCCATTTTATAAAATTTAGTATTTTTACAAGTTCTCTTTATAAAGACAATGGATGATGGTATAGAGAGCAATCGGGAGGATGTGGAAATGACCGCAATCTCTCAATGAGCGAGCTAAGTTTTTCGTCACTTCTGATTAAATAAATTTATTTAATGTGTGTACAAACAGTGATAGCGATTGGATGGGTTCGAGCATACCCTTAAATATTTTAAAATTGAATTGTTATGGAGCAACTAATCCTGAATTTAGGAGGGTTGTCCGTGATATGATGTACAGGTATAAAGTTTGGCTTACTGTTATTGTGGAACCTCGTGTAAGCGGAGTTAATGCGGATAAAATAATTAATTCGCTCCAGAAAGATTGTTCGATTAGAGTCGATTCAGAATGTTATAAAGGAGGGATTTGGCTTATATGGAATAATTCGGATATTTTGGTTTGAGTACTTTCGGCAGAAAACAAGTAATTAATGTGGAAATAGAACAAGAGGGTTGGACAACATGGGTTTTCTCGGCGATATATGCACGACCACATTATAAGGAAAGAGAATAGCTTTGGGAGGCGCTTTATCAGGCGTTTCACAATCTAAATATCCCTTGGCTTGTAGTTGGAGATTTTAATCAAGTGGGTAAGTCGGAGGATAAACGTGGAGGTATTGGAGGTGTATTGAGACAGATGGAAAAATTTGAGGACTGGAGACAAAGTTGCGGGTTAACTGATCTTGGTTTCGAGGACCCACGTTTCACTTGGTGTGATTCTTGGAACACATGGAAGCGTATTTTTGAGAGATTAGATAGGGTGTATGAGAATACAGAATGGCATTCTCTTTTTCCGGAGGCGCGCGTTACTCACCTTGCACGCGTTCATTCGGACCATATGCCGATTCTGATTTAAGTATGTCCAACTTGGAAGCCTAAAGTTAAACCGAGAAGATTTAGATTCGAAACGGCTTGGCGCCTCCACTCAAATTTTCAAGACTTTATTAAAGAAAAGTGGGTTGGCGACTCAGCTTGTTTTGGCCCTGGAGTTGTAGCTATTCAGGAACAGTTGAACAAGTGGAAATATGAAACTTTTGGAGACATTAATAAGCGTAAAAGAGTGCTAGTCGCGCGGATTCGAGGTATTCAGAAAGCTCTTCAGGTTTCTTTCAATTCATCGCTTCAAAATTAAGGGTTCGATTAATGAATGAGTATGATAGTACACTAGAACATGAGGAAGCTATGGTTTTTCAGAAATCGAAAAATGAATGAGTCACTTCTGGAGAAAGAAACACGAGGTTTTATCACCTATCTATGGTGATCCGTAAGAAAAAGTCGAGGTGTCTAAGGCTCCTTAATGATAGTGGTTTTTGGGTGGAGGATGAGAATGAATTAAAGGAATTGGTTCGTGGGTATTTTAATAGGTTATATGAAACACGAAATGAGAGTATTAATGATTTCACGTTGCCTCAAATCAGCTATGTGGGTGATGACATTAAAGAGGCGTTGGATGCTCCGTTCTCGGAAGAAGTCAAGGAAGCTGTATTTTAGTCGGGTCCATTAAAGGTTCCGGACCCGAATGGAATGTCAGTTGCGTTTTATCAGTTTTATTAGAAGTGTTGGGGTACAGTTGGTCCAAGTGTGTAATCTCTTTTTGGTAGATTTGAAAAGTTTAGATGAAAGAAATTCACATTAAGGTTGGGGACACTTGTATTGAATTTATTTGGAAATAGATATAACATGAACGATCAAGACCAGTTGCATAATACTTTTGTTTGGAAGAGTGAGAACGTGAAAATGAGTAAGTAATGTGACTGTCAATACTTTTGTGATGCATCATTTGAAAATAATTGGTCAAAATTTGGTTTTACAAGTTGTTAGCACTTAGCATAAACCGAATAGGATATTGTTACTATTTTAGAAATATCAAAATCTAAATTTATTTTGGAAAGGAAGCTAATAGAATATTTCTTACAACAGGCAAGATAACACAATTTTATGATTTTTTATTCTTATTATCTATTTGGATGTATCAACAATCCGTCTATTTCGAACTGGATTATTAGTCATAATTTTTAAAAAATCAACATAACAGTCACAATTAATATATCACGTTTCGATATATTTCTTATTTTTAAACAGAAAAACATATAAAGTAGATAGAAGGCTTAAGCGGATAGCTAATATATAGGTAGTAGTAGTTTTATAATTTTTTACAAGAGTTTTATAAAGAATTCATATCTAATTTATTCATGGAAAAATTTCAATTTAGTATTGAATAATTCAATATTATTATCAGTCAATCATGTTATGACACATGTTTAATATTTTTAAATTATAATAATTACTTAATTAATTTAATAACATATGTATTGTTATTATAATTAATAATTATGATAATATTAGATGAAAGTTTTATCTTTAATTTATAAGATTTTCTTTTTGTACGTAGGTGATCTAGATTCGCTTGCATATACGGCTACGAGGATATACACAACTTCCCATGTATATTTCTAGGTAAATCAGAATTAGGGTGCCCCTGTTCAGGAAAGGGTTCGAACCCTATACCTCTCACTTCACACCCGTTAGGAAAAGGGATTCAAACCCTATACTGTTTAATTTAACGGCTGAAAAAATAGCAAAACCCTAGCCGTAATTTATAGATGGTTAGATAGATATATGAACTTTTTATAATGTTTGTTTCTATAAATAACTATTTTTCGGGACAAAATTACATTTACGTATCATAAAATTTACGAGTTCGAAGAGGTGAGGCCCCCCCTGGTCCCACTAAGGATCCGCCCATGGCCTTGTGCAAAGCACCTCAACAAGCCCTACTGCAAAAGAGTACACATCTGATTTTACAGTTTAACTTTTAGGCATCTTAAAGTACTCAGGGTCTACAGTTCAAAAAAAAAGATAAAAAAAGTACTCAGGATCAAGATAACCAAACTAACTTCTCCACGATAACTTTAGCTCCAAAATTTTGGCACCAATCAAAAACACGATTGGGTGAATCAAGCCACTGATCAAGCTTTCACTTCCTTCATCTCACAACAAAACTTAAATATCTGCAATTTTGTTTGTAAATTAACTTTAATTGCAGCTTAAGCTTTGATCGTATTCACTTGATGAAGCTTATCAGGCTCACAACTCATTTTCAACACCCTCATAAACAATCGCATTTTGCAAAATCAGCACCCGTGGGTCTCCAAAACTGAAATTGTAGGTCCTCGATTCATGAATTGATTGATACAGAAATATCTAGCGATGAGTATGAACATCAAGTCATGATTTACAAGGAGAGATTAGTGTCTATAAGTGAGAGATGATATCAAGTATCTTCATTTTAGTTATTTATAATTGTCCGCTTCATCTATTTGCTTGTTATTTGTATTCAACTATCTAAATTGCAGCAGAATTAAGATACATTGTTATTGTATCTTATATATTTGGGTATGGTTAATTTAAACTAGCAATTTTTAATGTATTCTTATGAATTAGTCATGTGTTTAATTTACACAACTTTAGTATCTGCTGATGACAAAAGAGTATAAGTACTTGATTTATATAAGTTTTGTAACAATGTTTGTGTTTGTAAAAAAGATATAAAACTAACAATTTTTTTTATTACAAATTTAAACATAACACACCAGTATAAAATGTCTCTAACTTAATAAATATTTCAAAATACAATCGAAGGGAGGAGAGAAGGGTTCTCCCTTTTCAGTCTGTGGCAAACACTAACAAGGTAATTGGTATTTGGTACTAAGTAAGTGTACCTCTTGATAAATTAAAATCATTGTTAGTTAGTTATTAGTTTATCTTTACTAGCTGAATTTCATAAGTATGAGAAGATATTATAGTCTTCTGTTAACTTCTTACACTCCAATGCAGTTTTTCATGTCCCCATAATATGCAATGCAAGGAATATTTTCGAAGAAAGAAATCAAACGTCTTCAATTTTATTGAAAGAAATTATACATTTTATCATCATGGGAAACCTCAAACCCTCTTGGCTCGTGTAAGCAAATATATATGCATTGATAATTGTATTAAGATTATGGCTTGATCCTTGCCTACTTGGGCTTCGCAATTCAGTGTATGGGTTTAGCTTTTATTCATTTTTGTTTTGTTGTAATGGACTGATAGTGTCATGTGGATCTAAGGCTAGATTCAAACATTGTTGTAGGCTGGATGATTATTTTACTAAGACTTTGGTCGGTTGATGGAGTTCAAGAACGTGAAAGGAAACTTCTTTATGGTCACATATGTTTCATGTTAATTGTGAATCTTACGACGGAAGTAGGATCCATCATGTCTTTTTCTACGGAACGAGTGCAAAATTCTTTTTTCGTTGCCAATGATACTGTTTAAGGTTTTATATAAGTTTAAGCACGGTCGGGTTTATTTGGGGATCTAGGATAAAGGTAAGATAAAGTAGTCGGGTCTATATTTTGTCAAGAATAAATGTAAAGATAGGTTAAAATTTTCTCATATCCGTAAGTTACTCATAAATGGATTAATTTCGGGTTTACCTAAAAATAATTTAACCAGGATTTTTTATAATAAGATTTTTTTTGTCAACTAATAAGAATTAATGAAAGAAAATCAATATAAAAAATGATTAGTTCATTAATCATACTTATCCATCATTCTTAAAGAATATATTACAAGTTAAACAAATACATATTCACTATGAAACAATTACATTTTCTTAAAATTACAAGTTCATTTATAACAGTAATACAAGTCTTTCAAATTCATAACAATAATAAATTTTCAAATATTGAGATGTTGCAAGTTGAGACGATACCACTTAAAATATTTTGGGATAATCTATAAATTACACTATTCCGAACAAGGTTTAGCATTTAAATATTTTAATCCTCAAAACTATTTGATTTTATCATAGGCTGAAAATTAAATTTTTAATTGGTAAATCATTACATGCTTTGTGTAGTATACACATTCATCGGTCTCAGATATAGCTGGATAATATCTTGGGGCTCCTGGAAAATTTACTATACCTCATAACCAGATTGTGTTTCAACAAGTATCCAACTACTAATAGCTACCAGGTACATGTTAATAAACACAATGATAATGAGGGAGCGCTTACTGGGATTAGTGGACATTTTGATGGATATTTATCCAACGGTTTCAACCAAGGTCAAGTCAAATTCTCCTAAAAAAGAGTAGAAAAAGTAAGAATCACAAACTATAAGTATAAAGTAAATGAAATTCACCAATATATGTAATTAACTTACCAAACTCAGCCTGTGCACATCTTTCTCATATCGAGAAAGGCTTTCCTTGAGTTTTTAAGAAAGGGCAGCGCTTCCGTTTTCTTGGAGGAGTGCCAACGCACACCCTTACGTTTTCATCGCTTGCCCTGTAGTATGAGCCTCATACAGAGCCGCGCTTGTTTAATATGATGAGAAGAAGGGGGACACCCACTTTTATGAGAACTCACCCTGGTTGCTTTACGGCAACAAATTTCTGCCTAAATTGCTAAAGCATAGACTGGTCAGACCCTTTCCTGTCAGTCTCATCTACGACAACTTCTATTGTCAACGATTCACATAACCATTTTTTTGTACATACAAGAGACTCCACGGTTTTAGGTTGTAAAGAGCTTCAGAACCTATCTGGTACTCCACCCCCGTAATAAACTAAAATTTACAAGCGATAATAGGTATTGAGAGAGATATTATATTCTAAGCCATCAAAGACAAAACTAAAAATGTTGCGAATTCTCCCTCCACCACACCATCGCATTGATGTCTCCCTTTTTGTTCTAATTATATTCCCTTAAGAGACATCAAATTGGGTGATATTTGACTATTTTGATAGATTTTTAGTGTTAATTCGTTATATTTCAATTTTCCTCCTTGGATTTTAGTATTTTTCATTTATTAAGTTTTTGCGCGTTAAATGGTTTGTTTTTAGTGAAAAGTTTGTATGTTTGGAATACTAGCAAGGATAGGAATCAAGCATTAAAGTCTTAGATCATGTAAGAAGTCAAAGGCGTGAAGAAATATCCCAAAGAGATGAAAAGTTAAAGCTGCAAATCTGGAAGGCTGATGGTAATTGCTGATTTTGAGCTACTTAGACGTGGATTCAGCCGCTGAGTTGTAAAGAGGATTTGTTCCTTACCGAGTTATGAAGATTTAGCAACCTGAACGGATTAATTCGGAGCTGATTTGAGAAAGTTACAACTGTTTTAGTGAAGGATGCACACCAGTTACGGGATTTTAATTAGAAGATTGGACTTGGGCCATTAATTATTTCATTAACCTACTTAAGTGAGGCCCAAGTCCAAATTAGAGCTTATAAATAGACCTTTTGACTAATATTTTGATACACAATTCATTACACGCTTAATTTTCATAAGGCAGAAGTCAGAGAGAAATCAAAAGCAAGGAGAATGAGAAGCCAATTCCATATTCTCCAATTCACAGCCAAACCCAATCCCCAATTAGGTTTTTCTTTTTATTTTTTGTAATTTGAAAACATGAATTCCTATTATTTTAATTTAGTTTTTCTTTTCGTTATGAGCTAAATTTACATTGTACTTGAGAATCGCATAATGGGTTGAACTTAAATCGTATTAATTGATTTTTTTCTAATTTGGGATTTTAGAATTGAAATTGAATTAGTTATTTTATGTTGACAATTCTCGAACTATTATTTTTAGTGCCGCGAACTGGGAATAATTATTAGTATCTAGGCTATTCAATATAGTGGTGTATTGATCACCTTGACGGGGGGTTTAGGTACAGAACTAGGTAATTACCGTTGGTATTCGCCAATGACCTTGACAGGCTTGACTAACAAATAGCCAAAGCGGTAAGAACTTGAACCATCTGAAAGTAGTTTTAATCATCCTGACGGAGTTTAGAATATCGTAGGTGAGCTCCTTAGTCCACCCTGACGGGGATAAGGAGACTTTAGAATCCCAACTAGCATAAAAATAACAATTCAGCCCTTAACTAGAAACATTAATTAAGAAGGTTTGTGATGGAAACCTTTGCGTGACTCAAGTACTACTTTTCTCTTGCGTCTACCTCATCTACTTGCATTATTTCCATTTTAGTTTAATTATTTTAGTTTAAATTACGTGCATCTTAGTTTTAGAAAACCAAGACAAATATCATATATTTTTATCTTTCCGTACTTGCAATTATATCACTATTTCATAGCATTAGAGTCAACCTAATCCGTCCCTGCGAACGAACTTGATTATCATATATTACTTGGGACAACTATACACTTGCAGTTAGCAGTTCCTCTATTTTATATATATTATTTTCTAACACACAAGGACCCACCACGCATCAAGGTTTTCATCTTCATCGCCTCCAATAGCTTACGAAAAATACTTTTCAAGTTCAGTTTTACCACCATTTCTTTGAGGTAGAATCATGGAATAGCTTGAATTGATCTTTTAAAGAATTTTCGGGGATCACTAGTTGCAAAAAAGATGATTCTGGTGTTGCTAATGAGTCAAGATGAGTCCGTACAAAAATGGGGTACGCTATAGCTTAATAACTCTCAATCACATATTTCAAACCGCAAAATATATCATCAACTAAGGTTCGACTTCATAAGTCTCGTGCATGTACTCTAACTATATCTAACATACGCAAGTTTCTTTCTCGGGTCAAGAATAGCCTCCATATATAGTAACCTTTTCATATTAGACTCTAAACCTCAGTATCTGTCAAATTTCGCCTTCATTTCACAACCATGGTATCTAAAATCGAGCCATCCTCAAGCCAAGCGTACAAATGCCTCGATACAAAAGAATGATATTATCAAAGTATAAGTTACTAATGACATACTTAGTACATGAGAAGCATAAAGTAGCATCACAAAAGAGTTTTAGATACTCTACCAAGTAACGAACATTATTCCAATCAACTTCAGTAGGTAGCCCTTGGCCCAAACCTTCAATGTTTCTCATACTTTTATACACCATCTGGCATGAGATATGGAATTACACCTAGTTGTTACATCAAGTCAAACAATGCTCGAGGAAGAAATGTTAGTTATAGCAACATAACGCTTAAAGCATTAACCGGCTAGGTGATGATCGAACATAACGAACGACATCACACACTCTTAAAATGGCAGAATTTATTATTTTCAACCCGGATTTGACTACGAGATATAAAATTTGGCAAGAACATCTTATGTGCAAGTATTTATTGGCACATATAGTGGGTTTTGGTGCAAGCAAACGTTCTTTGATTATATACTCTACCTCTACGTTATTCAAACTAGCGTTATCGACTATATTAGTTACAAATTTGTCAACCCCCATCCAAGTAAAACAATTTAATTTTTTACCCACCGTTTCACCCTTATGATCTTCGAACATTGCAAAACTGATAATACATATTTTAAAATCCAATCATCGTCTATATAGTGTGCAATAACAACTATGTTGTTCCAGTTTATAATTGAAGTCCAAGTATCAATTGTAAGAGTCATTTGTTTACCTTTTAAAACTGTTTTCAAAAGATTTTTTTGATGCACATAAATTTTTTTAATGTCCCATGCAACGGTTCATCTTGACAGAATTTTAAGAAGTGGTTGCATACGAAAACAAAAATTCTTGAGCCCCAACCTAAGTACAACCCAAAAAACCATTTCACCAAGTATGACCATCTTAGTTAGGTCTTGTATAGAACTATATTGTGTAAAAACATAAATCCCCATCCTCTTTGGGTGAAAAACCAAGAGTAGTTGGACATTCATTTCCACGTAAAGGATTTGTGTGCTTGTTTAAACTATTAGTACCATAGTTATCAAGAGTAGCATCATACTTTTTATCAGTGTAGTTACATACATTGTACCTAATTCTATTTACCCAAATATTTGAAAAGCGACACCAACAATTTGCAGGTGTCTTCCCTTTTTTTCTTTTAGTAGGGAAAAAACTTGGGTAATGGTCTGTGACTGTGAAAGGGGAGGGGGTTGAGTACCTTCAATGTTTGCATGTTGTTCAACTGCATCAATGTGGTTAGGTGTATCCATGGTTATTATTATGGACTTGTTAGCAATTATAATTTCATATTCTTATCCTCTAAAACAAACAACAACAGATTCAACCCGTTCTTTAGAAAATCCAGTGTTAAATAATTTTTTAACAACAAAATTAAAAAAGAAAACTACAACAAAATCATATTTTGAAATCATATGTCAAAAAATAAGATCCAATTAATAAGAAATTAAGAAGATGTTGCTCACCCTAAGCAAAGAAAACTGGAATGTCAAAAACCTAGACAAAAACAATACACAAAACATAAATTAGTATAATAATTTTAATTATAATCACAATATTACACCAAAAGATAAATATTACAGCTAACGATAACATAAATAACAATACATAAAATCAACAAGACATAGGATAAATCTCCTACCGTTGATGTCTCCCTATGAATTAATCTAGGTTGAAGACATCATTTTAGGTGTATTTAGGAATTTAATTATCGTTTTTTATTCATATTATCATATTTTCCTATTTCTTGTCTTGATTTAATGATTTATTATTTTTAGAGCATATTTGGTTTAATTGTTTGTTAATTGTGAAGTTTTAAAGATATATGGTAATTAATTAGATGACGAATCAATTCTAAGAGATAAGGGAAAAAAGATAATGATGTAAATTGGAAATAAAGGAAGTGAAAGATAAACTAGGAAAGGAAAAGTTACCAAATAAATCTGAATTTCAGCAGTTACGTCTACAAAAGTGATCATAACCCAAGATTGGCTGGGAATTTGGAAGAATGGTCTGAAGCAAAAGTGTAGAGATTTCTGATACGATAAGTTTAGTTGTAAAGAACGCGTCAATCGGAGCAGTATTGAAGGAGTTACAGCCAAAACTGCAACTTCAATAGTTTCTTACCTTTTCTATATTTTAGGGTTATGAATTTGATTTAGAAAAGAGTCATATTACTTGCCTTCTACTCCAAGAATCCGACCTAGGGTTTAGAATGCCCTATAAATACACCCTCTATTCAGTAGAAACACATCCTTGGCCAATCCTTAAGCCAAGAAGAAGGTTACATCAAGAGAAGAGAATTCTGAAAGGAGTTAAGCATCAAATTATGTCTTCACAAGCGTTCGAATTTGTAATTGTTTTCTTTTCTTTCTCTAGTATATACTAATTCTATTTTAGCTTGAGATTTAACATATGGTTATGAACCCTAGACTTGTTTTACATCTATTTAATTTGGGATGTCATTTACATTTAATCTGAATTAATGTTTAATTCTTTGTTTTATTTGCTTTGATTTATTGTTTGTTTTCCTTACGAGGTCACGCATATAGGAATTCCTTAATAGTAGTTAGATGGTCACACGTAAGGGGTGTCTAATTATTGAAACACCACATAAACGTCTAGTGTGCGGTAGTGATTCTGACGGGCTTGTCTAACTAGATAACCATTAGGGTTTGATTTAACCACCGATCATCATTATAAGGTTAGTCTCATCTAAGAACCTAGTGCGTAGGAGCACCTTAGTTAAGTCCCCTCGTGATTGTGAGGTCGCCACCTAAGTCCACCTGGAAGGGGGTTAAGAGGAATTTAGAATCCTGGTTATTGCAATTCTACATAATTCTCCCTTACACAATTAGAATAAACAAGGCTAGTGGGGATTACTTGTTATTTCTCAAGCTAAACTCTCATACTATCTTCTTCTCGTATTTAATTTTCTGTCTTTAATTTAATTAGTTAATCTTTTATTTACAAAAACCAGACAAAAATCATTAGTCTTTTATTTCTTACGGATTATTATTCTAGTTTTCTTATTTACACTTGATATTTGCATAAGTTCTCATAACTTTCGTAGTCTCTGAAGAACGAATCTTATTTATCATTAAAACTTGCATACGGCCTGTGATACTTGCAGTGAGTAACGTGCTTAGCCTAGAGTGTTTATTTGCATCTATTTTATCTATTATTTTATCACGCCCTAGGCGACACCAACCGTCAATAAGTATTTAAATAATATAACCATGCATTTAAATTCGTCATGGTTGAGTGACCAACATAAATTAAAAATTTTAGAGGTAAGATGAGAATTTTAATTTACGATTAACAAATAGCAACCATGACACGTAGTACAAAAACCCACAATTTTTTCAAGATACGCCATTCAAGTGAGTTAAGAGCATGGAGGATTCAATGAGCGAAAATATACCTAAATAATATCAACTGTTAGAAAAAATACTTTCGACATTTTCGACTATCTAAAAATAATAAAACAAAATAGTAAGGATTGCAGATTTGAATGTATAACAAAATCTAGTCTAATAAAAGTTAAAAGAGCAAATCTTGATGTAGATCGAGTCAACTAATATAAGTGAGATAAAAAGATTTTAATTTAAAAAAAGAAAAGGCATGGGATGTTTTAGCAATATTTGAAGGGGCAAGTAGTTGAAACGTGTGAAGGGGTGTTTTAGATCGAAATATTCTTGCATTAAAATCTATAAAATATTCACAAAATTTATGAATCGGTCTAATAATAACACGTAGGGTTAAAAAATGTATCCTAAAAATATTTTTGTATCGTAAGAGTCTGAGCACTAAGCAGACGAAGAAGAAGAAGATCAATAAGATGAAGAGTTTACCTGAAGATGTAATCATATCAATACTGGTGAAGTTGCAAGTGAAACCATTAATGCGATTCAGGTGCGTTTGTAAATCATGGTATCATTTAATCAAAAGCTCTAATTTCATTAAAATGCATCAGAGTAGCACTCAAAATAATAAGAATGAATGCATACTGATTAAGCGTGCGATAAAAGATGAATATGTAACAGAATTATCATTTCACTTGTATGAATCCCTCAATGAAATTCTACCTCGTTTAAAGGTACCTCACTTTAAAGACAACACATTCGATGTTTCATGGCCTTGTAATGGATTGTTGTTTTGTATGGGATTTGATGATAAAGATGAAAGTGTGTCAGTCTTATGTAATCCAGCGACTAGGGAATTTAAACTTCTCCCTCAATGTCCCTTCGATTCACTCGATTTTCTCGTTTCAATTGGATTTGGTTTCGATTCCAATAAAAAAGAGTACAAGATCCTTATCATTAAAGATATAGAAAAACCCCAACTCTACAATCCGAGTAGTAATTCTTGGAGATCTATAGAGCATGACATGCCACAAATTGGTTATTATTCTGTTCAGGGAGTACCATTCGATGGAGCATTAAATTGGGTTGCCAAAAGAGATGAGAAATACATTATTTTTTCTTTTGATGTGATCACTGAGGTGTTTCAAGATATAAACCTTCCTGAAATTATTGCTCAAAGTGATTATCAAAATTGCAAGAATCTTACCCTCATAAACCATTCTCTTGCCATGTTTACATTCACAGATAACTTTTCATCACAAAAGTTTGTAGACATATGGGTAATGAAGGAGGGATCTTGGATAAAACAAATTAGTTTTGGTGTACTTGGGATCGATATGTCAATCATTCCTTGTCTATTGTGGAAAAATGAAACAATAATTATCAACGCCTATGT
The DNA here is from genome assembly GCA_029959085.1 of Nemophila menziesii. Taxonomy (NCBI): domain Eukaryota; kingdom Viridiplantae; phylum Streptophyta; class Magnoliopsida; order Boraginales; family Hydrophyllaceae; genus Nemophila; species Nemophila menziesii. The sequence goes on from JARWIR010000004.1 coordinate 29,216,969, forward strand.
ATCTCAGAAACTGAAATTGTGGGCACTCGGTACTCATAAACTCACTGAAACAGAAATATTAAAATTTGATCGTGTACCTCTAGTCATGATTTACAAGGAGAGTTTAGTCAGTGTCTATTAAGTAACAACTCATGACTGTCCGCTTCATCTATTTGCTTGTTATTAGTAGTTATCAACTATCTAAATTGCAGCAGAATTAATTTACATTGTTTTTGTAATTCTTATATATTGGGTTCAGTTATTTCAAACGAGCAATTTTAATGTATTTTTATAAATTAGGCATGTCCTTGATTTACAGAACTTAAGTATTTGCTTTATATTGTGATGACAAGTTTGTAAGTATTTGATTTATATAAGAAAGTTCCCTCAAATTCTTTTTTAACAGTGTTTGTGTTTGTGAAAAAGACATAAAACTAATAATTACTTGTATTACAATATTACAAATTCAATTATAAGACATCGCTATAATATGTCTCAACTTAATAAATATATCAAAATAAAATTGGATAATTTTCTTACTTGTTTTCTAAGATAAGGAAAAGAAGAAGAAGTAGATCATATCCTTTTCTTCTTACAATCTATTTTAGCACTTCTCATTTTGCTCAATCTAACAAAAGATTTGGTTTGTTAATTATATTCTGGCACTTCAATAGCTTCATATTAAGACAAGCATTTACTACATTTTTCTAGGATTGTACCTGATAGGTGTTTGAGATTTAAAATTATTTAAAGGATTGTTAGGATTGTACCTGATTAATGTTTGTATGCTACACAAACGCAGCTGCTACGCTACATTTCTCAATGCCCTTTACTAGCGCCTTGTTGGATAGAAGATCATTCTACCAATTAATTGCAATTACAGGTCCCTGAGCTTCGATGAACGTACCTATGTGTATCGGGGTGCATATGAAGATGCATATGAAGATGATAAGGGTAGATGTCGCCATTAATCTTACCCAGCAGCAGAACTCAGCTCTACAAAGTTGTTTATGGAATTAAAAGATAGGAAACTGTATGTTTCGTTAGTTAAAGGATTGGAACCGAAAAGTGTAGATGAATCGCTTAAATATGCAAGGGAGATTTCGAAATGGGATGATGAAAGATCGAATTTTAGCTTGGGTGAATATTCAGTTTATAATACAGAAGCTAGTTCTTTCTCTAGTTGAAGATGAAATGAAGGTTTGTTGTACATAAAAAAAGGGAGCTTGTGAATAACAGTGGATTATAAGGAGTATGATTTATTGGTGATGAAATGGAAGAGAAAGTAGAGATGGTAGTTAGGTGAAAATAGGAGAAGTGAATTTATGTTTTATATGCTGTTAAAATTGGTATTGATTTGTAAAGATGGAAAAACTAAAGTATAGGTACATTTTCTAGTTTGGTGCTTATTTTTATGTGAATTGTTTTAGTTAAGTTTGTAATATTTGTATTTTGTAGTGTAAGATTATAATTAGTTTAATGATATGATGTGTGAGATGTTTTAAGGACTTTTTCACTTTCTTGCTTAAACTTTTTTTTATCTCAGGTAAAAGTTAAGTTACTGATTTGAGCATTGAATAGTAGCAATAGATCATAGGCAATCTGTTATAGACTTGGAGCATGTCCTTCTTTCTTACATTATTAATTGTAATGTGTTTCAATACATCAATAAAACACAGGGAGGTAAAATGCAATTTTTGAAACTATAAGGACCTTTCATAAATATCTAATACTCTATTTAACTAACAGGTAGATAACCCAAATTAACAATTAACTAACAGGTAGATAACCTTTCATCAACCGGCTTGGATGCGCCATCAACAATTGAAGAACCCAAATTTTGGGGAAAAAATACAAAGTTACTGTTATTGGTAGTGGAAATTGGGGCAGTGTAGCTGCTAAGCTTATTGCATCTAATACCCTTAATCTTAATCACTTTAAGTAGTGTGAGGTCCTTTTTGTTTTTGTCAAAAGTAGTGTAAGGTCCAATAAATCGTGTTATCCATATAAACTGGGAAAGCTTTTCCAGAAAACACTAGTAGTGACAAGTCGACCATCATTAATTAATGAGTCCCGCATCATCTCGTGGAAGCATTTGTCCATTACACATTTGTATTCACACAAGATTGAGACTGAGATTAGTTAGTAATCAACAGATGCAGACCTTTGCATAAAAGCATATGAACATATCTTATTGGTGCATTGAAAATTACATACATTTTCTTTTGATATTTTAAAGTTGTCTTTTTTTTGGGGTCAAATTATTCAGTTCTTAGATTTCTTTTAAATTGCAAATTGGTCCCTTTTTTAAAAACAATACATTTTAGTCCTACTTCATTTTTATATAATACTTTTCTAAAATTACATTCTAGTCTTTTTATTTTCATAAAAAACATTTTAAGTCAAATTATATTCCTATAACACTTTATTTAATTGCAAAATTGTCATTTATTTATTTTAAAAATATTTTTTGTCAAATAAGTTTCTTTAACATTTTTTTAAACTGAAATTTGGTCCTTATATTTTTAAACAAATATTTTAGGCCAAAAAAATATTTATTACATCCAATTTTTAATTTTATAATGATACTTTTAATTTTTCTAAATCCTAATAAACCCTAAATTTATTCAATCAGTTTTTTCATAATCTAGCATATAAATAGTGTCTAAATTAACATAAATCACACTCAAATAACACCACTTATTCTCGAATTTCAATATCAACCACAAAAAACGGAAAACAATTCATGAAAATTATTCATATTTAATTATTTTCCATTTTAGCTACTAATATGTGTTAAAACTAACATAAACATCATCCTAAAACCGATACTTCTTTTTGAAATTTGCATACATATGCCTCAAGCAAAATCGATGATCCACATTTGGATACTCTTCATTAAATACTTCGCACAAACCTTTTTGCCTATCACTGATGTATGTCCATTTATTAACATCTGGGTGACCAATTGCATTGTGTAGCTCACGCAAAAACCATGACCATGTTTCTCTTTTTTCTATTGGAACCACGGCCAATGCAATTGGAAACATGTTATCGTTTCCATCCCTTCCTATAGCGGCCAACAATTGCCCACCATGAATCGTCTTCAGAAAGCACCCATCTAAGCCAATGATTGGCCTACAACCTACTTTAAAACCCTGTATCATTCCACCAATACTATAGAAAAGTCTGTCAAAATGTGGTACACCAAGATCCCTATTAACCCCAACCAATATTCTGCTCCCTGGGTTACAATTCAAAACTGTTTGGCAATAATTTCTCAAATTTGCATATTGCTCGCCAACATTTCCCTGTATTTTTTTCAGTGCCACATGCTTAGCTCTCATTACTTTGCGCCTACTTACATCAACCTTCACCTTCTTTTTAACTACTCTTTGTAATTCAGATGATGTACACTTTGGAAACTGTCTCACGGTATCTTCAATCCTTTTTCCAATGTATTTAGCCGAGACAAGTTTGTTTTCATGAATAAACTCACAAGTATGTTCCCCTCTCAATATTTTCACTTGAAAATTTATACCTTGGACTTGTGAAGCATGAATCCTGAATGAGCAACCATTTCGACAAACTGCCGTCACCCTTGTTTTATCATTTACCAAAAATTTTAAATCAAACCCAAGTCTCACCTGCCAATCCCGCAACACTTCCCTATATTGGTATACATCCTTGAATATTAACCCCTTAGTCATTTTAAAATCCTTCATACATGTCCCTTCTTGGAAAACCGGCCACTTCATATTTCTTTGTGGTTTATTATTATTATCATCTAGATTGTCGAACTCTTCTTCATCTTCACCATTATCACTAGCCCATCCATCTGTAGTGATTATAGCTTTATCTAGTTGAGTACTTCTCTTTTTTACTTTTTAATTTCTCTTTCACTCCAGCCTTCCAAATTAGATATTTTTGTTTTTTTGATTGAATTTCAGTTGTATCAGCAAAGATATCTTCATCAGATGAACCTTCAATATCTTCAAAACAACTACTTGGTGTATCCGAGTCAACGTCAACTACATCATCTACATCTTCAACCAACTTTACTACTTCTTCATCTTCCTCATTAGCATCACCATCATCAATTTCTTCATGTACACAACTACCATTAGCCCTACAAAAAGTATGTTCATGCAATTTTTCTTGTTCGATTTCATGAGATTGTTCAATCTCATGTATATTGATGTTTTCTTGTGAACCAAATGCAGCTATAGCTGCTATCATTCCATCAGTATATGCAACATCATATGTATCATTCATCCTGCAAAAGTATAGAAAACAATAGGTCAGTAAAAATTCTTGAAACCATAATAAACATATACGAGTAATATATTTTTGACATTCTAATATTCTAATATCTATTTTAAATTTCAAAGCAAGTATATTGATTCTGGAGAATCTATGTCTATATACCATATCCTTTAAACATTATGAATTTGACTTAATTATCTATTAATCAAACTATTATAACCTAGAATTTCACGTATATATTTGATAAAAAACAACAAACATTTGAAACAACAGCTAACAACAACAAAATTGTTGGACCACAACGAACAAAAATAATAAAAGTTTCACAAAAATCAAACATAAAAATATCACTAATGTCATATTTGTAAACACATACCTTCTTAGAAATGTTCTCTTGTTCTCTTGACAGATGACGAAATAAATAAAAAAATCACTGAAAAGGCTAAGATTCAGAACACGTTATGTTTTGAGTTTATAAATATCCATTGATTTAGAGGATTTAGATAGATTAATTTATGATTTATCATGAGAAGTGGAAAGGGTTTTAAAATAACGTGGTAAATTCATGGGTTTTGTTTTTTTACAGTTAACTAAACATAAAGGGTAAAATTGGGTTTTAAGTATCTAATTAATTAACACCGTTAGTGTTAAATGTTTTAGAATGGGTAATTTATTACTTTTTGACGAACTACATGGAGGTATTTGTCCTTTTTGAAACCATAAGGGGGTTTTTGACCGTTTGTAAAATCACAGGGGGGTATTTGGTATTTTACCCTACATAAAAAATGGGAGCTTGTGAATAACAGAGGGTTATAAGGAGTATGATTTATTGGTGATGAAATGGAAGAGAAAGTAGAGATGGTAGTTAGGTGAAAATAGGAGAAGTGAATTTATGTTTTATATGCTGTTAAAATTGGTATTGAACTGTAAAGATGGAAAAACTAAAGTATAGGTACATTTTCTAGTTTGGTGCTTATTTTTATGTGAATTGTTTTAGTTAAGTTTGTAATATTTGTATTTTGTAGTGTAAGATTATAATTAGTTTAATGATATGATGCGTGAGATGTTTTAAGGACTTTTTCACTTTCTTGCTCAAACTTTTTTTTATCTCAGGTAAAAGTTAAGTTACTGATTTGAGCATTGAATAATAGCAATAGATCATAGGCAATCTGTTATAGACTTGGAGCATGTCCTTCTTTCTTACATTATTAATTGTAATGTGTTTCAATACATCAATAAAACACAGGGAGGTAAAATGCAATTTTTGAAACTATAAGGACCTTTCATAAATATCTAATACTCTATTTAACTAACAGGTAGATAACCCAAATTAACAATTTACTAACAGGTAGATAACCTTTCATCAACCGGCTTGGATGCGCCATCAACAATTGAAGAACCCAAATTTTGGGGAAAAAATACAAAGTTACTGTTATTGGTAGTGGAAATTGGGGCAGTGTAGCTGCTAAGCTTATTGCATCTAATACCCTTAATCTTAATCACTTTAAGTAGTGTGAGGTCCTTTTTGTTTTTGTCAAAAGTAGTGTAAGGTCCAATAAATCGTGTTATCCATATAAACTGGGAAAGCTTTTCCAGAAAACACTAGTAGTGACAAGTCGACCATCATTAATTAATGAGTCCCGCATCATCTCGTGGAAGCATTTGTCCATTACACATTTGTATTCACACAAGATTGAGACTGAGATTAGTTAGTAATCAACAGATGCAAACCTTTGCATAAAAGCATATGAACATATCTTATTGGTGCATTGAAAATTACATACATTTTCTTTTGATATTTTAAAGTTGTCTTTTTTTTGGGGTCAAATTATTCAGTTCTTAGATTTCTTTTAAATTGCAAATTGGTCCCTTTTTTAAAAACAATACATTTTAGTCCTGCTTTATTTTTATATAATACTTTTCTAAAATTACATTCTAGTCCTTTTATTTTCATAAAAAACATTTTAAGTCAAATTATATTCCTATAACACTTTATTTAATTGCAAAATTGTCATTTATTTATTTTAAAAATATTTTTTGTCAAATAAGTTTCTTTAACATTTTTTTAAACTGAAATTTGGTCCTTATATTTTTAAACAAATATTTTAGGCCAAAAAAATATTTATTACATCCAATTTTTAATTTTATAATGATACTTTTAATTTTTCTAAATCCTAATAAACCCTAAATTTATTCAATCAGTTTTTTCATAATCTAGCATATAAATAGTGTCTAAACTAACATAAATCACACTCAAATAACACCACTTATTCTCGAATTTCAATATCAACCACAAAAAACGGAAAACAATTCATGAAAATTATTCATATTTAATTATTTTCCATTTTAGCTACTAATATGTGTTAAAACTAACATAAACATCATCCTAAAACCGATACTTCTTTTTGAAATTTGCATACATATGCCTCAAGCAGATTCGATGATCCACATTTGGATACTCTTCATTAAATACTTCGCACAAACCTTTTTGCCTATCACTGATGTATGTCCATTTATTAACATCTGGGTGACCAATTGCATTGTGTAGCTCACGCAAAAACCATGACCAGGTTTCTCTTTTTTCTATTGGAACCACGGCCAATGCAATTGGAAACATGTTATCGTTTCCATCCCTTCCTATAGCGGCCAACAATTGCCCACCATGAATCGTCTTCAGAAAGCACCCATCTAAGCCAATGATTGGCCTACAACCTACTTTAAAACCCTGTATCATTCCACCAATACTATAGAAAAGTCTGTCAAAATATGGTACACCAAGATCCCTATTAACCCCAACCAATATTCTGCTCCCTGGGTTACAATTCAAAACTGTTTGGCAATAATTTCTCAAATTTGCATATTGCTCGCCAACATTTCCCTGTATCTTTTCAGTGCCACATGCTTAGCTCTCATTACTTTGCGCCTACTTACATCAATCTTCACCTTCTTTTTAACAACTCTTTGTAATTCAGATGATGTACACTTTGGAAACTGTCTCACGGTATCTTCAATCCTTTTTCCAATGTATTTAGCCGAGACAAGTTTGTTTTCATGAATAAACTCACAAGTATGTTCCCCTCTCAATATTTTCACTTGAAAATTTATACCTTGGACTTGTGAAGCATGAATCCTGAATGAGCAACCATTTCGACAAACTGCCGTCACCCTTGTTTTATCATTTACCAAAAATTTTAAATCAAACCCAAGTCTCACCTGCCAATCCCGCAACACTTCCCTATATTGGTATACATCCTTGAATATTAACCCCTTAGTCATTTTAAAATCCTTCATACATGTCCCTTCTTGGAAAACCGGCCACTTCATATTTCTTTGTGGTTTATTATTATTATCATCTAGATTGTCGAACTCTTCTTCATCTTCACCATTATCACTAGCCCATCCATCTGTAGTGATTATAGCTTTATCTAGTTGAGTACTTCTCTTTTTTACTTTTTAATTTCTCTTTCACTCCAGCCTTCCAAATTAGATATTTTTGTTTTTTTGATTGAATTTCAGTTGTATCAGCAAAGATATCTTCATCAGATGAACCTTCAATATCTTCAAAACAACTACTTGGTGTATCCGAGTCAACGTCAACTACATCATCTACATCTTCAACCAACTTTACTACTTCTTCATCTTCCTCATTAGCATCACCATCATCAATTTCTTCATGTACACAACTACCATTAGCCCTACAAAAAGTATGTTCATGCAATTTTTCTTGTTCGATTTCATGAGATTGTTCAATCTCATGTATATTGATGTTTTCTTGTGAACCAAATGCAGCTATAGCTGCTATCATTCCATCAGTATATGCAACATCATATGTATCATTCATCCTGCAAAAGTATAGAAAACAATAGGTCAGTAAAAATTCTTGAAACCATAATAAACATATACGAGTAATATATTTTTGACATTCTAATATTCTAATATCTATTTTAAATTTCAAAGCAAGTATATTGATTCTGGAGAATCTATGTCTATATACCATATCCTTTAAACATTATGAATTTGACTTAATTATCTATTAATCAAACTATTATAACCTAGAATTTCACGTATATATTTGATAAAAAACAACAAACATTTGAAACAACAGCTAACAACAACAAAATTGTTGGACCACAACGAACAAAAATAATAAAAGTTTCACAAAAATCAAACATAAAAATATCACTAATGTCATATTTGTAAACACATACCTTCTTAGAAATGTTCTCTTGTTCTCTTGACAGATGACGAAATAAATAAAAAAATCACTGAAAAGGCTAAGATTCAGAACACGTTATGTTTTGAGTTTATAAATATCCATTGATTTAGAGGATTTAGATAGATTAATTTATGATTTATCATGAGAAGTGGAAAGGGTTTTAAAATAACGTGGTAAATTCATGGGTTTTGTTTTTTTACAGTTAACTAAACATAAAGGGTAAAATTGGGTTTTAAGTATCTAATTAATTAACACCGTTAGTGTTAAATGTTTTAGAATGGGTAATTTATTACTTTTTGACGAACTACATGGAGGTATTTGTCCTTTTTGAAACCATAAGGGGGTTTTTGACCGTTTGTAAAATCACAGGGGGGTATTTGGTATTTTACCCTACATAAAAAATGGGAGCTTGTGAATAACAGAGGGTTATAAGGAGTATGATTTATTGGTGATGAAATGGAAGAGAAAGTAGAGATGGTAGTTAGGTGAAAATAGGAGAAGTGAATTTATGTTTTATATGCTGTTAAAATTGGTATTGAACTGTAAAGATGGAAAAACTAAAGTATAGGTACATTTTCTAGTTTGGTGCTTATTTTTATGTGAATTGTTTTAGTTAAGTTTGTAATATTTGTATTTTGTAGTGTAAGATTATAATTAGTTTAATGATATGATGCGTGAGATGTTTTAAGGACTTTTTCACTTTCTTGCTCAAACTTTTTTTTATCTCAGGTAAAAGTTAAGTTACTGATTTGAGCATTGAATAATAGCAATAGATCATAGGCAATCTGTTATAGACTTGGAGCATGTCCTTCTTTCTTACATTATTAATTGTAATGTGTTTCAATACATCAATAAAACACAGGGAGGTAAAATGCAATTTTTGAAACTATAAGGACCTTTCATAAATATCTAATACTCTATTTAACTAACAGGTAGATAACCCAAATTAACAATTTACTAACAGGTAGATAACCTTTCATCAACCGGCTTGGATGCGCCATCAACAATTGAAGAACCCAAATTTTGGGGAAAAAATACAAAGTTACTGTTATTGGTAGTGGAAATTGGGGCAGTGTAGCTGCTAAGCTTATTGCATCTAATACCCTTAATCTTAATCACTTTAAGTAGTGTGAGGTCCTTTTTGTTTTTGTCAAAAGTAGTGTAAGGTCCAATAAATCGTGTTATCCATATAAACTGGGAAAGCTTTTCCAGAAAACACTAGTAGTGACAAGTCGACCATCATTAATTAATGAGTCCCGCATCATCTCGTGGAAGCATTTGTCCATTACACATTTGTATTCACACAAGATTGAGACTGAGATTAGTTAGTAATCAACAGATGCAGACCTTTGCATAAAAGCATATGAACATATCTTATTGGTGCATTGAAAATTACATACATTTTCTTTTGATATTTTAAAGTTGTCTTTTTTTTGGGGTCAAATTATTCAGTTCTTAGATTTCTTTTAAATTGCAAATTGGTCCCTTTTTTAAAAACAATACATTTTAGTCCTGCTTTATTTTTATATAATACTTTTCTAAAATTACATTCTAGTCCTTTTATTTTCATAAAAAACATTTTAAGTCAAATTATATTCCTATAACACTTTATTTAATTGCAAAATTGTCATTTATTTATTTTAAAAATATTTTTTGTCAAATAAGTTTCTTTAACATTTTTTTAAACTGAAATTTGGTCCTTATATTTTTAAACAAATATTTTAGGCCAAAAAAATATTTATTACATCCAATTTTTAATTTTATAATGATACTTTTAATTTTTTTAAATCCTAATAAACCCTAAATTTATTCAATCAGTTTTTTCATAATCTAGCATATAAATAGTGTCTAAACTAACATAAATCACACCCAAATAACACCACTTATTCTCGGATTTTAATATCAACCACAAAAAAAGGAAAACAATTCATGAAAATTATTCACATTTAATTATTTTCCATTTTAGCTACTAATATGTGTTAAAACTAACATAAACATCATCCTAAAACACTATATAATTTTCGGAATTAACAACAACATCAAAAAATAAAAAAACCAAAAAATTTGGGAAAAAACCTTGAAAATTATAACACAATTAGGTGTTGAAAAACTTACCTTGAATGATGAAATAGAAGCTATATTGATGTAGAATCCATGCCTATTTGATTCAGATTTAAACACAAAGAAAAAAAATTATGTTAGTTAAAAAATAGAGAATAAAATGTATTGAAATCATAAGAAAAAAGGGTAAAGAAGGCTAAAAACATGAATATATTACCTTCGGTGATGATGTTTAGGTGTTTCTAGCTTCAATCCTATCTTGGAATGGAAGAAATCGAGAGAGAGATGCGATTTTTGTGGAGTGTATAAGGAAAGTGAGAGTGAAAAGGCTCGGCAGAAGTACATATAGGACAATTGTTTTAGCGACTACATCACGTAGTCGCGAAAGATGAGGAAGGTAGTTGAGAAAAGAAAAACTGAGTGACACGTGTCGGTTATATGACCGACAAATGGGGTTTTCGCGACTACTAAGTAGTCGCTAAGCATTAAGATGTAACGCGTGTCCTTCCATTGGGTGGGAGAATGGACCGCCATTAATTTAATGAATATTAAATTCATGTTTAGCGACTACATAAGTAGTCGTGAAAAGCATCCCACTCTTTCCCGACTAGTTCATAAGTATGAACTAGTCACGAATGATATATATCATTAGCGACTAGTTCATACTTATGAACTAGGCGCGAATGACCTATGTAGTCGCGGATATTAATTTTTGTTAATTAATTAATAATGAACAATTTTAATTTCTAAGGAGCAATAAACTTAACATAATAAAATTCCAAACAATCAAAATCATAATCAAATTCCAAACAATCAAAAAAACATAATCAAATTCCAAACAATCAAAAACACGTAATCAAAATCCAAACAATAAAAACACTTGATCATAACAAATCCTCAAATATAACTACCAACTTGCAAAAAAAAACTAAACACTAAAGATATAATAGAACACTTCAGTCTGTCTCGTAACCGCTCGTGTCAACAACTTCCTCATCACTATCAACGTAGATTGGTTCCTCTACTTCATCATCGGCATACTCGTCCATCTTTTCGTCCAAAAACTCATCATATTCATCAATAAATAAATCTATATGCAATTGAGAAGGGTTAAATGGGATCTCCTCACCAGTTGTCAAGTGTAACTGTGAGTAATCTGTCTCGGTGTTCACCAAAGGGATCGTGATACTCTCGTTTTCAGTAGGTAGTGATTCTGCACCCCATAACTTCGGACTTCATCCATGTCTATAATTGATTTCCTAAACAACTTTCTAACCTTTTTGTGTTTTCCTTGAATTAATCTCATCAGTGTAAAACACTTTTTTGCTTGTGTTGCTAAGATGTATAGCTCTTCTCTCCAAAAAAACTAGACGTGCTAATAAAGGTTACCCCATTCTCTGTCTTCGCAGTAACTGTGTTATACCAATTACACTCGATTAACAGAAAAAAACAACCACTGTAAAATGTTACCTCTACAATCTTGACTAATTCACCGTAGTACAGTTTTTCTTCGTAGATGGTGCATACCCCGTAATCCTGAGTCACTCCCTTTTCACGAGTAACCCATTTAACACTATTCACAGCATAGGAATCGTACTTATAAACCGCACCACGAGACTTACTAGCCAATGAAATCATCTAATTAGTAGCAAACACAACACATCTGGATCTGTACTCTTCCCTGTATGGTGCCAAATCATATTTTCGACAGTGTGTCTCGAAGCATAAAGTCGCTGCAACCTTGGGGCAATCGGGAAATATCGGAGTTTCTTATGCGCTACTTTCTGACCCTTCTTCGGGTCCCATCTGGATATACTACATACTGGACACTTATCGAGGAACTCATTCTCCTTGTAAAATAAAGCACAATCGTTCACGCAAACATCGATGGTAGTGTACCCATACCTAAACTTTTTAACTTTTTGTTGCACTCCTCGTATGACTCGGGCAAGGTATGAGGCTTGGGAAACACGCGACACAAAAGATCAAGCAACTCGGTGAAAGATGTGTTAGTCCACTTGTTCTTCACCTTCACGTGCATTAGCTTCACAATTAAATTCAATGAACTCATTACTGTACAACCAGGGTATAACTCGGTCTCGAATTCCTCAAACATAGTTTCAAAACAGCCACGTGCTGAATTGTTCGAGTCCATCATCTGGGTGTCACCCGAACGACCACCATCCTCGTAATTAGGTCTCAAATCTTCATACAGATTCAACATTTTATTTTCAACATATCGAGTCTCGGGATTTTCATCGTTCTCACCATGCTTTGTCCAAATCTCATACGTGAATAAAAATCCAAATTGTAAAAGATGTGCCCTAACTTTGTCCACGTCAAACCGACGATAATTCGAACACCCATTACACGGGCAAAACAAAGTTTCTTTAAAATCACCTTTTTTTGAGCAAATTTGAGAAATTATTCTATCGCTTAACAAATTCACGCGAAACATGATGAACGGAATTAATCCAACTTTTATCAATACCTGAAGCCATCCTCTATTACCAATATAATCAACTACCAATATCAAAGAATACAAAATAGATATTTCATTTGTGCATTTATTTCTCATACAATACTACATCATATATATAGATCATATAAAATTAGAACACGTTTCTAACAACCTAGTAATACTATTTAGCATTAACTACACAATTGTAATCAAATAAAAGAAATTTGAAAAATATTTATAGAAGAAAAAATACCTAATTAATGGGCAAATTTAGATGGAGAATTGATAGTTAAGTAGGTCCCACGTTGTTGATTAGATCGGGAAAGCTTTTCCACATGTTGAGATAATATTTGATGATGTTTTGTGGGAAAAAATTGGGAGAGTTTTGAGAGAATAGTGGGGAAGTTATAAAATAATGGGTAATAGGGATTCCAATTCGCAGCTCATTGTAATAAATACGCTAGAAGCATTCGCGACTACATAAGTAGTCGCTAAAGATGTACAAGTAGTCGCTAATAACGACTACTTTTGTCGTCGTAAAATGTTAAACTTCATTAGCGACTACAAATGTCGGTGGAAAAAAATAATTAAAAAATAAAAAAAACTAGCGACTACGTATATAATATTAACGACTACACGGTGTAGTCGATAAAAACAAATGTTATTTACGACTATTTTTGTAGTCTGAGAAAGATGTAAAAACAAATGTTAGCTAATGCAAGACTCAAGTAACATTCTCAATCTTGCGTCTACTCATATTTACTTAACTTGCATCTTTATTTATTTGCATTAGCTAAACTAGTATTTTACTTTATTTTCACTTTAGTCCTTAAACAAAAACCCAACAAATATTTATCCATTTAGTTTTCGTGCCATATAACAATTATACTCACTTATTGCATAACATTTTAAGTCATATCCATTATGTCCCTGAGATCGAAATCCCGTTTATCAGATATTACTTGGACGACGCGTACACTTGCGGTACGTGTCTTTCCTTTTTATGGGTGTTATTTTATAACACACCAGGATTTCTAGAGTGTGATTGATTGGGATGGATCATAAGAATATGTAAAGGAAGCAAAAGTGGTGATACATGAAGTTTACATACAAGGAAAGCATTGCACCATGTTCCAGGAATTGATCATGCGAGGCAAGAGCCTCGAAGAGTATGTTTTCTTTCTTCCTTACCATTTCTTTATGTGCAATATCTATTCAATTTTAATTTTTATTGAGTATTTTCGAGTCGTGGGGACACGAATCATTTTTGAGTTGGGGGTGTGGGGATTCGTTGTCCCTCATCTCCATTTTTATGTGTTTTATGGTTTTTTTTAGGTAAAATTTAAATTTTTGAGAGAAAAGGATTAGATGTAGAGTGTGTTTAATAGCTTGAAAGCATAATCTTAGTAAGTTAATGATAGAAAGTAGTATGTTTATGAGCTGCTTTATTTTGTATGCTTTGAGTATTTACAGGATACACACATTAATGGTAAAGAAACGATTAGTTAGCAATGCGATAGAAAGTATGTTCGATCTCAGGGAGCCATGAGTAGTGTGTAGGCCGTAAGATCCAAGCTAGTTTATAAACCCATTTGATGAACGTGCTAAAGGTAAGAGAATGACGAAATTGCATAGTTTAGAAAGTGATTAAGGCGGTTCTTTGATAAGCCCCTAGTTGCCTTATAGCTTGATGTCCAAATTAATATTTCATATCCTTCTCAACCCCTTCTAGCCTTTCTAAATCCTTTTTATTAACCACATTATAAGACATATCCCTTTAAATTTTTGGACTTTCCCATATGACCCGCACTCGAATAGCGATGCATAGACAATTATTTTAGAGCTTGAGTTTAGGGTGGTGGGTCCACCATTATGGGAATTATTATTGGGTTGGAATGTTTGAGCTTATTAATTGTGCTCTGTTCTTTATTGATAATGGTTCACGGTGTATTATACTGTAACCTTTTGCCGGGTAAGAGTAAATGAAAAAGGCTGAAAAGCATGAAAAGAAAAGAAAGATTATGAGAAAAGAGATAGCATGATATCTCAACATCAAAAGGAGAGTAATAGCTATACAAAAGAAAAAAATGATATGAAAATAAAATATTTGGACCGGCAAAGTGGAATTTTTATGTGAACATCTTTATGCTTTAATTGGGTTATTGGGGATGCTACTTTGTGCATCAAGAAATTAATTGGGTTGAGTGAGAAACATTTTATGAGAGTAACTCAAGCTCTAGGGAGATTCGTTGATGGCTAGTGAGGGGAAAGCCAAAAGCTCACTCTAAATTATCCAGATATACTTATCATACCGTCCCTAAGCCAACATTACAACCTTAAAGACCTTTTAATTCTTTACTATGTAATCTAGAAGTGATTGAGCCAATAGAGAGTAGTTAAGTGGATCTTTGGATACTAGTGAAGTTCGATGAACAATCTATAGCCTCCTTGGTGAACTGAGTAAAGATCCTCTCCTTCTTACATTGTGAAGTTAATCTAATCTTGAATTCAAGCCGTGTTGATAGTGGATATGAAAAGTGTGCAGGTATGTAGTTTATCACTATTATTACATAATATTTTTTGAGTAGTTGCTTTATGTCTATTGTATATATTCTGCTATCTTCTTTTCCACTGTGCTTAATTGACTTAGGTGTGTATTTAGAGACTTCCCTTTGTTCTTATCTTTATTGTATCAAGACGATACAACTTCGAGTTGGGGGTCTGTGGGGATTCGTTGTCTTGATGTCTCCCCATTTGTGATGATTTAATCTTAGTTGGAGACATCATTTTAGGTGTTTTTGAAAGTCTAGTAGTCGATTTTTATATATGATATTGTATTATCTTATTTCAAGATGATGATTTATTATTTTTAAAGCATATTTGGTTTAATTTATTTATTGTGAAGCTTTAAAGATATATGAAAATTAATTAGATGCCAAATCAATTCCAGGAGATCAAGAAAAGAAGATATGGATTGAAATTGGAGATAAAGGAAAGAAAAGATAAGTATGGAAAGATAAAGTTGCAAAGTAAATATGAATTTCAGCAGCTACGTCCATTAAAGTGATCATAACTCAATATTAGCTAGGAATTTGGAAGAATGGTCTGAAGCAAAGTTGTAGAGCTTTCCGAGACGACCATTTTGATTATACAGAACGCGTCAATCGGAGTTGAAACGAAGAAGCTACGACCAAAACAAAACAACGGCAGATTATTACCTTTTCTATATTTTAGGGTTACGAATTTGAGTTCGACTAGAAGTCCAATTACTTGTCTTCCACTCCAAGAAAACGTGTTAGGGCTACCTAGACCCCTATATATACACCCTTAAACCTTTGTCAACATATCCTTGCCTCCCACAACTAGTTCTTAAGTTTTATTTATCATTAGAGTTATCATTAGAGTATTCAAGAGAGCAAAATGACATGCATGTATCTTTATTTTAGTTTTATTCCCTCAGGTATAAACTAATTTTCCCATAGCGTTGGTTTTGCATTATGTATAATCTATGAATTGTATTTTCTTTCTATCTAAGTTTCTTTGGGAATTATATGTTTTAAATTGATTCTAGCTACTTAACCATATATTTGTTTTATGTGCTTTGATTTATTGTCTGTCTTAGACCTGATCACTTTAGGGTTTTGCTAATAGTAGTTAGATGGTCACCCGGGAGGGGTGTATAATTATTGAAACACCACATAAACGTCTAGTGTACGGAATTAATCCTGACAAGATTTGCCTAACTAGATAGTAATTAGGGTTTATTTTAATAACCAATCATCATTAGTAGTCCAGTCTCATCTCGGAACCTAGTAGCGCAGGAACACCTTATTTGAGTCCCCTCGTGATTGTGAGGTCGCCACCTTAATTCGATCTACGGGGATAGGGGGTATTTAGAATCCTGACTACTTATCTAAGAGCTATTATCACCCTTATAAACTGAACTGATAGAAAGAATAGAAGGATTAGTGCGTACTAGCAAAACCTAAGCTATATTCTCTCATCTTATTTCTCCTATTTAATTATTTATCTTTTAATTTATTAAGTTGTTAATCTCATCTCTCAATCAGTCATATTTATTTTCTGTCTTTTACTTATAAATTGATACTCTAATTTGTTTTTCCATTCGTTTAACACACTTAAGTCCCTGAGGAACGAATCTTCTTATCATTAAAACTTGTATACGTCCTGTAATACATGCAGTACTGTGCTAGTCTAGGGTTCTTATTTGTGTTATTTATACTATTATTTTATCACACCCTAGGCGACACCACCCACCTCGGGCTTGGTAAGCATCAACAAAGTGCTTATGAATTTTAGGATCTTTTCAAACTCTTCTTGGCGCTTACTTGTCCACTCAAAATTCTTGGGCCTTCTTAATGTCTTGAACCATGACCCCGACTTTTCAACAGATTTTGACATGAACCAACTTAAGTCCACCACCTCACCCGTCAATGCTTGTAAGAATGACTTGTTTAATCGGGATTAGATTCGATCCATCTATGACTGACTATAAAGCTAGGAATTTTCCCAAAGGTACATTTGTATGGACTAAGATTTAAGCCGACCTTACACATTGTGTCAAAAGTTCTGGCTAAGTCCTTTAGATGTGTTTTAAGATGATGCTCTCTTTACTAGATTTTCATTTCTATATATTTCCATATTTCTTCCTATTTTATGTTTAGAGTAAATACCCATTTTACCCCCTATACCATGGCCCTATTGACTATTTTATGTTTTTTGACAATGCAACTATACTAAGTTTTCGTGACTCGTTACCCCATGTTTCCCCAGTTAACAGAATCCATGTACTTTTCATGACTATTTACCCCTTATACGAAAATTTACGAAAACTTAGTATAGGAGGTAAATAGTCACAATCAGGAGGTAGGTAGTTAATCGGGACATAGTACAAGGGGTAAAAGCTCTATTAGTCTTATGTTTAAATACTTTATTTACCATGTGTTGGTAGGTTGATCCCGCATTTTTTAACGCAAATGGAATGAATTTGTAACAATACAAGCCTAGATCAGTGAAAAGTGTCATTTTTTTCTTCATCTTGTTTTGCCATTAGGATTTGTTTGTAACCTTTAAAGAGATCCATAAACGACATGTGTTTATGTCCTTCCTTAGTATCCATGAACTAAACTATCTTTGGGAGATAAAATTTATCATTCATGCAAGATTTATTTAGATTCGTATAATCAAAATACATTCTCTAGGAACTGTCAGGATTTGGTAAGAGCACGGGATTAGCAATACATTCTAGAGAGGTAGCATCTCGTATATGATATGTATCTAACAGTCGACGAACTTACTTTCAAATTACTAAATTTACTACCTTGAATTGTTTCTTTTCTTTAGTATTATCGTCTTAGCTATCGCATGGGCATTTAGAAATGTTTTGATATACTCTGATATATTTCTACCATATCCATAGTAGTCTAAGTGTATATATATTTATACTCTTCAAGTTTATCTCGGAAGGCAACTCTCTACGGTCCTTCTAATGTTTCTCTCTAGTCTTGATCGTGTTATTTATTCTACATATTGGCTCTTATTTAACTTTCTCCACTAGAATTGGTTTTGCTACCAGACCATTTCCCATCAGGACATCTATCATGAAATATTAATGAGATCAGAACTCGTTCCTACAGACGGTCCAAATTGATAAAACAAAAATAACACCTCTTATCGATCTATCCACATAATAGAGCGATCTGAGACCATATCCAAAATGATAGAGAATGAGAAGTATCAGCAAAGAGTGAGATGTAATCGAACTAAAGAATAAGAAGGTGAATCTCGATGAGAATAGCGTACCTTGCTACCAATCACCGTCGTAAAGCTATCTATTGACCATGTCAAGGCTTTAGTTGCGTTACCGAGACTTCCTAAAACCATACTAGGTTAGGGCCAAAGGGTGGTGTGTTTCCGATGGTACTCCGATACCCAACATTAGTAATGTGGCTAGTATATATTCTTACGACCTTATGTAGGTGCCATAAATATTTATTCGATTGTATCACAACCACAACCATTTTAACAGAGAGACGAAGTGTACCCAAATCTGTTACCGAATGAGGTATTTATAGATGTCGCAAGCACGTGGAGAGCTAGCGTGTTGTGTAGTATTATTCAATGGCGAGTGAGCAATTTAGCACGTTACAAGACCTGAACTGTAATAGAGCCCCAAGGTCGGTCGTGACATTTCCGGGGCCCAAAGCAAACTTTTAAAACATAGGCCCCTCAAAAAATCTTATGTGTATTACAAATGATTTTTTTTACTTACCTTAATTAAACAATTATTTTTTAAAATCAAAAAAAGCCAGACTAGCATTTTTGTTTTGAGTTAGGACCGAAATTGATTCTTTTAAAAAAATAATAATACTATATATGCAAAAAAATTAAGAGGCCCTAAAAGATATAAAAATTGGGGGGCCAAGGTCATGGCCTCTCTCTTTTTCTTTTTTTTTGTCGTTAATTGAAATCAATTACAATACTGTTTCAAAAGATTAGTACAAAATATAATATTTTCTTCTACACTATTCGAGCTTTCCACTGGTATTTCTCCCATTTTCCTAGCGCACTTTGCATATTTATCAGCTAATATGTTTCTATCTCTTCTGATGTGTTCTACTTTCCATTTCGGATATCTTGCTGCCCATTTCCAAATTATCTCGATTATCGGTTTAATCTTCCAGTCAATACTTTGTTCTTTGTTAATACTCTGGACAATTTCCAGGTTGTCCGTGTAAAAGCAAGTTTTTTCTATTTTTAGAGAATCTGTGTCTTTCATAGCCTGAAGGATAACCCATGACTCACCTTCCTTCGCACTCTTAAATATGCCTCTTCTATACTTTTTTCGGGTAACATCTCCTTCCCGATTAATCGCGATAGATGCTATTCCACTCCATTCACTGTTACTAACAAATGATGCATCAGTGTACCAAGAAAAGTCAAACTCTTCCATGTCCTTTTTCTCTTCCTTTCTATTTTTATCTTCTAGTTTTCTTATATTCTCACCCCCGTTCTCATGATTTTGACCATTTTTGAATAATCTAACTATAAGGATATTTGAGTTGTCAATAATCTCGGATACGTTCCATTCTTTTCTTTCAAATAGCCCTTTCATTCTTGCTTTCCAGATATGCCATACATGTACAATTAAATTACTTATTACCCATCGTTTGTCATGTCCATTCTCCGAGAAACTTTTAACAATATTCATAAACCACTCGCTGAATTTTAAATTTTCGTCAAAGTTTACCTTTATCTGAAGCGTTGATTGAGCCCATACTGCCATACTTAAGGGACATTGAATAAAAAGATGCTCTATTGTTTCCTCCTTGTGTTCACACAATTCGCATAATGCCGATTTAGCGCACTTCCTTTTTTTCAGATTCTTTTTTGTAGGTATTGCATCATTACATAGTTTCCAAACAAAGTTCCTCATTCTCGTCGGTACGTTTGACCTCCACACCGTTGCCCACATTGATGTTTCATTACATGCTTCTCCAATTCTTGATGGCTGTGCTTCGAGATTTACTTCATCGTTTACCAAAACGTGATATCCTGACTTTGTCTTATATTCCCCATCTCGTGAATTTGGCCAAATTAGCTTGTCATCTTTATCAATTCCTAGTAATGGAATATTAACCACCTCCTTTTTTTCCCGTTCATTACAAATTAGATCAACAAGATTCTCATTCCATCCAGTACATCCATTATTGAATAATTCAGCAACTTTATTTATTGGTAGCCACTCACATTTATCTATCTTCATTCCCGGACCAATCCAAGCATCTTCCCACACATTAGCAGTTAAACCATTTCCAATTTGCCAACAACATTCATTTCTAAGGAATTGTACCCCTTTCATGATACTAGCCCAACTCCATGACCTTTTAGCTTTCAGCTTAGCATTCCATATCTCCGTCTTCGGGTGGTAGATTCCTTTAAGCACTTTTGCAACTAGAGACTCTGGATTTTTTATAATCTTCCATGCTTGTCTAGCCAACATTGCAATGTTCATTTTATGAAAATCTCTGAATCCTAATCCCCCTATTCTTTTTTACCTTGAAACCCGTTTCCATGATACCCAATGAATTTTTTTCTTATCCATCGAATCCCAATAAAAATTAGACACAATACTAGATAATTTCTTGCATAAAGCCTTTGGAAATTCGAGAATAGACACTGCATAATTTGGGATTGCTTGTATTACCGCTTTAATCAAAACTTCTTTCCCACCTTCGGATAGATATTTTGAAGTCCAATTAGAGGCCTTACTAATTATTCTATCTTTGATGTAATTTAAATTTTCCATTTTCGATCTCTTCAATGTTAGAGGTAGGCCAAGATACTTTCCAAGTGAATTGGTACTGGAGATTCCCATAATACCTTCGAGTTCTTTCTTTTTGCATTCCTCTATTCCTTTACTAAAAAGAATCGATGATTTACTGTAGTTGACTTCTTGACCCGATTCTTGACAATATTTTTCAATAATTTCCTTAAAATTCTCAAATTCCTCCCTTGTAGCTTCCACAAAAATAAGGCATCATCCGCAAATAGTAAGTGTGTTAGGTTCGGACAGTTCCTCGTGATTCTTAAACCATTTAGTTGTCCCGCCTCGCTATAAGATTCCAAAGTATAAATTAGGGCTTCCGTCATTATAGAAAATAAAAGAGGCGACAATGTGTCGCCTTGTCTAATACCCCTTTCTGGTAAATAATTTCCAAGTCTTTCTCCATCGATTTTAATTTGTAAACTAGTTGTTGATATGCACTTATAGATTAAAGTTCTCCATTTCTCACAAAAACCCAATTTTTCTAGCACCTTCATCAGAAATCCCCAATCAGCTCTATCATATGCTTTCGCCATGTCAACTTTGATTGCCGCATAGTGTTTTTTTGATCTCCTCTTGCTATTTAAAAAGAAAGATACCTCCTGCGCAATAATTATATTATCTTGAATATTCCTCCCTTTAATAAACGCCGATTGAGTTGGCGATATAATCTTATCCATCATAGGTTGTAGCCTAATGGCTAGTATCTTTCGGTTTATCCTGAATTTCTCCTTTTGGTATAAGCGTAATTATTGTCTCGTTTATCTCCCGTAGGTCACACTTTAATTCAAAAATATCCTTCACTATTCTGACAACGTCATCTTTTATTATTTCCCAATATTCATGATAAAATCTCCCCGTTAGTCCATCTGGACCTGGGGCCTTTGTTCCCGATATGCTGAAAACTGCTTCCTTGATCTCCTCGTAATCTGGTACTCTACTTAGCTCTTCATTCATTTCACTAGATATTTTTGTAGGTATAAGGTTGGTAATCTCTTCATCATATATTTTATCCTCTTTTTTGAATAGTTTGATATAGAAATCTTGAAAAAATCTTTTAACCTCCTCTAGGTCATCTACCCACATATCATCTTCATTTTTAATAGCCACTATCCTATTAATATTTCTTCTAACTTTTGTGAGGTTGTGAAAATATGTCGTGTTTTTATCTCCGTATTTGATGTGTTGGCCTCTTGATTTTTCTGCCCAATATTTTTCTTCATTTACCCATAGCTCTTCCATCTCATTTTTAATTTCATTCACTTTTTCTAATATTTCTTGTCTAGGTTCTTCTCCTTGTAGTACTTCTAACTTAGCTTGTAATTCATTGATTCTTTTTTTACTATTAAAGTTTATGTTTTTACTCCACCTAGTTAGGGATTTACATGTTTTTTCTTTGCATTTTTGAAACTTTTCAATAGGATCCTCTATGTTTTTGCAAGACCAAGCACTTTTGATTACACTTATACATTCTTCATTCTCGATCCACCTTGAATCAAAGAGAAAATAATTTTGTTTTTTGGCGCCCCTAATGTCTTTTTCCAAAATGAGAGGTGAGTGGTCCAACCCTACTGCTGGGGGAACCTTGATAATTGCGTTTGGAAACATCTCAAAAAAATAACATTCGCTAAACCTCTATCTAATTTTTATTTAACATTTTCTTTACCTTCTCTATTGTTGTTCCAAGTGAAAAAACATCCTTTCGATTCTACTTCAATTAGGCTATTATCCATGATGAATTTATTGAATTTCATAATACGATTAAGGTTAGCTTGTTGTTTACCTTGTTTCTCCTCAAATCTTGCAACTTCATTGAAATCACCCATCATCAAAACAGCTTTGTCGTGTGTTTTCATCCATTTAGTTAGTTCCAGCCAAATGTTTTCTCTACATAGTTCATCACATGGTGCATAGACAAACACTAGGTACCATAGTCTATTACATACTTCTTCCACTTCACATATTACAAAGGATAAACACGAGAACTTAATGCTTAACTTGTTATTTTCTTTCCAGGCCACTATGATCCCACCTGACTTAGACGAGGAGCCAATGGGATCAATGATATGGCTGTACTTGAAAGACTCTAACACCTTCACTGACTTAGCATTATATTTCTTTAATTTAGACTCCACTAGACACATTACAGACACATTAAATCTAGATAGAAGGGACTTTAAACTAAACTTTGTCAAGGTTGCCCTAACACCTTGACAATTCCACATCATAATACTATCCATTAAAAGCATTCAAGTTGAACCTGCCATCATCTCCTTGAAAGTTGTTGATGAAGCCACTTCTCACAGGTGGTACCTCGGAAGTTGCACCATCATTCGAGTCCCCCACACTTCCACCATCTATCTCAAAATGTCTATCACATGGTATTCCTTTGCAGAAGTAGAGCTTGCCATTTCTTGCATTACCATTATCCAGATTAAGCTGTTGGTTTGGGTAAAGTTCTTCCTTGATCATGAACTCATGCTTAACATCACTGAGGCAATCATACAAGTCATCCATAAACATTTGTATTTCTCCAATCTTTTTCCCCATGCGTTCTTCTTCTTGTTTCCTTCTCTTGGTTACAAAGATTTCATTTTCCCTAACTTCAGCCATCTTTCTCTTGTTATTTTCAGCCATATTCCATGGTATAAAGCCTTCATTAAACTGATTAGTTCTCTTGGTTGCATAGGACTCAGTAATATTTTGTCCATTCCAAATCATCATCTCCTGATTATTATTCATTTTCTGACCGCCATTGTGATCAACATCTGGTACAACAGCTACTTCACTTGTTCCATTCTCCATTTGGTTAGCTTTTCCATCAAACTTGAATTTAGTCCTCCTTTCTCGATCAACACTTGACTCAATGACTATAGCCTTGCCTTTGACTTGAAATCCAATCTCTTGATCACCACTTCCTTTAGCAGTTACATAGCCATGTGTCATAAATTTTTTATACAACTCATCTATATTCAAAGCTTTCCCATTTATCAGTTCTTTTACACTTTCACTGTTAACAATCAAACTTTTCCCAGTATCTGCCCATTCATTCTGGAATGCTCTGTATAAACCTGGAAACTTTGTAGAGGATATCTCAAATGGCTCATCAGGAAGCTCAATTCCATTTGTGATATCCCCAAGAAGACCTGTGTTCTCTCGCTTTCTCTTGCTTGACTCTCCACCATCTTTTTTCTTCTTTTTACTCCCTTTGTCTTCAGTAGCTTGCACAGGTATTTGAATAGTTCCAACATTAAAAGTTTGAACATTACCAACTGAACCTCCTTGCTGAGAATCCCTGTCTGTATCTTCATCGTCACCATCAAACCTCCGAAATGGATAGAACCTGATAATCTCATCAAATACACCCCATCTGTCGCGTTTTCTAATGACATAGAGGGGTTTGTTTTCACTTTTTATTGACATTTCTTTAGTCCAATTAGTGTATTTAAAAGAGTTGTCATTCCACCTCGGTTTTACAATGCAAGTAGAGCATGCATTTCTATTGTGTCCCAAAACCCCACAGTTAAAACAGTACAAACCGATATTTTCATACACAAAAGCTACCCACGCAGGTCCCTCAAATTGTTCCACATACACCCCAGTTTTTAGAGCTTTTCTAGTGTCAAATTTAACTCTAAACCTAATTACATCCTGGTTATCATTATCAATTACTGGATGGTCTATTTCAGTGACCTCTCCAATAAAATTTCCAAGTGTTTCAATAGTATCAATAGTACACTGAAAGCTAGCAAGCCCATATACTCTAATCCAAGCAAAAGAGTTGATAAGATCAAGATTAGTTACCTTTTCCCCATCATTATGCCACACTATTATCACATGCAGTGATTGTACTAGGCAAGGCCTGATGAAGAAAATCCTGTTTGCTTCCTCCTCTTCATCAAGTGTAAGCTTGAAGGTGTTTGGAGAAGTTTCTTCAAAGATTATTCTACACCTAATATTCCAGTTGTCCAGGACAGCCTTCCTAAACACCGGTAGTGGTATGATCCTTTCTGATACGATTTTCGCCACTAAATTGTATTCAGGAGCAATTGGTTTGACAACTGCCGCTTTTGACGAGAGGGAGAGAACCACAAATTTTTCAAGATTTTCTTCAGTTATCTTAGCCATTGGCAGGGCATGGTTGGATTTTGTAGCCATTGTTTTGTAGAGAAACTTTAAATTGCAGAGGTTTTGCAGGTGTTTATTAATGAACTGCAACTTAATCTTCCGTATATATAGGAGCCAAAGAGACTCCTCGACTCCCAGTTTATTATCTTCATTGCATGTCTTGCAGCTTAATTTGGACACACGTTCAAATGCTGTCTTGAGATTCGCATGATGAGATATAATAATATTTGGAAAGATACCGATAGCAGCTATTAACCCCTTTTTGATTATTCTTACACCTTTATCACCACATATAATACCTGAATCGTTACTCAATAGTCTATTAAGCAAATCCCACCTAGGTTTATTCTTCTCGAGAAACGAGTAGCGTGCTCTCACACGCCGTTTTTTTGTATAATCGAGGTTAATGTTATCATTCATATTAAATAGAAGATCGGTTATTGAACAGACATCCATAACGCAGATAATCCATATATTATACTCGTACCTTAGCTGGTTTAAAGAGGCCCAAGTCCAAATAGAGTCCATTAAAGCCATTAAACCTTCCGCCCATAATTGTTTGATCCCCTTGAACTGGATTAGAATCATATTAATCAGCACCTTAATTCCAATCCAAATAATCCAAAGATAGATTTTCAAAAACATATTTGAAGTTCAGATTGGGCTCTGCATGTGTATGCATGTGCCAAATTCCCCTTCCGCTCTATCTCTATAAGACCCGAAGACAACCTTCTTGCAGAGAAGCCCATCACAGTGATATTCAGCTTCCACCAAATCATCAACGAGTGTTAGCAACCAGAAAGAAACCCAAATTATTTGATAACCCATTATAAGATGGGTAATTTGAAACAAAATCAAAGTACCCAATTTGGAACCAGTTACACTATAAACCGGAACTTCAAATTATTTGAGGACCAGAGAGATGTTTGTAGCAGTAGAGGTTGAAAGGAATAAAAGGGAAAGTTAATTGTTAATTTGATAGCAGACGAAATAGGAAGAAATTAGAAGGGAAAGGTTGTGAAAATCGGTTTTTTGATCTCTACAGTAGTTGTTTTAGGAGAGAGAGAAATTATCCCTTTTTTGTTAACATATGATCTCCTGATTCTATGGTCATGGCCTCTCTCAGGCTCGGCCGTGTATAGTCCCATCACCATCTGACCCAGTAGTTACCCTCGTATTAGACAATTCAAAAGCCTACTTCTCACTATTTGCAGAAATCTTTCGATTTTTACATATTTACATCATAATAATTGAATTTAATTATATATAATACCTACAATATTTCTATTTCAATGGTTGTTTTACATGTTTTACGAAATTAGTTTTTCAAATTTTTTAAACGATGTCAGATTTTGCTTATAATATATGTTTTTTTGTGTATATTACATCTTCTAATAACAAACAACATTTCATTTAGTATTCATTTTGTAAATATAGGCATAAATTTTTACTATTTTTTATTCCCTAAACATTCAAATAATTACATGTTAGAATTGACATTTTTATATCATTTTATTGATAAAACATTGATATGAACAATGTATTATTAATATCTCTTTTAAAATGTAGTTTTCTATCACTTTTTTGTCACCAGACATGATTGTCTATATGACAATTACATTCTTAATGTTTTTTTAGCCAATATAACACGAAACTAGTCTTACATTTGAATTTTTTTTTTTTGTCAAAGAACTACAATCAATTATGAGATTATTACCCAAGGGGTCTTGAACACACCACCCCGGGACCTAACAAGACCGGCTAGATTAACTCTTCTAACTAAAGGCCACAAACATAAATTAACACTATAAGCTAAAATTCCAATTACCTTTTTACCCCTTTTTGTTTTTATTTCCTACATATATTAGTTTTTATTCAGAACAATTTTCAAATCCCTAAATCACGTTCTCTCTCCTCTCTCTTTTCTCTCTCTTTACTGTTTTCTCTTTCTCCCTCACGTTGAAGAAAACTCAATCCATTGCTAAAAAAGAATGGCTTAATCCGGTGATGCAGCTTCTGTGAAGACTGCTCGTGGTTAAAGCTCCGCGGCTACAAAGATTTTTCGTGAAACCAACGCCGGTGATGCAGCTCGTTGGAGAGCCGCCGCTGGAGATCCAGATCCGGCCATGGAGTTCACGAGCTCCGCTCCGTTCGAGTCTGGTTCGAGTTTAGATCTGGATAGTGCCATGGTCTTCCACTGACATGAGTTTAGATCCAACTCGCGATCTGGTTCGAGAGATCTGCTATAAACATGTGTTCTTTGTTCTCAGATTTTTTAATACATTTTTTTATACAACAATGTGTTCACATATTACTTGAGCTTTGATGATGTATTGTGCAAACTAAAACCAAATCTTCTGTTTCAATCGAAAAAATTTGCTCTATACAAAAAGGTGAGATAATCAAGTGTGGACATAAAAGTGTAATTAATCTCAATTTTCCATTAAATTAGATTGGAAAAGAACAAGAAAGAATTGTGATCACTAGTAAATCTTTTTAGAGCTGCACATGGAAAAGCATCAAGCCAAATCCTTTTTCATTTGCTGAGTATGAGTCATGCGATTCTTTTTTAATTTTGCTCAACAATTTGTTTCCTTTTTCTTTTGTTGACTAACACGTAAGAACAATTTTCTTTTGTTAACTGCCGCCGTGTAGGTTTGATATACATGTTGTTCTGTATAATTTTTTTCTTTTTTCTTTTTCTTTTTTGTTGAGTTGAACAGATTAATTTTCTCGATGCTCAGCAAAGTTACTGAGCATGCTCAGCAAAGTTACTGAGCAAACGAGCATGCTCAGTAAAGCGGCTCAATAAAAAATTCGAATAATAAGCAAAAAAAATTGATACTCAATACTTTTTCTATGCTCAGTACTTTATGCTCAGTACTTTTTTCACGCTCAGTACTTTATGCTCAGTACTTTTCCATGCTCAGTACTTTATGCACAATACTTTATGCTCAGTACTTTATCCGGCGGTGGTCGGTGGTGGTCGGCGGTGGTCGGTGGCCGGAGGTCGGAGCTGGAATTATTAATAGTTAATGACAGAGGAGAGAGAAATCTTAATAAAGGAGGAGAGAGATTAATGATAATGGAGGAGAGAGAGTAATAATAATGGAGGAAAGAGAAGAATCTATTTTTTTGTCTTATATACACTATAAGGGTAGTAAAGGTATTTGTCAATTTTGATGCCTCTAAGTAGAACAGAGAATCCACTTGATTCCTATATGGCTATAAGATGGTCCCCAAGACCCCTTGGGTAATTCACCCATCAATTATTCTTTGATAGTTGTTCTCATGGAGCATTTCACAACTGATAATGACTATGAATTAGAATTATATATATCGAAAATAAATTTCAAAAATATTTAAAATATCAATAAAAATAAATACATCCACTTAGTAAAAATTTGTAAATACCAACATTAGAAAAACCTGATTTGCATTCCTTAAATGATTGTCATTCACATTTTATAGATATATATTACTTGTCAATTGCGAATGTTAATATTAAATTTTACGGATGCAATCTATAGTACATCGACAATTGCTACTATTTGGTATCAGTCTCGGTAAGCATACACAATTTCGAGGATTCAAAATTGGAATGAAATTTAAGGCTGCCTCTGTGCATTGACCTTCTGAAACACGCGCGTCAGTGTTGCATATAAATCCTGTAAAAAAGGTTGTAGTTGTAGTGCATCCTGAAATTTTGAGAAGAAAAAATTTAGTTTCGCATATAAAGAACAAAAAAAAATTCACATATATATACTTATAGAAAATTATAAAAAAAAATATGTTAATTACAAAAATATATACTAACCATTGGAAAAAGAAAATTGACATAAAACAAATAGACAAAGAAGAGCAAACAATGGAAATGGGAGTTTAATATTCCTTGAATCCATTGTTTTGTAAGAGAATTGTATAGAACATAGCTTGTAATTGTTGTTACCAGTGTTATGTATATTGACAGGTTCCAAAGTTATATCTCCAATATTGCAACACGAGTATGAAAAGTCAACATTAAAAGAAATACTCCCCCGTCCATCAATGCTGTCCATTTAAGAATTTTTTTTACCAATTTTAACCTTATTTAATATTTAAAATATTATCATCATTAAATTATTTTATTTAGTTGGTTGAGGATAGTTTAGTAAAAATAGAAGGAATTAATTATTGTTCTTATCTTTGTAAAAAAAAGTATGACAAATATTAATGGACGGGGGAGTAAATAGTAGAGTAATGATATTTATCACCCTTTTTTGGTTCACCTTTATATTACCTCCTATGTAGAGGTTTTAAACACCAATCACTGAGTTTCTCTTTCCTAATTACTTTTTTTCTTTTCTTGATTTAATGACACATAAGGGGTGATATAAGCGTGAACGAAAAAGGGGTGACAAATATCATTACTCTAGAAGAGTAATGATATTTGTCACTCTTTTTTGGTTCACCTTTATATCACCTCCTATGTAGAGGTTTTAAACACCAATCACTGAGTTTCTCTTTCCTAATTACTTTTTTTCTTTTCTTGATTTAATGACACATAAGGGGTGATATAAGCGTGAACGAAAAAGGGGTGACAAATATAATTTCTTGATTTACACTAATACCTTCCTCAATAATGCAATATCAACTAAAAATAACTAACTAAACTAAAATATAACTACATAAAATACTATGGGATGTCTCGGTTGAGCATTGATGAAATGGGTACCTTTATCACTGATGAGAATCCGTGGCGTACCATGTCTTGAAAAGATGTTTGTTTTTAAGAATTTAATCACCGTTTGAGCATCGTTCTTTGGTGTTGCCACTGCTTCTACCCATTTTGATACATAATCTACTGCAAGCAAAATATAAAGATTTCCATGGGAAGTAATGAAAGGTCCCATGAAATCTATTCCCCATACATCAAAGATTTTGACTTCTAGAATTTTGTTAAGCGGCATCGCGTCCCTTTTTGATATATTACCAGTGAACTGGCATCTTTGACTTGACTGGACAAAACGATGACAATCTTTGTGTAGGGTAGGCCAATAGAACCCGGATTGAACAATTTTAGCTGCAGTTCTATCGCCTTTAAAGTGACCTCCATATGGCGAACTATGACAGCTTGCTATAATCTTATCAACTTCGCCTTCATGGACACATCTTCTAACTACTTGGTCACTACAAATTTTCCAGAGGTACGGTTCATCCCAGTAGTATTGTTTAGCCTGGTGAGATAATCTTTGTCTTTGTTGTGGATGGATATCCTTGGTGAATACACCACTCACGATGAGGTTGACTAGATCTGCATACCATGGCACAAACGTATCTTTAATAGAAAAAAGTTGTTCGTCAGGGAATACCTCTTTAACCAGTAATGGTTCCTTGTTCGCATCAGATCCTTCGAGCCTTGATAAATGATCAGCAACTTGATTCTTGCATCCCTTTCGATCTCGAATGTCTATGTCGAACTCTTGAAGCAACAGTATCCATCTAATAAGACGCGGCTTAGCATCCTTTTTCTCCATAAGGTATCTGATAGCTAAATGGTCCGTGTATACAACACTTTTCTTCCCAATCAGATAGGAACGAAATTTATCAAAAGCATATACTACGGCCAACATCTCTTTCTCCGTCACTGTATAGTTCATCTGGGCAGCGTTGAAAGTCTTACTTGCATAATAAATCGTGTGAAATAACTTGTCTTTCCTCTGCCCCAACACAACACCCATAGTGTGATCACTAGCATCGCACATAAGTTCAAATGGAGCTTTCCAATCAGGAGGTATAACAATAAGTGTGGAGATCAGTTTCTCCTTAATCGTAAAAAACGCTTGAAGACATTCGTCAGTAAAGTTGAACGGAGTATCCTTTTCGAGCAAAGAACAAAGCAGTTTGGCGATCTTGGAGAAATCTTTAATAAATCTTCGATAAAATCCTGCGTGACCCAAGAAACTTCTCACTCCTTTGACAGAAACTAGAGGTGGTAATGTTTTGATAACTTCAATTTTAGCACGATCAACCTCCATTCCTGCCTTCGAAACTTTATGTACCAACACAATTCCCTCTTGAACCATGAAGTGGCATTTTTCCCAATTAAGCACAAGATCTTTTTCTTTACATCTCACAAGGACTTTCTCAAGATTATTCAAACAATCATCAAAACTATCTCCAAACACCGAAAAATCATCCATAAAAACCTCCAAGTATTTATCAATCATGTCCCAAAATATAGCCATCATGCACCTCTGGAACGTGGCAGGTGCATTATATAAACCAAACGGCATCCTCCTAGAAGCAAAGGTGCCAAACGGACAAGTAAAAGCTGCTTAGTGTTGATCAAGGGGATCCACACAAATCTGATTATAACTCAAATATCCGTCAAGGAAACAATAATACTCTCTCCCTGCGAGTTTGTCTAGCATTTGATCAATGAATGGTAGCGGGAAGTTGTTGGCATATAGTCTCCCTTAATAGGTTGTTTTAATGTAACAAATCCTCTTATGATTAGTTTGCTAATTATTCTTGTTATTTTCATCCTAACTTGCACTATTATTCATCAAAAACACTTTTCATACCATTCTTATTATATCTCTTTACATTCACTTCAATTCATATCTTTATGTACTTTGAGATATAGCTTTAATGATCAACTACAATGTTTATAAGAATGATGTTATCTACAACTTTCGTGAAGAAGATTTATTGATCCGAGCATCATAGCATAAGTCAAATTCTTTCAAAGATACTTGGCGCGGTACACCGGACCAAAGGCGCGGTACACCGGACCAAGAATGCGGACCAGTGCGCGGTGCATTGGCTAGCCCGTCAGAGAGTTAGAAAATCTAACCGTTGAGGTGCGGTACACCGCACGATACTTGCGGTACACCGCAAGAGAGGTTTTTCTGCACAAAAGTTAAGTCATAAGGAATATATCCGTTGGGAGATTAATAGATCCGTTGGACTCAAGCCTTATGACCGTTGGAAGCTATTTTCTGCTATAAATTGAAGCTCTTTGAAGGCTACAAACACACCAACTAATTACAAACATTAAGGATCTTAATTGTTATCATTCAAGAAGGTGTCAAGAGCTATACATAGTCAAAATCAATCTTAGTGAGCTTATAAGTCCTTTCAAGGAGTTAATCAAATAAGCCACAAGGTTCTATCTACTCAAGAGGAGTTTACAAGCTATATAGTTCATATCCACTCTTTTAGGAGTTTAGTTACAAGCTTTTATAAGCAACCCTTTAAACACTTTGTTTCTATCCTCTTAAGTCTAGGTCTTGTAATAGATAGATTAAGAGAGAATTCAAGTATAGGGAGTATACTTGGTATCCTTGTGTTGTGATTACACAAGTGTTTGTCCTTCGTGTTATCGAAGAGGTTGTAAGGGTTATTGTGTTCTCGACCCGGTTAAGAGAGACACGGGAGCTTAGTGAAAAGCTTGAAATCCTAAGGAGGCTTCCTTAGGTAGTGGATGTAGGGAAACCGAACCACTATAAATCGCGTGTATCTTTCTATCCCTACTCTATTTACTTTCCGCACTTTATATGTTTGATAATATGCTAGCATGATTATTGTGATATTAATTATCTAGTTTATCTATCATATAGTCTTCTAGAGTAGTAAGATATTAGATTGTCGATTTAATTGTTATACTTATATATCGAACCTCTAACCTATCCTTTGCATGATCCTATAAGTGTTTGATATATTTAGTTGACTTAGAAGTTTTCACTTAAACTTATAATTGTCCAAAAGATTTTTAATTAGGCATTAATCTTATTAGTAATCCTATTCACCCCCCTCTAGGACTTTCAATTGGTATCAGAGCCTAACTCTACGTGAATTGCTTAATCGTTAGTAGAGTAAACGATATGGAATTTAATCTTTTGGAAAAGTCGTCTTCTACTCGATCTCCACTTTTTGTAGGTACTTACTATTTTGCTTGGAGAACAAAAATGGAGGAATTTATCAAAGCCGAAGATCCCGATCAATGGAGAATTGTTATGGAAGGGCCATTCGTTCCATATAAAGAGGAATTAAATGAAGCGGGAGTTCTTAAGCTAAATCAAGAAGAAAAAGATTTTGATGAACTCACCATTGAGGAAAAGGCTAAGCTCACTCAAAATGCAAAACCAATGTACACGCTACTTCGTGGAATTTCCGAAGAAATTTTTTCACAAATGTTAGATTGTAAATCCGCAAAAGAGCTTTGGAATCATTTGGAGTTTCTATATGGAATTGTCGAAAATGATGAAGAAAAAGAAACCTTAATCCATGATGAATCTCATGACAATCCTAAACCAAACCATGAGGTAGCCATCTATCCTAACTCTTTATCTCTTCCTTTTAATTATGATGATATTAGGCAAATTTCATCCCTTCTCAAAATTCTTGATTCTCAAATCCATTTGAATAACCTCATGTTAAAAAGGGCTAAAGTTGAGCAAAAGAATTGTTTTAAATGTTGTATCACTTTAGATGATATTCTTGGTAATACTAAAAACCTTTGTTTTGAAAACATTTTTTCTTCAAATAAAAGTCAACATCCTATGAAGAAAAATATATAAGGTTTAAAAAATTTGGATGAAGCTTTTTCCCTCGCTCTTAAAACTCTAAAAAATCATCCCTTTTCAAATGTCACTCCTTTTGATCCAAATGGCTTTTTTAAAGAAAAATTATATTTAAGTGATAATTTGGATATTGAAAAGAATGAGGAAACTTCGTGTTCAAAACTCTCACATGATAGCTCAATTCGAAAAAGAAGTTCTTGTAATTATTGTGGTAAACCCGGCCATCATGCTTCTACATGCCATTACCACGAACAACTTGAAAGTGGATCTTTGATACCCTCGTGGGAAAAACCAATATGGATCGTGACAAATGCTAACAACATTTCCGGATCCATTCCACCTCGGTTACCATAGTAATATTCATTGAAGGTGTTGAGCGTCAAGAAAATGGAATTATATGCAAAAGGACGTTCAAACCTCGTAAAGGGAAAATACGGTGAATTCTTTCCTTTCTTCTTTTTATTTTTATGCTTTATTATGTGTTTTATGTGATCTATCCTCTATGTGCTATTATCTTGTGTATCTTGACCTTTTCTTGCTTAAATGTTGCTTTGTTTTTACATTGGGTCTTTTTGTACTTTTAGAAAACATAGGGGTATTTATGAAATAAACTGTTTTATGAGTTTCCGGGTTTTTCTTGGTATTTCTTTTCAAAACTAAAATGTTCTTATAAGTTTTATACCATTCCGAATCTTTTGGGGAAGTTTCGAATGTGTTTCGGGTGTTTTTAAAAGAACCAAAAAATTCATTTTTAGTGTCTAAACCGAACGTTTTTGCGGTGCACCGGACCACTCCGCGGTACACCGCGACTTAGGGTTTCAGCGGCTTTATTTTTTCCTTTATTTTTTCGCCCAGTTTATTTTAGCAGTGCGGTACACCGCACGGTTTCCGCGTTACACCGCAAGTTAGGTTTTAGTCAGCGTTTTAAACCCGTTAGCCTCTATGTCTTCTTCATTTCCTTCTTTTAAACAAAACCTAACTCTCTTCTCCTCCACTAAGGCGATTTCTGGCCACTGCTACACCTATTTCACCGCCTAGAAACACTATCCTCTCCACTAAATCACTTCTCTCTCTCTCTCCTTCATTACCCACCGCCTAGAAACTAGAGGTGGTAATGTTTTGATAACTTCAATTTTAGCACGATCAAGCTCCATTCTTGCCTTCGAAACTTTATGTCCCAACACAATTCCCTCTTGAACCATGAAGTGGCATTTTTCCCAATTAAGCACAAGATCTTTTTCTTTACATCTCACAAGGACTTTCTCAAGATTATTCAAACAATCATCAAAACTATC
This sequence comes from Nemophila menziesii, assembly GCA_029959085.1. Lineage (NCBI taxonomy): Eukaryota > Viridiplantae > Streptophyta > Magnoliopsida > Boraginales > Hydrophyllaceae > Nemophila > Nemophila menziesii. The sequence continues at coordinate 29,252,289 of JARWIR010000004.1, forward strand.
TCCAAACACCGAAAAATCATCCATAAAAACCTCCAAGTATTTATCAATCATGTCCCAAAATATAGCCATCATGCACCTCTGGAACATGGCAGGTGCATTATATAAACCAAACGGCATCCTCCTAGAAGCAAAGGTGCCAAACGGACAAGTAAAAGCTGCTTAGTGTTGATCAAGGGGATCCACACAAATCTGATTATAACCCGAATATCCGTCAAGGAAATAATAATACTCTCTCCCTGCGAGTTTGTCTAGCATCTGATCAATGAATGGTTGCGGGAAGTGATCTTTCTTTGTAGCTTTGTTGAGTCTTCGGTAGTCCATGCATACTCGCCACCCCACAACTGTTCTTGATGGTATGGATTCACCTTGAACATTCAGGATAGTAGTAATACCTCCTTTCTTTGGAACACATTGCACTGGACTAACCTAATCACTACTAGCAATCAGATAGATAATTCCTGCGTCTAATAACTTGATAACTTCCTTCCTCACCACTTCTTTCATAGCTGACATGAGTCTTCTTTGTCCTTCTATAGATCGCCCACCTTCGTTCTCAAGAATAATTTTGTGTTTGCAAACGGAAGGACTAATTCCCTTGATGTCGGCAATAGTCCATCCGATTGCTTCTTTGTTCGCACAAAGCACATGAAGTAGCTTCTCCTCTTGAAGATCTGAAAGGTTAGCAGAAATAATAACAGGCAAAGTTTTGTTCGTACCTAAATATGCATAGCGTAGATGATCTGGAAGCAGTTTTTCTTCGAGAACAGGTGGACATATTATGGATGGTTGCTTTATAGGTTCAATGTCACCTGATTCTTGAAGTAGTTCTCGTATATTTGATCCTAATGCAGCAACTTCTTCAGGGGGAATCTCGTTTCCCTCTCGTGATTCAAGTGTTAAGGCCTTGTCAAGATCATCATCTAAGCTTGCTTCATTGAAGACTTCTTGTGTAATTTTTCCGATGACATCTATTTTGAAACATTAATCTTTCGAATTTGGTAATTTCATAGCCTTAAACACATTGAATCGTACATGTTCGTCTTGTACCCTCATGTTCAACTCACCATTATCAACATCTATTAGTGTACGTCCCGTGGCTAAGAATGGTCTACCCAAGATGATGGGGACATTCTTATCCGCGTCGTAGTCAAGAATAATAATATCACAAGGAAAAATAAAAGTGCCAGCTTTAACTAAAACATCTTCAATTTTACCTACTGGTCGTGAGAGGGATCGATCCGCCATTTGTAATACCACGGATGTGGGTACTACCTCTCCTATGTTAAGCTTCTCGAACAAGGATCTTGGCATGATATTGATACTTGCGCCTAAATCACACAATGCTTTCCCGGTCCAACTGTCTCCAATGCCAATGGGTATTGTAAAACTTCCGGGATCTTCTAGCTTCGTTCGTAACTTGTTTTGACAAATAGCACTACACTCCACAGGTAATCCAATTGTTTCTCCAGTTTCTATACTTCGTTTGTTTGAAAGAATGTCCTTCATGAATGTTAGATATTTCAGCATTCTTTTGAGAGCTTCGACAAACGGCATATTAATCTCTAACTTGCTCACCATGTCAACGAACTTCTTGAATTCCAGGTCATTGTCCTTTTTTCTGACACGCGAAGGCTATGGTGGTGGAGGGCGTGTATTAAGTTCCACTGAGTTTTTCTTTTTTTCAGGTGTCTTGGCTTGGACACTCTTTGGTTCAACTACCTCTTCTATTGTATCTTATGTTGTTTCTTCTCCCCCTTTTCTGGAATAGGGATTGGTTCTGGTTCTCTTCTAGGTGGAGGTAGTTGTTTTCCACTTCGCAATTCAACTGCATGACAAGCATCATCTTGAGGAGCAATAGTATCACTTGGGAGTTGCCCTTTTGGCCTATTTTGCAATGTACTCTCCATATGTGATAGAGTATGCTCGAGTTTCTTGATTACCTTTTGATGGGCTTGAATTTTTTGTTGGCTACGACTCATACTGTTTTCAATTGCTTGCATTAGTTTAGCCATACTCGAATTCAAGCTCAAGGGTTGTTCTTTCTTTGCTAGTTGCGTTGATTTTTTCGGTGGTTCTTGATAAGCTTTTTAACCAACGGGAACCTTTTTATGAATAGGTTGTGTTTGATAGTAAGGTTGAGGTTGGGGTTGATGATAAGTCTCTTGATTTCTGACCCAACTTCTTTGTTATGGAGGTTGTTGATAATTAGCGTAGCTTTCTTGCGGATAGTCATAACCATTAGAATAACGGTTATTTTGATGAGATATAGAAGAAGCTGAAGCTGGATTATTCATACACCTTTCCCACATATGATTTCTTGATCCACAACCTGGACATGAAGGTATAGTACGCACTAGATTCACCTGAGAAATTGTTCGAGCTTGTTCTTGTAGTTCTTCAAGTTGTTGGGCCAATTCTTTGAGCTTCAGAGATTCTGAAGAGTCTTCTTTTTCTGGTTCCTTTGGCCAACTTCACTTGTTCTCAAGAATTCTCTCCATAATGATTTCGGCTTCTTCAAGATCTAGCAACACAAAACCTTTGTTTCCTAACGAATCTATGATGTCTCCTCATTTGTGACAATAAAATATACTTCTGAGACATCATTTTAGGCTTATTTATTAGTTTATAGGTTGATTTTAGCTTAATTTAGTGCACTTTCCTATTTTGAGTCTTGATTTAGTAACATAATATTTTTAGAGCATATTGGGTTTAATTGTTTATTTAGTGTGAAGCTTTAAAGATAATTATGGAGATTAATTAGAGTCCAAGTCAAAGACTACAAGATATGGAAAGAGATATGCATGGTAATTGGAGATAGAAGGAAACTGAGTTCAATTAAGAAAAGGAAAAGCTGCCTAAATCTGAATTTCTGCAGTACACGCCTAAAGAAGTGGTTATTTACCTAAGAAATAGGCCGATTTTGGTAATTTCCTTTCGTAGGGACAAATATAATTCTGTTACGATTCTTTTGGTATATTATGGAGCAAAAACCGACCAATAACGAAGAAGATATGCTCAAAACGGTCCAGCAGTGTTTATCTTTATTTCCATACGAATTTGAGTTGGGCTAGGAGTCCATTACTTTCTTTCTCCTTCAAGAAAACGAATCAGGTCTTCCTATACCCTATAAATACAGCCTCTTAACACTCTAAAATCATCCTTGGTTAGACCTTAAGGACAAGAGGAAGCTGCAACACAAAAGAAGAAGTCTGGGAGGAGCAAAACACCATATGTCTTCTTCAACCTCTTATTTTGTAAATCTTTTCTCTTCTCTTCTTAGTATGAATTAATTCTTTTTAGCTTGAGTTTTAGCATATATGTATGAATTCTAGTTTTGATTGACATCTATCTAATTTGGGAATTTAATATTTTAAATCGAATTATAGTTTTTATTCATTGTTTATGTGTTTGGATTTATATTATGTGTTCTTGTGGATCGCGACCATATAGAATTACCATCTAGTAGTTAGGTCACCATTGACAACGGTGTTTAATTACATGTTTAGCACATAACGTCTAGTATTAGGTCTGATCTGACAACCCAACCTAGCTAGATAATCACTATGGTTTAGTTCTTGTGACTATTAACCAATTACAGGAAAAGTTTGCTTAGGAAGCCTTATTGACACAGGTAAATCCTATTTGAAACTACCGATAGCGAATTGGAACCGATTATTGAAATACTACATAATTCACCCTTACATGTTTAGAACAGCAAAACTAGCGGGGATTACATGCTATTTGCTCAAGCTAACTTTCATACTATCTTCTTTTCTTTTCTGTTATTTAATTTTCTGTCTTTTAAATTATTAGTTTAGTTTTCTTTATTTAAAAACAAAATAAAAATCTATTTTTCTTTCTTTCTCTTGCGTATTATCTTTTCTATCTTTTATATTTGCACTTGATAATTTGCATAAGTTTTCTCTAACTTTCGTCAGTCTCTGAGGAACGAATCTTCTTATCATTAAAACTTGCATACGTCCTGTAATACTTGCACTACCGTGTTAGCTTAGGGTGTTTAATTGCACTTATTTTATACATCTTTTTATCACACCTTAGGCCACACCAATCTGCTTTTTCCCTTGACTTGTTATTAAGTCCTCCATAGAACAAGGTTAAATAATATTCCGGCGATGATTTATGGTATGGACATCTCGCCTTCTTTTCACTAAATCGTAACCATGCTTCACCCAAACTTTCTCCGTCTTCCTGTATAAGTTGTTCAAGCTCCAACATATCTTTTAATCGTCTACTAACCGAATAGAAGCGGTCTAGGAATCTTGCTTTCAGCTTATCCCAATCTGGAATGACATGAGGATATTGGGTATCGTACCAATTGTTTGCACCTCCGGTCAAAAAGAACTGGAACATCACGTAATACACCTGCTCCCTAGTAACTCCTCTTACGATATAAGGATCACAGATTTGCATGAATTTCTGAATATATCAGATCGGATCTTGTTGTGCAGCACCGATAAATAGTCTATGAGTTGCAAATTGTGTTAACATCCCTGGATTTGGCCCAAATTTAGCGGCTTGGATTTCTGGAGTGAGGATTCCGCGTGGTTGCACTCTAAATTCGATGGGTAACTCAAGTCTCCTTAGATTCTCCATCTGTTACTATCTATAAAACAAAAACTAAAAAGACAAAAGTGTAAAACAGAACTAACTGAAATAAAAGCACAAGATATATGCACAAGGACTAACGATATAGTCCCCAGCAGCGGCGCCAAAAACTTGGTGGAGCCTAGGGTGTGATAAAAAGATGTATAAATTAGATGCAAATAAACACCCTAAGCTAGCACAGTTCTGCAAGTATACAAATCGTATGCAAGTTTTAATAAATAAGTAAGATTCGTTCCGCAGAGACTACGAAGGTTAGGGGAATCTTATGCAATAATCAAATGCAAATACTAAAAGCTAGAACAAATAAAACGCAGAAAAAGTAAAGATAAATAGATTTTTATTTGGTTTTCAATTAACTAAATTAAACTAATAAAGTAAAGACAGAAAATTTAATGCAAGAGAAGAAGTTAGTATGAGACTTTAGCTTGAGTAAATAGCATGTAATCCCCACTAGTTTTGCCGTTCTAAACATGTAAGGGTGAATTATGTAGTATTTTAATAATCGGTTCCAATTGTGCTAGGTAGTTTTAAATAGGGTTTACCTGTGTCAATAAGGAGTCCTAAGTAAACTGTTCCTGCAATTGGTAAAATAGCAATACACTAAACCATGATGATTATCTAGTTAGGTTGATTTGTCAGATCTAAACCGTACACGAGACGTTATGTGCTAAACATGCAATTAAACACCGTTGTCAATGGTGACCTAACTACTAGATGGTAATTATATATGGTCGCGATCCACAGGAACACAGAATATAAATCCAAACACATAAACAGAGAATAAAAACAATAATTCAGTTTAAAACATAGAATTTCCAAATTAGATAGATGTCAACCAAAACTAAGGTTCATACATATATGCTAAAAACTCAAGCTAATGGAAATTTAGTTCATACTAATGGAAGAAAAGAAAGAAATTACAAATTCAACGGTTGAAGAAGACATTATTGATGCACAGCTCCTTCCAGACTTCTTTTCTTGTATTGTAAGTTTCCTCTTGGTTTAAGGTTTCACCAAGGATCATTTTATAGTGTTAAGAGGTTGTATTTATAGTGTATAGGTTGACCTAATCGTTTTCTTGAAGGAAAAGGTAAATATTGGGCTCCTAGCCCAACTCAAATTCGTAGCCCAAAAACATGGAATCAGCCTCGTTTTTGTTTTGGTCCTAGCAGCTTCAATACTCATCGAATTGGCGCGTATGAGTAGTCTAAATTCATCGTCTCGGAAAGATCTCCAACTTTGCTCTTGACCGTTTCTCCAGAGTCCTCACCGATTTTAAGATATAAGCTGATTTGTGGTCGTAGGTGCAGAAATTCAGATTTAAGGCAGCTTTTCCTTTTCCATACTTTTGACGTGTTTGGTAGAACATCCCCTTTTGATGGAGATGGTAGCGCTTCGATGATTATCTCATCGTGTTCTTTCATCTTTTAAGCTTGAAGACTAATAGTCTTAACCTTGTCATCAACGTATTGGATCTTCTTCATGTTAGAAGTTGTATTTTGGGTCAATTGTAGGAGTTGACTTTGCAAACTCATCCTATGACTATAGTGAGCCGCATCACATTCTTCTCTAAAAGTTGATTATGTTGTTTTAGATCTTGATTCTGTTGTTGCAGGCTTTGCACTACTGATGCATCGATCTTTGATTCAAGTCTGCTTATATTGTCCTTCGAGAAGTTGATGAATTGACTAATAGTCTCTTTTAACTCAGTGATGTCTTCTTGAGGACGTGATGGAGCTTGACTTCCATTGTGCATATTGCAGCGGCGCCAAAAACTTGGTGGGAGCAAAGGTGTGATAAATAAACAGATAAATAAGATAATAATAAAGGACACACCACCTTGTCAACCACGAGAAACTCACTGCAAGTATTACAGATCGTTTGCAAGTTTTAATAATAAGTCAAGTTCGTTCGCAGATATTTAATCCGTTCGATCTACTTGTAATAAATAAGCATAGATGAATTTAGATGTTTATATAAAAATAGGATAAGATGAATAAATATCTGATATGAAATAAACAGATGCGAATGCAGATAAATAAATATGAATGTAAGTCAGATAAATTAGGGTCACTAATATGAGTCTATTACTAAGTTATTCTAATCTTATGGTGAATTGAGTATTATATATAAACCAGGATTCTAAATTCTACCTAACCCCCGTCAGGGTGGACTTAGGAGCAACCTCTCCACTACCAGGATATTGGGTAAAGAAACCTTGAGTAATGATTGGTGGTTAAATCAAAACTTTATGGCTATCTAGGTAGGGTCACTACTAGACGATTATGTGGTGTTGTCAATAACTAAGAATAGTCCTAAGATTAGCCAAATCTAGGGCTGGAACAATAAGTCAAAACACGTAATAACAATATACGCCAAGCTCAAATCAATTAAAATAACAAATAGTATTATGAAATTAAAGACAAAATAATAAGCCAACAATTAATAGTAAAACTTACAGAATAAAAGTTTAGAAATATGGTGAAGCCACAAATCTATAGCTAATTACCCTAAATATAGAGAAGGAGAGATGTAGAAGAGTAGTTTGTCACTCTACAACTTCTTGCTTCTTGTCTTCCTCTATAGGTCAGCTTGCTTCTTGATGAATAGCTTGATACTAAGGATGAATAATAAATTAAAGACTAAGCTATTATTTAAAACTGAGAAAATACAAGCAAGGACTAAGCCTATACTTGACACTGAGCAAGGACATGTTTACAATGGTTTAAGGGTGTATTTATAGGTGTCTTGGAAGCCCTAATTCATTTTCTTGGAGTGGAAGACAAGTAATGGACTCTTAGCCCAACTCAAATTCGTAACCCTAAAATATAGAAAAGGTAAGATTATGTTGCTGATTTGTTTTGGCCGTAACTCTTTCAATACTTACCTGTTTGACACGTTCAAATAGTCGAAACTGATCATCTCGGAAAGCTCTTTAACTTTGCTTCAGACAATTCTACCAAATTCCTAACAAATCTTGAGTTATGAGCCATTTTGTGGTCGTAGATGCTGGAATTCAGATTTATTTGGCAACTTTATCTTTCCATATCTTAGCTTTTCCTTTCTTTTCTCCAATTTTCATGTATATCTTCTTTCTTTTAATCTCTTAGAATTGACTTGGCATATAACTTATCTCCATATATATCTTTAAAGCTTCACACTAAATAAATAATTAAATCAAATATGCTTTAAAAATAATAAATAATTAAATCAAGACAAGAAATTGGAACGTGCAATATATCATGTTAAAATCGACTGAATGACGTCCTAAAACACTAAAAATGATGTCTCCAACTAAGATTAAATCATCACAAATGGGGAGACATCAATTACACAACCCAATAATATATATCTACAAATACCTATCTCCCCAACTCAACATCCTTTCGTTCTAAACTTAGAAATCCCTAAACCTAGCCCTAAATCTAATGAAGAAGGTCAACCCCAACTACTGCTTTACAGATCAATGGTGGAGGAATACTCCGATGATGAAAGGATGGAAGATAGACCATCTATTTATGGTAGTGAGAGACTTAAGGAAGATAATAAAATAATGAGAATTGAAACTCACAATGAAAGAGGAGCTAAATCAAAAAGTGAGAAAATCAGGAAGGCAAGATGGAACCCAGGAATGGGTACTACGAAATTAGAAATGGAAGTGGAAGTGGGAAAGCTGGTAGACACTGATATGAGTAATGAAGTTAATGGTATAATTAATGAAGCTGGTGAGTCTTGCTGGGTTGAACCAAATCATCCCCAAAAAAATTAGTGAATCAAATGAGTTAGAATTGTCAAGGTCTCGGCAACACTTTGACAGTTCTAACACTCAAAGATGTTGTTGTTCAGCATCACCCTCAAGTAATTTTCCTATCTGAAACAAAAAGATCTGAATTATATGTTAGAAATATAGCTGTTGATATTAAATACAATGTGATTCACATTGAAAACTTAGTTGATGTGAAAGGGTGTTTAACTTTACTTGATAAACCCTCAAGTAACATTGAAGTGCTGGATTTCTCTGTAAATCACATAAATTGTCTTATTACTGAGGATAAAGGGCTAAAATACTGTACTACCTTTGTGTATGTCCCCTCCTATGATAATCTTAAAGACCCAGCCTTAAAAAAAATCTCTAACTGTAAGAATTATTACCCTAATCTTGCCTCGAATATAGTTGGTTTTTTTTAATATGTATAAATATGCTTATGAGAAAATGGGTGGTGATGGTCCTAACAAGGGTAATATGGATAGGATTAACACCTTTCTTTAAAAATTCAATATGTCAGACCTATACACTAAAGGTTGTAATTTTACTTGGACCAATAAAAGACAAAGTAGTAAACTCATCAAAGAGATTATTGATAGATGTTGTGTTAATAGAAATTGGGATAAACAATCTCCTAACTCTTGGGTGGCTGACTTACCTCCTATGGGGTCTGACCACTCTATGCGTTTAGTTATTAATGATGCTACACAAATTCCTATTTTAAAAAGATTCATCTTTGATAAAAATTGGATTAATGAAGAGGAATGCGTACAACTTATTAATAAAACGTGGATTGACCTCGTTTGTTTAAGAGGTAATGGCATTTTTAAACTTGGTAAGAAATTAAATCATCTTACTAGTAAAATTACTAAATGGGCAAAACTTCTTGCTAGAAGAAAAAGGAATGCTTTTAAAAAAGATAAAGAAACACTTGAGAAAATGATAAACTCTATAAGTCCGATTAATTGGGATGATTACAATGAAAAAATAGAGAGAATGGAAATAAGATGGAGACAAGAAGAAATTTATTGGAAACAAAAATCTAGATTATAATGACTTGAATTGGGTGATAAAAACACGGCTTATTTTCATGTTATCACTAAAGGCAGAAGAGGTAAAAATAAAATTACGAGAATTCTTTCTGAAAAAGATAGACGGATTGAAACTAAAAAAGGAATTGAAGAGGAAATAAAAACTTACTTTAATAATATTTTCAGTACTAGGGACCCTAGAGACTGTTCTTATGTTATTAACACTGTACAACCTTGTGTTACAGATATTATGAATAAAAATCTTATTAAACCGGTAAGCCTTAGAGAAATTAAATATGCTTTATGGAGTATGGGTAATGATAGGTCTCCCGGACCTGATGGATTTCAGGTATATTTTTTTAAAAACATTGGAACCTTCTTAAAATGGATATTTGAAGGTGTATAACTGAGTATTTATGGAATGATGGCGATCTGACCTCTATAAATAAAACAGTAATTACACTTATTCCTAAAGTTAAAGTCCCAACAAAAATTGCCCATTATAGGCCTATTAGTTGCTCAAATGTTATCTATAAGATTCTCGCTAAAGTCCTCGTAAAAAGACTTCAAATGATAATGAACTCTATTATTAATGAAAGCCAGAATGCATTTGTTCCTGGTAGAAAAATAACTGAAAATATATTAATAGCTCATGAAATAAGCCATTTTCTGAAAAGAAAGAGAAATTCTCCTAATCATTATTCAGCTATTAAAGTTGATATAGCGAAAGCCTACGAAAATGTAGAATGGGACTTCTTAAATGATATGTTACATAAAATGGGCTTTAATACCACCTGGAGTAAGTGGATAATGGGTTGTGTTACTTCTGTCTCTTATACTTGTTTATTGAATAGTGATCAAATACCTCTTAATAACCCTACTAAAGGGCTTAGACAAGGGGGACCTTTGTCCCCTTTCTTGTTTTGTATCATCACACAGGCATTATCTGACCTGATCAAAAATAAAATGGATCAAAATTTGATCAAAGGTATTAAAATTACGAGAAATTGTCCTACATTAACTCATATTTTCTTTGCCGATGATAGTTTATTTTTCTTAAGAGCTGAAAATGCTGAAAATGAAGAATTCAACCTGATATTAAATGAATATAGTAATGCATCTGGACAAACTATTAATCTTAATAAAAGTGGTATTTTATTTTGTAAAGATACACCAGATGAGAAAAAAATAGATATTCTTAATATTCTTAGAATTAATAAAATTGAAACTCTTGGAAAATATCTAAGGCTCCTAGCTGACTGAGGGAGATCTAAAGTTAAGGCTAAGAATTGGCTACTGGATATTATAAATGAAAAAATTGAAAAATGGGAAACTATTTATTTATCTGAAGGAGGAAAAGAAGTCTTAGTTAAAGCTGTTATTAATGCTATTCCTTCTTATACAATGGTTGTTTTCTCTGTCCCTATCACTATATGCGATAAAATTAACTCTTTAATAGCAAATTTTTGGTGGAATAACAACAAAAATAAGAATAAAATACACTGGGATTCTTGGGATACAATGACTTTAAATAAACTTGAAGGTGGAATGGGTTTTAAATATATGAAACTAAAAAATAAATCTTTACTTGCTCGTAATGCCTGGAAATTTTTTACTAAGCCTGATTCTCTTCTTGCTCGAGTTTTGAAAGGCATTTACTATAAAAATGGTAACTTCATAAATGCAGAACTTGGGTATCACCCTTCTTGGGGGTGGAGAAGTCTATTAGAAGGCAGGGATACTTTTAAAAATGATTTGGTTTGGAAGATCGGTAATGGCAAATGTATTAATATATGGAATAATGAATGGATTCATGGTATAAAAAGAATCAAGAAATTTAACAGTTGTCCTTTAAATTATGTTTCTGATTATGTTATAAAGACTCTAATATTTGGGATCCTGAAGTTATAAATAGATACTTCTCTGAGGAAAAAAGTAATCTAATCCAAAGTATAATAACCCCTATACAAAAATGTGAGGATATTGCTATTTGGAATTTCTTAAAGATGGGGAAGTCTCATCTAAAGATATGTATACTTACTTAAAGAAATTACAAGAAGAAAATGATGCCTTAACAAATATTCAACCTTCTTCTTGCTCCTATGCCACCCCAAAAACTATTTGGAAGGAGGTTTGGAGCAAGAAAGTCCTTCCTAAGATTAAATTTTTTTTTTGGAAAGTATGTAAAGGCATCCTATCTACTGAGGAACAAAAATATAAGCGGAAATGTAGGGAGAATAACTTGTGTAAAGTGTGCAATAATGATGTTGAAAATGTGGAACACCTACTGTTTGCTTGTCCATGGGTTAGGGCATTTTGGTAATCTCTCCATTGCAACTATTATCTACACACCCTAGTACGTGTAATGTTGAAAATTGGCTCCTGAAGTTGGAAAGTATTAATAACAGTACTGATGTAGCTAATAGAAGGCTGGGAGACTTAATCCCCTTTCTACTTTGGACAATATGGAAAACGAGGAATAAATGTAAATTTGAAGGTGTTGCTCCTGACCCAATATTTGCAGTATCACAGGCCCTTAAAGCCTATGATGAGTACTCTAAAAGCAATAGCACAATCTCTGAGGTTAATCAAGATAACTCTCAAAATCTTGATAACAATAAACATCCTAACAAGAAGATCAAATAGATGGAAATGATAAGGTTATAAAGATAGTAAACAAGGTTATAACAGATAATATTGGTGATGCAAGTAATCAAAAAGAAACAAATGAAAGTTCTTCTATACATGAATGTTTTAAAAATTCTTCTGATAAAACTTTATTTGTTCATACTGATGCTTCTTTTAAGACAGATAAAAAAGCTTCATCTGCGTTTATTGTTCGAAATATACATAGTAAGCTGATACATGGCCATGCTTAGTCATTTTCTTGTTATAGTGCAGAAGAAGCTGAGTTTTTAGGTCTGAGAAATGGTCTTCTTTCAGCAGTCAACCTCCAATCAACCGATGTTAGGGTGATTTGCGACAATAAAGTAGTGGTTGAAGTCTTGAAAGCGGTGGTTCCTCCCTCAATTACTCGCTTTAAGCATTTGTATCTTGATACTATTTCTTTATGTAATAATAGGAATGTTAGTTTCTTTATTGTGATAGGAAAGAAAATTGGATTGCTGATTAGGTTACGAAGCAAAAACTTTCTAGTTTGTTGCCAAGTAATTGGATTGCCAAACCCCCTCCCTAATTAGCTAGGTTGTTAGGTTCCTTCCCTATTCCTAGAGGAATAGGTTAAATTTCTTTTTCCTTGTAATGAACTATTTCATATTTATTTAATGCTTTTGACAAAAAAAACTCCTTGTACATCTAGCTCTCCTCACAATTTTAAGTGCCCTTTTGGGATTGATTATTTGAGAGCAAAAAACGTTTTTCAATTAAAATTTTAATAATTGTAAAAAATATTAAAAAAATATTTTGACATCCAAAATCACTTTAAGTGATTTTTTTAATAATTACTTAGCTAATGCTTTTTCTAAAAGTGATTTTTAAAGTCTAAAGTATTATTAAGAATCTAAAATCATTTAAGTGATTATTTTAAGAACAATCCCAAACGGGCTCTAAGGGCCCGTTTGGAAGTGCTTATTTTAGACTAAAAAAGCGCTTTTAGAATAAAATTCAAAATTTAAAAAAATTATTAAAAATAATTTGGAAATCTAAAATTATTTTAAGTGCTTTTTTTAAGAAGCACCTATTTGGTGCTTCTTATAAAAGTGCTTTTCAAAGTAAAAGAAACACTTAAAATGCTAAAAGCACTTTTAAGTGCTTCTCCAAAAAAGCACTTCCAAACGGGCACTAAGTCTTTTACCGTGATAACATGAGAACAATTGTATACACAGAGTGGGCCTAGTGATAGAGAATGTTGGATTAAAATTGTGTGAATGCAAACTTTAACCCCTTGATATTGTGAGTTCGATGACAAAACTGAAATTTAATTTGTGAATTCATCTTGATCTACTATATACATTAATTTCTGTTTATGAATAAAAAGCTACACATATAAAAACAAAAGAAAAAGGTATAATATAGATTATAATTCTCCATTTCATAGGCTTATCTTCTTTAATCACTCTCTAGTCTCTACCTATCTCAAGAAGTGAAAGAGGGTCGTTTTCATAGTTCCATGCCAGTCTTCTTCAAGTTAATGGTTACTATAGATACAGTAAGATATAAGTATTATGTCTATGAATTGAAGCTGCAGAATTTACACAAAAGTGGAAAGTAAACCTACAACTAATAATAAAGACACATAAGTAAGTATTGACTCGATTGAATAATCAATTGGAAGTTAAAGTTGGAAAAGTGGAAAAGAATTATTAAGCAGAGTAATAAGGCAACGATCTGCTTAGACCTACAACTAATAAAGATAAATAAATAAAGGGGTTCTCATTTGCTTTTATTCACTTTGTGATCGATCTCCCTGAGCAAATAAAGAAATAAATTTAATGTTAAATATGAAGCAAATTAACAAATTTATTTGAGTTACTACTATCACTCATATTTGCACCATTGGTCCCTCCCTGTCTTATGCTGGAGAAATAGTTGTTTCTTGGAATGCAGCTCTTAATGCTGGTGATTTTTTTTATTCCTACGAGGACTTCGATTTATTTGCTGAGATTATAATTGATTATTCGAAAATTAGATGATTAAAATTAACAATTAACGCCATTGAAAAGGAATTGAGAAAAAAAAAAATACTCGTTCAAAATATTGCTCCATACTTTCAGGAAGTAAAAAACAAACTTGACCGTTATCACATGGAAACACCGCCGCCGGCCTTGGTTGGCGCCGCTACACCGCCTGAAAAACCTCCGTTGTCACCACAAGAACCAATGGAGGATGCTGCTACAGAACACACGCTAATGGATGATCAATCAGAGGTCCAAATCATGGAAGAGTTCCCTACTCTCACTGCCGCTCTAAAGGATGGCCGTGCTGGAAAACGCCAGAGACCTACGGTGGAGACACCTCCTCCCTCGGCTGATGCAAATAGGATTCTTCCAGTTCATAGAATTACTCAGACTCCTATTCAGACTCCTGGAATTAATGCTAATACAGGTACTACTACGGGCTCATTCATTAGACCTAGATTAAAGGGATGGAAAGGTACTGTAACAGGTAATAACTTAGTGATTCCAATAATTGAGGATAAACTACTGAAAAGAATTATGGGGGAGGATGATTTCCTTGAATTGGAAGATTTAATCGAAGATGATGATGAGATTGTGATAGACGATGCCATCCCCACGGTGCTCAGAACTAGAGATGAAATACAGGAGGGCGTCCGTCTATGGCGAAACACTGCGGTCATTAAACTTCTAGGAAGAGAGGTGGGTTTTACGTATTTAGCCTCGAAGTTAAGACAAATTTGGAACCCGACTGGGCATTTCGAACTCGTAGATGTAGGACATGGATATTATATGGTTAAATTCGAAAAACGCGATGATTTTGATTTTGCTCTATCTGGGGGTCCTTGGATGGTTCTCGACCATTACCTTGTTGTTAGAGAGTGGACTCCGAGCTTTAACGCTGTAACTAACTAGATAACGACCACAACTGCTTGGGTTAGGGTAACTAATGTTGGGATGCAAAATTACACAGCAAGAATTTTGAGAAAAATTGGCGATAAACTAGGCCGCACCGTGAAAATTGACCCCATGACGAAGGCCAGACTTAGAGGGAACTACGCGAGACTAGCTATCGAATTAGATTTGAGTAAGCCCTTGGAGCCGGAAGTAAGAATTGGGTCAGATATATGCAAGGTGGAATATGAGGGACTTCATTTAATCTGTTTTGAGTGCGGGAAATTCGGTCATAGGAAGGAAAGCTGCCCTCCGAACGCATCAATGAGAATGGAGGAGGATCCAGTGATTACTAGAGATAATGAGATGGTAGTAGAGGTTAGGGGAGAAGCATCAAATGAAAAGGAGAAATACGGAGAGTGGATGACTGTAAGGCGCGGAAATAAAAGTAATGGGAAAGGAGCCAATTATAACGCAACTAAGTCACCATTTCAAGGGGGTTTGGGAACTAGATTCAAGGCCCTTAGAGTAATGGATAACATGTCGGATTCGGGTTTTGCTTGAAATTCAGTATATAGTAAGGGCTAATCTTCGGGTACGAAATCTGCAAATAACAAAGGTAAGAGTGTATCGTGGTCAAATGCGAATAATAAGAAGTCCGGGGGTGCGAAGGGACATAATATAATCGCGTCACCCAACTTTGAAGAGAGGAGAATCTTGAAAGATGTAGTGGAAATTATGGATTTTACGGCTGGGGAAGCAAATAAAGGGGAGAATAATTCAGGTAAAAAGAAAGGTGCAAATGGGTCAAAAAAGGGGAGCTTGAAGGGGCGTAATAGTGGGACAGGTGTGGCTGTGGGAAGTGAGCTGGTATCACATGGTAATGAAGTCAGGGGCTTAAATGGAATGGAAGAGGGAACCTTGGTTGAAGTAACAGTGTTGGAGGGAGTTCAAGAAGGGAGGGATCATGGTGCAATTACCGAAAATAATGCAGTCACAGCTGCAGCAACACTAGGACCGAGAGTGGAGAGGGACCATAGTGTAATTAATGAAAACATAACAGAAAAAGCTGCAGCAGCAGCTGAACCGAGAGCCCACCATACACACAACTCTCTGCCAACAGTAGACAACACAGTAGTCAACACCTCGCTTCAATCCGCTGCAGTCCTAGCCGAGAGACCTCCTGATCCTGTATGGGATGTCTCGATAGCTGGGGATGGTGACGAAGAGATGTGGACTGACAATCAGGTGGTAGAATCCACCCCAGCAATACAACCACTATCCGAGCAAGCTTATTCGAGCAATAGGGAGGAGGAAGTTTCATCGGGTTCTCGCGCCTAATGGTGCCCATGAGGTAAATCTAGTGAATTTATTATTTTTACTAATGAATTGTGCAAATGTTTCAGACACGGCCTGAGGAAAGCCTAATCACTCCCTCAATATATTGATCTGGAATTGTTACGGAGCCGCGAAACCTAGGTTTAGACGTGTAATCCGTGAAATGATGGCAGTTAATAATGTTTGGCTTACTGTTATAGTAGAACCCCGAGTTAGTGGTGTTAACACGAATAATATTATCAATTCACTACAAAGAGATAATTCTATTAGGGTGGATTCTGAGTGTTATAGAGGTGGTATTTGGCTGTTGTGGAATGACTCAAATGTTATGATTAAAGTCCTTTCTGCTGGACGGCAAGTCGTGAATATAGAGGTTAGTCAACAAGGTTGTGATTCGTGGGTATTTTCGGCAATTTATGCTAGTCCAGACTATAAAGAACGTGATAAACTGTGGGAGGCGCTTCACCAAGCGTTTCATAACCTTCAGATGCCTTGGCTAGTTGCGGGAGACTTTAATCAAGTAGGATTGGAAATTGACAAGAAAGGGGGTGTCCCAGGGGTTGCTAGGAGAATGGAAAAATTCGAGGAGTGGCGGCACAGTTGTGGGTTGATTGATCTGGGTTTCGAGGGACCTCGCTACACCTGGTGTGATTCATGGAATTCCGGTCAACGTATTCTAGAGCGTCTCGATCGGGCTTATGGTAATGATGTGGCAATGTATGTTTCCGAAGGCTAGAGTCATCCACCTTGCTAGAATCCATTCGGACCATCTACCTATTCTAATACAAATGTGTCCTGATCAAAGAAGTAAGATGAAACCCCGAAGATTGAGATTTAAAACAGCGTTGTGCCTACACAAGGACTTCCAGGAATTCGTCAAGAATAATTGGGAGGGTGGGGCGCTAGGTGTTGGGGACGGAATCATAGAAATTCAGAAACATTTACTTGAGTGGAAAGAAAAAGTATTCGGGGACCTGAACCGCAGGAAAAAAGTATTGGTTGCGAGAATAAGGGGTATACAGAATTCCTATAACTCTTCGCTAAGGCAGTTGGGTTTTCAACTAACGAAAGAATACGAAAGTGTTCTAGAGCAAGAAGAAGCTATTTACTTCCAGAAATCGAGAGAAAAATGGGTCCAATCGGGAGACAGAAACACCAAGTTCTATCAACTAGCAGCTTTGGTAAGGAAGAAAAAGGCAATTTGTACTAGACTTCTAGATAATGAGGATGTTTGGGTAGAGGAAGAGGAGCAATTGAAAGAATTGGTCAGAAGCTATTTTGAACAATTATACGATGAACCTAATCTGGAAAGGGTTGGACATACACTTCCGATGGTAGGCCCCATTGACATAGAGGTAACTAGTTAATTGAATCAGCCTTTCCTGGATGAAGAAATACGGAGTGTTGTGTTTCATTCGAACCCCTCGAAAGCCCCTGGTCCTGATGGTATGTCTACAGCTTTTTACCAAAAGTGTTGGCCAACTATCGGTCCGGCGGTATGCGAGATGGTGAGAAAAGCTATCTTCACTGGTCATTTGCCACCGGGTCTGAACGGTACTCTCATACATCTTATCCCTAAAGTGTCAGATCCGGATCGGGTACGTTTATTCCGACCTATTAGTCTTATTAATTGTCCAGTTAAATTTATTATGAAGGCCATGGTCGATAGACTAAGGCCGATACTTGCTAATATCATTGGTCCTTGTCAAAGTAGTTTCTTACCAGGTCGGTCTACGGTAGATAATATTGTTCTTGTACGGGAAGTGGATCATAAGATGCGCCATCAACAGGGGAGGAATGGAATCATGGCGGTGAAAATCGATCTTGCTAAAGCTTATGATAAAATTAGTTGGGATTTCATTGAGGAAACTATTAGATATTTTGGTTTGCCGGAAACTTGGATTTCGTTGATTATGTCTAGTATGAGGGAGAACGAGATGCGGGTGTTGTGGAATGGAGAACCCCTACCTCCTTTCATACCTCACCGCGGCATCCGACAGGGTGACCCACTCTCTCCGTATATTTTCGTTATGTGCATGGAGAGACTCTCTCTCCTTATTCAGGAACTGTGTGTAGCTGGAAAATGGAAGGAAATCCGCATTGGACGCCAAGGACCTAAGCTTTCCCATTTATTTTTTGCTGACGATCTAATTCTTTTTGGGGAAGCATCTTTTTTGCAGGTACAGGTGATCCAAGAGACGATGGATATATTCTGTAAAGGGTCTGGACAGACAGTTGGCGCGGAGAAATCGTTGATTTATTTCTCTAGGAATGTCCCGGATCAGGTGCAAGCGGAGCTAGCATTAAAAAGTGGATTCTGTCATAGCGATTCTTTTGGTACCTATCTAGGTGTTCCTATTCTATCCGGTAGAGTGCCTAAGGGTTTTTATAAATGAATTGTTGAGAAAATGAGGGAAAAACTAGCTTCGTGGAAGACTAAAACATTATCATTTGCCGGGCGAGCCACTCTTGCACAATCGGTACTCAATGCCATGCCGGTGTACCAGATGCAAGTCATGAAACTACCTAAATACGTATGTAAGGGAATTGACAAGGTGGTAAGAGATTTTATATGGGGGTCGTCTGACTCGGAGAGGAAGTTACATTGGGTTAGTTGGGAGCAAATTTGCAAGTCCAAGAAGGAGGGTGGCTTAGGAATAAGGGGAGCTGAGAGATATAATTTGGCCTTATTAGCTAAGCTTGGATGGAGGATGCTTCAACAAGATCATAGTGTAGCGTGGGTGGATATTTTTAAAAATAAATATTTTCGGGATGGTGTGTTGAATCGGATTCAGAAGGGAAATGAATCTAGCGCGTGTAAGGCTATATCAGTCGGGCTCACAATTCTTAGAGAAGGAATAACAGTAGAGAATGATGGGTTTGGTGAAAGATGGATTTGGAAATCGGGAATTCTGGAACCTTTTCAGTCAAATCAGCTTTCTTGAATGTGGGGGCTAATGAAGAGGATGCTTTGTTTAAATGGGACCTAATTTGGAGACTCAAATGCTCGCAAAAAATACGTATATTGCTTTGGAGAATAGCTTTAAATCGTATTGCAACGAGAGAGAATTTGTTTAGAAGGGGTGTAGTTGACTCGATGTATTGCGAAATTTGCGGCGCTATGAGGGAGGATCTCTTTCATATTTTTTTAAAATGCAAAATTCCTTGCTTGGTTTGGGATTTATTTGACCTTGATGCAGGTTCCAGGAGGATGGAAGCAGCTACTGTACTGGAGACAGGCCCTGGTGAAGTCCGAGGAGCTGCTGAAACTGACTTGAGCGAGGACATCTGGTGGGACAGTTCACCTGGAGGTCCCACTGCTGTAAGGTCTGGATCTGCTGTTTCGAACCAGGAATGTGAAGGTGCTGTGTCAACAGGCTCATCCCGAGGACGAGCTGGAACCTGGACTGCAGATCAAGGAGGCTCGCGCAGGTCACTGATGCTGGATGCTTGGGAGCTGCAGATTGAGAGCCGTGCTGATCGTGACTCGCTGCTGGAATGCAATAGGAAATGGAGGCTTAACCGAGAAAGAGATCAGAATAATATTTCTGCAACAGTTTTGCAGCATGAGACAGAAATTCGAGGGCCTTTTTGCAATATTTCCTCGGTTAAAGATTGGCTTGAAGTGCACTTACGTTCAAAAGCAAGATACGCGGGAATCGATTGGCCGTTTATCTTCGCGGCTTCCATGTGGGTAATATGGACTAAGCGCAACCAATTGCTATTTAATGAGATTACGGATCTACCTCATAAACTTGAACTTAAACGGGAAATAATTTCTTTAGCTAGTAATTTCGTTCTAGCCTGGGGAAAAAGTATTGATGGAGGCTTAATTAAATTAGCCCGGAATATTATGGTTAAATGGGTTAAGCCACTTGAAGGCCTGAAGCTTAACATTGATGGAAGCTTTAATCCTGACAAAAAAATGGCCGGAATAGGTGGTTTGGTTCGAGATAAGTATGGGACTTGTATCGCAGGTTTTATAGGTCCGTGTATAACTGACTCACCTTTTGCTTCTGAGTTATTTGCACTACATTTTGGGTTAAGGTGGGCAATTAATAAGGGTTATGAAGACTTGTGCATTGAAACAGATTCGAAGGAGCTCCACGCGCTAGTGAAGGGCGGTGGGAGCTCAAGGACTCACAATGAGGGGGACTCGGGGAAACTCCACGCGCTAGTGAAGGGCGGTGGGAGTTTAGGTAGTGCCTATGTTTCAATCATAAGAGAATGTCGCTCTATATTGAGAAGTTATCCAAGGTTAGAATTGAGTCATATATTCAGAGAAGCAAACCTTTGCGCGGATAAGCTAGCAAACGAGGGAGCGAAGCTATATTCACAACCCATGGATTTTACAGATCCTCCTATTTTCATTTGTAATCTAATAACTAGAGATAGAAACGAATGCGCAACTGCTAGAGTTGTGCTTGAATAGCATTAAGAACGTATGTTCTAGTTGTAATCTCTTTTTCTTAACGGTTTTATAAGCCTCTCATGTATGAAAAAAAAAAAGAATTGAGAAGCTTACTTGTGGGAACACTAATGGTGTGCCGATAAGAGAGGCGGGTTCAGGTGGAACTGGCAAGGATATTACCGGTCGTCACGTCACCTTCGCACTCCTCAATACTCTTCCCAAAGTTTGATTGGCCCGTTAGGAGTTTCACTTGCTTTGACCGTAAATATACGCCTTGTTGTTGGAAAATTAAGGAAAGAAGGTAATAATGGTTTGATAGGTATGCAATTTAATTTCACTACCCCAAAATTACGTCTTTATTTGATTAGTATATTGACTAAATTATAGGTGAATTAAACTATTTGAGATTGGATCTTTATGATTTGAGTTGAGATAAAAGTTAATTAATATTTATTGGAGAATCATGTTGGGAAAATAGAAAAGAGCTTTTTTTTTTAATACATATGAGAGCCACTTTAGACTCCGATTAAACAATAACCTAGTCTTTCATTTGAAATACAATCAATTATTCGTTTGATAGTTGTTCTCATGAAGCATTTCACAACTGATAATGAGACTATGAAGTAGAATTATATATATCGAAAATGAATTTTAAAAATCTTAATATATCAATAAAATAAATACATCCACTTAATAAAAAATTATGAATACCATATATTAAAAAAACTTGATATGCATTCCTTAAACTATTCCCATTCATATTTTATAGATATATATATTACTTGCCAATACCAAATGTTAATATTAAATATTAGGACCGCAATCTACATCACATCGACATTTGCTCCTATTTGATCCTATATTCATTAAGCATACACAATTTCGAGGATTGTATGGAATGAGAATTAAGGCTTCTTCTTTACATTGGTCATCCGAAACACGCAAGTTAGTGCTGCATGTAAATCCCGCCGTAAAGATTGTAGTTGTAGTAGGACATCCTGAAATTGCGAGAAGAAAATAGTTTAGTTTCATATATAAAGAACAAAAAGAATCACATATATATAACTAAAATTAAGAAAATTATAGAAAAAAATATGTTATTACAAAATATATATACTAACCTTTGGAAAAAGAAAACTGACATAAAACAAATAGATAAAGAATAGCAAACAATAGAAATGGGAGTTTGATATTCCTTGATTCCATTGTTTTGTAAGAGAATTATATAGAATAGAACTTGTGATTAATGTTCCAATGTTATATATATTGACAGGTCCCAAGATTATATTTCCAAGAAATTGCAACACGAGTATGGAAACTCTATATTAAAGGAAATAATTTTTTTTAGTGTGCAATCAGGAGAAATCTTTATAAATTAGTAAGTCAAATTTCATATTATTATTTAGGAGATAATCTATATATGTATAATTTTATTATATGTTCCTAAGTTAATTGCTTTATAAATCCCTATATTATGCAAAAATAGCATTTTATTTACTTAAATTATTATTTTTTGCGTTAATTGTAGTATATGTCACCGATGATCATTTTGACTTGCACTCCAAAAAGAGAGATATAACTCTAGTTAATTGTCTTAGGCGAAATCCTGTACTTTCCTTGGTTTCTCCATTTTACTTTCTATTTTTTTTCTTTCGGACGGGTGAATAAATATATTAAAAAGACAGTCAAAGTGACTGTAAATTGTACAACAGGTAGGAAAACGAATTGCTTAGTGTCTAGGAGTGTATCACTTGCTCACCCGGCTACATACCACAAAAGCGCTACCCTAGCAGAAAACTAAGTCTAGTACTACTCAAGCTAGCTCCTACAAATATAAATGTACAAATAAAACCCACTACAATCCAAAATTGGAAGGTGAGAGTACAAGGCAAAAATCAAAGTACATCTACTAAAAACCCCACTATAATCCGGAAAAAGGAAAATGAGGGTACAAGTCAAATCAAAGTCAATATACGTCTAGTAGGAACCCACTATGATCCAGAAATGGGAGATGGGGGTACATAGCATATAAAGAGCGATATAAACAAGTCTGAATTCCTTTGAGAATGGTGTCATGTGAAGTAACCAATCCCTCGTGAACCCGCTTGTTACGAGCAATCCAAATGGAGTTAACCTTGGCGGAAAATCCCATCTGCCACGCTTTTCTTCTCCAGCTCGCTCTTGCCTTTGTCTTTTTGAGCCATTTAAGAGACCTCAATAAAGTGTTCATCTCTCTCGGGATGCTCAACCATCGTCTCACATCTCTCCAAATGGCATGTGTGAAACTACACTCGAAATAAAGATGTCTCGAGGTCTCAAAATCAACTCCACAAAACAGACAAAGAGGATCGTCTAACTCTATGAAATGTAGACGATCCTTTGTCCACAATCGACCCCTAGGCGCCATCCAAACAATAATCGAGTGTTTAGAAGTCACATTCAGGTCCCATATGATGTTCGCGCAAGGTTGGATGGAAGATCGGGTCCGAAACGCGTCATACGAGGTCTCAAAATGCTTGAAAATGGCTCGGTGGTTCGAAAAATTCTCCGTTTGACTTTCTGGCTGGCTCGGTGGACTCGGGACGACTTGCTGACATGGCATGCGCAGAGAGGCGGCGGTTCTGGCCACGCACGCGTCCCCACGCGCCTGCAGCACTGTCGCGTGTGTTACACTCGCTGGCCGATGGATCTGACGTGGCAGCCTCTGATTGAGTCTCGAACGTGATTGTGCAGGTCTGCTGGATGCGTTGACTATTGACTGTCCACGTGGGCTTATCTGGTTGAGTAGTCTACTAGTTGACTCGTCCACATGCACAGTTGAAATAGACTCGCCACTTGGCCTGGCGTGATGAGTTGTTTCGGTACAGTCAGCAAGAGAAAAGTCAAAAGCTGCTGGACTGCCACGTGTCTCTATGATAGAGGTTATTTCCCTTGTTCACTCGATGACATGGCTAGTTGAAGTAATGGCCTACTCCACATGATGTTGGGCTAGCAATAATTGACCATTCTGATTGAGCTTAGTGGGTCGCTCTTGAATGAAGTTGGTGCTGGAAGTTTAAAGCTTAGTGCTGTTTGCTGATGACGTGTGCCGCCTCTCCTTGAAGATTTTGCATCCTTATGGGCTCCCCTTCATTTTACTAGTTGGGCCTGCAATAGAGGCACATGAATTAATATTTTTAGATCCAATAGTATACCTGAAGAAGCCCGTTTGTAGTGGCTGAATAGGGCTGGCGACGTGTCTCCAAAGGCCAAGCTTAGTGGGCCATTGCTGGTAGCTGTTGGTGTAGCATAATGAACGTAAATATGAAGATTAAATTGGGCCGCAATATAATTTGGCCATTTCTTTTATCAGCATTTGAGGGGCCACGAAAGATACAAGGTGGACAATAAATATTCGCTGCTGGTCCATTTAAATTAGGAGCAATAGAACCGTTCAAATAAGGTGAGATAGTGCAGACTTCAATACTATGCTGAATTGACCTCAGCATATTTAATGCAATATTTCTTTTGAGCATTATTTATTTTTCTATTATTTCAAAAAGATTATTTTCTCCGTATTGCAATAATTTTTCACCATCAATT
Organism: Nemophila menziesii; assembly: GCA_029959085.1. NCBI lineage: Eukaryota > Viridiplantae > Streptophyta > Magnoliopsida > Boraginales > Hydrophyllaceae > Nemophila > Nemophila menziesii. The sequence continues at coordinate 29,276,571 of JARWIR010000004.1, forward strand.
TTTTCACAAGCTAAATAAATATCTTCTTTTAATACCCAAATAATTTTCATCAATCCCGAGTCTCGAGTTCTTTTGACCAATCCCAAAAAAATTTATCACCCAAAAACTTGACTTTAAACCATTCAATCCACAACGAACTTTTACTAACCACAACTCGCCAAACTTTTCATCAACAATGCTTTATTCCAAGCATTTAGGTCTTTCAAACCAAGACCACCTTTTACTTTAGGGGTACAAATAATCTTCCAACCAATAGGGGGAGACTTATCATTCCAATAAAAATTCCTACATATACTAGTCACATAATCTAGTACACAACTTGGGGGAGGAAAAATAGAGGCCCAAAACATATTATACCTTAAAAAACGGATCAAATGAGCTCTAATTTTCCGGCATATGATAAACTCGAAGCATTCCAAGATCTCACTTTTTACTCAATTTGTCTCTAAGTGGTTGATATTAAAGAGATTTCAAATTGGAAAATCCAAGAAGGACCCCAAGATAATTAAAAGGCGAGTAATGATATATACCACCTAAAATCATACCACCCAATGACGTGGCGTGAATTGGTTGGTTACAAATCTTTAATCTATTTATTTTCTTGATCTAATTAAAGATTTGTAACCAACCAAATCGCACCACGTCATTGGGTGGTATTTGGGTGGTATGATTTTGGGTGGTATATATAATTACTCGTAAAAGGAAACACCCCTTATCTATATTAGTTAAATTAATAATCCTCTCAAACTCTTCTTGATCTTTAATACCTACATAATAAAGTTTTGACTTAAGCACATTAATACGAAGGCCCGAGCACTCACCGGATATTGCATACACTTCATAAGAATATCCACTGATCTCCAATCTCCCCCAAACAATAGCACAAGGTCGTCTGCAAAGGCAAAATGAGTGATTTTTAATTTCCCACATTTAGGATTATTGTCGAAAAGTTCTGTTGTATTTTTCTTCACCAATCTAGAGAAATATTCCAAACATAATATGAAAATACAAAGGGATAAAGGGCCACCTTGTCTCAACCCTTTAGCTCCTTTGAAATAACTGTGAAGAGCACCATTAATAGATAGAGAATAAGAAGGTGAAGTTACACATGCCATTATCCACCCGATATATTTTTTTTGGAAATTTGAAACCCTTGAGAACTTCATGAACAAAATTCCAAGAGATAGAATCGAAGGCTTTCCGAAAGTCAATTTTAATGGTGCACCTAGGAGAGCTTCTATTATCATTATACCCTTTCATCAACTCTTGCATTAAATGTATATTATCGGACACGAAACGACTGGGTACAAAATCACTTTGAGCTTTATCAATTAAACTATCTAGAATTAATGTCATGCGGTCCGCAATAATCATAGTGATGTCTTTATAAGTTAAGTTACAACACACGATAAGCCGAAAGTAATCAACGGAAATAGGATCGTCGGATTTGGGGATGAGAACTAATGTTGTGTGATTTAAAAGTTGAAGAAGTTTACCCGAAGTGAAGAACTCTTTACTCGCATATATCACACTTTTTCCAACTACATTCCAAGATTTCTTGAAAAGGTGTGAAGAATATCCATTCGGCCCTGGAGCTTTATCACTATCAATTCAAAAAATTACATCTTTAATCTCTTCTTCGGTCACATCCACACACAATCACTCCTTTGATCTTCATTTGAAACATTAACCCATTCAAATACATCATGATCAACTTGTGTAGTTTCATCTCTAGTACCCAATATTCCAATATAATAATTAACAAACGCTTCATAAAGCTCATCTCTTGAGGTAAAATCACTTCCATCTGGAAGCTTGATAGAAGAAATATGTTTTTTTCTCTCAATTTTTCTCATGATTCCATGAAATATCTTTGTGCACCTATCGCTTTTGAGGTTATAATCGGTTCTAGATTTTTGCTTGAAAAAGCTCTATTCTGCGTTTTCAATGTATGAAGCTAGCTTTCGAAGGCTTTTAGTTTCCTCAATGAGAAAAGCATTACTAGTGTCTTGCTGCATCTTATTTTCGGCTTCTTCAAGAGAAATATTAGCTCTCTTTATACGTTCGGAGATATGAGAGTAGTGCTTTTTGTTTAACTCCCTTAGATTCAACTTCAAGTTTTGGAGCTTTTTGCACAAAACAAATTGCTTAGTGCCCTGGAGTGTATCACTTGTCCACCCGGAACAGACCAGGTCATTGTAATGTTCATGCTCAGTCCACATTTTGAAGAATCTAAGAGGGGTATGTCTTATCTCCTTTTGCATATATAAAGTCACTATACATGGGGTATGATCCGTCCAAGTAGGGATACGTAAAAACTTTGTGGAAATGAAGAAAGGAGAAGCTATTAAAATTCTATTTGCCATAGCATGATCAATTTTACTCATAATATTGTGACCACCATGCCATGTATAATGTTGCCCCGTATAATCCAAATCATCCAAACCAAGAGCATCACAAACATCATTAAAAGGCTTTCAATCATAATCATGTATTTCCGCTTCATTAACCTTCTCATTAGCCTAGAATGTTGTTGAAATCTCCCATAAGTAACCAAGAATCATCATAGTACCGGCATAAGTAGTCAAGTCCTCCCATAAGGGTTCTCTATACTCTTTTTTACTCATTCCATAAATGAAAGAAATACGAAGAGAGTTAGAGGTTACTTTGCATTTCACAATAGTGTTAATAGCTTGAGTATGGATAGAGAGACGATTAACCTCCACTTTGTCCGGATTCCGAGCTAGAAAAATTCGACCTTTACTATTTCTCGTGTTGTAATCAAAATTGTCATTACATAACTAACCTTTAAGCATGGAATTAACGAATTTATTAACTCTTGTGCGATCGCATTTAGTCTCGAGTAAATCTATACAGTCTATCTCTTTCTTACGGATAAGGTCACAAACACCTCTATGAGATTGAGCCCTACAAAAACCCCTTGTGTTTAAGGATGTAATTATCATAAGAAGGTGGGGGTTCTCACCCATTACATAAATGATATTGTCAAATAGCCTCATATGTATCATAGCCGAAGAATTAATATTACCATGTAGGAAATGAAGCAGAACATGATAAATTAATATCTGAAAGCCAATTATAAAAAAAGCTGCTCTATGAAGGGTATCTCGCAAATTATACTCCATTACACTATTTATCATATTAAATAAATCAAGAAGAAGTATAAAATTAACTAGGGCACCTTTTTTGGACAATGTGAAGTATTTTTAAGAATAGAGATTAGAAAGTGAGTCTTCCAAATATCCACCATAAATTCATAAGAGCATCTCCAGCACTTCTTAATTCTTTACCCTATCTGCAAAATACAAAATATAAACTACTGTAAAATAGAAAATACATCTCCAGGAATAACTTGGACAAAATTGTCCTACATCGGCTGAGATATTAACAGGAAAAGAAGCAACTCCACTTGTATAAATAACAATTAACTATTGGAAACCATTGGGACTAGCTCAATGGCCAGGATGCCTGTCTCTCATCTAGGAGATGCAGGGTTCGAATCCCCTCAGCCTTGTTATTTCTTGAGCCCTTAAAAGGGGTAAGCAAGAGGTGCAAGGTTCGAGTCCCCTCCCTGAACATGGGTAACCTGTTCCCATTAAATGGGAGTATGCATGAGGAGGCGTGTATATTTCCTATGGGAATAGTCGTGGTGCGCGTAAGCTGGCCCGGACACCCATACATCTAAAAAAAAAAACAATTAACTATTGGAAACCATTGGGACTAGCTCAATGGTCAGGACCTTGTCTCTCATCTAGGAGGTACAGGGTTCGAATCCCCCTAGTCTTGTTATTTCTTGAGCTCTTAAAGGGGGTAAGCAAGAGGTGCAAGGTTCGAGTCCCCTCCCTGAACATAGGTAACCTAGTTCTGATTAAGTGGAAGTATGCATGAGGAGGCGTGTATATTTCCTATGAGATAGCTTAATAGTTAAGACCTTGTCTGATTAAGTGTGTAAAGTAAGAGTTGCAAGGTTCGAGTCCCCTCCTTGAACATGGGTAAACCTAGTTCTTATTAAATGGAAATATGCATAAGGAGGCGTGTATATTTCGTATGAGAATAGTCGTGGTGCGCGTAAGCGGGCCCGGAAACCCATATATAAAAAAAACAATTTCTCCCGCATCGATTAAAGAAGTAGACTTTTAAACTTTTTAAATTGGCTTCGGGGGGAGGCGGGACACTGCGAGGTGGGTAGTTTATCTGATATCTTTTATTCAAACAACACTTGTACAAATAACGGTTCCTCCCACATCGATTAAAAGAAGTAGAATTTTAAACTTTTTAAATTGGCTTCTGATATCTTTTTATTAAAACAATTGACTCACGAGAATAAGATTCCAACTTTGACCAATTAGTATCACGAACTTGAAAGAACTCCAACTCAATCATGGCCAATAAAAGATTAATACTCCCACCGTCCCAAAAATAAACCCATATATAAAAAAAACAATTTCTCCCGCATCGATTAAAGAAGTAGACTTTTAAACTTTTTAAATTGGCTTCGGGGGGAGGCGGGACACTGCGAGGTGGGTAGTTTATCTGATATCTTTTATTCAAACAACACTTGTACAAATAACGGTTCCTCCCACATCGATTAAAAGAAGTAGAATTTTAAACTTTTTAAATTGGCTTCTGATATCTTTTTATTAAAACAATTGACTCACGAGAATAAGATTCCAACTTTGACCAATTAGTATCACGAACTTGAAAGAACTCCAACTCAATCATGGCCAATAAAAGATTAATACTCCCACCGTCCCAAAAATAACTCCATCTCAATTTAAAATAATTAGTAGAATCCATTAATCATTTGGATTTGATCTCCCTTTTCTCTAAAATTGACTTTCTCTCTCTTCATGAAGACTAAACTTTAATGGAGTCCCTTTTGTTCAATCCCAATACACATCCTCCTCTTTTCTCCCTTGTTTACCACAATCATGCTTACCCTCTTCATTACTTTTCCTTCTTTACACGCTCAATCATTCCATAGTGATCTAGATACTTGTTCCTTGTTTGCATTTTTTATTTTCTGTCTCATTATCCTAGGCGTATCTCATACGCTTCTATACTCCTTCTTATTCCTTAGTCTGCTTATCTTCTTTCACTTTCGCCTCGCTCTTACTTCCCTCCTACTCTCTCTCTTCTCTTCACTACCAAAAATGGCTTCCGAAACTGCCATCTCCATGAAACTTACACCCTCCTTCAAACAAGACGAGATCGACTCTCGCCGTTTCATGATTTTATCCAAAATACTATCAAGTTCTGAGGTTACTCCATCCACTGTTGAATCAGCAGCGAATAGGTCTTGGGGGCTTAGATCTCGAATGCATGTGGGTTCTGCTGGTTTTAACATCTTTTTTTCTCATCTTTGAGTCACGAGATGACTTATTAAACACCTGGAACTTTAGGCCTTGGTATGTTAATGGACATTTACTCCTCCTTCAAGCTTGGCACCCAGAAATGTCGATGGTAGAAGCTGATTTCTCGACTGCTACCTTCTAGATCCACTTTCAAAATCTACCTCCGGCTTTTGCTACCTCGGATAATGCTAAGGATATTTGTAAAAACCTTGATTGTACCCTCCTCGCTTATGATATTAACGAAGTCAATGATACTACTAAACTGCTCCGTGTCCGTGTTTTATGGAAGATCGAGAAACCCCCTTGTTCGCTCATTCAATATCGATAGACCTTCTCTTCCCTCTCTTGAAGTGAAAGTTAGGTTCGAAAAGCTTAGAAATTTTGTTTTTTCTGTGAAATATTAACGCATACAACTGGTGAATGCAACCTCTATAAGGAGGAACAAAAAATATTACGTGGTCGTGTTCCATTTATGTTTGGTGATTGGATGAGTATCACCCCTGTTAAAGGAAGAGGGAGGAATATTCAAGTGGTTGATGATCTGGACGACCCTCTCACATTATTACGGGTAGTGATGATTCCTTTATTCCCTTATCTGATGATGTTACATCAAAGCCAAGACAGATTGTTGGTCCCCCCCACAGTTAATACCAAAGAGAAAGACAAAGTCAGTGATAATAAAGATGAAGACATTCCCCATTTCATACGAGGTTGTTCCTCGGATCCGGAAAAGGGATATGCGTTGGTTGTTAAAGAAGTATTAAAGAATGTCTCTTCTGACCCGACCGGTGTAGAACATATTTTTAAACCCTCTTCGGCTAAAAAACAAGATTCTGTTTACTTTTCTAGTCAAAGGAATTCTTCTGCTCGGAGATATGAATCTAGGCCCACCCCCCACAACTATAAGTCCAAACCTTCTTCTAACTGGTCTGGATCAAAAAGGAAGTTGGTTGGAGAATCCTCGAAGGACAAATGGCCTGCATGGCCCATTAAGAAAGAGGGCTCGGAAAGTACTAGGCCTGCTTTTGGTAATCGGTGGTCCAGCAGGACTTGGTCCAGATCTAACCCCTCTCATGGTAAAACCAGTCCCCAATGGGTAAACCCGGACCTTAAGAAAACCCAAACTCAACCCCCTCTTACTACCCCCCAGTTAACCCATCTTCTCCTCCTACTCCATTTAATACTCTCTTACCGTGTACTCCTTCCCCATCCCCATCCCCTACTAAACTCATTACTATACAAATCTCTTCATCCCCCTCACAAACTAATGAAGAAACTGCCTCTACCCAGATGGTTGACACCCCTATGGTTGATTCCGTTTTTGTTGTTTTCCCTTTGGTGGCTGAGAACCCTATTTCTCCCTCCTCAGACTCATCTACTCTGATGGTTTCTCCGAGCACATACTTGGTTCCAGATACTCATGTTCATGATACTTCCTTGGCCTTCACTGATATTCTAATCTCCATGGAGCGTCCAGTGGAGGAGCAAGGAGGTCCCAGTGCGAAAAAGCGTAAGTTGTCACATGCTGAGATGGTTGGTTATAAGGAAGTAGAGGACGGTTTGGTCGAAGTCCCTCTTCTAGATATGGCGGTGGATGTTGTTCCCCTTGTCACTATTGAGCCAGAGACTGTGGGTGGTTGCATAGAGCAACCCCCACAAAACCCATGATCGGAGCGTTTTGGATCTGTCAAGGTTCGGGGTCCCCCTTGACAGTCCAAAACCTTAGAGATTTAATTTATAAGGAGAATACGCGGGTTATTGGTCTATCTGAGACTAAGACCAAGAAGAAGAATTTGTTGGTTTTTGCGAAGAAGTTAAAAATAAAACTGCTATGGAGTGTTGACCTAGTTGGTATATCAGGAGGCCTGGCTATCTTTGTGATGGAGGATTGGCATGCTGAGGTAATATTTTCCTCCATTAGTCATATTTCTCTCTCTATTCCTTCTGATTTAGATATTACTTGGTACCTTCATTTTATCTATACCCTCCCTAATGCTGATAGTAAAAAACTGTTATGGGAATTTATTGAAAAAACCAAGAATGATCCTCTTGCCCCTAATTTATTCATAAGAGACTTTAATGACATACGCACTGCCCAGGAAAAAGTGGGGGGTTGGGTAAAAGTCCTTCTGAGATGAGAATCTTTAACAATAACATAATCCTCAATGAGCTTAATGAGATTCCTTCTAAAGGCTGCTCCTTTACGTGGAGGAATAATCAAGTGATGATAGCCTCATCCTTCAAAAACTTGATAGAGTCTTAGGTTCTGCCCCCTGATTTAATCTCTTCCCTGATGCATGGATTCATAATCACCCCACTATTGGTTCTGATCATTCACCTATGGTCTTGCATTGGGATGATCCCCCCATTTTCATACCTAGACCAGCATTTAAGCTGAATTGAAGAACAAAGCTAAGCTCCACAACAATGGAGTCTCTGAGTCAACCCAACTCACTGTGACTCAACTCGGTGAGGACAAAACCAACGAGCCATCAGGCACAAACCCCATTTTTGAATTTGGTACGAAAACTAAGAATGAAGACAAAAAAGGACGAGGTAATGGTAACAAAGGACAGATGGTGGTGGAAGAGAGTAGTGGAGCGGCTTCACCTTCTGCAAAGATAGAATTCGAAAAAAAACAAAAAATAAGTGTTATAAAGGAAAGAGAAGATAGACTTGCCACGTTGGCAAAGGATATGGTTAATAAAATCAATTCAACCAAGGCCCAAACCACCGAGATTCTTTTCGTAACTTATAAAATCCCACCAAACAAAACACCCAGCCCAAATGTTATATTCTCTCACAAACCCACAACAGCCAGCCCAACTACACTACCTAACATAAAAAACCCAAGTAACCAAAATAACCCAAACTCTTCTCAAACCCACTCTATCATTTCAACCTCAAACCCAAACGACACTCTACTTCAATCCCCAATCTCTGAAAACCCTAAATTACCTTCTACCCCGATTACGAACAATCAAAATAATCAATCTGCAAAACAATATGAACAAGAGAACTTTACCACACCCATTAACAACCCCAATAACTCTATTACCTACTACTCAAGCTTCCAAAATCTCTTTAAGAATTGTAGCACAGAGAAGATCTATAACAGGAAGAAAGAAGCGAGAAGAATTTATGAAGAATCTAACTCGAGGATTTCAGTCAAGGCTCGAAGTATCAAGCTAGCTAAATTCATAGATACTGATGTCAATGAGAAGAGACAAAAGTCAATTTGGACATCTCGGAAGCGCAAACTAAGCAATTCTAAGAATGAAGAAGATTCGGATAGACATGGTGAAAAGGAGAACATGAAGAAGAACAAAGGAAAAGTTGAGGAGCCACAAAGCAGTAACAGTTTAGGAAAGGATGAAGAGATGGTTTTGGTTTTAACTACTACAAAGTCTGAAGAGGTTTGCGGGGTTGACCCACATCAACCCCAAGTTAATCAATGATACAAGCTTCCTGGAACTGTCAGGGTATTGACAACACCTTGACAGTCCAGACCCTTGCTGGTTTTGTAGCAAAATACCAGCCTCAGGTATTATTTCTCTCAGAAACTAAGAATACCTTTCCCAATGTTAAGAAATTAGAAAAAATTATTAATATGTCCCTTATTGAGACTGTGGAACCAATAGGAATCAGTGGGGGGCTAGCAATTTTTACTAAAAATATCATGGATATTGAGATTATAAATAAATCTATCAATCATTTCCATTGTAAAGTTAAAGAAAATGGGACTGAATTCTACTCTACCTATGTTTATGGTGCCCCACTAGATATGAACAAAGAGGAATGCCTTAAAATATATAGTAACTGTAAGCCTTTGAACAATGAACCTTGGATGCTTAGAGGAGATTTTAATAACATTAGGTACTGTACTGATAAAAAAGGGGGAAATAAAGCTAATAACAAATATATGAACATTTTTAATGGCTTTATAAAACACCACAACCTAGAGAAAATTGTAACTAAAGGATGTAGATATTCTTGGTCTAATAAAAGATCAAATGATGAGATGATTAAAACACTCATAGATAGAGCTTTCTGTAATAAAAAATGGGGTGAAACTTTTCCTACAGCCTGGGTAGCTTTACTACTTGCCCTAGGCTCAGACCATTCACCTCAAATTCTCTTTATGAATGATAATCATGTTAAAAAAAGATAGGAGGTTCTATTTTGAAAATAACTGGACTGAGGAGGCTGATTGTCTTGAAATTATTAAAAGAGTATGGAAACTGAAATCCTGTAATCCTAATCACCATAGAAATGCTTTAACTTTCAAACTTGAGAGATGTAAAACCTTACTCACTAAGTGGAGTAAACTCAAGTTTAATAATAATAAAAAAATGATAGACAAGCTTATTGGTGAGCTTGAAACTATCTTCAATGACCCTAATACCAAGGATTGGATAGAATATAATGACATTATTAAAGAAGTAGAAAACTTATGGAAAAAGGAAGAGGACTTTTGGGCTTCTCGCTCTAGAAATTTGTGGCTTAAGAGAGGAGACAAAAACTCTACCTTTTTCCATGCTTCTACAAAAGAGAGAAGAAAGATTAACAAGATCACTAGAATTATTAAAGATGATGGAGAATGGGTAGAAACATACGCTGAGATTAATAATGAAATAAAGAACTATTTTGATAACATCTTCAAAACAATAGGCCCAAGGGATTATGAGCCTATCATCTCTATTATTAAACCCTCGGTTACTAAATCTATGAATGATAACATGAACAAAAAATTGGAAAATTGGGAAATTGAAAATGCAGTTCAAGAATTAGGGGCAATAAAGCCCCTGGACCTGATGGTTACCCTGGACTCTTCTATAAAAAGTACTGGAGCATTGTTAAATTAGATGTTATCAAAGTTATAAATAATTTTTGGTATAATGGTAATTCTATAGAGGATTTTAACAAGACCTTTATCTCCCTCATACCAAAAATAACAAAGCCATTGAGTATAAAACATTATCGCCTATAAGTTGTCCTAACTTTATATATAAAATTATTGCAAAAATTCTAGTGAATAGGTTGCAACCGGTAATAAATGAGTTGATTGATGAAAGTCAATCAGCATTTATACCTGGAAGGCACATTCAAGAGAATACAATGGTGGCTCATGAAATTATTAACTATATTAAAGATAGGAAGAACACTAAAAAATACTTTATGACAATAAAAACACATATACAAAAGGCTTACGAGAATGTAGAGTGGGATTGTCTACATGATATTATGATTAAATTGGGATTTTGTGAAAATTGGGTTAATAAAGTTATGCACTGTGTTACTTCAGTCTCTTATGCAGTGTTAATAATTGGCAACCCTTTAGAAATAAACAAACCCCAGCGTGGCCTACGCCAGGGGGACCCACTCTCAGCGCTACTTTTTTGTATCACAACTCAATTATTATCTACACTTATAAAAGATAAAAAAGATACAAATCTTATGGAAGGTATTAAGATTGCGAAAATGGCCCCTCCTGTGTCATATTTGCTTATTGCCGATGATAGTATCTTTTTCATGCAAGCTAATAATCAAGAAATTGAAAGCTTTAATGATGTCATTAATAAATATAGCTATGCTTCTGGTATGAAACTCAACCTTAATAAATGCAGCGTTAAATTCAGTCCCAACACTCCTCATTACTTACAAAATTTCATGGCAAGTAGATTAAACATGCCTATTACTAACAACTTAGGCAATTACTTGGGGCTCCCCACTGAATGGGGTAGGTCAAAAGTAAAAGACCTAAACACCTTAGTAGATAAAACCCTTCAAAGAATAGAAAATTGGAAAAACCTTTACCTATCAACAGCTGGTAAAGAAATTCTTATTAAATCTGTAATACAAAGTCTCCCAAATTACTATATGTCCTCATATATTATACCACAAAAAACTTGTGATATTATAAACTCACAAATATCTAATTTTTGGTGGGTTAGTAATGGTAAGAATAAAATCCACTAGGATAAATGGGATTCTTTAACAAAAAGTAAACTCTCTGGTGGTCTAGGCTTCAGAGATTTACACCTTATGAATATGGCTCTATTGGGCAAGCAAGCCTGGAATCTTCTTAATAAACAAGAGTCTCTACTGTTTAAGGTACTTAAGGGTAAATATTTCCCTCACTGTACTTTCATGGAGGCTCAACTAGGACACTCACCCTCTTGGGGTTGGAGAAGTCTAGTTAAAGGGAAGGAGATGATTAAAAATGATATCAGATGGAAAATTGGTAATGGTAAAATCATTGATTTATGCAATGATATTTGGATACATGACCAAAATGAAATTATCAAACCAAAGAAAGGTAAAGCTAAGAAAGTTAATGACCTTATGATTAGTAATGAAAGACAATGGAATACTAATGTTATTAAAGAGGAGTTTGAGGCTCACATAGTTGATATTATTTTAAAAACCTTTATCCCCTACTCAGGTGGATTTGATACACCCATCGGGTGTAAGGATTCTAAAGGTATTTATACAGTTAAGAAATGTTATCAACTCCTAAAGAATGATAAAGATAATGAGGCCTCGGGTAAGAGTAACAATAAACCCTCTTCTTCTCATGAAATAGATATGAAAACTTGGAAAACAGTTTGGAACTTAAGAGTAGCACCAAAAGTTAAAAACTTTATATGGAGGGCACTTAAAAACCTTCTTCTTACGAATGATAATGTATATAAAAATAGAGTTATTAACTCTCCCTTATGTGATATTTGTAATAAGGATATTGAAACTCTTGAACACTTACTTTTAAACTGTGAATGGACAAGAATTATGTGGTTTGCCTCCCCTTTCAACATTCATACTTGCAACCAAGAATCTATTAAATTAGATACTTGGATGGCAAGAATTGTTGATAATCTGAGGGCACAAAAACTTGATAAATGCTTCATCTTGGAACAAATCTGTACTCTCTTATGGTGTACTTGGAAAGCTAGAAATGATAATAAATACAAGTTCATGAAACTTGAGCCATTACAGGTAATAGAAAAGGCAAGAATTGAATGGAATGAATACCAAAATATGAATTATCCTAAGGATGTTTCTAATATACTGAAGGATAATAATAATACCCCAAATATTGCCCCAAATATCACTGATGAGGTTGAAATTGTAAGTGCTATTAACAAAAGTATACAACAAAATATGAAAAAATGGATACCACCACCTATATATCATATTAAAATCAATTGTGATGCCTCGTATATTAATAAAAGAGCTGCTATATCTTGTGTTAACAGGGACCATGAAGGAAAAGTGCTAAGTTGCAATGCTTGGGAAGTAAAAGCCGATTCTCCAATAGAAGCTGAAGCACTTGGAATCCTCAAAGCTTGTGTGATTGCGAGAGACATTAAGGATACACAAGTCATTATTGAGAGTGATTGTCAAGATGTTATGCTTCCTTTGGAGAAAAACAATTTTATTTACATTCCTAAAATTTGTAATATTATTAAAAGTATTTACTTTATTTCTGAAATTGTAAACCTATATTTCGATGGATTAGTCGAGATAGGAATAGCTTAGCCGATGAGGTAGCCAAACATAAGCTTGTTAGCAATATGAATGGCTCGCAATTAATTGCGTACTCAAATAGGTTAGCTAGTATTATTCATAACGAATCAATTCCTTCGGGAATTGGTTAAACTTTGTAATCTCTTATCAATAGTAGAAATAATCTTTTGGAACAAAAAAAAAGATGAGTAAATACACTGTTTACCCTCTGAACTTTGGCCCGATTGACAGACTGCCCCCCAAAGTTTAAAATGCGACTAGTTGCCCCCTAAACTTTAACTTCGTGACTCGTTAGTCCTTTTTGCTATTTTCCGTCCATTTTTTGATGCGTGCATTACACGCGCGCGTGACTAGTTGCCCCCTATTATTTTTTTTTTAAATTGTTAATTATATCTTTTTTTAAAGAGGGGTATTTTAGGTATTTTACACTTCTTCTTCTTTAATGGAGAAAGTTCGATAAAAAAAATCTGGTCTGTAAATATCATATTACCACTTCAAATAACCAGATCTACTCAACAAGAATAATATCCATTATGTGATCCACATCTTTATTTCGGAATAAACTCCAATCGATACATGGTCTGTAAATTCGCATCATATTAACATTTCATCGGATCTCAACTCTCTCTCTCTCAATCATTTCAAAAGTATGGCAAAGAGAAGTTGACCGTGAAGTAAGGCCCACCGAAGTTTGGGTCAGGTTGCAGAATAGGATGATGGGCCATGGTGAGAAGCCCAACTGTAGGGTCTTGGATCTGGTCCAGATCGATGGCCATGAAATAAGGCGGAGGTGTAAACTTTGGTCGAGAATGGAAGGAAGAAGCTAGATCGATGGCATAAAATAAGGCGGAATTTTGGTCGAGAATGGAAGGAAGAATCGATGGCCATGAAATAAGGCGGAACTTTGGTCGAGAATGGAAGAAAGAAGCCAGATCGATGGCATGAAATAAGGCGGAACTTTGGTCGAGAATGGAAGGAAGAAGCTAGATCGATGTCCATGAAATAAGGCGGATTGTTACAGTGTGTTTAAAGCATTGTATTCATAGTTACAGTGTGTTTGATTTTCTGAGAGAAGTTGTTAGTAAAGTCTCTGATTATAGCCATTCTGATGCTGGGTGTGAATCGCCAAAGAGAAGGAAAATAGCAATGGATGAGGTAAATGAAAGCGATGAAGATTCGATAAAACCCCATGATTCATTAATTCAATGAACGGAAATTTAAGATTAAATGGGAAAATTATTTACTAACCATCAGTTTTGGCTTGTGATGATCCAGCACAACCCATGATATTCCAGTGTACAGTGTTTTGGGTTTTGATTTCTGAATTAACTTCTTTAAGTAAATAATGTTTAAGAATATCATTGAATAAAAAACGTGTTTGAAGTAAACAAGAAAAGAAATAAAAAGAATTAATTTCTGAATTTTTAACTTTTATTCACCCAAATTTTTTGTTTTAAATTTATTATTAAAAAAAATTAATCATTTGAAGATTTAAAGGTTTGAAGTTTTAATCATGGAGAAGAAGTTTTGGAGAAGAAGATCATGGAGAAGAAACTTTTGAAATACCAATTTTGCCCCTGTTAAAATGATTTTTTAAATATTTAATTCTGAAAAAAAAGTTCAGGGGGCAACGAGTCACGAGTTAACGGCGCGTGGCATCCAAGCTGCGACTTAACGAAAAATTTGGACGGAAAATGGACACAAGGGGCATCGAGTCACGAAGTTAAAGTTTAGGGGGCAACTAGTCGCATTTTAAATTTTGGGAACAGTCTGTCAATCGGGCAAAAGTTCAGGAGGTAAATAGTGTATTTACTCAAAAAAGATTTTGTAAGTTATTATGAACCCACCCATAAAGAGACCATCTCTCATTTCTCACCCCATCTTCCTCATTAAAACATTAACCAAGCCCATTTACCATCAATCTTAAAAATCACCCATTCCAACTAAATTCAAAATACGTGGCCCAATCTTTATGACTTCTTCCTAATGACCACATCCTTTCTCTGCAAAATCGCCATAGCCAAGTGCTCCATCTTGCGCATCAAATCCTAAAACAGAAAAACACAAAGTTCATTAATCTTCCCATCATCCTCTCATCGAAGATGTCCTTACACAACAATTACACCCAAAACTCATATTAGTGTCTACCCGTGAGCACCCCCACACTGTATTTATCCAATATCAACTTTCGAAGATTGGGGAGGGACGCTAATTCATCGAACCAACTGTATAATAACATCTATCAGTGTCGCTCATCTCTTTTAAATCTCCGTAATTGTTATACAGAGTATCAATGTGACTCGTAGATATCCAATTACGAAAGAAAGAAGCTTCTCTAGAATCGGTAACATGGTTTCCAATTAGTCCAAATTTGTACCATTCTCCTTGTTTCAAAGAAATCCCAATTTAAATAGTGATGAAACTCGAAGACCAATTCAATGTCTATATCTTTCATAGTCATAAAGCTTGAATAATCGTCCCATTTGATATGAAACCTAACCCCAAGGCAAAACTTTGATATGAGTACAGAAACACGTCTTTTGAACTGGGATAAGGTTCTGTTAAAAAAAACCACATATATCTGAATTTAGCTGATTTGAATGTTATGAAAAGGTAAGTGACTAAAAATGATGCAATGAAAACTTTACTGAACATTCCTTGTGTTATTTCCATGTCCCACAAGATATATATCTTTATCCTTTCCTTAAAATTCCTTAAACTAATTTGGATGAATTGTAGTGACGAGCAATTCCATATTCTTCATACTCGAGATGTTTATGTATGGCCTTGTGCAAAGCACCTCCCTACTCCAAAAGAGAGTACACATCTGATTTTAGAGTTAAGTTTTAGGCATCTTAAAGTACACAAAAGTACTCAGGATCAATATAACCAAACTATTTGAACAAAAAAAAAAAAATATAACCAAACTAACTTCTCCACTATAACTTTAGCTCCATAATTTTGACACCATTCAAAAACACGATTGGGATGTGTGAATCAAGCCACTGATCAAGCTCACTTCTTTCTTCTCACAACAAAACTTAGATATCTGCAATTATGTTTGTAAATTAACTTTAACGGTAGCTTAAGCTTTGATCGTATTCACTTGATGAAGCTTATCAGGCTCACAGCTCATTTTCAACACCCTCATAAACAATCGCATTTTGCAAAATTAAGTAAGGAAATCTTCTAAGAATAGATGAAGCTACTCAGCTAGAAAGGAGAAACTCAATTGGCCGCAACAAAATAAAAAAAAAAAAAAATTGATATACTAATCTATCAATGGATAATGAGAGTCTGTGTAATATTTATTACACTTTAACAATATGAAATTTCAATTTTTTTTGTCAATCAGAATCTAAATTAGATTAAAAACTCACAATACATAAATTAGTTTAATATACCAAATCCAAAGATAAAGAAAACTATACAACCAAGACAAACTACATAAATTAGGTTTAATATACCAAATCCAAAGATAAAAAACTATACAACCAAGACAAACTAACATAAAACGGCATAAACACAAGCATAAGGTTTGTAATGGTTGAAAATGGGGGAATTGTCATGCTATGTACTAATCTATTTGTTCTACACTTAAACAGTATCAAGTCTCAATTTTCAGAAATCAGGTTTATATACCACACTGACAAACTTGATTACTAAACTCCAACAAGATCCCTTAACTTCCACCTGTATCATCAAGTATTCCACCCATTTCTTCGTTAATTTCTTCGTTTATATCTTCGTTGATTTGTTCGTTGATTCGTTCGTTAATTCCTTCATTGATTCCTTCGTTAACTCCTTCGTTAACTTCTTCTTCTCCTGTCTGCATATCTCCTGTCATCATTCTTCGCGCATTCCTTTTGTCAGCATAGTACTTACCCACCATCAACGCAAAAACCAATAACACTATAAAGATGGTGAATATCACCCAATAGAATATTGCTGGAATATCGTTATTTTCCGACAATGATGGATGCGTGCATGTAATACTCCATGTCACTGAAAAAACAGGTTCAAAAGATTACAATCAAAGTTAATTAAGAGTTTGAAATCATAATAAAAAAAATTCTTACTCAAAGCTCCGATTGGACTAACGATTACAGGAGGCCCACATTTATACTCCACCCCAGGAGCTTTTATGGTAAACTTCTTTGGCTTTTTCAAGCCTCCAATACCTGTACGCGATCCACTTTTCCCTACATAGAATTGAAATGAACTACTTGAATTTGAATTTAGTTGACCCTCAATGTAGGTGCTCAACACTCCCCCTTTACAACAATTCGGCATATGCTTGTGGTTGTAAATACTATCTGGTAAATCAACCACGGACGGATTCTCCGAACAGCTAACTGGAAATATTCCGTGAAATCTCTCGTGACAATGGCCTTTTTCGATCACGGTAGCTCCGACAATACCCAAAATTATTTCACTTTTCTCCCAGAACCAACTTAACTGCCACCCAGGCTCTTCAATGCTAATGTCTACGTAATAGTTCTGAATAGTGATAATGGCCTGAAAAATCATCAAAATCCTAGGTTAAGTTAAGACCATGATTTTGTTTTTAATGCTTAAAATCACAATAATACTTACATTATAACCATTTTCGGCAAATAGTTCCATTATGTCCCATGTTATAGTTATGTTCCCATTGTCCTTATTACAACCTGCACAGGTATAATTGCAATTCTTAATCATAAAAATAAAGAGTTTTTTTAATTGTTAGCATATTTAGAAAAAAAAATAAGACAAAAGGCACCCTCATCAAAATAATATTAAATCGGTTAATCCTACATTTAACTCATAATTAAGCATTGTTCGTCAACAACATTTTAAAACCTAACCAAAAAAATTGAAAACCCAACCCTAGAAAAATCATTGTTCCAAATGCTTTGCTATCCTCTAATATTGAAACTTTAGGACTTGGTCAAGGCGGATTAAGCATCGTTTCTTACGTGCATTTAAAATCAATTTTTTCAAACAATTGTCACAACCTCTGCAACAAATAAGCATTCTGCATATAAATGAATATTCTTGTTATTCTGAATTATTATAACTCAGATAGCAGAATTTTCTTTGGCATATGAATGTTCCTTTCCATTATCGAAAGATTCATTTATCTATTTCTAAAATTCTTGTCTCTTGCATTTAATTAATTCAAACATGGATTTTTTTTTATTATTGACAGTGAAGGGAAATTACATAGATCTATCTTTACAACATTGAGTAAGAAAGTTAAACGAGCTAATAACTGAGAAGTCTTCAAACATGGATTATTTATGATGGACATTATCACAACCGCCTGGGTGCTTGACTTAACATTACTTTTAGACGGGTGATTTTCTTTTAATTATTTTTCTAAAGTATGCTAACCATAAAAAAAAAACTCAAAAATAAATAATAACGATGAACGTACCTATGTGTATCGGGGTGCATATGAAGATGACTATGAAGATGATAAGGGTAGATGTCGCCATTAATCTTACCCAGAAGCAAACTCAACTGCGGTTTGATGATGGTGGAGAGTGGTTCAGGCAGCGGTTTTTTTGTGCAGGAGAGCGGCGATGGTGAAGATGGTCCACTGCGAGTTTCTTGTGCAGGAGAGCTGGGAAGATGAGAAGGTGAGATCCGAAAAGATTCTATTATCATTGAGTGAAGAAAGAGAAGAGAGTCAGAGAGTAGAGAGAGTAGAGAGAGTGAGGAAGTTGTATTTTCTGACGAGTATAGCTTGTGTTTTGAATTTGCCTCCTTTATTCTCTGAACAGATGGAGAGAGGTTATTGTTTTTTAGTTGGATTCTAAAAATTACTTGTTACTGCCAGGGGCAGGTAAAAATTGATGTTCCTATCACCCGTCCTAAATACCACGTTTGTCTATGGCTCCCCAATATAAAAATATAAAGTAACAAAGTCCCTAGTAAAAATACCTCTTAGAATTTATTTAAGGATCTCAATACCATCCGTTTTTCACATGAAAAACTAGGTGGCATTACTAAATATAAAATATGTATAAAAACATTTAATGGTTTTATTAAACATCATAAACTTATAGAAGTTATTAATATGGTTTGCTCATACATTTTGGTTAAATAGAAGAATAAAGAGAAATTAATTAAAATAGTTTTGGATAGAAATTTAAGTAATAAGCAATAGTTTGATTCCTACCCCAATGCATGGACTAACATCTTACATTATGATGATAATAGTGATGAAAAATATAAAAAAAATTATTTTAAAAAATTTTAGACTAAGGAAAAAGAATGTTTTGACATTATTAACAATATTTAGGAGTATTAAAAACGTTACTAAGAGTAATCTAGTTAATAATCTCACTATGTGCAAAAAAAATATCACTGTGTAGAGTAAAAGAATATTTAATAATACAAAAAAAAAAAGATAAGTATATGAAAAAATTGAAAATTATAACTAATAGTATCAATATTAAGGACTATGATAAGGATGAGTATAATATGATAGTAAAAGAAATTGAAATATTATAGAAAAAGATAGGAGGATTTTTGAGCAGTTAGATTTAAAAACAACTGGCTTAGGAAATGGGATAAAGAATACTGTCTTTTTTCATGCTACTACTAAAAAAATAAGAAGTTTTAATGAAATAACCACTATTATGAATGATGACGGTGAATGGCTGGATTCTCAAAAGGAAGTAAATCAAAATATATTGAATTATTTCAATAATATTTTCAAAACTATGGGCTCTAGAGATTTCTCTTCAATCTTTGAGATCGTCCAACCAAGGATAAATAAAGCAATGAATACCATCCTTCTCAAGCCATTACAAGTGAAGGAAATAAAGGCAGCAGTCCTTGAGCTATGAGCTTTTAAAGCCCCTGGGCCGGATGGCTACCTTGGATTCTTATACAAGAAGTACTGGCATATAATGAAGCTTGATGTTATCAAAATTATTAATAACTTTTGGTATAATAATGGGAGCTTGGAAGATATAAATCATACCTGCATATCCCTGATCCCAAAAATGGAAAGACAAGGTACTCTCAAACACTACAGACCTATCGGTGTATCAAACTTTATTTATAAAACTATAGCTAGTCTTTTAGTAAATAGATTACAACCCTTAATGAGTTATATAATTGATGAAAATCAAACTGCTTTTATCCCAGGCAGAAGCATCCAAGAAAATACATATATAACGCATGAGGGTTGTAAATACTTAAAGGAGAAAAGAAACACACAAAATTACAGTATGCTCATTAAAGCAGATATACAAAAAGCCTATAAATATGTGGAAAGTGATTTCCTTTATAATGTTATGGTTAGAATGGGATTTGAGAAAGCTTGGTGTAAGAAGATTATGAACTGTATTACAATAGTTTCATACTATATTCTAATCAATGGGCAACCTAATAAACTTAATAAACTTCATAGGGGTTTGAGACAGGGGGACCCCCTCTCACCCTTATCTTTTGTATTGTTACACAAACACTCTCAACTTTAGTAAAACAAAAAGTGAATGATGGTCTACTGGAAGGTATTAAGATCTCCTCTAAATGCCCCAGCTTCACCAATCTTCTATTTGCAGATGACAACGTGTTCTTTCTAAAAGAAAGTTATGAAGATACAAATAGTTTCAATGGTATTATTTATAAATTTGCTTACTCTACAAAATTGACACTAAATTTAAACAAGTGTGGATGATGTCTCCCCATTTGTGATGATTTAATATTAGTTGGAGACGTCATTTTAGGTGTATTTATTAGGATATAGGTCGATTTTCTCATGATTTAGTACACTTTCCTAAATCGTATCTTGATTTAATTATTTATTATTTTTAGAGCATATTGGATTTAATTGTTTGTTAATTGTGAAGCTTTACAGACATATGGTAATTAATTAGATGTCAAGTCAATTCGAAGAGATAAGGGAAAGAAGATAAACATGGAAATTGGAGATAAAGGAAAGAAATATGAAAAAGGAAAAGATAAAGTTGTCAAATAAATCTGAATTCCAGCAGCTACGAACATAAAAGTGATCATAACTCAAGATTGGTTGGGAATTTGGAAGAATGGTCTATTCAAAGTTATAGATCTTTCTGAGGCGATCGGTTTCGACTATTGGAACACATCAAACGGATAGGTATTGAAGGAGTTACGGCCAAAACAAAACAACACCAGAATCTTACCTTTTCTATATTTTAGGGTTACGAATTTGAGTTGGGCTAGAGTCCAAGTTACTTGTTCCACTCCAAGAAAACGTTTTAGGGTTTCCTATACCCTATAATACACCCTTTAATCAGAAGAAACACATCATTGGCAAACCTTAAGCCAAGAGGAAGCTTACAACAAGAGAAGAGAAGTCTGGAAGGAGCTGAACACCATATCATGTCTTCTTCAACCTTTAAATTTGTAATTTCTTTTTTTTTCTTTCATTAGTATGAAATAAATAATTTTAATTTGAGATTTAGCATATATGTATGAACCCTAGTCTTATCTATCTAATTTGGGATACTGTTGTATTTAATTTGAATTCATGTTTTATTATTTGTTTATGTGTTTTGATTTATTGTCTGTTTTCCTTGCTAGTGCACGAGTATAGGATTACCTTAATAGTAGTTAGATGGTCGCCAGGAAGGGGTGTTTAACTATTTAAACACCACATAACGTCTAAAATAAGGCTTGGTCCTGACAATACCAGCCTAACTAGATAATCATTTGGGTATGTTTTAATCACCATATCACCAATTGAAGGAATTGTCTGCTTAGGAACCTAGTGGCGTAGGATAACCCTATTTTAGTCTGCCTTGTGGCTGTGTCGTATCCCCCTTAGTCGCTCTTAAGGTCTAAGGAATGGGAATTTAGAATCCTGATTATTGCATACTACATGATTCACCCTTACAGGTTTAGAATAAACAAGACTAGTGGGGATTACTTGCTAATTTCTTGAGCTAAACTATCATACTATCTTCTTTTCTTTTATTTTATTTTTTGTCTTTAATTTATTAGTTTAATTTTCTATTTACAAAAACCAAATAAAAATATATTTTCCTTTTCTTTATTCTTGCGTATTATCTGTTCTAGCTTTTATATTTGCACTTGATATATTGCATAAGTTCTTCCTAACTTTCGTAGTCTCTGAAGAACAAATCTTATTTATCAGAAAAACTTGCATATGTCTTGTATACTTGCAGAACCGTGCTCAGCCTAGGGTGTTTATTTGCACTTATTTTTTCTATTATATTATCACACCTTAGACGACACTAGTGGAGTAAAGTTTAGTGCTAATACTCCACACCATATCCAATATATTTTTGCAGCTACAATAAATATGAAGATTACAAATAACCTAGGATCTTATATAGGACTCCCCACTGAGTGGGGAAGATCCATAGTAAGATATCTGAATATACTTGTAGAAAAAGCTCTTAAAAACAACCAGCTGGAAAAAACTTTTTCTACCAGAGACTGGAAAAGAAATCCTTATTAAATCTGTCCTTCAGAGCATTCCCAATTATTTTATGTCATCTTTTTTACTTCCATAAAGATTTGTGATTTGATATCTTCTCATATAGCCAAATTTTGGTGGGATAATAAAACAATCAAGGGGATACACTAGACTAAATGGTCCAGTATTACACATAGTAAACTTTAAGAAGGTTTGGATATAGAGACCTAATGGTGGCGGTTGGGGTGTGATAAAATAATGGTGAATAAATATAAGAACTAACTCCCTAACCAAACACGTTACTCACTAAAAGTATCACAGATCGTATGCAAGTTTTAATGATGAGTAAGATTCGTTCTCAGGGACTTAGTGTGTTATAAATACGAGTTAACAAAAAGCGTAGTAAAAATTAGGTTCGTGGAATTAAAAGACAGTAAAAATAAATATGAATAATTGTGGAGAGATTAATGATTAACTAAACTAATGCAAAATCAATAAAGATGTAAGAATATGATGAGAGATATAACTTAGGTTTGATTTTATGCACTTATAATTCTATTTCTTCTTCTAATTATAAGGGTTAATTAAAGCTCTTAGAGTAAAGAGCTAGGATTCTATATTCCTCCGAACCCCCTTTCGGCTGGACTTAAGTAGCGACCTAACAATTACCAGGGGACTTGGGAAGGAACCCTGTGCAATGATCGGTGGTTAAATAAAACCCTGATGACTATCTAGTTATGCAAGTTCGTCAAGATCACTACTGCACACTAGACGTTTATGTGGTGTTTTAACAATTAGACACCCCTTTCGGGTAACCATCCAACTGCTATTAGTGGGGTAGTCTATACTCGTGCACTAGCAAGAACTACGGTCAATAAATCATAGCACATAAAACAAATATGAAAGTTAAGAAGCTTAATCTATTTAAAAAAGGTTTTCTCAAACAAACTTAGATAGAAGAAAATAGAATTCAAAGATTATACATATGCAAACCCCAAGCTATGGAAATTTAGTTCATGCTAACAAGAAATAAACTAAATGAAAGATACACACTGTCAACTTGCTTCTCCTGATGTTGTTTACTTGATACTAAGGATTAATAATTAAGAAATGACATGTTTACAATGATAAGAGGGTGTATTTATAGGTGTTTTCTAACCCTAGGTCAAAATCTTGGAGTGGAAGGCAAGTAATTGGAGTCTAAGTCCAATTCAAATCCGTTTCCTAAAATATAGGACAAGATAAACACTATTCACTGTATTGGTCATATCTCCTTCGTTATTGGGCCAAATTTCACCCAATTTATATCAAAATAACCGCATCAGAAATATATAGCTAACCTCATAAGCCTCATACAAAATCACAACCTATTTGGAGTTATCTTCACTTTAGTGGACGTAGCTACAGATTTGGCAGCTTTTCCTTTCCTAATTTAACTTTTTTTAATCAACAAACCATTTTATATCCACAAAACAATTGGTACAAATAAAATCCCTACTTGTTTTTTTACTCAAAACAAGTATGGCTAGGAAAACAACCCTATACAACAATTGCTAAGGAAAACAAGCAACCTATCAACTAGTAAAAAACCAAACAACCTATACAACCATTGCTAGGAAGAAATCCTATACAACAATTGCTAAGACAAGACACCACTACCCAATCGAGGAATCATGCTAAAATAGGAAGCTTTCCCAAAAGGAAAAATTTCCAAAAAGGTAATTTTCCATTGAGGGAGATCTTCCTAAAATAGCAAATCCCATGAAAGGGAAAACACTAAACCTAGGTCGAAGTTCCAAGCTAGCCTCCATGCTCACCTTAGTCCCTATCTTTAAGCACACCATGAAGCTTCCACCTCCCCACAATTTTCCTATACTCATCACTCTTCTTGAAAAGTCTTCTATTCCAAAGTATGTTTCATATGTCATTATTTTAGGACTAATATGTTTGAATTCCCTTTTGTTTCTCATGTCCCATATTTGAGATAGTGTCCTTCCAAGAGTTTCTCTCACATTTAGCCATGAAATCAAGCCTATCATCCCAACTATTACCTGTAGTGTGCCAATTATGTAGAGCACATATGTCATCTTAAGCAGAGGTGGTGAACTTGCAAGTAACAAATAGATGATTTCTGGATTCAAGCTCTTCATGACAAAGAGAGCAAAATTCATTAACTTCCATACCCCATTTACTAAACATATCCTTTGTACTAAGCCTATCTTTGCAAATCAGCCAAGCACAAAACTTGTGCTTAGGAATACTCTATTTATGCCACACAACACAAAATCATTTAGTTTTCAAATCAAGGCCTCTAAAGTTATTCATAATTTCAGAAGTTTTAAAACCTTTTTCACCCTATTTTATGATGTCCTCTGATGTCTCCTCATTTGTGATAATAAAATCTACTCATGAGACATCATTTTAGGCTTATTTATTAGTTTATAAGTTGATTTTAGCTTAATTTAGTGCACTTTCCTATTTTGGGTCTTGATTTAGAAACATAATATTTTTAGAGCATATTGGGTTTAATTGTTTATTTAGTGTGTAGCTTTAAAGATAATTATGAAGATTAATTAGAGTCCAAGTCAAATACTACAACTTATGGAAAGAGATTTGCATGGAAATTGGAGATAAGGAAACAAAGGCTAAAAAGATGGAAAAGGAAAAGCTGCCTAAATCTGGGATTCTGCATACACGTCCAAAGATGTGCGTTTTTACCTAAGAAATAAGCCGATTTTGGTAATTTCCTTTTTAAGGGTCAAGATAATTCTGTTGCAATTCTTTTGGTATCTTATGGAGCTCAATCCGACCAATAACGAAGAAGATACGCTCAAAACGGTCCAGCAGTGTTTATCTTTATTTCCTTACGAATTTGAGTTGGGTTAGGAGTCTATTACTTAACTTATCTCTAAAGAAACGATTTAGGTCAACCTATACAGTATAAATACAGCCTCTTAACACTCTAAAATCATCCTTGGTGAAACCTTAAACCAAGAGGAAGCTTACAACACAAGAGAGAAGTCTGGAAGGAGCTGTCATCAACAATGTCTTCTTCTACCTTTAGATTTGTAATTTCTTTCTTTTCTTTCACGAACTAAATTTCTTTAGCTTAAGTTTTAGCATTAATGTATGAACCCTAGTTTTGATTGACATCTATCTAATTTGGGAATTTAATGTTTTAAATAGAATTATAGTTTTTATTCTCTGTTTATCTGTTTGGATTTATATTCTGTGTTCTTGTGGACTGCAGCCATTAGAATTACCATCTAGTAATTAGGTCACCATTGACAACGGTGTTTAATTGCATGTTTAGCACATAACGTCTAGTATTAGGTCTGATCTGATAACCCAACCTAGCTAGATAATCACTATGGTTTAGTTCTTGTGACTATTTACCAATTACAGGAAAAGTTTGCTTAGGAAGCCTTATTGACACAGGTAAATCCTATTATAAACTACCGATAGCATATTGGGACCGATTAGGGAAATACTACATAATTCACCCTTACATGTTTAGAACGGCAAAACTAGTGGGGATTACATGCTAATATATTAAGCTATATTCTCATATTCTTCTCTTTCATCTTTAATTTCTGTCTTTTAATTCTTAGTTTAAGTTTAGTTAATTATTATCTCAATCCATCTTTATTTGTTTTTACTTTTATTTGCGTTTAGTTGTTCTATCTTTAATTTTGCACTAGGAATTTGCATAAGATTCTCCTAACCTCTGTAGTCTCTGCGGAACGAATCTTTATCTAAAACTTGTTGGCATATAGCCTCCCTTAATAGGTTGTTTTAATGTGACAAATCCTCTTGTGTTTAGTGTGCTAATTACTATTGTTATATACATTCTATCTTGCACTCTAATTCATCAAAAAGAACAATCTTTATCATTTAGATCAAAGCTCTATTGTCATATCCTAAGAAGCTAATTTTCATACAAATACTTTTAACCTTATCTTTGTATACATTGAGAATTAGCTTTCGTGATCAACTACAAAGTTTCTTAGAATGATGTTCTCTACAACTCTCGTGAAGAAAGTTTTCTGATCCGAGCATCGTAGTAAAAGATATACTCATTAAAAGGTGTTTTAGACCTTTGGTGCGGTACACCGGAGATTCTGTGCGATACACCGCAGCTCACGGACTACACCACGGACCAGGGGGCTAGCCCGTCAGAGAGCAAGTAAATTTAGCAAGTTCAGTGCGGTACACCGCACCAACCCCGCGGTGCACCGCATATTAGGGTTTCCTGCAGCAAAATGAAGACAAAAGGAATATATCCGTTGGGGATATTAATATATCCGTTGGAGACAAGTCTTATGACCGTTGGGAGCATTTTGCAGCTATAAATTGAAGGTCTTTCAAGGCTACAATTACACCTTCAACCCATATACATTAAGGGGCTTAATTGTTATCATCCAAGAAGGTGTCAAGAGCTATAATTGTCATATCTACTCATTCAAGGAGTAAATCAAAGGAGCTTCAAAGTTATTATCAACTCAAGAAAAGTTTTAAGCTTATAGTTATATCATCTCTTTAGGAGTTCATTAGCAAAGTTGTTTCACCCTTTAAACACTTTGTATTTATCCTCTTAAGTCTAGTTCTTGTAATAGATAGATTAAGAGAGAATTTGAGTATCGGGAGTATACTCGGTGTCCTTGTGTTGTGATTACACAAGAGTTTCCTTCGTGGTTTCGAAGAGGTTGTCCTTCGTGTTATCGAAGAGGTTGTAAGGGTTATTGTGTTCACGACCCGGTTAAGAGAGACACGGGAGCTTAGTGAAAAGCTTGAAATCCTAAGGAGGCTTCCTTAGGTAGTGGATGTAGGGAAACCGAACCACTATAAATTGTGTGTATCTTTCTATCCCTACGCTATTTACTTTCCGCACTCTATATGCTTGATAAAATGCTTACATGAATAGTTTGATAATATTGTCTTTTAGGATTATCTAGTTTTTAACTATTTAGTTTGTTAAAACAATAGGATTCAAATTAGCTTTTAATTTTATTTACTTGAAATAAAATTAGCCGATTAATTTCAATTGTCCTATTCAACCCCCCTTCTAGGACGCATATAGAATATCAATTGGTATCAGAGCCTAACTCTACGTGAATAGCTTAACCGTTAGTAGAGTAAACGATTTGGAATTTAATCTTTTGGAAGAGTTGTTTTCTTCACAACCTCCATTTTCTTGTAGGTGATCGTTACTTTGCTTGGAGGAAACAAATGGAAGAATTAATATACGAAAGAACACTCAAATCTCGAAAAAGGAAAATCCGGTGATTCCTTTCTTTATCTCGTATATATTTTTGCATTCCTCCTTATGGCTTATGTTTATAATCATGATTTGGTTGTGATTTGATTAGTTGTGTTTGTTGTTATCATGTTTTATCTTTGGATATTATCTTGTGTTACTAATCATTGTTTCAATGTTATTAGTGATATTGCATATAATTCTCATGAATGATGTTTTTGCACTTTAGCTCTTAGAATTTTATTAATTGCATTTTAGTCCCTAAAATTTTCAAAATTGCACTTTGACCCCTCATAGTTATTAAATTCTCCAAAGTGTCATAGTTTGAACTTCATAATCTTTCACATGTAAAATTTGCCATTTTAGTTCATATATTTGAAAAATTGCATTTTTTAGTCCCTACTTTGTGAAATTGCTTTTCAGTCCCTCAACGATTATAAATTGCACTTTTTACTCTTACTAGTTTTTATTTCTTTCACAAGTGCCTATTGATTCTTTTTATCGTTGACAAAAAGGGAAGAAAGATCAAAGATACTAGTTTTCACTTTCAAATCTTTATTTATCTTTGAACACAAATTTGCATTTTCATACGTCTTTTAGTAAGGGTGAGTTTTAAAGAAATTGCTTTTCAAAATATTTTTCAGATAATCTTTTGAATTTCCCATAGAATTTCAAAATTGTTTTTATGCATAGAATTATGGGAAGTTAATCCATTATTGGTCATTAACTCATTTGCATGAAATTGTTTAGCCTTACTATCTATATGTTGTGCTTCATTATGTGCTTATATGGTTTATTCCCTATTGTGCAAATATCTTGTATGACTTGACCTTTTCATACTTAAAATTGCTTAACTTTGATTTTGGGTCTTTTCGTATTTTTTAGAATATATAGGGGTATTTGTGAAATAAATCGTTTTATTTGTTTTCGGGATTTTCTTGTTGTATCTTTTCAAAACAAAAGCGTTTTTAGTAGTTTTAAAATATTTCTAAACTATTGGGGAGTTTTCGGATTAGTTTCGGGTGTTTATGCAAATTGCCTATTTTCTATTCTCTCCTCTTACACCTTTTAGTCGAGCTTTAGTGCGGTGCACCGCAGCAATGGTCCGGTACACCGCGATTCGGGGTTTAGTGTTTTATTTTGCATTGTGGTCCTTATTGGTTCAAAATATTTATTTGAGGTCCCTTTAATTAGGAACTAGTTGCATTTTGCTTGAAAATTAGACCTAGGTCCCTATTGTCTTGAGAAAGTTATAATTAGGTCCTTGAAGTTTTTCAAAATTGCATTTAGTCCCTAAACTTTTGAAAAATGCATATTGACCCCTATACTTTTCAAAGATTAAATTTTACCCCTTGATTTCTTAAAATCGGTTCAAATTTTCTTATTGGTAAAAAGGGGAGAAATTATTGGTCAAACTTTTCAAAATTGAAACAAACACTCTATGCATTTTGTGAGGGGGAGTTTTTCTTAAATTATCTTTAAAAACTCAAATGCTTGATTAATCGTTTGTACTAATCGTTTATCTCTAATTGCACTTATCGTTTGTGTTGTTGGAAAGCGTATAAGATGAAAACCTTTCGATCAAGAAGTTGGTAAAATGTCTACATCCCTTATCTTTTTCATGCTTTGCAATTGTTGATCTTTGTGCATCTCAAATTAAAATGTTTTAATTGCTCTTAACCCTTGATCTCTTTATGTTGTTTTTCAAAATCTATTCACTTGAGTTTTAGCTCTTCTATGTTTAGTTGCTTGATATTATTTTTTAATCCTGTCTTTTTGATGAAGACAAAGGGGGAGAAATATGTTCACTAAAACTTTCAAAATTGCACTTTTTAATACTCACAAATGCATTTCATATCTTATGTTCATTTTTACTTAAATGCTTATTGTGAGGGGGAGCTAAATTTCATAAGAGCTTATATTTTCATATCTTTCCTAAGGTGTTTTAGTGAAGGATTTGTCATCATAAAAAAGGGGGAGATTGTTGGCATATAGCCTCCCTTAATAGGTTGTTTTAATGTGACAAATCCTCTTGTATTTAGTGTGCTAATTACTATTGTTATATACATTCTATCTTGCACTCTAATTCATCAAAAAGAACAATCTTTATCATTTAGATCAAAGCTCTATTGTCATATCCTAAGAAGCTAATTTTCATACAAATACTTTTAACCTTATCTTTGTATACATTGAGAATTAGCTTTCGTGATCAACTACAAAGTTTCTTAGAATGATGTTCTCTACAACTCTCGTGAAGAAAGTTTTCTGATCCGAGCATCGTAGTAAAAGATATACTCATTAAAAGGTGTTTTAGACCTTTGGTGCGGTACACCGGAGATTCTGTGCGGTACACCGCAGCTCACGGACTACACCACGGACCAGGGGGCTAGCCCGTCAGAGAGCAAGTGAATTTAGCAAGTTCAGTGCGGTACACCGCACCAACCCCGCGGTGCACCGCAGATTAGGGTTTCCTGCAGCAAAATGAAGACAAAAGGAATATATCCGTTGGGGATATTAATATATCCGTTGGAGACAAGTCTTATGACCGTTGGGAGCATTTTGCAGCTATAAATTGAAGGTCTTTCAAGGCTACAATTACACCTTCAACCCATATACATTAAGGGGCTTAATTGTTATCATCCAAGAAGGTGTCAAGAGCTATAATTGTCATATCTACTCATTCAAGGAGTAAATCAAAGGAGCTTCAAAGTTATTATCAACTCAAGAGAAGTTTTAAGCTTATAGTTATATCATCTCTTTAGGAGTTCATTAGCAAAGTTGTTTCACCCTTTAAACACTTTGTATTTATCCTCTTAAGTCTAGTTCTTGTAATAGATAGATTAAGAGAGAATTTGAGTATCGGGAGTATACTCGGTGTCCTTGTGTTGTGATTACACAAGAGTTTCCTTCGTGGTTTCGAAGAGGTTGTCCTTCGTGTTATCGAAGATGTTGTAAGGGTTATTGTGTTCTCGACCCGGTTAAGAGAGACACGGGAGCTTAGTGAAAAGCTTGAAATCCTAAGGAGGCTTCCTTAGGTAGTGGATGTAGGGAAACCGAACCACTATAAATCGTGTGTATCTTTCTATCCCTACGCTATTTACTTTCCGCACTTTACATGTTTGATTATATGCTTACTAGTATGAATATCGTGATTATGTTTATCTAGCTAATCAAACTTTGGTCTTCTAAGTTAGTAAGAGAATAGATTATCGATTTACTTGTTTAACTTATATATCGAACCTCTAACTTATCCTTTGCATGATCCCATAAGTGTTTGATATATTAGTTGACTTAGAAGTTTTCTCTTAAACTTATAATTGTCCAAAATATTTTAAAATTAGGCATTAATCTTATTAGTAATCCTATTCACCCCCCCCCCCCCCCTCTAGGACTTTCAAAACTTGCATACGATCTGTATACTTGCAGAATCGTGTAGTTCTAGGGTGTTTTTGCACTTTATCTATATCTTATTTTATCACACCCTAGGCCCCACCATCCTCCTTATCACTAAGCACCACATCTCTTATATCTTTAAGAACATTTCTAAGATTGTGAGGGAGCCTCCATCTTTTGTTAGTATAATACTCAGCCACCTTCCTGTTTATGTTGTAACTGCCCAATGGAATATCATCTTCTTGATCACAAATACCTTTTACACTTTTTCCTTCTATCCACTTGTCAGTTAGCGTATAGGCCATCTTACCATTACCCACAATATTTTCAATGTAATCAAAAGCAATTTACATTACACTAAGCATTGCTCTCCATGTCCAAGGCAGATTACTATCATAAACAATGCTCTATATACTTTTATTCCTAAGCCAATTAGAGTAGACCCAATCAGACCAAATATTTTCCTTGTTACCATTCATTCTCAAAAAATCTTTAAGGATGGCAGCTTGATTGACTTGCAATAGGTTAGGAATACCAAGACCACCATTCTCCTTACTTTGACAAAGATCCTCCCATGAAACCTTAGCTCCATGATAATCATTAGTGTTACCTTTTCATAAGAACCTACTCAAAAGAGATTCAATCTTGTATATGACTCACTCTCATTGGGAGGAAGAGTACATTACACTAATACCTAGCCTTGCTTTGAAAAACACTCTTGATGATATGGGCTCTTCCTGCAAAATTCAAAAAACTATGCATCCAACTCTCAACACTACCCACAATGTTTTGAATAAGTGCATTACACATCAAACTATTAGGTCCTTTAATGGTTAAAGCCTTAAAGGAGAACCAAGGTACCTAACAGAAAGTTTACCTCTCTGACATTGAGAATACAACTTAGTTCTTTATGAATATATTCGTTACCTCCTCCTATATAAAGCTCACTTTTTCAGGGCAGATTTTGACACCAGAGAGTCTTGAGAATAGATCAAGACCCTGCTTCAGTCTAGTAGCATTCGGAAAAAACCTTATCTCCATTAAAGAAGATTAAACAATCATCAACAAATAATAAATGACTCATTTCCATTCTTGAACAATTGGGATGATAGGTGAAGCTTTTGCGATGAGTCGCCTTGTTGAGAATATTTGTAAAACCTTACATACATATGACAAATAAAAAAGGAGATAAGGGATGACGTTGCCTCAAACCTCTTTCTCCCTTTAAGAAACCACTTACACTCCCATTAATACAAAGAGAGAACATAGGTGTAGAGATACTGGTGTCTTTCGTTTTATTCTAAATAAATGCCCTTAGGAGACATCATTTTAGGTGAATGTTAGACTTATTTGATAGACTTTTATTCTTATTTCGTTATATTGCATTTTCTCTCCTTGGAATTATGATATTTCATTTTTAGAGCTTTTGCACATTAATTTGTTTGTTTTTAGTGCAAAGTTCTTAGGTCCATGGATGTTATGGAGCACCTAGACAAGAAGGAGAATTGAGAACTAAAGTCTTAGATCGAGCGGAGGAGTCAAAGGCAAGAAAAGATTTCCTAAAAAGTTGACTAAAAGAGATGAAAATCTGGAAAGATGTTATGCTGATTTCGAACCACTTAGCCACTAATTCAGCCTTGGAGCCCTGAAATAAGGAAGCTGTGTTTTTGAGTTATAGGAACTGGAATCAGGTCATATGGAGTTGAGACACAAAAGTTACAGCCGTTTTACTAACAGTTGTACATCAGTTACGAGATTTCATGAGATGGACTTGGGCTTTTTATCATTTAACATATTATTTTAAATAAAAAGCCCAATCCAAATTTACTAGTATAAATAGACCTTTAGACCTAATTTTTACACACACTTCAGAGAATACAGTACACGCTTAATTTCAAGTCTAAGCAGAAGGCAAAAGAGGAAGCTAGAGCTGGAAAATTCTTATTCTTCCATCAAAAGCCAAATTTTATTTTATTTCTGTAATTTAGGATGATATCTTATTTCAATTTTATTTCATTTTTCATTTCAAACATGTGCTAAATTATTAAGTACTTGAGAATCGCAAATAATGGGTTGAAGCCCTAGTTAATCAATTTTCTGTTTTTGAATTTGGGATTTTACGATTTAATTTGTTTGTAATTTAGCATACAAAAATCATCACAAAATACATTCAATAACATCAAGCACAACCCTTAATGAAACATTATTGCACAAAAAGCCCTATATACAAAATTCCAATTTGAGAATAATTATAGGTTATTAAATCCACATATCCAAAATCAATTGTAGAGTTACATCATTAATAATCTAATCATAGCATTATTACATGATGAGAAGACAACTTTATAATAACATTAACATTATAATTTATCACACATCCAAGACTTGCCAAAGTGACACATTACCAATTCATGTCCTATTTTTTTCATACATGAGAGGCATAAAGTCGTTAAGAAAAAAGAATTACAGAAAGAACATAAGCTCAGTACAACCCTAGCAGTTGCACATTCGCTCCTATCTCTCGTAATTAAATTCCATAGATATTCTGGGGGATCATCAAAGTTCATAGGTTGTGTATACATATTGCACCCTCTTTTGCTAGCTTATCGGCACAAAGATTCGCTTCACAAAAAATATGATTTATCTGAAAATTTGGATCATTTCGCAACATTATCCAGCATTCCCGTGCAACTGAAACAGAGAGACTACTTGAGTTCCCACCGCCCTTCACTAGCGCATGGAGCTCCTCCGAATCCGTTTCAATACACAACTACTTATAACCATTATTAATAGCCCATCGTAAGCCATAATGAAATGCAAATAACTCAGAAACAAAAGGAGAGTTTACCAAACAAGAGCCTACAAAGCCCGCTATACATGAACCATTGCAATCTCTTAGAATTCCCCCAATACCTGCGGTTCTTTTTTATTCGCTAAAACTACCATCTATATTTAGCTTGAACCCATTTATTGGCTTAACCCACCTGACCATTATATCTTTTGAAAGTTTAATTATGCCACCGTCTAAAATTTTTCCCCAAGCTAGTATAAATGTA
This sequence comes from Nemophila menziesii, assembly GCA_029959085.1. NCBI lineage: Eukaryota > Viridiplantae > Streptophyta > Magnoliopsida > Boraginales > Hydrophyllaceae > Nemophila > Nemophila menziesii. The sequence goes on from JARWIR010000004.1 coordinate 29,310,600, forward strand.
CTAGCAAGAGAAAGCACTTCCTTCTTAATCTCAATCTCATGCGGCAGTGTTGAACCTTCATTGAACAACACATGATTCCTTTATTCCAAATTGTCCACATGCCCGCTATAGAAACAAAAGGCCACTCGAAGCCCGCTATTACAGTTTTAGACCGAAGGTGGCCCGATAACCATTTATGAACATCAAATATAGCAGCTCGAGGACGTGAATCTGCAGCACCATCTCCACGGTTGATCACAGCAGCTCGAGGACTTGAATCAGCAACTCCAGCTTCGCGGTTGATCACAGCAGCTCGCTCCACAGTCTCGCGCTCCCAGGTTGCTGCAGCAGCTGCTCCACTACTAGGGATGGCAATGGTTACGGATAAAAACCGAAACCGATGATAACCGAACCGATTTAAAACCGAATTATATAACCGTGGTTAAAACCATTAGGTTATGGTTTTGAAAAGTGTAACCGATTGTTAAAACCGCTAGGTTATGGAACCGAAAACCGTTTATTATCATATATATTTTTAAATTTATGATAATTTAGATTAAATTAGATATATTGAAATTCTAAAAGCAAAATAAAAATAGTTGATTTAACCAATAAATATGCAATTTAATCTAATACCAACATGATTTTTTATAAACCTTGGAGTTTTCTTTTATATGTGTGGTTTTATTTTATGAAATTTAATATATTTATTAAATTATCATTTGAATATGGTTAAAAACCGCAAAACCGTTTAAAAACCCGAAACCGAATAATACGGTTATGGTTTTGAAAAGTGTAACCGATGGTTAAAACCGTTAGGATATGGTTTTTAATTATAAAAACGGTTACGGTTATGGTTTTTGGATATTTTTGCAAAAAACTGATCCGTTGCAATCCCTATCCACTGCTCCTCGAAGTCCCTGCCGCATTAACCTCCAGCAGCGCTCCCAAGTCAGCACCTTCTGGCCACTGTACTCCTCGCATTCCAGCCCTCCTCACGACATCCAGCTGTTGTCCTTCCTCCTGGTCAGCTTCTGAGATCCTCACCATTCCAGTAGCAGGTCCACTCCGCGTACCTGAGACAAAACCAAAAAATTTCCAAAAACTAAAAGCAATTTTACATGTTACAAATGAATGGTATAAGTCCTCCCTAGCCGCTTCACAAATAGCACATCCCTTAGATTCAACCACGTATCTTCTATAAAGATTTTCCGCAGTTGGTATTCGATTGAGCACAACCCTCCATAGGAATATTAGGATCTTTTGGGAGCACTTCAACTTCCAAATGATATCCCAATTAAACGAATGGTCCATCGCAAGTTCTTCCATGCTATCATATGCCGATTTAACTGTGAAAGAACCCGAGCTATTAAATCTACATACCATATTCCTTCCTGAGTTACAATCTTGCTCAATTACACCACTTCGAAGAATATTCGCACCCACTAATATAGCTTGACACGCACTTGAATAATTTGGGTTCTTTTGGTGATTTAACAACCCGTGTTTAAAATATTTTTTCTGGACACTTCCATCCAAGCTACGGATCGATCATTTTGCAAAATTCTCCACCCAAGCTTCGCTAAAAGAGCCAAATTATATTTAATGCGCTTCTAAGTCCAAGACCACCATTACTCTTGGGTTTGTAAAGTTGTTCCCACGACACCCAGTAAAGCTTCATCTCCGTAGGCGAGGACCCCCAGATAAAGTCTCTAGCTATCCTATCTATTTCGTTACAAATGTACTTCGGTAGTTTCATGACTTGCATTTGATATACCGGCATTGCGCTCAACACGGATTTAGTTAAAGTAATGTGACCCGCAAGAGATAGAGTCTTCGCCTTCCACGTTGCTAACCTTCCTCTCATCTTTTCCAGAATACCCTTATAGAATCCTTTCGGTAACCTTCCGCATAAAATAGGCATCCCCAAATACGTTCCAAACAAAGTGCTAGGACAATACCCACTCGCTGAAGCTAGGTCCTTCTGTAAAGACTCCGGAACATTTCTTGAGAAATATATAAGTGATTTTTCAGCACTAACATTTTGTCTGGATTCATTGCAAAACAAATCCATTGCCTCTTTGATAACCTGTACCTGCAACAAAGAAGCCTCGCCAAACAATATTAAATCATCAACAAAAAATAAGTGTGATAATTTAGGACCTTGACGACCAATGTAACTCACTCCACTTTCCAGTTGAACATAATTTATGGATTAACAAGGAGAGCCTCTCCATACACATAACAAAGATGTAAGGCGACAACGGATCCCCTTGACGAATACCCCGATATGGTGTAAAAGGAGGTAGAGGTTCCCCATTCCAAAGTACCCTCATCTCATTATCCCTCATACTGGACATAATCAAGTCAACCCAGTTCATCGGAATTCCAAAGTGGCTAATCGTATCTCTTATGAACTCCCACTAAATTCTGTCATAGGCTTTTGCAAGGTCAATCTTGACCGCCACGACTCCCTTAGTCCCTTGAAGATATCGCATCTTATGGTCCACCTCCCTTATAAGTACTATATTATCAATCTTGGAGCGACCTGGTAAGAAACTACTTTGACAAGGACCAATAATGTTAGCGAGTATAGGTCTTAGTCTATTGACCATGGCCTTTATAATAAACTTAACAGGACAATTAATAAGACTAATAGGGTGAAGTAAACGTACCCGCAGGTCTGGCACTTTAGGAATAAGGTGAATAAGTGTACCATTAAGACTTGAAGGTAGATGACCCTTACCTACTGCATCACGAACTATTTTACACACAACTGGACCAACTGTTACCCAACATTTTTGATAGAAAGCCGTTGACATTCCATCCGGTCCAGGTGCTTTGTTCGGATAGATTGAAACACCACACTCTTAATTTCTTCATCAGTAAACGGTTGATCAAGTTCAATAGAAGCACCCTTTCAATAGGCTTTATCCGCGGTAGGGTGTACTCTCCCACATGTTCAATTGGATTCTCATATAGCGACTCAAAATACCCGCGGACCATGTCTTTTATTATTTCCTCTCCCTCAACCCAAACATCCAAGTCATTTAATAACCTTGTACAAAAGGCCATTTTCCTCCTCGTAGCAACTCAAAGTTGATAGAACTTTATATTTCGATCTCCTGACTCGACCCAATTCACGCTAGATTTTTGATAGTACATGTACTCCTCTTGCTCCAGAACACTCTCATATTCCTTTGCAAAACGAACTCCCATCCGGCGAAGTGAAGAATTATATGATATTTGTAAAGATTTTTGAATACCTCTAGTTCTGGCACTTAGCTCCCCTTTTCTACGATTCAAATCACCAAAAACATCTACTTTCCACTTATTTAAGCCTTTTTTAATTTCTGTAATTCCATTTCCGACCCCTAAGTTGTCTCCTAGCCAATTATTCTTAATAAATTCTTGAAATTCCTTGTGAAGGCACCAAGCTGCTTCAAATCTAAAACGCCTCGGATTTACTTTCGACCTCTCTGACGGACATAGTTGAATTAGAATGGGCATATGGTCTGAGTGAACCCTAGCTAAATGAATTACTTGAGCATTCGGAAACAAGAACTGCCACTCTACATTACCATATGCTCTATCCAAACGCTCCATGATTTGTTGTCCCGAATTCCATGAGTCGCACCACGTGTATCGAGGTCCAACGAAACCCAGATCAACTAACCCACAACTATTTCTCCATTCCTCGAACTTCTCCATTCTTCGTGAGACGCCAGGTACCCCACCTCTTTTGTCTATCTCTAACCCCACTTGATTAAAGGCACCTGCCACTAGCCAAGGGGTCCGAATATTGTGAAAAGCTTGATGAAGAGCTTTCCAAAGCATATCTCTTTTTTTATAGTCCGGACTCGCGTAGATTGCCGAAAATATCCATGTTTCGCAACCTACTTGACTCACCTTTATATTAACAACTTGCCGACCCGCGGATAAAACTTTTATATTAACGTTGGAATCATTCCATATAAGCCAAATACCACCTCTATACCCTTCTGAATCTACTCTAATCGAGTTTTCCTTTTGTAACGAGTTAATAATTTTACTAGCATTTGCTCCACTAATACGAGGTTCAACTATTACTGTAAGCCAAACAATATTACTTGTCATCATTTCGCGAACTACTCGTCGAAAACGTGGTTTAGCCGCTCCATAACAATTCCAAAGAAGTATATATAAGTGGTTGATTTGAATCAACCCAAGACCTGCCTGCAAAAGATGTAAAAAAATTAAGAGGAAACAAGGAATACCTTGTGGAGTTCCATAACCACATCATCATCCGCTTGTCCATTTGTTTGATCAATTTGCGGCTGTGACTCTGTAGCCGTCTCGGCGATTTGACTATCCAAGAACATGTTATACGCGTCCTTATCTTCACCGCCGTCTTTCCAGCATGGACCAGGAGGCATTTCTCCAACCCCTTCTGCCGAGAGCTGCTGCATGTCAGGCGCCGCTGGACCAGGATCAAGTTGCGGGACCTGCTGTGTTCCTGCTGGTGTGCTTCGGTCCTTGCCAGGGCCTGGTTCGAAACTTTCTAAAATTGCAGCGCAGCCCTGTTCATGTCTCCATTTAGCTCTACCTCCACATCTACTAATTCTCCTTCCTCTACATTATCATTACACCCAACAGCTCCACTACCTTGCCCAACCTGCTCCTCTTTATTTTTATCATTTCCTGCCCCATTTTTTGTCCCTTTTTTTTCCATTTGATTTTCGTCTCCTAAACACTACATTATCAGGTTTACTATTATCTTCCGTCGTACAATCAAGCACCACCACCTCATCGTCTAATTTTTTCCTTTGTTCGAAGTTAGGTGAAATAATTATATTGTGACCTTTTGCTCCTCCCATATTTTTGCTACCCGATGCAGCCCAACAATACCCTTTCCTTTATTATTACTAGCCTTTACACCCAAAGTTTGACCCCTACTTTGAACACTATGTGATGTTCTCTTATGTTCGAAAGTACTTTCTTCCACACGAAGGGCTTCAAATCTAGTTCCTAAGTTGGTTTGAAACGGATTTCTCGCATTATTATTTGTAATCCCTTTCCCATTGCTCCTATTTCCGCGCCTAACCGTCATCCACTCCCTATATTTCTCTTTGCTAACATGAGCTTCTTCTCTATTTTCATTACCTTTGTCCGGGATTTCCATTTGGTTCACATTTTCCTCCATTCTTGATAATATATTCGGAGGAAAATTTTCCTTTCTATGCCCGAACTTACCGCACCCAAAACATAATAAATGAAGCCCCTCATATTCAACTTTGCAAACTTCAGACCTTATCCTAACTTCCGACTCTAGAGGTTTCTTAAGATCAAGTTCAATTGCAAGCCTTGCATAGTTTCCTCTTAACCTCACTTTCGTCATAAGATAAATTTTCACCGTTCGTCCAAGTTTATTACTTATCTTCCTCAAGATACGAGTTGTGTAATTTTGCATCCCACATTAGATACGCGTACCCAAGCCGTTGTAGTTGTTATAGAATTAGTTACTGCGTTAAAACTCGGGGTCCATTCTCTTACTACAAGATAGTGGTCAAGAACCATCCATGGGCCCCCTGATAATGTGAAGTTGAAATCGTCTCTGTTCTCGAATTTGACCATATAATAGCCGTACCCAACATCTACTAGTTCAAGATTACCCACCAGGTTCCAAAACTGTGTCAGTTTTGATGAAAGATAATTGAAGCCAACCTCTCTACCCAATAATCTAACCACCGCTGTGTTTCGCCAAAGACGGACTCCTTCCTGAATTTCATCTCTCGTTCGGACAACAATAGGAATAGAATCGTTAATTTCATCACCGTCCTCAATCAGTTCCTCTAATTCCAAGAATTCATCTTCACCCAACACGTTTTTATTCCTAATTTCGTCTAAATCCTCCATTACGGGAATTACCCGATTATTACCTGTTACCGTTCCTTTCCACCCATTTAAATGTGGTCTAACGAAGGCTTTAGCATTTATACCTGTAGTAATTGGTGGCGAAGGTATGGATTCTGTATTGTTACCAAAGGATTGAAACTGTGGAATTTCATGGGCAGTGTCTCTCGCTACAGAAGTTGAAGAAAAATCCTCTGCCGTTGCACGTTGTCTCTAGCCGCCTCTTGAATCAAAATTAGTAGCGCTCAGGGCTGGGAAATCCTCCATGATGTGATCGGAGCCATTATTCCCGTTGGTAGCAGCAGTCGCGTTGTGTCAGGGGCGGGGATTACCGAGTGTTGTTCCATGCAAAGAGCAGGTGGTTGTTCCGGAGGCCTATTGTCGCCGACCATGGGCGGCGGCGTGGTTGTGGCCATGTTGCCGTTGAAAACTGTTTTTGAAATATTCCTACTTTTGTGGAGCAAGTCGAGTTACAATTGTAGCTTTTCCAATTCATGTCCTTAACCATTAAAGGTTGAATTAAATGATTAATCCCTGTGTTATACCAAATCATCAATTATATCCTTATACTTAGCAAATCTACCCATCTAAACTCCGGAAGAAAACAGGGTCTTTGCTACTTCCCAATATACAGAGATATTTCACGATTTCACATAACACAAGGATTAACTCTGGAATTAACCCATAACATATAACATCAAACAATTAATAACTAGAAGACCAAAAATCGAATTGCACAATATAAAGAAGAGCAAACTAACAATAACAAAAGAAAATTGTATTTTGTCAAAGTTACACAATCAAAATCCGATAAAATTACAATTAATTTCTGTTTAGGAATAAAAAGCTACACATATAAAAACAAAAGAAAAAGGTATAATATAGATTATAATTCTCCATTTCATAGGCTTATCTTCTTCAATCATTCTCTACCTATCTCAAGAAGTGAAAGAGGGTCGTTTTCATAGTTCCATGCCAGTCTTCTTCAAGTTAATGGTTACTATAGATACAGTAAGATATAAATATTATGTCTATGAATTGAAGCTGCAGAATTTACACAAAAGTGGAAAGTAAACCTACAACTAATTATAAAGACACATAAGTAAGTATTGACTCGTTTGAATAATCAATTGGAAGTTAAAGTTACCTACAACTGATAAAGATAAAGAAATAAAGGGGTTCTCACTTGCTTTTATTCACTTGAAGATCGATCTCCCTGAGCAAATAAAGAAATAAATTTAATGTTAAATATGAAGCAAATTAACAAATTTATTTGAGTTAATAATAAATACTACTAAAAGTCCAAGGCATGGTATCAATACACGTCTCAGCCTCAGCCTCAAACTCACTATCACTCATATTTGCACCATTGGTCCCTCCCTGTCTTATGCTGGAGAAATAGTTGTTTCTTGGAATGCAGCTCTTAATGCTGGTGATTTTTTAATTTCTACGAGGACTTCGATTTATTTGCTGAGATTATAATTGATTATTCGATAATTAGATGATTAAAATTAACAATTAACGCCATTGAAGAGGAATTGAGAAGCTTTACTTGTGGGGACACTAATGGTGTGCCGATTAGAGAGGCGGGTTTAGGTGGAACTGGCAAGGATATTACTGGTCGTCACGTCACCTTCGCACTCCTCAATACTCTTCCCAAATTCTGATTGGTCCGTTACGAGTTTCACTTGCTTTGACCGTAAATATACGCCTTGTTGTTGGAAAATTAAGGAAAGAAGGTAATAATGGTTTGATAGGTATGCAATTTAATTTCACTAATCCAACATTGCAAGGTGAATTCACCATTGGAAATTGAGAAAATGGGTTCTGGATAAAAATACAGAGTCAATAGCTAGTCTTTGTTCTCATGGAGCATTTCACAACTAATAATGAGACTACGAATTAGAATTATATATATCGAAAATGAATTTCAAAAATCTTAAAATATCAATAAAATAAATACATCCACTTAATAAAAAATTATGAATACCATATATTGAAAAACTTGATTTGCATCTCTTAAACTATTCTCATTCACATTTTATAGATATATATTACATCCGAATTGCAAATGTTAATATTAAATTTTATGGATGCAATCTACATCACATCGACATTTGTTACTATTTCGTCCTATATCTCCTAAGCATACACAATTTTGAGGATTCAAAATAGGAATTAAATTTAAGGATGCTTTTGTGCATTCTTCATGTGAAACACGCAAAATAGTGTTGCATGTAAATCCTGTCTCAAAGGTTGTAGTTGTAGTACATCCTGAAATTGTGAGAAAAAAATATTTTAGTTTCATATATAAAGAACAAAAAAATCACATATATATAACTATAATTAAAAAAATTATAGAAAAAAATATGTTTATTACAAAATATATATGCTAACCATTGGAAAACGAAAACTGACATAAAACAAATAGACAAAGAAGAACAAACAATGGAAATGAGAGTTTGATATTCTTTGATTCCATTGTTTTGTAAGAGAATTGTATAGAATACAATACAACTTGTGATTGAAATTCCCAATGTTTATATATTGACAGGTCCCAAGATTATATCCCAAAAAATTGGGGTATGAGTATGGAAACTCTACATTAAAGGAAATGATTTTTTTTTATAGTGTATAATCAGGAGAAATCTTTATAGATTAGTAAGTCCAATCTCATTATTATTTAAGAGATAATCTATATATGTATAATTTTATTATATGTACCTAAGTTAATTGTTTGAGTTTTTTTTTGTCAGACTAATTGTTTTAGTTAATTGCACTATAAATTCCTATATTATGCAAAACTAGCACTATATTTACTTAATTATTTTTTTAACGTTAATTGTAGTATATGTCACCGATGATCATTTTGACTTGCACTTACAAAAGAGACATATATCTCTGGTCAATTGTCCGGGGCGGAATCATGTACTTTCTTTGGTTTCTCGATTCTACTTTCTAGACTTGATACTTCGTTGCATTATACAAGCCCTTCAAAGTTATTGAATATGATTTTAAAGGTCTTTTCTCTATGGATAAGAGGAGGCTCAATGCTTGGGATAACAAATTGCATTTACAACCAACTTTTCAAAGATATTGAGAAGTGTAGAAACTCCTCATCTTCTAGCTAATACTCCACAAAAACTTGATAAACAATTATTTTCATGATAGGTTTAGGATCGGAACAACATCATATAATGTGATCATAACAATCAAACACGTCAAATTTGCTACATTTGAATCATACCGATCAACAACTTAAATATACTACCTGCAGTTTAGAATAAAGAATAGTTCGATGAATAATCATTCACCTATTTCCTTGGATATTTCTATCAGCGTACTTCTTGAAATTTCGTGTTCTTTTGGATACACCGTCTCTTGTATTCCCCACAACACATGGACCAATGGTCTATTAACCAAATACCTAAATAAATGGACCACTTGCAAATCTGTCTAGATATTAAAAATAAGAAATTGAAAGATATACACGGTGATTTTAAAGAGTGAGTAATTTACATAAGACAAATCCATCAGAGATTTTGCTTCACAATTACTTCCTCCGTCTCAAAAATAATTTCCACCTTACTAAAAATGGTGTCCCAAAAATAATGTCCACTTAGAATTTTAAGACACATTATTTCATCTTTTTCCACTATTACCTTTATTAAAATATTTAAATTTATGTTTCCAATGAACATTTAAAATATCAAGACTCTTTATTAAGGGTATTTTAGTAATAGGGAAGATAATAATTGTGTTTCTTAATTTGTGTAAAACGCAAAGTTGACATTATTTTTGGGATGGAGGGAGTATAAATAATGGTGAATTTTAACTTAAACAAAAAGAACAATCAGGCCTTCAAAGGCTTTTGAGAAACAGTTTTCTTCAAACAAATCCATTTTTGTTAATATACTAAAACCCCCATTGGTTTGACAAAGGGTCAAAAAATTCAATATAGTTTAAAAAAAAACAAAATAACATTCGAAGGTTTCCTAATTCGTGACAACTTACAACTTACCTTTTCTAATAAAAATTACACTATAAATTTTAGTAATTAGATGTAACTTGGCCCAACTCAATCATAAGGTATAATATAATATTTATTAGAGGGGGTGAGTTGTCACGAGTAAGAAAACCATAGAGTGGCATTTGTCCATTTTAAAACTATCAGAAATTTTTTGACTCTTTGCCAAACCAGGGGGTATTTGGTACTACCCATCCGTTTTAGTGGAACTAAATCTTTTTTATCAACAAAATACAAATTGTACACTTCAAGAAGCACTCCCTCAAACTGTTAAGAAAAACCCCTTAAAAAAATAATTTGTCCAAAACAAAATGAAAAAAAAATAGTGGAAAAGAAAGGAGATAACCCGTGGTGGTGGTGGCGAAGAATGATAGTGGAATTGTAACCGGTAGATAACAACATGATGTGGAGCATGATTTTTTGTGATAATCATTGTTGTGGCGGAGAACAACTGAGTAGAGAGAGGCGGCAGAAAGGGAAATTGAAGGATAAAAGTAAGATTATGGATTAATTTTTTTTATAGTAAAGTTATATTAGGTACATTTAAATTTCTCTTTTTATCTTCATTGTAGAATTTTTTTAGCTATGTCACATATTTTTAGCAACTATTATTATGTCATGGTTTCATGGGATCCCGTCCTACACCATCATTAAATACTTTCACAAAAAATAGAGCAGTGTAGAACCCATATAATTCATGGTAGCCATAAAAAGTTTCTCATTCTTTGGTATCATTATCGCGTCGTGTTGCGGTATACTGCCCGTTGGGCGCGGTATACCGTTAGGTTTCGTGCTCTTTGGACCATCCCACGGTAGTCAAACGTGGTCGATCGAGTTAGACTTTAACTATATTGTGGTGTCTTCAGTGTTAGGAGAGATATGTATGCTCAAAATGGTTGCAACAAGAGTTTAGTTAAACCACCTGCTTACTTTATTAATGTTCCACCCTATGGCAGAAATATTTAACAATTCACTTACACATACTACTTGAGTATCAGATGGTTTAGGTATAGTATTATGTCATGAGATTCATCTTGACTCCCAAATGTTGACCTTGTTTCCTTTCCCTATATGCCAAAACAAATTGTTTTTAAAAACATCTTTTCTAGTCAAAATGCTTTTCGAACCCTAAGAAGAGTTATTACCCACAATAACTTTCAAAAAATCACCATTTGGGAAATATTTTCCTTTGAACATTTTAAAAAACAATTGACTCGGGTTTAAGTAAAAACTTCCAAGCATCTGAAGCTAATAAAGACATTTTATTTTCATGAAATTATTTAAAACCTATGCCCCATCTGATTTATGTTGAGTTAACATAGACCGTTTTACCTAATGTGTTCTATTTTGACCTTTATTACCCCAAAAGAAATCAGCTATGAGTGATGATATATGATTTGTAACTTTTTAGGTATGATAAATATTGATATAACATGATTAGGGATGGCATTGATGATAGTTTTAATTAGAACCTCTTTGCCACTACGGAAAAGTATCTTAGAATCGCAAGCCTCCATTCTCCTTATAAATGCATCAACTAGCCATTCCAAACCTTTAACCTTAGATATTCCCCAAGATGAGGGAAAACCTAAATATTTTCCCAAATCAACAAGTTCATTCATTCAAAGCAACTTTTTAATACCATTTCTCATATTCAAAGGACAATTTTCACTAAATAGATGACACTTTTATTGAAATTTACTTGTTGTCCTGAAGCCAAACTATATTTATGAATCAAAATTCGAAAGTAACTTACATTATCAATGTTTCCGTCAATGAAAACAAGGCTATCATCGGTAAATAAGCAATGACTTATGCTTGTTGCTCCTCTAGCAATCTTTATACCTTTCAGCAAATTATTTTCTTTTGCTTCCTTTAAAAGAGAAGATGAAGCTTGTGTACCTAAGCAGAAAAGGAATAGAGACAACAAATCAACCTGTCTTAAACCCCTTGTGGGATTAGTGACATCATGCAATTTACCATTCACCTGTATTTTATACGAGACAAAAGTAACATAATTTTTAATCAAATCAGTCCAATTACCATTGACCAAGTGTTATAAGCAGATCAAAGAGAAAATCTCATTCCGTAAACTCATATGCTTTTGAAATCTCAACATTAATGGCCAATGAAAAGGTTTTAGAATGTCTTTGATTTATAAGATAATGACTCACTTCATGTGCAATTAGATTGTTGTCATATATGGATCTTCCTGGAATGAAGACATTTTTGGATTCATCAACCCATTTTCCATATATGGTTACATTCTCAGAACCATGATTTTAGAGATTACTTTATATATAAAATTTGCACATCGTATAGGTCTGTAAGACCCTATACTTTCAAGACTAGCACATTTTGGGATAAGTGTTATTACATTCCCATCGATCTCAGATAAGGAGCTATTATTGTTAAACAGGTCTGATACAACCCCCAAGACATCAAACATAACTAATTCCAATACTTTATATAGAAAAAATCGGATAAAAACCATCAGGGCCTGGTGCCTTATCAAGATGAAGGCTCCAAACAACAAATTTAAGCTCTTCCATAGTGATAGGGTTTGATAGATTCTCATTCATCTCAGAGGTAACACTGAGTTTGAAACAATTCAAAATAGAATAATATTTCCTAGGTCCCAAAAATTGGAACATTGAAGAAAAATAATCCACAACTTCAATATTGTTTTCCACCCAATTATTTCATCTAGTTTTAATTATAGTGATGTTATTGTTGTCTCTCTTAACTCGAGTAATGGTTTGAAAATACTTTTTGTTTTTATCACCCAGCTTAAGCTACATGTTTCTAGACCTCAAAGACCAATACCTCTCCTCTTTAAACCAAAACTCCTCAAGTAGTAGGGTTAGAGAATTATATTTTTCAATGTTCTATTCAGTACAAGGAGCAGTAGCCAAGCTTTCAAGGTCTTTGGTAGTTTCAGTGATGAGAAATCTCTGATTCGGAGTTCTATTTCTCCCTCCTTGTGATACAAAAAGACAAGCACTTGATCTTTCTATGAAATCTTTGAATTCCTCACCCAATAAACTTTTTTAAATTTCCCCGATTTCTCAGGATAACAACATTACATGAATCCATTGTTAGCCAATTTTATCCAATATAAATCGGCTACTGGATTTGGCTACAATATTATTTAGGTGAAGCATGATTGGTGAATGATCAGACCCTATAGTTGGGTGAGAAGAAACCCACCTATCAGGTAATATTGACATCCAATTATTGTTAACAAAAAATCTGTCAAGAGTTTATTCAATCAATGCTCCCCTTTTTCTCTTGTTACTCCTAGTAAATCTAACACCCTTATAAGGTAATTCAAAAAGATCAAGCTGGTTAATAAATTCATTAAACAATCACATGTTATTCATTTTAAGTTTATCTCCCCTATTTTTCTCAGAAGAGTGTCTAAAAAGGTTAAATCACCTACAGTACACCAAGGTAAATTATTAGGACTTAAGCTCTTAAGTTCATTCATGAAATTTGGTTTATCTTGAGTCTCATGGGGACCATACACAAAAGAAACCATTACATTATTAAGGCCTTGTATCTCAATTTTACAATGAATAATGTTTTTAGAGCAATGAATTTGTTCAACTTTAGTGTCATTTTTAGCTAAAATTGCCAAGCCAATTGACTTGCTTATTGGGTAAAAATAGACAATATTATTCATATTCACCTCCAAACTAAGTTTAAGAATAAACAAATGGGATTGTGTTGTTTCAGATAGGAAAAGTACCTCGATATGGTTCTGTTTTATATAATCAATAAGAACGAGTTTTGTCAAGGGTGTACCGGCCCCTTGACAGTTCCAAGAAAAGATCATTGAACGGGGTGGGGTTATTGTGGGACAACCCAGCAAACCTCTTTAGCTTTAATCAAACCTTCATCTTCCCAGTTTCCCATTTCATCCTCCATGTCAATATACTCAACGTCCTCTTCCGTTGTTTCTTAAACCTTCTCACCTTCCCCTTCAATCATCAGAGCATCTTCATATTTGGAGACAGGAGTTGCTAAATATCCAGATGATACATTTGAAACGCCAAATCCATGGTCCAAACAAACTTGTTTAGTTCGAATATTTTTCTTTTCAATTGAGCCAAATTGAATATGAGGACTTAGGTTTGCCGTAATAGAGCGGGCGAAAGAGACATCAGGAGAAGGATTTTTAGGGTTTGGTAATTGAATGTTAAGTTTAGACGAAGGACTTATTATGAAACCCAACTCATTTAATTCAGCATGGCCCCCAATCTTTCTTTATTTAAATAAGGAACCTCTTCTGGGCCCAAGGGTCTTAAAGTATGAGTATTTGGAATTTCTTGCAATAAGTCTCGTCTGACTTTTTTTTTACCGAATTCTTCTCCCTCATTACCTGAAGAAGAAAATCTTTTTTTCTGCAGATCAATCTTGTCAGGCTCAACATATATCATACCTCTTTAAACACAAACCCCAAACACCTCTGCAGAGGTGGTTGAAGTTTCAAGTGCTCGAATCCAGTTTCCAAGTCAAACTTTTAGTTTAATAGTGTTTCCACATTCCTCTTCCTCATGAGAAATAATACCACATCCATAACAAAAATCAAAAAGCTTTTCAAACTTAAAAGAAACCCAACAAGGTTGTATGTGTTTTTGGACAAATTGAAACCCCAAGAGAAGAGGTTTGTTGATTGGCCGCAACACTCTAACTTTCACCGTAGAATATTCCCTAAAGTTTCTTGGTTCTGGTAGCTCAATGGCCTCCACTTTACCCAGCTTAGCTACTATTTTCTTAACATTACTCTATTTAATGAAGAGAGATAGGATTCCATCAATACGAACCCAAACAGATGTATATTCCAAAATTTATGGATTTTTGATAACCTCATCCCAAGGATGAACAAGACATGAAAACCAAAGATGTGATACGGGTGATTTTCATAAACCTTATCGCAATCAAACTGCTCAACAAATTTGAGTAGACAAACATTAGGACTTTTTTTTTCAATGGAGATCTTCCCTTTCATACCCCAATATTTAATAGCAATTGTTCCAAAATAAGTGAAGCTAACAGCCCCTGAAGCAATCATCCGAACAAAAAGCTTAGCCTTATCAAATGTCGTGTATTCGCCACTCTCATCCACTGAGAGTGTTAAATTATCATCCTTAACATCAGTTTCAACTTCATTTGCAAAGAATTTAAACCTTGATTCAGGTAATTTTTCCATTTCCAAGGCTGGTTCACGAGAAGCGATGGATCGGAGGCAAAGAAAAGACCGACAAATAATGGATAGAAGAGTGAAAGAGAGAGAGAGAGAGAGAGAGAGAGAGAGAGAGAGAGAGAGAGAGAGAGAGAGAGTAGAAAAGTTAACCGCTAAAAAGGAGAAAAGAGAGAGAGGGTTGAGGAGGTGGCCGACTAGTTTTGAGGTGGTGGGATGGATGAGGAGTGGTGGTGTGTTTTCTTTTTAGGCGCCTCGGGGTGTGTGTCTGGGAATGAATACATCTTAGGAAGATGATTCGCCTGACCCATTTACTTAGACTACAATATATTTACCTAAAACACTTATCCTCACTTTGATAACAAAAACCCTAAGTTAACACACATGCAAGCGTCTCATCTCTTATCTCAAATGTCGTTCACACAAACTCACTCTCGAACCCACACCTCTATATATCCCCTCATTCATTATTATTTCCTAAAGTACACACGCCTTCAATCTTCGAAGATAAAGGCATGTAGCGGATCAAGTTAAAGTTTCCAGTTGGAGTCCGTGAGCAAACTGTAGTGGTCGGGATAAGTGGTACATATCGTAGTTAAATGCTTTGTGGTGGTCCTCCGTTGATGAAGGCTTCGTGATCAGAGATTCTGGTTTAGGACGAGGATGATGTCATGTTGATGTTATCAATATTACCCCCGATCTAGGTTTATTATTATTTTTTTTGGTTTCTTTAGCCTCTCATTATTAATTTTTTTTATATAGTGCTTTTTTCTTGAAAATACGCGATATATTTTTAATCTGTCTATATTATAATTTAGAAATTCAAAATTAAAACATAAACGCTCTCAGAGAGTTTTCAAACGTGTTACAGAGAATATATTAGCATTCTCATATACTCTCTTAGTATACTCAGATACTTTGGAACCAACTCAGAGAATTTTCGAGTCGACTTAGAGGTTTTTTTAGGTTTCTTAGCTGACCCAGTGTTGGTTTAGCCGACTCGGTAACTTGTCGAGGCGACTCAAAAATTTGTTAAAGTCGACAAAAAACTTGATTGACACTTGTTTTTGTTTTATGTAAATATTATTTTATTTAAAGATATTTTAATATTTGGTTAATCAATATTTTGTTTGTAATCTTTTAAAAGAAATTTTTCCTACCAAGTATCAAAAACCCTTGCTATTTCAGCACAAGTGATTGGAAAATTCTTCCATCCAATATTGGATGATCCTACACCAATTATATTCATACACATACCCCATGTTTTAAACTTACAAAAATAACTAATATATTAATCTAATGACATGTGTTTTGTTATAATAATCAACGGTTGCGATATAAATATTGGACCATCCAATATTGGATGGAAGTCTTACCCCAAGTGATTTAGTAAGTTATTATGAACCAGCCCATAAAGATTTCACCCCATCTTCCTCATTAAAACATTAACCAAAACCACATAAAGTAAAAAGCCCATTTACCATCAATCTTAAAAATCACCCATTCCGACTAAATTCAAAATACGTGGCCCAATCTTTATGAATTCTTCCTAATGACCACATCCTTTCTCTACAAAATCGCCATAGCCAAGTGCTCCATTTTGCGCATCAAATCCTAAAACAGAAAAACACAAAGTTCATTAATCTTCCCATCATCCTCTCATAGAAGATGTCCTCACACAACAATTACACCTAAAACCCATCTTAGTGTCTACCCGTGAGCACCCCACACTGTATTTATCATCCTTGATCCAATACAACTTTCGAAGATTGGGGAGGGAAGGTAATTCCACTAATTCATCAAACCAACTGTATAATAACATCTATCAGTGTCGCTCATCTCTTCTAAATCTCCGTAATTGTTATACTGACTCGTAGATATCCAATTACGAAAGAAAGAAGCTTCTCTAGAATCGGTTACATGGTTTCCAATTAGTCCAGATTTGTACCATTCTCCTTGTTTCAAAGAAATCCCAATTTAAATAGTGATGAAACTCAAAGACCAATTCAATGTTTATATCTTTCATAGTCATAAAGCTTTGAATAATCGTCCCATTTGATATGAACCCAATCGCGACTTTTGCTTTTGCTATCAAAAATTTTCAGAAACCTAACCCCAAGGCAAAGCTTTGATATGAGTACACAAACACATCTTTTGAACTGGGATAAGGTTATGTTAAAAAAATCCACATATATCTGAATTTAGCTGATTTGAATGTTATGAGAAGGTAAGTGATTAAAAAACATGCAATGAAAACCCACAAGATCTATATCTTTATCCTTTCCTTCAAATTCCTTAACTAATTTGGATGAATTGTAGTGACGAGCAATTCCATATTCTTCATACTCGAGATGTTTATGTATGGCCTTGTGCAAAGCACCTCAACAAGCCCTACTGCAAAAGAGAGTACACATCTGATTTTAGAGTCAACTTTTAGGCATCTTAAAGTACACAAAAGTATTCAGGATCAATATAACCAAACTAACTTCTCCACTCTAACTTTAGCTCCATAATTTTGACACCATTCAAAAACACGATTGGGATGTGTGAATCAAGCCACTGATCAAGCTTTCACTTCTTTCTTCTCACAACAAAACTTAAATATCTGCAATTTTGTTTGTAAATTAACTATAACTGCAGCTTAAGCTTTGATCGTATTCACTTGATGAAGCTTACCAGGCTCACAACTCATTTTCAACACCCTCATAAACAATCGCATTTTGCAAAATTAAGTAAGGAAATCTTCTAAGAATAGATGAAGCTAGAAAGAACAAACTCAATCGGCCGCAACAAAATAAGAAAAATTGATAAGGAACTTTAACGAAAGCAAGGAAGAAATTGTCATGCTATGTACTAATTTACTAACGGATAACAATATGAAATTTCAAATTTTTTTGTCAATCAGAATCTAAATTAGATTAAAAACTCACCATACATAAATTAGTTTAATATACCAAATCCAAAGATAAAAAAAACTATACAACCAAGACAAACTGCATAAATTAGGTTAATATACCAAATCCAAAGATAAAAAACTATACAACCAAGACAAACTAACATAAAACGGCATAAACACAAGCATAAGGTTTGTAATGGTTGAAAATGGGGGGAATTGTCATGCTATGTACTCATCTATTTGTTCTACACTGAAACAGTATATCAGTCTCAATTTTCAGAAATCAGGTTTATATACCACACTGACAAACTTGATTACTAAACTCCAACAAGATCCCTCAAGTTCTACCTATATCATCAAGTATTCCACCCATTTCTTCGTTAATTTCTTCGTTTATATCTTCGTTGATTTGTTCGTTGATTCGTTCGTTAATTCCTTCGTTGATTCGTTCGTTGATTCGTTCGTTAATTCCTTCGTTTATTTCTTCGTTAATTCCTTGGTTTATTTCTTCGTTAATTCCTTGGTTAACTTCTTCTGTCTGTGTAGCACCTAACCTTGTCATCATCATTCTTTGCATATCCCTTTTGTCCGCATAGTACTTACCCACCATCCACCCAAAAACCAATACCACTATAAAGATGGTGAATATCACCCAATAGAATATTGCGGGAACACCTTTATTTTCCGACAATGATGGATGCTTGCATGTAATACTCCATGTCACTGAAAAAACAGTTTCAAAAGATTACAATCAAAGTTACTTAATAATTGAAATCATAATAAAAAAAAATCTTACTCAAAGCTCCGATTGGACTAACGATTACAGGAGGCCCACATTTATACTCAACCCCAGGAGCTTTTAGGCTAACCTTCTTCGGCTTTTTCAAGCCTCTCAAACCGGTACGGGATCCGCTTTTCCCTACATAGAATTGAAATGAACTACTTGAATTCGAATTTAGTCGACCTTCAATGTAGTTGCTTAACACTCCCCCTTTACAACAATGTGGCATTTGATTGTGGTTGTTACCAGCCGGTAAATCAACCACTGCCGGATTCTTCGAACAACTAACAGGAAATTTTCCTTTAATTCTCTCGTGAGAACAATCCCCTGTTTCAGTCACTGTAGCTCCCACAATTCCTAAAATTATTTCTTTTTGCTCCCACCACCAACTCAACTGCCACCCTGGCTCTTCAATGGTAATGTTTTCATAGTAGTTCTGAATAGTGATAATGGCCTGAAAAATCATCAAAATCCTAGGTTAAGTTAAGACCATGATTTTGTTTTTAATGCTTAAAATCACAATAATGCTTACATTATAACCATTTTCGGCAATTAGTTCCATTACATCCCATGTTATAGTTATGTTCCCATTGTCCTCATTACAACCTGCACAGGTATAATTGCAATTCTTAATCATAAAAATCAAGAGTTTTTTTTAATTGTTAGCATATTTAAAAAAAAAAATAATAAGACAAAAGGCACCCTCATCAAAATAATATTAAATCGGTTGTTTAGATACCGGCTGTCCTTAATCCTACATTTAACGCATAATTAAGCATTGTTCATCAACAACATTTTAAAACCTAACCAAAAAAATTGAAAACCCAACCCTAGAAAAATCATTGTTCCAAATGCTTTCCTATCCTCTCATATTGAAACTTTAGGACTTGGTCAAGGCGGATTAAGCATCGTTTCTTACGTGCATTTAAAATCAATTTTTTCAAACAATTGACACAACTTGTGTAACAAATAAGCATTCTACATATAAATGAATATTCTTGTTATTCTGCATTATCATAACTTAGATAGCAGAATAGTTCTTTGGCATATGAATGTTCCTTCCCATTATCGAAAAATTCATTTATGTATTTCTAAAATTCTTGTCTCTTGCATTTAATTAATTCAAACATGGATTTTTTTTTTTTGACAGTGAAGGGAAATTACATAGATCTATCTTTACAACATTGAGTAAGAAAGTTAAACGAGCTAATAATGAGAAGTCTTCAAACATGGATTATTTATGATGGAGATTATCACAACCGCCTGGGTGCTTGACTTAACATTACTTTAAGACTGGTGATTTTCTTTTAATTATTTTTCTAAAATATGCTAACCATATAAAAAAACTCAAAAATAAATAATAACGATGAACGTACCTATGTGTATAGGGGTGCATATGAAGATGCATATGAAGATGATAAGGGTAGATGTCGCCATTAATCTTTCCCAGCAGCAAACTCAACTGCGGTTTGATGATGGTGGAGAGTGGTTCAGGCAGCGGTTTTTTTGTGCAGGAGAGCGGCGAAGGTGAAGATGGTCCACTGCGAGTTTCTTGTGAAGGAGAGCTGGGAAGATGAGAAGGTGAGATCCGAAGAGATTCTATTATCATTGAGTGAAGAAAGAGAAGAGAGACAGAGAGTAGAGAGAGTAGAGAGAGTGAGGAAGCTGTGTTTTCTGACCATTATAGCTAGTGTTTTGAATTTGCCTCCTTTAATTGTCTGAGTAGATGGAGAGAGGTTATTGTTTTTTAGTTGGATTCTAAAAAGTACTTGTAGTTGATAGGGGGCTTTTTTTTAGAATTGTGTATTGGCAGGGGCAACCATGGGAAATTCTTACTATGTAGTCCAAGACTACAAATAGATAGGTAGTTTAATAATAAAATAATGTTAGGGGTTGAAGAAAGATAAAGAAAATTATATATGTATTGTTATTAAAGTGTACAACTGCAAACCTTCAAACTTTCTTTTACTTTTTTTTAGTCATTTGATTTTAATTTATCATTATATAATAAATGATAAAAAATAATATAAGACATAATTATTATCACTAAAATTTTCTATTCTCGATAAATATTTATTGATACAATAATATTAAATATTATTAAAATACAAATTATATTTTGTATAATCCCGAAATCGTGTGGAACCCTAGTACAGGAATGTAGTGAAAAATTTGCTCAAACTTTTTTGTTTAGGTAAAAAACACTTAATTAGAATAATTTTAAATTCCTTTCTACCGAATTTTAGCCATCCTACCCTAATTAAACATCTTCCCTAATTATTAATCTCCTTACTTGGAATATTAGATTGATAGACTTCCCCAAACTAGAAAATACCCCAAAAATACTTTTGGGTCTGTCGCCCCATACCCCAGGTTAATGGATCCAAAAATTCATGTTTGGGACCTAAAAATGACAAAACCGAGTTTTAGAACGGCACACCCTATATATTTGAGTATATTCTAGCTCAGGGAGAGCTAAAAATCTAATAATTAGAGTAGAGGAGTAGTAATAGGTTATAGTGGCAAAAATTAAAGGATATAGAATGAACTGTATTTTTATTAAGACTTTTACCCTTAAAGAAAAATTTCGAGCAAATTTTTTACAATTCTCCAGAATTGAAGTTTTATCCTGTCTTTAGGTTTTTACAAAATACAACCTATATTTGTGTGATATTGTAATATGTATTTGTAGGTATAATATCTAATGTATATTTTGATGATATTTTAATAACAAAATTGGTGATAATAATTATTTCTTTATTTTATTTTTTACAATTTACACTAAAATAATAAAATAATAACACTTAAAAAAAAGGTTAGCATGTAATTTTATATGTAAAAAAAACACGTCTTTTGTTAAAAAAAAAAAACAATTCGTCACCTAGCTCTTTTCTTAATTAAAGATAGCATAATTATACTATTAAACTACCCATCTATTTGTGGTCTTGCACCACGTAAGAATTTCCCGGCAACCATCACCCATCCTAGATACCACGTCTGTTTATGGCTCCCTAGAAAAATATAAAGTAACAAAGTCTAGAAAAATTTCCCCTAGTACAAATACTGGTGGGGGCAAAGGTGTGATAAAATAATAGATAAATAAAGAGTCACACACCCTTGAGAACCACAAAACTCACTGCAAGTATCACATATCGTATGCAAGTTTTAATGATAAGTCAAGTTCGTTCGCAGGGATTGTATCCGTTAGATCTACTTATATTTAACAAGCGTAGATGAATTTAGATGTTAAGATAGAAATATAGAAAGATAAATAGCTATCTAATGCGAATAAATAAATAAAACAAATAACTAAAACAAATAACTAAAACAAATAACTAAATATGAATGTAAGTCAAATAGATTAGGATTACTAATATGAGTCTATTACTAAATCGTTATTCTAACCTGTCACAGATTAAGCATTATATATTAACCAGGATTCTAAATTCTACCTAGCCTTCTCTAGGCTTAGGAGCAACCTCTCCACTACTAGGGATTCCTAAGTAATGATTGGTGATTAAATCAAACCTTTATGGCTATCTAGTTAGGCAAGGGATCAAAACTAGACGATTATGTGGTGTTGTCAATAACTAAGAATAATCCTAAGATTGACCAAATCTAAGGTGTAACAATAAGTCAAAACACATAATAACAATATACGCCAAGCTCAATCAATTAAAATAACAAATAGTATTTATGAATGTAGACAAAATAATAATCCAACAATTAAAAGTAAACTTACAGAATAAAAGCTTAGAAATATGGTTGAGGATAGATCTATAGCTAATTACTCTAAATATAGAGAATGTGAGATGTAGAAGAGGAGTTTGTCAGTCTCCAATCTTCTTCTTCTTGTCTTCCTCTACAGGTCAGCTTGCTTCTTGAATGAATAGCTTGATTCTAAGGATGAATATTAATGTAAAGGACTAAGCTATTGTTTGAAACTAAGAAAATATAAGTAAAAACTAAGCCTATACTTTGCAATTGAGCAAGGACATATTTACAATGGTATGAGGGTGTATTTATAGGTGTCTTGGAAGCCCTAATTCGTTTTCTTGAAGGAGAAGTAAGTGGTGGACTCCAAGCCCAACTCAAATTCGTAACCCTAAAAACATGAAATCAGACCCGTTTTTCTTTTGGTCCTAGCAGCTTCAATACTCATCCGTTTGATGCGTATGAGTATACCAAATTCATCGTCTCGGAAAGATCTTCGACTTTGCTCTTGACCGTTTCTCCAAATTCCACACCGTTTTTGAGATATAAGCTGATTTGTGGTCGTAGGTGCAGAAATTCAGGATTAAGGCAGCTTTTCCTTTTCCATGTTTTTAGCTTTTATTTCCTTATCTCCAATTACCATGCTTATCTCTTTCCATGTCTTTTAGTCTTTGACTTGGAATCTAATTAATCTCCATAATTATCTTTAAAGCTTCACACTAAATAAATAATTAAACCCAATATGCTCTAAAAATATTATTTTACTAAATCAAGACTCAAAATAGGAAAGTGTAGCATTATTCAAGAAAATCGACTATAATGACTTCTAAATCACTAAAAATGATGTCTCATCCTAATATAAATCTATCACAAATGAGGAGACATCAAATACCTCTTAGAATTTATTTGAGGATTTCAATACCATCCGTTTCTCCCATAAAAAATTAGGTGGCATTACTTAATATAAAAAATATTTAAAATTCTTTTTAATATTTTATTCTTAATCCTTTAAAAATGCTTTCCCAACTCCAAGATCTTTTATTCTTAAGCTTAGCGTTCCATAAGTCAAAATTCAGAAAAATAAATCCCTTTTAAAACTTTTGAAACCAATGAATCAGGATTATGTAGGATTCGACATGTTTGTTTCGCGAGAAGGGATATATTCATCTTATAAAAAACTCTAAATCCTCTGCCTTCCATTTTCTTCCCTTTCGCAACTTTTTTCCATTTAACCTAATGGATTCTTTTTTTATCGTCTGAATTCCACCAAAATTTAGCCACAAGGCTGCTAAGTTTTTTGCAAAGAGTAATTGAGAATTCAAATATAGACATGTCATAATTAGGAAGTGATTAAAGAACCGCCTTAATCAGAACCTCCTTACCTCCATCAGAGAGTAATTTAGAAACCAACTAGCTGATTTACCTATAAACTTATGCGTAATATATTGTAGGTTTTCGATTTTATATCTTTTAAGAGACATAGGATACCTAAGTATTTCTCCATGGAATTGGTGAATTCTATATTTAACGTATGGGAAATACTCCTTGCCTTATACTCCGCAAAACTTGTACTAAACATAATTGTAGATTTATTAAAATTAATTCATTGACCCGAAGCTTCACAATATCTGGAAATAATATTCTTGAAAGCATCAATTTCTCTATCATTAACTTCTATGAAGAAGAGCGAATCATCAGCAAATAAAATATGAGTAAGCCTAAGGGTAGCTCTTGCCAATGTAATTCCTTTAATACTTCCTTCACTAAATTCAAAATTAATGAGTCCAATCAAACCTTCTGTTAACATAGAGAAAAGTAAAGGTGACAATGGATCACCTTGTCTAATCCCTTGACTAGGCTTAAATTTATCCATTCTTTCTCCATTCACCTTAATTCGATAAGAGACTGACGATATGCATTTAAAAATAAGTTCTCTCAATTCCTTACCAAAATAGAGATTTTTAAGTATCGCCATAAGAAAATTCTAATTAATCTGGTCATAAGCTTTAGTCATATCAATTTTAGCAGCACCGTAATGTTTATTGGATTTTCTTTTAGTTTTGAGAATAAAAAGCAATTTTTTGGGCTATAATGATATTATCTTGTATACTTCTTCCTTTTATAAAAGCGGATTGTGTTGGAGATATAACAGAGTCCATGAGAGGTTGCTGTCTGAGCGCTAAAATTTTCGCGATGATTTTATAACTAAAATTAATACAAGAGATAGGCCTGAAGTCTTTAATAGATTCTTGTGTATCGCCTTTTGGTATAAGGGAAATTAACGTGTCATTGAAACTATCCAGCGGCGTATTGAAAGCGAAAAAGTCATGAACCAGTTTATATATGTCATCCTTGATAATGTCCCAAAATTCCTGATAGAAATTACCCAGAAGGCCGTCTGGCCCTGGAGCTTTAGTACCCGACATAGCAAAGACTGCCCTTCTAACTTCTTCCATATCAGGAATTTTCTCCAATAAGATATTAGTCTCTTCATCGAATTTAGATGGCGTGCGTGCTACTTCATTTATATTGGATACCAAATTTTCCTTAAAGAGATCCTTGAAATAATCCTGAATAATTCGTTTTACTTCCTTAACATCATCAACCCATTCTCCTTTATCATTTTTAAGGGCTGAAATACGATTATAGTTCCTTCTCATTGTAGTTTTGGTAAAAAAATATCTAGTGTTCGTATCACCTTTTTTAATATATATATATGTATATATGTATATATATATATATATATGTATATATATATATATATATCGCGAACCCTGTCAGCCCAAAAAGCTTCCTCCTGCTCCCATAATTTATCAAGCTCCTGTTTAATTTCTGTTTCAATTCTAATATTTTCCTACTATTACAGAATGTTGCCTTACTCTAACCAGTTAGAGCGTTACACATATTTTCTTTTTTAATCACAAATTCTTGTATGTTTGAAATATTATTAAACCCTTTCCATGCCTTGTCTGCCACCTCTATAGATTGTATATTATCTAGCCATCTAGATTCAAACATGAAGTATTTTTTATTGGCCATATACTCAAAATGAGATAATTACACCTAGGGTCTTGAAGACACACCCCTCTTCGAGTTAGCACCCCCACCTAGAGCCTCTTCTTACTAAAGACCTCAAGAACTTTTTAACACATGAACCCCAAAACCCCAATTACTAGACTACCCCCCTTTTGTTTTCTTTCCCCCTATATATACCAAATATTACATTTCACGTTCATTTTAATCTCTCATTATTATCTTACCTCTCCTCCTCACCTATTTCTCTCTCCTCTCTCCTCCCCCATCTCCCAAACCGCCACCACCACTATCCTCCTCCATGAGAACAACCACCACCACCACCATATCCCTCCTCCCCTATCTCTCTCTCCTCCCCCCAGCCCCCAAACCCACTCGTTACAGATCCGTGAGCTCCCTTTTCAGTCGAGATGATGTAGCTCGCGCGTAGCTCGTTTGCTGGAGAAGCTCGCAGGTGATTTTTGTGCAGTGCTTGTGATTCGCCGGAGAAGGAAGCTCTGCAACGAAGCTCGCTGCTGATGTGCTGCAGTGTCGAAGCTCGCTAGATCCAGGCGGAGAAGTGATTTGCAGTGGCCGTGCTTCGCCGGAGAAGAAGGTCAGAAGATTCGTGGTTCGAAGCTTGCTAGATCCAGGCCGGAGAAGTGATTTGCAGTGCCCGTTATTCGCCGGAGAAGAAGCCCAGAAGCTTCGTGGTTCGAAGCTCGCTAGATCCAGGCCGGAGAACCACCGCGAGCTCTGCGCTTGTTCGCGCAGCTTGTTCGAGATCCCAGATCCAGCCATGGACGGAGTTTGCTGGTTCGAGTGGTGCAGGATTCACGCGGTGGTGTTCGGAGCTTCGCTGCTGTCCTTCATTTTTTTTTTTTTTGTTTTACTCGCGCACACTGTGTACGCGTTTTAGTGTATTTTTTTTTTTTTCAGATCTGGTCAACTTGTAATTAGTTTAGGTTTTTTTTTTATTCTATTTTGTAAATGATTTTAATTTTTGAATAGAAATGTTTATTAAATGATACACATGATTTTAATAGAGTATTTATGTAATTTCTAAGAGTACTCTCTATTTTTTATAGAGTACTCCGTATTTTTTTATAGAGTACTCTTTCTATTTCATAGAGTATCGGAAAAATCTGAGAGTACTCATTAAAATATATAGAGTATTCAGCCATTTTATAGAGTACTCTTAGTTTTTTTCCGATACTCTCAGTTTTTTCCGATACTCTTAGTTTTTTCCGATACTCTCAGTTTTTCCGGTGACTGGTGGTCGGTGGTGGGTGGTCGGAGGTCGGTGGTCGGAGGCCGGTGGTCGGAGGTCGGAGATCGGTGGTCGCTGGTCGGAGATAGGTGGTAGGTGGGTAGTGGTGGAGGAGAGAGAAACAGTGACATCATACCTTTTTGTCTTTTAGTGTTAGTAAGGGTAGTAAAGACTATTGTCAAAAATGAGGTCCCTAAGAATAACAACTTTCAAGACACTACTCTATAGAGAAAAAATAGTGCTCCTAAGACCCTATAGATAATTCACCCACTCAAAATCTCTTTGAATAATAATAGGTGAATGGTCTGATCCAATTGCCGGTGGCACTTTAATAATAGCTTTAAGGAAATTGTTATACCATAAATCATATGCTAAAGCTCTATCTAACCGTTCTTTAACATTTTCTTCTCCTTTTCTCTTATTGGTCCAAGTAAAATGACAGTTTTTATAAGGAATATCAGTCAAATTATTATTATTAATGAAATCATTGAATCGTATCATTCATTCGAGATTAGGAACGACTTTACCTTGTTTCTCAAAGGCTTTCGCGATCTCATTAAAATCCCCCGTAATAAGAATATGTTCTTTGATTTTGGATTTCCATTTAGAAAGATTACCAAAGACACATTCTCTTTCTTTCTGATCATTGGGCGCATGTATAACAACTAAATACCAAGGTGAAGAATTAGGCTCGGATATATAACAGATTGCATAATACGAGCACAAGAAGGAAATACTTATATTAAAAATATTCTTTCAAGCAATTATAATCCCCTCGGACCTAGATGCTCTTCCCCCAAGGTTGATTACGAATTTATTATCAAAAGACTTAAGAAAGAGACAAGACCGGATATCACCTGCTTTAACCCGAGACTCCAACAAACATATTAAAGATAATTTAAATTTCAAAATTAGGGCACAAATAATTTACTTTGTCGAGGTCTCCCTAGCTCCTTGACAATTCCAAATCATCAAATTATCCATCAACCCCGGCCACTTTCATCCCGGGCTAGTCGCTACCCTTAAGTTGAAGCGGGTCCACGTTTTCATACACAAGGATAACCTGGTTACTCATTGGTGTCTCCTAGTGTGTTCTAAATAAACACACCTAAAAAGGCAAGACACGTACCGCAAGTGTACGGCTCGTCCAAGTAATATCCGGTAAACGGGATTTCGATCTTAGGGACGGATTAGGTATGATTAAAGTGTTATGCAATAAATGGAAATAGTTGCTTGAATGAAAATTAAAAGTAAAGAAAACGATTTTTATTTTATTTTTGTTTAAAGGACTAAAGTGCAAATAAAGTAAATATTAAACTAAAATTATAACTAATGCAAGAAAATAAATATGAAGAGACGAAAATATGAGAGAATAGTACTTGAGTAACGCTAGGTTTCACCAAAATAAACTTAATCAATGCTTCTTCTAAGGGACAAATTAGTAACTAGTAATAGTCGGGATTCTAGATTCTCCTAACCCCCGTCAGGGTGGACTTAGGAGCTATTCACAGGTGTTACAAACCCCGCAATGCGATCATAATCCACCTTCGAATGTCAAGTTTTCTACCCAATTGGCTATAAGATTAACTAAGTCCGTCAGGATCAATAATTTCTATCTTACGTTTATTATCTATGTCAGTAATTAAACCCCCCGTCAAGATGATCACTTCCCCACCAAAGTGAATAGCGTAATTACTCAAACATATGTCTAATTGATCAGATTAAAAATAGTGAAATTAACTTACGATAACAAACAATACTAAATTACTAAATTTGAATTAAATTATAAAAATCCCAAATCAGAAAGCATTAATTAAATAAATTAAGGTTCAACCCATATAGCGATTCTCAAGCACTTAAGAAATTTAGCTCATAACGGAAAATAAAACTAAAACAAATAAATTAAAAGACATAATGTTTTACAGAAAGAAAATAAATAAACCTAATGAAGAGGTTGGGTTTGGCTTCGAATTGGAGAAGATGACTGCTCCCGCTCTTAGCTTTCTTCCTTCCTGCTTGCTCTGACTTGAATCCTTAAGTCTCTTTGATAATTATATGAAGTGTGTGTGTGAAAGAGGAGGCTAAGGGGTGTATTTATAGGTATTAGGGAAACCTAGGTCGAATTTACTTGGAGTGGAAGACAAGTTAAGAACTCTTAAATTCGTAGCCCTAAATTCTAGGAAAGGTAAGATTCTGTTGCTGGTTTGATTTGGTCATATCTCATTCAATACATACCCGTTTGAGGAGTTCTGATATATGAAACCGCTTGTCTCGGAAAGAGCTTTCTATTGGTGCAGACAACGCGTCCAGATTCCTAGCCAATCTTAAGTTATCGACTCGTCTTTGAAACGTGGCTGAAATTTCAGATTCATAAGGAAGCTTTATTTTTTCCTTCTTTGCATATATCCTTCCTAAATCTTCTTATTTCCATGTAAATCTCTTTCCCTTCCTTTTCTATCTCGACTTGGTCTCTAAGTAATTACCATTTATCTTTTAAAGCTTCACAATAAATAAATAATTAAACCGCATATGCTTAAAAAGAATAAATTAATAATTCAAGAATTAGAAATAGGAAAGTGCACTCTAAAATTAGAATCTCGACTAGAAATACTTCCTAACACTCTAAAATACACTAAGACTTTATTCTCACTTCTCCTCCTTGGATTGATCTTTCATGAAATTCAAGAACCTATTAACTTTGCACTAAAAATAGTC
Source organism: Nemophila menziesii (assembly GCA_029959085.1). Classification (NCBI taxonomy): domain Eukaryota; kingdom Viridiplantae; phylum Streptophyta; class Magnoliopsida; order Boraginales; family Hydrophyllaceae; genus Nemophila; species Nemophila menziesii. The sequence goes on from JARWIR010000004.1 coordinate 29,340,092, forward strand.
AAATTTACGCACAAAAGCTCAGAATCTGCAAATAGTTAATTTCCAAGGGGAGAAAGTGCAATATGATCAAATAAGCATAAAGGTTTAGCTAATAAGTCAATAATTCACCTAAAATGATGTCTCCATAGGGCTAATATTTAGAACAAATAGGGAGACATCACTCACGTCACCCTCCGTCTCAGACTCGGAACCATCATCCCCCCTTAAATGTCCATCACAAGCAGGTGCACTACAATAATAATAGTCCCTCTTCTCTATCTCACTATCAACTGTTTCATTTGGCCCACAAACCCTAAGATATTCATATTCCATAAAATGGTCCTTCAACTCTCCAAAGCTTCCGTAAAGTTCATCCAAAAAATTCTTCGCATCCATAACCCTTCTTCCCAAATTACTCACATCGCTAAGACACACATTCTTCTTCCCGAAATTTGCAAAATCACCTGATGGAGCCTCCTTCCTTTTCAGATTTTCAGGCCAAGTAAACCATGGTTATAGGTCATCTGTGTAGGGTTAGTAGCAGCTTGGAATAAAATATATTAACCCTTTGGTTTTTCAGAGAAGAATATAAGAATAAATTCTTTGAGAAAGATTCCATTCGTCTTGGATAAATAAACAGACCAATGCATATTCGCAGAGATGGTTGCTTAAACACAAAAGCGTAAAATAAAATATTTTTAGGGAACTAAACCCTTCCACATGGAGAAAATAAGAAGGCTAATCCCAACAATAATAAGAAAACTAGTACTCTCAGTATTGTACTAAAAGCCCAGAGTACTATATTTATAATTCAAGTTGTACTTTCCAATTGAAATAATATGGCCCAAATCCAACAATTCTGATATGCAAATACAAACAAGCCCAAAACATTCATAGAAAACAAATAAGGGGAAAGACACTTATCTGTATTATAATTGTCTGTGATGGATATAGCAGAAAAAGGTCCAATTTCATTAAAGCTTGATATATAATTGAAAAGAGCATCTCTTCATTCACCATGATCCATCTTGATAAACTTTGAATAGCCCATTATAAGAAATACATAATTAAAATTATCACCTTTTGTATACTAAATACCCGATCTCAGAGATCGTCTGCATGTTTAATTCTGTCATTTGGAAGTATATAAGCTGTCTAATTCTTGTAAAATACTGTTGCATGTAATAGATTATTGTCTCATAATACGAAATCCAATTAACAGTATAGAACGTATTCCTTTTTAGACACCAGATGAGTTCCGACCAGTAGAATGGATAAAAAGACGCATATACTTGATACTTGATAACCATGAGAAACAAGAAACCAAGAGATCAGCAGCGAACGGGAAAGAATGATCCCTTCCGGACGCGCAAGAATCCACCGCCGTAGAGCAAAGAAGATGGAGAAAGAAAAAGGAGAAAGCATAGCAACACACAAAAAATACATAATTACACCACAAGTGATCATAAAACAAGAAGGAGATTACATGCACGAAATAAAAGATCAAGAGAAGAGTGAAAAATCCAAAAGAAATTACCAGGAAAGAAAGATTTTAACTAAAGACTGCATTGTTTACTAGAGAGAGAAAATATCAAAAAAATGATATTTTGGCTCTTAATAACTTCATAGAGTTAACTTGTAGAAAGATTAAGCAAACACTAGTAAAAAATTGGTAAGATTAATTTTGGGGAAAAAGATGAACAATAGGATTTAAAGAAATTTTTTTAGGCCATCGAATCTTTTTTTACAGAGAAGTTTTTTAGAGAGGCCATATGCTCATCAAAAAGAAGAGATAAAGAGAAAATAATTAAAATGGTTTTGGATAGAAATTTAAGTAATAAGCAATAGTTTGATTCCTACCCTAGATTAACACCCTTCCTACCTTTGGCTCTGACCACATCCCTTTAATTCTACATTATAATGATAATAATGATAATAATGATAAAATATATAAAAAAAAAAATATTTTGAAAAAATTTAGACTGAGAAAAGAGAATGTTTTGACATTATAAAAAATATTTGGGAGTCTAGAAATACTATCTAAAACGTTACTAAAAGTAATCTAGTTACTAATCTCACTATGTGGAAAAGAATTCTCACTGTGTGGAGTAAAAGAAATTTAATAATACAAAAAGGAAGATAGATGAATATATGGAATAATTAAAAATTATAACTAATAGTAACAATATTAAGGACTCTGATAAGGATGAGTATAATATGATAGTGAAATTAAAATATTATGGAAAAGAGAGGAGGAATTTTGGGTAGCTAGATTTAGAAATAACTGGCTTAGGAAAAGAGATAAAAATACTGTCTTTTTTCCATGCTATTACTAAAGAAAGAAGAAGTTTTAATAAAATAACCACTATTATGAATGATGATGGTGAATGGCTGGATTCTCAAAAGGAAGTAGATCAAAATATATTGAATTATTTCAATAATATTTTCAAAATTGTGAGCCCTGGAGATTTCTCTTCAATCATTGAGATCGTCCAGCCAAGGATAAATAAAGCAATGAATACCATCCTTCTCAAGCCATTACAGGTGAAGGGAATAGAGGCAACAGTCCTTGAGCTAGGGGCTTTTAAATTCCCTAAGCCGAATGGCTACCCTGAATTCTTTTATAAAAAGTATTGGCATATAATAAAGCTTGATGTTATCAAAATTATTAATACCTTTTGTTATAATAATGAGAGCTTGGAAGATATAAATCATACCTTAATATTCCTGATCGCAAAAATTTAAAGACCAGGTACTCTTAAACACTACAGACCTATCAGTGTATCACGCTTTATTTATTAAATTATAGCTAGACATTTAGTAAATAGATTACAACCCTCAATGATTTATATAATTAATGAAAATCAAACTGCCTTTGTCCCAAGCAGAAACATCCAGGAAAATACATATATAACTCATGAGGTTTGTAAATACTTATAGGATAAAAGAAACACACAAAATTACAGTATGGTCATTAAAGCAGATATACAAAAGGCATATGAATATGGAGAGTGGGATCTCCTTTATAAACTTATGATTAAAATGGGATTTGAGAAATCTTGGTGTGAGAAGATTATGAACTATATAACAACAATTTCATACTCTATTCTAATCAATGGCAACCTAATAAACTTAATAAACCCCTTAGGGGTTTGAGACAAGGGGACCCCCTCTCACCCCTTATCTTTTGTATTGTTAGACAAACACTCTTAGCTTCCAAAGAATCTAGTACGACATTTACATCGTTATCAATAGTATTACTATCATTTTCTCTGATGATAACAACTTCATTGTTGTTATCGAAGTTAGTCCAATTTGTTGAATTTGTTGACAATATCCCCGATGTTCCACTTTTTGCCCTAAAAAAACCTCTTCATTCTACCTTTCCAAATATTTCAGATGGTGGTGAAAATGTTTGATGTTATAAGGTTTTTGTCCCATCATCCATTTTTTGAGAAAGAGGAGATTGTCTCAAGAACCCATTCTTTAATGTAACTTTGGAAATTTCGATCAATTCTAATTTATGTAGGTGATTCAGCCCAAACTGTTTCGCTGAAAGGACATTTGAGGAAGAGATGCTCAACAGATTCATCTTCGAGTTCACACCATTCACACTATTTCTATTGGAAACACTTATTTTTTATGGAGATTAACCTTAGTTGGGATAGCTCCATTAAAAATTTCCACAAAAAATTACGGATTTTTGTTGAAACATTAGAGCGCCATACGATTAACCAGATTTTTGTTTATTGTTTTTTTTTCACCCCACGATCGATGATTGAGCCTCATTATTTATTATTTATTTACTTATTAACAAGGAAATGGCAGCCAGATTTTGTCGTATAATTCCAATCCTTTTAGTATGGCTAAACGATCTTGTCTGCTTTATCAAGTTGCATAATTGGTATTTTCCGAATTTCCGCCTTTTCCCTTTCGTTACAAATTACATTAATTAATTGGGAGTTTCACCCCGTGCAACTATCATTAAATAAATCGACGACTTACGTGATATTAAGCCCCTCTGTTTTTTCCAATTTCATTCATGTACCGATCCATGAGTCATCCCAGATGTTTGCAGTTAATCCATTTCCGTTTATCCAACAACATTCTTTTTTCAACAATTGAAGGCCTTTAAAAATGCTCACCCAACTCCATGATCTTATTTGACGGAGTTGGGCATTCCAGAGGTCTGAATTTGGATGATAAATTCCTTTTAAAACTTTAGCCACCAAAGAGTCGGGATTTTTAAGAATCCTCCAAGCTTGACTAGCCATTAACGCAACATTCATTGGGTGAAAGTCTCTGAAAGTGAGACCTCAGATCGCTTTAGATTTAACGATTTTTTCCAGGCTACCGAATGAATTCTTTTTCGGTTTGCTGAAAACCACAAAATAATTGCTACAAGAGCCGACATTTTCTTAGAAAGATCCTTAAAAAACTCAAAAATTGATATTGCATAATTCGGAGTTGGCATGTATTATATCTCACCTTTTGATTAAATCAAGCCCAACTACCTTTAACCCAACACCTTCAGAAAACTACCTTCTATCTTTTTTCTAAGAAATTCTTAATAAATCTATCGTGCAAGTAAAGGTAAAATTTTTAATGTTAAAATATTATACCTAATGAAGAAAGAGAATATTACGATTCATAACACATTTGAGATTATACCCAATACATTTCGATCAAACGAAAAAATTGATAATTTTTACAATTATTTAATAAATAAAATATTTATTTTAACTTTTTTTATTTTGAATAGTTATAAAATGATTGAAATACTTTGTACAAGTATTTAAATAGAAAATATATTTTTTGTAATTGTTTGAACAATAATCAAATAATTTTTATTTTATTTTTACTTTTTCTTAAAGTTCCTTTTATTTTCTTAGTAACATATGTTGTCAATAAATAAAAATAAAAAACAATTATTTTTTCTAGTAATTAGAGTACTCATACAGTGATAAAAAAATCTCAAAATCAAATCTTACACGAATTAACATAGTTTCGGGTAAAAGTAGCTCTCAAGTGTATTAAGAAAAATAAAACTGTATAAATTCATAATTAATATAATCTTACACTATTTATTCTTATTATAAAAAAAGTCTATACACATGATTAAAAATACTATTAAATATATGTGAACTTCCACGGTCTTGAGACCTCCATTATAATACAAAAAATAAATATATGTGAACGTCGAAAATGGTCTCTATCACTTGAAGCCTAACGGTCTTATTTCATTTTCTTATTCATCTATTTACTTTTTTCTCTGTATTTTATTTCCTTGTCTAAGCTATAAATGGTCGAATTCTGGATCTTTTGCGGCGGTCGCCGCCGCCGTCTCTTGCCGTTAGCAGCCGCGGGAGAGGGCCCTTACCCAAGGGTAACAACAGAAATGCTTCATCATTACTTCCGAACACTTTGAAAACAACTATTGTTGCATGTAAAGACAAGTCCCAAAGTGTTAAATGCTTATCAAACAAACGGATAAGATCATAATCAAAGTGAGATGAAATTTGCTCGGATAAAGAAGAACGTGTGCCTGGACCGGTGTGGGAGAGTGGAATAGGTGATTAGACCTCTAAAAAGGTCTCTAGTCTATGTCGATAGAGATGAATTGTACCATATTGAGGAACAACGGCCACGAGGAGGGGAGGGAATGGTTTTAAGGGTGATCGATGGTGCTCCAAGTCTCGTAAATAAGTCATCAATTTCTTTTGGATTGGGAGACAACCAAGTCGTGGGTACACCAATGATAGTGAATCCTATTTTAAGCGAAGGGCTAGCAAATCAGAGCGGCTCAGAGGTTTCGGTTACAGACCAGGTTGATGGTAATGAGTTAAGAGATTCAAGCAACGACACGATATTGGTCTGGACGGAGCCAGTCTCGGATGCTACCACATGTATGAACTCTAGTACTTCTTCCATTTTACCTAATATGGGGAAGATGGTTGTGCCTTACAGGGAGGAGGAAACCGAGAAGGGCAGAGCTCGAGGGATGCCGGTGAAGGGCCTCACATGAGTTATAAGGAGGCAAGTTCTGGGGTGAGTATGCAGCCTGCAGATAGATGCCAATAGTTTGGGAAAAGAGGTTGTCACGCGATGGTGTCGGCTAGGACGTGGTAGAAATAAGATAATAAACGATGCAACTAAACACCCTAACTGAGAACGGTACTCATTGCAAGTATCACAAGTCATACGCAAGTCTTAATGATAAGTAAAGATTCATTCTCAGGGACTTAGTGTGTTATACGAATGGATTAACAGAAAAACGTAGTAATAAATAGTTCAATGAATTAAAGACAAGAAAAGTAAATAATAATGATTGATTGAGGAGAGAATGATTAAACTAAAAGACAATAAATTAAAAGGTGTTAAATAGGATTAGAAAGTATAGCTTAGGTTTTGCTAGTATGCACTAATCCTTCTATTTCTTCTACTAGTTGATAAGGGTGATTAAAGCTCTTAGGTAAGTAGCCAGGATTCTATATTCCTCCGAACCCCCTTTCGGGTGGACTTAGGTGGCGACCTAACAATTACCAAGGGACTTGGGTAAGGGGACCTTGCGCAATGATCGGTGGTCTCAAACCCTAATGACTATCTAGTTAGGCAAGCCCTTCCGGATCACTACCGCACACTAGACGCTTATGTGATGTTTCAATAATCAGACACCCCTTCCGGGTGACCATCTAACTAATATTAATACAATCCTAACGTGATCATATTAAGATAGGCAATAAATCAAAGTACATAAAACAAATATATGGTTAAGAAGCTATAATTAATTTAAAAAGGTTTCCCCTAACAAACTTAGATAGAAGAAAATAGAATCAAAGATTATACATATGCAAAACCCAAGGCATGGGAAAATTAGGTCATATTAGAAAGAATAAAACTAAAATAAAGATACATACTGTCAACTTTCTTCTCTTAAATGACTTCTATGATGAACAATACTTAAGGACTAGTTGTGGAGAGGCAAGGACACAATGATTAAATGGTGTATTTATAGGGGTTAAGAAGACTCTAGGTCGAAATCTTGGAGTAGAAGGAAAGTAATTGGACTCCTTTTTCAATTCAAAATCGTTTCCTAAAATATAGGAGATAGGATAAATGATCATGTCTTATTTTTGTTGTAACTCCTTCGTTGTTGGTCCAATTTTCGACTACTTTATATCAAAACGACCGCAGAGAAAATATCTACACTTTCTCTTTTGATTGCTCATCCAAATTCCCAGTCTATTTGAATTTATCTTCACTTTAGTGGACGTGGCTGTAGAATTTCAGATTTACTTGACAGGTTTTCCTTTCCTATTTTATCTCTTAATTCCTTCCATATCTGCTTGAGTTCCTCTATGTTGATCACCTCCCCTACTGCTAAGGTCAGCGAACTAGCAAATACTCGCCAGAAGGACTTGACCCTGAACTTGTTCTCTGTTAATCAATGTCGTCAGTGAGTGTCGGGCCTATTGGTCCTTATCTCTTTAGAATTGATTTGACATCTAATTATTTTTCATATATCTTTAAAGTTTCACATTAACACACAATTCAACCAAATATACTCTAAAAATATGATTTACCTAATCAAGACAAGAAAAAAACTTGTCGAATCGAGTCAAATCCTTGTAGAGCCAATTAGATACTTGGACACTAAGTTTATATGAATTTTGTTAAATTTGAAAGTATTTTAATACCCAATGTATTTTGTTTGAAAATTCTTCTATCCAATATAAGATGACTATACACCAATTATATTAATACATATACTTTATATTTTAAACTTACAAAAATAACTTACTTATTAATCTAGTGACATATGTTTTCTTATAATTATCAATGATCCAATATACCCATTTTGTTTAGATACGTAAAACCTATTTTGGCCGAAGTGATTTACTACGTTATTATGAACAAGCACATCAGGCTCTTTTCTCACCCCATCTTCTTCCTCGTTAAGACATTAACCAATAAAAAGGATCGGCTTCGCATATCACCCAAAAATCATCATCTTTATCCAATAAACATGAATGTACTAAACAAACCCATGAAAGTAAAAGTCCATTTACCACCCATTCCAATTAAATTCAAAAGGCCTGGCCCAACACGTCTCCTTCTTCCTAACGAACCCATCCTCTCTCTCTGCAAAACCGCCATAGCCCAAGTACTCCATCAAAGCAACAAAAATAAAAACAAAAAACACAAAGTTCATTAATCTTCCCATCATCCTCTCATTAAAGATGTCTCACACACAGTAATTACACCAAATACCCATCTTAGTGTCTACCCGTGAGCACCCTACACAGTAGCTATCAACAGTGACACTACCAACTTTCGAAGATTGGGGAAAGAAATTCTCCAGAATCGGTGACATGGTTTCCAATCCGTCCGAATTTGTACCATTCTCCTTGTTTCAAAGAAATCCCATTTTATACAGTGATGAAACTCGAAGACCAATTCAATGTATATATCTTTTATAGTCATAAAGCATGAATAATCGCCCCATATGATATAATACCAATCGAGCCTTTTGCTTTCGCTATCAAAGAGATTAAAGATTTTCAGAAACCTAACCCAAAAGCAAAGCTTTATATAACCAAACTACCTTCTCCACGATAAATTTAGCTCCATAATTTCAATACCTTTCAAAAACACGGTTGGGTATAATGAATTGTGATGAACACGTACGTTTTATTTATGGATATATGTACAAAAGATACAATGTATATACAACTGTGATTGTACATGATATACTTGATCGTAAACTAAATAACTAAACCTAAACCTAAAGACAATATTTATTTTCTGGATTCCTTTATTGTCTTCATATGGATCTATATATAGATCATATACTAACGGTAAAGTTGAATAGAAGAAGAACGGTTATACTTCTTGGGCTTCCACGTTGCATTGGATAATTCTTGGGCTTCCACGTATATTCTCTACTGCCACGTATATTATCTATCCCATTAATCATTACATCACCATCTCCTTCAGGAAGAACCTTGTCCTCAAGGTTCGGGTCAATAAATATTTTCATACCTTTCTCAAATTTATCGTACAAAAGAAGAAACACTGAAAAATTTAATACAGTACCTAGAGACTTTTTTGAAGGATGACTTATTTTATATATTTGATCTGCATATCCATCATAACTCCTGGATAAAATATTTTCCAACATTCTGTTCATATAATTGTTGGATTGCTTGCCTTCACCAGATTGTTCATTCTTTTTAACAAGAGGTACAACAGTTTCTTGATTTTCCAATGATTGTTCATTCTTTTTAACAAAAGGTACCAAAGTTTCTTGATTCTCCAAAACATTGTGAGGGCTATGTACAAATCTAGGCACCACCGTAGAACAGACATTTGTTGGTGAGTAAGAATCATGTGAAAAAACATTTGATGAATTGATGCTTGATGAACATGAACTTTTCTCTGGATAAACTGACTTGACTTGTGGATCCGTCAGTTGTATTTGATCACAAATATTTTGGATAGTGGAGGAACCATTTTGCGAAAACACATAATAGTTTGTATCTGACAGATTAATTTGATCATACCTTTTTTGGAGTAATTTACAAAATGATTCAATTGTATTTTGCAATGTTCCAACTTTGTTTTCTAGGTTTGTGAGTCTGCCATCAATTGATGTGAATTTCCTGGCAGTTTCATCTTGAAATATTTTGAAGGCCTCATTCATCATCTGGAGTCGAATACCATCTACCATAGCCTCTCAATGAAAGCACCAAACTTGTAATGAATTGTGATGAACTAACGGTAAAGTTGAATAGATGAAGAACGGTTATGCTTCTTGGGCTTCCACGTTGCATTGGATAATTCTTGGGCTTCCACGTATCTTCTTTACTGCCACGTATATTATCTATCCCATTAATCATTACATCGGGATGTCCTTTTTCTCAAGTTTGGTTGCTGCCGATAGTGTTTTGGGTTATAGTGATCGTGCTTCTGTGATTTGAGGTTTATTTCGAGGTTCCGATCGAGTTTTTGTGGCCGTGATTCGAGGTTTAGTTTGATATTTTGTGGTTTTGATTCGAGGCTGTGTTTGTATTTTCGTGGTCAAGATTCTTTGTTTTGCTCTAGGTTTTGTGGTCGCAGTGTTGAGTATAATTTGGATGCTGATTCGAGAACTAATTTGTCCAAGAGCTGCTATCTTCGATAATAATGGTGCTATTTTCCTAATTCATAATTCTAACGAAAATTGGAAGCCTCATATTTTATGGCCTCCTTATGTTGGACATGATTATCTCATTTTATAGGCCAAGGTTTTATTCTCTAATTTTTCAAGGAATTGTTGTTATTTTTCTAATAATATTATGGTTTCTATCTTGATCTTTAATAGCTCAGGGGCCTATCTTTTATTTCGTACTATATATGGGGCTGCTGCTGGAATATCAATTTCTAGGACCATTTTTCAAACGTGTAATATTCGTGACAGCTGTGATGATATGTGCTCTACTACGTCTACTAGTAGTGATGATGCTCACGCTATTAATCCCTTTGGTCTCTTTAAGTATTATTCATTTAGTGCTGATTTTCTTTCATGTAAATAAATCCTTATAATTTGTTAAACCTTTGTAAAGGTTGTTTGTTTTGCATTTACCTGTATTTCATTATCCATTTGTAGGCTCCACTATTATTGGTATCTCAAATATTAAGGTTGGATAAGTACATGAAAGGATAAATCTAATAATATCTTCAATTATTATTCATATTATCTCCCTTCTTCCATCGCATATGGTTGTTTTTAGTCAATTTTTTTGTTTAGACAACATATGGTATGTTCAAACAAGTTTGTTAATCTCAGTTTTATGAATCAAATTGGCGCTAAAAAATAGATGATACTTGTCATACATCATTTGCATTTGCATTGTTAACAAACTTTTGACATCCATCAATGAGGAATGCATTGGAAGTTCTATCTTTGTACTTCAACGGGTTTTAATCAATATGATGATGTAACTTCTTGGATCGCTACTGCAATTTCTAGAAATGTTAAAATGGGGGGCGTAAAGGGATGAGTCAATATAATTTTGGCATTGCAAAAAAATCTAAACTCAATATTAAAATAGAGATGGGACAAATCCCATCTCAATCTTATAATGAACAAATCTCATCTCAATCTTAGAATAGAGATAGGATAAATACCATCCTAATCTAAAAGTGGAGATGAGACAAATCTTATCTCAATTCAAATATCTTCCTATTTTATCAAATTATCATATTTCAAGTTTTACCGGTCCTAATCTAAAAGTGGAGATGAGACAAATCTTATCTCAATTCAAATATCTTCCTAGTTTATCAAATTATCATATTTCAAGTTTTACCGGTCTCTCTATGCTGCCTAAAGCAAGAACAAAAAAACTAATCTATGGATTTTTAGTTAGAAATAATGATAGATATCACCCTAAACACATCAACTTTTTATATCTATTAAGTCGATCTTAAGTGAGCCAATATATAATTTCTTTCTCCTGATCTATCACACCACTACACTTAATGTCTTTAGCGACACAGTTGTGTTGATTTAAGTGAGCCAACATATAATTGTTAGTTAACACCAAAATGGAAGGTTTAAACCGGAGATGGGATAAATCTCATCTTAGTTTTACAACAGAGATGGGACAAATCTCAAGTAAAAAAAAATCAAAAAAATTAAAAAAAAAATAATTTGCTTCGTCCAAAAATACAGTTTTTTTTACTTTTTTTAGTATTAGTTATGACGATTATAAAAAAAATTCACAAACGTGCGCGTGTGATGGAATGAGTAATAGGGGTAGTGGTAGGGTGATGTGGTGAAGGGAGTGGAGGGTAGGATGGGGATAGGGTGGTGGTGATGGGATAAGGGGTTGGGTGGGGGTGGAGGGGGTGTGATTGGGGTGGTTGTAGGGATGGGGTGGTGGGGGTAGGGGTGGTGGTGGTGGTGGTCGTCGTAGTGGGATGGAGGTGGGGGTGGTGGGGGGGGAGGTTGGGGTTGTGGTTGTGGTGGTGGTTGTGGTGGTCTACAATGAATGATTCTTATTATTTAATAATTAAAAATAGTTAAAAATGTAGGTGAACTTTCACATTTATAATAATGTTGGATTTAAATAAAAATAGATTTTTTGTCAAAAAGTTCACAACAAGGGTATTTTTGTAATGTTTGAAGCTAAAATATTGTGTAATCTAAATATGAAGTAGGTTTGTTATTTTGATTTAAGAGAACGTTTTTTTTTTGTCTAGACGCTTATATTAAGAAATTCAAAAATTACAAATTAAGTTAGCCTATCCATGTGGGGGACGAATCAAGGCTAACAAGTTTAGCTAATTCTAACGAGATTGGGTGTTTGCTGAAATTAAAAAAAATTACCACTTGGCTAATTTCTGCAAACCCAATCTGCTACTCTATTTTTCTCTCGACTAATGCAAGAGAAATTAGGATTACAAAACTCATAAACATAGTAAATACTTCTAACAATATTCTTAATACTAGGAAATTTAATAATGTGATTACAAGCTAGAGATTCCATCAGTTGAGAGTTGTCATTTTCCACTATAATATGAAAATTGTTGAGTTCTTTAGCCCATAGACAAGCTTTAAGTACTCTCAATGTTTCAGTTTCAAGAACACTTGTTGTGCTTATTGTCCATACCATGCACCTAAGCATTTTTCCTTGATGATTCCTGGCCACACAAGATATCGTACTTTTATCATTAGTAAAAGATGCATCACTGTATATCTTAATAGAGTTAGGTGGTGGAGGTAACCAATTACTATTTTTATCCATTTTACTATCATGTTTCCTTTTCAATTCCAACTCTTTTTTTTTTTTTTGGAATTCCTTCAGAATATTACTTTCATCATTAGGATTTATTCCTTTGGACTTACTATATTTTCCTTTTTTTCATTCTGACCTTGTATACCATTCTTAGGATTAGCAGATATATTCCTTCTACATTTGTGTTACTTTTAATATTGTCCTTTGAGGATCCAATTTCTGTCTATTAAAGACATAAGAATTTCTGTCCTTCCAAATCCAGGCTATAATAAAGCCAGTTCAGTTAAACAAGATTCTTTACTAGTCTCCTTAGCCACTGGTTTTAGAACATTAGCCATCCAAATGTCCACTTTACAGTAAGACTGGTTGCTACTTTTAAAACCAAGTGGGGGAAACAAGCCAAGCAGCTCTCACCCAATCACATTCAAATAATATATGTTCTATACATTCATTTTTGTGTAAACATATAGGGCACTTCATATTATTTGTACATTTTTTCTTATATAAATTCTCATTGGTAGGCAATATGTTTTTCATAGCCTTCCATATAAAGTTTCTAACTTTTGGTGGAGTATTCATACTCCACACCATTTTCCATACTTCTTTACCAGTAATATGTGAAGAGGAAGGTTTTTTTAATTATATTACTATTATCTTTATTATTTTTTCCGAAATTAGGAAATGATATAGGCTTTTTACTGAAAAGTTCCCATAGTTAACATTAATTTATGTAGAAAATCTCATTCTACAAATTCATAGGCCTTTTGAATATCTGTTTCGATAAACATGCTGTAATTCTTTGAGGTTTTTTATTTTTTAAATAGTTATAGACCTCATGGGTTATATATGTGTTCTCCTGAATATTTCTTCCAGGTATAAAAACAGTTTGATTCTCATCTATTATATAACTCATGAAGGCTGTAGTCTATTGCCTAAAATCCTCGCAATAATTTTATAAATAAAGTTTGAAACACTTATAGGTCTATATTGCTTAATATGAGCAGGTCTATATATATTTGGGATTAGGGAAATGAAAGTATGATTTATATTAAACATCTATTATTATACCGAAAATCATTAACAATTCTTATTACATCAAGCTTGATTATTTGTCAATATTTTTTAAAGAAAAACCCAGGGTAGCCATCAGGCCCTGGTGCCTTAAAAGCACCTAGCTCTGAAATGGCTGTCTCTATTTCTGTAACAAGAATGGGTTTAAACAGGTTGATATTTATAGACTTATTTACTCTAAGTTGAATTAGATTCAAAATAAAGGTAAAGTCTCTAGGGCCTACTGTTTTATATACATTATTGAAGTACTTCATAATAACCTGATTTACCTTACTTTGAGAATTTATCCGTCCAAAAAATTTCAAAGTAAAATCTTCTATATCTTCACACATTAGGACAATGGGGCTATGATCTGAACCTAGTGCAGGAAGAGCATTGATCCCGGCATTAGGAAAGATTTCAGACCAATCTTTATTATGTAAATTTTTATCCAAAAGCATCTTTATAAGCTTTTCTTTACACCTCGTATTAGACCATGTATAGGAACAACCTTTATTATCCAATTGGATCAGATGGTGATGTTTTATAAAGCTATTAAATTTTTTTCATATTCTTTTTGTAGCAAATATTTCCACCCAATTTTTCATTCGTAAATCTAATATTATTAAAGTCTCCAATTAGATTCCAGGGTGTATTAGCATTAGGTTCACAATTCGTAAATTTTTCAAGGCTAAGGTCTTTGAGTTTATCAATTGGGGAACCATAAACAAAGGTAGTATTAAATTTATTTCCTTTATTCACAAGTTCCATATTTATAAAGTTCTCATCTTTACTAAGTATTTTAATGTCATCTTTATGAAGAGCAAAAATTGCAAGACCCCCACTAGACCCAATAGGTTCAACCGTAGTAATAAGGGACATTTTAATAATATTTTCCAATTTTTTAAAAGTAGAGAAAGGGTTTTTAGTTTCCGAAAGAAATAGTACCTCCAGGTGATATCTGTTACAGATATCCGTTAGGGTCTAAACCGTCAGGGGTGTGCCAATCCCCTAAACGTTCCAGGCTATTTGTATCACTGATGTGGGATTGAATACGGTCAATCCCGGAAACTTCTCCTTCTTCCAGCTGTTCCTTTAGTAAAGCTTCAGTCACTTCAGGGTTTGATTCTCCCTCATCTTCTTTTTTTATTTTTCCTTCACTTCTAATTTGATTTTTGCTGTTTGATCGAAGATTCCAAATTTTAATATTCCGATTCTTCTCTAAAAACGCTTTCTTATCCTTATGCCTTTTTTGCTTGTTTCATAAAGACGCTCTTGATTGAAACATATCTTCATCTTCACTTTCATATTCAGCAGTAATTGATATATTTTTGAGCTTATTATCTGAAGAGCCCTTAATATTGGGTTGTGAGTGGGGGGTTTGTTGTTGAAGGATGCTATTTGGGGGAGGGTTATCAGAACATATGGTTGAAGGAGATGGAGACTCAGTAGGGTTAGTATGAGTTGCAGATGAGGGGTTAGGGTTAAGTGATGGGGTTGGAGTGAAAGAGAAATGGTTTAGGATAATGTTGGAAGTCGGTGTTTGGTTGGGTCATTACATGTAAGGGTAGGTTTTGGGCTAAGGTTCAAAGGGGTGTTGTTTTGGGCTGAATCGTTTAATAAGGCCATTTTGTTATGCGAAGTAGAGCTTTTAAAATCCAGAGTTGGGCCACCTTGATTTGGGCTTTGAAAAGACCCAAAGGAAATGTCATCCATATTAATGGGCTTTGGTGACTTTTCTAAGCCAGCTCATTAAGTACTTTTTCTAAAAATTTATTAATTTTCTCTTTCTTCTCCATCTCATTATTGTCCATTTGCATAGTACAATTCGTGCTTACCGCAATACCACTACTCGTACCCTCGTCCTTCTTTCCGGTAAATTCAAAAATTTGTGGTGGAGTCCTTATTTTTGTATCAGTACTCTTTTGTACCTTACTAACGTCGTTAGAAACCTTTCCGTTATCATCTCTTTTTGTAAACGGTGAGTTAATTTTACCGAGTTTTTTGGTCCAACTCGGCTTGAAGGTAGGTTTTCCACCATTGTTGAGTTTAGTTGGTTTCATATTGTTGTTACCTTTATAGTAAATCGATGATTTTGATGGCCATCTAGTTGAGATTTTAATCCAATTTCCTAATATGGGATAGACTTTCGTGTTGTTACATTTCGATTCTTCATGATAAAAAAGGCCACACCCATAACAAACTTGGCCTATGTTTTCATATTTAAAGTTGATCCATGGTTGGGTATTATCTTCTTCGAAGTAGTTTATCCCTACAAATAAGGGATTTTGTAGATTTCAGTCTACTCGAACCTTTGTAATAGAATTCTCATCTATAATTTGATTTTCTGGTAACTTGATAGTATGAACTTTCCAAAAAAAAATTCATGATTTTTTCTATACAGCTTTCAGATAAGATGCTAATCAGTGTACCAGTAACTGAATCCAAAGGGTTGTATTTGTTACCTCATTTATAGCATTCTGTTTAAATTGATTGATAGCTAAGTGTTTTCCGATAACTGTCCATGATCTTTGATCCCACACTGTTTGTTGATCCTTTGCATTTCTGAACTTAATAATCAATAATCACTGAGTTTGTAGCAAGTTTCTCTGTTTCAACTTCTTCATAGAGATTCCAGTGTCCGTTGATATGGTTTCTTAAGAACACGAAATTGACTGATCTCTTCTGAAATAGTTTAGCTATGAGTTTGTATTCCTCTTCTATTTTGTATTTTGAATTGTTTTCAAGTGTGATTGTGAGTTTTCCATCCCCAGCGAAATTCATGTTAAAGAGATAAGAGAAATTCGTAGAAGAGGGAAAGAAAGAGAGAAAGGGAGAAAAATGATGGATTGGAGTTTCAAGCCTAAGAGTTTAATAGAGAAAGCTCGAGTGACACTCTATATTAGATTGATGTTTGTGGTGGAATTGAGGCGGTGATGGAAAGGGGTGAGGAGAGAGCATTAGAGAATAATTTGTGAAAATATCCTAGTAGTTACTTTGGACCTTATAATAGAAGATGGTAGTATTTTAGGCCTTTATAATTAATTTCCCCTATTAAAAATCCATTCTTATTTTTTATCATTCTTATTTCTCTTTTTATCTTTAACACTACCCGCCTCTCCTTCACTCCTCTGCGATTTCCAGAGACTCTTCCGCCAAAACAACACTCATCTCTATTTCTTCGCTATCCTTTTTACCCATTTCGTTCCAGCATGGTTCAAGCTAAGAAAACTGCTGCTGTGCCAAGAAAGACCACCGTCGAAGCCTCCTCCAGCCGCCGGGAAGCTCACCTTCCCCTCCAAAATACCACCCATTTGAGGTACTTCCAGGTAGAATCAATCATGTGTGTTACAGCTTTTCCTTTCGATGATGATTCTCTTTTCCGTCTCCTTGAGTTACAACAATAATAATAAATTTGTTGTCAGTTCGCTACCACTAGCGGACCATTCTCCAACATCGGATCTTGCCAATCTCCTGCACAATAAATCCGAGTGTGAGGAACCCAAATGAAGGTAAAAATTAAATTATTTTTAGATTTATTTTTATTCCGTTGCAAATGTGAAGTGATTTTCCAGTTTCATCAAGTTTCATTGTTTTATTATCAGAGGTAATTTTATTTTAGTCAAATGCTCAATCTATCATCGGAAAAATAAATAATCAACAAAAAGATGGACCTTTACATCCATATCATCTTACATATTTTTAATACATTTAAAATTATTTAATTTAAATAAAATTACTGAATAATTGTTTTTTTATAACTTTATGTTTGTCTTTTGTTCCAATGCGAGGGAAATTTGTCAAAAAAGCTGTGTTTTAGGTTTTATTATGTGTCACTGTTTTTTTAACATAAATAAATTATTTCATTTGTTTACTTTTTCTTTTCTTGTTTTGTATTTGTTTTATGAATTATTGGCAAGCACTATCGTTTAATATTATCTGAACAGCACTTGACCGTCCTTAAGCATATTTCTGATGGTGTTTTTTTTTTGTTGTTGTGGTGGTTCGACGAAGGTGGTGTTTTCTTTTGCCGCATTGGTGGTTTAAGGCCAATAAAGTCTCCAATCTCATGTTATGGTGAATACAAATTCCAATTGATTTAAAAAATACACATTAATTATTATTTACCAGCTTTTATATTTAAAATATTTAAGTTCTTAATTTTTAATTAAGTATGAACGAGATATTAATCATGGACCTAGATTTGTGATTAAGAAAATAAAATTCTTGAAGGAGATTCCTTGCCATGATTGGTAAGGAAAATTAAATTTCACCAAAGGCCCCAATCTAAATATTGAATAAAATATACACTATAATTGGTCCCTACTAAAATTTTATAGTTAATTATCATTTACAGTAAAAAGTAATTCTTCATAATATAGGGATGTGCATTGTAGTGTGAATTTTGCATGATATAGGGACCTCTAGTGCAAATTTTTCATTTATAGGGTTTAAATGCTCAATCTTTTCCTTTGGCTCCCCCTAAGTTTTGAGTAAAGATATTTGACCCCTACAAATTTATAATATATCTTATGGTCCTCCAAAGATATTATAAATTCTTTTGTAGGGGTCAAATATCTTTTCTCAAAACTTAGGGGGCTAAAGGAAAAGATTGAGCACTAAAGACCCTATAAATGAAAATTTTGCACTAGAGGTCCCTATATCATGCAAAATTCACACTACACTACACATCCCTACTATATTATGCAGAATTACACTTTCTATGTTTGCTATATATTTTGTTCCCTTTTTACTGTATATGATAATTAAAAAATTTAAAGTAAAAATTAACTATAAAATTTTAGTGACAGTGAATTTAATTTTCCTTACCAACATGGCAAAGAATCTCCTTTAAGAATTTAATTTTCATAATCACGAATCTATGTCCATAATTAATATCTAGTTCATACCTAATTAAAAAGATTAAAAACTTAAATATCATAACGATAAATGTTAAAGCTAGTAAATAATAATTAATAAGTACCTAAATTTTCAAATCAATCAGAATTTTTATCCACCATAACATGAGATCGGAGACTTTATCCGCCTAAAACCGCCACTGCATAAGAAAACACCACCTCCCCATGGACCACTACGGTAACAAACAAAAACACCACCCGCAATGTGCGTATGGACGGTCAAGTGCTATTTCGATAATTAAACAATAGCACTTACCAATAATTCATAAGCTAAACTTACAGCTACTCTTGACTTTTTTCAGGTTCATTTGGAAAAACAATGAAACAATATTTTTATGTTGAAAAAAAAAACCGTGACACATAATAAAACCTAAAACACAGCTCTTTTGACAAATTTCCCTCAGATGGGAATAAAAGACAAAGAGAAAGTTATAAAAGAACAATAGTGGAGAGATTTGTGAATGTAATTTTATTTGAATTAAATGATTTTAAAATGTATTAAAAGTATGTAAGATGATTTGGATCTAAAGGTCCAATCTTTTCGTTGATTATTTCTTTTTTAGATTGAGCATTTGACTAAAAGAAAATTACCTCTGATAAAAAAAACAATGAAACTTGATGCAACTGGAACATCACTTCACATTCGCAGTGGAACAAAAATAAAAATTAAAATCTAAAAATAATTTAATTTTTACCTTTATTTGGGTACTTCACACTCGGATTTATTGTGCAGGAGATTGGCAAGATCCGATGGTGGAGAATGGTCCACTAGCGGTAGCGAATTGACAGCAAATTTATTACTATTGTCAAGGAAAAAGGTAAAAAGGCGTTGTAACTCAAAAGAGACGGAAAAGAGAATCATAAGGAAAAGTTGTAACACATATGATTCTACCCGGAAGTTCCTCATATGGACGTATGCAGTATTCTGGAGGAAGGAAAGGTGAGCTTCCCGGCGATGGCGGACGGCAACGACTGAAGGAGGCTCCGGTGGTGGTCTTTCTTGGTGCAGCCGCAGTTTTCTTAGCTTGAACAAAATGATTAAAGGATAGGGAAGAAATAGAGATGAAAAGTGTTGTTTTGAAGGAGAGGACTCACCGGTGGTGAAGAGTCGCCAGAAATTCCAGAGGAGTTAAGGAGAGGCGGGTAGGGTTAAGATGAAAAGAAAAATAGAATGATAAAAAATAAGAACGGATTTTTAATAAATACCTATCACCTGCTTTTTCATAGAAGACATCTATAATTAATAAAAACATGGTTTTATAGATCACCTGCTTGACGAGACTTCTTTTCTTGAGGAGATAACACGCCAATGAATGAATCAAGCTTATCTTCCTATTGTATCTATATGGCATTTCTTTATGTTTATAACTTATACTTTCAAAGTTATGTTATAAGGCCTACTATATATGCTTCCCGTAACAGATGCTTTTTAAAGCATCTAAAATGCTTTTAACCCTTCATAAGCATTTTAAATATTTTTCCCTATAATTTTCTAGAAAGTGCTTTAGTTAATTCAAAAACACTTGTAACTCAAAAAGAAAAAAAAACATTTCTAAATAGGCTCTTAAGTCATCTATATCCTTCATTTTCTAATTGACTTTTTTTTTCACTCTTTCAATATATCTTTCCCCATTTGAGCTCTTTTGAGTGAATGTGAGATACACATTGTAAGTTTTGAGGTCAATAATCCCAGATTACTATGAACCTTAGGTTACTTGGATTAAACTTCCCCATTTGTATCTTATTTACTCAAGATACTAATGACTTTATGATTAGCCTCTTTAATTTAGACAATAAATTACCTATTTTTCAAAGAAACACTTGGTAGAAAAGGTAAAACTTGGATTTTAGATACCTTGATGTGATTATAAAAAAGTCCTTATCTTGAGTCAATACTCTTACGTGACTAATGAATTCAAATTTCAACTATTATGGCATAAGTCCAAACTAAAATTTAATCAACATATACATACAAATTATCAAGTTTTACCGAAGATTACTTCCTAACTTACTAATCATGCTTATATACTCATTCATCTAAACATACATATAATTAAAGCATACTATATAGCATCATGTAGTGTCCTATCTTGTAAAAATTGTTAATACTTCTCCAACCACAAACTTATAACTAATCTATTCTCAAGTTTCTAATTCTTATCCCAAACTTACTATATTCTAAATAGGAATAAGGTTGAGGAAGCTGCTGTGAGACAGGTCTCGAAAGGATATGAAGAAAAAGAGGCAAGATATGGTAAGAATTTTTCTACATACATCACGCTCGAAGGTAATACAGCTGTTCATTACAATAATCAGGGTAATAATAGTTTCAATAACAAGACTATGAACCATTATAAGAGTACTAATAATAATACTGTTAAGATCGATAGGATGATTCATATCAATAATTATATTCGGACGAAGGAAAACAAAATAATATAATGGAAATAAGTAATGATACCTGCGATTAAATCGAAGAGAACAGCAGATGGGAATGTCCGAACTCTAGAAAAGAGATGTGAGGACCTGCGCAAGGAGTGGGTGCGGGTCGATGCAGCCTTTGATGAAGGGGAACAGTTGTTGGCCTTAGTTGTCGACGGTTTCGAATTAAAAACCTTACAAGTGTGTCACCGAGATTTTGGGGATTATTGGCTTACAGATGTGGAACAGGTATGAGATTGTAGGAACCTTCATGAATCAAAGAAGAACACGGAGGTATTGTATGAAGCCTGGATGTATGGAGTCGGAGGGTGAAGATGGGTGGGTTGTTCCGAGGAAGAAAAGGGTACAAAGAAAAGTGCGGCTGCTAAGAAACAGGGGCAGGGGTGCTTTAAAGCGAAGAAGAAGAAACAGATTTTTTTTATGGGCTTAGGTCAACCGTGGAAATTTGGGCTTACAAAGGGAAAGGTAAGTGGGGCCTGCTCATGTCAACATAGAAAATAAAAATAATTATATGGGTTGGGTTAGAGTTAATAAACAAAGTGGTAATTGGAATAGAAGAAATTTAGGTAAATTATATAAGAATAGTATGACACGTGGTTTTGACAATTTTAAGGTTTTATGGGATATTTGGACTGTCTCCAAGACGTCAGAGAACATTAAATGACGACATGTGTTTGGAATTGTCAGTGGATACGGGCTCCTCTTACAATTTCTAGCATTAAGTCCGTTATTAATAGGTTTAAGCCGGGAATCGCGTGTTTTTTTGAGACTATGCTACGTGCGGTTGATGCTCCCGAGGCTTTAAAAAACTTTAGATATGCTAATAACTATATTAGAGATCCAGTCGGTAATGCTTATCATTCAGGCGGTATTTTGGTAATTTGGCAAGCGAATATTAAACTAGAAGTTATAATGTCTAATCAGTTTTTTGTTATCTTGTATATCAAAGATGTTTATTTTCCCTATTATATAGTATGTGTACATGCTCCTACTAAATTAGAACAAAGACTTAAAATCTGGGATGACATTACAATTTGGAATTATAATAATATAAAACCATGGGTACTTATAGGTGACTTTAATGACATTTTGAATAAGTGTGAAAAATTAAGTAATACTCCTTCCGATAATAAACGTATACAGGAATTTAATTCTTTTATCTCGAATAATAAATTAATTAAATCAAATGGATGTTATTTTACTTGGTCTACCCGCAGAATTGATAAACTCGTCAAGGTCAAACTTGATCGGGCATTTTTTTCGTGTGATTGGTTAAACAGATATGTGGAATATGAAGGGTCTTAGATTATCCTATAAATATAGGATCATTTCTTTGTAATATGATTTAGTTGATGTTGTGAATGCAAGACGCAAATTCTCTCTATACAAGAAGCATATTCTCTCTATATTTATCTTTTTCTTTCTTTAGTTTATAACATTTTTGACATATTTTTAAATTTTTTAACAAAGTAGATAGAAGGCTTAAGTGATAGTTGATAGATAGGTAGTAGTAGTTTTATAAAGTTTTTTTTATTTGACAAGAGTTTTATAAAGAATTTATATTTAATTTATTTATAGAAAAATTTCAATTCAGTATTGAATAATTCAATATTATTACCAATTAATCATGACAGCTATCTAATATTTTTAAATTTTAAAAAAACTAATTATAATAATTCCTAACTAATTTAATGGCACGTATATTATTATTATAATTAATGATTAGAATGATACTGAATGAAAGTTTTATCTTTAATTTTTTAGATCTTTTTTATGTGGGTGATCTAAGTTCACTTGCATATATAACTACGGAGATATACACATCTTCTTAGAGCATCTCCAGCACTCCTCAATACACTACCCTATCTCCAAAATACACAATATAGAGTACTGTAAAATAGAAATTACTCTCCAGCAAGTTTCTAAATGGATACTGTAAAATAGAATACCCATTAAATTGCTACAGTCATTTGCTAAAGATAGAGAATTACTATTCATTCGGTAAACATTGTTAATTCTTGAAAAAAATAAAAAAAGCCAGCAAGTACAACAACGGCTTTATCGTACAGAAAATTAAACCCAATTTGTAACGGCTCTATTTCAACACATCAATCTTCCATCAAAATTAAACTTCTGCTATGCCTATATATACATCTGAATGGTAAATAAAAATCACTACAACCAAATCATCTAAATCACAGCAATCTGAGAGGTAAGAAAAAAATATTTTTTGTTTTTCACTTACTGAAAAATTAATACAAACCTGTTATTATTATGTTGATGAAGAATAGAAAGATCAGTGGCTGCTATTTTGTTACATAATCAGTTTTCTGATTTGGATGAAAGAATCAGCCAAGCCATCGATCTCTTTATTTCAAATACAATCTTTTTTATTTGGGTGAAAGATCAACGGGGGAAGATCAAACCATAAATTCATCTTTCTGGGCTAATTCGTCATCTTGATCAGGCGGTTTGGTTTCTGTATTTTTAATTTTTTTGTTTGTTCTATCAAAAGCAGAAAGAAAGGTTTGATATGGGATATTGGGGTCGGTGGTTTGGGTTTTGTTTTTTTAATCGTGAGTTTATAATGGTTTTTTTTGTTCAAATGAGTTTATTATGGGTTTGATGGGCTCTTGGGGATTGGGTTTTAAATTAAGGGTTTTATCAAATTTTTATTTTTTTTAATATAATGTACTTATATTTAGTTTTATATATTTGATAGCCACTTTGGTAATTATTTTCTTAACTTTATGATTATTTTTTTTTCCAGATATGGATCCAAATATCTATACGCAACAAGATTTTGAACCTTATTCGAACTTACTGAGGAGCGATTCGATCGAAGATCTTACTATTATTGAAGAAGATACTACTATGGTTGACGACGATGTCATTGGACCACATAGTCCAGACGTAGTTTTATCTAAAACAAATAATAATCATGTTGGGCGACGACAAAATTTTTCTGTAGATGAGGATGAGGTTTTGTGCAAAGCATGGTCAATGTGTTCCACCAACTCAATTGTTGGAAACGAGCAAAGAAGTGTACAATATTGGGATAGTATTTCACGTGAATTCAACTCATACAAAGACTTTCTAGGTGGAACACGCTCAATTAAATCTCTACAATCGCGAATGAATGTGATCAAGCTCTCCCTTGGCAAATGGAATGATTGTTATACTAAACTTGTGAATATTAATCAGAGCGGAGTAACCGACAAAGATAAGGTATATATTATTTTACTTAACAGTTTTTATTATTCTGTATGAAATATGATTAACTTAATATAATTTTTGTATGTAGATCGATCACGCTCAGCAATGAAGTAACAAGAGATTTTGAAAAAATATAAAATTAATGAATGATATGTTCAATGTATTTTATCTTTAATTTGTATTCATGTTATTTAAAATCAATGTAATTTGTTAGGGTATAGTTTTCACAAACACTGGCCAACTAGGGTATATGCCATCTGCTAGATTATATCCCATAGTGTAATTATGACCATTTACGGTATAATTCACTGGAGGAGCTCGACTTTCGGCAAGCGGTTGGAAAATATCAGATACTTGCAAGACATTTAAATCGTTATATGAACCTGGCATTCCAAAAAAGGCATGCCAGATCCACAAGTCTTGTGAGGCCACTGCTTCTAAAATAATGGTTGGCTCTCGGTTATGGCCAGTATATGCTCCAGCCCATGCTGTTGGACAATTTTTCCATGTCCAGTGCATACAATCAATACTTCCCAACATTCCAGGGAAGCCTCGTTGTTTTCCGATCTCTAATAGACGATTAGTATCATCCTCGGTTGGCGATCTCAAGTATTCACTAAAGAATATTTCGTCTATTGCCTTAACAAATCTTCTCAAGCACAATATAACAGTGGTTTCTCCAATACGCACATACTCATCCACCGCATCAGCAGCAACTCCATAGCATAACATTTTAAATACAGCTGTCACCTTTTGTAAAGCAGTCAAACCGTGACTGGCTGGTGAGTAAACAAAGTATTCATCGTATTCTTGAACCGATTATAAAATACGGGTAAATAAACGAGTACTCATGCGAAACCTCCTTCGAAAGATGTGTTCTGGATACACCGGAGGTTGTGCAAAGTAGTCGCGATGAATGTTACAATGACCTTGCCATCTATCGCGATTAATCGTACGACGACCCTTTACAGAACCTCGACGTGCTCTTTGTTGTATTAATCTTTGACGTTCAGCTGCTGCAAAAGATTCAACGACTTCAGATTCATCATCTGAACTAGAAAGAGTAAACGAAGAATTATATCCGGGAAATTGACTCATAATGAAACCCTAATGCTTAAAGATGTGTGTGAATGATATTGAAAGTGTATAAGTGGTGGTGAATATGAAAGTATATACGACTATATTTATAGAACAATAATTCTACATAGATAATAATTGAACGAATGTGATTGAAGATAAGAGATCGCATCTAACGGTGGTTATTAGGATAAAGGATTTTGGATATAGATTAAAATTGAATGGACGAGATGGAATACAGAAAATCATATCTAACGGATGGTATTTGGATAAAGGATTTTAAATATAGATAAAAATTGAACGGCCTAGATTGAAAATATAAGATCGTATCTAATGGTTGTTAAATATTCTAATTCTTAACAAAAATATTTAAAAACTAACATAAGATATACGGTTTATTAGATTAAAAAAAATTAAAAAATCGTATATTAGATAAATTTTAAATTAAAATAAATTATTTCAAATATTTAAAATTAATTATTAGAGTTATATATATAATTACTATAATCAAAATATAAATAATAATATAATATAAATTTAGAGTAGATAAAATCTATTTTACAATACCTATTAAAGTTGCTTATTGTATAATTTTGTAAGATTTGCTAAAAGTTACTATTTGATACTCTATTATACCATAACCCCTACTCTATTATACAAATGTACTAAAGATGCTCTTATATACACGCCTTTTCGTGTAAATTAGAATTATGTTACCCATGTTCAGAAAAGGGTTCAAAGCCATAATTTATAGATGCTTAGATAGATATATGAACCTATTATAATGTTTGTTCTATATATGTTGTAAAATATAAAGATAAAAATAAAATTGCTACTCATTTCCATAACATCTTATAACAAATATTTACCACTTCAATAATACGAATTGAAGTCCGAATGGATAGACCAACTCTCTAAAACTATTTCAAGTGGTACTTTTCATTCAACCTTTGTGATCAGAGACACCCCTGACGCAACTCAAGGGGCAAAAATAAAAAATAAAAAATAAAAAATCTCCCTTCTAACTTAGCACATGAATAGACTACCTTACTGTTATGATAGCTTTTCAGGACATACATTTTTTATGAGAAAATCTTTGGTGCTTAATAGCTTAATGCACATACATACACAGCAACAAAAAAGAAACTGTAACTTAGTCAAATTGACTATACATGAAATGTAAGAAAAGAGACCATCTGAAACATTCTCAAGGGATGATAATAATAAATTACCACCAAAGCTTAGTTGCATACAAAAATCATCATAAAATACATTCATTAACATCACACAAAGCCCTTTCAGAAACACCACTGCACAAAAAGCCCCCAGGTACTAAACTCCAATTTGATAATAATTATAGGTTATTAAATCCACAGATCCAAAATCAATTGTAGAGTTACATCATTAATAATCATAGCATAGACATATAATTTATCACACATACAAGACTTTCCAAAGTGACACATTACCAATTCATGTCCAATCAACCATTAAGGGTTCTAACCATGTAAATTATTAAAGGTCCCTGTGTTATACCAAATTATCAATTATATCCCTATATTTAGCAAATCTACCCCTCTAAACTCCGGAAGAAAACAGGGTCTTTTTTGCTACTTCCCAATATACAGGGATATTTAACGATTTCACATAACAGAAGGACCAATCGTGGAATTAACCCATAACATACAACATCAAACAATTAATAACTAAAAGACCAAAAATCGAATTGCACAATATAAAGAAGAGCAAACTAACAATAATAAAAGAAAATTGTATTTTGTCAAAGTTACACATTAAAATCCGATAAAATTCGAACTTTTTCTTGGCATAAGTAAATTATTACAATACCACAAAGCATAGCATACGACTTCAACGTTACACAGACAATAAAATAAAGGACTTCAAAGAAAAACACAAAGGAAATTTTTAATAGATTTCTTATTATTATTACTTCTTGAGGCTTCCACGAACACCAGGCTTGGGTTTCGATGAGGACTCAGGTGCAGCAAGGGTAGCATGAAGATTATTAATCTTGGTTTCATCAAAAGGGATCTTTGGATGACGAGCTTCATGATGGATCTGCATAGATTTAACATCAGGTGCTGTAACTTTGCAAAGTGGGCATTCCATCTTAGCGTGTCCACCTTTTTCTTTAGCATTCCGGTCGGCTAAACCAGCTAGACCTCCGCCTCTGTTGGTGGTGGCGGCATCTAGTTTCGCCGCTAGTTCTTTTGCCGTGTGCTTCTTTGGTTTAGCCTTACCTGTCATAATTGATTGGTGGTGGAGGAAGTAGAGGTAAGGGTTTGTTGAATTTGGGTAAACGGGAATCTGATGAGAAGCCCTAGAAAGATATATACACAATATTATTTATATAAGGCTGTGCAAGAAACTTTATATAATTGGTGGAAATTTGGACAAGAATTTGGGGTAAATAGTGTTTGGCACGTGTGTGAGGTGCACGTGTTAAGTCAAAGCCTTAGGTTTATTTGTTGGAAAGGTCAGGTTCCAAACACATTGAACTTGTATTGATTTTCCTTATATAATGTTTTTTAAGTCGAAAAGAAAAAGATGTATTGAAAATAATTATTCAAAATACAAGCAAAATTTGATAGATTACAATTGTTTAACCCTATTCTTTTACTTTTTCAGGCTCTTTCTTCTAGAAAAGCTGAGTTTTCAATTTCCGACACGTTTACCACCTTTTCCCCTATATTTTACAATGTCTGGATATTTATCTTCCTAAAAATATCAAAATTACATTGCATTTACATAAATCTCTCTTGCATAATCGAGTTTACAATCACCCTCATCTCCTAATTCAACTTCAAAACTCTCTAATCTCACTTACCAGAGTTATTACACTGCATTTACTCTTTATGTTTATTGCGTTTCTTCACCAATCGCTACTTATACTACCCAATCATGGATTCTACACTAGAAAAAATACGAATAGACTTCTGATCCAAACTCCATTTTATGCTTAGTTGGAAGACCCTAAATTTTATGCGAAAGTTGTAGCAGACAAAGGTGTTAGTTTCAACTATTTAAGAAAAAACATCAATAAATCCTGGGAAGTTAGAGAAAAAGTCCAAACTGGAAAAAAGAGGCTTTAACACTTGTATTACTACCTTTGAACTATGTTGTAGATCTCGGTTCCGCGGCCTAGGCGGTCAACTGGGGCCTAGCGCCTAGGAGGGACTACGCGGGGCCTAGGCGGAATCACGCGGTTTTGAATCCTGCTATGTAATTTTATATATTTAGTAATACGCGTGTATAATTATGATAATTTTATCTATTTAAGTCATAAAATTCATTTAACACCACTATATTGAATATGAAAAATACTAAAATTAGAGTTATAATATCAATTCAATAATTTTCGAGAGTAAAATAAATTTAATGGAGGGCCTAGGCGACAAGTTTTTGCCATTAATCGGTTCCTAGGCGGGCTAGGCGCCTCTTCCACGGCGACTAAGGCGTTGGGCAAAAATGCCTAGCATTTTTACTAGGCGTAAGCGGTTGAGGGGGGAGTTGACGCCTAGACGGCGCCTAGGCGCGCCTAGGCGGCGATATCTACAGCATAGCCTTTGAATCAAATGATGATTTGGAGAAGGTATCGAACAATAGGTCGGGGAACTTGGTTGGAAAACACGTCCTGCTTTAAAAGTGGGATACAGCTAAGCTTCTTACTGTTGCATAACTCATAACTACTTCATTCATCATCCAAAATCATGATATACCACCGCTACTCATCAATGAAGATAACACTGTTGAAATTGAAAATAAGCTAGGAAGAGTTGAAAAAGTTTTCTCACCTTCCATTGAAAGCTTCAAAGAGTTCAGCGTAATAAGGATCCGTGTTGACTGGGATATCTTCAAACCTGTACAAGTATCATATAACAATCTTGGAAATGGACATCGTATTAAAGATATGTTAAAATACAAAAAAAAATTGATTTATGCTTCCTATGTGATATGTTAGATTACAAAGAAACTGATTGCCAAAACAAAAACAAACTGAAATTCAAGCTATCTAAGCTTATTCATGGCTTTGAACCAAAAACTATCGTGAAAAATATTCCTATTCGGACAATTTCAAAATCCTCAACCGAGTTACAACCCACCACTGAGTCACACTTAAAATCCCCAAAATAAACCCTATACCTACCAGAACTAAAACTCTAAGAAAAAAGAACAGCTCTCAAAGGGTAATTTGAATTTAGGGTATTAACAGGGAGTATTCTTGCGAGAGAAGGTGAAACAATTCCGACAAATCCATCAGTAGGGGTCGTGATGTGTAGGACTATACTAATCACTGTCCTTCCGAAGAGCCATTTCTATGAGCGCGTTTCATGTTCAAGTTCAGTTCAGTTCATACATATTTTTCATTTGTATAGACCCGAACATAGAAAACATCACACTTGTAAATAGATAGTACATAACAAAACATATGCCGAAGCATTGAAAATATTAACAATAGGTATGACACTCTATTGAAGGGTTATGCAGAGGCATATACATTTATTATTCTAACAAGTATTTGATAAAGTTGCACGACATAGTATAAATGCATTATACTCTACGTAACACAGGGACCAGTAGTGAAAATTATCTTAATATATATAAATATCTAATAAATTTACAATATAGTTGTCCGAGATAGTATATTCATCTGATATTTGGGAAACACAGGGACTAATAGTGCAAATTATATGAATATGTTTAAACATCTCAAAAAGCGATGGCAGATTTGTCTGAGATAGTATATTAACCTAATTTTTGGGTAACACATGAACTAAGAGTCAAAATTATCTGAAAAGGTTTAAACATCTCAAATTCAACTGTATATTTGTCCAAAATAGTATATTCACTTAAATTTTTAGGTAATACATGAACTAATATTGCAAATTGTATTATATTCGTTCAAACTAACCAAACATTATCTTGAGTTTTTCAAAAGATAAATAACCCCTTTATTTCCTTATTCTTGATCTTTTTAATATTTTAGTCCCTTATCTTCAACACTAATATTTTAGTCCCTGATCTTTTATTTTGCAACACCTTTAGTCACTAAAATCATCATTAACATTAAAAAATCATCAAGATAACTAACCCTTGCAATAAGCATCATTAGAACAAGCATTAAGAATTTTTGCATTATTCGAATATAAATGGAAATATAAAATATGAAAAATCCATTTAGCGTCTTAATTATTCAACAATCTAACCTTATAATCACTAATGATAGTCATCTCCCAAAACACATCACACCATCCCTTGATTATGAAGAACTTTTCAACCACTTATTCCAATTCAGTCTTTTTTAAGTTTCCCGAATTGTTAGCCGTCGATTGTTGAGCGTTCATATTAACACAATTTTGTCCATTCCATTGAAATGAGTTTATATCATAATCTTTGACCTAATAGTGACCGAACTTATTATGGAAAAGGATAGGAGCTTGAATATATATATATTACCGAGAAGGCAGGGATAAATGGCCTATTCGGAGCAGGATCGTACTTAGAAAATATAAGAATACAATTTACCATCATTAAAAAGTATTTAATTTTATTAGTAATAATAAATTAAAATGGCAAACCTTTACTTTCGTTACAGGGATTCTAGATTCATTGGATAAAACTATCATGCCAGAAGGGATAAATGGTCTCTTTGGTGTTCGAAGTATCATTTCATAAATATCAATACAAGAATGTTAAGGTTACATGAACGAGTAAACTGGAATTTTAAAAGGTACACACAAGTAAAATGAACTATCAAAAAGTGTTTTGATTACAAAACGAGTTACAACAATTTAAAGTCCAGCAAGTTATACAATTACAAACAATTTTTTTGAATAAGTTATATAATTACAAACAACTGAATATTTCAATTCAAAAAATTGAGATCTTACTTACCTAAGCTAGTGCAACTCCTAAGCCAACAACAAAGCTAGATAATGTGTAGACCAGTCATCGGGCCAGTAACGCGTCACGAGTGGATTAGGGAAGGTATATCTACTTGACGAACAACGGTTCACAGGAGGTTCATCAGCAGGTTTAGGTTTCATAGGGGCTAGAGAGTAATGCTACAACAAGGCAACGAGAAATAAAATGGTGGAATCGCAACCTAGCATCAAACCGAATTTTTGATGGTGTAGAGTGGAATGTATTTTTTGTGGCTCTACTAGGAGTGATTTGAAAAGAAAGAAATGAGGTGACTTTTAATAGCAGAAATATCTCAAGTGCGGAAGTAATTATTAAAAAGGCAAGATGGTCAGCGGTGGATTATCATAAGGCTTGGAAGCTCCTATCGAACAAGGTCAGTAACGGAAGGGATCATGTTGAGTGGATAAGGTGGTGTAAACCCAATTGGGGTTTCAAGCTAAACACGGATGAACGTTATCTTAGAATTCAAAGTAAAGGAGGTGCTGGAGGAGTGTTGCGAGATAAGGATGGGAAATGGATTAAAGGGTTTTTCATGGATTTTGGATGCTCCTTGCCTTTAGTTGCGGATCTAGTAGGGGTACATGAAGGGCTTAAGATGGCGGTAGAGATGGGGATAAGGGAGCTAGAGATGGAAACGGATTCTAAGAAGGCTATAAGAGTTATTCAACAAGAGGATGTTCGAGAGGTCTAGCTGCGTGTTGGATTGATGGGATTAGAAGTATAATGAAGGCAAATGCCTCTTACAAAATCAAGGCTATTTATAGATAGACTAACGTTTGTGCGGATTGGTTAAAAAGATCAACATGAGGAAAACAAGCGTCTATACCACGTTCTTGGATCCCCCAAATGGTATTTGGCCTGTCCTTACGAGAGACATGTGTGCTTGGAAGACTCCGAGGAAGTGGAGATCTTAGTTAGTCTTTAATTAGTGCTTATTTTCACGGTCAAATGACCTTCTTTGTAAAAAAAAAAAACTCCTAAGCCAACGAGGTATAAAAGACACTTTCTTAGAGTCAATAGTCTGTTTAAAAAATATAATATTAAAACTATTTACTAAAATAACAAACAAAAAGACATGCGGTCAAGTACTTACTTTACAATTATAAATTTAAATAATTATAATTGTAAAAAATTAAATATGTCTTTCAATTAAATGAAATTTTTGTAACATAGTAGTTTAGTTGGCGTTAATTATGCGTTGATTAACCTTGAAACTAACATAATGTTTAAAAAAGGTTAAGTTCATCCAAAATTCAAATATAAAGAAAGAAAAAGATCGTTTTAAAAGATGAGTAATGATATATACCACCCAAATACCACCTAATGACGTGGCATGAATTGGTTGGTTACAAATTTTTAATTATATCAAGAAAATAAATAGATTAAAGATTTGTAACCAACCAATTCACGCCACGTCATTGGGTGGTATTTGGGTGGTATGATTTTGGGTGGTATATATCATTACTCTTAAAAGATATAAGGGAGAAAGTGTTACAAACCTCGAAGATAATAGACCTCTTAGGGTCATTTACACTAATATTATTGTAAGAGTTATATTTCAAATAGCCCATAAACATACATATATTTATGGGTGATTGACACATAGGGTCTTCGAGAGTAGTTTTTTGGCCTAAAGGAACTAGTGTGGTTCTTACTTCTTTAAAGGGACTTCAAAGATGACCAAATACTAAAATACTCTTACTAACACTAAAAGACAAAAATGAGTGATGTCACTACTCATCTCTCCACACTGCCCATCTACCCCCTACCACCGACCTCCGACCACAGGAGAAAATAATGAGTATTATACAAAAGTGATGAGTACTCTACAAAAATGATGAGTATTATACAAAAAATGGTGAGTATCATAAAAACGAAATGATGAGTATCATAAAAAATGATGAGTATTCAGTAAAAAAGATGACTATTCAGTAAAAATGGTGAGTATTGTATTACATTTCAAAGAAAATAAAAAATAAACAAAATACAAACACAAGAATAAAAAAAATAAAAACTAACTAAGTTAATAGAGCTACTAAATTAATATTCTCATCTTTGACCAGATCCATACGCGTTGACTAAATCTACACGCGTTTGAACAAAAAAAACTGGAACAGCACAACGGAGCTAGGATCTCGAACCAGCAACTCCGTTTCAAGGTGGTGAAGTGATGACAGAGCTGTTCGAACTCGCTGAAGAAGTCGCCGACGTGAAGAGCTGGTGGAGCTGTTCGAGCTTGCTGGAGGAGCCGTCGCCTCCGTTTTCAACACCTCTGAGCTCCGACGTTAATGGAGATTTTGCAGAAAGATGCTCGAGACCTGTTCTCCGAAGCCGGTCTTTTTTGGTGAGTTCTGTTCGTGCTGGCGGTGGAAGAGGAGGCTCCACCAAATTACGAGCACCGAGATACGATCCATGGCCGCCGTTCGAAGAGGAAGCTCCACCAAGCTCCAGTCTTCTCGCACGAGCTCCGTTCAATGGCCACGCTCGTGCAATGGTGGTGGTGCTCGACAATTTTTATCGGAAAAATTGAGAGGTGTAGTGGTGGTTATGTTCAACAGTTTTGTCGAGAAAAATGAGGGGTACAGTGGTGGTCTCGGCTAACATGAGAGAGAAGAGAGAGATTAGAGTAGATGAGAGTCTAGGTTTTAATAAATGATCTCAAATAAAAAAACAATATATATAGGAAATAGAAAAATAAAAGAGGTAATTTTGTAAATATGAATTAGCCTATAATAGTAAAATCTTATTGAGATTCCTAATAAAAAGAATAAAAAAGTTGGATTAAGACTAAAGAATTGGTGTTCACCTCCGGTCATGATCTCTATATTTATTTCTTTTTGGACGCATAAACAATATTGATAGATGACAAAATTCTTCAGATACAAGTCATACAACACATTACCCCATGACAAGAAAAAGAAAAAAAAAAACCATTACCCATACATACCTTATCTACGCACATCATTAAGGCACAAACTAATACTATATATCAGGAACCATAACAGGCTATACATACTATTCTTCACTCACTCACATAGGACCAAGTTATATATTTGAAACAGTAGTGTTTATTAATTTAATTACCTACTCCCTCCCTCTACTTTTATTTGTCTTTCTTTCTAAAAAGAGGTGTCCAATATTCGTCTTTTTTATATTATCAAGATATCTTTTCTCCCATTATTTCAATATCACCCCTACTTAATTACTACTTAGAAGCAATTGGGCATTAAATGATAGTCTATTTCATGAATAAGGGCAATATAGTAAAGAGGGAATGCATTTAATGTCTTTTTTAATCTTTGTGCCACAAGAAGTAGGACAAATATAAATGGTAGGAGGGGAGTATATTGTTTTTCTGACTCCAGTGACTAATATTTTTGGTCAACATACCTTCACCTCAAAGAGTACTCAAATGACCATGTAAATAGACTATTAACAATTGAGAAACTGAGATTTTATTTTAGAAAAAGACTGTTATACTACTTGATATCATTACAGATATGAATTTGGTCCATATTAAAGTTTATATTAAGAATACATCAATGGTAACTAATCAATCCTGGGTTCCTTGAGTAACTTAATCCCGGTTGATCTCATCTTCACCATCAATAATATCAGCAAGAGTTTCACTCTCTGACATGCTCTCTTTCATATCTTCGTTTTCCAGAAAATGAGGATCAGGCTTGAAGTCATCTAAGTCCAGTTCAGGATCATTATTAAACCAGAAACTAATCTCGTGTATGATCTGGTCATCCATATTAACAACCTTATACAATTCATCTGGATAATCAGAATAGTCTGAAAATTCATCCTTTTTAATAGCAAACAATCCTTTAATCAAACACTCGGTTCGTCTTACAAGTTCCCCTCCTTCCAATATTTCCTGCAAACACTTGAATATAGAATCCATGTCTGGAATATCTTGAAGTGCATGCCCACATTCTAGGATAAAAACAACTGCAATTTCAATGGAATCATCATCATCTGGATGTTGTAATAAAATCTCTAGCAACTGTATTGGTAAACAACTCGCAACAGTAACACGTTGATTAACCAGATTAGCTAGTAACTTCACTATAGGCAACAATTGAAGTTTATCTTTGTGTTTGTAAATTGTTTCGAGTTGAACAGCTATCCTTTGCAGTAATAAATAACCAATATCAGGAAGTTTTATGTTGATTATAGCAACTAAAGCTGCAAAAACAGGAGTATAATCTGGAGATTCCATGGACGATTCAAGAATAGCTCGACAGAATAAACCACGGCCCTTAGTTAAATTCCTTGAGAGTAATTCATCAGCAATATATCTTAGGTTGGATTCAGTCAATTTTTCTAGCAAGCCATTTATACTTTTCCGAAGAACTCCCCACAAGAAACGCTGATAATTTACGCTAATCTTACCTTTCATCGCGCCTTCTTCTCTTTTTTGGATCACATTAACAATTTTTACTGATTTCTCAGTGTATTCATCATCATCGCCCGTTGGCCTTAATCTTTTCTTGCTTTCCATGTTTTCCTTTGTTTGTAATTTGGTGTGTTTGAAGAGACTAAGAATCGAAAAAGTATTGTATCAAACAACTATGAGTGTATTAGATTTTGTTGTGTTTGATGTATATTTATAATAGAAGTATGGGATTGGATGATATTACGGCGGTTTGATAGTAGCGTGGAAGTTGGAATCTGAATTAAAAGAGAGACTTGGTGACCACGTTTCTAGTCTACCCACGCTTTTGTCTCACGAAATTTAAAAGAGTGAACATATTAATTTTCATTAAATTAGAAAAGTTCAAGGGGTCAAACCATATAGATCTCATAAGATTTGATCAAATCTAAAATTCTTAATTTAAACTTTTAGGTTAGAAAAAAATATTAATATCCCAAAGGATGAGAACCTTGTATTTGTATTTTTAATGCAAGTATATATTCCTAAATTAATTAAGCGGGAAATATCATTACTCATTTAACTAAAACCAAATCTATGTATCTATTGACTTGATTAGAACAGGAAATGAGAATGACTCATTGTATAGGTGAATGTTACATGTAAAACACTTAAAAAAAGAACAAGTACATTTTTATTATATACAACAGACAGGTATAAGGACCGTGAATTACTCTAATGCATTGTTTGGATTCAGATTATTAAAAGAAAGGAAATGATAGGAATATAAAAATATTAAAGGAATAGAAAGGAAAGTGATAACCGTGTTTGGATTATAAATATTTTGATAAAGGAAAAGAAAGTAATTGATTAAGGAATCACTTGTTTGGATTCACATTATTAAAGGAAAGGAAATGATTATTTTACACAAAAATACCTTTATACCCTTTTTGTGATGTGTAAAAATATTATATATTATAATTATAAGGTTAGTTGTAACATTTAAAAAATAATCGTTTCCTTTCCTTTGAAATGACTCCAAAATGGGAGGATTAAATAATTGACGTTTTAAAGGAGAAGAAAGGATTCTGCAATCTATTGAATTACTTTCCTTTAATTAAAAATCGAATTCAAATGAAGGAAAGGAAAATTTATTCCTATCATTTTTTTTTCTTTCTTTTAAAAAAATGAATCCAAACAATACATAAACCTTGTATCTAGTTACCTCTATAATGGGGACTATAAACCATTCTCATCATTTTCTATCCAACTCTATTTTCGTGTGAGTTATTTCTAAATCACATATGGCATGTCTTTGTGTTAGCCTCACCTTGTTTTATTCCCGTTTTAATATTCGACAAATCATCTTTTAAACTAAAATTCATTTTGGTATCTCTTTAAATGTTCTCCAAAACCCCTCATTAGATTAGTTGGGTTTTTATCCTTGAACTTTAGCTTAGATTCAAATGAACAGCTCCGCGGTACACCGGACAAGTCTTGCGGTACACCGCAGAGTCACGGATCAGAGGAGCGGTGCACAGGATCGCCCGTCAGTAAGCTAGTAAAATTGCACGGTACACCGGATCAAAGGCGCGGTACACCGGACCGATGCACGGACCAGGGGCGCGGTACATTGAGTAGTCCGTCAGTAAGCTTGAAATCTGGACGAACGTTTTCGCGGTGCACCGGACCATACCCGCGGTACACCGCACGAGAGGGTTTTCTGCACTATTACAAGAGGACAAAGCTTATATCCGTTGGAGATAAAATAGATCCGTTAGAGAGAAGCCTTATGACCGTTGGACCATATTTTCAGCTATAAAATGGAGTTCATTCAAGACACAACTTAAGCCTTCCATCTACCCATCTCAAGAGCAATTAATATTATCATTCAAGAAGGTTTCAAAGGAGCATTCAAGTCATATTTATTGTGAAGCTACTTAGTTCATATCTACTCATTTAGGAGTTTAGTTACAAAGCTTTTATAAATCATCCCTAAACACTTTTCCCCTTTCCTCTTAGTTCTTGTAATAGATTAAGAGAGTAGTGTGAGCATAGATTTTATGCTTGGTTCCTTGTGTTGGTGATAACACAAGTGTATTTTCCTTCAAAGGTTTTTGAAGTGGTTGTAAGGGTTTGTAATCTCACCCGGTTAAGAGTTACGAAGATTAGTGGAGAATCTTGCAAATCCTAAGGAGGCTTCCTTAGGTAGTGGATGTAGGGAAACCGAACCACTATACATCGTTGTGTATCGTATTCTATCTCTACACTCTTTACATTTCCGCACTCTATATGCTTGATAAAATGCCTACATGAATAGTTTGATAATATTGTCTTTTAGGATTATCTAGTTCATTACTATTTAGTTTGCTAAAACAATAGGATTCAAATTAGCTTTTAATTTTATTTACTTGAAATAAAATTAGCCGATTAATTTCTATTGTCCTATTCAACCCCCC
This sequence comes from Nemophila menziesii, assembly GCA_029959085.1. Lineage (NCBI taxonomy): Eukaryota > Viridiplantae > Streptophyta > Magnoliopsida > Boraginales > Hydrophyllaceae > Nemophila > Nemophila menziesii. Next base: position 29,378,340 of record JARWIR010000004.1, read on the forward strand.
TTCTAGGACGCATATAGACTATCAATTGGTATCAGAGCCTAGCTCTATTGTACTTAATCGTTTCTAGAGTTAATACGATATGGATTCTAATCAACCGGAAGGTTCATGTTCTACTAGACCTCCACTTTTTGTAGGAAAAGACTACTTTGGGTGGAAAAAGAAAATGGAGATTCACGTCAAAGGAATTGATTACTTTTTGTGGCTTGCTATCAAGAAGGGTCCTTATATTCCTTATGTTACGGGTAGTACGGTGGTGAAAGATGAAGATGATTACAATGATCAAGACATAGCTAAACTCACCAAAAACAACAAAGCTATGAACATCCTCATTAATGGATTAAGTGTCACGGAATACGCTAGAGTTAGTGAATGCAATTCTGCTCATGAAATGTGGCAACTCTTGGAGCTATCATATCAAGGAACGGAAGATATCAAAGAAACTAAGATTGGTCTCTTTATCACTAAGTATGAGCTATTTCGTATGGAGCCCGATGAAGCCTTAAATGCCATGCATCAAAGATTTTCTAACATTGTCAACACCTTGAAGACTCTTGGTCAAGAGTACACCAACAAAGAACAATGCCGAAAAATCTTATTTGCTCTTCCAAGGAAATACAAATCAAAAATCAACTCTATAAGAGACACTAAAGATCTTTCAAAAATGACGGTTCATGAACTCATTTGCAACCTCATGACGGAAGAGCTTGTGCTTGAAGAAGAAAAGATAAGAGATGATGAGGAGAAGAAGATTAAGAAATCTATTGCTTTCCATGCCATGAGTTCCAAGTTGAAAGAACGAAAAGAAAGGAAGGAAAGTGAAGAAGATAACTCACATGAAGAAGAAACTAGTGAAGATGAAGGAGTGGCTATGTTAGCAAGAGATATGAAAAAATTCATGAGATACAAACGCTTTGCTAAGAAAGGAAGTTCTTCCTCACCTTACAAGAAGAATGATAGAGCTATCAAACAAGATGAACCCACTTGCTATCATTGCAAGAAAGTTGGTCACATCAAAACCTATTGTACTCTTCTTCAAAAGGAGAAACCTAAGAGAGCAATGCATGCTAATATCACTTGGGATACTCAAAATTCGGAGGAAGAAGAAAGTGATAACGAAAACGTCAATCTTGTTGCTTTTATGGGAGAACTTGAAAATGATGAAGATGCTTCTTCGGATGATGATACCGGCTCAACTCACTTTGCCTTTATGGCAAATCATGAAGAGGTAACTCCTAAATCTAAACTCTCTTTAACTAATGATGATGCTAGTGAACAAGATATTCATGAGGCATTTGATTCTCTTTACAATGATTTTTTAAATTCTATTGAAACAAACAAGGTTTTAACAAAAGATTTAGAATTTGAGAAAAATAGAACTAAAGAGGTTTTGAAAGCTTTGGAAGATTGTCAAAATCTTTGTGATGAATGTATAGATGATAATGAAAAACTTCATCTTATTGAGAAAAATCTTTTGGAAGAAAAAGCTTTGTTAGAGAAAAAGATTGTTGATCAAAATGCCATTATTTTAAAATTCACTAGTGGGCAAGAAAACTTGGATTTGATTTTAGGTTCTCAAAGAATGGCTTGTGAAAAAAGTGGTGTTGGATATGATCCATTCACTCACCAAAAACCTTTGAAAAATGTTTTTGTAAAATCAAAAATTTCAAATGAAATTCCATCTTCTTCAAAATCTTCTATCACTTGCACCTATTGTGAAAAACTTGGTCATGATGCATCTCATTGTTACTATCGTAAATTATTGGATTTGGGATCTCTTGTGCCAATTTGGAAAAGGCCTATATGGGTCTTAAAAAGAAAATCCACTAACCCTCATGGACCCAAACCTAATTGGGTACCTAAAGCTTAATTTATTTTTGATTGTAGGGATTGAGTATCAAGAAGCAAAATATATGGCTCCTTGATAGTGGATACTCAAGACACATGACCGGGAATCCTTCATTATTTACACGTCTATATAAAACAAAAGGTGATAGAGTTACTTTTGCCGACAACACTAAGAAACGCGTTTTGGGTAAAGGTAACATTGGTAATTTGAATTCTTTACTTATCTCTAATGTGTTACTTGTTGAGGGTCTCTCTTTTAACTTGCTTAGTATTAGTCAACTTTGTGATGTTGGTTTTAGTGTTAAATTTGAAGCATCTAGATGTGTTGTTTTTAAAAATGATGAGTTAGATACTATGTTTATTGCAAAAAGATCGGATAATGTTTTTGTTGTTGATCTTGAAAGTCTTATGTCTAAACATATTAAATGCTTATCCGTGGTAAATGATAGTTGGCTTTGGCATAGACGTTTAGGGCATGCTAGCATGGATTTGATTTCAAAATTATCTAGAAAAAATCTTGTTGTTGGTTTGCCTATTCATAAATTTGATAAAGATAAATTATGTGATGCATGTCAACTTGGTAAACAACATCGTTCATCTTTTAAATCCATAAATAAGGTCATCACCGTTAGGCCACTTCAATTATTGCATATGGATCTTTTTGGTCCCGTTGATGTCACTAGTCTAGGGGGTTCTAGATATGTCTTTGTTGTTGTTGATGATTTCACTAGATATACATGGGTGATGTTCCTTGCTTTAAAAAGTGATGCCTTCAATGAATTTACAAAACTTTGTAGAAAGGTGCAAAATGAGAAAGGCTACTCTATTACATGCATTCGTAGTGATAATGGTAGTGAATATGTGAATTCTCCTTTTGTGCATTTTTGTGATGAATTTGGGATTGAGCATAATTTTTCGGCCCCTAGAACTCCCCAACAAAATGGGGTAGTGGAAAGAAAAAACCGAACTCTACAAGAAATGGCTAGAACAATGCTTAAAGAACATAGCTTGCCTACATACTTTTGGGGTGAAGCCGTCCATACGGCTTGTTATGTGTTAAATAGAGTTCTAATTAGACCCCTTATTAAGAAAACCCCTTATGAGCTTTGGAATGGTAGACCACCAACTATTGCTTATTTTCGTGTTTTTGGGTGCAAATGTTTTATCCTAAACACTAGGGACTATTTGGGAAAATTTGATGCTAAATCGGATGAAGGCATTTTTCTTGGTTATTCCACTAAAGGAAAAGCCTATCGCATTTTCAACAAACGTACTCGTACTATTGAGGAATCTATGCATGTTGACTTTGATGAGACTAATCCGTTTTGTATCAAGAAAGTGGTAGATGTTGATGAAGATACTCCACTAGATCAACCCTTAGTATCTCCTACTCAAGAATTAAAATCTCATGAAGAACCTCCAAAGGAAAATGATCAAGTATTAAATGAAGCTAGTACGGATTTACCAAGGTGTTGGAAACATATCAAAGATCACCCAAGTGAATTAATTCTAGGTGATCCAAAAGAAGGTGTTACCACTCGCTCTCGTATTATTGCTCTTTGTGCTCATCAAGCATTCTTATCTCAAATTGAGCCCAAGAATATTAAATAAGCTTTGTTAGATGATCATTGGATTAACGCTATGCATGACGAATTAAATCAATTTGAGCGTAGCAAAATTTGGACATTAATGGAGAAACCAATTGGCCCTACTATTATTGGCACTAAGTGGATATTTCGCAACAAGCTAGATGACACCGGCATCATTACTAGAAATAAAGCAAGGTTAGTTGCTCAAGGGTACAATCAAGAAGAAGGTATTGATTTCGATGAAACTTTTGCTCCGGTAGCTAGACTTGAATCTATTCGTATGCTACTTGCTTTTGCTTGTTATATGAATTTTAAACTTTACCAAATGGATGTCAAAAGTGCTTTTTTAAATGGTTTTATAGACGAGGAAGTCTTTGTTAAACAACCACCGGGTTTTGAGGATCCAAAATTTCCAAATCATGTTTTTAAACTCTCAAAGGCTTTATATGGTTTAAAACAAGCACCTCGTGCTTGGTATGAACGATTAAGCAAATTTTTATTAGATGATGGTTTTAAAAGAGGAAATATTGACTCCACTTTATTTATAAAAAGGTCTTCAAAAGATATCCTTCTTGTTCAAATTTATGTGGATGATATTATATTTGGTGCTACTAATGAAAATCTTTGTGAGAATTTTTCTAAAAGCATGCATAAGGAATTTGAGATGAGCATGATGGGAGAATTGAATTACTTTCTTGGACTTCAAATCAAGCAAATGAAGGATGGCATCTTTGTCAATCAAGCCAAATATACAAAAGAATTGATCAAAAAATTTGGACTTGAAGATGCAAAGGAAATTGGAACTCCAATGAGCACATCCACAAAATTAGACAAAGATGAAGATGGTAAAAATATTGATGAGAAAGTATATCGAGGTATGATTGGTAGTTTACTTTATCTAACCGCTTCTAGACCCGATATTATGTTCCCCGTGTGTCTTTGTGCTAGATTTCAATCCTCTCCTAAAGAATCCCATCTTAGTGCCGTTAAGCGTATTTTTAGGTATTTGAAAGGAACCCTTAGTCTAGGACTTTGGTACCCTAGATTTACATCTTTTGAGCTAATAGGTTACTCGGATGCCGATTATGCCGGCTGTAGACTTGATAGGAAGAGTACTAGTGGTAGTTGCCAATTCTTAGGTCAATCCCTTGTTTCTTGGTCTAGTAGAAAACAAAATAGTGTTGCTTTATCCACGGCCGAAGCCGAATATGTTGCGGCCGGAAATTGTGTGACTCAAATTCTTTGGATGAAACAAACCTTACTAGATTTTGGCCTAGAGTATGATCGTGTTCCCATTCGTTGTGATAACACTAGTGCTATCAATCTTACCAAAAATCCCATTCAACACTCTAGAACAAAACACATCGAAATCCGCCATCATTTTATCCGTGATCACACTCGAAAAGGGGATATTGTACTTGAATTTGTCACTTCGGAAAATCAATTAGCCGATATCTTTACTAAACCATTACCCCAAGATCTTTTTGAGAAAATTCGGTGTGAGATTGGCATGCAAATTCTCTAACCTTCTCTTCTTGCATTTTTATTTAGTGCTTTTTGTGTATATTCTCTTGTTGCTAATATTTTCTTGATGTGATAGGATCCTTGAAGCTTCTAAATTGTTATCCATTTACTTCCTTAGTCCTTGTTTTACTCAAAATGTATTTTGACCCCTTAAAATTTTCAAAAATCGTATCATTAGTTCTTTTTGTTGTTGACAAAGGGGGAGAAATTTTAGTTAAACTTTTTCAAATGCTTTTTGTGAGGGGGAGTTTTTATAAAAACTCTAGTGATTAGATTGAGGGGGAGTTTTTGTTCAAAACTTAATCTTAGGCATCTTCAAAAGTTTATGATTTGTCAAACATCAAAAAGGGGGAGATTGTTAGCCTCACCTTGTTTTATTCCCGTTTTAATATTCGACAAATCATCTTTTAAACTAAAATTCATTTTGGTATCTCTTTAAATGTTCTCCAAAACCCCTCATTAGATTAGTTGGGTTTTTATCCTTGAACTTTAGCTTAGATTCAAATGAACAGCTCCGCGGTACACCGGACAAGTCTTGCGGTACACCGCAGAGTCACGGATCAGAGGAGCGGTGCACAGGATCGCCCGTCAGTAAGCTAGTAAAATTGCACGGTACACCGGATCAAAGGCGCGGTACACCGGACCGATGCACGGACCAGGGGCGCGGTACATTGAGTAGTCCGTCAGTAAGCTTGAAATCTGGACGAACGTTTTCGCGGTGCACCGGACCATACCTGCGGTACACCGCACGAGAGGGTTTTCTGCACTATTACAAGAGGACAAAGCTTATATCCGTTGGAGATAAAATAGATCCGTTAGAGAGAAGCCTTATGACCGTTGGACCATATTTTCAGCTATAAAATGGAGTTCATTCAAGACACAACTTAAGCCTTCCATCTTCCCATCTCAAGAGCAATTAATATTATCATTCAAGAAGGTTTCAAAGGAGCATTCAAGTCATATTTATTGTGAAGCTACTTAGTTCATATCTACTCATTTAGGAGTTTAGTTACAAAGCTTTTATAAAGCACCCCTAAACACTTTTCCCCTTTCCTCTTAGTTTTTGTAATAGATTAAGAGAGTAGTGTGAGCATAGATTTTATGCTTGGTTCCTTTGTGTTGGTGATAACACAAGTGTATTTTCCTTCAAAGGTTTTTGAAGTGGTTGTAAGGGTTTGTAATCTCACCCGGTTAAGAGTTACGAAGATTAGTGGAGAATCTTGCAAATCCTAAGGAGGCTTCCTTAGGTAGTGGATGTAGGGAAACCGAACCACTATACATCGTTGTGTATCGTATTCTATCTCTACACTCTTTACATTTCCGCACTCTATATGCTTGATAAAATGCCTACATGAATAGTTTGATAATATTGTCTTTTAGGATTATCTAGTTCATTACTATTTAGTTTGCTAAAACAATAGGATTCAAATTAGCTTTTAATTTTATTTACTTGAAATAAAATTAGCCGATTAATTTCTATTGTCCTATTCAACCCCCCTTCTAGGACGCATATAGACTATCACTTTGTATATTATTTTGGGAATCAATTCGGTCTCTTAAATTTTTGTCATCGATCATTACTTTAAAATTTGTATTTTGGCCCAATAGTTTTCGAATAACATCAATCCAAAAGGCCCCCAATCCTCTTCCTCTCGTCGCCTGATGATGTATCGTCATAACCTCAACAAAATCGACTTCCGCGTAAAGGGACGCGACCCCTAACTCCTCTTCATGTTAATAAAAAGGCTCCAACCCGACCTCCCTATGTGTCACGAATTACACCCCCGCATATCCTTGTCTTTCCTCGTGATCAACACTTCTGTATGTATTTAACTTCCACCCTTTTCAAGCCTCTACCCATCCCACTAGTTAAATATGTTCTCGTCAATTTGAAAGATGGCCTAAATCCATTCCCCACACTCGTATGTACTCTTCTCCCGAATAATTTACTTTCCCAATAATCGACAAAACACTCTAGAAAATACCAAATTGTCTACAAGAGCGCGTAAAAGAAGAATTCCATAGGATACAATCGAATACTTATTTACACAATAAACTCCATGCCCATCAATATTCTAGAGGAAAGTCAGACATTGACGAAAAAATGCCTCTCTAAATTACGCTCCCGTGCTGCAGTTGTCCCCCCGAGTCCTCAAATTCCCTATAACCTGCTTAAATTCCATTCTTGTCACCTTGCCACAACTGCTTCATTTCCACCGACTAAATTCCCCATGATTCCAACGTTGCTTCTGACCCATAGATTGTTGTTGATGATTCACAGACTGTTGTTGCTGACTCGTGGTTATGCTTTCATTCAGGATCTACTACTATGTTATTACTAGGCTTAAATCTGTTTATATGGTCTCTCGATCTATGGATGGTCCATGTAGTTGCACAAAATAATTTTTTATTCAAAAAATGACTATTTCACTTCCATATATCATAGAATACACCATTCATTTATCGAGAGGCCTTGAGGTGCTACTGAAATATAAGTTATTTTGTATTCCCGTGACCTCTCTGTCCCATTCGTAACAAGCTACACGCCTTTGGTGATCTGAACCATGTAGTTACTTATTTACCTATTTATGCTTGTCCATAACTGTTTCACCATCTCACAAAGTCTAATAAAAGTCGTGCGCTTTCTGGTTCCTTTCTATAACATGGGAACCAATACGGGACTATGACCCCTCTTCTAACCAAGTTCCACTTTGTGGGTAATTTCTCTTTTATTGTCATCCATAAAAAAAACTTTAACCTTTTGAGGGCAGTGCATTTTCCACACTATTTTCCACTTTAAATCCACACCATCATCTACTTTTCACCATTCCTTAGGACTGATTTAACCAAAAATACCCCATTCGACTCAAGCTACCGTGAAAGAAAATCGGAGCTCGCCGCAAACCTACGTGCATTTGTTTCTGCATTATGTAAAAGTATGGAAATTGGTAGTTTGTGTTGAAACAAGTCCTATCTCCATGACCCTTTATCTACAACATATCTCTCGTCTTAATTGAAACAAATATTTATTCCAATCAGACATAGAGATCGGCTAATTAGTGGTGTACCTCCAACCCAGATTTCACGCCAGAAGCTCACACGTTTTCCATTTTTTATGACCCATCGGGATCCCTGTCTAACGACAATACCCTCCGTGATAGCCCTACAAATCTGGAAATCGGTCGTTTTTGGCGTATACCATAAGATCATGCTCTTGAAATGCTTTTGATGTAGTGCTTGCGTCCATATGATTAATACATCATGGCCTATATTCCAACCCAGCTCACCTAGAAAATATTTCTTCATATAGTATGCTTTCCAAGAACCCAGACCCCCATCCTATTTTGACTAACATATGTCCACCATTCTAACTATTGAATTTTTCCTTGTCCAACTGACGATCCTCATATGATGTCTCGCCGTATCCTATTAATATCCTCACAAACATACCCCAGTAGCTTCTCCACTTGCATAATATACATAGGCATGAAGCTTAGAACCGATTGTGTGAGTGTAATACGACATGCTAGCGCGAGATTTTGTCCCTTCTAACCTGGAAACTGATTACAAAGGTAGTTAGTCATGTCCCCATAGAAGCCTCATGGTCTTCTCCCTGAGAGAATCAGAATCCCGAGATACTTTCCTCAACCTATCACTTTGACAGAATCCACTTCGTTTTGTGAGTTCCTCAACTACTTCCTCACTCACGTTTTTTGAGAGATAAATAAGTGAATTTTCCTTTCTAATCGTCCGGTCTACATCTCTATAAAATACATGCATGGTCTCATGTAGTAAGTCAATCTGATTAAAAGATAATCCAGAAATATAATTTAGTCATCTACAAATAAGATATGAGGTATAGGTAAACCCCTGAACATAGTCGAGTATGTGTCCATTCTCCACTAGGTGCTAGTTTCTAAATGTTGAAATAGTTCCCTTTTTGTGTGTGTTTTTATGTGACAAATCATTTTATGATTAACATGCTAATTTCACTTGCTTACATGATTATCTATCCTTTTTTGCAACATGTATTTTGTAACTAGTTGACTTGTTCTTAACATGATTATTCTTGTTAGATATGCATTCACATGGGTTGATTACTCCCTATGTCATAACTTTTTATATGCTTTAACTTTGCATAAGTGATAAACTAATAATTTTCTTGTATGATCCATTGGACCGATTATCATGTTAAGAGCTAGAGCATCCAAGCATGTTTCACTTGCTAAATTATGTATTCACTCATCTTGATTATATGAGCACTATTTTTGCAACAACTTGCTATGTGCCTAAAGTGATTTACACTTCATTGTTACATGAAATCACATTTAGAACACATCCCATTCTAGGAGCTAGGCACACAAGCATGAACACTTGGATTATATGTCCACCAATATGTTATTTAGCACAATCCTATGTCTATGTAATTGTTAATTAAGTTTAGGACACCTCTTGATATTATTTTTCAACAAATTAACCTTTTTAAATATGTCTACTACATTGTTATATGATTCCACATTCAGAAACATATACACTTTTTAAGCATAACTTTTAATTTGTACTAATTTTGCTAAAAATTTCCACTAAAAATTGTTAATTTGAAATATTAGAACATTTTATATATTAAGTGCAGTAACATTCGAGCACCTTTACTTAGGCAAAAATATTTATCTTCATTTTTATACTCTTGAACATGTTTCCTGCCATAACTTCGTTTGTGCTTGAAATCTGAAGAAATGATCAAATATAAACTTCCTTAGAATTGAATTTAGGACATATATGAAGGAATTCTTTGCATGTGATCACATGTTCAGTTTTTAGGATCAAGATACATGGAGTTTCGGGATACCCTTTTGATCCAAAAACATCATCCCGATATAAAATGACATCTCGGTTTTATGCAAAAAATACCATCTTGTTTTCAGAAAGTAGTAGTTGGAATTAATACGCTGGAGCTCAATGGGAAGAAAGTACGTTTTCAGATCGGTCACCCATTCTTGTTGAAACCAGGGACCCGATTGTAAACGGGTACCCGTTCTTACTTAAACTAGGGGGGCGTGTTCAGTCATGACATATTTGCTAAAAGATCAGTTGGAGCCTTTGAAGACTATACAACCCCACCATGGATTTTAGAACATACTTATTGAAACCCTTCTTTTCCAACATCTTTATACATCTTTGGAGAATAAATCAAGCCATTAATCTAAGCTCAAATCAAGCCAAACTTCATCATCTAAGATTCATCAACATCATCATTTTCATATCAACTCAATCATGAGTTCACAAATATTATCAATATATCATATACTCAAAATGAGTTTAATCAAACATCAAGTTCGCATCTACTCTAAAGGATATCATTCAAGCATCATTGTGATATCTACACAAGAGTAGATTATCATCAAAGCTTGATCAATATTATTTTTATATTAATCCCTCAAGAAGGATATTAATCAATCCTTAATTTATCATCTAATTAAGAGGAGTTCATCAAGCATCAAGTTCCAAATCAACTCATCAAGGAGTTAACATTATAGTTGTATTATTTTCTCATAAAATAAGTATACTCTCTAACTTGTAATACTTATATAAATATTCATGGTTTTTATCTTGCTCTACATTAGAGAAGAGTGAGTTGTAAAGGTTGAGATTGAGCCTAGCAAAAAACTCACGCGGTTTGTGATTGAGCCCTAGAAAATAAAAAGGATAGGTTGTGACTAAGCCCATAAATTCCACAGTTATAGGTTTTGGTTTAGCATGGTAAAAACCTCAATGTAAAGGTTTTGATCTTCACCTTCAAGATTTTAAAGATTTTTTGTCGACAAGCTTAAAATCCTAAGGCCTTACGTAGTGGATGTAGGCTCTAACGAGTGCGAACCACTATAAACGATTGTGTACTCTTTCTCCTTAACTCTTTACATATCTTATTTGATTATTTATCTTATCTTATAAATCAAACCACTAGTGACCAAGTTCATGATCCCCTAAAGTGTTTTATAGTCTAGTAAAAGTTTCTTAAACTTATAATTGTTAAGAATATTTTTTAATTAGTCGTTAATTAGATTAGTGTCCTATTCACCCCCATATAGGACTCATAGATGCACAAGGATAACTTCTCCATGAATATGAAAAACATATACGGTGACATCAGATATCCTTGACGTATTCCTCTTTGCGGTAGAGCTAGAGTGAGCGATTCCCCCTACATATATCTCCTTTAATTAATTTTTTGCCATCCATACCATGACCACTACAATCCATTCTCATAGGACTCCCAAGTTCTCCAACAAATATTTAACAAAATCACACATTATCTTGTTATATTCCTTTTCGAGGTCTATTTTGATAGCCATGTAAGTCTTCTTCCCATTGGCATGTCGCATCACATAGTCCACCTCGCTAACTAATACTACCTTATCGGAAGTCGAACTGTTTGGAAGAAAGCTACCTAATAAGGTCCAATAACACCGGCTAGGAAAGGTCGAAGGCGATTCATGAGTACCTCCAAGCAAATCTTATATACCACACTTATCAATCTGATTGGCAGAAAGTGCATGACACATTCTGGTGCCTTTCCTTTGGGATCAACTATATAAGGGCCCCAATAAACTCTTTTGGAAAGGAACCAACCAGGAGTGCATGCTTAATCATTTCACAAGCCGAGGGACATATTGTCTCCTAACATTCCTTATAAAAGCCCAAAGTTGTAGTTAGGGCCATATGTATCCCTAAACAACCGGCGGAAGAAAAATTGGGTTTAAAGCATCTATATCACATTATTTCTCAATTTTGTCTTTCATTTTAGTGGCCTTGGAAACACGAGCAACATCATTACTTCCTAACTCGCGCATCATTTTTTACCTCACCAAAGTATGTGCAAGGATAAACATAGTACGAATCTGAAACTCGTTTTGTTTGTGAGTGAAAATCTTCTAAATATGTGTGCAAGCTTTTCAATATGTCCCAGTCATAACTTCCCAAATGATTTTCACTCATTCGGGAGTTTGGATAATCCTGATCAAGCCTATCAAAAACTTTCTCATTAGGTAAGGTTGCATCGATCATTTGGTAGGTTGAGTTCCATATACTTTATACATCCAAACACACAGTTCTCTTATAAGTTATTTTTCCTCAGTCTACACATTTTATAAATGTTTGCAAGCGTGATGGGCTACGACGCTTCATATTATATGTAACAACACCGACTCCATATTTCACAACAAGATTCATAACATGTGCAAAGCAACAACATGAAAGAATTCACTCTCAAGCAATACCAATTTTTTTTGTTAATTGTCTAATTAAATTTTCAACACGAGTCTCATTATTTTTTTTCATTGTCAAGGATAATAGTCATGAACCTATCTAAACCTACTCCAATAAACAACACTTTACCACTATCGCAATTACTTATTACCTCACCCTTGCGTGGATGAGGAACAACACCAAAGTTAATTTTTTTCCTAATGTTCCAATTTTTTTTACAAAATGCGCAATGAGAACTATATATCCAATTTTTGGATAGAAATCCATATATTATCGCTCATGGTGCATACCCGAAAACCAGAGATTAAATGTGATTTTATTTTATTACATTTTAATGTTGGGTATATTACGCTACTAATTTATTTTAATTAATTTTGAACAATTAACTCACAAATAAGTATAAACAATTATTAGGAAATAAATTTGGAAAATAACTTGGGAAAGGAATTTAGAAATAAAAATAGAAAATCGGAAATCCTAATTTTTAATACTAATTCCTAAACTATTTTTTTTCGAAAAATTCAAAAATTCAGAAATCGGAACATAAAAGAGTTATTCTTGATTATGATCTTTCGCATTTGAATTGGCCAGAATTAAAAATTCCGGGTTCAATTTTCACCCCTAGACAGTGTCTTAGTAAGGGCCAAACGGGATCCAAAATGTGCATTCTAACCCTAAGATAGAGGAAATCAAAATCAAAAGTTAAAACATAAGCCAATCTACTAAATACCCCCAATAAAACCAAAAATCCAAGCCTTCTAGAAACTAAGATACAATCTCAAAGGATAAACCATAGCCATTGAGCAACCATCACAGAAATAACATAATATAAAGACATAAAGGTTCTTTTAATTCAAATTCTTGACTCTACTTTAAATTAATAATAATATTATGATTCTTGGTACAATAATAAAAGCTTGTACGAACAATTAAACTACCCACGATTGACCTACAAGTTTTTTAACTTTCTTTTCTTGCATTAAACCCCTCAATTTCGCAGCTTCATCCCAATTCTCATTATCCGAGCAAACATTCGAAAACAAAATATAAGAACTCGCTTCAGAAGGATTAATCTCCAATATTTTCTCCCAAACAACCTTAGCTTTCTCAAACTCCTTATAAACCAAACAAGACTTCAAAACCACTTTCCAAATTTCACAAACATTCGAAATCCCATTCTCGTAAATAAATTCTTCCACCTCATCAAATTTACCCGCTCGCCCCAAAATATCCACCATCGAAACAAAATGTTCAATCCCCGGTTTAATATTATAAACTTCTTTCATCATTTTAAAATACACACACCCTTTCTCCACTAAACCTGCATGATTACACGCAGTTAAAACCCCAACAAAACTTACTTCATTCGGTTTTACCCCTTCATTTCTCATTAACTCGAAAAGGTTAATAGCTTCATTTCCTTGTCCATGAAAGGCATAACTTAATATCATACTAGTCCATAACACAACATTTTTTGTTTTCGCTTGCTCGAAAATTAACCTAGCTTCGTTTAATTTCCCACTTTTCGCATACATGTTAACAATAGATGAACTTGATACTAAATCCTCTTCATGCCCGTGTTTCAATATATACGCGTGTATTTGCTGACCTAGGTTTAAATTCCCGACTTTAAGTACACTAGTAAGCACGTAAATATTTAACTCAACTTTTTCTTTAATCATGGAGTTAAAACATTTTAAAGCTTCATATACCATACCTTTTTTAACATACCCATCTATCATTGTACTTAATGAAATCCTTTCAGTTAACAAATCATCATAACACATTTTCGAAGAGTTTTTTTTAGGGAGTAAAGATAAAGCTTGATCCATTTGTCCACATTTACAGTACATGTCTATTAATGAAGTTTTGACAAATGAATTGTTTACCATACCTACCATTATTGCCCTTCCATGAATTTCTCTACCTAGTTTTGAATCTTCAATACGAGATACTAAAGATAATGATGTTGAAAATGTAACTTCATCGAATGAATATCCAAAGCTTACCATATCGTATAACATATCCAATGCGCTTCTGTCAAAACCATGTTCTAATAGTCCGTTAATAATACTATTCCAGCTTGAAATACCCTTTTCAGGCATTTTTTTAAAGAATTCAACGCTCTTTTCAATATCACCTGTACTTAAATTTGCAGACATCATTATATTCCATGACACAGTGTCTTTACTGTTCATTAACTTAAACAGACTTTTAGCGTAGTTATAAGCTTCGGATTTTACGTAAAGATCGAGAATAGCATTTTCGGAAGTTGGATCTAAAAAAAACCCGTTTCGCAATATTAAACAATGAATCGCCTTACCTAAAACTAGTCCCTTATTGGAATTAGCGCAGCATTTGAAGACACTAGCGAATGTGAATTGATTAGGTACTACAAGTCCTTCATTTAACATGTTAATGAAGTAATCTAACCCTTGTCTATAATGCCCGAATCGAGAAAATCCAGAAATGAGTATAGTCCAGGATTTAACATCTCTATCGGGTATTTCATCGAAGAGTTTCTGTGCACTAATGAAATCGTATCCTTTTGTGTATAAGTTTAAGATATAGTTGGTGACATCTAGGGTTTGAGAAGACGCGTTTTTAATGGCATTAGAATGGATGATTTGAACTTGAGATAATGGTGGGGATGTAAAGAATGGTAATGAAGAGTAATGGTGAAGAGTTGAGTAAGTGGGGCGATTTGTGAGAAGAATAGAGTTAATGAGATGCGAGCCAGAAATGCCCCAATTCCTCATTTGATTTCACTCTATAGTAAATAATAGCCTTCAACGTTTCTTAGGCTCGTTTTACTTGTGAAATTTGATTAGTAGAAAAGAGTGTTACTTTATTTTGTCAAACACAATTAGAGCTCACACCAAAATAACATAATTAGAGCTCAACTTGGTATAACTTTGCTATTTTTTTAATATTTAAAGGTGTAAAGTAAAAAATGTAAAGTACGAACCTTTCCATGAACATATGTAAACCAGTTTTAATTTACCTGAAATTTACATAAAAAGACTTGCATATTTAATCGTGGTGCGTGAAAACTGGCCTGAATCATCTAGATACCAAAAAGAAAAATCATATCACACCGTTTTCTTTTTCTTTTGTTAGGTACTACCACATAGTTTGGTTAGTAATTAGAAAGGGTGGAAATTTAAGAAAAAAGAAGAAAATAAGGGCAGTATTGTTAGTAATATTGTTTATATCACTTGTTATTATACTAGGTATTGCCCGTGCCTGAAGTCACTTCGGAAAAAAAAATTCTACTAACAATTTACAAATCATGCTCAATATGCACTGAAAATTACATGTGAGTTAAGAACCGAATAAAAAGTCAAAGAACCGAAGGAGACACCTTATATAAGTATAAATATCAACGAAATTAAGTCTTTTAATGTAATGGGTTCGTGCTCGCCAAAAGATTTAGATTTCTTTTTTTTATTTTAATATTCATGCGACCATTATTGGTCGCCAGAACATATGTGGCTAGCGACCACACTGGTGGTTACCAAAGTTGTGGTCGGTAAACACATTAACTAAAGTGGTGGTATGCATATAAGGGACAAACATTTACTTATAAATAAATATAATGGGGTGAAGTCTCATCGAAATTTTTCTTTCGATAAGATTATTGTATTTAATACGTTTATATTAAATGGGTCTAAAAATCGATTTGCAAGGTTGCCCTTAAGGCAAGTCGACTGCCTTAGGCCATACATTTTTTTTTTATAAATAAGGGTCCTAATTTTATCAAAATTAATTTTTTATGATTATGAAAGATTAAAAAACTGATTTAAAATCAATATTGGTTTATTGGATTGTCCTTGTTATTTTTATCATGTCTTTTGGAAGGATTTAAAACGATAATAGAAATTGGATGAACATTTATACCTCTCCTTTTTAATTTTATATTTCTGAAAAAAAGGTTTGTCTCAAATGATTAATATTCTTATGGGAAAAGGTCAATCTCTAAGAAAATTAATTATTTTTTGGAAAAATTTGTTACAAATGCCTATTACTTTAGAGAACAAAGAAAGTGATATCTAGATTTACAAATTGATCCAAAATTTGATATTATATTATTAATTTCTGGCCAACTAATTAGGGATTGGGTAATAATTACAGGACAATAAATTGTATCTCTTAGGCAAAAAAAAAAAATTCTGACCATCCACACCTCATGTACCATTATATATTGAGTGACATGTACAAATCATTTCATTACTCAGATTGTATGATGACAATAATTGTTTGAATATATATTGACTTGATTTAGATCAGTTGGAACTCAGAATTTGGACATAATAGCTTTAATCTTCAAGCAATATCATAATAAAAATATGTTTAAAAATAATTAGCCGCATGACAAATTTAACAATGTGATAATTCTAAGTCTTCATCTCTAGTAAATGATCTAAGTACTCCTTGATCGACTGGAACTACATACAATTGTTTCCTGCAAACATAAATTTAAATAATAAATCCAAGAATCCAATACCATAAACATAAATTACTCACAGCTTTTTTAGGATTCACTTGAGCTAATCTTGAAGCCTGTTCAAACGCTTCTTCAAATGGTTTACAAAGAACTGGGCTTTTTGGAACGTTTAACTTTGACAAAGATATCATAAACTAATTAATTTATACTATTCTTGTAATTATAGATATTACATCGTTTTGATCTTCTACCATCATTTTCATTCATAGATAATTAGTGTTATGAGTAGGACTAAGAGTCTCAAAACATATAACATCATCAAAACAATCTTCCAATCCAAGTCTGCTAAGAACTTTAGCTACATGAGCTTCATTTGCATTTGAGAAAATCTGAAAAAATGTTCGTAAATCCCAACTCATGATCGCATAATAGAGGCTAGATTACCATTAGTAAGTAATTAAGATAATATACTTACAATCTTTCGAATAGGCAAGCTATGAAGAGTGTTCCTCAATATAGGGCTTAAGAGTTCGTAAGGTAATCTCCCATGAACGAAACTGGAATAGAAGAAAGAGTAAGTAAATTACATGAACTTGAGATATAAAAAAAATTAGTTACTTGTGATAGTCATAATAATCAAAGTCATAATTGATGGCCCTTAAACCAGCCATTGTAGTCCCATAGTCTTGGTAAAGTTGAGCACACATTTTCGAAACTTTACTCTCTTCTATGCCCAGCTTTTAAACCATATACTCTGGAAAAACCATAGCACACAGTATTATTGACTATGAGATATGATCATAAAAAATCTTGGATTATAATTAGAAAATTTTATGTCCATTATTACCTCTAATATTCTTGGTGCATTCAGCTGATAGGTTTGAACTAACGATTTACACCGTTCCACCTGAAGAAGAACAAACAGACCTAGAAAATATAAGCATTCAAAGTAACTCAATAAATTTTCATCACCGTCCCTTTGATTCAATGATAGAACCAAACCACTTTGATTCAATGACTCACCTTTAATCCAGTCGAGGGTTTCCACCTCCCAATTTTCACCTTCATCACTTTGATTCAATGACTCACCTTCACCTTAAACCTTTTTCTCATTCTCATGCTTTAATAATCTGGAAAACAAAAAGTTCACCCCATTGTTAAAACTCTGCGACTGTATATATTAGATGTAAATGGAAAATAAATTGAATCGATACAGTTTCATAAATAGAATATTTAGATGAATAAGAAGATGAAATTGAAGACTAAAAGAAGAGGAGAAAGATGTTACCGGAACAAAGCAAAGATTTAAAGCAGAACAAAGAAAAAGCATCTTAAATATAATGAATTAATATATTTAACTTTGTTGTCTGAGTTTTTCTGCTACAGGATCAAGTGGGGCCTCTTTTGCAGCTTCTACAGCTTTCCCTTTCTTCTCAGTAGGTTTTTTTGGGGCTTTTTCCACAACAGGTTCTGGCTTAGGGGCCTAATCACAAAAGACATAATAAACATTAATATATCAAGAAAATTACGGAATTAAAATAAATAATTATTAATAAATACCGGCGCGGGCTCATCATCATCTTCCCATGATTCCTTCACTTCATCATCATCAACATCTTCATCATCCCAGTTACTCTTTGCTACCTCCTTTTTGAGAACAGGAACAATTTCATCTTCTGAAATATTATTTTGAGTTTAAAAAATACGTTATTCAATATAATATAGAGAATTATAGCCTAATTGACTCAAAACAATTGATTTAGGCATATAGTGGATCTTTTGCACAATATAGGGACTGTGGTTGCAATTAACTCCAAAAGATTACTTATGACTACAATTAAATTACGATTAAGATAGAATCAGCATTACCCAATCTTCCATTGGTTTCAGCTTTCTTCGATCCTTTGGAGAATATTAAGTAATTCAATTTCTGCAAAAATTAAAAATAATACTTTAAAGATTTAATCTGATAAAAATAAACTACACAAAGAAAAGATCAAATCTTTACAGTATCAATTAACAAATTAACAAAATACCTAGTGACAATTAATCTAATACTAATTCAATAAACATTAAAATACCCGAAATAAGTAATTAATCTATGAAAAAACATACCTTTTGGATGGATTTGAGAGGTAAGATCGGCGATTAATTGAAGAATTCAAAGCTTAAGAGTAGAGAAAAAAATATATATGAGATAATCGTGTTTTTTCTTACATTTTATAGGGTTTCATAAAACTAAGATATCCTTTTACATGACCAGTGATCCCGGGCCAAACCTGCGAAGAGGGTAAATTATGAACTTTCATTTTCATTTAATTTTACTGAATAGATACAATCCATACATAAAGAAGCATAACATTTTTCAAAATAAAGAAGCTTAACATTTTTCAAAATAAATAGATTATTTACCTGGAGAAGAGTTTAAAGTTCCGACCAAACGTATAAAAAACGTCTGTAGATGATCGACAGAGGAGATGCTGTGAATTGGACCTCAAATTGTATGGATTAATAATTTACTTTCACATAAAATAAGTTTTGTTTTAAAAATGTTCACTTTCAACTGAAAAGTAACTAAAATTGTTATCTGATTCCACCAAATGTTAAAGCCAACTTATCAGACCTATCTTAACAGCATTTAGTTATAAGTAATTGCAAATTTCCACCATTGAGCAATATTAATAATGCTATATTATCTTCCAATTCGACATATATACATAAAAAAAAATACAATTAAAAGTTGCTAAATTCAAGTTGCCATTGTTTATTCTAAGGAGAACTACACATAAAGATGGCAACTTTGAGAATTATATATGAAACATCCCATTGGATAAATTGCACTATTGGTCCCTGTATTATGTGAAATGGCCAAACTTACCACCACATCGCTTCCAATTTCTCCATAATCTAAGCCCACGCTCGCATCTCCACAATGGTAAGGTGAACTTGTTCCACCAACACGAAAAACTTCATCAAATTTACCTGCACAAATCTAACATTCCTAATTTGATTGACTAAATCCCTCATCAAATTTATCTGCACAAATCAAACATTTTACTTACCATTTAAGTACTCACACGTATTCATAACAAATTTAAGTACTAAACCGAACGAATAACTGTTTCGTGATCTATTCAAGAGATTCCGAAGCGGATTTTTCCAATTGATTTGCTTCCTCGGCTTACAAATTAACAAAATATTAAAAATTGACATTAAACTTGAAAGGGGTAGAGATTGGGGTGCTGTGTTTTAAACCCCGTCTGACTAATTTATGAACTAACCATCTGACTAATTGAAACACTTGTGATAAGAAATCTCCCTTCTTCCCAAGCTTGTGTAAATGTTATTCACTCATGATAGCTCCAATTTCTTCCACTGATTTCTTACCCTGCATAATCAACAGATAATATCATTAATATTATCATTAAGCAGGCACACTATTTTTTTTTCACCAATTTCTGCCATTGATTTCTTACGTTGTGCATAATCAACAGATGTTGCACCAGGTGGGATGCTGCCTTGATTTCTTACCCTGCATAATCAACAGATGAAGAACCGTGTCTCAGTATTCACAATACGCAACCCCATTGAAACGTTGGATAAAGTTAGAATAAATCTTTTGGATATACTAATATGCAACAAACAGATTAGAGAATCTAGTCAATTACCAGAATCGATCAAGAACTGCTTTTTATTTTACAAAAATCGAATCTTCTAGAAGCAGAATTGCTGCTAATCTAAGTGGGACGTCCATTCTGTTCCTGCTAACTAAAGAGTATCTAATTAATTGCCAGAATCAATCAAATAAGGTACCGTCTATTTTAGGCGATAGAGAATGGTGGAGAATGTGTCAGATTATCTAACCTTTGTTTGGGTTCTTCTATTATTGATGGCGTATCCAAGCCAGGTCGACAATGGTGGAGAATGGTGCCTAAGCAGCACAGGAGAGCGACGAAATACCTCCATATATACGCTTGATTCCGATGATTCTAGCACACTTAATAGATTTGTTCGTTCCTTGGAGATTGGTCCTCGAGAGTAAGAACGTTACCGGCTTTGAATCGGAGCTGCGGAGATGAGAATAAGCAGAGGGGAGAATGTTACCGGCTTTGAATCAGAGCTGGAACTATGGTGATAGGTAGCGGCGATGAGGACGGTGATGGGTAGCGGCGGTTGTCTTGTGAAGGAGAGCGGCTCTCGAGGGTTTCGAGAGCAATATAAGAATGAGGGTTTTATTTTTTTTTATTTTGTTATACGTGTTTTGTGTAAAAAAAATAAAAAATTAATAAGTGGGGGCCAGAATCGATCCTGGCCACCACTTATGTTTTGCCAGAATCGATCCTGACCACCACTTATGTTTTTCCAGAATCGATCCTGCCCACCACTTAAGTGGGTAAATCAGGACCGTAGGAAAAACTTCGAAATATAATATAGATTATTAAGTAGAGTTAGTTTGATGAAATTATTTTAATAATGATGGTATGAATTTGAAATTAATATCTTTAATTTTATGAATATATCTGTTAGATTAAAAATAAGTGTTTTTTTTTCAATAAGAAACCTTACAACTATTAATAAGTTTTTTTTTTCAAATTAATATATTAATAACTTAATGTGAGTATATAATAACAATAAAAATAATAATAGATAATAGATACTAGACATGTGAACCAATGATCCGCAAAAAGAATTCTCAAGCTACAGTTTGGCTCTTGATCTTTTGTTTATAAAGAAGTTGAGGTGGTTGTATAACCAATCAAAGGTGTTTAACCTATAGTATCATAATTATCATAACATTAACTGTAATATGTTGTTGATTTGTTATCTTAACTTGGGTTTTTGTTTAATAAACTATAGTTGTCGACTCAACTAAAAGTCTGAACCGCTAGAAGAAGGCATTTATTAGTGAGATGTTACACTCTAATAAATATATTTAAATTTTCGAACAATTGCATTCTGTTAGACTGCTTATAGTGTTATAGTAACATATTTATATTTCCATTCTATTGATATTACAAACGCCAGTTTTGAAAGAACGGATTTGAAAGAAGGCAATAAAATATATTGCAAAAGTGTTGCATTAAGTATCAAAAAATGAAATATAATGAATTTAGATGGCTTTTTTAATACACGAGCTGTCATTAACAAAGTACTAGGACCATGTTTATTATTACTGTTAATCTATTATCAAATTGGTCTTTCAACAAACGAGCACAGAAAATTAAATGACTTGTATAAGGTTTATCATGGTTCTACTTAGGGGTGGAAATCGGATCTGAAATTTCCGATTTTCCGATTTTTCTGATCCGAAAATTTTGATATCAGAATAGATTTTTAAGGTTTTGAAATTCCGAAATTCCGATTTCCGATTTTTCCGAAAAAATCGGATCGAAATTGGAACTACATATAAATTTCCGAAATTTCTGAGTTTTCCGATCCGATTTTATTTCCGAATTATATTTCCGATCCGATTTTATTTTTCGAATTATATTACTGAATTATAAATCATATTTTAAAATAATATTGCATGGAGTATCTGAAACTTGAAAATCGATGGCCTGGCTCCTCAGTCCTTGAAACATGTAATATTGCAGGATCATTTTCTAAGACATTTTTGCAATATTTGTTTTTTCATGTTATTGGAAAAGTAACATCGGTTTAGCATTGTTTTTTTTAACTACTGTTATTTTGTTACTTCATGTAAATTTTAAGTTTTTTTTTAAACTATTGTTACTCTTCGTGTAAGTTTTATAAGTTTAGTTTTTTACTACTGTTACTTATCGTGTAAGTTTTAAAGTACTGTTCCGATTTATAACCCTTAGTTACGCAATTTCCGAACCAAAAGTTTCGAAATTCCAACCCAAAGTTCCAAATTTTCCGAACCAAAAGTTCCGAAATTTCCGTGCCGAAATTTCCGAATTTCCGGTAAATTCCGAAATTCCGAATTAGGAATTGTTTTTCCCAATTCCGAAAATTTGGATAGGAATTGGAACAGAAAAAATCTATTCCGAAAAAAATTGGAATTTTTCCGAAATACCCTTTTTCCGATCTGTTCCTTCCGATTTCCACCTCTTAAAGGATATAGATTCTGTGTTTTGAGTTTTGACAAAACTATTGAAATAGTTTTGAAAGTATTTTGGGCATCAAATATATTTCTTCTATCTTTTGCTTTATGAGCTTGACATATTTTTTGTTTCATGTGTTTGTTTGCTATTTTAAAGTGTGTCTCCTACCTACTCAATATCAATCTTAATTGTGGTACATATAAAAATTAATATATTCTGATATTCACTCTCCTTTACGGTGCAAGTTAACTAATGTCAATTTAAAGGGGAACCATAAGTGAGCTTATCTACGACATGTGAACCTCCGTGATACAGTGAGTTTTGAACATCACTGTTCTAACATTTCTTACATTAGACATAGTAAGTTATCTTCTTCAACTTCTTCTTTTACTTTAAACTCTATTCTTCATGTTCCCAGCATCGTGTCAAATTTATTGTCCATTTCTAAGTTTACTTTGGATAATAATTGTTCTATAACTTTTACATCTTCTGCTGTGTCTATACATGATTCTCTTACCCACCGTGTCCTTTTTTAGGGCCCTTGTAAATATGACTTATATATTTTAGTTTTTGGTGAAAATCATTGTCTCTAAGTCCACAAACTTTTTCTCCATTTTTGTGTTTATCCTTCACATTGATCTCTTCTTCATTTATGTTATGGCATTTTTGCTTGAGTCATCCATCTACAAACGCTCTATTTTGTTGTCTTCTATTTTACACACCAAATTAGATTATTATGGAACACATTGTAATTCTTGTGTTGTGACAAAAGCTCATAAGCTTCCTTTTAGTTTATCTTTAACAAAAAGGTGTAAACAATTTTAGCTTAAACATAGTGATGCTTGGGGTCCCTCACCTATTACTTCTTGTTCAATGTTTAAATATTACGTGTTATTTATTGATAATTATAGTAGTTTTGTATGGGTTTATCCTTTTAAAAATAAATTTGATGTTTGTGTTGTGTATCAAGACTTTTCTCGTATGATTCTAACTCAGCTTGTAGCTAAGATAAAGACTCGAATATCTCGAAACATAAGTCATAGCATGGTATTCAACTTCAGTTGAAGATCGTGAGACAGTGGATTGCTTTTTGGAACCCCAAGAAACAAGATTAGATCCAAAAATATATACAATAACCCGTTGTAGAGCGACGATCAATGGAGCAACTCACCCAAGATTCGGAATAAGCCTTAAGCATATGTGAGGATGTAGAGAAAAAATACCATAATCGAGTGTACCTTTGATGTATCTTAGAAATTTCTTCAATGACTCATAATCCGAGTTAGTGGGATGATGCATAGCTTGACATATTTAGTTATTAGAAAAATAATACCAAGACGAGATATAATGAGATATTGTAAGGCACCTGTCAGCAATTATTTTCAGTAAAGAAACTCCTTTAGACAAAAGAGACGCAATCGTAGATGAAATTGACATCAAATAAACTAATGATTTAGGTAGTTACCTGAGAATACCGTTGTGCCACAAGAGATCCAAAGTTGAACCTCTAGAATGGATAGCAAAAAATTTATTACCCTTGGTTTACCCTAACAATTCTTTAAACCGAAATATATTACCCTTGGTTTACCCTAACAATTCTTTAAACCGAAATATATTACCCTTGGTTTACCCTAACCTCAAAACCGGGTAAAACCGACCCATGCTCTTCCCTAAAACATACCCTAAGAAAAAATTGTATATAATTTCCTGTTAAAATTATAAACAACGGTTGGACTTAGCATCCACATGAACAATAACACTCTTAACCTAACTAATCTATTAGTAGCCCAACTACATCGACTAAAAAAAACTACATTGCCTAACACCCAAAACATCCTCCCTTTGAGATCGATAGTTGACCTAGTGGTTAAGTTACGTCGTAGAGACCAAAGGGTCGTGGGATCGAATCTCACTGGAGTCATTTACTCCGAGTACAAAGTGGCTCTCTCATGTAAAAAAAAAAAAAAAAAACATTCTCAGTAATACTCCAAAAACCAAACCAAAACCCTAATAAGGGATTCACTCTACCCTGATTTCAAAACAAAAAGATTAAAAGAAACCGAAAAATTGGGAATTGAAGATGAAACTGAGTATTTCATTAATTGGGTGGAATCTGATTTGCTATAGATCGTCTCGTTCTTACTTGAACAAAATTGGTAACCCTTTTACCCAATTCTGTTATAATTCATTTTCATCTTATTCTTATTCATATGATTTCGAAAAAGATATCAATAATGTTGAAGACGCTCGTTTTGCACTGTATCAAATGGTCCGAATGCGAAATAAGCCTTCCATTAGACGCTATAATAAGCTATTACTTCTCGTTGTAAAGAAGATGAAACAACACTCTGCTGCTATTTCTCTATTCAAAGAAATGCGCATGTTAGGTGTTCCAATAAATGTCTATACGATGACTATTACTTTGAACTGTTACTGTTGTTTGAAATGCATCAATTCGGGTTTTGCGGTATTAGGTTGTCTCTTGAAAAGCGGTCATGTTCCTAATGTGGTTACGTATAACACCCTGATGAAGAGTCTTTTTGGCGAAGATAGAGGATATGAGGCTGTAGAGTTGTTTAATAGGTTACAGAGGGAAAATCTTTGTGAGCCTAGTGAAGTTACTTTTGGGGTTGTGCTAAATGGGCTGTGTAAACTTGGACATACTCTCAAGGCTCTGGAATTGCTACGTGTATTTGAAAAGGGGAGGTGTAAACCTGACATCTATTCTTATAACACCATTGTTGACTGTCTGTGCAAGGATCGCATGGTAGATGATGCCTTTAAACTATTTAGCGAGATGAAAGATAAGGGTATAACCCCAGATGTTGTGACTTATTCTTCGCTAATCCATGGATTGTGTAAGTTTGATAGGAAGGAAGAGGCTAAGATGTTGTTGATTAAGATGTTGGATTTTAAAGTTTTTCCAAATTTATATACATTTAACATATTGGTGGATTCACATGGAAAAGAAGGTTTAGTAGAAGAAGCACAAGAATTTGTAGAAATCATGATTGAAAGAGGCATAAAACCGGACGTTGTTACTTATAATGCATTGATAGATGCACATTGTTTACGTGGACAAATTGAGGAAGCTGTGGGGTTATTAGCTATCATGATAGCTAAAGGTTGTGATCCTGATATTCAAACGTATACTATTTTAATCAATGGTTTGGTTAAGAAAGGTTGGGTTGATAAAGCTTTTCAACTTTTTCAAGATATTCCTTCAAAGAGACTGAAACCTGATATTGTTACGTACAACACTATGATACAAGGGTTGTTTCACAAGGGTTTATGTGTCATTGCGCAGGATTTATTCAAGAAGATGCAATCTGAGGCTAACTTTGTTACATATGGAATAATGTTAAATGGATTGTGTAATAATGGACGTCTTACCGAGGCTATATCTTTATTAGACTCCATGGATAATACTAATAGTAATGTAACTCCTGACATTGTGATGTATACAACTATTATTCATGGATTATGTAAAGATGGACAGCTTGATGCTGCAATTGATATTTTTTACAAGCTATCAGACAAAGATTTGAAGCCTGATATACGTACCCATAATACCATTATAAGTGGACTTTTTCACAGAGGAATGTTTAAAGATGCAAAAGAGTGGGTTTCAAGTATGAAGAAAAAGGGTTTCTCCTTAAATAGTGTGACCTACAACATTATTATCCGGGGGTTTATGAAGAAAAAAAAGTATGAAGAGGCAATTGAATGGGTTAAGGAAATGAGAAAATATGGTTTCACAGTGGATGCAACTACTTATAGAATCATATATCAACATCCTAAGCTACTTTATATGATTCAACATATGTAGAAATTTTAACAATCAACCGTCTCAAATGAGGATGAATTGAATTAGTTATGTAGAATCTTAGGCTCTTATCGACAAACGCTCTATTTTGTTGTCTTCTATTTTACACACCAAATTAGATTATTATGGAACACATTGTAATTCTTGTGTTGTGACAAAAGCTCATAAGCTTCCTTTTAGTTTATCTTTAACAAAAAGGTGTAAACAATTTTAGCGATGCTTGGGGTCCCTCACCTATTACTTCTTGTTCAATGTTTAAATATTACGTGTTATTTATTGATAATTATAGTAGTTTTGTATGGGTTTATCCTTTTAAAAATAAATTTGATGTTTGTGTTGTGTATCAAGACTTTTCTCGTATGATTCTAACTCAGCTTGTAGCTAAGA
The DNA here is from genome assembly GCA_029959085.1 of Nemophila menziesii. NCBI lineage: Eukaryota > Viridiplantae > Streptophyta > Magnoliopsida > Boraginales > Hydrophyllaceae > Nemophila > Nemophila menziesii. The sequence continues at coordinate 29,405,289 of JARWIR010000004.1, forward strand.
TAAAGACTCGAATATCTGATAATGGGGGTGAGTATATAAGTGTGGCATTTAAAACATGAGATATTAACTTATATAGTCCTAGAACCCAACTTCCCACCCCTATTAGGTCCAACCCCTGATTTTTCTCCTAACAGGTCCAACAAATTTTTTAGTATCCCAACAATACCCTCTCACGAAATCAGATAAAATCATATCACCCCATGATTTACGCAATTAACTGATTCCATTTAGATAGCATATCTTAATGGAATCCAATCGAATTTATTCTCTTCCAATCAACCATCTCTTCCGATCTGGAGCCATTAACGTTTGAAGCTTCGCATTTGAGGAGAAAGACGAAGCTGAGAGGAGGAAGACGAAGACTAGTTCAGGCGTTCGTGAGAAGACCATCTAAACGACAATGGTGAAACCGTTTTTTAGGTGTTCCTGATGCGAGCTCTGGTATTGCATAATCACAGCTCCCGTCGGAGCTCCATTAACGGTGACAAGGGATTTGAAATAGGAGAAGAGCTCCATTAACGGGTTTGTGTAGATTGTATTTGTAACAAAAACCTCAGCCACTGATCTTTATTTTCATCATCAACATAACAGGTTTGTGTAGATTGTTATCTAATTAATCACAAACCACTGACCCAGTATCCCATATCTAACTAATTGAGCCTCATTTCTTCGTCTTTTGATTGAACAGATAACAAGAAGAGTGCGTCAACGATGGGGATGAATGGTTGTCGGTGTGATGCAGATGCACACCATCGATTTTGACAGAGAACCCATCAAAACAAAGCTAATAACCCACCGTAAACCATTAGTTTAAAAATGCAACCCATCAATATCATACACATAACCCACTACCAATAGACGACAGCACTAAAGGCTAACCCACCAAACTCAACATTCACACCATCAATATTACAAAGCATTACCCATCATCTTCATTCCCACCTTCATAGTCTGCACCAGTTTTTGCTAACCCAACGACTTCAACATTCACACTATCGATATTACAAAGCATTACCCATCGAGTTTAGTGGACAACCCACCATCGTCCATTTGAACAAAAGTTTCAAGTTTTTCATCAGTTGCTGCATTTGAATTTTATTAGTTACTGATTGTAATTTTTCTGGGTTATTGATTTGATTGATTGCATGATTTTAGCGATTTTTGTTTGTTTTAATTTCTTTGTTTTAATTTTTAATTGATTGCATGATTTTAGTGTTTTAGTTTTGGTAACAAATCTCCAATTAATGGGTAAGTAGGGGCAAGTCTGTCATTTGCGGTGGGCTGGACCTGATGGGCAATCACTGATTACTTGTGGACTCTATAAGGAAATCACCCTTAAAACATTTCTTCAATCTAATGATACTATTCATCAAACTTCATGTCCTCATCAAAATGGTGTTTCTGAACAGAAACATCGTAACTTGAATGAAACTACTCTTTCCCTTCTTACTCACAGTTCTCTTCCATCCAAAATTTTGGCTTGAAGCTCTTTCAGTAGTTGTTCATCTTATTAATCTTCTTTCTACACCTTTACTATCTAACTTCAGTCCATTTGAAATGCTATATCAAACTTCCCCATCTTATTCTCATCCCAAAGTGTTTGGGTATCTATGTTATTTATGGCTTAAGCCTTATCCCCCACACAGATTAGCACCTAATCCAAGTCATGTGTTTTCTTAGGTTATTGCAGTTCATCTAAGGGTTATAAATGTTTCTCCTTAGCTTCTCAACGTGTTGTTATATCTCGCCATGTTTTATTTGATGAACACACGTTTCCATTCAAGTGTACTATTTTGTCTTCTTTACCTTCTTTAGATGAATAACATTCTACATTTGTGGATTTATTTGATATATCTTTAATCCTAGTTCTGTATCTCCTTCTTTTCATATTTCTTCTTCATTTGTACCTAACTCGTCAACTTTTTAGTCCTCTACTTCATCTAGTTCATCTGTTTCTCCTTCTCCCACACCTTCTCATATACCTCTTCACATACCTAATCCTCCTCCATGTCATCATATGGTTACTTGTCTTCAAACATGTTCTCTTAAACCTTCCTACAAATGTCAATCCCCAATTCTTTCTCCCTCTTTTTACTGAACCTACATAAAGAAGCTTCCAAGTTCCAATGTTGGCAATTGGATATGGCTGAGGATTATGATGCACATATAAGTCAACAAACATGGGACTTAGTTCCACCACCTCATGGTCGTGCTCCAATCACGTGTAAATAGATATTTAAAATCAAACGCCATAAAGATGGCTCAATTGCGCATTACAAAGCTAGTTTAGTTGCTTGGGGGGTTTTTACTGGAATATGGGTTAGATTACACAAAAACCTTTAGTCCTGTTGTTAAACATCAAAGTTTTCGTGTCGTACTTTCTTTAGGAACTACATATAATTGGGATATTCGCCAACTGGATGTTTCAAATGTAATTATGCATGGTATTCTTGATGAAGAAGAGCATATGATGCAACCTACTGCTTTTATTGATAAAAATAAGCCGCGGTTTGTTTGTAAACTGAATAGACCACTCTATGGGTTTAAACAAGCTCTATGTGCTTAGTACCAATTGCTAACCTCTTTTCTCATAGCTCATGGGGTTGTAGTTAGTTCATCTGACACTTCCATGTTTGTTCGATGATCAAATATTACTTTAACTATCATCTAAGTGTATGTAGATGATATTCTTGTTACAGGTGCAGATTCAACTACAATATTAACTATTATTTCAGCTCTCAAGTCACATTTCTGTATGAAGGACTTAGGCTCTTTGTCTTATTTCCTTGCTCTTGAGATTCTTTGCTCTAATTCTAAAATAGCGGTAAGCCAATCTAATTATGCTTTTACTATCTTACATAAAGCTGGACTTAGGCTTCACCCACACCAATACTCAACAAGTATTCAGTTATTTTAGATCATGGTATGCTTCCATATGGAGATCCATTCTTATTTAGAAGTTTGACAGGTGCCTTACAATATCTCACTATATCTTGATATTCTATATGCGTCCTAGAAGGGGGGGTTGAATAGGACAATTGAAATTAATCGGCTAATTTTATTTCAAGTAAATAAAATTAAAAGCTAATTTGAATCCTATTGTTTTAGCAAACTAAATAGTCAAGAACTAGATAATCCTAAAAGACAATATTATCAAACTATTCATGTAAGCATTTTATCAAGCATATAGAGTGCGGAAAAATAAAGAGTGTAGGGATATAAAGATACACAACGATGTATAGTGGTTCGGTTTCCCTACATCCACTACCTAAGGAAGCCTCCTTAGGATTTGCAAGATTCTCAACTAATCTTCGTAACTCTTTAACCCGGGTGAGATTACAAACCCATTACAACCACTTCAAAACCTTGAAGGAAATACACTTGTGTTATCACCAACACAAGGAACCAAGTATAGAACCTATACTCACACTACTCTCTTAATCTATTACAAGAACTAAGAGGAAAGGAAAAGTGTTTAGGGGTGTTATAATAGCTTGAACTAAACTCCTAAATGAGTGGATATAAACTATGTAGCTTGAGGAATGAATATGACTTGAATGCTCCTTTGAAACCTTCTTGAATGATAATATTAATTGCTCTTAAGATTGGTAGATAGAAGGGATGAGTTGTGTCTTGAATGAGCTTCAATTTATAGCTGAAATAAGCTTCCAACGGTCAAAAGGCTTCTCTCTAACGGATAGATTTAAACTCCAACGGATATAAGCTTTGTCCTCTTCTAATAGTGCAGAAACCCTTTCATGCGGTGTACCGCGGGTATGGTCCGGTGTACCGCAAAATCCCTCGTCTTGATTTCATAGATGACTGACGGGCTATCCTATGCACCGTGTTCCTGGTCCGCGCCTCAGTCCGGTGTACTGCGCCTCAGTCCGGTGTACCGCACATTTTCTTAGCTTACTGGTCGGACTAGCTTATGCACCGCGCCTTTGGTCCGTGGTACTGCGGTGTACCGCAGGTCTTGTCCGGTGTACCGCGACGCTGTTCTAAAGAAGCTCAAGCTTAAGATCAAGGATTTAAAGACAACTAATCTAATGAGGGGTTTTGAAAAACCTTTAAAAGTGATACCAAATGATTTTTAGTTTAAATGATGATTTGTCGAATATTAAAACGGGAATAAAAACAAGGTAAGGCTAACATATCTTGTCCTGGCATTGCTTTTGTTGTTAATCAAATATGTCAAGCGATTTATCATATCACTAACTCGGATTATGAGTCATTGAAGAGGTTGCTAAGATACATCAAATATACACTCGATTATGATCTTTCTTTCTCAACATCTTCACATGTGCTTAAGACTTATTCTAACTCTAATTGGACGAGTTGTTCCATTGATCGTCGATCTACAACATGTAATTGTATATTTTTGGGATCTAATCTTGTTTCTTGGGGTTCCAAGAAGCAATCCACTGTCTAACGATCTTCAACTTGAATATCATGCTATGGTTTATGTTTCTGTAGAAATAAAGTTGTTTACATTATTACTCAAAAGTTTGCACATTGATATATCTCTTGCTTGTGATAGTGTCTATGCACTTGTCTTGACATTAAATTTGATGTTTGATACTCGTACACGCCATATAGATATTGATTTTCACTTTGTTTGTGAACGAACTCTTGCTTCTTCTTCTTTATGTGTCTTCCCAAATACAAATTGTAGATATTTTCATGAGAATAAAAGCTACTAGATTAGTTACATAAAGTGACAAAAGAAAGTGTAACTAATTAGTTAGTATAGAGTAATTATAAACATATAGGTGTATTATATTCTATAGCTCTCTATATATAAAAATGTATGAGAAACAACTAAGAAAATCAATACACAATATTCCTCTTCTGTATCTCATTAATAAGCCCCAACGCTCCCTCTCTTCCAAGCCATCAGCCCAAATCATAAAACCCATCAAATCCCCTTCTGTGTAAATAATCAATTGAGTCCCCTTGTTCGCAGCGAGTTAATAGCTTTCCTGATTTAGTAGGCCATCGCAGATCACGAAGGCTTTCCCTTCCCCGTTCAAAATTTCCACCAAAGACCATTTAACGACCAAAAGATTGAAACCCATGACTTCAATTTCCTTTAAATCAAACTGGAATTCTTACATCCTTACTACTATAATATCTGAAATCACTTGTTAATCCACCATCGGTACTTAACCCCATGCTCTTCTCACCTTTAATTCAATTAAAAACATGATTATAGGGGATAATTGACTTGTTTCTGATGAGAGATTGAAAAAAATTGTAAACAGTTCCTTAGAAAGGTTTCTTCTATAATGTTTTTCGTCTCCTGTGTAAACTTTACAAATTATCTTTGGTTAAGTATGTCTTACTTTATAAGATTTCAGTTTAACTAAAAAATAGAGTTAAAGTCCTGTATATTAATAGTGTTTGAGAGATTTAACAAATTCACTCAAACTGTAGCTTTGGCTACATGTTTTTTTTCAAGATCATTATTAAGCATTTAACACACGGGAGAAAAATCAAGCGTTATTGGTTTTGTTTGTGTTTTCTGAGATCCATTCATTAGTACTATCTTTTAATCGATGAAAGTAGTATGATTTAATAATTGTCTCGTAATCATAGCTTAGAGTTTTATTATCCTTTTTATATTTTTCTTTCAGGTAAGAATGATGATGGGCTCGCCTAATGACGTCATCATTGAGATATGGAACTGTTTACCTAATGACGTGATCATTGAGATCTTGAGCTGGTTACCTGTAAAATCTGTACTAAGATTTAAATGTGTGTGCAAGTCATGGCATATCTTAACTCAGGAACAGAGTTTCATTCAAAAGCATAAGAGTCGAAGTAAATGCCAATTTATTTATAAAGAAAAAGGTATATTATATAGGAATGAGGGAAGATTTCTATTTATAAGTCAAAGTAATGGTTTGGTTCTGGAGAAAAGTGATGAGAATGGTGAGTATCGTATAAGAAATCCAGCAACTAAACAAGTGCTTCAAGTGTTGGACGATCCAAAAGAAAGAGGGAGATGGAGATACATGAAAATGGGTTATAATTCATCAACTAATAATTATTACTTGATTTGTTTTCACCACAAGAATGGAAATACTGAATATGGAATTAAAATATTAATTGTTGGAATTGATCTTGCTTGGAGATCTCTTGATATATCTCTCCCTCTAGATAGCAATTTGGGACACATAATTTCCAATGAGGTCATTTACATTATAAGATTCTGTAAAGCTGAAGTGAAGAAATCAAAGATAATTACATTAAATTTGGAAAACGAGAGTTTCATGAGTATCAAGTTCCCTCCGGGATTTCAAACAACTCAAGGTAATTTTCAGAGATTTTTTTGGGATGAGAAGCTTTCGCTTGGGTTTATAATTGAAAAGGAGCTTCATGTATGGATATTGGAGGATTATAAGAAACAAATATGGTCAGCCAAAAAAATTATCTCTCTCGATTTTTTGAATTTTATGAATTCAAATATTATGAGCAAGTACCTTTTTGTGTGTAGTGCATCAAAGGGTGAATTGTATTTTGTTATCTTCAAAGAAATGTTGCAATATGATATTGACTCCAAGATATATACATGGATTGCCAAGACACTTCGAGGTGAAGAGTTTTTGTACCGATTAACTCCTTGTTTAGTATCTTTACCAGGAATGCATTCAGAACCGATTAATTCAATGCATCTGGAAGAGATAAATCCTAGAATACGTGTCCAATATGGACGTGTCTTCCTACTGGTTTTCCTTTTCTTATTATTCGCCATAATTTATTTGATTGTGTTGGTCGCAATTAATATATGTTATTAAGAGGTCCAAGTTTTTATTCACATTTACTTCTTTTTTTCCTAGCTTATAGAAGAGGTGTTTTTCAACAGGATAAATGATCACAATATTTAGATGACACTACCAGAACTTATTAAAAATATTACATTAGTCTAGCTATTTCTTTGATCTCCAAGTTAAAGTTAATCTTAACTTGTGTCCAAACAGATAAAACTAAACTAGACTTGAAAGAAAACTGTAAAAGAAAATTAAGGGTAAATTTCCAAAACCTTCTCATTCGTAGCAAATAGCAATAATACTTAGAAACGAAGAGTAGCTGTTGAGCTATAGATAAGTGAATAAAAAGTTGCAGGGTTTGGAGATTTTACAATAACTTATCATTATATTCTGATATTTTGCAAACAGTAGCTTTAGAAGACTAAAAAAAAAAATCAACGTAATGACCTTTTTTACCCTCCACTAAATAGGTTAATTACCAGTCACATGAGCCCCATGTGACCTCCCTGTAATCAAATTAGCATTTTAGATTAACATGTAAACAAAATTACACTCCAAATCACCATCATCATCAAATATATATATGAATGTAGTTAATTGAATTTATCAAACATGGCACCAACTGAAATGACTTATGCAACAAATAACAAATATTGAATACCTAAAGATTCAAAAAATCAAACCAAAAAAAATTCATATTAAGTACAGAAGACGTCCATACACTTATACATTTGTTGGGGATGATACTTTTTACTGCACCTTCAAATACATATCTTACAAAAGTAAGCTATAGAAGATACCACTCAGTTCAAGTCGATCTACTATACATTCTATCCTAACATTCCATACTTGTTACTGCATCAAGAAGTGCACTCTGTTGATAGATTTTCACCTTTTTCAGAGTTAAGATTAATCTCATTATCCCCAGACTTATCACCTGATTCCCTTTCTTTCTCATCTTTCTTTGCATTAAGAAAACGAACCCCACTTCCTCTAGCTCTTTTAAGTGCATGTAAATGTCGAGATTCATGCAAGTATGGCTGTAAAAATTATAACCATAAATTAACAAGAAAGTGTTGCGAGATTAATTAATTAATTACCTTTCTAGACTTGAGAAGTTTATTTTCAGATTCAGCTTTTGCACGAGACTGTCTACGTCTCAAAATTCCATGATATTGTTTTGCATTTACGAAAACAGGCTCCTCAACTGCATCTGATGGTAAAGGCACACCAGCTTGTTGTATACCTATTAATTGTAGGTGTGCCTGAGAAATTGATACCTATATATAAGAAAATGCTCGTTTTCTTATTGAAAGAAGGAGATACCATTGATTGTGCAGGATAGAGCTGAGCAGGATAGGGCTGTGCTGCATAGGGAGCAAAGATGCTTCTATAGTAAGGATCTGGGTATGGATAAAGTGTTTTTTTTTTCGGACGCTTAAGACATTTCTACATTATCCTATCTCGATTTCTATTATCCAATCCCTAGTCGAGAGTATGGATAAAGTGTTGGCGCCTTCAAAATATTGTAAACTTATTCAAGGCTAAAGAAATTTTGCCTTATTTTTCAAGAATTTCAAGATCGTAAGTCTAAAAATTGTTCTTCCATAATTGATTAACTTTTATAATGTTGTAATTAGAAGACTTCTCTAGTTTCCAATCAGTGTTGATCCATCTATCCTCCAATATGTTAATACTCTCCCTATTCCTAAATTTGGCAAATCCCATGTTTTTAAATGAAGTCATTACCTTTCATAATATTAGCCAACTCCATATTCTATTCTAACGTAATTTAGCATCTATAAATTTTTTATTATGAAAATAGATACCTTTTAGTACTATACATGCTCAAGTTGTTGGATTAGACATGATCCTCTAAACTTGGGTTACGAGGAGTGTTACATTCATTCTCTTAAAATCATTGAAACCAATACCTCCCATTAATTTTCCAATAGCTAACTTCTCTTATGCCATTTAGTGAATTCTGATTCGTTTTCCTAAGTTTCACAAAAATTTTGAGATTGTGGAGATTAGTTTATTAAATAATGAAATAAGATAAGAGAATATATACACTTATATTTGGGGATGACTTGAACAATTGCTTTGATGAAGACTTCTTTAACCCCTTCCCCCTTCTGAAAAAGTTTTGCGTTCCATCTATCTGTTTTTTTTAAAATAATTTTTTTGCTATCTATTCTAGAGGTTCAACTTTAGATCTCTTGTGGCACAACAATATTTCCAGATAATTACCTAAATCATTAGTTTATTTGATGTCAATTTCATTTAAGATTGAGTCTCTTTTGTCTAAAGGAGTTTCTTTACTGAAAATAATTGCTGACAAGTGCCTTACAATATCTCATTATATCTCGTCATGTCATTATTTTTTTCTAATAATTAAATATGTCAAGCTATGCATCATCCCACTAACTCGGATTATTAGTCATTGTAAGAAGTTTCTAAGATATATCAAAGGTATACTCGATTATGGTATTTTTTTCTCTATATGCTTAAGGCTTATTCTGACTTTGATTGGGTGAGTTGCTCCATTGATCGTCGCTCTACAACGGGTTATTGTATATTTTTTTGGATCTAATCTTGTTTCTCGGGGTTCCAAGAAGTAATCCACTGTCTCACGATCTTCAACTGAAGTTGAATACCATGCTATGACTTATGTTTCTTCAGAAACTAATTGGTTTACATTCTTACTCAAATGTTTGCACATTGATATTATTATTCCTTCTTTTGCTTGTGAAAATGTCTCTACCTTGACATCAAATTCAGTGTTTCATACTCGTACACTCCATATATATGTTGATTTTCCCTTTGTTCATGAACAAGAGCTCTTGCTTTTTCTTCACGTGTCTTTCCAAATGCAAGTCGCAGATATTTTCAACAAAAGGCTTGCTATTGCATTGTTTTCTTAACTTGTGTCTAATCTTTCCTGGTTAAACATGTTTAACTTGAGAAGGATGATAAACACCACATAATCACACATCATTCATGTTCATCACATATGAGAATAGTACCACTAGATTAGTTACACAAAGTGACAAAAGAAGTAATTAGTTAAGATAGCTATAAGCATATGTGTGTATCGTGTGTATTATTTCCATAACTCTCTATATATAAACTATGAGAAATAAATAAGAAAATCAATACAAAATATTCATTTTCTTCCATATCTCATCCTCACACTGTCACACACCATGCTCCCTCCCCTTGGCTACCGAAGAGAAAGTCCTATCCAGTAGTGCCTTCATTTGTCTTCTGTATAAAATCCCCTCCCTAAAACCAGCATCACTAACTCCTCCGCCACAATCATCGTCACATGGTGTCTCCGGCGATCGGACGCACCAGTACCGGTCCCATATCCCCGTAGTTCCGAGCACCCCAGACCCTCCTGCTCCAATATCAAGAGTTCCAAGCCATCAGCCCAGATCGATAAAGCCCATCAAATCCCCTTGTGTGTAAATTATCAGCTGCGTCCCCTTGTTCGCAACGAGGTAATCGCTTTTCTGCTTTACTAGGCCATCACATATCACGAAGGCTTTCCCTTCCCCGTTCAGAATTTCCACCAAAGACCATTTACCGTCTGGAATTCTTACATCCTTGCTACTATAATATATATAGGTATGAGTTTTCTGAAATCACTTGTTAATTCACCATCGGTAGTTAACCGCATGCTCTTCTCACCTTTAATTCAATGAAAAACTTGATTATAGGGGATAATTAACTTGTTTCTGATGAGAAATTTAAAAAACTTGTAAACCCTAGTTCCTTAGAAAGATTTCTTCGAGAGTGTTTTTTCATCTCCTGTGTAAACTTTACAAATTATTTTTGGTTAATGTTTTTAACTAAGCATTTAACACACGGGAGGAAATCCAAGCATTATTGGTTTGTTTTGTTTTCTGAGTTCTCATTAGTACGAACTTTTAAACGATGAAAGTAGATGTGTTTTCTTTCAGGTAAGAATGATGATGAGCTCGCCTAATGACGTCATCATTGAGATATGGAACTGTTTACCTAATGACGTGATCATTGAGATCTTGAGCTGGTTACCTGTAAAATCTGTACTAAGATTTAAATGTGTGTGCAAGTCATGGCAAATCTTAACTCAGGACCTAAGTTTCATTAAGAAGCATAAGAGTCGAAGTAAACGCCAATTTATTTATAAAGAAAAAGGTACATTAAATGGGAATGAGGGAAAATTTCGATTTATAAATCAAAATAATGGTTTGATACTGGAGAAATGTGATGAAAATGGTGAGTATCGTATAAGAAACCCAGCAACTAAACAAGTGCTTCAAGTGTTGGACGATCCAGAAGAAAGAGGGAGATGGAGATACATGAAAATGGGTTATAATTCATCAACTAATAATTACTACTTGATTTGTTTTCACCACAAGAATGGAAATACTGAATATGGAATTAAAATATTAATTGTTGGAATTGATCTTTCATGGAGATCTCTTGATATTTCTTTACCTCGTGAAAACAATTTAGGACAGATAATACTTTTCAAGGAGGTAATTTACATTATAAGATTCTGTAAAGCTGAAGTGGAGAAATCAAAGATAATTACAGTAAATTTGGAAAACGAGAGTTTCATGAGTATCAAATTCCCTTCGCGATTTCAAACAACTGAAGGTAAATTTCAGAGATTTTTTTGGGATGAGAAGGTTTCGATTGGGTTTATAATTGAAAAAGAGCTTCATGTATGGGTATTGGAGGATTATAAGAAACCAATATGGTCAGCCAAAAAAATTATCTCTCTTGATTTTTTGATTAATAATTCAAATATTACTAGCAAGGACCTTTTAGTGTATATTGCATCAAAAGGTCGATTGGATTTTGTTATCGCTAATAATGTGTTGAAATATGATATTGACTCTAAGAAAGGTACATGGATTGCCAAGGCACTTCAAGGTGAAGAGTTTTTGTACCGATTAACTCCTTGTTTAGTATCTTTAAGAGGAATGCATTCAGAACCGATTAATCCAATGGATTTAGAACCGGTAAATTCAGTGCATCCGGAAGAGATAAATCCAAGAATACGTGTACCATGTATTGTGGTCCAATGTGTACGTGTCTTTATTATCATACTGTTTTTGTTTTTCTTATTTTTCGCCTATATTTCTTTGATTAAATGGGTCGTAAAAAATTACGTGTAGTAAATCAACCGTATGTAGTAAGAGGTCCAAGGGTTTATTCACATTTACTTCTTTTTTATTCATATCTAACTTACATAAATATAGGTGGTATTATGAGATTGGATTTTTTTTTGTTTTTGACAAATAATGTGATTAATTATCGTTATTTACTCCTAGAATGAAGTAGAAGGAAAACAAAAGGAAACTCTCACGAAAACTCTTTCTCTTTGGCGATTGGGGCTAGGGTTTTAGGTTTTTTCAATCTTCTATTTTTCAACCTTTCTGATTCATCGTGGTAGGACTTCTTGCTTAGTATATTTCTTAGTATTTCCTTTAATTTCGAGGGTTGATTGGGGTTTGAATCTGGTGTATTCGCGATGGGTCCTTCAGACGGCAACTTGGCAAAGAAATTTCTGGGTCCTTAGGAGCGGCGGTCTCCCAAATCGAACTTTCATGCTAAAATTTGGGATAATATCAACGGTAACTCTTAGGGTAACGCCTCTACCTCGGAGGCTTTCGCCTTCAGAACAGACAGAGGTTCGAAGGTAACGCCTACTACACAAGTGTTTTCGTCAAAGCACGTGGACTTACTTAATAGTGGGTAATACAGTCCATACCAGCCCCATAGGTACAGACCTAACCAACTATATTATCTATTCCAACATAATCTGCCATATCGGTCTGGCTATACATGCATTTATATGTCAAGACCCTTGTACTTATACATACCTAATGCTACTTATGCAACTACAAACACATGTCATAATCACCCACAAATGGGTTTCAAATCATTTTGACGACATATTATTGTTAATTTTAGAGCAATACTATGTTATATTTGCACATCCTCACGAATATCGATTCGTGGGGTACAGACCCATCTACTCTACCCGTCTCTATACGTATCCTAACACGCAGACCTAGACACCCAAACACATTGACAGATGATTTCGGTTGTTACCTTACGAATACGGGGTAGTCGATGGTGGTCGACGTTCAAAAAAATTACCCTCCTTCAGTCGCTCTCTACAGCGTGCAAAGGTGTCTCTTTGGTTCTTCTTCGCTTGTAGAAGTGATGTTTGGTCTGACAAAAAACAAAACCTATATTGGGTTTTTGTTTGGCCAAAAACCTTTTCAGTACCAAATGTGTAACAAAAGCCTCCCTCTTTCTGATTACGCACGTGACTGGAGAGAGACTCTCTCACAAGGGGCATTCCGTCTTTCCACCCTTTGGTTCCACGCTCTAACTACTCCTCAAACTAGAAGGCCATTTTTTATTAAGTTGAGGTTCGTGGGGTTGTAATTACGAAATCCCCCATATTTTTTAGTCAAACATAATTAGAGCTCACACTAAAATAACATCATATCACATAGTTTTCTTTTTCTTTTGTTAGGTAATATCACACAGTTTGGTTAGTAACCAGTAAGGGTGGAAATTTAGGGAAAAAATAAGGGTGGAAATTGGATGAAATGAATTGGGAAAAGGATTTATTAGTCTTTCGGAATAGATTTTTCTATTCCGATCTAAAAAAATTCGAAAATGATAAAAAAATTCTGTAATCGCAAAAATTTCGATTTGGAAATTAAGAACGGTTGGTTCGAAAATTTCGAAATGATATATTATTTTCGAAACAAACACTAATTTTCCAAAAAAAAGATAATCAATTTCTACGATCTATTTTTATTTCAAAAGAATATCATATTAAATAAATTATAAATATATAATTAATTATAGTGTAACATCAAAAGTTTAAAAAAATATCATACTAAATAAATTAAAACTATATAATTAAAAAATTGTAACATCGAAAGTTCAAAACAATTTATACCAATAAGATAGTATACCATTTCATCTGATTGGTATGTACGTATATTATGCACGACAAGACCAAGACGACAAAAGGTAAAAGCAATTGTGACTTTTAGTAGATTATGTACTTACATTAATATAATTTAGATACAATGATTATATGTATAAAATTAATAAATATAATAATTAATAATTGGAAAAATATCAAAAATAATATTCCGAATGTAAAATCGAAAACATAATCCGGATAGGAAATCGAAAAATATCAGAAATTTATACGTAGTTCCGATTCTGATCCAATTTTTTATAAAAAAAATCAGAAATTGAAATTTTAGAAATCTAAACATTAAAAATCTGACCCGAAATCAAGATTTTCGAATCAAAAAATCAAAAATCAAAAATTTTAGATCCGATTTTCATCCCTAGTAGTAAGTATCATAAATAATTTAATAGTGTTGAGCAAATTAAAACTAGAAAGCCAAATTGAAAAAAAAAATTGAAAAATCAAAAAATCAATTGGTTCGGTTTTTAATTTTTCAAAATCTAATTTTTTTGGTTTGATTAGGTAAACTACGCTAAAATCGAACAAAAAACGAACTAACGAAAGAAAAAAATAAGAAATGTAGCAATTTTTTATAAGAATTGTGTGAGAGAAGTTTTATTGAGAAATTTTCATCCTGAAATTTTTGTTTTAGTTAGACAATCAATTTGACGCTATTGTTAGTAACATTGTTTATTTTTTGACTGGAAAAGTGCCAAGTGGCACAAAAGAAAGAACACAAAAGAAAAGAAGTCTTAACCTATTCTCGTCCTTTTTTGAAGTCTTCAACCAAATCAAAAAGATTGTTACCACTTGTATGAGCCCGGGTGGCTCCGTGCTTAATTTTTTTAGCGAGTTTATCCGCTTACCGTTGAACCTTATGGGTATATATTATAAGGTGATGGGACCAACTTCAACGACCATATGACTGATTTTCCTAATAATCGTTGGATTTTCTACCTCGCGACCAACACCTTCCTAATACCTTGGATAAGTCCAAGGTTATCTCAAAGGATTGTTTTACTCTCCTCCGGGAATTCTATGCATCTTTTGGTGGCCTTGAGAACACAAAGGGCCTCTTCTTCCAAAATAGAATCACAACAGGTTGATTTCTTGATGAAAAATCTACTTCCAGACTGTTTGTGTAATTGTAATATTCCAATCCCCATCTTTTCGTATTTTTGACTAAATGAAGCATCACAAGAAAATATGATTTCTGATTCATTACTTGAGTTGTCCTCATCTTGTTCAAAATTCTTTTGCTGAATATTAACTCTTGAGTTCTTGCATTAGTTTATTCATAGAGATAGACTATCTCCTTCAATATTGTATTTCTCGTCTTTCATCTTTGCTTTCCAAATATTCCATAAATGTATCATGATATAGTCTATAATTTTATTCTTATCCCATCCACCTTCCGTGTATATATTGACTATCTCTGATATCCAGTTTCCCATCTTTGATTTTTAACTGTAGTTTAGAGCCTGCACAAAGAGCTTTACTTACATTACAATGTAAGAGAAAATGTTCCACTGTCTATATATATAAATTCTTTTAGTCGAAAGTGAGTTGTTATAAGCTTTCCATATAAAAATTCTAATTTTTTTTGGATATTAGATTTCCATATTTCTTTCCATAAGCTAGAATTATATCTTCCTAGTTCCTTTGTACTTTGAGGTTGCTGGATTACTTGTTCCTCAGTAAGTATCATGTCTTAGTATTATAATTATCGTCAATATAAAACCATATTAGTCTATCAATAGAGTTAGTGTTAATAATACGAATCCGGGTAATACAGGGAATAATGGGTTTTGGGAAGATTTTGTCAAGAATCTCAAGATCCTAAGTCTGAGAATTGTTCTTCCATAATTGATTAACTTTTATAATGTTGGAATAGGGGGCTTCTCTAGTTTCCAATTAGAGTTGATTCATCTATCCTCCCATATCTTAATATTCTTCCTATTCCCAAATTTGGCAATTCCCATGATTTTTATGAAGTCATTACCTTCCATAATATTAGCCCAACTCATGTTCTACTCTGATGTAATTTAACATCCATAAATTTTTTATTATGAAATAGATACCTTTTAGTACTCTACATGCTAGAGTTGTTAGATTAGACATGATCCTCTAAGATTGGGTTGCGAGGAGTGCTGTATTCATTCTCTTGAAGTCCTTACCTCCCAATAATTTTTCAATAACAAGCTTCTCCCATGCCATCTAGTGAATCTTGATTCATTCTCCTGAGTTCCACCAAAAGTTTCAGATTATAGAGATTAGTTTATTACATAATGAAATAAGATAAGAGAAGATTGACATAGTAGATTTGGGGATGACTTGAAGAATTGCTTTGATGAGGACTTCTTTAACCTCCCACTTTAATAAAAGATTTGCATTCCATCCATCTGTTTTTTTGAATAGTTTTTTTGCTATCAATTCCAGAGGTTCAACTTTGGATCTCTTGTGACACAACAGTTTTCCCAGCTAATTACCTACATCATTAGTTTCTTTAATGTCAATTTCATTTACGATTGAGTTTCTTTTGTCTAAAGGAGTTTCTTTACTGAAAATAATTGATGACACGTGCCTTACATATCTCATTATATCTCGTCCTGACATTACTTTTGCTAATAATTAAATATGTCAAGCTATGAATCATTGCATTAACTCGGATTATGAGTCATTGAAGAAGATTCTAAGATATATCGAAGGTACACACGATTATGGTCTTTCTATATCTACATCCTTACATGTGCTTAAGGCTTATTCTAACTCTGATTGGGTGAGATGCTCTATTGATCGTCGCTCTACTACAGGTTACTGTATATTTTTGGGATCTAATCTTGTTTTTTGGGGTTCCAAGAAGCAATCCACTGTCTCACGATCTTCTACTGAAGTTGAACATCATGTTATGGCTTATGTTTCTGCATAAATTAAGTGGTTTACATTCTTACGCAAACGTTTGCACATTGATATTATTATTCCTTCTCTTGCTTGTGATAATGTCTCTGCACTTGCCTTGGCATCAAATCTGGTGTTTTATACTCTTACATGCCATATAGATGTTGATATTCACTTTGTTCGTGAACATGTTAAGTCTTAACTCTTGTTATTTCTTCACGTGCCTTCCCAAATGCAAGTCGCAGATATTTTCACCAAAGGCTTGCTACTGTATTTCTTAACTTGTGCCCAACCTTTCCTTGTTAGACATGTTCAATTTGAGAGGGGATGATAAGCACCATATAATCACACGTCATGAAGGTTCTGATGTCTCCCGTTTTGTGATAAATATATACCCTTAGGAGACATCATTTTAGGTGGAAAATAGACTTATTTGATATAGACTTTTATGCTTATTTTAATATATTACACTTTCTCCCTTCATAATTATAATATTGCATTTTTAGAGCTTTTGTGCGTTAATTTGGTTTTTTTAGTATAAGGATTTTAGGTACATGGATGCTATGGAACACCAATGTGAGGAGGAGAAGTGAAGAGTAAAGTCATAGATCAAGCGGAGAGGTCAAAAGAGAGAAAGTATCACTCAAAGAGTTGAGAAAATCTGGATTGTTGTTACTAATTTTGGATTTCAAGCCATATCGGCACTGATTTGGGTCTGGAGATTTATAGGAGAAAGTTGTGCCACTGAGTTAGCACGAATTGAGGACTTGAATCAAGTTATTTGGACGTGAGACGCAAAAGTTACGGCTGTTTTACTAAAAGGTGTACAACAATTACAGGATTCGCTAATTTGGACTTAGGCTTTTTATCATTTGACTTAATATTATCATATTAAAGCCCAATCCGAATTCGGGGAGTATATATAACCTATTAGACCTCATTTTTTAGCCCGCTTTATTATTTTCAAAGTCAGCGCAAAAGGCAGAAGAGAGAGCAAGAGTTGGAGAATTCCTATTCTTCCAAACGGCAGCTCAATCCAACACCTTAATTAGGTCATCTATTTTATTTCTGAAATTTAGAATAATGAATAAGTTTAATTTGTTTTCAGTTTTTTGTTTGAATATGAGCTAAATTTTCTAATACTTGAGAATCGCAATAATGGATTAAGCCCTAGTTTATGAAATTAATGCTTTTCCGAATTTGAGATTTAATTATTTGATTTAAGTTGGGTATTTTGTATTAGCTATTACCGTATGCTTGTTTTTTATTTTTTGATAAATTAGAAATAGGTTTTAGTAATTAGACTATTCACTGAGTGGCGAGTGACCATCTGATTAGGGGTTTGATTACAGACACATGTAATAGACGTGTGATGTCCGTTATTGACCGACAGGCTTGACTAATCACATACCAATGAGGTATGAAGCTTCACATTCGAGAGTAGTATAATCACCTGGGAGGGGTTTATAGTACTTTAGGATAGCTCCTAGGTCCACACGACAGGGGGCTAGGAGATATTAGAGTCCCGACTAGTAAACAAATACCAGGTTAGCCCTTAAACAGAGACATTAGTTCTATGAACTTGAGTTGATCCCTTGCGAGCCTCAAGTACATCTCTAACATTTGCGTCCACAGTTATTTACTTTTAGCATTTACTCCTAGTTAATCATCTCATTAATTTATTTTATTGCATCTCTTAGTTATAATTCAAAACCAAAACAAATATCTTTTACATTTCGTTATTTACAATTAATCCTACTTATTTGATAAACACCATAGTTATAACTATTTGTCTCTAAGAACGAAATCCGTATTATTTACATATTACTTGAAACGACCCGTACACTTGCGATTTGTGTCTCTCTCTTAGGGATGGTGATTTCAAAATACACCAGGAGACACCTTTTTTTTTGTTCAAATGCATAATAATATAGATAGTAGAAAAACGGTTACAAGGTTTAGCCTACTCCCGAAGGCTCGGCTTCATTACAAATCAAAGTAGCTAACTGGGGAGGGATACAAGTATCCCAATTACCAAACAGAGTGCTAAGGAGCTCTTGTTTGGCAATCCAGTCAGCTGTCCCGTTTCTACTTCTAGATACAAAGGAAAAAGAAGGATATGATAATTCAGCAAAATAGTAAATATTACAAATAATATTCTTAATTGAATGACTCAAGACTGGAAAACCGGAAGAAAGAGACTTCATAATAGTTGCTGAGTCATTCTCTATAATCACGCTCCCAAAAGGCAAATCTGAAGCCATCTCCGTAGCTTTCAAAATATCTGTGGCCTCTGCCTCTAACACCGAATCTGCCTCAATTTTCCAACTTTTACCTGATACAAATTCACCATTAGAGTTTCTAACAATACAAGCAATTGCAGCTCCTTTATCGGAGAAAGCTGCATCACACTTTATTTTAAATTTGTTAGGAGGAGGTTTTTTCCATTTATCTTTAAATTTATGGTTTTGTTTAGTGTTTTCATTAACAATTCTTTCAATATTGTTAATGTTATTAATTTCATTTAATTTATCTAAGAAGTTTAAATCGTTAGGGTTTGAAATTTTATAATATTCTTTCCCACTATTAGTTGCTTTCCTTATTGTATTCAAAGGCTCACATTTTTTACCATTATAGATAAAGTTATTTCTATCTTTCCATATATGCCACATTATAATACATATAAGTTCAAATATCCTATCATGATTATCAAATTTTTTAACAATGTTTTGTACATGGTTTGAAATCCAAAGTTCTAGACTGTTAGTTATATCATTATCAGTTTTTAAATTCAATGGGCTAGTAAACCATACACTTTTAGCCCAAGGGCATTTGAAGAGCATATGTTCTACTGTTTCAATGTTACTATCACAAATCTTACAAATATTATTTTTAGCACATTTCCTTTTAAAGAGGTTTTCTTCTGTAGATAAGAGGTTTCTAATTGCTCTCCACATGAAGTTTCTTATTTTTTGTTTGGGTTTCCATTTTCCAAATAAGTTTCCAAATATTTTTATCCCTAGTAATAGAGGATGTAGGATTATTTATATTTTTAGTTTTTTGAATATTACCTTCATCTTATTTTAATTCATGATAAGTATCTTTAACTGTATAAGTGCCATTTTTACAGTAGTCTATACTAATTTGATCTTCACATAGCACCTTAGGTATTATCATTCTTTCTATTTTTTCTTTGAAGTCCTTAGGGTATAAATGGGTTAAAATATCAATATCCCATGATTTATCATCTTTAATTAGTTGACTAACCCAAAGTAGGTTTGAACTTTTTGGTTGGATAGCTTGCTTATTATTACATACCCAATTATGTTTATAAATATTAATACTCCTTCCATTACCTAATTTCCATTTTATATTATTTTTAAAAGTATCTCTACCTATGAGTATACTTCTCCATCCCCATGAAGGTGAGCTTCCAAGTTTAGCTTCAAGAAAGCTACAATTTTTAAAATATTTTCCTTGAAGGAGTCTATACAGAAGAGAATCTGTTTTATTTATTAGGTTCCAAGCTTGTTTCCCTAATAAAGCTTTATTCATCATATGTAGATCTCTAAACCCTAATCCACCTTCAAATTTTGAGCTAGTGAGTATATCCCAGTTAGCCCAATGTATTCTTTTTTTACCTTTATCACCCCACCAAAATTGGGCAATAATAGAATGAATTTTACTTATAATATTTTTTGAAAAAATAAAATTTGACATAAAGTAATTAGGTAGACTTTGAATTATTGTCTTTATTAAGATTTCCTTCCCTCCTTCTGACAAAAAGAGGGTTTTCCAATTTTCAAGTCTCTTTAGTATTCTGTCAATTAAAAATTAAAGATCTTTTGATTTTGACCTACTCCATTCAGTTGGCATTCCTAAGTAATTACCTAGGTTATTAGTTTTTTTCATATTTAATCTTTGGGTCAATATAGTTTGTATGAGAATTGGTGTATTAGGGATAAAGATTACCCCACATTTATTGAGGTTAAGACATAATCCAGATGCATTTTTAAATTTGTTCATGACATCATTAAAGGATTGTATTTCCACATTATCAGCATTAAGGAAGAAAAGACTATCATCAGCAAAAAGTAGATGTGTGATAGTTGGGCAACTATTTCCAATTTTAATTCCTTTGAGTAAGTAATTCTCTTTTTTGTCTCTAATGAGATCATTCAAAGTTTGTGATATTAGACAGAAAATTAGGGGTGAAAGAGGATCCCCCTGTCTAATTCCCCTAGTGGGTTTTTGTATTTGGTGGACCTCACCATTTATTAAGACTGAGTAGGTTACTGGGTTTTTGTATTTGGTGGACCTCACCATTTATTAAGACTGAGTAGGTTACTGAGGTAATACATATCATGAATTTTCTAATCCAATCATTATTAAGTCCCATTTTTAATAGAAGATATTGTAGGAAATCTCACTCTATATATTCATAAGCTTTTTCGATATCTGCTTTAACAGCTACCATATATTTTTTTTGTTTTTTTCCTTCTTTTAATATGGGTTATTAATTCATGTGCAATCATTGTATTTTCCTGAATCATTCTATTAGGAATGAATGCACTTTGATTTTCTCCAACAAGGGAGGACATGAAAGGTTGTAGTCTGTTAACCAAAATTCGTGCTATAATTTTATATATAAAATTAGAGCAACTAATTGGTCTGTAATGTTTAATATTAGTAGGTTTGTTGATTTTTGGAATTAAAGTAATAAGTGTTTGATTTAGATTAAACAGATCTCCCTTATTATTCCAAAAATTGTTTATGACTCTCATAAGATCAACTTTAATAATTTCCAAGTATGTTCAATAGAAAATTCCATTATAACCATCAGGACCTGGTGCCTTATTTGGTCCTAATTCCCAAGTTTCTTTTTTGACTTCTTCTTCATTAATACGCTTATTTAACATATCTGCAGATTTTTTATCTATTTTACTAGTAATGAGATTGATAGTGCTAGTATAATCTCTTTTTCCAGCAGTTGTGAAAATATTATTAAAATAATTGATTACTTTCATTTTTATTTTCAATCCATTCACCATTTTCATTAGTGATGTTAAGAATTTTATTTCTACTTCTTCTTTCTTTAGTACAAGCATGATAATATTTGGTGTTTTTCTTCCCTTTATTTAACCATATATTTCTTGATTTATCTTTCCAGAAAATTTCTTCTCTTTTCCAAGTTTCTTCAATTTACTTGGTTATAAGATTATATTCATCCCAATTAAAATTGGGGTTATTATTGTTAGAAATTATTTCTAATTTTTTAATAAGCTTTTCTATTTGGATTTTATTGTTTCCAAATTTCTTTCTATTCCATTCTCTTAATGCTAGACTGCATTTTAAGTTTATGATTAATAATTGCATTAGGGTTTCCCCTAAGAGAATTATAATCATTCCAGACTTTTGTACAAATGTTTAAACAATCAGTTTTTGTAGTCCAGAAACTTTCAAAGTAAAATCTTCTTTTATATTTATTATCAATTTTATCATGGTGTAGTACCAAGGGGCAATGATCTGACCCAATAGCTGGTATAACTGCCACCCAAGCATTAGGGAAGAGTTTATCCCATTCAGAGTTATGAAGAGCTCTGTCTAAATTAGCTTTAATAAGCTTTTTATTTGCTCTTTTATTAGTCCATGTAAATCTGCAACCATAAGAGGTTGTTTCCTCCAAATTGTGAAGGTTAATAAAATTATTAAAAATTATTGTGGATTTTTTATGACAAACATTACCCACTAATTTTTCTTTAAGGAATCTAATACAATTAAAATCACCTATAAGAGTCCAAGGATAATTTTGGGGTTTTAAATCATTTAAGAAATTTAAGGATATTTCTTTTTCAAAGCCATATGGGTTTAAATACACATAAGTGTAAAATATAGGGGTCATATTATACCCTTCAATTCTTGTATGAATATAATACGGTGAACATTTTATAATATTTATTTTTAGGTCTTTCTTCCCCAAAATCGCAAGCCCACCACTCGCCCCCGTCGGTTCCACCGTTTCTATTAAACTCATATCTAATTCAACAGCAATATCACAAAGCTTAGTATAAACATTCTTAGTTTCAGAAAAGAATATTACCTCCGGCCGATGCTTAGCGCAGAGATCACGGCCGGCCTGGACTGTCAAGGGATTGCCAATTCCTCGACAGTTCCAGGCGATGTGTATCATTGACTGCAATGGAGTTGATCAGGCTCAACTCCAGAAAGCTCTTCATCATCATAAACTTCATCACCCATCGACATACCATCATAATCCGAGGGTTCAAGGTTGTTCAAATTCTCTAAATCACCACCGTTGGCAATCGAAAGTTCTTCATCTCGAGGTACGTTGTTTTTGATTTTTTGGTATTGTTCAAATAGCTTCTTTCCTGATCTTGAAATTTCCTTGATTTTTTGTTTTTCTTTTTTATTTAATGCCTTCTCTTCCGATTTCTTTCCTTTATTCCTCGAATTACGACGCTTCTCCCAAATGGATTTCACCCTCATTTTTCGGAGTGGATTAATTGATCTTCAGCCCTAATTCTTTTAATGTTAGATTTTTCGACTTTCCAACTGTCTTGCCCAATTCGTTCTTTTATACGGTTTTCCATACGACTTTTAGCCTTGTCGCTCATGATTTTAATTTGAAATAAACCATTGTGATAATTGGAATCTTGTTGATTATTATGAAAATTAGTCGCTACAGTAGTTTCAGTACTAACTTGATCTTTTCCATACTCTTGCAGGTTTGTTTGTTTAGGGGAAGCACTGTGAGAATCAACTGGTTCAGAATTAGAATAGATTTTTTGTTGAGGATCGGTAAAGATAGTTGGGGAATTCTGAAACAGTGTCTTGGTTGGTGTAGGTGTAAAGGGTGTAGAGGGGAGGGAGTTAACATTGTTAGGATTATCAGTGTTTGATGGGGTAGTGTATTGGGTAGTAGAAATAGGGGGTTATAAGTTGCATTTGTTTTTGTAGGGGTATTTGATTTAGTGGAAGGTATTTTTGTTGTTTTTTTAGTATTGAAAGGTGTAACTGAAATTTGAGTAGGTTTTGGAGTTGTGTTGGTGGAAGATTTGGAAGTAGAGGCTGATTTCGAAAGAGTAGTTTTGGTTGGAATGGAGTTTTTGGGTGTTGGGGTAATTTGGGGTGCAGGGTTTTTTAGTATATCAGAATAGGTAGGAATTGTTGATACTAAAAAAGGGGGGTTGGTTTGGGGATGTGGTGAGGGTAGGTTAGTTGAAAAAGGTGGTGGGGTAAGGCTAGCAGTTGTTTTTTCTGAGATTTTGAGGTTTCACAAACTGATGTTGACATTTCCATAGGGATTACCAACTCATGGTTGAGATTCAATTGTGTTTGACTAGCAGGTAAACTAGTTGAACTTTCTGGTTTGTTTTCATTTTGTGTTTTAACCAGTGGTTCTTTTGATGTACCAGGTGCATTAAATGTAAAGATAACTTTGTCAGATAAGATGTCATTACCTCTAGCATTGTCAGCTGTTTAGTGAAGTGAGTTGGACAGGTTTGACTGATTCCTGACCTCGTACTGGCAGCTGGAAAAGGTGGCCCCCCTCTTCTTCTTCCAAAGATCCTGTTTTGAGGTCCATCAATGGTGTTTGAAGCTTGTCTAGTTGAAATTTTGACCCATCCACCGAGTCTTGGATTAACTTTAACAGGTATATTACACGCATTTTCCTCATGGTCAAAATGACCACAATCATAGCATACTTGTCCTAGGTTTTCAAACTTGATTTTGATCCATTTTGAAACATTAGTAGCTTCCCAAAAGTTGAACCGAGAGAAGATAGGTGTTTCAATATTCCAGTTCATTTGTATTCTTGTATAAGAGTGCTCACTGAGTCTTCTTTCAGCAGGTAGGTTAATTTCATGAATTTTGCCAAGTTGTTTGAACATTTCAGTAACACTTCTGAGGTTTAGCACTGGAGGAGGTAATCCATAAACTCTCAACCATATGGTAGTGTATGTGACTCTTCTTGAGGTAGGAGTGTACTCATTCAGGGCCAAATGTTTCCCTAAAAGAGTCCATGGCCTCTTGTTCCAGAGAAAGAGTTTATCTTCTTCATTGTCAAACTTCAATACACACTCATTATGTGCTATTTTTTCAGAAAGCAGTTTACCTTTCAAGCCCCATGTTTTCTGAATGAAATTTCGCATGAAACCAAAGTTAACAGCTTCCTTGTCAAGAATCTTAGCTATCAACTTTGGTTCCTCAGTTTCTTGATAATAATCAGTGGTTTCTTTTGAGATGGAGATTCCATCTTTAGCATTAGGATTGTTAAAAGCATAGATATTCATTTTTGCAAGTTTGAACAAATGCTAAGGATTGAAGAAAAATAAAAGGAAAGGAGGGATTTTTGAAGAAGCTACCGGAGATTTTGAAAGAAAGATGTTTTGAAAAGGGAAGTAACAAGATCCAGAAAAGATCAAGACAATCTAAAGCATCTTATGTAAAAAACTTGTGAAGATGAATGTAAAGTTATTTTAAAAGTTTTGAGTTTGAGTTTTTGTTGAGAGAAAAATGTAGAGAGAAAACATTTGATTCAAACTTTTACAGTCGAAGATAGGCAATTGTTAACACCAGGAGACACCAAGTTGTCATACATAAGAATAATACCACTAGATTAATTACACACACTGACAAAAGAAATTGTACATAAGAATAATACCATTAATTACACACACTGACAAAAGAAATTGTAACTAATTTATTAGTAGAGGATAGCTATAATTATATTTGTGTATCTTGTGAATTATATCTATAACTCTCTCTATATAAACTATACACAATGTATGAGAAATAACTAAGAAAATCAATACAAAATATTCCTTTTCTTCCATATCCTCATTAATAAGCCCCTCGCACCATGCATTCTCTCCTTGCCTGCCGAACAGGGCCGGACCTGGGCAGGGGCAAGAAGGGCGACCGCACAGGGCCCCGAGCTGATCGGGGGCCCGAAGATTTTATGTATATCTATATACAAATACTTACGATAACTACAAATAGTTGTTTAGATTTAGCAAATTAAGTACCTGGTTTGAATGGTAGAGGCGATCATCTCTTAACCCTTGCCTGCCTTTTCTTTTCTCACCTTGGCGGCTTGGCCACTTTTCTTTTGTTTAACTTTTAATATGAGAAATAGGACCATAATTCTAGTTAATTTTATATCATTTCTAAATTAAATTAATTTGGATACCTATTAAGATATTTAATTAACTAAAACATTATGATTAATTTAATAAATGATAAAGAAAAAATTAATAGTTATTGTTTATAAAGATTGAATATAAGATTTTGCTTCACATATTTTTTAATATTTTATATAGTTATTAAGAAAATAAAATTTTCAATTAAAATGTACTTATGAACCAAAAAAATTAATAAATTATAAATTATTACTAAAAAAATATTAAATTTGTTCTTTTTTACTTTAAAAATTATTTACGTATAAGTTACATTATAATGAAATCCATTTAAATCTGTCAGAATATGTAGTATCAGTACAAATTTGTATTTATATTTGAATATATTAAAATCAAATTTATATTTTCACTATTCATTGATATAAGTTTAAATATGTAAAGATCGATAGTTAGTCTAGTGGTTAGACCTACTTCGCAGAGACCAAAAGGTCATAAGATTGAATCTTATTGAAATCAAATTTATTACAAATTATATATTTTAATTTTAAATATTCAACAAATAGCTAAAAAAATTAACGTTACTTAGTTCGCTTATATCTAATTTCCATTAAGAAATTTATGTAGTAAAGAATTAAAAACGTCAATTTTATTGAAAAAATTGCACCGTAATTTTTTTTCCAGATTAAACATTTCGGGGTCTATTTAAAATTGAGGAATATACCTTTTTAGGCCTAAAATTCAAAAAAGTGAATTTTAAGGGCCTAGTTAGATCTTATGTTTTTTAAGGGCCTAACTAGATTTTTGGGCTGGTTAGGGTCACGTTTTAGGGGGTTCGCACCCGCTGTTTTTTGATTTTTTGGGGGATAGATCCCCCTATTTTATTTTTTAGGGGGCACACGCCCACCATTTTTTAAGTTAATTCCATTTTTTAGTTAAGTCCTTTAAGTCCATATTGTCCAAAATAACTGGGTAGTCCAAAACGGAGGGTATATACCCCCTAAAATATCAAGTTTTTCCCTATTCACCCCTCCAATAGCAAAACAGGGGGTTTTTACCCCCTAAAATAACATGTGTATCCCCCTAAATAACAATTTGCCCCCTAAAATAACACACTTTTCCTTAATTACCCCCTAAAATAACACTTTGCCCCCTAGAATATCACACGCCTGCAAAAAAAAAAAATTAAAAAAAAAACAAACTTATGAAACTCGCTGGTGGGTGTTGGATTAGCTCAGATGGGGTGTTGTGGGTTTGGTGGGGTGTTGCTGGTGGGAAGCTCGCTGGTGGGGTTGGGGTGGTGGTGTTGAGGGTTGGAATGGCTGAGATGAGGGGTGGTGACTGGTTTGGTGGGTAAGAGGATTTGGTGGTGGATCCAGAGGGGGGGCGAGGGTAACATATCATGCTGGTGGTCGAGAACGGTGATGCTGGTGTTGGTCGAGAACGGTGATGCTGGTGGTCTTCGAGGACGATGGTGGTGGTCCTAGGTGCTCTTGCTGTGCGCGCGGTGGTGGTCTTCGAGCAGCAGCAGCGCCGGCGTGGTGGTGGTGTTGCTGGCTTGGTGGTGCTCTTGCTGTGATGACGAAGCAGATCTGGGGAACAGATCGTGGTGGTGGTGTTGCTGGCGTGGTGGTGGTCTTCGAGCAGCAGCAGCGCCTCGTCGTGGTGGCTTCGTCACGCCGCCAGCAGGGTGGCTCGGAGAAGCTTCGTCACGCCGGCATCAGGGTGGTGGTGGTGGGCCTGCGCGGGAGAGAGATAAATGGGGAGGGGGGTGGGTTTTTATTAGGTTGTTTTAGTTGGATTCCAACTAGATTGGTTGGCTTCTAATTTAGGCCCTTCTTTATAAAACAAACGTTGTGTTGAGCCTTTATAACTCTTTTACCCATTTAAAATTTCGGGGCCTCAAAATCTACAGGACCGGCTCTGCTGCCGAAGAGAAAGTCCAATCCAGTAGCGCCTTCATTTGTCTTCTGTATAAAATCCCCTCCCCAGCATCACTAACTCTTCCGCCACATTCGTCGTCACATGGTGTCTCCGGCGATCGGACGCACCAGTACCGGTCCCATATCCCCGTAGTTCCGAGCACCCTACCCCCTCCTGCTCCAATATCAAGAGACCCAACGCTCCTCTCTTCTAAGCCATCAGCCCAGATCATAAAACCCATCAAATCCCCTTCTGTGTAAATAATCAATTGCGTCCCCTTGTTCGCAGCGAGTTAATAGCTTTCCTGCTTTACTAAGCCATCGCAGATCACGAAGGCTTTCCCTTCTTACATCCTTGCTACTATAATATCTGAAATCACTTGTTAATCCACCATCGGTACTTAACCCCATGCTCTTCTCACCTTTAATTCAATTAAAAACTTCATTATAGGGGATAGTTTACTTGCTTCTGATGAGAAATTGAAAAAAATTGTAAACCCTAATTCCTTAGAAAGGTTTCTTCGAGAGTGTTTTTCGTCTCCTGTGTAAACTTTACAAAGTATCTTTGATTATTTTAGAGTATTAGTATTTAATTAAATATAGTAAGTACTAGTTAAATAGACGTATTTTCTTGCAGGTAAGAATGATGATGGGCTCGCCTAATGACGTCATCATTGAGATATGGAACTGTTTGCCTAATGACATGATAATTGAGATCTTGAGCTGGTTACCTGTAAAATCTGTACTAAGATTTAAATGTGTGTGCAAGTCATGGCAAATCTTAACTCAGGACATGAGTTTCATTGAGAAGCATAAGAGTCGAAGTAAATGCCAATTTATTTATAAAGAAAAAGGGAATGAGGGAAGATTTCAATTTATAAATCAAAGTAATGGTTTGGTTCTGGAGAAAGAGAATGGTGAGTATCGTATAAGAAATCCAGCAACTAAACAAGTGCTTAAAGTGTTGGACGATCCAGAAGAACGAGGAAAATGGAGATACATGAAAATGGGTTATAATTCATCAACTAATAATTATTACTTGATTTGTTTTCACCACAAGAATGGAAAAACTGCATATGGTATTAAAATATTCATTGTTGGAACTGATCTTGCTTGGAGATCTCTTAATATTTCTCTTCCTCGTGAAAACACTATAGGACAGATACTTTTCAAGGAGGTAATTTACATTATAAGATTCTGTAAAGCTGAAGTGAAGAAATCAAAGATAATTACATTAAATTTGGAAAACGAGAGTTTCATGATTATCAAGTTTCCTCGGGGATTTCAAACAATTGAAGGTAAATTTCAGAGATTTTTTTGGGATGAGAAGGTTTCGATTGGGTTTATAATTGAAAAGGAGCTTCATGTATGGGTATTGGAGGATTATAAGAAACAAATATGGTCCGCCAAAAAAATTATCTCTCTTGATTTTCTGATTAATAACTCAAGTATTACTAGCAAGAACCTGTTTGTGTATAGTGCATCAAAAGGTGAATTGGAGGTTATTATCGCTAATAATGTGTTGAAATATGATATTGAGTCCAAGATATATACATGGATTGCAAAGGCATCTCAAGGTAAAGAGTTTTGTTACCGATTAACTCCTTGTTTAGTATCTTTACGAGGAATGCATTCAGAACCGATTGATCCAATGCATTCAGAACCGATAAATTCATTGCATCCGGAAGAGATAAATCCAAGAATACGTGTACCAAATATCGTGGTCGATTTTGTACGTTTCTTTATTGTGATACTGTTTTTGTTTTTCTTATTTTTCGCCTATTTTTCTTTGATTACATTTTTTAGTCAAATCAACCGTATAGAGTAAAAGGTCCAGGTTTTTATTCACATTTACTTCTTTTTTTTCAAACCTAACTTACATAAATATAGGTGGTAATGGTATTATACGATTGATTTTTTCTTTTTTGGACAACTAATGTTATTGATTATTATCTTTTTTTTTTCCCATACATGAGAGGTTTAAAAGCTGTTAAGAAAAGAAATCACAGAAATCACATGAAAGAACAAGGTTCTTATTAAGGCTCAAGAACAACTCTAGCAGTTGTTCTTTCACACCTATCTTTCGTAATAAAACTCCACAAATAATCCGGTGGTTCATCAAAATCAATCGGGGGTGTCCTCATAATAGCACCTACCTTAGCTAACTTATCAGCACAAGAGTTTGCTTCGCGATAAATATGCGTTAAGACAAATTTTGGATAGTTGCGCAATATTGTCCAACAATCTCTTGCAATTGAAACGACGTGACTTCTCGAGTTCCCACCGCCCTTCACTAGCGCGTGGAACTCCTTCGAGTCCAAGTAACCTGTTGATAAACTCCCACCTCCCTTCACTAGCGAGTGGAGTTCCTCCAAGTCCGTTTCAATGCACAAGTCACTTAGGCCTCTTTTGATTGCCCATTTTAACCCATAGTGCAATGCTAACATTTCCGATACAAAGGGTGAGTCATACAAGCACGGGCCCGTAAACCCAGCAATACACGTACCATTGGGGTCACGTAGCACCCCTCCAAAACCCGCTGTTCCTTTTATTTCAATAAAACACCCATCAATGTGTAACTTCACGCCCTCGCTAGGCTTCACCCAATTAACCATGACACAAGATGATAGTTTAATAATACCACCGTCGAGTCTTTTTCCCCAAGCAAGAACAAATGATTTAGCTAAAGAGAAGACTTCCCTTCTAATCTCACATTCATGTGGCAAAGTTGACTCCTCTGTATGCCAAGCTTGATTACGTTTATTCCATATTACCGAAATAGCCGCCGCGAATAAGAATGGCCATTCAATTCCAGCAATTATTGCTTCCAAACGGAGATGGCCTTCGAGCCATCGTTTGATGTTTATAGTGCCACGCATGGAATCAGTCACAGCTGCAGGATGAGTAGCAGCTCGTGAAACCCGCGCAGAAAATGCAGTTGCAGCCTCAGGTCCTCGGCAGTTTGCTGCAGCAGGTCCTTGATCATCCGCGCCATGAGTTCTTCGAGCCACAGCAGGTCCCTGACCTCCACCTCCAGCAGCTGCTCGCCTATCACTGTTCCGCCACCATGCAGGTTCCAAGACAGCTCTCCCCAGCCGCCAATCATCATTAAGCTGCAGAATCTCGTCCCTATCCCGTCCATTGATCCAAATCCTTTCCTGTCTAGAATCTTCAGCCCTTATTCCAGCCTCCCCTCCATTGCTAGCTGCTATAAAAACTCCAGGGGCGAGTCTTTAATTTAATATTCATCCTTAGTATCAAGTTATTCATCCAAGAAGCAAGCTGACCTATAGAGGAAGACAAGAAACAAGAAGTTGGAGAGTGACAAAATCCTCTTCTACATCTCACCTTCTCTATATTTAGGGTAATTAGCTATAGATTTGTGGCTTCACCATATTTCAAAGCTTTTATTTCTGTAAGTTTTACTTATAATTGTTGGGTTATTATTTTGTCTACATTCATTAATACTATTTGCTATTTTAATTGATTTGAGCTTGGCGTATATTGTTATTATGTGTTTTGACTTATTGTTACAACCTTAGATTTGGCCAATCTTAAGTTTATTCTTAGTTATTGACAACACCACATAATCGTCTAGTTTGATCCCTTGCCTAACTAGATAGCCATAAAGGTTTGATTTAATTACCAATCATTACTCAGGAATCCTTGGTAGTGGAGAGGTTGCTCCTAAGCCTAATAGAGGCTAGGTAGAATTTAGAATCCTGGTTAATATATAATGCTTAATCTGTGACAGGTTAGAATAACAACTTAGTAAAATAGACTCATATTAGTGACCCTAATCTATTAGACTTACATTCATATTTATTTATCTGTATTCTTATTTCTTATTACTCATCAGATAGTTATTCCTTTTATTATATTTTATTCTAAATATCTAAATTCATCTACGCTTGTTAAATATAAATCGATCTAACAGATTAAATCTCTGCGAACGAACTTGATTTATCATTAAAACTTGCAAACGATCTGTGATACTTGCAGTGAGTTCCGTGGTTGTTAAGGGCGTGTGCTCGTTATTATTATATTTATTTATCTATTTATTTATCACACCTTTTCCCCCACCATTTGCATTAAGAAAACGAACCCCACTTCCTCTAGTTCTTTTAAGTGCATGTAAATGTCGAGATTCATGCAAGTACGGCTGTAAAAATTATAACTATAAATGAACAAGAAAGTGTTGCGAGATTTATTAATTAATTACCTTTCTAGACTTGAGAAGTTTATTTTCAGATTCAGCTTTTGCACAAGACTGTCTACGTCTCAAAATACCATGATATTGTTTCGCATTTACGAAAACAGGCTCCTCAACTGCATCTGATGGTAAAGGCACACCAGCTTGTTGTATACCCATTAATTGTAGGTGTGACTGAGAAATTGATACCTATATATAAGAAAATGCTCGTTTTCTTATTGAAAGAAGGAGATACCATTGATTGTGCAGGATAAAGCTGAGCAGGGTAAGGCTGTGCTTCATAGGGAGCAAAGATGCTTCTATAGTAAGGATCTGGGTATGGATAAAGAGTTGGCGCCTTCAAAATATTGTAAACTTATTCAAGGCTAAATAAATTTTGCCTTATTTTTCAAGAATTTCAAGATCGTAAGTCTAATAATTGTTCTTCCATAATTGATTAACTTATATAATGTTGTAATTAGAGGACTTCTCTAGTTTCCAATCAGTGTTGATCCATCTATCCTCCAATATGTTAATACTCTCCCTATTCCTAAATTTGGCAAATCCCATGTTTTTAAATGAAGTCATTACCTTTCATAATATTAGCCCAACTCCACATTCTATTCTAACGTAATTTAGCATCTATAATTTTTTTATTATGAAAATAGATACCTTTTAGTACTCTACATGCTAAAGTTGTTGGATTAGACATGATCCTCTAAACTTGGGTTGCGAGGAGTGTTGTATTCATTCTCTTAAAATCATTGAAACCAATACCTCCCATTAATTTTCCAATAGCTAGCTTCTCCTATGCCATTTAATGAATCCTGATTCGTTCTCCTAAGTTTCACAAAAAAATTGAGATTGTGGAGATTAGTTTATTAAATAATGAAATAAGATAAGAGAATATATACACTTATATTTGGGGATGACTTGAAAAATTGCTTTGATGAAGACTTCTTTAACCCTTCCCCCTTCTGAAAAAGTTTTGCGTTCCATCTATCTGTTTTTTTTTTTAAAATAATTTTTTTGCTATCTATTCTAGAGGTTCAACTTTAGATCTCTTGTGGCACAACAATATTTCCAGATAATTACCTAAATCATTAGTTTATTTGATGTCGATTTCATTTACGATTGAGTCTCTTTTGTCTAAAGGAGTTTCTTTACTGAAAATAATTGCTGACAAGTGCCTTACAATATCTCATTATATCTCGTCCTGGCATTATTTTTCTAATAATTAAATATGTCAAGCTATGCATCATCCCACTAACTCGGATTATGAGTCATTGTAAGAAGTTTCTAAGACACATCAAAGGTACACTCGATTATGGTATTTTTTCTCTATATGCTTAAGGCTTATTCTGACTTTGATTGGGTGAGTTGCTCCATTGATCGTCGCTCTACCACGGGTTATTGTATATTTTTTTGGATCTAATCTTGTTTCTCGGGGTTCCAAGAAGTAATCCATTGTCTCACGATCTTCAACTGAAGTTGAATACCATGCTATGACTTATGTTTCTTCAGAAACTAATTGGTTTACATTCTTACTCAAATGTTTGCACATTGATATTCTTATTCCTTCTTTTGCTTGTGAAAATTTCTCTGCACTTGCATTGACATCAAATCCGGTGTTTCATACTCGTGCACGCCATATAGATGTTGATTTTCACTTTATTCATGAACAAGAACTCTTGCTTTTTCTTCACGTGTCGTTCCATATGCAAGTCGCAGATATTTTCAACAAAGGGCTTGCTATTGCATTGTTTTCTTAACTTGTGTCTAATCTTTCCTTGTTAAACATGTTTAACTTGAGAGGGATGATAACCATATAATCACACATCATTCATGTTCATCTCACATGAGAATAATACCACTAGATTAGTTACACAAAGTGACAAAAGAAATTGTAACTAATTAATTAGTTAAGATAGCTATAAGCATATGTGTGTATTATTTCTATAACTCTCTATAAATAAACTATGAGAAATAACTAAGAAAATCAATACAAAATATTCCTTTTCTTCCATATCTCATCCTCACACTGTCACACACCATGCTCCTTCCCCTTGCCTGCCGAAGAGAAACTCCTATCCAGTAGTGCCTTCATTTGTCTTCTGTATAAAATCCCCTCCCTGAAACCAGCATCACTAACTCCTCCGCCACAATCATCGTCGCATGGTGTCTCCGTCGATCGGACGCACCAGTACCGGTCCCATATCACCGTAGTTCCGAGCACCCTACCCCCTCCTGCTCCAATATCAAGAGACCCAAAGCTCCCTCTTTTCCAAGCCATCAGCCCAGATCATAAAACCCATCAAATCCCCTTCGTAACGAGTTAATAGCTTTCCTGATTTACTAGG
This sequence comes from Nemophila menziesii, assembly GCA_029959085.1. Lineage (NCBI taxonomy): Eukaryota > Viridiplantae > Streptophyta > Magnoliopsida > Boraginales > Hydrophyllaceae > Nemophila > Nemophila menziesii. Next base: position 29,439,595 of record JARWIR010000004.1, read on the forward strand.
GCATCCCAGATCACGAAGGCTTTCCCTTCCCCGTTCAAAATTTCCACCAAAGACCATTTACCGTCTGGAATTCTTACATCCTTGCTACTATAATATATATAGGTATGAGTTTGCTGAAATCACTTGTTAATCCACCATCGGTAGTTAACCCCATGCTCTTCTCACCTTTAATTCAATGAAAAACTTGATTATAGGGGATAATTGACTTGTTTCTGATGAGAAATTTAAAAAACTTGTAAACCCTAGTTCCTTAGAAAGATTTCTTCGAGAGTGTTTTTTCGTCTCCTGTGTAAACTTTACAAATTATCTTTGGTTAATGTTTTTAACTAAGCATTTAACACACGGGAGAAAATCCAAGCATTATTGGTTTGTTTTGTTTTCTGAGTAATCATAGCTTAGAGTTTTATTACCCTTTTTATATTTATCTGATTGTGATAAAATATCTGAGTTGTGTATGTTGATTATTTTAGAGTATTAGTTTTTAAATAAATACAGTAATTACTAGTTAAAGTAGATGTGTTTTCTTTCAGGTAAGATAAGAATGATGATGGGCTCGCCTAATGACGTCATCATTGAGATATGGAACTGTTTGCCTAATGACGTGATCATTGAGATCTTGAGCTGGTTACCTGTAAAATCTCTACTAAGATTTAAATGTGTGTGCAAGTCTTGGCAAATCTTAACTCAGCAACATAGTTTCATTCAAAAGCATAAGAGTCGAAGTAAATGCCAATTTATTTATAAAGAAAAAGGTACATTAAATGGGAATGAGGGAAGATTTCGATTTATAAATCGAAGTAATGGCTTAATTTTGGAGAAAAGTGATGGGAATGGTGGAGAGTATCGTATAAGAAATCCAGCAACTAAACAAGTGCTTAAAGTGTTGGACGATCCAGAAGAAAGAGGGAGATGGAGATACATGAAAATGGGTTATAATTCATCAACTAATAATTATTACTTGATTTGTTTTCACCATAAGAATGGAAAAGCTGAATATGGAATTAAAATATTAATTGTTGGAATTGATCTTGCTTGGAGATCTCTTGATATATCTCTCCCTCGTGAAAACAATTTAGGACAGATACTTTTCAAGGGGGTAATTTACATTATAAGATTTTGTAAAGCTGAAGTGGAGAATTCAAAGATAATTACACTAAATTTGAAAAACAAGAGTTTCATGAGTATTAAGTTCCCTCCGGGATTTCAAACAACTCAAGGTAAATTTCAGAGATTTTTTTGGGATGAAAAGCTTTCGATTGGGTTTATAATTGAAAAAGAGCTTCATGTATGGGTATTGGAGGATTATAAGAAACAAATATGGTCAGCCAAAAAAATTATCTCTCTTGATTTTCTGATTAATAATTCAAATATTACTAGCAAGGACCTTTATGTGTATAGAGCATCAAAAGGTGAATTGGAGGTTATTATCGCTAATAATGTGTTGAAATATGATATTGACTCCAAGAAAGTTACATGGATTGCCAAGGCATCTCAAGGTGAAGAGTTTTGTTACCGATTAACTCCTTGTTTAGTATCTTTACGAGGAATGCATTCAGAACCGATTAATCCATTGCATTTAGAATCGGTAAATTCAATGCATCAGGAAGAGATAAATCCAAGAGTACGTGTACCATGTGTACCATATATCGTGGTCGAATGTGTACGTGTCTTCATCATACTGTTTTTGTTTTGCTTATTTTTCGCCTATATAATTTATTAAATGGGTCGTAAAAATATGAGGAAAATATAAATTGAAGCCAACTTTTGGCTACAATTATAATTTGAATCCTAGTTATAAAAACTTAATTTTTAAGGCCTCTTTCAAATTTTCTGGTTAGAGTTTTGATTTTTTTATCCTTGTTCTTTATGGGTATGGACCCATAACGAAGTTTTTTCATTACTTTGTTTTTATTGTTCAGAAGGTATGTTTTTGTTTGTTTTTTACTTACTTAAACTTTTGTCCATCTGGGTACGGACCCATCTCGAACATTAACTACATGGGTTCGTACCCATATCAGAGTATTACCACACAAACCGCATGACAAAAAACAGTAGGGTTGTACCCATTATAAACAAAAGTACATGGGGCTAGGTCCATTACATGACACATAAATATGAACAAAACACCATTTACCAAATTTAAACTTAAATGACACATATTGGGGCTAGACCCAGATTCACAAAACAAATAAAAGAGGCCCAAAGAAAGGCCCAAACTAATGAACAAACAAGCCTGCTATGATGGGCTGGCCCCAACATGCAATAAACACACAATGGGCTTGGCCCTTTTATGTATAAAAAAGGAGAAAAATGCGATACAGTGCAGCGAGACGGCGATGGTGAAGCAGCAAGATGGCAGATCTTGATAAAGATCCATACCCACAAAAAATACAAAAAAAGTGTGTATATACCCACTAAAAAATACAAAACAATGGGTATATATCTCCTGAAAATTCAAAAAAGGAGGTACGTTAATGGAGGTCTGAGTAAACAGATCTGAGATCAATGAAGGGGGTGGCGCTCATGGTGGTGGAAAAAAAGAAGGCGGGACATGATTCGGCTGTGATTTGTGCTGAAGAAGGTGGACAATAGCCAAATTTGAAGAAATCCGGCGTGATAATAAATTTAGGGTTTAGGGTTTATTGTGTATTTTAGATAAATTAGATTTACGTTGGATTTAGATAAAATAGATTTATTTTTTAAATTAATTTAAATAAATTATTTTACTATTATATTTAATTAATTATATAAAGTTAGGGATTATGGTGTATCTTAGAGAAAATAGAATATTAATGATAATTTTGTTTAGAGAAAAAGATAAAAGAATTTATGTTATATTTAGTTAAAGTAGATTGATTTTTGGTAAATTAATTTAAGTTTTTTGATTTATTTTTTAAAATTACTATGTATAAATTATTAATATATATTATATATATACATAGTTTATTTTGATTTTAACTAAATTAAACATTTAAAGATGACGAGAGCACAAGATGAAGGTAGTATTTCGGAAAAACATTACGATGATGACATATATGACTTAAAGATAGTTATAGGAGTGAGTGTAATTGAAAGGTAATTTAAGTTAGTATAAAATCAATTGTATTTATTTAATTATTATTTACACTCGATTAATTGTGGTATTCATATATTAGGAAAAAACTGTTGGCATATAGCCTCCCTTAATAGGTTGTTTTAATGTGACAAATCCTCTTGTGTTTAGTATGCTAATTACTCTTGTTATACATATTCTATCTTGCACTCTAATTCATCAAAAAGCACATCTTTATCATTTAGATCAAAGCTTTATTGTTATATCTTATGAAACTAATTCTCATACAAATACTTTTAACCTTATCTTTGTGTACATTGAGAATTAGCTTTAGTGATCAACTACAAAGTTTCTTAGAATGATGTTTCCAACAATTCTCGTGAAGAAGGTTTTCTGATCCGAGCATCGTAGTGAAAGATATACTCATTAAAAGGTGTTTTAGACCTTTGGTGCGGTACACCGCACTATGGGCACGGTACACCGCAGATGTGCGGACCAGGGGGCTAGCCCGTCAGAGAGCAAGTGAATTTAGCAAGCTTGGCGCGGTGCACCTCACCAACCCCGCGGTGCACCTCACCAACCTCGCGGTGCACCTCACCAACCCCGCGGTGCACCGCAGATTAGGGTTTCCTGCATCAAAATGAAGACAAAAGGAATAGATCCGTTGGGGATATTAATATATCCGTTGGAGACAAGTCTTATGACCGTTGGGAGCATTTTGCAGCTATAAATTGAAGGTCTTTCAAGGCTACAACTACACCTTCAACCCATATACACTTGTGGGCTTAATTGTTATCATCCAAGAAGGTGTCAAGAGCTATAATTGTCATATCCACTCAATTAAGGAGTTAATCCAAGGAGCTTCAAAGTTATTATCAACTCAAGAGAAGTTTTAAGCTTATAGTCATATCATCTCTTTAGGAGTTCATTAGCAAAGTTGTTTCACCCTTGTATTTATCCTCTTAATTCTAGTTCTTGTAATAGATAGGTTAAGAGAGAATTAGAGTATCGGGAGTATACTCGGTGTCCTTGTGTTGTGATTACACAAGAGTTTCCTTCGTGGTTTCGAAGAGGTTGTCCTTCGTGTTATCGAAGAGGTTGTAAGGGTTATTGTGTTCTCGACCCGGTTAAGAGAGACACGGGAGCTTAGTGAAAAGCTTGAAATCCTAAGGAGGCTTCCTTAGGTAGTGGATGTAGGGAAACCGAACCACTATAAATCGTGTGTATCTTTCTATCCCTACGCTATTTACTTTCCGCACTCTATATGCTTGATAAAATGCTTATATGAATAGTTTGATAATATTGTCTTTTAGGATTATCTAGTTCATGATTATTTAGTTTGATTATATGCTTACTAGTATGAATATCGTGATTATGTTTATCTAGCTAATCAAACTTTGGTCTTCTAAGTTAGTAGGAGAATAGATAATCGATTTACTTGTTTAACTTATATATCGAACCTCTAACTTATCCTTTGCATGATCCCATAAGTGTTTGATATATTAGTTGACTTAGAAGTTTTCTCTTAAACTTATTATTATCCAAAAGATTTTTTAATTAGTCATTAATCTTATTAGTAATCCTATTCACCCCCCCTCTAGGACTTTCAAAAACTTATGAGTACACCCTTAAGTACCAGGAAAAAGCGTCACGCAAGTTGAATGACCTCTGAGTGCACCATTTTGTCACGACCGCGGGTATTAGATGTGTTGAGTCATATGCCACAATAATTCTAGATTATGCACTGTTGAAGGCATTAGGTGAACGGTGACAGCACGACAAATACGCATAGTGGAAAGATGACGTTAACATTTCAAGATGTTGCAATGATATTAGGTTTTCCTTTTGATGGTGAGGTCGTCATCAACATCGATATCATTGATAATGACATTCATGGTATGTGTGACCAATTACTAGGTAGATTTTTAGAGGTCTCCAGAGAGAGAAAATAATATCAATAACCCTTCCTCATCGCTTAACGACTCTTTCTCATCGGGATTATTGATTATATCTAGAGTGGTGGTTTCCACATGAAATAATACTTCATGGGATGTTGAAGTGGCTGCTATGTTAGGCGACCTTCTACTAGACCCCTTGTGTAGGAACAAATTCTGCTCATTTTGGAAAATTTGCGTACACCTCGATACATCCACTTTGTATATCCCGTTGCCAAGTAAGCATGAACTAAATAATCCCCGATTCATTTATCGGTAACAAATCGTACATTGTAGGGTCATTGTTTAGTAACATATTCTACCGGATCTCAACATCAAAATCTTAAAAAATTATACCGTAATCTTGACATATTGTTTGTTAAGATTGATTATTGTTGCATGTTCTTCAACTGAAAAAAACAATTGATTTCCTCCAATATAACCAACCACACCGTGCATTTTTTTTGTTACATGGGTGATTCAGGATTGCTTGCGCGCACCACAACTAATTCCACAAGGATTATTTACATGTCTCTCATGTATATTCTTAGGTAAATACACCATGCATTTCTTAATCTTACAAAGAAGAGGTTTAAGTGTTTGGAGAAGTCTTGTCCAATAAAAAGTGTTTGGAGAAGTTTATTGAGTTTTTTAATTTAATATTGAATTAAATTTTATTGTAATTTCTCTAGAAAATTACATTTTTTAGTTTGACAAATTTCCAGAGACTAAATCTTGAAAAGATTTTTTTGATGAGTTTATTTAAGGATACTTTTGATATCAATTTGCTTCTGGATTGACCAGGATTGAAAATATTGTATCTATTGTTTTTTGAACAACTTTGTCTTTAGCAAATTCTAGACAATCTATGAGAATTCTTCTGAAAACCTTTCTACTTTTCAAGATGAAAAGCTTAGCTCTCAATATCGGTCCCCATGATTCAATTCCCGAAAACGATATAAACAAGGAACTGCTAATCTAGGAATTTTTGCATGACCGTTTAACCAGTTGGTGAGTGAAGAGTTGAATCTTAATAGTTTAGTAACCGTTTGTAAGTTTTTTTTGTTAAAAGCACTTAAAAGTGTTTCTAGATTTTTAGTGTCGATTCAATTTTTTTTTGAAAACATTTAAAAATGTTTAAATCCTGAAAAACACTTTTTAGAGAATTATCAAATATGCGTTTCTTAAAAAAGCAACTAAATTGATTTTTAATTTTTTTATAAACATTTCTATTTAATTTCAAAAGTGTTTTTTATATTAAAATAACTACTTACAAACGGGACCTGGTGTTTTAAACTATATTTATAGGTGAACACTAAAATAATTTTAGATGTCAAAATAATTTTAATATTTTGTTAAAATATTTTAATTTTATTCTAAAATTATATTTTTTAATTAAAATAAGTACTTCTAAACATGTCTTTTGAATTTTAAACACATATGTACAATTTCTCACAAAGTTATTAATTTTTAGAAAATTTAAAAAGAAAATCTATAAAATTTAATTATTTTGTCAATAATAATGTGTAAGTAGCTTACATCCGCTTACATCCACAATGTCTGTTTTACTTATTTTTTTATGAATAACATAATTTTTACAGTTTCTGGAAAACATTGTCGCAGTGTTGGTAGTGGAGATTATTGGCTATTAAATTTGAAATGGTTAATTTGAAATGATTTTACAACTTTAAAAATTAGTATAATTCTTGTCGAAAATATTAATAAGAAATAAAATTCGTAATATAATAAAGGGGAAATATGTAATTTGCTAAAGGGATTTTTAATAAGTACATCACATATCAGAATTCTAATAGGATTGTAGTTCGATGATAATCTCAATTCCACTAAAAGATAGAGTCAAAGTCCTATATATTAGTAGTGTTTGAGAGATATAACAGATTCCTGATTATTATCTCACGCGTAAAACCGTAGCCTCTATTCTCTAACCCTCTGATTATCTTGGTAAGAAGCTTTTGCTACAAACTACTGGGACTAGCTCAGTGGCCAGGACCCTGTATCTCAACTAGGAGGTACAGGGTTTGAATCCCTTCAGCCGTGTTATTTCTTGAGCCCTTAAAGGAGGTAAGCAAGGGGTGCATGGTTCAAGTCTCCTCCCTGAACATGGGTAACCTAGTTCTGATTAAGCTTTTGCTACATGTTTCTTTTACATCATTATTAACAAGCATTTAACACACTCGATAATATCCAAACATTATTGGTTTATTTTCTTTTCTGAGTACTGATTACTAACTTATAAACTATGAAACTACTATGAATTAATACATTGTGTCTTAATCACAGTTATTTTCTTTTCTGAGTACTGATTACTAACTTATAAACTATGAAACTACTATGAATTAATACATTGTGTCTTAATCACAACTTATAAATTTATTATCCTTTTTATATTTATCTGATTGTGAGTATAAAGTATTTCATCGTATAATAGAATATCGGAGGTAAGCAAGGGGTGCATGGTTCAAGTCTCCTCCCTGAACATGGGTAACCTAGTTCTGATTAAGCTTTTGCTACATGTTTCTTTTACATCATTATTAACAAGCATTTAACACACTCGATAATATCCAAACATTATTGGTTTATTTTCTTTTCTGAGTACTGATTACTAACTTATAAACTATGAAACTACTATGAATTAATACATTGTGTCTTAATCACAGCTTATAAATTTATTATCCTTTTTATATTTATCTGATTGTGAGTATAAAGTATTTCATCGTATAATAGAATATCGGAGGTGTGCATGTTGATAATTTTAGATTATTAGTTTTTAACTACATATAATAATTAAATAAAGGAAAAGGCCAGTAGTTTGCCTCTGGATTGTCTCTTTTGATAAATAGTAAACTCACCAAAAAATTCTATACAAGATTCTCATTTGATAATTACATATAGTAATTTGCCTCAGGATTGTCTCCTTTGATAATTGTCTTGATTGTGAGTAATTTCTAGAGTTTCTTTTTTGGAAGACTAATTAACGTCCTTATTAGACTATAGCCTTGTATCGACATTCAATTCAACAAACCCTAGCGCCCCCCTCTCCCTCCCTCCTCTGAAACTCTTCCCAATTTTCAGCCTGGCCGCCGTCACTGGTGGTTTACCGCTGGTGATGGTGGCCCCCCCTTTACTGTCCTTTTACTTTCCTTTTCCTTTTTCCCTTCAGCGTTCTGTAACCCCTTCCATTTCATTCCTTTGAAACTGGTGTTTTTAAGAGGCGCATTTGGTCTGGATCTCGCGGCTCCTCCTGTTTTGGATCATATTATTTAATGAGGAACTGTTTCGCTCCTTTTCTGTGTTGCCCACTCCATCTTCTAGGCGCTGGTGATGGCCGTCTTGATCTGCATTTCCCGGTCTGCTGCGTGGGCTCGGTGAGACAGGCTTCAAGGGCCCAAGTCGATTCCTCACCAATACTCGTACATTTAGATGGTCCAGCCCATTCGAAGGCCCAATTATATGATTCTGAGGTGCCGAGAGATTATGCCTCTACGCTATTTGGTATGGTTTCTTTTGGCCTTTCTTCATATTACAGGGCTGGATTATTTGTGTTTCTGGCTTTACCATTTGCGAGTCTCTGCTCCAGTGGATTGGGTGCACTATTCTGGAGTGTGGGATTTAAAGTAGCGTTGGCCTGTTTCTCTTTGTGGGACGTCTGGGTTTTCATATTTTATTCGCTAGTTGTCAAGGTTTTGTTCGGTTCGGGTTACTGTTTCGTTTGCTTGGTTAGTGCTTGTTTTTACCTTGGTTTTTCTGGCCTAATTTTCTGCTCCCTTTCGCTATTAGTTGGTGGTGGTTCACTTTGGGTTACTTATGATTGTGCAATTAGTTTCGATTTTTGGAGTTCCGGGTGTTTGCCGTTCACTCGGCATTTTCTCATTTCGATTCCTTTTTATGCGATTATTTTGACTTGCATTAGTGTTGGGTTGTGGAAGAGGTGGCTTTTTTGTGTTCTTGTGTTTTGGTTCTTTTTCTCCATTTCTTGCAGTTTCCATACAATCGCGGGTGGTGATTCATTTGTGGCCGTGGTCAATCATTCCCTTGAATCCGACACTAGAAATTTCGGGTGTTTGCCGTTCAGTCGGGGCTTCGGGTGTTTGGTTCATCCTTGTTTGGTTAGCTTGGCTTGCGATTATATGGTTTGGATGGAGAAGTGGTGTTTGTGCTTTCGTTCAACCTCTTCTGTCTCGGTTTGCTACGTTATTATCACTTGGGCTAGTGATACTTCTTTAGATTCGAGGGCTATCAGGAATTTCCTTTTCGTTTATGCAACTGTTGTCTTAGCTTTTACCTTGGGTATGAGAGTCTGCTTCGAGTTGGTAACTATGGGAGTTCTTTATATGGTAGTCGATTTACTCTCTCTCGTTTCGAGACTTGAGTTTATCTTTCTTATGGATCTTATTTCTTTGACCTTTCATGGTCTAAGCCCGCTACTTAGGTGGCATCTTTGTTTCGTTATCACTTTGAGAAGGAGATGCATTTCGAGAGTTACATATGCCTCTAGTTGTTTTAGTATTTTGTTTGTTTTGTTTTGTATTTATTTCTTTGGGTTTGGTTGGTCAAACCCGAATATTTTGTAACCTCTTTATCTAATATAAGCTGTTGGAACAAAAAAAAAAAAAAAAAAAAGACTATAGCCTTGTTAAATTAGATGTATTTTATTTCAGGTAAGAATGATGATGAGATCTCCTAATGACGTGATTATTGAAATCTGGAACTGTTTGCCTGATGACATGATTGTTGAGATCTTGAGTTGGTTGCCTATAAAATCTGTACTAAGATTTAAATGTGTGTGCAAGTCATGGCAAATCTTAACTAAGGACATGAGTTTCATTGAGAAGCATAAGAGCCGAAGTAAATGCCAATTTATTTATAAAGAAAAAGGGAACGAGGGAAGATTTCTCTTTAAAAATCAAAGTAATGGCTTAGTTCTGGAGAAAAGTGATGAGAATGGTGAGTATCGTATAAGAAACCCGGCAACTAAACAAGTGCTTCAAGTGTTGGACGATCCAGAAGAACAAGGGAGATGGCGATTCATGCAAATGGGTTTTAATTCATCAACTAATAATTATTATTTGTTTTGCGTTCACCAAAGAATGGAAAAGCTGAATATGGTTTTAAAATATTAATTGTTGGAATTGATCTTGCTTGGAGATCTCTGGATATTTCTCTTCCTTTTGATAACAATTTGGGATACATAATTTCCAAGGAGGTCATTTACATTATAAGATTCTGTGAAGATGAAGTAGAGAAATCAAAGATAATTATATTAAATTTGGAAGATGAGAGTTTCATTAGTATCAAGTTTCCTCAGAAAATATTTCAAACAACTGAAGATGAGTTTCAGAAATTTTTTTGGGACGAGAAACTTTCGATTGGGTTCATAATTGAAAAAGAGCTCCATGTATGGGTGTTGGAGGATTATAAGAAACAAATATGGTCAGAGAAAAAAATTATATCTCTTGTTTTTTTGAAAAATAATTCAAATATTACTAGCAAGGACCTTTTTGTGTATAGTGCATCAAAAGGTGAATTGGAGGTTATTATCGCTAATAATGTGTTGCAATATAATATTGACTCGAAGAAAGATACGTGGATTGCCAAGGCACCTCGAGGTGAAGAGTTTTTGTACCAATTAACTCCTTGTCTAGTATCTTTACTAGGAATGTACTATTCAGAACCAATTAATTCAATGCATCCGGAAGAGATAAATCCAAGAATACGAAGAATACGTGTATCATGTATGGTCCAATGTGGACGTGTCTTCATCATACTAGTTTTATTGATCTTATTGTTAGCCATAGTTGACATTCCTTTGTGGTTAAGTCTTGCTCACATTATAGAATAAATATACTGTTTGCCCCCATGTTTTTGATGTGATTGACATGTTGTCGCTCATTGTTTAAAATGCGACTTGATATCTTCTAACTTTAATTTCGTGACTCGTTGTCCCATGTTAACGTTTTCCGTCCAAAATATCCATTAAGTGTGACGTGAAATATCCATATCAGCATTTTTTATTCTTAATTCGTTTTAATTATTTAATTAACTTAAACCTATTTTTTAAAGGACAAAATAGGTATTTCTTAATAATTTTAATATTATTAAATATAAATAATAAAAAGAATAATTACCATCTAATTCACCAATCTTAGAATAATTGCCCTCTCTAATCCTCTAATTTCAATTGTCTATAAAAGTCACCTACCAAAACTTTATTTCCTTTTTTACCCCTTTATTACCTTTTATTTCATTTCCTTTTCTTTTTATTTCTTTATTGCTGCTATCACTTTCTCTCTCTTCTCAACCGCAACTCTCATTCTCTCTTTCTCTCAAACCGCTTCTGTGGTGATTACTTCATTTCTGCTTCATTTTTTTTTCAAATTTTTTGCTGCAATTCAAGCCTGTTTAATCATCTCAAACCGCAGATAATTACTTATCTCCTTTTCTCTTTTTATTTTGATTCAATTTGTTTCTTTTTTGTCGATTTTTTATCCAATTCTTACCTTGAATTCTCAGCTTTTGCAGTCATTACGTTTTTCTTCTTCATTTACATCAAATTGCTGTGAATTTGTTCTGTTTTATCATCTTCAGTTAGGTAATTCTTGTTATCTCTTTTTTTACATCGAATTTTCTCATTTTCTTCTGTTTTTTAGCTTTGATTGTGTGATTGTTAGTTTTTTTACATCGACTGCTTGTAAACCAGAATTCTATGCCACGTGGAAGACAAAGACCCTCTCCCTTGCTAGTCGTGTCACGTTAGCCCAATCAGTGTTGAACGCAATTCTGGTTTATCAAATGCAAGTTATGAAATTGACTAAATATGTATGCAAGGAGATTGACAGAGTAGTTAGGGATTTTATTTGGGGCTCTTCGGGGTTGGAGAGAAAATTGCATTGGGTTGCGTGGAGCAAATATGTAAATCGAAGAAAAATGGGGGCTTGGGTACAAGAAGCGCGGAGAAATACAATTTGGCGTTATTAGCAAAATTAGGGTGGAAAGTTCTACAAGAGGAGCATTCGGTTGCGTGGGTGGATATTTTCAAAAATAAATATTTCAAGGATGGGCTTTTAAATCGTATCCAGAAAGGAAATGAGTCTAATGATTGCAAATCCATTTCAGCGGGTATTAGTGCCGTTCGCGATGGTATACTTGTATTAAACGATTAAGTGGGGTCAAGAATAATTTGGAAACTAGAGAATTTGGGCTCTTTTGCGGTGAAATCGGCCTTTTTGAACATGGAAGAGCATGTGGAGGACACATCGTTCAATTGGGATCTCATATGGAAATTAAAGTGTTCCCAAATAATTCAAATATTTTTATGGAGAGTAGCTTTGAACTAGATGGCCACAGCTGAAAACTTATACAAGAGACACGTGGTTGATTCCCAGAAATGCAGCGTTTGCGGTGCCAAAAGGGAAGATTTACATCATGTTTTTTTGCAATGTAAAATAGCCTCTTTGGTTTGGAACTTATTTGGCCTTGTAACAGGTGGGAGAAATGATCCTGGAGCGGCACGTGGAGGAGTTGCTGCTGTTGCTAACTGGGATGGTTGGAGAGACGTAACTGCTACCGGAAATGAAGAGCAATCTGCTGCTATTGGAGGTGGTGCTTCTGCTGCTGCGGAATGGGAGAGGTGGTGGGACGTAGCTGCTACCGGAAGGGGAGAGCAACCTGCAGCTACTGGAGGAGGCGGTTCGGCTACTGCTGGTTCGAAAGATCCTGCTGCTGCAGCGTTTCTGGATGGAAGTTTGCTGGACGTGTGTGACATGAAGATGCATGAGAGGAACTATATTCTAGCCTTGAATAACAACTGACGACAAGTCAGATTATTGGAAAATGATGTTGCAATTCACCGTTCACAGTTGAGAAGCGAACAAGGCCCAACATCTCCTGTCCCAACAACTTTAAGGATTTGGTTGGAGGTCCATCTTTGCTCAAAAGCCCAAATAATAGGTCTTGATTGGCCCTATGTGTTTATTGCTGCGCTTTGGGTAATTTGGACCAAGAGAAACCGCATAATATTTAATGAGATAGATATTTTACCGCATAAGCTAGAACTTAAAAGAGAAATTATTTCTTTAGCTAGTAATTTTATCCTAGCGTGGGGAAACAGTGTCGATGGGGAAGTAATCAAGTTGGCTAGAAATGTAATAGTTAAATGGTTAAAGCCTAGCGATGATCTTAAACTTAACATTGATGGGATTTTCATCCCCGAGAAGAAGATGGCTGGTATATGTGGCATTTTGAGAGACAGGTATGGTTCTTGTATTCAGGTTTCATGGGTACTTGCCTAGCTGTTTCTCCTTTTGTTTCGAAATTATTTGCGCTACATTTTGGTCTTATATGGGCTTCTAGCAAAGGTTATACATAGATGATTACTGAAACAGATTCGGAGGAGCTCCATGCGCTAGTGAAGGGCGGTGGGAGCTCAACTCACTATGCGATGGACTCGAGGAAGTTCCATGCTAGTGAAGGGAGGTGGGGACTTAGGTAGTCTCTATGTTTCAATTATAAAGGACTGCTGTGTGATATTGAGCAACTTTCCTAAGCTTGAAGTAAACCATATATTTCGAGAAGATAATTTTTGTACAGACAAACAGGCACAGGGGCACTTATGAATACTCAACCAGTGGTTTTTAACGAACCTCCAGATTATCTTTGGACCAGGGGCGGAGCCAGGAATTTTCGTAAGGGGGGGCCAAGGGGGTTCGGGGGCTATAAGTCTAAATATCATACAAAAATCATAAAATAGGTCCCTATATTAGGAGAAATTGCTCTAAAGGTCCCTATATTGTGTAAATATTACAATATAAATTTTCGATATTGATTTTTCTAATTAAGTATGCTATAAATTTCTTTTTTTAATATAAAATAACATATATTTTGTTATAAAAAATAAAAAAATCTTATAAATAAAAAAATTTAAAGCTTAATAAAAGAACTTGTAAAAATTAGGGGGGGCCAAATGAAGATTTTTTAGAAATTTAGGGGTCATTTACTAATAATAATTTTTTTTTTTTTTTTTTAGGATAGTTATAGTTTTTTTTTTTCAAAAATCCAGGGGGGGCCATGGACCCCCCTACCATGTGCTTGGCTCCGCCACTGCTTTGGACCTTTATTACAAGAGACAGAAGTGAATGTGCAATTGCTAGAGTTGTACTTGATTTTGAGTAAGAACTTGTGTTCTTTTTGTAATTTTATGTTCTTATCGGCTTTTTAAAGCCTCTCATGTATGTAAAAAAAATACATTGTTACATAAATTACTAAAAGGGAAATACTTCCATTCTAGTAAATTTTTAGAAGCTAAATTGGGTAGCTCTCCCTCATGGGGTTGGAAAAGCATCCTAATTGGAAGAGATACCTTTATTAGTAATATTACTTGGAAATTAGGTATTGGTAATAAAATTAATATTCATAAACATCGGTGGATTTGTAATAATAATGAGAATGTAAAACCCTCAAATTCAAAAATTAAAACAGTTCTAATTATCAAATATAAATAAAACCTGGAATATGGAACTTATTAACAAACTTTATCAATATTACTAGTAAAAAAATTGAAATAATGCTAATACCAAAATTTAAGTGTCAAGACCACATTAGCATTAATTATTGTAAAAATGGAACTTATTCGGTAAAAGAAACTTATGATAAACTCAAATCAAAAGATAATGAGGAAAATAAAATTAAAGAACAACAAAAACCAAACTCTTCTAGAATATGATTTGGAAAATGGAAACTCCGACCAAAATTAGAAACTTTATGTGGAGAGCTTTAAAAAATTTACTACCAACTGAAAAAAATTTATTAAAACGTAAATATAATGATACTAACATATGTAAAATTTGTAATGAGAATGTAGAAACAGTAGAGCACATTCTTTTTCGATGTCAGTGGGCTAAACAAGCCCTTTTAATATTAAAACAGATAATGAAACTACTAATTGATTGGATCAGTGGATTCTAATCCATACCCATGAAACTGCTAATAAATTTAACAAAACAGATAAAACTTTGGAAATAGTATGTACAATTCTATGGCAGATCTGGAAAAACAGAAATAACTTTATTTATAATAATAAAAAATGTGAGCCGGTAACAACATTAAATAAAATTTAATAGCATGGAAAGAATATTATAAAATTTTAAACCCAAGTGATTCAAATTTCATGGAATTACAAGAATTATATATTTCTCAAAATAATGATAATAATATTATTCAAAATCACAATCCTAATAATATAATTATTAATACAAAATTTAAAGAAAAATGGAAAAAACCTCCCCCAAATTTCTTTAAAATAAACCGTGATGCAGCTTTCTCGGATAAGAAAGCGGCAATTGCATGTATACTAAGAAACTCTAACGGAGAATTTGTATCAGGTAAGAGTTGGAAAGTTGGAGCAGACTCGGTCTTGGAGGCAGAAGCAACGGGCATCCTTAAAGCTACAGAGATAGCGTCGGAGTATCCCCGTAGAAAAGTTATCATTGAGAATGATGCAGAAAAGAGTATGGAGCCTTTGTCTTCAAATCAAAATATTATGTGTCCTTCGATTAAAAATTTAATTTGTAATATTTATGGTTTTGCGAAATTGTCGAATTCTAATTTTACCCCTATTCATAAAAGTAAAAATGAGGCCGCTGACTGGGTTGCCAAACAGGAGCTTTTGAGCACCCTGATTGGTAACTGAGAGACTTATATCTCTACCCAGTTAGCTAACATAATGTACAACGACAACAAGCCTAGAGGGATTGACTAACTTTCGTAACCTTAGAAACTATCTATTTATAATATCTATGCTTTGGAACAAAAGAAAAATACTGCTTTTCTCCTATCTAACTTACAAATATATAGGTAGTATTATGCGATTGTTATAAACCCATATAATGGATATTCGTTCCATCCCATGGGCTTGTAGTCAAGCCCATGAACACTAGGTTTTAGGGTTACCTATTACCTATAAATAGGAGCTCCCACTTTGTAATCTTTACACTCTCTGATAATAAACAGAACGCTACTCCTTCTTTTTCTACCGTTCACAACACGTTATCAACACGATATCCTCTACCCTTCAATCACTAGGTAATATTATTTTTAATATTTAATCTTCTAGTATTTTTTTTCATCAATCAAATATAATTTTTTTTTACAAATTATTCAAGGATTAGTGATCTATTTACTATTCCAATCAAATAGATTGGATAACAATCGGTCAAACGAAGAAAAAAAAAGAAAAAAAAAGCGAAACTCTCCATGCTTTTTGTTTTGGCCAAGCACTAAAACATGGTCTATATTTTTGTTCATATAAAATAAAAATAAATATGACCTATTTCATCGCAAAAATCTATCAATCACTCACGTGAGGTCATAGGCATATACAAAACAATGACCTATTTTATATATTCACGTTTATATAAAAACGTGGTCTATTTTTTTATATATAAGCTAAATGATCTTTTAGTTTTTTTTTTACTTTATGTTTTACGTGTATTCTGATATATGCAAAGCCTTTTATTATCATTTAATTTATTCTATTTTTGTAAGTAGTTTTATTAATTTATTCTATATATTTTATAAATAAGTATAATAAATATATAATTTTATTAATAGAAAAATATATCAATTCTATGGTATACTATATATTGAATATACGCTATATGGTTATATCTCCTACTATGATATAACATATAAGTTAAAAGAAATACACAAGTTGTATATATATTTTATGCATATCTGCAGATATAGCATAACCTATACTGGAAAAGATTAATTTTATGCAAATTAGTTGACTGATATCCCACAAAGTTATAATACAAGATAATTTTTTTCTTGGTAACTTCAATAAACTAATCAATATTAGATATACGATAAAATTGTAATCTTTAATTGATTTAGTATTTTATGATATCTCTCACCTAATTAGTGATGGATCTTTATATCGAGAATGATATTCTATGAAGAAATGTATGATGATGTGAATTATATATGAAATTTCCGAAAAATTAAATTTATATTTCTTAGAAAAATTGAGTTCAATAAGAGATATTTTGACTCTAGCAAAATAAATCTACTAAATTTGAAGAGTGAATTATTTTGTGACCTTATCACTTATATTTGAAAAATATCACTATATGTTATTACCAAGGGCTCGAGTTTGAGTTCGCTAAGGGTTTATTTGAGTTCAGCTCGTTAGTTAACGAACGAAGCTCAAGCTCACTAAAATATTAACAAACAAACTAAAAAAAGCTAAAGTTCGGCTCGATTCGGTTCATTTGCAGCCCTAACCATGATTAAATTCCAAAAACTATATAAATAAGGAACGGCTAATCTAGGAATTCTTACCTGACCGTTTAACCAATTGGTGAGTAAAGAGTTGAATCTTAGTAGTTTAGATTTTTAAACACATATGTATGATATTTTAAGAAGTTATTAAATTATTAGAAAAAAAATATATATAAAAAAAAGGGTGAATGCCTAATAAGCACCTGCCACCCACCTTAGCCACTTGTCCATAAAAGGCACTTAAGGTAAATATACCTTAATGCCCTTACTGTTGTCTACTGTTGTCTGCGGCTGCTGCCAAGGGCGAGTAATGGGAATGTTTTCCAACACTCGTGCAAGTACACTTTTGTACTTGTAGGCTAATGTTGAGTAATGGGAATGTTTCCCAGCACTCGTGCAAGTACACTTTTGTACTTGTGGGCTAATGTTGAGTAATGGGAATGTTTCCCAGCACTCGTGCAAGTACACTTTTGTACTTATGGGCTAATGTTGAGTAATGAGAATGTTTCCCAACACTTGTGCACGTACACTTTTGTACTGTCTGCTGCTGCCAAGGGTGAGAGATAGACAGAGGAGATATATATAACTAACTCAATGTATACGAACTAACGACTAATAAACGAACGGCGGCTGGGGCGAGGGGGTAAAATAGGAAAGAAAAAAAAGGAGTGCCTTTTATGAGCAAGAAGAAAGCAGCGGGGCTGAGGAGACATTAATTCTAATTTGAGATGTTTTTTGGGCAATAATCCTTAAAAAAATGCCCAGCAAAAAAAATTCTAAAAAATTGAATTTTTTATCAATGATAATATGAATATATTAGCTTAAATCCACTGAAAATGGTTGTTTTAGTTATTTTTATGAATAACAAATTTTTTACAGTTTCTGAAAAAAATGTTACAGTTGTGGTAGTGGAGATTATTGTCTATTAAATTTGAAATGGTTAATTTATTAATTGATTTTAAAACTTTGAAAACTAAAGTATTGTTATAACTCTCATTGAAAATATTAATGAGAAATAAAATTCGTAATATTAATAAGAGGTAATATTAGTATACGATTTGGAATTACGTGGTAAAAATCTATATTACTAAATAAAGGGATGTTTGATAAAAGAATAAATATCAGAGTCCTAATAGGATTGGAGTTCGATGATAACTCAAATCCACTAAAAGATAGAGTTAAAGTACTATATATTAATAGTGTTTGAGAGATATAACAAATTCCTGACTATTATCTCACGTAAAACCGTAGCCTCTATTCTCTAACCCTCTGATTATCTTGGTAAGAAGCTCTTGCTACATGTTTCTTTTACATTATTATTAACAATCATTTAACACACTTACTAACTTTATTGGTTTATTTTCTTTTCTGAGTACTACTTACTAACTTTTAAACTATGAAACTACTATGAACAAATACAATGTCTCTTAATCATAGCTTATAGATTTATTATCCTTTTTATATTTATCTGATTGTGAGTATAAAATTTCATTGTAATAGAATATCGGAGGTGTGTATGTTGATAATTTTAGAGTATTAGTTTTTAACTACGTACATATAGTAATTAAATAAAGAAAAAGGTGAGTAGCTAGTTTGTCTCTAGATTGTCTCCTTTGATAAATAGTAAACTCACCGTAAAATTCTTTACAAGATTCTCCTTTGATAATTAACGTATACTAAACTCACTTTGATTGTAAACTCACTTATGATAATTACATATAGTAATTTGCTTCAGGATTGTCTCCTTTGATAATTGTCTTGATTGTGAGTAATTTCTAGAGTTTCTTTTCTGGAAGACTAATTAAAGTCCTTATTAGACTATAGCCTTGTTAAAGTAGATGTATTTTATTTCAGGTACGAATGATGATGAGATCTTCTAATGACGTGATTATTGAAATCTGGAACTATTTGCCTAATGACATGATTGTTGAGATCTTGAGTTGGTTACCTGTAAAATCTGTACTAAGATTTAAATGTGTGTGCAAGTCATGGCAAATCTTAACTCAGGACATGAGTTTCATTGAGAAGCATAAGAGTCGAAGTAAATGCCAATTTATTTATAAAGAAAAAGGGAATGAGGGAAGATTTCAATTTATAAATCAAAGTAATGGTTTGGTTCTGGAGAAAGAAAATGGTGAGTATCGTATAAGAAACCCAGCAACTAAACAAGTGCTTCAAGTGTTGGACGATCCAGAAGAACGAGGGAGATGGAGATACATGAAAATGGGTTATAATTCATCAACTAATAATTATTACTTGATTTGTTTTCACTACAAGAATGGAAATACTGAATATGGAATTAAAATATTAATTGTTGGAACTGATCTTGCTTGGAGATCTCTTAATATTTCTCTCCCTCGTGAAAACAATATAGGACAGATACTTTTAAAGGAGGTAATTTACATTATAAGATTCTGTAAAGCTGAAGTAGAGAAATCAAAGATAATTACATTAAATTTGGAAGATGAGAGTCTCATGAGTATCAAGTTCCCTTCGGAATATCAAACAACTGAAGGTAATTTTCAGAGATTTTCTTGGGATGGGAAGGTTTCGATTGGGTTTATAATTGAAAAAGAGCTTCATGTATGGATATTGGAGGATTATAAGAAACAAATATGGTCAGCCAAAAAAATTATCTCTCTTGATTTTTTGATTAATAATTCAAATATTACTAGCAAGGACCTTTTTGTGTATATTGCATCAAAAGGTCGATTGGATTTTGTTATCGCTAATAATGTGTTGAAATATGATATTGACTCCAAGATATATACATGGATTGCCAAGGCACCTCGAGGTGAAGAGTTTATGTACCGATTAACTCCTTGTTTAGTATCTTTACCAGGAATGTATTCAGAACCGATTAATTCAATGCATCCGGAAGAGATAAATCCAAGAAAACGTGTATCACGTATGGTCCAATGCGGACGTGTCTTTGTCATACTGGTTTTGATTTTATTATTCTATGCCATAATTTACATTCCTTTGTGGTTGGGTCTTGTAATAAAAGATAATAATTAAAAAAAAGTTATTTTGATGATTAGTGTTTAAAACTTATACATATAAAAATAATATAAAGATGAAGAAAAAAATGATAATTTTTTTTATAGATCGTAGATATAATATTTGATTAAACCACATTAATAAGTAGTACGAGACATATTGAAACTTTTCTTCCTTTCAGGCACGTTGCCCTAGAACAGCTGAGTTTTGAAGACTTCTACCACCACTGAAACTAATACTACCACTAAACCACCCATACCACACCCTTACATTGACTTATCTTTTACAACTCATGAACTAAAAATCATGTCTTTTGAGCTAATTTTTGTTTAAATTGCTAAACTACACTTTATACATTTACATATTTCTTGCCTTTTCAAAATCACCCTAACTTTTATTTTCAAGCTTCTTTTCCTCTTTTCTTCACCTACCTTCTAAGCCTCTTCATCCTCGCATTTATTTCTTCTCTTATTTATTGCTTTTTCAACAACTTCTGCTATGGAATTCTACACAAGAAATCACCCAAATAGCATTAATGAAGCCTTCACACTGACAGCTGATCCTAAATCTGTCTATGCACAGTTTGAGGGTCCTAAACTCTTTGCAAAAATCATCAGCAATGAAGGCATTAGCTTCAATTACCTGGGCAAAATTATCAACAGCTCATGGGGAATATTTGTTAGATGTCATACTGAAAAGAAAGGTTTTAATACCTGTCTCATCACTTTTGAAAAATCTGAAGATCTTGATACTGTTTGGAATAACAGACCTTGGAAAACATGTTCTTTTTCAGAAATGGGATTTCTGCTAAAGGCTTAACTGAAGCTCAGCTTAATACTACCTCAATTATAGTGCAAATCCATGGCATCCCTCCTCTCCTCATTAATGAAGATAACTCTTGGAAAATAGCTGCCCAACTCGGAGAAGTAGAAAGCATAAATCTTCCTCCTGTTAGTACCTTCAAGGAATTTGCTGCCATTAGAGCTAGGGTTAACTGGAATATATTTAAACCTATTCCGGCTACTTATGCAATCTTTCTAGATGATGGTCACTCTATAAAATGTCTTTTAAAGTTTGAGAAACTATGTGATTTATGCTATAGCTGTGGATTATTATACCACGAAGAAGATAAGTGTACCAACAAACACAAACTCAGACAAAAGCTCACAAAAGCAATTAATGGCTTTGAACCTAAATTCAAGCAAGAAGGGGGGAAAATCCGTAAAAATAATACTACTAAATCAAAATCCATCTATGAGTCAAAATCGCGAGTCAACAACCAGTTCAACTCAAGACTCAGCTCATGCTCCTATATTTTCAAAATTAAATTTGAATAAGACAGATTTACTTGTATTTGATGCAGAACGTCTGGTGAATCAACCAATTAATGAAACAGCTAGGGTTTCACATATGGGGAAAAAATCGACTACTTCGTCTCTTCTCGGCGTTCTCGCTCTGTCTGCTAATCGAAATAGAATCAGAAAGTCAAACAATCTTATTTTAAAAACGCCTAAGTCTTTGGGCCCATCTAAAGCTTGGACTGATATCTCTAAGGAGGCCAACAATAACATTTTCACTACTCCACACATTGGCCCAATTTTTCCTTCAGCCCAAATTACTTTTGGATCTTTAGAGAAACCCACAAAATACAACAACATCACTACTCACCCATTAACCAATACAATAACTCATCTTCTCTCTTGCGCCAAAACACAAATCTCACCGACAACCCTCAACCTTCTTCACAAAAATCCCCAAATCAAAATGTCCTCAAAAATAATTTCCATGAAACCTCAACACAATCCTCTTTCATCACCAACAATGAAATACCTGAAACACCAAACAATTGCCTCCTTGATTATAAACCACAATTCAAAAAACAATTTGCTGTTGAACCTTCAATCACACAAAAATCCTTCAAACATGATAAAATCTGGGCTAAGAGATTGGATATAAAGCTGACTGGTCAAGCTATAACAACCGAAAAGGAAATTGAAGCTGCTACTTCAACTGATACTTCTACCTCTAACGATCAACAGATGTATAACATAAATGATGCTAATATTATTTCATCTATTGAGGAAACTTCAAAGGCTTGCGGGTTTGACCTTGAACAAACCCACAGAGGTATATGACGCATCTCTATTATAGCTGTCAAGGGATTGGTACCCCGTTAATAGTTTTAACACTTAGGGATGTTTTCCGGCTCCATCACCCTAAGGTAATATTTCTTTCCGAGACTATGAATAAATTAACTGTCACGAACACCTTAGCCCAAACTTTAAACTTAAAAATTATTTCCACTATTGAACCTGTGGGTAAGCTGGAGGCCTCTTTTTTTAGATGCTTATGATTATAATATTTCTGTCAAAAAACAAACTCAGTACTTCATTTATTGTAAAATTGTTGATGAAAATATGCATACCTTTTACACAACCTATGTTTATATTCATCCAAATGATGCTCTGAAAGATCAAATTCTTGCTGAAATCTTGGATTTTTCTAACACTCTTCCTGTTGATACTCCTTGGAACATCCTTGGAAATTTTAATATGATAAAATCACCTGATGAAAAATTAAGAGGTATTACTTCTACTCAAAATGATATTCTTAAATTAAATACCTTCATTAATTATACTGATCTTCATGATATTACCTCTAAAGGCTGCTTTTTTACTTGGAGTAATAGAAAATCAGGTAATACTCTTATTAAAGAAAAATTTGATCGAGGAATTTCTAATAATAGCTGGGATGCTCTTTTTCCTAATGCTTGGATTACCTTCTTACCTGCTATAGGCTCTGATCATAGCCCTCTTATCCTAAAATTTATAACTCCTAACAATAAAAAACCACCTAGATTCTACTACAGAAAGGATTGGAATCTAGACCCTAAAGCTACTAATATTATTAAAAATCAATGGCAGCTGCATATAAACAATATTGGAAAAGGAATTATTAGATTTGGTAAGAAATTAAATGCTACTAGCTCTGTTCTTATTCAATGGGCTAAGATTAAAAGAATTAATAGTAGAGCTCGCATAAAATTTCTTTAAAATACTCTTGAATCTCTTAATGATCAAATCATTCTTGATTATGATCATATAAATGCTATTAATGCCGAACTTAAATTTTTATGGAACAAAGAAGAAGAATACTAGAGGCAAAGAAGTAGAGTCCTTTGGGTAAGATTTGGTGACAAAAATACTACCTACTTCCATCCCACTGCTAAACATAAAAGAAAGCTCAATAAAATATATCCCCTTATGAACAATGATGATATTTGGACTACAAATCCTATGGAAATTCAAAATATTATTACCTCTCATTTTAATTCCATCTTTACCACTGTTGGTAATAGAAATTACTCATATATTCTTGAAAAAATTGAACCTATGGTTACGAATGAGATGAATCAAGTTCTTGAGAAACATGTTACTATTCATGAAATTAAGAAAGTTGTTTGGGAGCTTGGAAGTAACAGGGCCCTGGACCTGATGGATTTTCTGATTTCTTTTATAAGCAACATTGGGATCTCATTACATATGATCTTATGAAATTTATCACTGATTACCTCTACAATAATAGCTCTTTAGCCCCTATAAATAGCACTTATATTAATTTGATTCCAAAAATTGATGGACTTGCTAATATAGGGCATTACACACCTATAAGTTGTCCAATTTTTCTTTACAAAATTATTGCTGGTATCTTTGTTAACAGATTAAAGCCTATGATGAATGATATCATTTCTGAGGAACAAACTGCTTTCATTACTGGAAGAAACATCTAGGAAAATATTATAATCACCCATGAGGCTGTTACCCATCTTAAAAAAACAAGAAATCTAAAGAACTACACAGCTGCTATTAAAGCTGACATCTCAAAAGCATTTGCATATGTAGAATTGGACTTTTTAATGAAATTTTGCTAAAGATTATTCATCAATGTATCTCTACTGTCTCATACTATATACTCTTAAATGGAACCCCTATACACCTTAAAAAATCCTCTAAAGGGGTAAGACAGGGGACCCCCTCTCCCCTTTTCTTTTCTGCATCCTCACTCAAGCTTTAAGCTCACTTATGAAAGATAAAGTTAAAATTAAGCTTATACAAGGGGTAAAACTTGCTAGAAATTGTCCCTCTTTGTCTCATATTCTTTTTGCTGATGACATCTTATTTTTTCTAAAAGCTAATCAAGAAGAATTTGAGCATTTTCTGGATGTGATCAATAAATACACTTATGCACCTGGTCAAAAAATTAACTTAAATAAGAGTGGTATTATTTATAGTTAAAATACACCACCCTTGATAATTACACAACTTACTGCTCTAATAAGGATGAACAATCTTCTTGACTTGGGAAAATATTTAGGTCTACCCTCTGAATGGGGCAGATCAAAAATAAAATCCCTTGATTGGTTAATAGAAAAAAATACAAAAAAAATTAACGCGTTGGAATACTAAGTTACTTTCAACAGGTGGAAAGGAAACTTTGATAAAGACTAATTCAATCCATTCCTGTTTATACAATGTCTTTTTTTTAATCCCTTTAACTACTTGTAACATGATAAGTAGTATAATTGCCTCTTTTTGGTGAGGTAATAAAGGTGATCAAAAAGATTCATTGGAAAAACCTGAAAACTTTGGAACTCCCTAAATTCGAAGGGTTGTGATCAAAATATAGCTCTTCTTGCTTCTACAACCTGGAAGTTAAACCAAACTACAAACTCTCTCGCTTATAAAATTCTTAAAGACATATACTTTCACAATGGTAACTTCTTATCAGCTTCAGTTAATGCGAGTGCCTCTTGGTGCTTTAAATCACTCATTGCAGGTCGTGACATCGTTTTAAAAGACATTAAATGGGATATTGGTAATGGTGTTGATATAAATATTTGGAATTCTCATTGGCTTGAATCATAAAAATCTATCAACAATACGTATAGCTCACATTTAAATTCTGTCTCTGAACTTATAGACAATGATACTAACAAGTGGAACTCTGGGCTTATTTTAAACAATTTTGATACAGCTACTGCTACCGAAATTATTTCTCATAAATAAACCCTTTACAAATATCAAAGATAAACTTTGTTGGAATATATCTGCTACAGGTACCTAGACTACCAAAAGCTGTTACAACTATATTATTTATAAAGAGATTAACTCTGAAAAAGTTGAATAATCTTTACAACCCTCTTCCTCTTATAATAATGATGACTTTTTGAAGAAGCTTTGGCTCTTAAAGTTACCTCCAAAGATCCTTATTTTTCTTTGGAAGGCAGCTTCTAATGCCTTAGCTACTCAAAAAAACTTTTTGATATGCAATGAAAGTAGCAAAACTATTGAGCATATCTTTTTTACTTGTCCTAGTTCAAGGGCTACTTGGTTTGCTGCTCCCATTTCCTTCCATCACATTCTGATGTCTCCCATTGTTCTTATTTTCGACCCTTGGGAGACATCACTTTTGATGTTTAATTGAATATTTTGATAGACTTTTGAGTTAAAAATGCAATAATCCGGAATTCCCATTTTATTTCTAGTATTTTTGATTTATTAAACTTTTGCGCGTAATCTTGTGTATTTTAGTAAAAAGTTTGTAGGTTTTAAATATTAGCTAGGAATGGAATCCGAGAAGAGAGTCAAAGATCGTGATATGGAGTCAAGACTTGAAGATAAATCCCGAAGGAATTTGATTTTGGAGCTGCAAATCTGGAAAACAGGCCAAAGATTTCTGATTTCGAGGCACTTAAGAGATGATTTAGCTGTTGTCTTTTGAATAGAATATATTCCTTATCGAGTTACGGAACTTTAGAAAGTGATTTCAGGTCAATCGGAGTTATAACGAAGCGGCTAGAGCCGCTTTAGTGGAGGTGGTGCAACAGTTACGAGATTTTGGGCTTAGAAATTGGGCTTGGACATTTAATTAGTGTTTTATTCTTAATTCCAAGGCCTAATCCGAATTTCACCTTATAAAATGAGCTTTTGACTTCTATTTTTCACACAATTCACTTTTTACAAATTAAAACATCAGAGAGCAGAAGGAAGAAAGAAGAAGCTGTAGAGTTGGAGAGAGTCTATATCTCCATTCTCAGCCAAATCCGATTCCGGAAATTAGGTTTTCTTTATTTTTAATTTTGTAATACATTATGAATTCCATTTCTTTTAATTTAGTTTTCTTTTTAATTAGTATGAGCTAATTCCATTATAGTACTTGAGAATATTTTATGGGTGAATCCCAATTCTATTAAATTTCTATGTCTGAATTTGGGTTTCTGTTAAATTAAATTAAATTGGGTCTTTTACTTTTTTCGATAAATTGAGATTATTTACTGTTTTTAGAGTAGCTAACTAAGAACAGGTGTTAGTATCTAGGTTATTCCACATATGTGGCGTGTGGATCATCCTGACGGAGGGTTTAGGTACGGAAATATTTATTCAATCTAAAATAGATTTTATTGATTCTGTCGAACTTAGCTAATTTTAGGGCCAATGTGGTAACACACTTAAACATCTAAAAGTGGATCATATTTACCCTGACGGGACTAGTGACACTCTAGGATAGCCTTATAGTCCACCCTGACGGGGGTATAAGGAATTTAGAATCCCGACCAGTGTAATTGTCCGATTTAACCCTTAAACAGAATAGGTTTTGAAATAGGATTAGGAGGATCCCTTGCGTTCTCAAGTGCTACCTTCTCATATCTTTGTTTCACATTTATTTACTTGCGTCTTAGTATTTAATTGCATTTTCCATTTAGTCTTTCATTACTTAGAAATAATAAAAACAAACAATCAATCATTATATCTTTATTTGCTTCCCTAAGTGCAACCATTCATTATTCGATAAGCATTGTAGTTAACCAAACCGTCCCTGCGAACGATCCTAGAATCACTTATTACTACTTGGGACAATCGTACACTTGCGGTTGTGGTTCGATTACTTTTGCATTTATTTTAGAACACACAAAGGACCACCACATTCTAATATTACTTATAGATTTGATGCTTGGCTTAAATTTCTTATGGAATTGAAAGTCACTGATGATCAAGATAGGAAATTGGTTGAAGTGGCAGCCTGGATTGCCTGGTTTACCTGTAAAAGTAGAAATAAGTTTTTCTTTGAAAATCAAAATATCTTGCCTTTGATTAATATAAACAATGCTTATAAAGCCTATGATGAATATTGAAAATTTAATAATTTTGAGGCTAAAAACAACACAAACTCTTCCATAAATTGCACAGGTAAAAATCTTAAGGCTAACCCTAATGTTACTACTAAACATAACAAAAATGATTCCCTTATACTCATGCTTTATT
This sequence comes from Nemophila menziesii, assembly GCA_029959085.1. Taxonomy (NCBI): domain Eukaryota; kingdom Viridiplantae; phylum Streptophyta; class Magnoliopsida; order Boraginales; family Hydrophyllaceae; genus Nemophila; species Nemophila menziesii. Next base: position 29,467,200 of record JARWIR010000004.1, read on the forward strand.
AAATACACACAATAGAGTAAACCCTTTAAATACCAACTTATTCTTTTTTGTTGATGCTTCATTCTCCCCCTCTCTTAACCTAGCTACTGATGCCTGTTTTTTCAGTAATTCACAAGGCTATTTTTTGGATGGAATGACTTGGAAATTTTCTGCATCTTCACCAGTAGAAGCTGAGATAATTGGAGTTCGAAATGCAGTCTCAGAAGCTCGAAAATACCATCAACATAAAATACAAATCAAGAGCAACTGCCAATTTATTGTGAAGACTCTCCAATTAAGATCTTCCTCTACAAATCACTTTTTACAACCTATTTTTGAAGACATTTTGCAGCTGGCGCAAAATCTACATATCTCCTACTCTTACATTAACAGGAGACAGAACACAACGAATGATTGGCTTGCTAGACAAGAGATGCACAACCTTTTGCCTAGTAATTGGGCCTTTAACCCCCCATTCCCAATTATTTCAGCTTCTAAAAACGATTTCTTAGCTACTGGTGTAGGCTGATTTATTTTCTTTGCTTATTGTAATATGTTCCATGTACTACTTTGTCCTTCTTTAATCTAAGTTTTATTTTCGACTAAAAAAAAGTAGTACGAGTAATTTTTTTAGTCAAATCAACCGTATGTAGTAAGAGGTCCAAGTTGTTATTCACAATTACTCATTTTTTTCCTATCTAACTTACAAATACATAGATAGTAGTAAGCGATTGATATTTTTTTCAGGAACAAATAATGTGATAGATTATGAGATAATTCTCTTAAAAGAATTTGAAAATGTCCTCCTATAATCCAACCACACCTTTCTAATTGCTTCTTTTTACTAAAGGGCATATTTAAAATTTAACACTACATGTCAGATTTTTAAAAAATCCCTATACCTGTTATGCCTTATATATATATATATATATATATATATATATATATATATATATATATATATATATATATATATATATATATATATATATATATATATATATATATATATTAATTTAGTCATTTATTTTTTAAACCTTACTCCCTCCGTTTCAAAATGTTTGTCCATTTTGCTTTTCACACGAATTAAGAAAATTAATGATTACATTTCCTATTACAAAATTACCCTTCATAAAGTGTCTTGATATCTTAAATGTGTATTTGAAATATAAATTTTAATTTTTTAATAAGGGTAGTAATGGAAAAATTTGGGAAAAGGTGTCTTGAAATATTAAGTGGACAAATATTTTGAAACATCAATTTTAATAAGTGGACAAACATTTTGAAACGGAGGGAGTAAAATACTTTTCTCTTTCTTCTCCTACTTTTTTTTTCTCTCCTCTTTCTTTAAAATCTACAGGAAGCATCTATTAAAGTCACAATTCTATTTTTTAAACCCACCTCTGTACAAAAAAACCATCTCGAAGCTACCATGGAAGGCAGAAGCTCAAGTTATTTTTTCGAGATGGTGAAGAGCTCCGACATTCGAGCTCCGCTTTTGAGATGGTGAAAAGCTCCTCCGTTCGAGCTGGAGATGTTGGCCATGAAAGAACAGTCGTTCGAAGTGTCGCCACTCATATCCGCTCTCCTGCACAAGAAATCTGCCACCACCGCAAAAGAGATGGGCAGATCTACTCCGAGATCCGGCGCTAATGGACATTTGGAGATTCGACAGTCTTCTTCTGGTTCACAGATCTGGTGAAGAGAATCTCTTCTTCTCCATTCGAGCTTCATGGCCAGTACTCAGCAGTTTCCATTCTGAAAGATGATGATATTTTTTATGTTATGTTTTGTGAGCAGATCACTGGGAATGGCATAAAGAAAGAGAGGCTACGGTGATTGATCTTGATAGTGAACCATTCACACCTTACTTTGATTGGAGCTGCAAAGAGGTAAGTAGTTGGAAATTGGTGGGTCCTAGGGTGTTATAAAATAAAGTGCAAAATAGAGGAACCACTTAACCGCAAGTGTACGGTTGTCCCAAGTAATATATGATAATCAAGTTCGTTCTTAGAGACGGATTAGGTTCAACCCAAATATTAATCAGATAGTAGAGATAATTGCTAAACAGAAAATAAAAGATAAGATTTTTTTTTTTTTTTGTAAATTAAAGATGCAAATAAAATAAAGACTAAATTAACTTAACAGAAAGGAAATAAAGCAAATAAACGACTAACTTCAGATAAGAGAGATACTTGAGTCTCGCAAAGGAATCCACTTAATCAATATAATCTATGCTATGTCTAAGGGCATAATTGGAATTATAATATTAGTCGGGACTCTAATATCTCCTAGCCCCCTGTCGGGTGGACCTAGAAGCTATCATAAAGTATCATAAACACCTGTATGGTCGAATATGGCTTTTCGGATGATATGATTTTACCTCTTTGGCTATGTAACTAGTTAAGCCTGTCGGTCAATAACGGACATTACACGGGTATTACCTAGATCTGTATTCAAACCCCCTTATCGGATGATCACTTCGCCACTAAAGTGAATAGCCCAAATACTAACAGCTAATTCTAGTTGTTCCTAAAAGAATTAGTAATGAAAACAAAGTAATATCCAATATCTAAAACTCAATTCAGTTTAAATCTAAACAATCCCAAATTCAAAACATAGAAAACAATTAATTAAGGTTCATCCCTTTAATGCGATTCTCAAGTATAAAGAATTTTAGCTCATGATGACATTAAAGACTAACATTAAATAAAAGGAATTCATGTTCAAATACAAAAGATAAATGAAAAACCTAAAGGGTAGAATGACTATGGTTGGAAGAACAGGATTCCTCCAGCTTCTAGCTTCTTCTCACCTTCGTGCTCTGACTTGAAAACCTTAAGCCTCTTGTGTAATTCTCTGAAGTGTGTGAAAGTAGGAGGTTAATGGGTGTATTTATAGGTGTTGGAGGAACCTAGGTCGAATTTTGCTTGGAGTGGAAGACAAGTCAAAGTCTCTCAAATTCGTAGCTCTAAATTCTAGGAAAGGTAAGATTTGCTGCTGATTTGATTTGGTCATATCTTTTTCAATACTTATCCGTTTGAGAAGTTCCAATATATGAAACTGCTTGTCTTGGAAAGAGCTTTCTATTGGTGCAGACCACTCGTCCAGAATCCATGCTAATCTTTAATTATGATTTTTTCTCTAAAACGTGGCTGGATTTTCAGATTTTAAAAGGCAGCTTTATCTTTTCCTCCTTTGAATAAATCTTCCCTAAATCTTCTTATTTCCATGTAAATCTTCTTTCCTTTTATCTTTATCTTGACTTGATCTCATTTTTAAAAGCTTCACATTAAATAAATAATTAAACCGCATATGCTTAAAAAGAATAAATCAATAAATCAAGAAATCGAAATAGGAAAGTGTACTCTAAAAATAGAAACTCGACTAGAAATCATTTCCTAACACTCTAATATACACTAAGACTTTATTCTCACTTCTTCTCCTTGGATTGGTCTTTCATGAGATTCAAGAACCGATTAACTTTGCATTAAAAATAGTCAAATTTACGCACAAAAGCTCAGATTATGCAAATAGTTAATTTTCAAGGGGAGAAAGTGTAATATGATCAAATAAGCCTAAAAGTCTATCAAACAAGTCATTTATTCACCTAAAAGGATGTCTCCAAAGGGCTAATACTTAGAACAAATCGGGAGACATCAGAAATACAAGTAAGTAAGAGGTGTTTGATTAATGGATTTATTTAATTAATTAGGTGCACGAGAAATTTGAGAAAATGATTGGGGTGAAAAATTAGACTAGTGAAGAATATTCATGGTCACTACTTCATCGAATGAAGGAGTATTCTGGTGTAGAGTATGTGTCCTTTTATTTTTGTGCACTTTACTATGATTGTTCATGGACATAATTTTTTGTTTTCTTTTTCATGGTCGATTGTATATTGAATATTACTTTTTTATTGAGTATTGGTAAAGAGTTCTTGTTCGTGGGTTAGTTATATCAAAAAGAGTTGTTGAGTATTGTGTACTTTTATTTTTTGCAGCTTTGGTTGAATTTTGTTGTGTATTTTATTTTTATTGAGCATACAATAACAAGTTAGCTAAGTATCATGTACTTCAAATGTTGTGCAGCTTTGTTTGAATTTTGTTTACTCAGCTTGCTTTTTTCTTCCCTTGTTTGAATGGAATTTTATTTTGTAATTAATTTTGAATATTATTATAAATATATTACTCATTAAATTTTTAAATTCTCATTAATTTTTTCTAGATACTCAGTAAAGTTACTGAGCATACGAGCATACTCAGTAAAGTGACTCAATAAAAGAATTCAAATAGTCAGTAACTTTTTGTGATACTCAGCACTTTTTCCAATACTCAATAAATTTTTCTATACTCAGTAACTTTTTTCATATCCGACACACAAGTCTCGGGAACTATTTTCCATACTCAATACTTTTTCTAGCGGTGGTAGGTTGTGGTCAGTGGTGATTGGAGATGGTCGGTGGTTTTGGTCAAAGCTGGAAATTACTGATAGAGAGAATAAATGATAAAGGAGGAGAGAGGAAAATGGTAATGGAGGAGAGAGAAAAATGGAGGAGAGAGAAGAATTTATTTTTTTGTCTTATATACACTATAAGGGTATTAATAACATTGGTTATTTTAGATGACTCTTTGGAGGAGAGAGGAATGGGAGAGTTCCTTTATGGCACTAAAATGATCTCCAAAACCCTACAGTGAATTCGCCCATAAATTATCCTTATCTTTTTTGTCTTATGGTACAAAAAAGAACAACAACTTATACATATAATTTAGGACCAATTAAATATCTATTGCAATATTTTTCTGGTAAGCTTGTCCATAAACGAATAAATTAAAAATTGACTTAAGAGATCTAAAAATTAATTTTTACCAAACTTAGAAAACGACTCTAATTCAAAATATATCTGAGATGTATCAATAAACCAAAAAAATTAAAGAACTAAAACCTAGTTTTGTAGTTGATGAGTGTTAAAACTATATCCCAAAAAACAATTGGAAACACAAAATCTATTCAGATGGGAACAATAGCTTAGAAATACCTCATAGAAAAATAAATCTAATATTTACCCATAGAATAGAGATGGAGAAGTGTAGAATTGATTTAGTTAAGCCCTAACTCTTGCTTTTTCCTTCTCTAGACCCTCCTAATTGCTTCTATGATGATTTATGTATGTATATTAATTTTAGGCAGCCAAGGGATGATTTTATAAGGTTAGGAGCCTGTATATATAGGTGTTAGGTCGAAATCTTGGAACGGAAGTCAAGTCTTGAAGTCCGAATCCAACTCAAATTCGTTTCCTAAAATATAGGACATGATGAACATTTCTCACTATTTTGGTCATATCTCCTTCGTTACTTATCAAATATTCATGCACTTTATATGAATACGACCGCAATTCAAAGATTTATCTGGTGGTAAAATATCTCATCCAAATTCGTAATAGATTTTCTATAGTTTTCAAAACACTGGTTGACTTTTCAGCATGTCAGATTAATTAGGCAGTTTTTCCTTTCCTTATTCAGTTTTGTTTTCTTTTAACTCTTAATTTCAACTTGGATCTTCATACCTCAACTCCTTAATATTGATTTTGCATCTAATATAATTAGTTTACCTAAGAGCTTCACATTTAACACACAAATTATACCAAAAACGTTTTAAAAGTAATAATTCTTAAAATCAAGGTAAAAAACTGGAATATATCAAATAATAGGGAAAAATCCCTCAAATAAGCACATAATACACCTAAAATGATGTCTCATGGATAGAATAATCATCATAAATAGAGAGATGTCAGCATCACCCGGATTGACCTACGATATATAACAACATAGAGAAAACATGCATGAAGCCCTACAAGCATCACAAGGCTATTATCCATAGGGATTGGATTAGAGAGGGTAAAATCCATGGTAATTTCACCGAGAAAGATTGGAGGAAGGTGTTGGAGATGTGAGGTGGCCCCATATTTAAGGTAAAATATCAATTTTAATAATATAATAATATTATAGAACGAGGTTGATAAAGTCATATTATATTGCGATCGACCATCGGGTAACATACAACGATATACTTTCCATGTGCAGTGGGGATGGCTTGACCACTCTATCGATGATATGACACACGTTGATAGAGGAAATTATTCTTATATTTTTTTTGTAAGATTTACATATATTTTTCTTGATATATAGAAAAAATTTAATAATTTATTTTATAAAAAAATATCTAATAAAGTATTTATTTATAGAAAACATTTTATTTATATTTTCAAACCTTTCCTACTTTTATTATTAAATATATTATTTTATTTTAATACAATATTAATTTTTAAATATTAAACAAATAATAGGGTACTTCCCCACCATCACCATGTATTAACCACCACCATCGCACCACCACCACCACCACAACAACAACAACAACAACAACAACAACAACAACAACAACAACAACACAACCACAACCACCACCACCACCTACTACTACTAATTCCATCACACACGCGTGTCTGTAAAAATAAATTTAAATCGTCATAACTAATTCTAAACAGTGAATTTCATGCTTGCGAAAAACAAACTCAGTATTTCGAACAGTAAAACATGAAATTCACTGTTCAAAACATGAAGTTCGTGCTGCTAAAAAGAAATTCAAAAAAAATCAAGAAAATCAAAAAATTCCAAAAATAATCATAGACGTAAATATTAATGTGGTTTATCCAAATATATACTAACAAAATGATTTTTTTTTTTTTATAATTTTAAAATAAATTCACGGACGCGTGTGTATTAGTTTCTGTTTTGTTTTTTTTTTTTAATTTTTTTTCTTTTTTTAATTACTATTTGTAGGGGTATTTTGGGTTAGGGCTATTTTTTATAAAAAAATCTTATTTTAGGCACCTTTTTATTAATAGATTTTTAATAGGCATTTTTTAATTATTGGCTCATTTATTAATTGATTTTAAAACTTTGAAAACTAAAATACTGATATAATTCTTCTTGAAAATACTAATGAGAAATAAAATTCGTAATATTAATAAGATATATTATTAGTATACAATTTGGAATTACGTGTATAAATCTATATTACTAAAGGGATGTTTGATAAAAGAACAAATACACCTCGAATCAGAATACAAATAGGATTGGAGTTCGATGATAATCTCAATTCTAATAAAAAATAGAGTCAAAGTCCTATATATTAATAGTGTTTGAGAGATATAACAAATTCCTGACTAATTATCTCACGTAAAACCGTAGCCTCTATTCTCTCACCCTCTGATTATCTTGGTAAGAAGCTTTTGCTACATGTTTCTTTTACATCATTATTAACAAGCAGGGGCGGAACCAGGAATTTTTGTTATGGGGGGCCAAGGGGGTTCGGGGGCAACGCCCCCGAAAAATTTTTTTTTTGCTTTAAATTTCTTTATAAGTCAATGTATTATATAAAATTGCAAAATAGGTCCTTATATGATGCAAAATTGCACTATAAGTCCCTATATTTTGTAATATTGAAATATAAGTCTCGTTATTATTATTTTTTTAATTAATTACTCTATAAGTTCTTTATTTTTTTATAAAAAATAACATATATTATATATAAAAAAATTAAAAATCATATAATTAAAGTAATTTATAACTTAATAAAATAAATTTTAAAAATTAGGGGGGGCCAAATGAAGATTTTACAAATATTTAGGGATTATTTACTTATAAATTTTTTTTTTTTTTTAATGTTTAGTTATATTTTTTTTTCCAAAAAATTCAGGGGGGGCCATGGACCCCCCTAACCCCCCTTTGGCTCCGCCCCTGTTAACAAGCATTTAACACACTCAAGAATATCCAAACAATATTGGTTTATTTTCTTTTCTGAGTACTAATTACTAACTTTTAAACTATGAAACTCCTATCAATTAATACATTGTCTCTTAATCATAGTTTATAGATTTATTATCCTTTATATTTATAAAGTTTCATTGTAATAGAATATCGGAAGTGTGTATGTTGATAATTTTAGAGTATTAGTTTTTAACTACGTACATATAGTAATTAAATACAGAAAAAGGTGAGTAGTTTGTCTCTGGATTGTCTCCTTTGATAAATAGTAAACTCACCGAAAAATTCTTTACAATATTCTCCATTGATAATTAACGTATACTAAACTCACTTATGATAATTACATATAGTAATTTGCTTCTGGATTGTCTCCTTTGATAATTGTCTTGAATGTGAGTAGTTTTAAGAGTTATTTTTTTTTAGAAGACGACTAGCCTTGTTAAAGTAGATGTATTTTATTTCAGGTAAGAATAATGATGAGATCTCCTAATGACGTGATTATTGAAATCTGGAACTGTTTGCCTAATGACATGATTGTTGAGATCTTGAGTTGGTTGCCTATAAAATCTGTACTAAGATTTAAATGTGTGTGCAAGTCATGGCAAATCTTAACTCAGGACATGAGTTTCATTGAGAAGCATAAGAGTCGAAGTAAATGTCAATTTATTTATAAAGAAAAAGGTATATTAAATGGGAATGAGGGAAGATTTTGTTTTGAAAATCAAAGTAATGGCTTAATTCTGGAGAAAAGTGGTGGAGAGTATCGTATAAGAAACCCATCAACTAAACAAGTGCTTCAAGTGTTGGACGATCCAGAAGAACTAGGGAGATGGAGCTACATGAAAATGTGTTATAATTCATCAACTAATAATTATTACTTGATTTGTTTTCACCACAAGAATGGAAATACTGAATATGGAATTAAAATATTAATTGTTGGAACTGATCTTGCTTGGAGATCTCTTGATATTTCTCTCCCTTGTGATAACAATTTGGGACACATAATTTCCAAGGAGGTCATTCACATTATAAGATTCTGTAAAAATGAAGTAGAGAAATCAAAGATAATTACATTAAATTTGGAAGATGAGAGTTTCATTAGTATCAAGTTTCCACCCAGATTTCAAACAACTGAAGGTGAGTTTCAGAGATTTTTTTGGGACGAGAAGCTTTCGCTTGGATTCATATTTGAAAAAGAGCTTCATGTATGGGTATTGGAGGATTATAAGAAACAAATATGGTCAGGAAAAAAAATTATCTCTCTTGATTTTTTGAAAAATAATTCAAATATTACTAGCAAGGACCTTTTTGTGTATAGTGCATCAAAAGGTGAATTGGATGTTATTATCGCTAATAATTTGTTGCAATATGATATTGACTCCAAGAAAGTTACATGGATTGCCAAGGCACCTCGAGGTGAAAAGTTCTTGTACCGATTAACTCCTTGTCTAGTATCTTTACGAGGAATGTATTCAGAACCGATTAATTCAATGCATCCGGAAGAGATCAATCCAAAAATACGTGTATCATGTATGGTCCGATGTGGACATATCTTCGTCATAGTGGTTTTGGTTTTATTATTATTAGCCATACTTAACATTCCTTTTTTGTTGAGTCTTGTAACTCTTTGAACCAAAAAAAAAAAAAAAAAAAAAGTCTTTGTAACAAAAGAAAATAATTAAAAAAATATATTTTGATAATTAGTGTTTAAAATTTCTACATATAAAATAATATAAAGATGAAGCAAAAAAAAATGATAAATATTATTTTTTTTATTTTTTTATAGATCGTAGATATAATATTTGATTAAACTACATCAATAAGTAGTACGAGACATATTGAAACTTTTCTTCCTTTCAGGCACGTTCCCCTAGAACAGTTGAGTTTTGAAGACTTCCACCACCACCGAAAATAATACCACCACTAAACCACCCTTACCACACCCTTACATTGCCTTATCTTTTACAATTCATGAACTAAAAATCATGCCTTTTGAGCTAATTTTTGTTCAAATTGCTAAACTACTTTTTACACATTTACATATTTCTTGCTGTTTCAAAATCACCCTAACTTTTATTTTCAAGCTTCTTTTCCTCCTTTCTTCACCTACCTTTTAAGCCTCTTTATCCTCACATTTACTTCTTCTCTTATTTATTGCCTTTTCAACAACTTCTGCTATGGAATTCTACACAAGAAACCACCCAAATAGCATTAATGAAGCCTTCACACTGACAGCTGATCCTTACTCTGTCTATGCACAGTTTAAGGATCCTAAACTCTTTGCAAAAATCATCAGCAATGAAGGCATTAGCTTCAATTACCTGGGAAAAATTGTCAGCAGCTCATGGGGAATCTTTCTAGATGATGGTCACTCTATAAAATGTCTTTTAAAGTTTGAGAAACTATGTGATTTATGCTATAGTTGTGGATTATTAGATCACGAAGAAGATAAGTGTACCAACAAACACAAACTCAGACAAAAGCTCACAAAAGCAATAAATGGCTTTGAACCAAAATTCAAGCAAGAAGGGGGGAAAATCCGAAAAAATAATACTACTAAATCAAAACCCATCTATGAGTCAAAATTGCGAGTCAACAACCGGTTCAACTCAATTCAACTCAAGACTCAGCTCATGCTCCTAAATTTTCAAATTTAATTTTGAATAAGACAGATTTACCTGTATTTGTTGCAGAACGTCTGGCGAATCAGCCAATTAATGAAACAACTAGGGTTCCACATATGGGGAAAAACTCGACTGCTTCGTCTCTTCTCGTTCTGTCTGCTACTCGAAATAGAATCACAAATTCAAACAATCTTATTTTAAAAATGCCTAAGTCTTTGGGCCCTTCTAAAACTTGGACTGATATCTCTAAGGAGGCCAACAATAACATTTTCACTACTCCTCCACACATTAGCCCAATTTTTCCTTCAACCCAAATTACTTTTGGATCATTAGAGAAACCCACAAAATACAACAACATCACTACTTACCCATTAACTAATACAATAACTCATCTTCTCCCTTGCGCCAACCAACACTAATCTCACTGACAACCCTCAACCTTCTTCACAAAAATCCCCAAATCAAAAAGTCCTCAAAAATAATTTCCAAGAAACCTCAACACAATCCTCTTTCATCACAAACAATGAAATACATGAAACACCCTCTTTGATTATAAACCACAATTCAAAAAATAATTTGCTGTTGAACCTTCAATCATACAAAAATCCTTCAAACATGATAAACTCTGGGCTAAGAGATTGGATATAAAGATGACTGATCAAGCTATAACTACCGAAAAGGAATCTGAAGCTGCTACTTCAACTGATACTTCTACCTCTAACGATCAACAGATTTATAACATGAATGATGCTAATATTATTTCATTTACTGAGGAAACTTCAAAGGCTTGCAGGGTTGACCTTGAACAAACCCACAAAGGTATATGATGCATCTCTATTGGAACTGTCAAGGGATTTGTACCCCCTTGATAGTTCTACCACTTATGGATGTTTTCTGGCTCCATCACCCTAAGGTAATATTTCTTTCCGAGACTATGAATAAATTAACTGTCACGAATACCTTAGCCCAAAATTTAAACTTAAAAATTATTTCAACTATTGAACCTGTGGGTAAAGCTGGAGGCCTTCTTCTTTTAGCTTCTTATGATTATAATATTTCTGTCAAAAAACAAACTCAATACTTTATTCATTGTAAAATTGTTGATGAAAATATGCATACCTTTTACACAACCTATGTTTATATTCATCCAAATGATGCTCTGAAAGATCAAATTCTTGCTGAAATCTTGGATATTTCTAACACTCTTCCTGTTGGTACTCCTTGGAACATCCTTGGCAATTTTAATATGATAAAATCAACTGATGAAAAATTAAGAGGTATTACTTCTGCTCAAAATGATATTCTTAAACTAAATACCTTCATTAATAATACTGATCTTCATGATATTACCTCCAAAGGCTGCTTTTTTACTTGGAGTAATAGAAGATCGCGTAATACTCTTATTAAAGAAAAAATTGATCGAGGAATTGCTAATAATAGTTGAACACTCTTTTTCCTAATGCTTGAATGACCTTCTTACCTGCTATAGGCTCTGATCATAGCCCTCTTATCCTAAAATTTATAACTCCTAACAATAAAAAAAACCACCTAGATTCTACTACAGAAAGGATTAGAATCTAGACCCTTAAGCTACTAATATTATTAAAAATCAATGGCAGCTGCATATAAACAGTATTGGAAAATGAATTCTTAGATTTGGTAAGAAACTAAATGCTAATAGCTCTGTTCTTATTCAATGGGCTAAGATTTAAAGAATTAATAGTAGAGCTCGCATAAAATTTCTTTAAACTACTGTTGAATCTCTTAATGATCAAATCATTCTTGATTATGATCATATAAATGCTATTAATGCCGAACTTGAATTTTTATGGAACAAAGAAGAAGAATACTATATGCAAAGAAGTAGAGTCCTTTGGGTAAGATTTGGTGACAAAAATACTATCTACTTCCATGCCACTGCTAAACATAAAAGAAAGCTTAATAAAATATCTTCCCTTATGAACCATGATGATATTTGGAATACAAATCCTATGGAAATTCAAAATATTATTACCTCTCATTTTAATTCCATCTTTACCACTGTTGGTAATAGAAATTACTCATCTATTCTTGAAAAAATTGAACTTATGGTTACTAATGAGATGAATCAAGTTCTTGAGAAACCTGCTACTATTCATGAAATTAAGAAAGTTGTTTGGGAGCTTGGAAGTAACAAGGCCCCTGAACCTGATGGATTTTCTAGATTTCTTTTATATGCAACATTGGGATCTCATTAAATATGATCTTATGAAATTTATCACTGATTTCCTCTACAATAATAGCTCTTTAGCCCCTATAAATAGCACTTATATTAATTTGATTCCAAAAATTGATGGACCTGCTAATATAGGGCATTACAGACCTATAAGTTGTCCAAATTTTCTTTACAAAATTCTTGTTGGTATCTTTGGTAATAGATTAAAGCCTATGATGAATGATATCATTTCTGAGGAATGAACTGCTTTCATTCCTGGAAGAAACATTCAGGAAAATATTATAATCGCCCATGAGGCTATTACCTATATTAAAAAACAAGAAATTTAAAGAACTGCACAGCTACTATTAAAGCTGACATCTCAAAAGCATTTGAAAATGTAGAATTGATATGATGAAAAAATTGGGTTTCTCTGAAATTTGGTTAAAGATTATTCATCAATGTATCTCTACTGTCTCATACTATATACTCTTAAATGGAACCCTTATACACCTTAATAAACCCTCTAGAGGCTTAAGACAGGGGACCCCCTCTCCCCCTTTCTTTTCTGAATCCTCACTCAAGCTTTAAGCTCACTTATGAAAGATAAAGTTAAAAATAAGCTTATATAAGGGATAAAACTTGCTAGAAATTGTCCCTCTTTGTCTCATATCTTTTTTCTGATGACAACTTATTTTTTCTCAAAGCTGATCAAGAAGAATTTGAGCATTTTATGGATGTGATCAATAAATACTCTTATGTATTTGGTCAAAAAATTAACTTAAATAAGAGTGGTAGACCACCCTTGATATTTTCACAGCTTACTGCTCTTATAAGGATGAACCATCTTCCTGACTTGGGTAAATATTTAGGTCTACCTTCTGATTGGGGCAGATCAAAAATAAAATCCCTTGATTGGTTCATAGAAAGAATTACAAAAAAATTAACGCATTGGAATACTAAGTTACTTTCAACATGTGGAAAAGAAACTTTGATAAAGGCTATAATTCAATCCATTCCTGTTTATACAATGTCTTTATTTTTAATCCCTTTAACTACTTGTAACATGATAAGTAGTTTAATTGCCTCTTTTGGTAGGGGTAATAAAGGTGATAAAAAGATTCATTGGAAAAACCTGAAAACTCTGGAACTCCCTAAATTCGATGGGGGAATGGGCTTTAAAAAAATTGTGATCAAAATCTAGCTCTTCTTGCTTCTACAACCTGTAAGTTAAACCAAAATACAAAGTCTCTCGCTTATAAAATTCTTAAAGGCATATACTTTCACAATGGTAACTTCTTATCAGCTTAAGTTAATGCGAGTGCCTCTTGGTGCTTTAAATCACTCATTCCAGGTCGTGACATCTTTTTAAAAGACATTAAATGGGCTATTGGTAATGGTGTTGATATAAATATTTGGAATTCTCATTGTCTTGAATCATAAAAATCTATCAACAATACGTATAGCTCACATTTAAATTCTGTCTCTGAATTTATAGACTCAAAATATGCTAACTAGATAACTGTAAATTTTTGTTAACACGATTAACATAAGATAGTATATGAAACCAAATATTCATGCCACATATAAATTCAAAATCTTTAAGCTCATATTTTGCTAAACGATTAGCATCACTTTTTATCTTAGAAGCATCACTTAATTCTTCCAATTCTAACAAAGCATCTTGTATTTCAAGAGGTTTAGTTTGAATTGCCTTAACACTCTCAATATGACTTTCCCATAGTGTTTGTGACAATGGTTTAACGATTAACTTTTTCACATTATATGTTAAAATTTTCCATCTCTTTGTAGAACTAGAAAATAACGTATATATACTTTGTATAACTCCAAAGAAAAATATATCTTTAGGACAAGAATTGGCCATAACTCATAATACTAAATTAAGACTATGACTACCACAAGGTGTTAAATGCCCTAATATTTATATCTTGTAGTCGTCTCTGCACACCTTTTTTTCCCCCTTCATATTGGATCCATTATCATATCCTTGTCCTCACACATTATCAATATCAAGTTCATAATTTTCATTTTTAAAATTTCATTAAAAATACCTTTACCTATAGTATCATGAATTATTAAAAGAGAAAATGACACTTAGGGTCTTGACCACACTCCCCTCTTCAAGTTAGCACCCCTACCTAGAGCCTCTTCTTACTAAAGACCTCAGCAACTTTTTAACACATGAACCCCAAAACCCCTGTTACCTTACTACCCTTTTAGAATTATATATATACTATTTTAGAACCCCACCAATTATAATTTTCAGATTATAATTCTCTCACCTCCCCTCCTCCCCTATCTCTCTCCTCCCCCATATCCCAAACCGCCACCACCACTATCCTCCTCCATGAGAACAACCACCACCACCATCTCCCTCCTCCCCTATCACTCTCTCCTCCCCCATCTCCCAAACCGTCTCGCGTGAAGCAGCCATGGAATCGCAGCACCACCACCATGGAGTAGCCATGGAATCGCAGCACCACCACCATGGAGTAGTGGTGGGTCCTGGTGTGTTATAAAATAATGAAATAAAAGCAAAGGAATGAAGGATCCACAGACCGCAAGTGTACGGGTCGTACCAAGTAATAGATAAGTAAAATCGGGATTATCGTCTCCACAGGGATTTAAGAGTTATTCTAAATTTGCGTTCGATATTAGAATAGATAGTTCTAATCGTTTTAAAAAGATAAATAGCAAAGGAGTTTGTTTTCTAATTAACTAAATAATAAAATAGACAATAAAATAAACAATTAATAATTATGCAAGAAAGATAAGGATATGCAAGTATGAATCTATCCTATTGAATCTATGATTACTAAGAATAAGGGTGAATGGGAAATCTCACACTAGTCGGGAATCAAATATCTCCTAGCCCCCGTCAGGGTGGACCTAGAAGCTATCCTAAAGTACTATAAACCCCTGTATGGGCGAATATGCCTCCTTGGATGAATACTATTTTACCTCTTTGGCTACGTGGTTAGTCAAGCCTGTCGGTCAAATAACGGATACCACGCGTCTATATTCTAGTTCTGTAATTAAACCCCCCCTGTCGGATGATCCATACGCCACTATATGGAATAGCCTAATTACTAAAACCTATTTCTAATTAGCTAGGTCAAAAATAGTGAACAAGCACAAGAATATAGTCAATGGAAATTAAGAACTAATTCAATTAAATACTAAAATCCCAGATTCAAAGTTAAACAGAAAAACAATAATCAAAGGTTCATATAATTACAATATTAAAGAGAAATTATGCATAATAAATCTTCTTGAATAAATAGCTTAGAAATACCTCATAGACAAAATAGATCTAATACTAAATTACCCAAAGAATAGAGATGGAGAAGTGTTGAATTGATGTAGTTAAGCTCTAGCTCTTGCTTCTTCCTCCTCTAGATCCTCTTGATTGCTCCTATGATGAATTATTTGTGTATATTAAGCTTATGCAGCCAAGGGATGGTTTTCTAAGGTTTAGAGCTGGTATTTATAGGTGTTAGGTCGAATTACTTGGAGTGGAAGACAAGTCAAGGACTCTTTAATTCGTAACCCTAAAATCTAGGAAAGGTAAGATTCTGCTTCTGATTTGATTTGGTCATATCTTTTTCAATTCTTATCCGTTTGAGGAGTTCCAATATATGAAACTGCTTGTCTCGGAAAGAGCTTTCCATTGGTGCAGACCACTCGTCCAGATTCCTAGCCAGTCATAAGTTATGGATTAATCTTTGAAACGTGGCTGGAATTTCAGATTCATAAGGCAGCTTTCCTTTTCATAATTGATCTCTTCTTCCTTCTATCTCCAGATTTCTTCAAGATCTTCTTTCCTTATCTCCTTAGCATTGATTTAGCATCTAATTTATTTCCATATTATCTCTAAAGCTTCACATTAAATAAATAATTAAACCGCATATGCTTTATAAATAATAATTCATTAAATCAAGACTAGAAATAAGAAAGTGCAATTTAAATTCAGGAAACTCGACTAAGCACACTAGAAATATTCTAAGACTTTAATTCTCACTTTTCCTCCTTGGATTGGCTTCTCATGAAATTCATAAACCTACTAACTTTGCACTAATAATAAGTAAATTAACGCACAAAAGCTCTATAAATGCAATTAGTCTAATTCCAAGGGGAGAAAGTGTAATATTGCCATTTAAGCACTAAAGTCAATACAAAAAGACTATTTTCATCCTAAAATGATGTCTCCTAAGGGATTATATTTAGACCAAAAAGGGAGACATCAAGTAGCCATGGAATCGCGAGATCCAACACAGCAGGAGCAAGACGGTTTCGCCGCCTATGCTTCACGAACGAAGCACCGCCATGGAGTCCTCTGCCGAGATCCGTTCGCCAAGAAGAAAAAGGAGTAGCCATGGAGTCTTCTGCCCAGACCTGTTCGCGAAGAAGAATCCAAGCTCGAGATCCGAGCACCACCACCGCTAAGCTCGAGAAGCTTCATGCAGCAGACTCCGTCTTGACCAGATGTACAGGCTCCGTTCGTCAACATCGGAGCTGCTCCTCCATCGCCGAGCTCGAGAAGAAGATTCGAAGTTGCTGTTCTCATTTATTGACCGGAAATCTGGTAAAACTAGTTTTAGTGGTGGTGTTATGTCGGTGGTGGTGGTGTTATGTCGGTGGTGGTGGTGTTATATCGGTGGTGGTGGTGTTATGTTTTCGATTTGCAGTGGTGTTTCACACGTGAAGAGATTTTTTTTTTGTTTAGTTTGACATGGTTGACCAGATCTAGATCTGGTCAAACCAAATAGATTTCCTTTTTTTTTACTGATTGTGTAATAATCAAATTATTTGAATAATTGAATAATACTCACTATTTTTATTGTTTACTCATTGCTTTTTTAAATTACTCTTTAATTGTTAAAAATACTCACCAATTTTTTTAGAGTACTCCGACTATTTTATAGAGTACTCCGACTATTTCATAGAGTACTCCGACTTTTTTATAGAGTATTCCTTTAATTCGTTAGAGTATTCGTTTAATTCGTTTAATTCTCGGAGTACTCAGCAAATTCTCGGAGTATTCTATGTTTTTCTCGGAGTACTCTATGTTTTTCTCGGAGTACTCTATGTTTTTTCCAATGACCGATGACTGGTGGTCGGAGGTCGGAGGTCGGTGGTCGGAGGTCGATGGCGGAGGTCGGTGGTCGGAGGTCGGTGGTCGGAGGTCGGTGGTAGGTGGTTGGAGGTTGGAGGTAGGTGGGTAGTGGTAGGTAAAGGAGAGAGAAACAGTGACATCACACTTTTTGTCTTTTTGTGATAGTAAGGGTAGGAAAGACTATTGTAAAAAATGAGGTCCCTAAGAATAACAACTTTCAAGACACTACTCTATAGAGAAAAAACAGTGTCTCCAAGACCCTATATATAATTCACCCTTTTTAAAAACTCTAAAAAAATCTTCAATCTTAAATAGGGTCGTAGAGATATCCACACATCTTAAAATAAGTGGCATTTGTTTTTTTTTATGGCTCATACCGGGGGTACAATTAAGCAAAACTAAAAATAATAACTTTCTTAATCTTTTGATGATTTTATATTTTTATTTCAGATGATATAATATGTACCAATTCATCTTGTTACTTGTATATTATGACCAAGATAGTGTGTATGTGTTTCACCATATTTTATATGCCTAAGGTGCTCTTGCATTATGGGATCAAATTCTGCAATCATTTTTACTAAACTCAAAAAACTTCCATTGTTAGTTTCATTAATATTTTTATTTGTCCCCCTAAAACCAAACTATTTTTAGCCAAAGTTTTAGAAATCGTTATTAGCCTCTTCAATACATGTTTTTTTTTTTTTTTTTTGGACATCGAGAGGGTGCAAAAGCACCCAAAAAAAAACAACAAAATTACCCTATTCCTAGTCTACTAAATGCCGCTGATAGATCGGAAATACTAAGCGTATTCCGATTGACAAAAGTTGCTGCGTGTCTAGCTTCCTTCGCTAATTTATCCGCATTCCTGTTGAGCTTCCTGTTAATGTGTTTGAAAGTAATCTGCCGGAGCTCCTCAGTTGTGCCAATAATTTTTCGAAGAATGGGTTGGATGTTCCAACGAGCTGCTGACACCTGCTTTATACCTTGAATCACTTCAAGGTTATCTGAGTGGATGGTAACTCTTTTCTCGTGGTATCTTCTCGCTATCTTTGTAGCTTCCAAAACCGCTGTTGCTTCTCCTTCTACTACTGTATTGCAGTCGATGGCTTTGCTTGTTTTTGATATCTCATTGTTCTCTCTTTGCTCCCATACAATTGCAATTCCTGTTGGTTCCCACTTGTTCGAAAAAGAAGCATCGCAATATATGTTGATTTCGTCCTCGTAATCCGTGTTTCTTGTTTCATTTTGATCTATTAAGTTATTGAATCCCTTATATCCTTCTTTAACCCAGTTGATGCCATGAATTTCCTGCATGAGTTTTGTCGATGTCTTGTTTATTACTGTTCCATTCGCTGCCGTTCCCTCGTGAAGGCCTTTCATTTTTGCTTTCCATATGTTCCAGAGATTGATCATTATAAAGTCTCGAACTACTTTCTCGTCCCACCCTCCTTTTTTGAAAGATTTTACCGTTTTTAGAAACCAGTCTTCTATATTATCATCCATTCTATCTTGAATTTTGATTTGTAAAAACGATCCTGCCCATATATCTTTGCACATATTGCATTGAAGGAGTAGGTGTTCCACATCTTCTTTATCTTGGTTGCACCATAGACAGTTTTTACCATCTGCACATTTCCTTTTGGAGAGATTAACTCTAGTGGGCAAAGCATTATTAACTACTCTCCACATAAATAATCTAATTTTTTTTGGTATATTCGATTTCCATATTTTTTTCCAAATTTTTGTTTCTTTCATAACCCTTGTTTTGGTAGTAGTTGCCTTGTTGTTGTTGTATTCCTCCATAATTAGTTTATAACCTGTTTTTGTATCGTAATTACCATTTTTTGAATAAGGCCATATGAATTTATCTTTAGTATCACCTTCTTTGATCTTTGTTTTCTTTATTAAATTTATTATAGGTTCGTGGAAAAGGTTATCTAAGGTTTCGAGGTTCCATTCCTCACCTCCTTCCTTCATGAGTTCATTGACTTTTGTAATGTTCGATCCTTTTGGTTTCTCTAATTTCCATTTTGTATCTAGCCATCTTTCATTCCATATATCCGTGTCTTTCCCGTCGCCTATTTTTTTGATACCGTATTTTTTAATAAAGTCTCTACCTTCCATTAAACTTGCCCAACTCCAGGTTCTACTTTGTTTAACTTTACATGATAAAAAACTAGATTTATTAAAGTAAATACCTTTGAGGAGTCTAGCTGCTAGGTTATTTGGATTATGCATGATTCTCCAAGCTTGAGCGGCTAGAAGAACTGTGTTCATTTTTTTGAAATCTTTAAAGCCGAGTCCCCCTATGATTTTATTTACCGTTATTTTTTCCCAAGCCACCCAATGAATCTTGTTTCTCTCACCTGAATTCCACCAAAAATTGGAAATAGCTGAGATAAGTTTGTTACAGAAATTAATAGGAAAAGAAAAAATGGACATATAATAATTTGGAATAGCTTGAAGGATTGCTTTGATGAGCACTTCTTTGCCTCCTTCTGATAGGAGTTTAGCTTTCCAACCTTCTGTATTTTTAAACACTTTATTAGCTATCCACTCGAGAGAATCTACCTTTGATCTTTTATGGCATAGTGGGATACCCAAATAATGTCCCAAGTCATTCGTTTCTTTAATGCCCATTTTTTCCACAACTGAAATTTTGATTTCTTCTGTTGATTCCTTACTAAAATTAATAGCCGATTTATTAAAGTTAATAGCCTGTCCAGATCCTTCACAATATATATCAAGACATTCTTTAAAAGAATCAATATTAGAATTATCTAAATCTAAGAAGAAAAGGGAGTCATCTGCAAATAAAAGGTGAGAAATAATAGGGCAGTTTCTATTAATTCGTATACCATTAAAGAGTTTATTATCGACAAAATGGTCCACAATGCTGATAAGAGATTCAGTCATAATAGAAAAAAGGAAAGGGGAGAGAGGGTCCCCTTGCCTGAGTCCTCTTCCAGGTTTAAAGTTTTCTAGCCTTTCACCGTTGATGTTTATAGAGAAAGAAACTGAAGTAATGCAATTCCTTATCCAATCGATCCATTTGCTACAAAATCCTAATTTACTCAAAACCTTAAAAAGGAAAAGCCATCTTACCTGATCATATGCTTTAGCCATGTCTATTTTGATTGCTGCCAAATTTTTCTTATCTTTTCTCTTCCTACTCATAAAAAAAGAGATTTCCTGGGCAATTAGTATGTTGTCCTGTATGGCCCTACCTTTGATGAATGCTGATTGTGTAGGTGAGATAATTTTGTCCATAATCTCCCTTAGTCGGTTGGATAGAATCTTTGTGATGATTTTGTAAATAAAATTGACGCAGGATATGGGTCTGAAGTCTCCTAAATTCTCTTGTATATTCCCTTTTGGGATTAGTGTGATAAGCGTATCGTTTATAGTTTCCACAGATCGATTGTTCTCGAAGAAGTCCATAACAACCTGTATCACATCGTTTTTAATAATTTCCCAAAATTCTTTATAAAACTTACCGTTTAAGCCATCCGGTCCTGGTGCTTTTGCTGCCGACAGTTCCTTAACAGCTCTCTCTATTTCTTCAATATCTGGTTTTTTTATTAACTCTTTATTCATATCCTCGGTAATTCGAGGTGATATATACTCAACTGCTTTATTCATTGTTTCTTCCTGGCACCCTTTTTCTTTAAAGAGACTTTTATAAAAATCTTGGAAGTTTTCTTTGATATTCTCAGGGTCATCTGTCCAATCACCTTCTAAGTTTATAATTCTATTTATTCTGTTTAGTTTCCTTCTTTTAATAGTAGCCAAATGGAAGTATTTAGTATTCTTGTCACCATACGTGAGCCAATTAAGTCTCGCTCTATCACACCAGTATTTCTCTTCTTTCTCATACTCTGTTTTTATTTTTTCTTTGATAATGATTTCCTCGTCAGTTGTATCTTTGTCTATAGTATTATTAAGCTTTATCAGTTTATCTTGAAGTTTTTTAATAGTAATTTCGTGGTTTTTAAAGTGTTTCCTACTCCAAGAGCTAAGTTCTTTTTTTGTGAATTCCCTTTTTTTAATGAATTTAGGTATGGGGCTATTATTATTAGGGATAGGCCAACTTTCTTCAATAATTTTTTTGCAATTCTCATCATCTAGCCATCTCGTTTCAAATTTAAATTGTTTTTCCTTTATTATTTTATTAAAATCGAAAAGAAGGATTAAAGGAGAGTGGTCCGACCCTATCGCTGGTGGTATGTGTATAAGTGATCTTGGGAAGTTTACTAAGTTTACTAACACCAACTCTAGTACTGAATAGCTTACATGCGAAACAAAATACTTTATCAACACTTTTTAAATAAATAAGTCATTTTCTATCGTATTTTTCATGGATAGATAAACATCGAAACGAAATACTTTATCAACACTTTTTGAATAAATAAGCCATTTCTATCATTTTTTTCATGGTTAGATAAACATCAAACATATCTGCTACCAGTGACGGACTTAGGATGTTTTTTACTAAGGGGCTAATGTATAGGGGGTTCAGAATTAACATTTCAATTGATTTTTTAATAGTTGGGGTTAGATCAACTGGCCAGGACCTTGGTCCTCCTTCTAAGTGGTATAGCTTCGAATCGAGTCAATGACTCCGAGTAAAAAAATAAAGACCAAAAGTTACATGTTTTTTTGGTTTAAATTTTTAAATTTAGAATAAGAATTTCAAATTAATTTGAGTTGGTGATATTTTCATTTTCAGTAAAAACAATTCGAAGTATAGGGGTTTTTAAATAATTTTTTATTCTCTATATTTTCTTTAATACTAGGAAAAAGAAATTGCAATGGAGCAATGGTGGGGCCTATGGTGTGATGAAATAAGATATAAATAACGTGCAAATAACACCTTAAAGCTACACGGTTCTGCAAGTATACAAATCGTACGCAAGTTTAGATTGAGATTCGTTCCGCAGAGACTACGAAGGTTAGAGGAATCTTATGCAAGTATCAAGTGCAGATAACCAAAGTTAGAGCAACTAAATGCAAATAAAAGTAAAGACAAATAAAGATAGATGTGAGAAAATAATCAACTAAATTAAACTAAGAATTAAAAGACAGAAAATAAATATGAAAGAGAAGTAATATGAGAAGATAGCTTAAGTTATTAGCATGTAATCCCCACTAGTTTTGCCGTTCTAAACATGTAAGGGTGAATTATGTAGTATTTCCCTAATCGGTCCCAATTCGCTATCGGTAGTTTAAAATAGGATTTACCTGTGTCAATAAGGCTTCCTAAGCAAACTTTTCCTGTAATGGGTAAATAGTCACAAGAACTAAACCATAGTGATTATCTAGCTAGGTTGGGTTGTCAGATCAGACCTAATACTAGACGTTATGTGCTAAACATGCAATTAAACACCGTTGTCAATGGTGACTTAATTACTAGATGGTAATTCTAATGGCTGCAGTCCACAAGAACACTGAATATAAATCCAAACACATAAACAGAGAATAAAAACTATAATTCTATTTAAAACATTAAATTCCCAAATTAGATAGATGTCAATCAAAACTAGGGTTCATACATATATGCTAAAACTCAAGCTAAAGAAATTTAGTTCATGTAAGAAAAGAAAGAAATTACAAATCTAAAGGTAGAAGAAGACATTGTTGATGACAGCTCCTTCCAGACTTCTCTCTTGTGTTCTAAGCTTCCTCTTGGTTTAAGGTTTCACCAAGGATGATTTTAGAGTGTTAAGAGGCTGTATTTATAGTGTATAGGTTGACCTAATTCGTTTCTTGGAGATAACTCTAAGTAATAGACTCCTGGCCCAACTCAAATTCGTAAGGAAATAAAGATAAACACTGCTGGACCGTTTTGAGCATATCTTCTTTGTTATTGGTCGGATTGAGCTCCATAAGATACCAAAAGAATCGTAACAGAATTATCTCTAGCCCTATGAAAGGAATCTTCCAAAATCGGCCTATTTCTTAGGTAAATAACCACTTCTTTAGGCGTGTGCTACAGAAATTCAGATTAGGTAGCTTTTCCTTTTCCATGTTTTTAGCCTTTGTTTCCTTTATCTCCAATTTCCATGCAAATCTCTTTCCATAAGTTGTAGTCTTTGACTTGTACTCTAATTAATCTCCATAATTATCTTTAAAGCTTCACACTAAATAAACAATTAAACCCAATATGCTCTAAAAATATTATGTTACTAAATCAAGACTCACAATAGGAAAGTGCACTAAACTAAGCTATAATCAACCTATAAACTAATAAATAAGCCTAAAATGATGTCTCGTGAGTAGATTTTATTATCACAAATGAGGAGACATCAAGCAATTATATTTTTTTCCAAATAATGAAACCATGAGAAAAAGTATATTAAGCCGTACTGGACATGCCATATACTACTATATTGATTTGATTCATATTCATAAGCAAATTATAAGATTTAACATTCTTACAAAATAGTCAGTTGGGCTTAAGCCACCTTTTAGCATGCATAAGTCCGGCACTGACTGCTACTTGAAAAACGTCCATCTTTACTATTTTTTGGAAAATCTATATCAATTACTCTCGTAGGACTATTATGTACTATAAAACAATAATTATCCAAATTATTGGATCAAGTATATCAATAAACCTATCATCTTATTTGGAATTTTCATTAAAGAGATTTATATTTTGTTCATTAATAAGTTTGTCATTTTGTTCATTAACAATATTTATATTTTAGTCTTTATTTAAATTTACGTCGTTTTCATTTGGTGAGATTATGTTTTCAATTTTAGTATCTTCATTTTGGACAAAATTATCTTGAATTTCTATTGTTAGAAGTAATAAATTTATCTAATGCTCCTTTTTTAGATTCAGTTTGTACTATTATTTCTCTTTTTCTCTTTCCTTTCTCACATCCGGGTTGTTGTTTTCTACTCAACATTTTTATTGAATACTACATCCGTTTCACAAAATTTGTTCCCTTAGCTTTTCACATATATTAAGAAATATAATAAATGCATTCACCTTTACAAAAATACCTCAAATAAAGTACTCCCTCCGTCCATTAATGTTTGTCACAATTTCTAAAAGTAGATGTCCACAAAAGGTTATCCATTTAGGATACCAAAGAACTTTTCTACCAATTTGTCCTTATTTAATATTCACAACCTTATCATCATTAAATTCATTACTTTAGTTGGTTGAGGGTAGTTTAGTAAATATAGAAGGAATTAATTGCTTTCCTTAATCCGTGTGAAAAAAAAGTATGACAAACATTGATGGACGGAGGGAGTATCTTGATAATTTAAATGTACATTGGAAATATAACTTTCAATATTTTAATAAGGTTAATAGTGGAAAAAGTAAGAAAAAAGTGTCTTGAACTCCTAAGTGGACAATATATTTAGAACATTATTTTTAGTAAATGGACAAATTCTATGGAATTGAGGGAGTAAAAAAAAGGTAAAGACCACGCGCGACCCTTTATGTTTGGGAAAAATGCGTTGACGGACCCTAAATTGAGAATTGTAACGAGATGGTCACGCATCTTTCATTTTACGACGATGGTGACCTTTTTTTGACGGAACCATCAGTTGACCGTTAGTCAACGCCGCATTGGCGCCAACTCAGCGCCACGTCTTCCGCCACGTATGCGTTACGTCATCAGTAATTACACGTCATTATTATTATTATTGATATACTTGATTAATATTAATCCTCTTCTTCTCCGCGTCCATTCTCCACCATAATCAACCGGCTTCGCAACCCTATCAACAATCGAAGAACCCAAATGAAGGTAAAAACAAAAAAAAAATCTCTCCACACTCACCTTCCCATACCAAGCCGCTCCTGCTCTAAATAGGTATATCATTAAGCAAATCGATTAAAAGATGAAATCATGATTAAAAAATATCTAATAGATTTGTTTAACATATAGATTGGAAACGGAAATTATGGTAAAAAGAATCTAACACCTCATTCATCACAGCTTACACATATTTACAACTATTTATTTGCTTGATCACAAAATTAATCTACTAACTTCAGCCCATTTTAGTTAAATTGAACATAAGAATTACTTATAACTGCTAAAACAAATTTTACCCAATGAATCAGCTATGATCAGATGTGATCATAGCTCGTCTAAAAAAATTACTTATTGCCTTAATTTGGGTTCTTCAATTGTTGATGGTGTATCCAAACCGGTTGATGATGATGGATAACAAACCACGATTTGCGGCGGTTTCCTTGTGCAGGGAGAGGCTTGGGGCGGGAAGGTGATTGTGGATAGATTTTTTTTATTAAATACCTTAATCTTCAATTGTTGATGGCGTATCCAAGCCGGTTGATGATGGTAGAGAAGTGACCACGAGTGGCGGCGGTTTCCTAGTGTAGAGAGCGGCTTGGTGTAGGAAGGTGGGTGTAAAGAGATTTTTTTTGTGTTTACCTTCATTTGGGTTTTTCGATTGTTGATGGAATAGCAGAGTAGAAGAAGGCTGCCAAATATTATGATATATATATATATATATATATATATATATATATATATATATATTATGTGTAATTGTTGTTGATGTCGTGCTGACGTGGAGAGTACGTGGATCTGAGGTGGCGCCACGCTGCGTTGACTAACGGTCAACTAACGATTCTGTCAAAAAAGGGCCACCATTTTCGTAAAATGAAAAATGTATGGCCATCTTGTTACAATTCTCAATTTAGGGGCTGCCAGCACATTTTTTCCACACATAAAGGGCTATACAGGATCTTTATCCTAAAAAATATTATAGTAAACGATGAAACCTAAGTAGCAATTAGAATTACACGCCCATATATCTCCTATTTTCTATTTTTTAAATAATATAATTTAGAACATGTGTAAACAATATAAAGTATCATTCATTCATGATTTCATATATACAATGAGATTATGCCACATACAGATTAACTATGCAGTTTACTTAAAACTCACATATTCTCAATCCAACAATTTCTACATATATTAAAGCTATTTCATGTATGTAATTGACACATCTAAAAAGGATTAATTCTTAAGTAATGAAATAATCATAAATTAACTGAGATTGGATATCATGGTTTCTTAGTTAATCCACAATTTGACACAATCCACCTAATTTTAATTAAATAGAAATTTCATCTGTTATTCAAAAAAAATCCAATCTGCCGAATATAATTTGAACTAAAAATAGAAACGCTTATAGGGAGTAGGAACCATTTGATAATTTTGAAATAATTAATTTGCGATTGGCTCAAAAAATTATGTCGTTTGATAACTTTAGACAAATAAAATTATAGACACACTTCAAGAGAAAACATATAATTTGTATTGTCATTAATTATCGAAGCAATATCTCAATCCACAAACTCTAACAAAAAAACTAATAAATAATATATGGAAATGTAAATTATATACAAATTAAATGAAAAATCAAATAAAAAAGTTCATTACCTTATAAAATATGGGAAATCAGAGGTTTGAGAGGAAATATGAATAAATACTTTAATTAAATTTGAAAGTGAAATTGGTAATTTAAAAATAAAAGTGAAAAATAAAACTGAAGTTATTTTATAAGTCTTTTGAACTAGAAGGTATATAGGGAATTAGAAAAATGAATTGAATAAATTATTATTCAATGTAGTCGTTTTGTTCAAGTTTTTTGTTGAAGATGAAAAATTGTAGAAAAAATTATTTAGAAATTTTTTAATCTAAAAAGGTATGCATATTTGCTCATCGCTGTAATTGATATACTTGCGTGCTTTTGACAAAAAAAAAAAGATATACTTGCGTGCTTCAATGCTATGCTTCTCTGCTCCCCCATATTTGTTTTGTATGTCGTTTAGGGCTTCTATTTGATAAAATCGTTGGGCTGGATCTTGGTCCTTTCTTTTAAAAATTAGACCTTAATATATTTATATTAAGTTATGCCCCTAGGCAATGGCCGAGTTTGCACAAAGTGATCGGCCGGCCCTGAAAATCTCGATAGCTGCCACCATACTTCCCACCACCTGCTATATATCATCGACAACATAATCACGTCTCCGTTCCCATAATTACACCATCACAGCCTATTAAACCATATTATAAATTAGATGGTATTTTTTTAATAAGTTTAAAAATTAGTTAAAAAAATTACAGGCCCACCTTAATTGAAAAGTTAGCCTCCTCAATTTAAAAATACAGTCCCATAATTGAATATATTTTTAAAATTAATTTATTAAGAATCTCGAATTCTTAATTTTGTCTTAAAATTCTTTCAATATTGTATACTGTTTGAATTAAAATTCAAAAAATTCTAATTTGTCTATTTTGATTTTTGTGTTATACATTTTTTCAAATTATTGTATTCTTTTTAAGTTTTGGATTATATCGTTTTTTTAGTTTGTTGAATTAATTCAATCATGGTTTTTCCACCTCTGCTGCGAACACCTTAAAATCGGGTATAATGTGAACAAATATTAGAGATGTGATACGTGATACCGATTGCAAAAGTTGTGGATATTTGTCAAATAGTCATTACTATGCCTACTGTAGAGTGTATAGTAAATATCCATGAATTAATAGCTCCACGAACAACAATAAAATACACCAAAATGCATTAGCAGTTTAGTATATTTTTTTTGTTCTAAAGTTTAGTATTTAATCTATATGAGAATTTTTTTTTATTGTAGCTATTTATTGAATATGATTTGTTTTGCGTAGTGTGCAAAAAAAATTTGTGAGCGTTTTTTCATGATTTTGTTAGATATATAAAAGGTTTATTAGGTGTGGTTTTTTGTAACAATAATAGCCCTCTCTGACTTGAAATTCTAGAGCTGCCCCTACACCCCATCGTATATCTCATAACCTTGTACCATCTCCCCCTGATTCACATCACCAAAACACCACAATCACTGCACTGTTCGTCGCCTCCAGCCTACTCCACCATCTCCGTGGCCACCTCCCACATCCACCTTCTTTTCAGATTATTTTAATACGTAAATGAAATTTCTTGGTGTTATACATACATGAAATCGATGCAATTGACAATGGAATCAATCAGTTTGATAAAGACAAGCCTCAAGATATGTTAATAATACTTCTTTGTCTTGTTAGAAGATTTAAAATTGGATAAGAAAAAGTTGCAGGCACTTTAGAAGATTGCAATATCTAATAGCACTGAGAATCGTTATAATAAGGAACACTGAGCTCACTAAACTGCCCTTCAAGATGGAAACTTTAGCTCTCAATATCAGTACCGATAATTCAATTCCAAAAATCGATTTAAATAAAGAACGGAAAATAGTAATTTAGATTTTTAAACACATATGTATGATATTTTACGAAGATATTAAATTTATAGAAATAAAAAAATTCTTAAAAAATCTAAAAATTGAAATAATATGAATATATAGCTTAAATCCATTGAAAATGGCTGTTTTATTTATTTTTTATGAATAACAAATTTTTACAGTTTCTGGGAAAAATTGTTACAGTTGTAAGGGTGGAGATTATTGGCTATTAAATTTAAAATGGTTAATTTACTAAGAAATTATGGCTCCAGGCATTCTCATTAGATTTTTTAATAATTTTTTTAAGTTTTTAATAATTTATTTTATAAAAAATATCTAATAAAGTAATTATTTATAGAAAACATCTTATTTATATTTTCAAACCTTTCCTACCTTTATTATTAATCATATTATTTTATTTTTAATACAATATTAATTTTTAAATATTAAACAAATAATAGGGTACTTCCACCATCACCGCCACTACCACCACCACCACCACCATGTAATTAACCACCACCATCGCAAACACCGCCACCACAACAACAACACAACCACAACCAGCACCTCCACCTACTACTAATTCTATCACACACGCGCGTGTCCGTGAATTTTTTTTTTTAAATCGTCATAACTAATTCTAAACAGTGAATTGCATGCTTGCGAAAAACAAATTCAGTATTTCGAACAGTAAAACATGAAATTTACTGTTCAAAACATGAAGTTCCGTGCTGCGAAAAAAAATTCAAAAAAATTCAAGAAGATCAAATATTCCAAAAAAAAATCATAGACGTAAATATGATTTTTCTATAATTAGTTATGATGATTTTAAAAAAAATTCATGGACGCGCGCGTGTATTAGTTTTTGTTTTGTTTTTTTCTAAATTTTTTTTAATTACTATTTGTAGAGGTATTTTGGGTGGGCTGTTTTTTATAAAAAAATCTTATTCAAGATACTTTTTTATTAATAGTTTTTAATAGGCATTTTTTAATTATTGGCTCATTTATTAATTGATTTTAAAACTTTGAAAACTAAAATACTGATATAATTCTTCTTGAAAATATTAATGAGAAATAAAATCCGTAATATCAATAAGAGGTAATATAAGTATACAATTTGGAATTACGTGTATAAATCTATATTTACTCAAGGGATGTTTGATAAAAGAACAAATACACCTCAAATCAGAATCCTAATAGGATTGGAGTTCGATGATAATCTCAATTCCACTAAAAAATAGAGTTAAAGTCCTATATATTAATAGTGTTTGAGAGATATAACAAATTCCTGGTTATTATCTCACGTAAAACCGTAGCCTCTATACTCTAGTACTAACCCTCTGATTATCTTGGTAAGAAGCTTTTGCTACATGTTTTTTTTACATCATTATTGACAAGCATTTAACACACTCGATAATATCCAAACATAATTGGTTTATCTTCTTTTCTGAGTACTAATCACTAACTTTTAAACTATGAAACTACTATGAATTAATACATTGTCTCTTAATTATAACTTATAGATTTATTATCCTTTCTATTTTTATCTGATTGTGAGTATAAAGTATTTCATTGTAATAGAATATCGGAGGTGTGCATGTTGATAATTTTAGAGTATTAGTTTTTAACTACGTACATATAGTAATTAAATAAAGAAAAAGCTGAGTAGTTTGCCTCTGGATTGTCCCCTTTGATAAATAGTAAACTCACCAAAAAAATTAAAGTCCTTATTAGACTAGCCTTGTTATTTATATACTCCGTTAAAGTAGATGTATTCTCTTTCAGGCAAGAATGATGATGGGCTCGTCTAATGACGTGATCATGGAAATATGGAACTATTTGCCTAATGACATGATTGTTGAGATTTTGAGCTGGTTGCCTGTAAAATCTCTACTAAGATTTAAATGTGTGTGCAAGTCATGGCAAATATTAACTCAGGACTGGAGTTTCATTCAAAAGCATAAGAGTCGGAGTAAAGGCCAATCTATTTATAAAGAAAAAGGTAAATTAAATAGGAATAAGGGAAGATTTCGATTTAAAAATCAAAGTAATGGCTTAGTTCTGGAGAAAAGTGAAGAGAATGATGAGTATCGTATAAGAAACCCGGCAACTAAACAAGTGCTTAAAGTATTGGACGATCCAGAAGAACAAGGGAGATGGCGATTCATGCAAATGGGTTTCAATTTATCAACTAATAATTATTACTTGCTTTGCGTTCACAAAAAGAATGGAGAAACTGAATATGGAATTAAAATGTTAATTGTTGGAACTGATCTTGCTTGGAGACCCCTTGATATATCTTTCCCTTGTGATAACAAGTTAGGACACATAATTTCTAAGGAGGTCATTCACATTATAAGATTCTGTACAACTAAAGTGGAGGAAACAAAGATATTTAGATTAGATTTGAAAGACGAGAATTTCATGAGTATCAAAATCCCTCCGGGTTTTCAAAAAGCTGAAGGTGAGTTTTGGAGATTTTTTTGGGATGAGAAGCTTTCGCTCGCGTTTATAAATACAAAGGAGCTTCATGTGTGGGTGTTGGAGGATTATAAGAAACAAATATGGTCAGCCAAAAAAGTTATCTCTCTTGATTTTTTAGAAAAGAATACAAATATTACCAGCAAGGATATTTCTGTGTATAGTGCATCAAAGGGTCAATTGGATATTGTTACCGATAATCATGTGTTGAAATATGATATTGACTCCAAGAAACTTACATGGATTGCCATGGCACCTCGAGGCGAAGAGCTTTTGTACCGATTAACTCCTTGTCTAGTATCCTTACGAGGAATGTATTCAGAACCGACTAATCCAACACATTCAGAACCGATTGATTCAATGCATCCGGAAGAGATAAATCCAAGAATAAGTACGTGTAACTTGTATCAACCAATATGGAGACTTCATCAAACTGTTTTTGCTTTTCTTAGGGGTCTGACATAACTTCTTTGATTAAATGGGCCGCAAATACATTTAAAATTGAGTGAGTCACAAATGTATGTAGTATATATTTTAGTGAAATCAACTGTATGTACACAACAAGAAAATTAGGATTTGCTAACCTTTTTATCCCTACTCTCCCATAAATAGTTGTTAAAAAAAATTAATTTTTTGAATAACCACCCTCTATTAGTATGTGTCGGCTTTTATCCCTTTCTAAAAAACAAAAACTAAACAATTTTTCTCTTTTTTATACAGAACCAAAATATCCTACTTTATTATTACTTCTCCTTCGGTCACCGATCTTTTTTCTCTTCCCTCTTTAATTTCAGCTAGACCACAATCAATTGAATACACATTCGTATCTCATCTCATGCTCTCTCTGTTGATTAATCATGTCTCTCAATCTCGGTAATCCATAAGAGGAGGCATTATCCCACGCACAAACTCAATAGCACCTTGATCGATGTCGTACGGGCTACAATCACGAAGACAATCTATGGAAAGTTGAATAAAGTATTGGAAGAGAAGCCGATCAAAGGAAAGTTGAAGAGAAGTATTCGAAACATCTGATAATCTAATCTATGAAGTGATTATGAGAGTAAATCAAAATGGATTCAATTTGCTTTTTAAAGGATAGGCTAGGGTTTGGATTCTATGGAAAGCAAATAAAGTGTTTGAATTTGATTTTAGGGTATTCCATTGGAGTGAAGTGTTGGATTACAAGCCGTTGTCTTATCAAGGTAGCAAATCAACTCCTACTTCTTGCTCTTCTCTTATTTATCGATTAATTTTATGTTTTTTAAATAATTTTATTTCACCGGATGATTTTTCTCTATAATTACTTAAAATTGTATTATGTTTGTGTTTAGTTTGAAATTGATTATATCTAGCAAGTGATTTAAGAACACTAACTACTGTCAATCTCTTTCTATTCTCTCAAGATATTTACTTTGCAAAATTTACAAAATGTGTTTGATAAAAATTCTCACTGAGTATCGATTATTTTTTATGTGTTCTTTTGGATGAATTGCACCTTTAGTCCCCTTGTTTGGGTTTCGGAAATTGCAAGTATACAGTGATATCGTTTAATATACTTAAGAAATACATCAGGTATTATCAACCCATTGAAGTTAATTACTGGTTCTTTCCCTGATCTAAACATTTTTCTTATTTTAAGTTAATTGCTTAGTTGAATATGCTAACACTTACTATTCTGTTGGTTTTAAAACATGATCATTAGGCTTCCAATGTGATATGTTGGGATGCATGTTTATGCTTCTAAGTTTTCTATCTTTTAATTTTATGGTGGATAAGTTTTGAAACATAATGTTTATTTGCTTATATGTTCCTAATTGCAGGATAGCTGCAAAACTCATGGAGTTTGCACAGGAAGGTCCTTGTATATGAAACTAGATATTTTAATACTGTAATATTGTATTCTTTCTTAGGTATGTATGTATATGAAACTAGATATGTTAATAATGTATTTTTTGTTTATAATACTTATCTTTTTTATGTTAGGTACTGACTTCCGGGAAACTAGACATGTACTACTTTAGTATTACATGAAATTCTTGGAGGAGCTGAGGATTTGAATTTTATTGCGTTAATTAAGCTTTACTCTTTGTCTCACAACAGATACAGGTTTTTTTCATCTTTGGTCTATATACTTATTCTGTAATTTTCCATTCTGAGAAGAATGTGTATAAATTTTTCGTATACAGGGACTGAAGAAAGAGATAAGAAAAGCCTGTATAATGATATTTTAACTGTTACAGGGTCTGCAGCTTCTGCGTATCTAAGATAAGATTTAACTCAGTGTTACTGGCCTCCTACTGATACCTTAAAGGCTCTTCCTTGTACAAAGCTATGGCTTTATTTGAGAATGGGATGAACACACAACTTCTTTTACTGAGTTGATGAGGAGACACCTTCCTCTAATCACCCATAAAACTGGTGAAAGTTTTGCAGTAAAAACGAGCAAAGATTAGTTTAATTCTACCACAGGTTAATAATCTTAGCTTACATAATATATATTTTTTTGGTTGGCTTGTTCTTATTCGGGGTTTTCGTACA
Organism: Nemophila menziesii; assembly: GCA_029959085.1. NCBI lineage: Eukaryota > Viridiplantae > Streptophyta > Magnoliopsida > Boraginales > Hydrophyllaceae > Nemophila > Nemophila menziesii. The sequence continues at coordinate 29,501,248 of JARWIR010000004.1, forward strand.
GAAATAACTAATCTACTACTAGAATGCAAAGGAGAAAAGGTTGAGTCATCTGCGAAGGAGGTTAAAAATAAGGTACCTACTTGCATATTCTTTAATTTGTTTAAAAAAAGCATGCTTCTGTGCCATATGTATCTAGTAATTTAGGTGTAGGTTTTCTATCACACTCCCATATCTTCTAGATAAACTAGTCACTCAGTCATTCATTTGATAATCTAATAATTCAACTGAGTATGACATGGTAATAAGTAATGTTTAATATACAAAATCAGTATAATTGAAAATTGTATATAATGCAGAGTAATAATATATATATGTATATGAAAAATCATTTACAGTTTATATAGTAGGGCTGATTTGTAATGTATATATGTTCATGGTCCTTGTATGCAACTTTGACAGCAAACATGTAAAGAATTAAGAAAATAAGGTTACGTTGTGTATATATATATATATATATAGTAGGGTTGATTTGTACTAGATATGACGATTCTAATGTTGTGCTATGTAAGAAATTCATTTGTGTAGAAGGAAAATATATCTTGCTTAGCATGTGAAGATGAAGGTTCGGAAAACATGGGGAGAATTGACCTTTCCGGAGAAAATCATGAATTTTAATTAAGTTAAGACTAATTTATTGTGTATGTGGATTTTCTTTTTATTGCATATGTTATGAATTAAATTTTAATTGATTTATAATTTTTATTTCATATGTTTAAAGAAGTGACTGTACATGGATGAAGTAGCTTCGGATACTGTCTATCAAACTGCTTGAATTTGCCATATAATAATGACATAGGGACCTATAGTGATGGTACAGGGATGAAGTAGCTTCTGGTGTAGTAAGAGAGAATCTTTGAGAACTTTTTTTGGAGAGAATGAAAGATTTGGGGTTGAAATGACGAGATGTTAGAACTTGTGAAGCTGGAATTCAGGTAAATTGATATATATAGGTCCCTATATTATACAAAAATAACCTATATTTTATACTTGGGAGGATTTTTTTTTTATTTTGATAACCAGAAGTTGGAACTTGTGTGTCGTGATTATACAGCTAATGAAGGATGGGAAACTTTTCTCTCTTATGAAGATACACAACAGGTATATATCTATATTATGCAAAATTTAGGGACCTATAGTGCAATTATGCTTTATATTTCCAATGTAGTAATTAGGTACAGATTTGATAAATACCAATTTTATTCACTTTAATCATAAGAATAATAAAATATGATTATCTAGTAGGTTCTTGTTTTTAATTAGTAATGTAGCAACTTTTCTTGCTTTGTCAGATCAGTTTTACCATACTCCCGAGCATCACAAATTTGTTCAACAACAAGTCGTAAATCAGGTGAAGTTTTGCGGTTTTTTGCATTATATAAGGACCTACAGTGCAATTTTTGCATACTATAGGGACCTATATTGCAATTAACTAAGACTTGAAGTATTAACTAATATTTTGGGATATTTTGTATTATCGGTTAAAATCTTGTCCAGATAAGTTAGGGTAATTTTTTGTTTTTTAGGTTCAAGAAATAAAGGTAGAAGATGAAAAAATAAATATCTTCTATGAACATTACAGTAATTCTATATATCTTAACTTTTTTGCTCTTCTTTGGTATTTGATCGAAAATTACTTTTAAATGAATATAATCGTAGTAAGTTTCGCTATTTACTGTATTTGCTTATATTCTTTTACTAGGTCCCATTAAAGAAGGCAAATGGTCTAACAGTGACGGTTCCACTTTTCCAGAGTCGAGAAAATATCACTGGCAAGGTATGTTGCACGATAAATTACGAGAATACCCTTGTTTACCTATTATGCCCTCTGATACTTATAATATTTACTTTCCTGTGGTACTTTTAGATATCAATTTACCAGTTTTAGGAAACAAGGAAAGAAGATTGTACATATAATTGTTTGAGTTGAACTTCTTGGCCAACTAGGTATGTGTTACTTTGGTTAATTGCACAGTTAGTCCCTTTGGTTTCCGAAACATGAGTATATATAATTGCACCATTTTTGTCCCATAATTAGTCTCCGCGTGTCAGATTGTTACAGTTAAGGACCAAACTAGTAAAAGGGGATAGTACAAGGACCAATTTGGGGAAATTAAAAAGTCTAAGGACTATTTAGGTTACAAAATTACCTATAAGTCTATATTATTTTAATATAAGGAAACAATATTCGAAACCAAATTGGTAAAAACACAAAGTTCGAGGGACCCATTTGGGAAATTCTAAAAGTTTGAGGACTATTTGCGTAACAAAAATACCGGGGTGAAAATGGATTGAATTTAACGGCAATAAAAAAACAAAGTTCGAGGATTGCTTGGGCAACTTTAGAAGTTCGAGGACCATTCGTATAACTAGCCTATAGTTCAGGGACCATTTTGGGAAAAAAATTCTTTTTTTTTGTTGGTTGAATATTTTTGTGTATTTTTTTATAATACTATGTTAATGTGGGCATGTTTGTAGGGTATAATGTCTCCATAATTATCTTTTTATTATTCCTTGTGGTAGGCTCTCACACCATATTTAGCTGCTGGAGGACAATTAATAGCATCTCGATTGGAATTACATGCCGAAAGTGAGGTATGGTGTAATTACTTCTAAAAATAAATGAATTACGGACCTGTAGTGCAGTTTTTTGAATAATATAGGGACCTACAGTGTGTTTTTCGCATAATATTGGGACCTATAGTCCATTTTCGCATAATGTTGGGACCTTAGTGCATTATTTGCATAATTCAAGGATCTATAGTGCTTTTTTTTGCATAACATAGAGACCTATAGTGCAATTTTTTTATAATATATTAGTGTATTTTTCACATAATATAGGGACCTATAGTGCCATTAATTCAAAAGAGTATCTTATTTGCATATTATAGGGACATAAAGTGCATTTTTTGCAAAATATAGGGAACTACATTGCAATTAATCTCTTGTTTTGCATACTATAGGGTTATCCAGTGCAGTGCATTTTCATCAGGACCTATAGTTTAATTCATTCAAAATAGCATCTTATTTTGCCTTTTATAGGGACCTGCAGTGCAATTAATATATTGTTTTGCATAATATAGAATCATTCAATGTATTTATTGTAAAATATAGGGACCTATACTAGAATTAATTTTCAATTTATTTAACAGGGATGATTCATTAAAAAGCCATGAAAGTCTAGAAATAGTTGGTGTTACTATTCATAACCTACTCTTTGACAGTTGCATTATGCCCCCCACAGGGACCTATAGTGCAATTATTTGGATATTTACTTTTTTGTTTTCTTATTCTTTTGTAGGCCTGCTCTGATACTTCGTGGTGCAAGCGTAAGTATCAATAGGCGACTTCTTTTAGAAGTGAGCTGGGAAATAGGAGCATTATAGCCGACTCTATTTTAGGAATGAGCTGGGAAAGGGTGTCTCAATTGCCTACTCTAGTTTGGAAGGAGCTGGGAAAGGGTGTCTCAATTGCCTACTCTAGTTTGGAAGGAGCTGGGAAAGGGTGTCTCAATTGCCTACTCTAGTTTGGAAGGAGCTGGGAAAGGGGTCTCAATTGCCTACTCTAGTTCGGAAGGAGTCGGGAAAGGGATCTCAATTGCCTACTGTTCGGGAAGGAAGCTGGGAAAGGTGTCTCAATAGCCGACTGTGTTGGAAGGGAGCCGGGAAAGGGGATCCCAATAGCCGACTATCCTATCAACGTGTAGTCATAACATTGGCAACACGAGTATAGGCCACTATGGTATAAAGTGCAGGCAAAGATAAGACAACACTTTAAAAGAGTCGTCTAAAGGCTAAAACGAAGTCGTCAAAAGCTTAATTTCCTGTTGTGGTAGTAAGAGCCCCAAGTTTCTATTTACAGTTATGTATTTTTCAGGAATTTCTTAGGTGCTACTTTTTATTTGATTGATTTAAAAACGATGGAGTGTCTGCACAAAATAAGGATGATTTGTTATGGTAGGCAGACTTTGTTGGGTTATTTATCCTTTAGAAAAAGGGTTAATGCTCAATAAACTAACCTTGTTTAGTATCCCGTAAAAGGCAAACAGTGAGTTATGGAAAGCTTCCGAAAACTTAAAATCTAAGTTTTGAGAAACTTGTCATAACTCAAAATTTGAGTTCTGAAAAACTTTTTATAACTCAAACTGCTCTTTCTATGGGCGAGCCTTGTATTTTTCAATAGACCAATCGGTCTTTAGTTTCTTCTTGAATATCCATTTACATCCAAGTGGTTTATTCCCAGGAGGGAGATCCACTAGTTCCCATGTATGGTTTTGCATAATGGAATCTATTTCGCTATTTACCGCTTCTTTCCAGTATGGGGCGTCAGGGTTTGACATAGCCTCCTTGAATGTTCGCGGTTCGTCATCTAGCATGTAAGCTAGAAAGTCAGGACCAAAAGACGTAGAGGTTATAATCCGCTTACTTCTTCTTGGTTTTCCTTCATTTGGCAATGATTCTTGACCTTGCTTTTCAGTTGGCAATGATTCTTGATCTTGCTCTTCTTCAATTGCATCACGTGTTCTTTTTAAGGAACCAGATTCTGGTGTGGTCTTGTACGGAAAGGTTGTTTCAAAGAAATGTGCATTTCTTGATTCAATCACCGTGTTGACGTTAATGTCAACATGACAAGATTTTTGTACCAGGAATCTATATGCAGCACTGTTGTGAGCATATACAATAAAGACGCAATCGATGGTCTTTGGTCCTATTTTGACCATTTTAGGAGCAGGAATTGATACCTTTGCCAAGCATCCCCACACTTTTAAGTATTTGAAGGAAGGTGGTTTTCCTTTCCATAATTCGTAAGGAGTTTTATCTACCTTCTTGTGTGGTACCTCACTGAGGATGTGATTTGCGGTGAGCAAAGCCTCTCCCCACAAGTTCTGTGGTAACCCTGAGTTAATCAGCAAGGCATTCATCATTTCCTTTAACGTGCGGTTCTTACGTTCAGCAATCCCGTTTTGGTGAGGTGAGCAGGGGGCCGTGGTTTGATGGATGATTCCATGTTCAGCGCAAAACTCCTTAAAAAGAGACACGCATTCTCCTCCCCTATCTGTTCTAAGATTCTTAATCTTTTTATTTAGTTGATTCTCAACTTCAGTTTTGTATTGCATAAATGCTTCTAAGGCCTCATCCTCACTTGAAGCAAGTATATTTAACAATACCTTGTGCAATCGTCAATGAAATTTATGACACAATTTTTACCACTTTTAGGTTGCACAATTTCAAGTCACATATGTCACTGTGAATTAACTCTAAAGGTACCAAAGTCCTTTCTATAGATTTAAATGAGGTTTTCGTTAATTTTGACTCAACAAATACTTCACATTCCTTTTGAGAATTGAAGTTCACATTAGATAGTAACCCGACGTTTACTAACTTATTTAATTAACCAAAATTAACATCTTTTAATATATCATGCCATGAATAAGGTGAATCAAGGATATATTACTTTCTCGGTTACATTTTGTAGGTACTATGGTCATTACATTCATCTTAAATAAACCATCACATAGGTACCCTTTTCCCACAAATATCCCACCTTTACTGAGAATAGATTTATCAAACTTAAATACTATTTTGAAGCCATTCTTACCCAATAACGAATCTGAAACTAGATTCTTTCTAATGTCAGGCACATGGAGAACATTATAGAGACTCAACTCTTTTTCAGAATTCATTATTAGAATAACGATTCTAGATCCAACTACTTTTGATGTAGAGAAATTTTCCATACATAAAGTCTCTCCAGTAGTTGCAACTTTGTATGTCTTGAACATACGTGTCAGGTGGCCCCAGTATCCACCCACCAATGTTTGGTATTGCCAACCAAATTTACTTTAGAAACTACTGTAGTAAAATCAATCTTATTTGATCTTAGTCATGGTTGCTTGGCCTTATTTTCCTTTCATGGAATTGCCTTTACCCTTTGTGATTTCGGCCGTCTATTTCTTTACACAGATAGTCATTTCCATTAACTTCTTAGACCCCTTAACGGGTCTATAAGAGTCGGGATCACGTCCCACAAATGTATTTTCCATAAGTGAAATTGCTTATGGTATGTTGTTACCGATCCATCATTTCTGGACATATTGTTTATCTTGGTAGACATCATTTCAATTACCAAGGATTACACAATATTATAGATAATTCAAACAAATGAATTATTCAACCTTTCTCACTAAAAGACAACACAAAAACTTGATTCTTTCTTACGACAAAATGATTAAATTAATTTTAATTTCCCAAGTTTTTATATTCTTGTTAGTCCCCCAAGTTTTTATATTCTTGTTGTAGAGGATCGAAGAAAATTAAAGAGATAATCAATTCACGTAAAAGAAGAATCTCAATCAATTAAAAATTCTTTTAGCGGAAAATTTTCAAACCACAAGCTTCGACAAGTATGCAGATACTAGCAAGATTGATATTAGTTGTTAAAACACACACTAATATTACAACGTAATATGACGTTAGTAAGCAAGTATTTTTTTTTTTCTAGTATGTATACACAAGCCTAGAAATCAGAATAAGAGAAATGAAATAGAATGTAATATTCATGTTCTGTATACACAGACCCAAAATAAATTTCCAAAAGTAAAGTTTATAAAAACATAAAAAGAAAATGTTTTCTGGTTTATACCACGTGAATCATAAATACCTTAAATTGTTGTGTTTTATTTGTATAAACCAGTAGAACAATATAGAAAGTAATGCATAAATAAAATAAAAGTAAATAAATAAATAACTTTACTTGTCGAGGCTCGGATTGGATCCGATGTCTTTAAGGTATTTAGGCCACGTATAGGTGTCTTACGTTTGTTGGCTTCAACCTCCAGGATACAACGACAAAACTATTCAAAAGAAACTGACACACGAATTCTTAAGAATTTCAACGAACTTAATAATGCTGCTTCTTTCTATCTCTCTCTTATAATTTTAATGCTTTTGAAAAATGAATGAATAAAATGGTTTAGTTGGCCAACTATTTATAGAAAATGAAAAGGTGGCTTGCCAAAGGTTGTGATGTTTCATTTTGGAGTTACGTTGTATTAATTTTAAGATACAACGTTTACTTAAAAGAACAAAAAACTTGGGCTAGTCCAAATGTATGAAACTAAGGCCCAAAAGCCCAACAAAGATGATGATCCAAGTTCATACCCCACCTAAGGCCCAACAAAGGTATAGTCCTAAGGCCCAAAAGCCCAACAAAGCTAATGGTCATGGACCTAAGGCCCAAAAGCCCAACAAAGCCTTTTTTTTTTCTTTCTTTGTTTTATAAAAAAAAGAAATAAAATAACATATATTATTATTTTTTTCTTTTAATTTCTCCAAATTACATGACTCAATTTCTCATTCAATTTCAAATGATTTTAACCAAGTGAATATATTACGTTAATCTTTACGACTTGAATAAACGTATTAATATCCGAATCATTTCATTTAAATTGAGTCACCGACTAACATCGTAAACATGGTCAACACTTGGGTAGAATCTTATTTGTCCAACAATCCCCACATGAATGAAAATTGACTAACCACCTTAAAATATTATGCAAAATAATGCTAAACACTTGGGAGAGAGCGAGAGAGAAGCATAGAAGAATACTACATCGAGAAAGGTAGTTTTTGGCCTTGAACCTTCTGTAGTAAGAGCTATCGAATTTACTTGCTAACTAGTGAACGTGATGTCTTGAACTATTCAGCTTTTGTGTAAACCAAGACAATAGAACTTACATAGTATTCTTCCAAACATTATTTGGTTCTCACGGTTGTGTCCATTTACGGCCCTGGACAACTCCTGGTATTTCATGAATAACCGTCGGAGAATTTCGCCTTTAAAAATTCTCGTAGGGCGGCCCTACCCATGTTATTCATATAGGTGGTCTCTTGTCGAGAGTATTCTGCATTACTCTATCTTATGTTATCTAAGATACAAGAACCATTAAAAGTTTAACTTATCCTTCACTTTTACGAGTAGCACTGTTTAATTTTGTCTTAGGAATGGTTTGGGGAGGTCTCCCCACAGTGCGTCGAACCAAGTTGCAGTTTCATGATTCAGTTTTCCCTTTGAACCTAGATTGTGGGATATCCACTCTGCTAGGTAGGGTTCCCATCATGGCAACTCAGCTTTCGTAGGCTTAAGACTCATTCCCCTTGACAACACTCACACTTGCTCTCTTTGTAGACCTTTGGTCAGTGGATCCGCTATATTATCCTTTGATCGAACATAATCAATTGTGATAATTCCGTTTGAGAGCAATTGTCTAACGGTATTGTGTCTACGACGTATGTGTCTAGACTTATCGTTATACATTTCATTTAGTGCCCTACCAATGGCACTTTGACTATCGCAATGTATGCAGATAGCTGGCACAGGCTTTGGCCAATTAGGAATATCCTCTAGGAAATTCCAAAGCCACTCGGCTTCTCCAGCAGCTTTGTCTAAAGCTATAAACTCAGATTCCATAGTGGATCTGGCTATGCACGTTTTCTTAGTGGATTTCCAAGACACTGCTGCTCCTCCTAATATGTAGACAAATCCACTTGTGGATTTTGAGTTGGTGGAGTCTGATATCTAGTTTGCATCACTGTATCCTTCTAGTATAGCTGGATATCCTGTGTACAACAACCCTTCGTTCATAGTGTATCTAAGATACCTTAGAACTCTTACAATCGCAATCCAGTGGTTCTTCCCCGGATTATGTGTAAACCTACTTAGCTTGCTTACTGCATGTGCTATATCTGGCCTAGTGCACTTCGTTAAGTATATGAGACTCCCAATAATCTGAGAGTACTCCAACTGGTTGATCATATCACAGTGTTCTTAGCAAGATGTAAACTTACATCAACAGGTGTCTTGGCGATATGTGTGTCGCCATTACTAAATTTGTTTAATACTTTCTCAATATAGTGTGACTGAGATAGTATTATACCTTCAGATGTTCGGAGAATCTTGATACCCAAAATAACATCCGCAAGTCCTAGATCTTTCATGTCAAACTTACTTGAAAGCATCCTTTTGGTGAATTTAATCACATCATTGTTACTTCCAATGATTAACATATCATCTACATATAAACAGACAATGACATATCCAATCTCATTTTGTTTTACATAAACGCATTTGTCACATTCATTGATCTTGAAATCATTCGAGATCATGAATCTATCAAATTTGTCATACCATTGCTTCGGTGCCTGTTTTAAACCATATAAAGATTTAACAAGCTTACATACTTGCTTCTCCTTACCTGGAACTTCGTAACCCTCAAGTTGTTCCATATATATCTCTTCATTTAGTTCTCCATTTAGGAAGGCTATTTTTACATCCATTTGATGTATTTCGAGCTTGTATATTGAAGCTATAGCGATTAACATTCGAATGGATGATATTCTCGTGATTGGAGAATAAGTATCAAAATAGTCAAGTCCTTCTTTTTTACTATAACCTTTTACAACAAGGCGAGCCTTGTATTTTTCAATAGACCAATCGGTCTTTAGTTTCTTCTTGAATATCCATTTACATCCAAGTGGTTTATTCCCAGGAGGGAGATCCACTAGTTCCCATGTATGGTTTTGCATAATGGAATCTATTTCGCTATTTACCGCTTCTTTCCAGTATGGGGCGTCAGGGTTTGACATAGCCTCCTTGAATGTTCGCGGTTCGTCATCTAGCATGTAAGCTAGAAAGTCAGGACCAAAAGACGTAGAGGTTATAATCCGCTTACTTCTTCTTGGTTTTCCTTCATTTGGCAATGATTCTTGACCTTGCTTTTCAGTTGGCAATGATTCTTGATCTTGCTCTTCTTCAATTGCATCACGTGTTCTTTTTAAGGAACCAGATTCTGGTGTGGTCTTGTACGGAAAGGTTGTTTCAAAGAAATGTGCATTTCTTGATTCAATCACCGTGTTGACGTTAATGTCAACATGACAAGATTTTTGTACCAGGAATCTATATGCAGCACTGTTGTGAGCATATACAATAAAGACGCAATCGATGGTCTTTGGTCCTATTTTGACCATTTTAGGAGCAGGAATTGATACCTTTGCCAAGCATCCCCACACTTTTAAGTATTTGAAGGAAGGTGGTTTTCCTTTCCATAATTCGTAAGGAGTTTTATCTACCTTCTTGTGTGGTACCTCACTGAGGATGTGATTTGCGGTGAGCAAAGCCTCTCCCCACAAGTTCTGTGGTAACCCTGAGTTAATCAGCAAGGCATTCATCATTTCCTTTAACGTGCGGTTCTTACGTTCAGCAATCCCGTTTTGGTGAGGTGAGCAGGGGGCCGTGGTTTGATGGATGATTCCATGTTCAGCGCAAAACTCCTTAAAAAGAGACACGCATTCTCCTCCCCTATCTGTTCTAAGATTCTTAATCTTTTTATTTAGTTGATTCTCAACTTCAGTTTTGTATTGCATAAATGCTTCTAAGGCCTCATCCTCACTTGAAGCAAGTATATTTAACAATACCTTGTGCAATCGTCAATGAAATTTATGACACAATTTTTACCACTTTTAGGTTGCACAATTTCAAGTCACATATGTCACTGTGAATTAACTCTAAAGGTACCAAAGTCCTTTCTATAGATTTAAATGAGGTTTTCGTTAATTTTGACTCAACAAATACTTCACATTCCTTTTGAGAATTGAAGTTCACATTAGATAGTAACCCGACGTTTACTAACTTATTTAATTAACCAAAATTAACATCTTTTAATATATCATGCCATGAATAAGGTGAATCAAGGATATATTACTTTCTCGGTTACATTTTGTAGGTACTATGGTCATTACATTCATCTTAAATAAACCATCACATAGGTACCCTTTTCCCACAAATATCCCACCTTTACTGAGAATAGATTTATCAAACTTAAATACTATTTTGAAGCCATTCTTACCCAATAACGAATCTGAAACTAGATTCTTTCTAATGTCAGGCACATGGAGAACATTATAGAGACTCAACTCTTTTTCAGAATTCATTATTAGAATAACGATTCTAGATCCAACTACTTTTGATGTAGAGAAATTTTCCATACATAAAGTCTCTCCAGTAGTTGCAACTTTGTATGTCTTGAACATACGTGTCAGGTGGCCCCAGTATCCACCCACCAATGTTTGGTATTGCCAACCAAATTTACTTTAGAAACTACTGTAGTAAAATCAATCTTATTTGATCTTAGTCATGGTTGCTTGGCCTTATTTTCCTTTCATGGAATTGCCTTTACCCTTTGTGATTTCGGCCGTCTATTTCTTTACACAGATAGTCATTTCCATTAACTTCTTAGACCCTTTAACGGGTCTATAAGAGTCGGGATCACGTCCCACAAATGTATTTTCCATAAGTGAAATTGCTTATGGTATGTTGTTACCGATCCATCATTTCTGGACATATTGTTTATCTTGGTAGACATCATTTCAATTACCAAGGATTACACAATATTATAGATAATTCAAACAAATGAATTATTCAACCTTTCTCACTAAAAGACAACACAAAAACTTGATTCTTTCTTACGACAAAATGATTAAATTAATTTTAATTTCCCAAGTTTTTATATTCTTGTTAGTCCCCCAAGTTTTTATATTCTTGTTGTAGAGGATCGAAGAAAATTAAAGAGATAATCAATTCACGTAAAAGAAGAATCTCAATCAATTAAAAATTCTTTTAGCGGAAAATTTTCAAACCACAAGCTTCGACAAGTATGCAGATACTAGCAAGATTGATATTAGTTGTTAAAACACACACTAATATTACAACGTAATATGACGTTAGTAAGCAAGTATTTTTTTTTTTCTAGTATGTATACACAAGCCTAGAAATCAGAATAAGAGAAATGAAATAGAATGTAATATTCATGTTCTGTATACACAGACCCAAAATAAATTTCCAAAAGTAAAGTTTATAAAAACATAAAAAGAAAATGTTTTCTGGTTTATACCACGTGAATCATAAATACCTTAAATTGTTGTGTTTTATTTGTATAAACCAGTAGAACAATATAGAAAGTAATGCATAAATAAAATAAAAGTAAATAAATAAATAACTTTACTTGTCGAGGCTCGGATTGGATCCGATGTCTTTAAGGTATTTAGGCCACGTATAGGTGTCTTACGTTTGTTGGCTTCAACCTCCAGGATACAACGACAAAACTATTCAAAAGAAACTGACACACGAATTCTTAAGAATTTCAACGAACTTAATAATGCTGCTTCTTTCTATCTCTCTCTTATAATTTTAATGCTTTTGAAAAATGAATGAATAAAATGGTTTAGTTGGCCAACTATTTATAGAAAATGAAAAGGTGGCTTGCCAAAGGTTGTGATGTTTCATTTTGGAGTTACGTTGTATTAATTTTAAGATACAACGTTTACTTAAAAGAACAAAAAACTTGGGCTAGTCCAAATGTATGAAACTAAGGCCCAAAAGCCCAACAAAGATGATGATCCAAGTTCATACCCCACCTAAGGCCCAACAAAGGTATAGTCCTAAGGCCCAAAAGCCCAACAAAGCTAATGGTCATGGACCTAAGGCCCAAAAGCCCAACAAAGCCTTTTTTTTATTTTTTCTTTCTTTGTTTTATAAAAAAAAGAAATAAAATAACATATATTATTATTTTTTTTTTCTTTTAATTTCTCCAAATTACATGACTCAATTTCTCATTCAATTTCAAATGATTTTAACCAAGTGAATATATTACGTTAATCTTTACGACTTGAATAAACGTATTAATATCCGAATCATTTCATTTAAATTGAGTCACCGACTAACATCGTAAACATGGTCAACACTTGGGTAGAATCTTATTTGTCCAACAGGTTCCATGTCAGATCGATTCAGCGTTGGTAGTGGTGGTGGTGGTGATGGCGTGCCTAATATGGTGATGCGGTGATGCTTTAACCATGGTACTCATGGAAGAGAAAGCTACTCAAGCATGGTCTATTTTGGTTCAGATGATGGATGTCATTATCAATAGAGTCTGTCGTACTTGCATTCCTCTCATCTAGGCCACTTTAATTCTAAATTTAGTGATTATTCCATTTTTTGTTTTTAACTTTCAAACTCTTTATATATCTTGTACTATATCATAATGTATTAATGTTAAAGTAACGTGATTATTTACGTCTAGTTCTGAGTTATTTCTAATACGCTAAGTATGGAACACTAAGCATACTCAGTTAAAATATATGCTCAAAGTCGCACAGTAGGTAGTTTAGATTATGTTCAGTTTGACTAGCAGAGATGATCAGTGTCAAAAAAGTATATAAAATGTATATAATGTCGAACTCTGAATGCTCAGTGTCGTTGATCAGTAATTGTAAAAAATGTTCAATGTAACTTCCTGGAAATACCCTGTTTGGTTTATGAAAACATTTTCTGTTTTTATTTTTAGGATATATTTTCAGAAAATGATTTTCGTTTTCAGTTTCAATATTTTTAGAAAATATGGAAAACGTCGATTTCACGTTCTCTAATATAGCACCGTTTTCAATTTATTTTTCAGAAAACTGTTTCTATTTTCTTTAGCCAAACACGTTTTCATTAGCATTTTAGAAAATATAGAAAAGAGATTATTTTCACGAACCAAACAGGGAGATGTTTTTAAATTTTACTATAATTTTGTCTTTTCAGAGAATATTTTAAAATTTGTCAAATATGTGACTTCTAACAAAACAAAAAACTACTTTCCTCTTTAAAGACCTACACAAACTCCCCGAGTCATACACCCCAATAAACTTGAAAAACAAAATCCAAAACTTCCATACGCGCATCCCCATTGCATTACACACATCATCTTGCAGAACACACAACATCACCGAAGTTGTACATGAAAAATCCTAATTTACTACACAGACTAAAAAGGACAAACAAACATATAAAATGACTTTCTAGGAGGCAGCTTTGTAACTCTTGGAGCACAAGATCTTATACCCGATACATTCTCCACCACACCCATTAAATCCTGTACCTTTATTTCCAACTTGGCAGTTATAAACTTTAAATCTATTCTCCGTAGTCTTTGTTGGTGGTCTTAATACTATTTATAATTTTCTTCAAGTTAAAAAATATCTTTGCAATAACCTACCTTTTGATCACGTAAGCTGCTTTGTTATATTAATTTTAAATATAAAATTACAAAGTGTTATCCAATCCCTCAATCTCAAATCTAAACGGCACAATCTATCACAAACCTCAAAGACAAAACAAACATACAAACACACTTTAAAATCCATCCAACTATGTTTACAAAAGAATATATTCGTTGGAACAATCAAGTACTCAAAATTTTTAGTACACATATCCAAGAACAACGTTCACAATCTGACAAAGTTAATTATATAATCTACAAATTCATCTAGTTAATTAATTAAAATTATAAAGGTGGATAAAAATAAGATGAAACAGAAAATCCAAGAAAAAGCAAACCACCAATAGTTGCAACTGTACGTTGAGAAATCTTTGAAGCTAACATACTTCCTCCTATAACTGCCACTGATGTACATACAGTATGTCCTATACATGCTCCAATAGCTACTCCAATTGCATTTTTATGTGTAGCTAACTATATAAAATATTTAAATATTTATTTATTTATTTATTTATTTATTAACACCATCAAAAAAAAAAAAATTATCTTACAGCGATTGTTGCTATTTGACTACGATCACCCCATTCAGCTAAAAAGGTTAAAATAAATGACTGCGTTGAAAAAAAAAACATTAAACTAATTATTTTCACGGTCAAATAAAAAAAAATTGAAAATAGTTTGTACCTCCAAGAAAATAGGTGTAAGGAAACGAGATAAGAATCTACGGATCTTTGACTTTCCTTGTCCAGATTCAAGTTTTTCTTCAACCTGAGATTGATTTATTTTTTTAATAATATTGGATTAAAAGTATTAAAAAGTGAAAAATAAAAACATACTTCTTCGATTTCTTTTTTTTGAGAAGCTTTAGAATCATCTGATCTATAAGCGATATAGAGTAATCGCATACCAAAGAAGCAATATAAAACTGCATTAAATATTAATTTCGTTACTCTCATAATTATAATGATAATAATAAAAGTAATTATGATAAGATTATGTACTTGTAGCAGCACTATTTGTATGTTTTCTTGAGATTAAATTTGGAACAATTCTTCCAAGTCCAGTAGAAAGTACCTAATTTATATTATTATTATGAGTTAATGATTTAATTAAAAAATAGTAAAAACTAAAAAGGTTGAGAATAATTAACTTACTGTCATTACAAATAAAGCACTAAGTGCACCAGAAAGTACAATTGATTTTGGGTGACGCATAGCCATTAGAGCTGCTATTATGAAGGTTTCATCTCCAGTCTAGATCAATATTAGAAGATTCCTCAGAAATTTAATTTTAGAAATGAATAAACATTGATAAGTTCACTAACCTCACTAACGAGGATCATGGATAAACTTGCAAAGAAAGCGTCAAATACTCCAAGACCAGAATCCACGTCAACACCAAAAGCAAGTGAATCAGGATCAGTTTCATCTTTCACGATTTTTGTTTTAAGTGTTTCTACAAAAATCTGATGAAAGAAAGTACATATGTATATATTCAAATTATTGAAATTAAATGAATAATATAGCAAGAGAGATTAAAAAGAGATATTATCTAACCTTACTACGCCGACCCAGATCTCGAATGGATCTACTTGTCTCTTCCCTTTCAGTTTCACCTGCCAATTCCTAAATGAAGAAACACATCAATTACACAAATGAAATTAGCAAAAAACCCAGATGAGGAAAGAGTAGTATGAGCAATACCTGAGCATAGATTGAATAAAAAGCAGATGAAACAAGTACCAAGAGGAGGAGAAAGAAGGCTCTCTTGCTCTTGGTAGGGTTTGAGATCAAACCCATTATTGGTTCTACGCGTAGTTGAGCTGAATCGCCAAAAGTAATGGCCTATTACGAGTCAACAAAGAAGATGAAAAGGGAAAATGGGATCTATATACGGATAGTATTTATATAATCTTAAGATCTGCTACTAATAGAGTAATTCTCTATTGTACAAATGGGTTATATGGGCTGTCTGTGTTGGAGTGCATTCTAATTTTCATCCAAATTATGTCACGCGGTGCGTGTTACCATGCCTATGCCGAATTTTCCCCGAAATGCTTTTATTTCGATATGGTAGGAGTAACGTCTGAATTTATTTATTTTCCCAAATACCCATGGTTTTGTTTAAAGAGTTAATTAGTTTATAGGCCTCTTAGTTTATAAGGGTTTTTTTGGCTTTTTGTCTTTCTATTATACACCAATTTCTCAACTAATAGTTAGGAACCCAACTAATAAAAATAAAAAAATTTAAAAATTCCTCCCCTCACTAATATATAACCTCCCCTCCCAAACCATCCTCTTACTTCTCTCTCAGCATACTGAAACCCCTATCCTCCCCTCCTTTCTCTGTGATTTTGACATGACCGCCTCCCATACCCTCTATGTGATCTCTGACCAAACCACCACCTCCCATCCACTCTCTGTTCTCGGCATCAACATCTCCACCAACATTACCACCCAAATCCACTACTCCACCATCATCATCTATGTACCCTCGGACCAAACCCCCACTACTATTTATGTACCCTCTTACCAACCCCCCACCACCTTCCCCTCTTTGTGCACTCTGACCAACCCACCACCACCTCCCCTCGCCCCTTTGCTCTCAACATCAACATCTCCACCACCATCACCACGCAAATACACTACTCCCTCATCTTCAGCAGCAGCAAAACCCCACACCCACCATTTGAACCCCTATGCCACCAACATCACCCCACCATTTGAACCCCTAAACCATCCACCACCCAGATCCACTGTTATCTCGATCACCAGCAGAAATCACGCCTTCCCCTGACACCCTAATCCACCACCATCACCCGCGTGCCCATTCTCTCTGAACAACGTAAACCGCCTCCTACATTTCCGTCATCTCCAACCTCTCATCTCCCAAGCCCCATCCCCTCTCCTAACTGCCGTTTAATCTCAAAGACCTCTTTCTCTTGCCAGAGTTGCACCACCAGCACCACGGTCCGACCTCTCTCTCTGTGACCATACATCACCATTGAACCCTAGCTCAGAAAACGAGTGTGTAATCCACCATCGTCATAACCATCCCCACCCTGCACAGCCGCTCTCCACCGGTCAGGCATGACCTTCGCACCTCCATCGCCGCTCATTTGCACTATAAAGCCTAATCTTTAATTTCCTATTTGTTCACAGATGAATCACAGTGGAGATATTTGGATTGAGTTTTGTTTGTTGATGGGCGGTACAGGCCCAAATGCGGTTGTGAATACGTTGGGGGGCTTTTTTTATCATGAGGGGGCTAGCCCAATAACAATATTGGGCTAAGAAGTGGATGATTTTCTTGGTAAGGGGATGATGAGTAAAGCCCAAAAGGTGTTTGGGTTGTGCAGAGTTAAATTTTTTGTCTTGATGGTATGTGGAGATGTTTATTTACTTATATGGGTACATCCCATATGGACAAAAATACCAATTAAGTTAATAAAAAAACAATAAGGAGTTTAACAACAAAATAAAACGCAAGGCGGGTCCGTACCCACTGAGTTAATAATCGAGATGGGTTTGTACCCTTATGGGATTTTAAATGTATAATTCTGAGTAATGACTATATGTAATAAACAACTTAAAAACGATGTAAAAAACTCTGCAGGTCCGTACCCAACACGATAAAAATAGAATGAATGTAAAATACCGTGTGTGTTCCGTACCTATCACGAACAGGGGTAAAACAGTCAAAAACTCAACCAGAAAATTGGGAAGTGGCTTTATAAAACAACTCTTTAAAAAATTGGATGTATTATATAAAGATTGGAAAATATTGGATGTAGAATGTATTTTCCTCTTGTTTAAAATACATTTGATTTGATCCGGATAAAATTATTGGACTAAAACAAAAAGCTACGGATAATATTCAATCCTAATTTTTTTTGGTTACATAGGAGAGCCACTTTGGACTCGGAGTCATTGACTTGGTTCGAACCTGCACCACTAGATTAGATGACCAAAAGCCTAGCCAGTGAGCTAATCTCAACTAGTTAATCCTAAAAATTATTACATACTTAAAAAAATTATATTAGGAAAAATATAGGATTAACCAATACCCGTAAATACAATGTATTATTATTAGACATTATATAACCTAATTAACCATTTAAAAATACTCTCATCCAATATTGAATGAATACCAATTGTATTATGACACCTGCCCCATGTTTTAATCATGCAAAAGTTAATTATATTAACTACCTAATTAATCTAATGACACATGTGTTATAAATAAAATTAATGGTTACATGAAAATATTAGACCATTCAATATAGAATGGAAGTCTTACCCTAACCGTAAAATTGATTTAAATACCAATTTAATTAAAATATGGGTAAGAATTAGTAGGTTTTAAACACAAAGGAACATTATTTGAGGGTGCTAGTAAAATAGGTATTGGAATTGCAATAAAACGAAATACGATACCTCTTAACATCACAAAAGACACGAATTAACATGTTGTAGTGGCATGATAAGCTACTGGCAAAACCGTTTCTTACCAACTATTTCTCAATGTATAACCACTACAACCCCTAGTAGAGTGCGATCACAACTAGAGGGAGGGAGTTTACCTTAAACACTTTTCCTCAGAAGTGTACAAACTTTGTATTTAATCTCATTGAAAATTGACAGTTACAAAAAACATAGTTTTGAATGTCATTTATTCAACAATACCCACAAATGACTAACAAAAGAAAATAAGAAAAATGTTTTGAACTAGACAACTTATGAGAAAAAGATGCGGGTTGAATTGTATTTAAGCGTCACTATTCAATCGACAAAAATTGAGATTAAATGATCCAACGCTAAGAAATCAAATGATTCAACCATAAAAAATCAGACGTTTACTTTACCAAAAACGGTATAACGTTTTTCACCTTAAACGGTTACCCGTTTTGGGTTTGTGACAAGTTTTTCGATTGCTTCTGACTTCTTCAAGCATTTACGGAAGTTGGTACAACGTTTTGACTGCACAAATGGAAAACTGTTTTGTTTCGGAATGTCGTTTTAAGGATGCCAGGTTGTCGACTTGCTCTATTTGCACACACCCTATACAATAAATCCTTTGCGAGGAGAGATGCTCTTTTTACAAAATAAATGTTAGACACAAACAATCTAGGGGAAGACTCAAGGAAGAAAAGGAAAAAATGACTTAGTCCTAATATGTTTAATAGACATATGCATCTAAAGATTATATAAGATAGTGGATAGTAATTTGTCACATTAAAATATTTTTAGGCTAATTTTAAAAAAAAAATGTCAATATTCTTCCTCTTTTTGATGATGATGCACAAAGAGATCATGATCAAGAAAAGAATACATCACATAGAGAGTCTTCAATAGGTATGGCTCTCCATCAAATTGTGCATGTCGCTAAGACAAGATAAATAACATGGGTTTCACCTTGAAGGGAATTTTCAGGGAGGCCAATTCTTGTGCGGATTGGCTGGCGAGAGCAGGAATGAATCAGGAGGCAGAGTATATGTGCGTGGGGGATCCACTGGAGGGTATTTGGAGTCTCCTCTCCAAAGACAGGCTAGGCTGGAGGACGCCAAGAGTGATTTATAATAATGAGCTACTTAATTATGTATGAACTTAGTTCGGTTTTGGTTTTTCTACCACTGATCCTTAGGATATCCCTTGTAATAAAAAAAGACAAGATAAATGTAACTTTAGAAAATATTTTTACACATAATGGATCATTCAATAGGCATGACTCCCCCTCACATAATTCATGAAAGTAAATTATACCTTTTCTTACCATACATATGAGTGAGCTTATTCTCCCCATTTATCTTTATCAAAAAGAGTTAGAATTTGATAAAATAGTAAATTAATCATACGAGAAGCCTATAGAATGATCATACCAATTTCTCCTCTGATGGTTTCGAACTGATCTTGAGGGAAAAGTTCTGTATAGAAATCGGTTAGTTGGTTGGCAAAATATACAGATTCTAACGCAATATCACCCTTTTGGGTATGATCTCTAATAAAAGTGGTGCCTAATCTTTATATGTTTGGTCCTAGAGTGTTGCATATGATTCTTAATATAGTTGGTGGGACTAGTGTGGTCACGCCTAATAGGAATATAATCATATGTAAGACAAAAATCCTCTAAGGTTTGTTCTATCCAAATGATTTGAGAAACACTATTACCAGAGGCGGCATACTCAGCTTTGGCGGTGGAGAGGGTAACAATATTTTATTTTCTACTAGTCCAAGATACAAGCAAATGACCTAAGAATTGATAACTCCCGCTAGTACTTTTTATATCTAGGTTACACCCGGCATAGTCGAAATGTAGACTATAAGTTCAAAGGAGATGTATTTGGGATACCAAAATCCTAGATTGTTGTGCCTTTAGTATACCTAAATATTTGTTGAACGATACTAAGATGTGATTCCTTAGAACAAGATTGAAATCTAGTACATAGACATACGAGAAATATAATATCGGGTCTAGAGGTGGTAAGATACCGATCATACCTCTTCTTATCAACATCTTTGTCATGTTTATTTTCGTCAATATTTGTGGATGTGCACATAGGTGTTCCAATTTATTTAGCATTTGAAATTCCAACTTCTTAATTAGCTCATTGACATATTTGGCTTGATTTACAAATATTCCATCTTCGATTTATTTGATTTAGAGTCCAAGGAAGAAATTTAATTCCCCTATCATACTTACTTCAAATTCCCTATGCATACTTGTAGAATATTCACTCGAAGATATTCATTAGTAGGACCAATGGTAATATAATCAACATAAATCTGGACAATAAGCACGTCATAAATTTTCTTTTAATAAACAGAGTAGAGTCAAATTTCCCTCTTTGAAAACCATCTTGGACAATAAAAAAGCTTAACCTATCATACCAAGCTCTAGGGTCTTGTTATCAACTATATAAAGCTTTTTCAAGTTTGGAGACATGATTTGGAAAGTTAGGATCTTCAAATCCCGATGTTTGTTTCACATAAAGCTTTTCTTAAATAACACCATTTAGAAAATCACTTTTGACATCCATTTGAAATAGTTAAAATCCATGTAAAAAAGCAAGTAGCATGTGAATAGACTCTAACATTGCCGGTACATTCTTCTTGATTGTATCCTTGAGCGACAAGACGAGCTTTGTTTCTTGTCACAATCCCAAATTCATTGAGTTTGTTTCAAAATACACATCTTGTTCCAATACTAGTGTGGTCTTAGGGGCTTCCACAAGATTCCATATTTTACTTCTTTCAAATTGATTTAATTATTCATGCATGACGTTTAATGATCATATAAAAGAGTTTTTTTTTATATTTTTGGGTTCTAATTGGGACAAGAAAGCATGGTGAGCACATAAAGCATCAAGCTTAGAACGAATACTTACCTCTTTACTTGGACCACCAAGTATTATTTCATTGGAGATTCCTTGAACATTCTTCCAACTTCTAGGGAGTTTCTATAGAATTTAAATGTCTTTATCACCATTTTCTTCAATAACTTCAATTTGGCGAGATTCTTGAGGTTGTGATGTAGTAGGTTGTTCTTTGTCTTTTTCAAGTAGATAAAAAGTGAGATATTCAACTATTTCTTCATCTTTCCTTTCAAAAGGATTTGTTTCGTCAAAGTCAACGAGCATTGATTCTTCTATGACTTTTGTGCATTTGTTGAAGATGCGGTATGCTCTACTTTGATAGAATATACAAGAAAGATTCTTGTATCAGACTTGGCGTCAAATTTTGACAAGTAATAATGAGTGTTAAGGACAAAATGTTTACACCCAAAACCATAGAAATAGGAGATATGAGGTAATCTCTCATTTTGAAGTTCATATGGGGTTTTAAGAATGATTGGCCTCAACGATATTAATTTAAATGTGGCATTGCTGTATTGATGGCTTCTTCCCAAAATTATGTAGGCAACTTATGTTCTTTCAACAACGTTTTTTCCATTTCTTGTGAAGTTTGTTTTCTCTTTCTACAAACCCTATTTTGTTGGGAATTCTAGGAGCCGAGAAATTATGTCCAATTCTTGAATTATCACAAAAACTCATTAAATGAGAGTTCACATATTCGGTACCAGTTTCACTATGAATGCAAGTGTTAGAGTACCCTTTTTCATCTTGGATACATCACAAAGTATTGAAAAAGCATTGAAATCATTTTTTTCATAGCTAAGAAAAGAACCCATGTATATCTAGTAAAGTCATCAACAATTACAAACACATATTTGGATCCTCTGATGCTAGTCACATCCACGAGATTGAAGAGATCCATGTAAAAGAATTTGAAGAGTTTTAGCTGTAACAATTCTATTAATAGATATGAAAGAGATTTTTTGTTGTTTACCATATTGACAAGCATCACACTATTTGTATTTATCAAAGTTGACCATAGGTAACCCTAAAACAAGATCTTTTCTAGATAGATTTGCAAGAAAGTCGACAATAGCATGACCAAGAAGTATATGTCACAACCAAGGACTATCTTTTAAGACGGTAATACAATTTATGTGATTTTATTGATTCTGAAATATAAGATATGTAGGTTGTTAAGTTATTTTTCCATTTTCATTACATTGAAATTGTTAATTTGTAATAATTTGATTTTTTAAAATTATTATGCAAATTTGTAATAATTTTGGATTGTGTATTACATTGTGAATTAGTTTAGTGTAGTTGCGTATGTTAGAATTATTAGTTGGAATGATTTTGTGGTATAATTATAAAAAAAAAGTTAGGTGTCCAATTAGTTAATAAAATAAAGATAGGGGTCCATTTGCACATAAAATAAGTTATGGGTCAGTTTGATGATTAAAAAAAATTAAAGGTCAATCTGTAAGAAAAACATTAAGTTAGGGCTCAAATTGTTAATAAAAAAAGTTAAGGGTCAATTTGATAATAAAATAAGTTAGGGGAAACATTGTAGTAAATTATTAAGTTAAGGGTACAACTGATATAAAAAAGTTTGGGTCAAATTGTCCTAAAATATTAAGTTAGGTGTTAAAATTGTAATAAAATATTAAGTTAGAGGTTAAAATATTAAGTTAGGGGTTCAAATGTAATGAAATATTAAGTTAGGGTTAAAATATATAAAATTATAAGTTATGGGTCAAATGGTAATAAAATAATTAGTTAGGGGTCAAATCATAATAAAATATTAAGTTGGAGGTTAAAATTGTAAACAAAGGACAAGTTAGGGGTCAAATTGTGATATTATGATAAGTTAGGGGTAAATTTATAATAAAATATTATGTTATGGGTTAAAATTGTAATAAAAATATTAAGTTAGGGGTCAAATTGTGGTATTATAATAAGGTAGGAGTCAAATTGTAATTAAATGCTAAATTAGGGGTCAAATTGTAATAAAATATTAAGTTAGGGGCTTACATTATAATGACTATTAAGTTAAGGGTTAAAATTGTAATAAAATGATAAATTAAAGGCCAAATTATAATAGAATGATAAATTAAAGGCCAAATTGTAATAGAATGATAAATTAAAGGCCAAATTGTAATAAAATAATAAATGAAGGGTAAAATTGTAAAAAATATAAATTGGGGTCAATTAGTTAATAAAATAAAGTTAGGGATCAAATATATAATTAAAAAATTTAGAAGAAACACGTGAAAATATAAAAATAAGGATTTGAAGCCTATTGTTCAAAAAATAGGCTTTCATCTTTTCATCTTCCAATATTCAATTGCACCTGCGAGTGTTTATATCCATCTCCCAGCTTGCTTTAAACTATCTGAAAGTTCCTTTCTTGTCAAAGGCAACCGAGCCAATTTCCTGATTATGCACGTTTCAAGTTGGAATTTGTTTGGAAACTTGTTTTTGGGAGATTATAGATTTTTAAGTAATGATATATACCATCCAAAATCATACCATCCAAAATCATACCATCCAAATACCACCCAATGACATAGCATAATTGGTTTACTATAAATCGTTAATCTATTTATTTCTTAATCTTATTAACGATTTATAGTCAATCAATTCACGCCACGTCATTGGGTGGTATATATCATTATTCATTCTAGATATTTTTTATTCTTTCTCTCGTTCTCGCCTCTTGGTTGATAGCAGTATCTTTTTCGCAATTATTAATATTGACTGATAAAAGCTTCGAGAGACAAAAATGGTTGCTTTATTGAATATTCACTTAAATCAAATTTTTTTAATGACTTTACTTAAGGATCATAGTTCTCATATGCATTGAAAATTGAATTTTTTTGGATGAGAAACTTATGGCAATATAAAGTTTAGGCCTTAACATTGTGGTCATACTCCTTTTTCATTACCTTCCTGAGTAAAGATATTGTGAAAGCAAGCATGAAGGCTTTGGCACCCATGTATCAAGCCACACATATTAACTTTCTACATGATGGTATACAGTAGCTTAGAACTCTGAAGAAATATCATCATCACCATTATTAATAAAACCACAAGAAAAGGGTGTAAACATCATCCATACTTGAAGTGCAAAGTCATCCACTTTTACTTTATATATCTAATTCTAATTAAGAAGACATGGGATACGGTTCATCAATCAATTCCCCTTAGACAAACTTCCTTTGGGCCAAACAGACTCAAACTTAGTATATGCTATATAATTTCCTTACGTGGTTTGGGGATTTTGCACCTTTTTTAATTGCAGCTACTGACTGTTGTTGGAATTTATAATTAATCAAGCGTGTTTAAATCATTTAAAACAAAATATTAATTAATTTTTTTATAGGAGAAATGGATTAAACACTTTTTTATGAAGAAAATGTCTTACATAAAAGTAAAGATGAAAAATATATTAGGTTAAATTAACTTACCTATCTATTACTACTAAAAGATCTAAAGGCTAAGAAAGCCAAAAGGGAAAAGTCAAAGCCCCACGCGCCACCACCACCTGTCCGGCGTGGTAGGCCGTAGGGGAGTTGGTTTTACAAATAGAGAAACAGAATATGAGAAAAGAAGATAGTAGAGAGTAGTTTTTTCTGAATTTAGTCTTGTCAATATTTCCTCAAGAATATTTTTTCCTATTCTCTCTAGAATAGTTTTTTGATTCTTTCTAGAAATGGTTTTTTTTATTTCTTTCTAGAATAGTTTTTTTTTCTCTTCTCCAGAAATTCAAGTGACAAAGTCACTATTTATAGAAGAAATAGCAAAACAAGAAACTGTCACATTAATGCTCGTCAATGTTCATTAAAGTAAGTCGTTTTGTTGACCAAGCTTGATAACTTTCGTAACATCTAAAATAAAGAGCCATTAATCTACAATTTAAAGTCATTAAGTTGTCATCAAGCAAAGGAAATTATTTTAAATTAAATAATTTCAATGACTTTTTTCTCAAATTATTATGTGTGTCTATTAAACACAAATAATATTTTCCACTTTTTTCAAGAACATGAAAGAATTACTAAATAAATTATCTTTGATTCAATAATTTCAACAATCCCCCACTCAGGTTCTTTGAGAGAGAAGGTGAACATGTTTCCATAAATACCAGCATTTGGATGAAATGTACTTAAGTGGCAATATCTTTCGATTTGAATTGACACGTAGTGAAGTGAGGCAACGACCAAAAACATATCAAGTGAACGTACTCTTGAACTTGACGGTTTTCGATCGAGACCCTCACAACACATACTCTACCTGGATGATAGTTACACATTCCTCAAACATCACCGTTTCCTTACACATAGGCAATATCCAAGAGAGTATAACCTCATTAGCGGACCCATATTGGATTTTGAGATCAGTAAGAGCAACAAAGTTCAAACTCATTATGTGTTTCGCGAATTCATCAAGTCCTTTCTCTTTAGGGACCACCCTTACGTGCTTTGAATTTGTGGTGAGTCTAAAAACTCATCACTTGGGAACATCAAGGACGTCTCCTTGAAGTCATATTATGATCAATAAACAACAACCTTAACGGTGAATTCATCAAGTCCGTCTCAATAGGACCACCACACATGGCTATGAATTCATTAAGTATGAGAAATATTCAACAAATTCAACGGTGAATTCATCAAGTCCATCTCAATAGGACCTCCACAGATGGCTATGAATTCATTAAGTATGGGCAATACACAAACAACCTCAACGGTGAATTCATCAAGTCCGTCTCGATAAGACCACCGCACATGGCTATGAATTCATTAAGCGTTAATATGTTCATTTATGCACAGTATACTCCATGTTGGCTAAGATTCCAAATTTAGTCTTTGGTTTGAAAGAATGTGAGTTTTCAAATCACATAATTGCCAATAAGTCTATTACATGATTTTCTACAAAAATACTTCGAAACCACATGTATTTTGTTAGAACGCAGATCTAGATCAATAGTACCTCTCCCATATTTTATCAAATTACAAAAACTAACCCAATGGTCATAACTTGATTTCTTTACAATATAAACAATACTAGGTTGAGAATACTTATTACCAACATCACACTTCTTATAATAATTGCATATTCATTAAGGATATACACCCCCACAATTCTCTTATACATGAAAACTCGTATTATAAAGAGTTTTACCAGGCACTACATCAAAGAGTCAAGGCTTTCCAACATAGTGAGACTGACTAAGGTAAAATTTATTATTGACTCTAACGAATTGTATCCTTAGGATCAACTTCCCTCACATATTTTATTTACAAATAGAAAAATATAAGAAGTAAGTCCCATGAATGAAAGTACCAAAAGTGGATCATGTCATACACCTATTGACAAAAGTGCAACACAAACTGATCCATCTTTTATTGAGATATTATTTCATTAGCCAGGTGGCCGTTTAAAAACCCAAAACAGCTTCCTAAGTTTTCATACTTTATCCCCTTGACCCAAAACCATCAGCTTTTCAAGTTTCACTATATAGATCTCTTCATCTACATTTTCATTCACGTATAGATTTAATATCCAGTTGGTGTATAATCATGTCTGTAAATGATAGTTAGTGCAACAAGAGTCGAATGGTGGTTGTATAAGCGAGTGAGGGTCAAAGTAATCCTAAAACTTATATAAATGTGGAAAAATAAGGTCTTATCCTTGAGTCGGTTCACTTTTTGACTTGTATGGGACTAATTAAATCTTGTTGGGTCATTTCCCAGTGACGTATTAATTCTCATCAGGATCATCACCCTCATGCCTTTTCTAAAACGTTTCACAAATAGTCTTTGTTGACTTCTCAAAGGCACACATATAAAAGGTGGGGTTCGTCACATTATACAAGATCCCCTAACCACTGAATTAGCTTTCTTGAACCCAACTTTGAGAGCCAGAAACCTAGCACATAGTTCTTTGGTATATTCCCCATTGGATTCAATGGTGGGGAGTACCTCGAGAAAGGCAAGGTCTAGTTCATATTGTTCAAGGCATATTAGTGGCTTTTGTACCCAACGTTTGTAGTTGGAACAACTGAAAGGCTCCAACATCGGGAAAGACCTTTGCATTCAATAATGAAGCATCTGTCGAGATAGGAAAACCATTTCTAAAAACAACCAGTGATATAAAAGTATATATTTTTAAATTGTTGGAAAAATAACAATCACTGTTTATACAAATAGAGAAATGGAATTCCAAAAAATTGTAAACAAAATAATTCTCAATAAAAATTAACACTACACTATTACAATGAATTGAAAATAACAAAACTTTTCAAGAAAAGAACTACTACTGTACTACATAGTATAAAAAATTTGCATTAAAAAGATATTATGGTCGTACCGGTATCTCTAAAAAAAAGGTTCTACTCTAGTCTAGAAAATATCAGAATATGAGAAAAGAATATAGTAGATAGTGGTTTTTTCTGAATTAAGTTTCGTCTATATTTTATTCAATATTCTCTCTAGAATAGTTTTTTTATTCTCTCTAAAAATGGTTTTTTTCTCTTCTCTCTAAAATAGTTTTTTTCTCTTCTCTATAAATTCAAGTGACAAAGTCACTATTTATTTAAGAAAAGACAAGACAAGAAACCGTCACATTAATGCTCGTCAATGCTCATTAAAGTTAGCCGTTTTGTTGACCAAGCTTGATAACTTCCGTAACATCTAAAATAAAGAGCCATTAATCTACAAATGTATATACTCTTGAGATTGATTGTTGGTCTAGTGGTTAGGCTACTCTGCAGAGACCAAGAGGTCCTGTGATCGAATCTCATTGGAGTAAAAAATGACTCCCAATCCAAAATGGCTCTCCGATGTATTAAAAAAACAAATATATATACTCATATATTTTCATACACATATATAAATTTACTTTCAAAACTACACACACAACCACCATTACTGCCCACCACACAAATACCCTACCATCACCACTATACACACAAATACATACAACCCCAACAACACACACCATCCTATCATCACCACCCTTACCACCCACACATACACACACCCCCACCCCACCCACCCACATACTTACCACTCCAGCACCACCCATGCATATAAGGATACCACCACCACTACCGCACATTCTCAAAGACATAGACACACAAACACACATACCCCACACCATCCCACACATAATCATGCATTCCTTTCTACACACATATACTATTTTACATACACAAACATTGTTCTGTAAATATACATACATACACTTTCACACACTTTTACACATATACACACAATCATACTTCACACACAAATACAGATGCATACATATATATTTTTTACACATACATAAACATACCCATACACCCACCAATATTTTTTAGTAATTACAAAAATTTAAATAAATATATTTTTTATTATATTTTTTCTTATTTTTATCAAAAAATAAATGAATACTCTCAATAAAATCAAATTTTACAAAAACGTTTGTCACTTCAGTTTCTCATATATTTTAATATATATATATCGAATTTTACATGAGTGATTTTCTTCTCATAATTTTATTTTTTAAAAGGTAATAATCTACACTTTATTTTATTTATTCCTATAATTTTACTTTGTAAAGGAATAAATTTGATGTGATATTTAATTACGTTCATTTTTATATATAAATTTGAGAATTATCTGATTACTAGTGAATAATTTTAACATTGTATTATATATTTTCCTTGAATTTTCTATGTAATTATATGGTGTTATTTATGAGGGTAATTTTTTAATCTTATATAAGTTATTCCGGATCCTAATAGTATCATAATTTTTCAAGTATGGATCAAATCGATTAAATTTCTCTCACTTCTATTCCTATGACCTACCAAGCATGGTTTAGTAATTACCAATGTAATTTTATCGATAATTCGATTACTTAATATATGTCATTCCTCGTGAAATCCATTACCACGTACCAATCACACCCTAAAAGAATCAGGCTGGACTGAATTTTTTATACGGCTAAGCCGGATCAAAAGCTAATCGGTTTTAAAAAAAATTGAAAAACTTCGGAAGGGCATAACTTTGCTCTTAGGTGTCGGAGTGAACTTTTTCTAGTGCATGTATCGCATATTTTCTAAGATATATCCGATGCGACAGACACACCTCGACAGAATCTCTTAAAAAGTTGTGGACAATTTATTTAGATTCTACACATTACACAAAATTTGGAAATAAACTATAAAAGATTGACTAACCTTAACCTTAAACTTAACCTTAAGGTTAAACCCTAATTCTTACCTTAACCAGAAAAAAATATTCATCGCACTAATATTTGACATTAAACTCTTAATCTTATTAAACCTTAACCGTAAACCTTAAACGTTTAATCGTAGATCTTAACCTTAAAATTAACCTTAAAAATTAAGTCTTATCAAACCTTAACATTAAGCCGTAACCTTAAGCTAAACCTTAACCCTTTTACTTAACCTTAGCCTAAACCTTAACCTTAATCTTAACTTTAACCTTAACCTTAGCCTAAACATAAACCTCAACCTCGACCTAAACCTTAATCTTAACCTCAGCCTCAACGTCAACTCAACCTCAACCTCAACCTCAACCTCACCCTCACCCTCACCCTCACCCCTATCCTTAGCCTTAACCTTAGACCTAGCCCTAGCCTTAGACTTAGACTTAGCCTTAGCCTTAAACTTATCCTTAGCCTTAGCCTTAGCCTTATCCTTGACTTAGCATTAGCATTAGCCTTAGCCTTAGACTTATCCTTAGAGTTAGCCAGCCTTAACCTTAAACTTAACCTTAACCTTAACCATAACTCTTAACACCTTAACCCCTTAACCTTAACCCTAAACCTAACGTAGCCCTTAACATTAACCTCTTAACTATTAACCCTAAACTTATCCTTATCCATAAGCTTAACCTAACCTTAACCTTAAAGTTAATATTAACCTTAACCTTAACCTTAAACTTAATCTTAACCTTAACCTTAATATTAAACTTGACCTTAACCTTAACCTTACACCTTACACCTTACACCTTACACCTTAAACCCTAAAGCTTAAGCTCTAAACCTAAATCTTTCCCTTAACCTTAACCTTAAATCTAACTTAACCCTTAACCCTTAAAACTTAAACCTTAACCTTAATCTTCACATTCACCTTCATCTTAATTTTAACCTTAACCATAACCTTAACCTTAAAGACAAAATTTAACCTTAAACTTGAACCTTAAACCTTAAACATTAATCTTAAGCTTAACTTTAACCATAACCATAACATTAACCTTAATGTTAAAACTTAACATTTACCTTGAACCTTGAATCTTAAACATTAACCTTAACCTTAACTTTAACCATAACCATTCCCTTAACATTTAACCTTAAATGTTACCTTAAAGCTTGAATTTTGAACCTTAACCTTAAAATTTCATATTAACCTTAACTTTAACCATAACCCTAAATTTAAAATTTAACCTTAAGGTTTACCTTAAACTTTGAACTTTAAACCTTAATGTTAACTTTCATCTTAACCTTAACCAAATGAAGATTCATTGCATTGGTATTTGACATTAAACCTTAAATCTTATTAAACCTTAACCTGAAACCTCAAACATTATATTTTATACTTTAAATTAACCTTAACCTTAAAAATAACCTTAGCCTTATTCCTAAACTTCAAATCTAACTTTAACTTTAACATTAATACTAACCTCAACCTCAACCTTCTCCTCAACGAGCAAGAAAAGAAAAACCTTAACCTTGACTTTCACCCAAGGAACCTAAGATTAATTCCTATTAATATAATTAATTTTTTCTTAAGTGCCTTCAGACACGGACGTTACCTAGTATATAAATCAAATAAGTATAATTTAATCTTTTGAAAACACAAAATTAGAAAGAAAAAAATCACAATATATGCTTGATTATAGTAACAGAACCAATCTCCATAAAAAATAATTTCTTGGATAATGCTTAATGGATCTGCAAGCAGTGGCGGACGCTACTTGGGCCCAGAGGGGGCTCAAGCCCCCCTGACTTTTTTTATTTTTTTATTTTTTTTATTTTATATATTAGTAACTTGTTATTAAAGAAAGCTATTTTAATTTTTATAAGCCTAGTAATATTTTTTAACCTACATGAAACATTATTTTCTATAAATTACACAGTGTTATCTCTACAAATATTACTTTAATATCAAACTTTTACAAATTATTCTGGATTTATTCGACGGCCGCAACAATCTACTTCTTTACAAAAGCTAAAAAAATTTAGTAAGTTTTTTTATTTGTGTGCTTTTATAAGAATTAGAATAATTTTGTGTGAATTATAACTTAAGAAAAGAGATGATGTACCCAAGTTCACTATACACCCTAAAAAAAAATTAGGAGGCGTTGCCCCCGAACCCCCCCCCCCCCCCCCCCTCGATTTTCATCCTGGATCCGCCACTGTCTGCAAGTATATTTTTTTGTCAAGTTTTTATATATATATATATATATATATATATATATGTATGTATATATTGAAGAGTACAAGTGCGTAAAAGAAAGAAAATACAAGTGGTATCTGAAACGCTAACCTATGCAGATACAAGAGAAGTCCATTTTGATGTCACGGAAATTAACCTCCAACATCGCCTGCCGTCTAATGAACATAGTAATGAAATCTTCCCTAACATTGAGAATCCTGAGAACGTGAAGAAATGATACTGGAGCATACTGTTTCATCAGGTTCTCAACCTTGGACAAAATTGACCAGTTCTTTTAGTTGGATACTAACGGTTGTTATGTCTTTTGTATTATTTCAAGATTGTTTGAAAAAATTATTTTATTTTTGATATAAACTCAATGAAATGTGTACAATATATATTCATGCCTTACAAAAATGAAAATGTTGAGGTTTGACTCACATGCATGAACCAATGCATTGGAAGACTAAATAGTATCTTGGGAAACCAAGTAGTTTTGGAGTTAATGGTTTTCTGGGAAACTTGAAAAGGTTTGAAGTATTCCAAGATAACTAGATTCATTGGTCTTTTTGGTTGTTAAGGCCTATAAATAGGTATCATATGTTGATGGTTGAAGACAAGAAAAACAGAGAATATAAGAGAGACACTAAAGATCCAAGAGCAAGAATCAATAGGTTATTTATTAGTCAGTGTGTAACAATCCTATAGTGATTAGAATCTTGGGTGATTCTGGGGAGTTCTATATTCTTTCCTTTTTAGAGTTTTCAAGGTTTTCTATACAAAAAACGAAGTTGTAATTGTGTGAGTGATTATAGAGAACTACTCAGTAAATTAAGGTATTGTTTTCTAAACCACGTTAAAATGTTCTTGTTCTTTTTCATGATTCTCGAACAGGAAATCTGATATTTCCCAAACAAAGTGGTATCAAAGTTGTTTTTGTGTTGCAGTCCTGAAAAAATAGATGGTGTATGCCCCAAAATTTGAAGTTCCATTATTCGGTGGTAAGGTGAGTTTTGCATTGTGGAAAATCACCATTCAAGACCGTCTCGTACAATAGGGTTTGGACCTAGCTTTGGAGGAAGAAAAGCCTTAAAGTATGCCGAATGCTATTTTGGATTCCATGAGAAAGAAAGACGTTATCATGCTTTGATTGGATCCTACTCCCGAGATCAAATTCAACGTGATGAATTAAACAACACCGACGACATTGTGGGAGAAACTCGGAGAATATATGCATTTAAATAGATGACAAATCAATTATGCCTTAAGATGGAACCTTACTTTTTGAAAATAGAGGAGGGTGTGGAAATTTAAAGTCATATCAATTCGTTCAGTCATTTGGTGTGCCAACTTCCAAATATGATGAGAAGCTTGAAGATGAGGAACAAGCTCTTTTATTTTTGTCTTAATTACTTAGGTCTCATAAACCATTGGTACAGACAATGCCAGTAGGGAGGAAGACACTAAATATGGATGATGTCACTACACTCTTTCGTGAAAATGAATAGATGATGGGAAAATGGAACATTAATGATAATTGAAGTGCAATTTTGTTAGAGATAGGGTGGAATCACGAAAAGAATGGCATACATAAATATGGAAGATATCAATATCATCTGTGACTATAACGAACGAGAATGGTACTACTGTGGAACGAAAGACCATATCAAAACTCACTGCCGTCAAATGATCAAGGACTTAGAAAATTTCAAATTTTTAAACGAAAAAAGTTAAGACCGGTGATGGTTGAAGTTCAAGCCTGACTGAATAAAATTTCGCATTTATCGGGGTGACTACAAATACTGTTAAGTCTAATATGAAAAAATCTGAATTGATCTTAGATTCGATTGCTTTCGTTCATATGTGCAATGATTGAGAGATGTTTGAAACTTTGTATACCGACATGAAGTTTGATCATTTTACTAGTTTAAACAACAAGGTGATGAAGGTCGGGGGCATTGGACGTATCCGCTTACAACTAAACAATGGAAATGTCCAAACCTTTTCAAATGTGAGATATGTACCTTTGGTAGCAACCTCATTTTGTCGGGGTTGTTAGCATCACATGGGTGAAGATACATCGATCAAGGTAATCAATGTAAAGTTTTTAAATATTTTTTATGCATATGGAGTGGAAAAATCAACACAAAGAATAGAATATGTATATCCTAGAGGGTCAAACTGTTCGAGTTGGTAACAGAAGCGCTGGTGATCGAGCGTCGAGTGTTTTTTCAAATCAAGTCAAGGAACTCAAGAAGAAAGTTCATTCTACGATATTGTCAAGGTGTTAGGGGATGCTTGTCAAGGGAGGAATTGTTGAGATTTGACTCACATCCATGAACCAATGTATTTGAAGACTAAATGGTGTCTTGAGAAACCAATTAGTCTTGGAGATAATGGTTGTCTTAGAAACTTGAAAGATTTGGAGTCTTTCAAGATTACTAGATTCACTAGTTTATTTGGTTGTGAATGCCAATAAATAGGTACCATAAGTTGATAGTTGAAGAAAAGCAAAAAACCAGAGAAAAGAAGGAGTTAAATCATATTAGTTACTCCCTCCGTCCATCAATGTTTGTCATACCTTTTTGTCCACACAAATTAAGAAAAGCAATTAATTTCCTCTATATTTACTAATCTACCCTCAACCAACTAAGCAAATTAATATAATGATGATAACCTTATAAAAATTAAATAAGGATAAATTTGGTAGAAAAGGTAAAAAAGTTTATCGGTATCTTAAATTGACAACCTTTTGTGGACATATACTTGTAGAAATTGTGACAAACAATTGATGGACGGAGGGAGTATTTTGTTATGTTCAGGATTCTCGAACATGAAATCTGATATTTCCCAAACAAAGTGGTATCAAAGTTGTTGTTGTGTTGCATAGAAGTCCTGAAAAGATATATGGTGTATTCCCCAAATTTTGAAGTTCCATTATTCGATGGTAAAGTGAGTTTTGCATTGTGTGGTGTCTTGGTAAACCAGTAGTCTTGAATTTAATGGTTGTTTTGAAATCGTAAAAGATTTAGAGTCTTCCAAGATGACTAGATTTATTTGTTTGGTTGGTTGCAAATGCCTATAAATAGTTAGCATATGTTGATGGTTGAAGACAAAAAAAACACTAAAACTCTAAGAACAAGAATCATATAAGTCTTTAAACCGTGAATGTGTAACGATTCTATAATGATTAGAAATTTAGGTGAGTGTGAAAACTCTTTGTTCTAAAAAAAATGATTTTGAGTTTTTTCTAATAAAAAAAAAAACTGTAATTACATGAGTGATTATAGTGAATTACTCCATCCAGAGGTAAGCATTAATAATTAAAACAAGTTAAAATATTATTATTGTCTTTTTTTTCTTCTTCTATACACAATCGTTCAACAATATTTCAAAAAGAAAAAATTTCATTGGCTATATCCACCTAATTATTACTAACAGAAAGGGAAAAGAAAAACACCTAATCGTCTATTAAAACCACAACCCTTTGGAACAAAAAGAAAACCACAACCCCAATTGTTTTTCTCCTTACTCTTCCCCAACTTTACTTAAAAAGCACAAAAATACCCAAATAAAAAAACACAGAAAACAGAAGGAAAAGAAAATGTCTGCTACTCCTCTTAGTGGGGTTCTTTTGTCTATCTTCCTTGTCTTCATTATCACTTTCCATGAATCTAAACTATCTGATGTATGTTTCTTATTCTTTCTCTTCATTATAGATCCCCAAACCCCTTAAAGTTTTAAATGATTTATCAATTTTTTCGTGATGGGTTTTCTGTTTCAGGCAAAAGGGTCATTGATGGCTGAAGAAAATGGAAAAGTTTCAGAAGAAGTGGAAATGGTGCCTTATATAGAGCCTGGAAAAGGGGAGAAAATGATGATGATGCTTAATGAAAACAGAAGAAAATTAGGAAGCTTCCAGATTTGTTCTTTGTGTACTTGCTGTGGTGGAGCAAATCATTTATGTTTGCCTACTCCTTGTTGCTATGCTATAAATTGTAACATACCAAATAGACCCTTCGGTTTTTGTTCATTCACTCCCAAAACCTGTAATTGTCTTGGATGTCATCTCTAAAACAAAAAAGAAAAAGAATAAAACCTTCAAATTTTAGTTTTATTCTGAAAAAAAATATATTTGGAAGTTTTTATTTGTTTAGTATAATTATGGGAGACAGCTATTCCCAGTTAAGTTTTTTTTTTTTTTTTTTTGCTACTGTGGGACTCGTGTAATGTGAATTATTCACAATATTGATTTTTTCTTTTCTTTTTTTTTGTCCCAGGAGTAGCAGAAATATAGTTATTAATTTTTTAGAAAAAAGTGATGTTTTGTTTGTGTTGAATGGGTTGAAGAAGCTTTATATGGGGGTTAGGCATGTTTGCAACATGATTAATGTTAAATTATTATTATTTTGGAATGTTGTTGTATTTAATATTTTGCTTAGTGATATTTTTTACTTTGAATTATGTTAATGATTGTTCTTTTGCATGTCTGGGCCATTTATTAGTATTTTATTTTGTTAATGGATAGATCAAGATTCAAATGCTTATAAGTGTAATATTTTATGGTGAGAATATTAAAAATTGGTTCTTTTGGATTTCTCAGTAATAATCTAGTTGTAGACCATGTTTACTCTCTTTGTATTATAGAGATGTCTTTATCCGATCTTGTACATATTTTCCGAACACGTAGATTACGGAATCAGGTAACAATGAACTATCAAAAATTACTTAATTTTATTAATTATAGACTATATTAGAATATTAAATTTTGCACTATATTATAAAGTCGAGAAAATTTGGTAGTGAAGTAAATCCTTACTATCATTTAGCCTTTCTGATACGAAACGTTTTGCTGGATTTAGTTTCCATGAGTGAAATGAGTGTACTTAATACGAGAGCACTCTAGCTTCCCCTGAAAAAACGTTACGCATTTATGTCCAAAATAATGTCGTCGGAGTATAGAGGGGTTTACTCTTTCGGCCAAATGAAGGAGGCCACATACAGCTGTATGATGTATAGAGTGAGGCATTAAATTAAATACATTGTGTAATAGTAATTTGGATGAGATTTTTATAGGAGGGATAGGGGTTCTTGAGGATGTGACATATTCAACTTGTAGGGTAGTTGAAAGTTCGGCAGTGGCAATTAAAAACCATCTACCCCATTTGCTATCTCAATAATGTAGTCTAAACATTTCTTTTCTTATTTTTTAGTACATATATGTCTTTTTTTTTTTAATTCGAGTAAGATTTGATTATGAATTTCAAACTCAACAATATAAATGTTTTAAAATTTGATCCTTTTAGAAATTATTCGAGTGGAGGGGGTAAGGTTGCCCTTTTAGAGATCAAGCATGAAATATTCTAATTTTTTTTTATCAACCAAAAACTTTTTTTTTTTTTATCAACCAAAAACTTTATTAGCTCAAACTTTCAAGTGATTACAAAATGAACTATGGGCATATTGTATCCAAAATGAACATGCTAAAATTATAGGGAGTGTGGCGTTCTTAATTATATACACTCGACCTGATATTGTCTATGACGTAAGTAGTCTCGATCACTATACTCACAACGTGAGTAGTGACCACTAGGTTTCTCTTCGTCATTTATTTAAGTACTTGAGATGTAATATTGATCTGAATCTGCACCTTAACAACTTTCCTACAGTTCTTGAAGGATTTTGTGATGTTAACTTGGTCCATGTTAATGGTTACGCAAGCTGTATCAGCGGCTACAGGATCTCTTCCAGAAGAGGTGCTATATCGTAGGAGTCCTACAAACAAAATTTTATAACACGCTCTACCATGAAGTCCGAGTTTATAACGCTAGAGTTGGTCGAGTGGTGTCGCCTAGGGTGTGATAAAAATAGGATAAATATAAGCCAGAAAACAATGCACTTTCACCCTAGACAGGCACGGTACTGCAAGTATTACAGGACGTATGCAAGTTTTAACGATAAGTTGAATTCGTTCTCAGGGACTTAGTGTGTTATACGAATGAGCAAAAATAACGAGTAAGAAGTAATTAATTAAAAGACAGAAAATAAATACGAGTGATTGAGAGATAAATAATTAAACTAAGGAAAATTAAAGACAATAATTAAAAGATAAGAAATATGAGAAGAGGAGTATAGCTTAGGTTTTGCTAGTATGCACTAATCCTTCTAATTCTTTCTATCAAATCTAGTTAATAAGAGAGATAATTAACTCTTAGATACTTAGTCAGGATTCTAAATTCCCATACCTTAGACCTTGAGAGCGACCTAGGGGGCTACGGACACACCACGAGGCTGGTTTAAATAGGGTTTTCCTGCGCAACTAGGTACCTAAGAAATCAATTTCCAAACATGGTGATAGTGGTTAAATTATACCCTAATGACTATCTAGTTAGAATTAGTGTTGTCAAGACCAATATCGACACTAGACGTTATGTGGTGTTTCAATAATTAGACACCCAGCCAAGGTGATCATCTAACTACTATTAAGGTAATCCTATACTCGTGCACTAGCAAGGAAAACAGTCATTAAATCAAAACACATAAACAAATATATAGGTAAGAAGCTAATATCAGATTAGAACATATAATTCCCAAAGAAACTTAGATAGAAAGAAATTAAAATTCGTAGATTATACATGATGCAAAACCCAAGCTATGGGAAAATTAGTTCATACCTGAAGGAAATAAACTAAAAGAAGTAATAGAAGACTTCATCTTGCTCTCTACAATAATTCTGATGATAAAAACCCTAAAGACTAATTACTATGAGGCAAGTTTGATTTACAAGTGATATAAGGGTGTATTTATAGGTGTATAAAAGCCCTAATTCGTTTTCTTGAAAGAGAATGTAAGTAGTGGACTCCTAGCCCAACTCAAATTCGTAACCCTAAAATATGAAATCAGGCCCGTTTTTGTTTTGGTCTTAACAACTTCAATTTGAAAGTCCTAGAGGGGGGGTGAATAGGATTACTAATAAGATTAATGCCTAATTAAAAAATCTTTTGGACAATTATAAGTTTAAGAGAAAACTTCTAAGTCAACTAGTTAAAACAAACTCTTATAGGATCATGCAAAGGTAAGATAGAGTTTTGATATAAAAGTATAACAAGTAAATCATCAAACCAATATCTTAAAAACTACTCTAGGAGACTATATGTTAGATATCCTAGATAAACAATATCATATAACTCATGCTAGCAAATTATCAAACATATAGAGTGCGGAAAGTAAATAGAGTAGGGATAGAAAGATACACACGATTTATAGTGGTTCGGTTTCCCTACATCCACTACCTAAGGAAGCCTCCTTAGGATTTCAAGCTTTTCACTAAGCTTCCGTGTCTCTCTTAACCGGGTCGAGAACACAATAACCTTTACAAACTCTTCGATAACACGAAGGACAAACCACTTGTGTAATCACAACACAAGGACACCAAGTATACTCCCTATACTTGAATTCTCTCTTAATCTATCTATTACAAGACCTAGACTTAAGAGGATAGCAACAAAGTGTTTAAAGGTTTGCTAATAAAAGCTTGTAACTAAAACTCCTAAAAGAGTGGATATGACTATAAGCTTGTTTACTCCTCTTGAGTGGATAGAACCTTGTAGCTTAATTGATTAATTCCTTGAAAGGATTTATAAGCTCACTAAGATTGAATTTGACTATGTATAGCACTTGACACCTTCTTGAATGATAGCAATTAAGCCCCTTAATGTTTGTAATTAGTTGGTGTATATGTAGCCTTCAAAGAGCTTCAATTTATAGTAGAAAATGGCTTCCAACGGTCATAAGACTTGGGTCCAACGGATCTATTAATCTCCCAACGGATATATTCCTTATGACTTGTCTTTTGTGCATAAAATCCTTTTGTGCGGTGTACCGCGGATATGGTCCGGTGCACCGCAGAGCTGTTCGACTTAACTTTGAGCTTACTGGTCGGACTAATCAATGTACCGCAACCCTGGTCCGTAAGCTTGGTCCGGTATACCGCAGCGGTGTACCGCGCCAAGTAACTTTGAAGGATAATGACTTGGATCAATAAATCTTCTTCACGAAAGTTGTTGGAAACATTATTCTGAGAATCTTTGAAGTTGAACACTGAAGCTAATTCTCAATATACATAAAGATAAGGTTAATAGCATTTGTATGAGAATTAGTTTCTAAAGATAAAACAATAAAGATGATCAACATGATAAAGAAAGAGCTTTTTGATGAATAATGAGTGCACTAAAGAATGTTAAGAACAATAGAAATAAGCACACTAAACATAAGAGGATTTGTCACATTAAAACAACCTATTAAGGGAGGCTATATGCCAACACAATTCTTTTCCGTTTGACGCGTATTAGTAGTCGAAATTCATCGTCTCGGAAAGATCTTCAACTTTTCTCTTGACCGTTCTTCCAAATTCCCCACCGATTTTGATATATAAGCTGATTTGTGGTCTTGGGTGGTGAAATTTAGATTTATGGAAGCTTTTCCTTTTCCATATTTTTAGCTGTTCTTTCCTTATCTCCAATTTCTATGCTTATCTTCTTTCCATATCTCTTAGTCTTTGACTTGGACTCTAATTAATCTCCATAATTATCTTTAAAGCTTCACACTAAATAAATAATTAAACCCAATATGCTCTAAAATTAATAATTTACTAAATCAAGACTAGAAATAGGAAAGTGTAACATTTCTCAAGAAAATCGACTAGAAAGACTTCTAAATCACTAAAAATGATGTCTCGTCTTAATATTAATCTATCACAAATGAGGAGACATCACCGAGCAAGAAGTAAAATGGTTGAGAAGTCTCCTAGCAGATGTGTCACCATGGGAAAGAAGTGCCACACTGTTATTTATCCATTGTGATTTGCAAGCAAGTA
The DNA here is from genome assembly GCA_029959085.1 of Nemophila menziesii. Lineage (NCBI taxonomy): Eukaryota > Viridiplantae > Streptophyta > Magnoliopsida > Boraginales > Hydrophyllaceae > Nemophila > Nemophila menziesii. The sequence continues at coordinate 29,542,016 of JARWIR010000004.1, forward strand.
CTAGTGTCGCTCATAATAGTGTCAACAATGAAAAAATGAGACTTGTTCGTATCAAACACGATCTAGATTTTTTTTTTTGAAAAATGGTGTGATAGCTTTGGAGAATGTACGATTCGAGAAGTGTTTGGTTGATCAATTTATTAAAGGTTTAACCAAGAGAGTAGTCCTAGAAACGTCAAGGGGGTGGGGGTAAAACCCATTGATGGGAAATATATGGCCTATAAGTTCATATAATGCACAATCTTTCCATCCATATGGCGTAAATTGTGCATGTAAACATGAGCTTATTAACTCATAACGAATTTATAACCATGGGTGGTGGTCCTATTGAGAAGGATTTGATGAATTTACTAAGCACACAATGAGGTTGAGCTCCAGTGCTCTTAATAATCTCGAGACCCTAGAGGGATAGTCTACTTTGGCTAGACATTTTTGAAGATCGTCTATGTGCAAGAAATCGTGAGGTTTAAAGAACACGTAATTACAAGCAAGATAAGTGTGTTGTGAGAGTCTCGGCTGAAAAATTTTAAGTTCAAGAGTATGTTCACTTGACACGATTTGGTGGTTGCCTCACTTTACTACATGTCAATTCAAATAAAAAGATATTGCCATTTAACTACAATTTGGCCGACGTTGGTATGCACATAAACCTGTTCACTCTTTTCTCCTAGAGCTTGAGAGGGGAATTGTTGAAAATTAATATTAATATTACAGGTTTTATTTAATGAAATTCATACTCTGGAGAAGAAGAAGACAATAAGTCTTTTTTTAAATTTGTCCCACATAGGATGTTGAGGAGGAAAAAATATAAGTTTACATTACATTTCCCCTATCTTTCAAAAGACTCAAGACTCTAGACATGAAGAGTAAGGGAAATACCCCAACACGCGCACCACAACTACCTCCGCCCGCCTGCCCCTGCCTAACACCGACTTTGACGAGGCGTGGCATGGCCTGGTCGTGGTAGTGGGGAGTGTTAGGGATTAAAAAATAAAAACGTCTTGGGAGCGGCTATCTATCGAGTTGAAACTGAGTATATCCGTACCTATTTGAAGAGCTGTTAGACGTCTTCATGGCTCTCATTCCCACCGGTAAAAAACTCTCGAAGACGATCGTCATGAATGCTCCCATCCCTAACGGTCTGAAACTCCCACACTTATGACTCAATTGTTACAGAAGTTACAAGTCTTATCCAGGTACATTCTCTCCTTGCTAAAGAGAAGCGTCCAAATTCGTGCCAACAATCATATGAGGCGGAAAATGTTATTGACTTTATGATGAAAACGTTTTTGACTTTATAGTGGACTCTTCATAGTTGTAGATAATGTAAACGTTTTGTAACTTCCTAAAGTTACTGTGTAAGAGGCCGATGACATTTGCAAACAAGAAAGTGTCAGAAATTACGAAATCTGTCAAACTCTCCATTTTTCTATAAAATCATTTTCGAGTATAGGGTATTGGTAATATTAGTTTGAATATACCGCGACCACCGAACTCCGACCACCGACCTCCGACCTCTGACCACCGAACTACGACCATCAGAAAAAATTGACGAGTTTCGAAAAAATTGAAAAGTTCCGAAAAAATTGACGAGTTCTTAAAAAAATGACGAGTATTCTTTAAAAATTGATAAGTATTCAATAAAATAAGCTGAGAATGCTATAAAAAAGGCGAGTATTCTTTAAAAAACTGAGTATCATTTAAAAAAAGATGAGTATCATTAAAAAAACATGAGTATCACGTTACAACACATTATTACATCAAAAACAAATAACTAACTATTTACAACAAAAAAAAAGGGAAAACACTAATTAATAACAAAAAAAACTGACTAAATTCGTTTGACCAGATCTAAAAAGAAAATCTAAACTACTATGCGTATAGAGTACGCGAATCAACAAAAAAAAAGTTGTCTTGTGCTTTTTCGATGTAAATGGAGCTCCGGTCTTCTGTGTTGGTGCTCCGTTCGAGTATTCGTCGTAGCTGCGTAGATCCATGGATGGAACAGAGCTGCTTTGTCTTCTCCGGCAGCTTCCATGACCCGGAATAGAGCTACGGTGGCAATGGTGGTGATAATGAGCGGCTTCGCAGTTTCACAGCTTTCATGGCCTGGACCTGGAACTCCTTCATGCAGATCTGTAATACTTCATCTTCTATTACTTGAGTTCCGGCGAGGTGAAGCTGGAGACGGCGGCCTCCGAACTCAGCAGTACTCGTTGCTCGTTCGTTCGTGAGAGCACTCCGACGAAGACGAGCTCACCGCCATGGCTCAATTGAGATCTTCTACCGAGGTGAGAGACTTGGCTCGTCGGAACTTCAGACCATTGCTTGTTTCACGAACGGATCTGCTCTTTGCTTCACCATTGCTTCTCCGGCGAGCTGCTTTGGATCTCAGGCGAAACGACGGCTCCAACGGTTCGAATGCAGCTTGCTCCGGTCATGATTTGTTATTCTGCTATTGGAGATGAAGAGCAGCTGATAAACGAGAATGAGAGAGAGGAGAGAGAGAGAGAGAGTAGCCTAGAGTTTTAATAAAATGATTTCTGAAATAAAATACAATATATAGGAAATGAAAAATAAAAAGAGGACAAATTTGTAAATGGGATTTTTTCCTATAGTGTTAAAATTTAGTTGAGCTCTTTAGTGAAAAGAGCAAAAAGATAGGGTTGGGTTGGGATTAAAGGGTGGGTGTTCAAGACCCGTAGATCAAAATTTCTATAATTATTGTAGTTATCATTTAGAATTTTGGATTTTATTGTAAGTTTTTTCTTTTTTAAATTTCTTTTTCATTTAAATTTTTTGTAAGATTTATTCTCTTTTTAAAATAAACTGTTATTACCATTTTATCTGATAAGTGTTATTGTTATTTCACCCATTCACTCTCTTTCTGATTATAAAGTTTAACTTATGATGAAATCAGACTCTTAGTTTAGATAAATAGATCTAAAACATTTGACTTAATAGATTTTCAGATAGCTGGTTTGTAATGTTATCTAAACCGAATCGTGGGTTAATTTCATGAAATGAAGACATTGTAGAGCTAACAACCAAAATTGGAGGGTTTGTGAGTTGTTGAGAAGAGTGTTGGGGGAAATGGTATTGACTTATTATTAATGGTTTAGAAAGCAATATGCAACAACCCATCATGTGCTTCTTAAGGACATTACTGCGAAGATGTGATGGTTTGCTTCTTACATAGTCACGTCCCATGAATCTTCTGACTGCAGTTGGACTAGTTGTTAATATCTTCTTTATCATTTATTATGCTCATAACACGTTTAGACTTAAATGGGAAGTGTTTAACTTTTAAACTATTTTTCTATTTTCACTGTATTAACAAAAGAAATATTGGGACTTTATTAATTGTCTTCGCTATGTATTCCAAATAACCGATCCTTAATACTCGTATTTGATAAGTTTGTATTTAATTAGTTCTTCATTTTCCACGATGAACTATATGGCACGCAATTAATTGACTGATCATAGTAGTATGTTTATAATTACTATTGTTTCTCTATTTCCGGTAAATTTAAAACCTGAAAAAATCTTTCGTCATTTTCTAGAAACTCTTTGAGTATGTTTGGCATATACAGTATGTTACCCTTATTGTTTTTTTTTTGGTCAACTACATATACCCTTTGCGAAGACTCGTTTATTGTCAATCATGCATCGTCAATAGGGATCTTAGTTTTTCTTTCTTTTTTTCTCTCAATGGGATCTTAGTTAGTTGGTCGTCACGTTGAGTGATCTCACATGTAACATGAACAACTAATTGCCATAACCCATAAGTACGAGAATATTCAATAAAATATAAATTAATTATTACTGAATAGTATTTTTTTTTTAAGATATATGGGTGTTCGGGCCAGCTTACGCGCACCACGACTATTCCCATAGGAAATATAAACGCCTCCTCATACATACTACCATTTAATCAGAACAGGTTACCCATGTTCAGGGAGGGGACTCGAACCTTGCACCTCTTGCTTACCCCCTTTAAGGGCTCAAGAAATAACAAGGCTGAGGGGATTCGAACCCTGTATCTCCTAAATGAGAGACAGACAGCCTGGCCATTGAGTTAGTCCCAATGGTTCTGAATAGTATATTTCTGGCAATATAGTCAGGGGCGGATCGTCCTTAGGCCCAGGGGGCTCAAGCCACCCGGAACCCGTAAATTTTAAATACTTCAACGTAATTTTGACTCGAAAGTAATTAACTCTCACAAGAAATTTATCTAACACGTGCATGCTTTAAAAAACATTCAAGTTATTGTAGCTTAGTGGTTTATTATTTTTTACATATTAGAATTTCTCTTAGAGGTTACGTGTTTGAATCATAGCGTTTGCTTTATATTTTTTTCCACAAATTTACATATAATAGAAAATTGTTTCTAAAAAAACTTTAAACATGATTTGATCGAAAATAAGTTTAATTTAAAATAAGAATAAGACTTTACCTTTATTCTTAACATTATAAATAAAACTTTGTTCTTTAATATATCAGATTTGAGTAATAAAGTAGATGATTTTCATAAGATCGATTTATCAAATATGCAATTCTTTTATACAGGTCACTATTTTGAGTTTAGTGATAACATTACTTAGTAATTTATTATTTGCATTACTCTAATAAAATTAATAATTTTTATTGATGATTTGTTTCTTATATTTATAAATTAGAATATTAATATAACATGTGATATATTAATATAATACTAATGATACTATATAAATTAAGTGTATATAATAGTATTTTTTTTCAATATATGGGAAAGCCACTTTGGACTCGGAGTCATTTCGACTCTAATGAGATTCGATCGCAGGACCTCTTGGTCTCTGCGGAGTAGTCTAACCATTAGGCCAACTATCGATCTCATAATAGTGTTTTTTTTGGACTTAGTATATAATACTGTTGGTCTATATATTTTATGGTAACTAGGAACATGTAAGCTCATCAGTTAAAGAAACGAGCAACATAATTGTGTTGAATTTTTATATTTGTATTTTGACATTACTAGTTATATGTTTATGTTTTTTTTTACTTTAAATTTTTTTAGAAAACGTTAACCTCCAAATTTCCATATATTTCAAGCCCTCCTCGATTTAACTTTTAGACCCGTCCCTGAATATAGTGTATCAATTTTTTATTTTCCTGTCATAGGTTAGGCAATAAACAATGTGCAATTATATGGATGGTTTCTTGGGAGGTAACTTGACAAAATAATTTTTTTCTTCGTTAAAAGATTTTTTTTTTGTTTCAAACTTGGTTAAAAGATAATTAAAAGTAATATGTACTAAAAGTATTTATAAATATATTAATTTATGTCGCATCCGAATGTGCCGATCTAGAATTTTAGGAGTGGGTCCTTACTTTTTTTTTTATAAAGTAATTTTAAGTTTGGGGGTGAACTTTTAGCTTAGGAGGGCGGGAGGGCGAAAACCTATTTTTATTAAGAATTTTTCACTAAATGTTTTTAAGCCATTTTATAACCGTGTCCGCGAGTCGGGAGGGACGACCCCACCCACCCAAATCTACTCTTGCCGATCTGTCAGGTAAACTCCTAATAACTAAAGTAAGAACATCGGTAGATTGATTATACTAGTTAGGAGAGTATAAAAATCGTATAAATCTCTTAGTTAATATGTCAGACTATTCATTCAACAAATTGCAGACACGATAGATTATAATAATTCTTAATTTAGACAAAAAACTATAATTTTTCGCATAATAGTTTTGATATTCCATCTCGGATTGGTTAGATTTATTATACCTGAATAATTACATTTTTTTTATTAAATTGGATTTAGCAAAATTACATGGTTTTGGGGTTGCCAGTGCTTCTCCTTACAAGATAGATTTACACAATCCAAGCGAACAATAGAAATACTAGTAGGATCATTTTCAAATGAGAAAGACACTACTACATTTCGGGTTTTTAGGGACGACAAACTTAGCGAAGACCCGCGTTCGTCGCTAATATTCCTCGTTTAGCGAGGACCTCCCGCGTTCGTCACTAAGCAATTAAAAATTCGTCGCTAACATCATTTCTTATTAACGACGACCCGTCTTCGTCGTTAGATAATACGAATTTCGCTGCTAGTATTTTAATTTTCTTTTCGATTAATTTTTAATTGAAACGTCGTTGCTAAATTTCTTTGGTTATTAGCGGCAACCAATGTCGTCGCTATGTTTTCAAGTTAGCGACGAAAATTTGAAAATCTAGCGACGAAAAACGCGAGTCACCGTAAAAAAAAACCTTAAAATAAACCGTGAGCAGTTTTTTCAACTCAGAAAATACCCCATTATTAATTTTTTCTCCCACTTTTTTTCAAAAACCTAACATTATTTTCTCAAATCTATACTACTTGATTCTCTAAATCATCTAACACCATTCTTAGCTTCATATTCAAGTTTGTGTAAGGTTGATCCACATACTCTTCATCCCATTCAAGGTATTTTTCAAAAAATACTACTTTTATTTATTTATTTTTATTTTGTTGAATTTGATGGTGAATTGCATGATTTGATGTTTGATTAGGCTAATAAATAATTGTTACACCATTAACGGGTCCACATTCAAGGTGGGGTATGGTCAATCTTCAATCTTTCCATCCAATTCAAGGTATTTTCAATAAAATTCATATTTTTTATAAATTGATTGTTTTGATTATACTTGAGCATAATTAGGTGATCACATTGTATAAAATGTGATTAGGCTAATAACTACTTGTTTCATGATTTTATTTTTGATTGATATGTTGTAATTCATGTAATTGTGTATTATTTTCTTATATATCTATTTGTTGTTTATTTAGTTATATATGAAATTATTTTTTCTATTTAATAGTTTGAAATTTTAATACTTCTTACTTTTCATGCTTGTACCAAAGCTCGTAGAAAAAGAAACAACATTAAAAGAATTAAGAATAAAGATAACATTTGGGTGGAAAGCTCTACTGATATAAAAAATGTTATCACTAATTTTTTTAATGGGATTTTCAAATCAGCTGGTTCTCGTAACTCTAATAATGCACTTGATCTTGTTCATACTAGTGTTAATTCTAACATGAACGACTCTTTAATTGCCCCAATCTCTTGTTCTGAAGCTAAAACTGCTGTTTGGGAACTTGGCTTAAACAAAGCACCTGGCCCTGATGGGTTTACAGGCGCTTTTTATAAAACTCATTGGGAAACTATTAAACTTGATGTTATGCGCATTATAAATGACTTTTGGAATAATGAAGGTTCTTTGGAAATTATTAACCAAACCTATATTGCTCTTATTCCTAAAAATGATATACCTTTTGAGGTAAGTCACTTCAGACCTATTAGTTGCACTAATTATATTTATAAAATAATCTCTAGAATTTTAGTCAATAGACTAAAACCTGTAATGCCTCATTTGGTAGATGAAAATTAAATTGGTTTCGTTCCTAATAGAATTATACAGGAGAACATTCATATTTCTCATGAAATTATCACTTTTTTAAAAAGGAAAAAAGACACTAAGAAATATTATTTATCTATCAGAGCCGATGTTAAAAAGGCCTATGAACATGTTGAATGGGACTTGTTAGAAGATTTTTAAAAAAAGATGGGTTTTCATTTAAAATGGGTGGATAGAATTATGCATTGTATTAAAAGTGTATCCTACTTTGTTCTTATTAATGGCAAAGCTCATGTTTTGGATAAACCAACTAGAGGTATAAGGCAGGGGGACCCCCTTTCACCTTTCCTCTTCTGCCTTACTTCTCAAATTTTAAACGTCTTAGTTAAGAATAAGATGGATACAAATGAATTAGAGCATTTTAAAATTGGGAAAGCTTGTCCTACTATAACACATCTACTTTTTGCAGATGACAGTACTTTCTTTCTTAAAGCTACTTGTAAAGAAGTTATGGCTTTCAATAATATTATGGAAAGTTACACTTTAGCTAGTGGTCTTTGTCTTAATAAAGGAAAGTGTGCTGTTCTTTTTAGTTCTAATACTCCAGCGCATATAAATTTATTTTGGCTCAAAGGCTGGATATGAAACAAGTTGATAATCTTGGTACTTACTTGGGTTTACCTATTGACTGGTCTAGAAATAAAACTAAAGACCTTGAATGGCTTATTGAAAGGATTTTATATAAAATAGAAAATTGGAAAACTATCTTTCTCTCTGATAGTAGTAAAGAAATATTAATAAAGGTTGTCTTACAAAGTTTGCCTAGCTACATTATGTCTTCTTTTCTTCTATCAAAATCCATTTGTAGTATTATTGATAGTATTATTGCAAAATTTTGGTGGGGTGAATGTAATTTTAAAAAAGGAATTCATTATCAAAATTGGGACTCCCTATGCTCCTCCAAATTCATAGGAGGATTGGGTTTTCAAGATACCAATTTAATGAAAACTGCCTTTTTGGGAAAACAGGCTTGGAATTTACTCCAAAATCCTCATTCTCTATTAGCCAAATTACTTAAAGGTAAATATTACCCTACTAATGATTTTATAAATGCTAAATTGGTTCATATCCATCTATTGGATGGAGAAGCATTTTAGAAGGCATGAAAGTTTTTCAAAATTGGTAATGGAAAGTCTATTCTTTTAAATGATCATATTTGGATCACTAATAAAGAAAAAGTTATCAAACCCCTAGACAATACTTTTTTCTGTGTTAAAGATCTACTTACCAATGGTAATCAATGGAATCATGAGTTAATTAATATTAATTTCTCTACTTCAGTTGCTAAGAGTATAATTCAGATGCATGTTCCTCAATTTGATTATGAGGATTTTCGTTTCTAGAAAAATCCAAGGATGGCAATTTTTATGGTTAAAATTGCGTAGATATAACATCCTTAAAATGGATAATAATTTGAAAAAAGCTAATACTAAAGAATCTAAACCTTGCTCCTCTTTTAATCTAGACCATAGTATTTGGAAGAAAATTGGAATATGAATGTTAACCCCAAAATACGTAATTTTATGTGGAAGTGTATCAATAATAATTTACCTACTGAGGTAAATTTATACAATAGGAAATGTGCTAAAACCAAAATTCGTAAACTTTGTAACATTGAGGAGGAAACTTTAGAACAATTATTGTTTGTTTGTCCTTGAACCAGAGCTGCTTGGATTTCTTCTCCTCTTACCTTAAAAACTAAAAACTCCAGTACCTCTAGGTTTGGAGAATGGTTAATGAATACAGTTTCTTCAATGGATGTTGCTAAAGAAAATTCTTCAGGTGGCTATGAATTAATAAGTAACATTTGTTGGTATATATGGAAGGGAATAAATTCCTTTATTTTCAATAATATTAGTCCTGGCCTTTTATACACCATTCAAAAAGCTTATAATAAATATCATGAGTACAAAATTGCGAATAATATTCATGATGATGCAATCAATTCTAAGCTGAAGGAAAAAAGTGTTAACACAAATAGTGTTAACAAGGAAAATGGGAACAAAATTTGTCCCAAGGGTAGTAATAATAACAATGATATTAATTTTAAGAAAGAAAAATGGATTCCTTCTTCCTTTAATGTAACTAAAATTAATACAGATGCTGCTATTGATGATTCTACTTGTGCTATATTCTATGTAATCAGGGACCATGAAGGAAAGTTGATACAAACTGATGTAAAAATAGTGGAACTTGATAATGTGTGTGAAGCAGAAGTCTTAGGGATTTTGTGGGCTGTGGAAAGGCAGGGCCAGTCCTGTATCAAAGCGAAAGACGCGACCGCGTAGGGCCCCTGATTTTTTGATGTTTTTAGGGGCCCTTGATCATCTAAATGTATTATGTATGTATATATATATATATATATATATATATATACCTAATTTAAATAATCATAAACAAGTAGTATTGTTAGTTTGGTGGTAATGTTGTATATTTCTTTTCATGAAATCTAGAGTTTAAACCATCATACTAGTAGTAGTAATATTTTATTTATATAGAGGACTCTATTTTGTGATTTCGCTTAGGGGCCCAGGACCGGCTTTGTGGAAAGGGCTAAGGACTTGCATCTCAATTTGGTGGTTATTGAGAATGACTGTAGATCAATTATTTACCCTCTTCAATCTTTTCAACCCATTGATAATTTTGTCTATAATAGTGTTATTAGTTCCATTTATTTTACTGCTGAATATTGTAACCCTACTTTCTCTTTTGTCTCGCGCAAAGGAAATAAAGCGGCTAATTGAATCGCCAAACCAAAATAAGTGGGAAACTGTTTGGTGATTGGAGGGTGTGTCCTCCTATTCAATTAGCTCACATTTTGTTAGTAGATGCTGATCCTTGTGGCATAGGCTAAGTTTCTCTGTAATCCTGTCTTAATTATTCTATCTATATAAAACTTTGGAAAAAAAAAGGGGGGGACGAGCATAGAGTTGCGCGAAAAAGAGTGTATAAAATTATACATGACCAGGAATACAACTATTGTTATATCGAGAGCAACCTTCTATTCATATAACTACTTCAACCCCCTCCATAAAAGAGCTATTTGCAACTTATTTGGTTAGATTACATAGCATTAATGGCGTGTTCTGGAAACAGGAAACACAACAATTACATAGACCAGGCTTATATCCTGATCATGGACTCCATGATCCTCTTGTCTATTCATCTGGATACAGAACAGGCTTTGGAGGCATTAGCAAATTTCGATCATCTCCTTCAAGCATCTCCACTATTTTTTCCATAGAAGGACGATCATCAGGGTTCATCTGTATGCACCAAAGACCAACTAGGATCATTTTCTTTACCATTTTCCTTTCTTCTTCCGAGGTGTCCCCTGTTGTCCATGTATCTTTTCCTTCATTAAATTGGTCATACACCCAAGAAGGGAAGTAAATTTGACTTATATTTTCTGCATAAGGATTCAAATTTTTCCTCCTTCCTGCCATTTCCATCAACAGCATACCATAACTATAAACATCAGCTTTACAAGAGACTCCTCCGATATTTTCGTAAAATAACTCAGGCGCCATGTAACCCAATGTTCCCCTTGCTCCAATCAGAGATACAATATTATCATCAGCTGAGTACAATTTCGCGAGCCCAAAGTCAGATATCTTTGGATTGAAATATTCATCAAGTAGGATATTATGAGGCTTAATATCAAAATGTAATATTTGCATCTCACATCCAAGATGTAGATAGTCAAGTCCTCGAGCCACACCAAGAGATATCTCAAACATTTTCTCATAGCTTAAAGATACATTTCCTTCTTGCGAGAATATGTATTTTTCAAGGGATCCATTAGGCATAAACTCATAGACCAGAGCACGTTTTGAACCTTCAACGCAAAATCCAATAAGTTGTACAACATTAACATGATGGATCGTTCCAATTGTAGCAACTTCACTTATAAATTCTTGCCCACTAGCTTTGGTTGGCTTCATCATCTTTACTGCAACAAAAAGACCATTTCTAAGCTTGCCTTTAAATACAGATCCATAACCTCCTTCGCCCAATTTATCTTTGAATTTGTTGGTCATCATTCTTATATCTCTATACTTGTACCTAATTGGCATGAGGTTATTTTGAACTTGTAAAAAGTCTTCAATGGTTCCATCATTTGATAAGTGCCGCCTTTTATACTTGTAGGCTACTACTATGAGAAGACATGGGAGTCCGCAGAAGCATCTAACGATGAAAACCATATCTGAAATAAAATCAGCACAATCAAGAAATCATTTCATTATAGTCTAGTAAATGGAAACTTCATATGACAGACAATTTCACTCATCCCCTTTCAACAAATTCCACATGAAAAGTCTGGTATCTTACCAATGAATATGATCACGGCTGCCATAACAGCCCCTACAGGAAATCAAAAAATGAATTACAAATTACGGAGAGATTTTGAATGTTCTATCGAGATTCGGAGTTAGTATTTCTTGTCTTACTCTTAATACTAACAAATTATGTATGTGAACTGAAAAAAATAAAAGAATGGAGAAAAACTGGACATACAATTTAAGGATATTTGACTTCCATTGACTTCTATGCATGTGGTAATGTTCTTCTCATCAAAGAAACAATATGTGTTATATACATCATTACCGCAGTATTTTTCGCAGTAGATAGTATTCCAGGTAAGTGAAAACCCATTGGCCAGCGCGTCATTAATGCTTAAGTAAGACGTTTTATCAGTAATATGAAACCCAGATGAGTACCAATACACCATGTTGATCGTACACGAGTATCTTACATCTGCTACACTCAAGTTGTCTCCTATTAAAACATAAGAATACTCTTGCATCAAAGACAGGGATACATTTTTTGTACTGCAAGGGGCAGTGTTAACATAAAGAGGAGATTTTAGTTGACTTGGACAGCTAATGAATGTCACAGCAGTATTCATTGCTATCCCAACGGGTGCTACTTTCATCTGCAGCCATTTAATATATAATTCATCAAGATTTGATAATTGAAGTGGTAAAGGACACGTGTTCTCTCTAAAAACAGGATCAACTATTCGAATTGTGTAATTCCGATAGTTAATTGACTGCACATAGAATATTGTGGAATTTAAGTGTAGTACGGTTTGGTTGTTTAAGCAAACAAGTTCATAGTTGCGATCGCCACAGTTGACGGGGTCTGTGTTCAACCGAAAGGGAAAGCTAATGTTTTGGATATGACCACAAGAAGAAGTAATACCGCAATTATGGCTTTTCTTTGCATTGCAAGTTGTAATAACACACAAGACAACAAGAGTTGCGAAGCTAAATTTTACTCCGAACTTCATAATTTGCAAGCAGCTGCTATTGAACTCGGCAGAGTACTTCTTCATATCTACCCTGTTATGGAATATTATTTCATTCGCTTATAGTTTATCAGAATTTATTTTTTTATTTCATATCCAAAAATATCTGTGGTGTAGAAAAAATTAAATCAGTGTGTCTTCTTAGATCTTTCGAAGATAACCAATTACTTAGTCATCACCAAGACTTTGGGATGCATTATTTGTATTATTTGTTGAAGTGAGACCTACCACTAAGGTAGAAATCTGATTGGAAAATCCAGACGAATCTGATCCCAAATTTTTTTAATTTGGAATTTTGTTTCTGATTTCCCATATTTTTTTTCTTTTTTTATAAAATTATATTGGATCATAATGGAAACTATATATAAAAAGTTAGGCTTGTTTAATTTGTGAAAATATTTTCTATTTGTGTTTTCAAAATAAATTTTCGTTTTCATTTTCAAATTTTTTCAGAAAACATGAAAAACATCGATTTCGCATTCTCCAGTATAACAACATTTTCATTTAATTTTCCAGAAATATGTTTTCATTTTCTTTAGCCAAACACGTTTTCATTAGTAGTTTCAAAAATATAGAGAATGAAAACAGAAAATACCATTATTTTCATGAACCAAATAGAAAATACCCATTATTTTGGATTTTCGGTCAAGATTTTAAATTGAGTTTTATCAATTCAAATTATTTTTCCGATTACCAAATATTATTTAATAGTATTACACGATTGAAATGAATTACCCTACATTAGCTGGTAGGGTGACTCTAGCCCAATCAGTCCTAAGTGCTATGCCTACTTATACCATGCAAACATCTAAGCTCCCGGTACACGTGTGCAAAGAAACTGATAGAATTACTCGGGATTTTATATGGGGAAATGAAAATGAAGCGAAAAATATACATTGCTTGTCTTGGGGAAATATGTGTATGAGTAAGAAAGAGGACGATTTGGGTTTCAAGGATGTCAGGAGTTTTAATCGAGCCTTACTTGCGAAACTTGGTGGAAGATCCTCCGTAATGATACAACTCTTTGGGTGACAGCCCTAAAACATAAGTATTTCGAGGGGGTGTTACGAAAGGTTTCCAAGACAAACGGACGCTCGGATGTGTACAAGCATTCTAGATGGAAGGGAAGCGCTTATTAGTGGTATTGAGAAGAAGAACAACGGGTTGGAGGAAATATATAATTGGAAGCACGAGAAATCAGGGTTGTTCATTGTTAAGTCGGCGTATAAAGCTCTCAAGCGCCACTGGTTTTACCACCGTTTAAGTGGGAGAAGGTGTGGTTTATGTGGAGAGCGATAATGGGATATAGTACATACTGTTGCGAATCTAGCTAAGAGGGGTGCAGATGTTTCACCCATTTTCCAAGGTTGCGGAGAGGAGGTCGAATCAGCTGTGCATCTGTTTAGAGTCTGTACTATTTTTAATGAGTTGTGGGCCGGGTGGCCGGAGCTGGCACAGATCCGTCTAACAGCTAGTAGTCGAGCTGCATATCTGAAAAACTCCTCGGTGAATGGCAGTGTAACTGATGGTATTTATGAGATCATTACAGGTCTTGATCAAATCAGAGAGGATGACGCGTTTAACTATACAGCTACAGGTACTACTCGGATTATGCAGGCTAATGGGAGATGTGATGAGATGAGGTTCAACAGTTCTGTCGCTGAAATGAATGTTGGTATGGGATTTCGAGTGAAGCAGGTGCAGCAACCTGTCACCCTGGTGGACAATCAGCAGAATGGCTGTTACAGGCCCGATTAACAGAATATTTGGTTGGTGGACAACTATGCTCAGATGCAAATCACTAGTGGGAGGACTAGAGCTGGTAACTATCGCTTTTGTTGGGCGGTTTGGTTGGATAAAAATGGGAGGTATTTCGAGGGGAATGACAGCTGCAAGTCGACGAGTGACATGAAATTTGCCATTAAAAACGCATCAGCAGGGTACTCTCGGGCTTTGGGATAAGAGGTAGATGGTGGAATCATCATGTCGGCCAAGAGCACGTTTGTGAGGTGGGTAAAACAAAGTGAAGGAGTAAAGTTAAACATTGATGGTAGTGTAGCAATTAACAATAGTAAAGATGGGGTCGGAGGTCTCTTCTGGAACAATAGAGGTGACTCCTCAGGCGGTTTTGCAGGAGCTTTTAAAGTTAAAACAACCTTTCAAGCGGAGCTTCTTGCTTTGCATTATGGACTATCTTTGGCGGTTAATAGGAAGTGTGAGTCGTTATTTGTGGAAACCGATTCGCTCGAATTACACGTGCTAGTGAAGGACGGTGGGAGTAGGGGGGGGGGGGGGTTGACAAACTAATTACTAATTGATTGTAGAAGAATATTTGCAACTAATGCTAAGTTTGAATATTCTCACGTGTATCGAGAAGCGAATTTCTGTGTGGATTGGCTAACTAAGTGGGGAGAAATTCGGAAGTTGAAGCGCGCCCGTATGAAGACCCTTCAGAGGGATTGTGGATCCTTCAAACCAGAGATAGATACGGATGGGCTAAACCAAGAACAATAGTGAGCACTCTTTTCGAGAGCCTAGTAAATTACTAGTTAGCTTACAGGTCTTGTATGGCCTCAGAGTATGAAAAAAATGAATTATCATAATATATTTGTCTTTATTTTTCAAATTATAAGATATGTGATTAAAGAATTTAGATTACAAATTTTTTCTCGTAATTCAATGACACAACTAACGGGTTCTTTAGTAGGGGTCTTTAATTAAAAAACACAAGTGTAGAAGGAATCTTTATTCTTCTTTTACCCTAATCGGTAATATTAAAATTTTATGGTTATTAAAAACTTTTTTTTGTCCAATTAAAAACTTTTATCGAATCTTGATAATGAGAATTTTTGTTTTTTATCAATAGTTACTTCCGTTTTTAAGATTTGTTAAAAGTTTTTATCAATAACCACAAATTTGCTTTAAAAAAAAGAAACCACAAAATCTTGATACCCCACAATCTTTTCCCTCTAAAATATCCACTCACTTCAAAACAAAATCGTCTCTCACCCTAATATTATCCCACATAAATAAATATAACGTATGCACACCTTACTACGAAAATAACTGCATACAAAATGTATGACAAAATGCCCAACTGAACACTTGTAATAAAAATGGCGCTTTTAACTCTTCCGAATAAACTCGCCCTTCCCCTACACTCCACTTTCCTACCACCAACCTCCCTTAACACACACAATAATCTTCACAAAATCACTAAAAACTGTAAAATCCCAATAAAACCAATCACTTGTTCAACTTCTTCTCCAATCAAATCACGAAGAGATCCATCATTAGACAAACATATCGTAAAAAGCAACAAAATCCGTTTCCTCCAGAAACTAACCACTTTACTTCTCTCAAAGCCTAAACACTACATGCCACTTCACATTCTCTCCAAATGTCGATCCTATTTATCATTATCAAAACCAACTTCTATTCTTTCAATGATCCATCGTTACCCCACAATTTTCGAACTCTTTCACATACCAACACCTCCTACACCTTTAAACGCTACAAAACCCTATACCCAATTATGTGTTCGTCTCACACCCTCTGCTGAAGCACTCGCGGATAAAGAAGTTAGTCTTAAAAAGTCAAAGTCAGATTCCTTAGCTGTAAAATTACAAAAGTTATTAATGATGGCGTCACATCATAGGCTTTTATTGTCTAAATTAGTCCATCTCGGTCCAGATCTAGGATTACCCATAAATTTTCGGTCTCGTCTTTGTAATGATTACCCGGAGAAATTTAAAGTCGTTGATACTTCTTATGGACGTGCACTCGAGCTAGTCCAATGGGATTCAAACGTGGCACATATTTTACCAAATCGTGTTACGAAAAAACTCGATTTGATTGTAGATAGACCATTGAAGTTTAAGAAATTAATACTTCGGAAAGGGAATAATGTAAAGAGAAAGCATGAGGAGTTTTTGATTAAATTCAATGAACTTGAAAATGTCTGTCCATATAATACTAAAGTAGGAGATTTAGCGAAAGAATGTATTGAAGCAGAGAAGAGAGCGTGTTTATTAGTAAGGGAAGTATTAGCTATGACTGTGGAGAAAAGGACTTTAGTTGATCATTTGACTCATTTTAGAAAAGAGTTTGGGTTGTCTAATAAAGTACGAGCTATGCTTGTGAGACATCCTGATTTGTTTTATGTGAGTCTCAAGGGACAAAGAGATTCGGTTTTTCTGGTTGAGGGATATAGTGATAAAGGTAAGCTTTTGGTAAAAGATGAGATATTGGGGATAAAATCGCAGTTAATGGAGTTAGTTTGGGAAGGGAAGAGAATGAGGAGAGAGCATAGAAAAGATTATATTGAAGGGAAAGAAATTAAGAATCGTGTCATTGAAGATGATGGTTATAGCTATGATTATCATGATGATGGTTTTGATGAATTGTTTGAATCTGAAGATTTTGTTTCTGATAATGATGATGATGATATAAAGTGTAATGAGCTGCGGACAGATGAGCCGATTGAATTTTGGACAACTGGGGATGTTTCTTTGTTAGAGAGTGAGAATGGTTCAGGTTCAGGACCTTGGTAGAAAATACAATTTGTGAATCGTCCCCTTGTTGTCGTTAAATAAAGGGTGAAATACATATACTGGATTAGTAAATATTTATGTAATGTTTGTGATTATAAACAAATTTATGAATTGGTGTGTTTTATTAGTATAAAATAGAAACTTAATATTAAAATCAATAACGTAAAATATAAAAAATGTCGAACAAAATTACATATTACTTATCCAATTTTGAAGTGAATCTGATGTGTTAGAAATACTTTTTTTTTAATATACAATAAATAAACAGCTCATGTGATTGAAATATTTAGACGATATACAACTGATGTGATTTTGAGTAATATCAAACATTATTTAAAATTAGAATATTTATCAAAGTAATAATAAACACATATTCAGAATCAGTTGGATGGAACAAAAAAAAAAAGAATCAGTTGGAACTATTTATTTCGAAACCGACTGAAATCAAAACCGTCTTCCAAAGGATTAGCAAAGTTATTCCGTAATTTACCTAGGTATAAATTTATTCTTATATAAAACAAATAGGGGAAAGAAATATGGAAACACATTAAAATGTGAAAGTAATAGATTAAAATGCAAACAATTAATAAGATCGCGAGAACTAGAAGTAAACAAAGATATAGAGGAGAAAAGTGAGATCGATAAATCCAAACTTTAACTAAATACTCAAAATATACTAAATGATGGATAAATCCAAACTTTAAACTAAGAACCCTCTCAAAAATATATGTCTCGATCTATCAAATAACATAGAAAGGCTCGACATCAATACTCCTAAATTCTAATTCTTTTCAAATTGTCTGCAACTTGACTTCAAAGTTGGGCAGATTCAACACAATTGTTCTTGAACTTAAAATGTACCTTTGGCCTTCTTTGGTCAACTAATGGACAATGTCTGATTTTCCATGGTTTTTTTATTGAATTTATGACTCCTTATACATTACTTCAACCTTCTAATTCCATGTGTTCCTATAATCTCAACCTACATAGAACAAAATACCTCAAAATACTACCAAAATTATTAGCTGAGAGACATTAGCATTATATTTACCCATTAAGAAGTATAAAGGCTAGTTAGATTATGATATCAATCTTAAACCCTAGTGGTCCTCTTGTTTTAGTGAGAAATGCGATCTTAAATAGACTAGATAAGAGTGGTTTTAAATCTCAAATAGATATAGATATGAGTAAAGGTTTAAGCGGTGTGTGAAGTGGTAGATCATGAGTATATATCGTATACGCGTACTTGTGTGGTGATACACAAGGAAAGGCCTCACGTGTTCATGATGTGACATCATGAGTGTAAATTGAATATACATGTTGCTTGTGTTGGTGTTAACACATGTTTTTTTTCTTCTGAAAAGGTATTTCAGAGAGGTTGTAGAGGTTTGTGCTCTCACCTTTAACATACACAGAAGATTCTGGTGGAAGATCTTGCCAAATCCTAAGGGTCAAATAGACCTTAGGTAGTAGACTAAGCCTATGGGATCTGAACCACTTCAAATCATGTGTATCCCTTTCTTCCCTATCTATTTATTTTTGTGCATGCCAAGTGTTTATTATATTGGGTAAATATTTTTCTATATATCTTAGGTTTAGATATTTCATGCTTAGAGCTTGTGTATTTATCTTTTCATTTATTGCCTGATAACTTGTAGTGAGCATATACAATATGTCTTTGGTCTAGTGTTTCACTCATATATCACAACTATTTGTGTACCTTTAGCCCATCTATTTATTAATTTCAAAATATTGGATTTGTATATATAGAGTTTAATAGAGCAGGTTGAGTTGGATTACTTTTATTCAACATAGTCCCTGATTACCCCCTTCTAAAATTAATTCTTGAGTAACACAAACGAATACATATACACACATACCCACACACATATATGCCTTCATACGCATGTCATAATATAATGGTTATTGATTCGAATCCAAAGTCTATTTCTAGCTACTTCGATATTTGTGCCTGTACCACGGGACAATTAGTGTTGTATCGTGACACTATGTAGACATGTGTACGTCTTTACTCTTCCTCCATATTCTAGTTATAGGGTGCATATTTGTTGATGTGGTTGGTTCGTCTTGTGTCCTTTTTTTGCTATTTTCTCGTAAGCTTGATTTTCCTATGCTCATTCAGGCATTCGATCATCCTCCAATTTTCAGTACGTGATCAACTAAATCTCCTTACCAAAAAATGGTATAAAAATACACTAATATCACATAAAATATCCCAAAACTCAAATAATGCTTCACCTAATAAAAATACACTTAAGTTCATAAATAGGGAATAAAGTGTGATATTTATTTTAAAAACTATACACATTGATGTCTCAAACACAAGAAAAAATCTCACACAAAAAGAGACAACAGATGCACAATGTTGAGTCTGTATTATGTGAATGAATAAGCCTTTGCAAAGTAAATACGAGTCTCAAAAATTGTCTTAGTAAAGTATTAAGATGATATCATAGTCATGTGTGTGATATGTTGATATTATTTGGGATCTACATAGACTCTTACTATATTATCTACTATTTTACAAGATGTCTAGTTTATAATTGATATACAAAGGGTTGATTAATTTATAGATTCATTTTAGGCAACAGGAATTATCTCATTATACATATGTTCAACATTTAGGATAGATGACATATGTCATATGAACATTGTATCACCTGATTCATACCACATGTCAGGGATGGCAATGGTTACGGTTAAAAACTGAAACCGATGATAACCGAACCGATTAAAAACTTAATTATATAACTGTAGTTAAAACCATTAGGTTATGGTTTTGAAAAGTGTAACCGATAGTTAAACCCATTAGGTTATGGTTTTAGATAAAAATAAAACCGAATAACCGAAAACCGTTTATTATCATGTATATTTTTATACTTTATAATAATCTAGGTTAAATTAGATATATTAAAATTCTAAAATCAAAATCCAAATACTAGATTTAACAAACAAAATAATAAATATGCAATTTAATCAAAGACCAACAAAATATTTTATATAACTCAAAGTTTTTTCTTATATGTGTGGTTTATTTCTATGAAAATTAATATATTTATTGAATTGTCGTTTGGGTTTGGTTAAAAACCGTAAGACCGTTTAAAAATACGAAACCGAATAATGCGGTTATGGTTTTGAAATGTGTAACCGATGGTTAAAACCGTTAGGATATGGTTTTTAGTATAATAAACGGTTATGGTTATGATTTTTGATATTTTTGCAAAAAACCGAACTGTTGCCATCCTTACACATGTGTATAAGTTTCCACCAAAAGGAAATGCAAATTTGATCCCTAATTTATCGTGTGAGATTTTAACTAGTACTCTTTGCACTTTTGACTATCTCTTGATTATTTGATTCAATGTTTTCTACTTTTGAATACTATTCATTGTCATGGTTAACTCGGTCTAATGGGTACATTTAGGAAAACGATTGCTTTACTGTTAATGAATTTAATTACAAGAGGAAGACTAAATCATATATTAAGCATTGCTCTTGTAGGTGAACCGATCATATAAGTCACCTAGAATTATATAATGATCATGAGGTTATGAGGTTATTAGACATATATTATCAAATGAAAAGTGTAACTAATTTTGAAGAAGTTAAAGTTAATACGTTATTGATATTATAATTTTAGGCTAAAGTGCTACTTTAATACAAGTGAATTAAGTTTTAAGGGAGCAACTATGTACTTTAAAAGGTTTATAGAAATGAGAGTAGAATATTTGTCAAGGTGAATTAGTTAGTTACTTAATATCATAGAGTTATTTTAATTCATATGAGATTTTATGCAGTGATTTACTATGAGATTGAGGTTCATCATATCATATGCGAGTGAAAGATGTTAGAATATGAAGTAGGTCAAATGTTTACGGTGGACCAACCAATTCTTATGACCAAAGAATGAGCACAATTAATTTCACAATATCGAAGGATTAGTTAATTTTTTTATAAGATATAAGGACACACCCATAAAAATATACATTGATGAATATCAAACTGACTTTACTCTTTAATTTTTCTCATTTAACAAAGAACATGATAGTATATAGATTGTGGACTTTTACGAGCTGCCTCAAGACTTCACCTAAATGTTACAAAGTGTAACATATATTATGTTGTAATCGTGGTAATCAAGGAGCGAGTTTGGCATAATTGAGGAGTTCACTCAACTACAAAAGGGAAATTTACTCTTCCTCTATCTTGGAGGTCTTTTTGGGCTTCAATCATATAATCATGAGATTATGCCCCATATTTGATAAGTTGAAGAATTATGCTAAATATGTGAATGAAGTTTCACTTTCCTATACTTGAAGTTTGAAACTAAGGCGATCGGTACTAGAAGGGGGGTCTATGTCTCTAGCTAACTATCTATCCAATGAAATCTATAGTATATGATCAATTAATAAAGATATGTATAATTTTTATCGACTGAGAAAACCACAATTATTGCTTGGAAAAATAGCTATGTCATCCGAAAAACAAAGAGGTATTGTGGCTAAAAATTTGGTGGATGCTAGAGAACAAGGAATTACTATGGATAGAATGGGTATAGGCGAGTATTTGAAGGTTATGAAAATTAGAGAGTGAAGTGTAAGATATCGGGATTTTCCACTACTTAAGGCGATTTGAGAATTAAAAGAAGAACTCATATGGTCTTGTGGAGATTTTGATGGGATCAGGATGTTATTAAACAAATCATTCAACTGCGAATTACATGTTGATACAAAAATCCAGAGACTGCCATCCGATATTTAACAAATTTAGCAACAACTACATGGATTAACTTGTGCATCATGAGACATTGAGGCCACGTAACTTCATTACGAAAGGAGATTTAATGCTAGTCTGGAAACCAAAAATGAAGGTCATTTAGAAGATGGAGATAATTGATCAAATATTTCATAAATGTGACAACCTATAAGGCAAGGACACATGGTTTAAGCTGACCATCAGAGAAAACTACATAGAAACCGCGCGCTTCCAGGAAAGTTAACAAAAACTCCATATGTTTTTTTTGGATCTATACACTGAAACCGTGGGCAGAGACTATCTGAGATTCAAGTGGTACTTCATGTCATTATTGTTTAAAAAATACTCATAAATAAGATATGTATTAAAAATAGACTCGGATATATATTGAGTAAGATTCACTTTGAGCTCCATTCAAAGGAAATTTTGAGACGATGAGAGATCTATTCTTCAAATGTGAATCTACTAAGAAACTATAGTAGAAGTAAGAAGTTAGTTGGGTATTTTGAAGGAAATGAACACCATTGCTTACGAGTGTCTTCAAATGACAAAACATACTAACAAGAGTGGCCTAGAGAAAAAAAAACATATTGTCTTAATTATGCAACTACATATATCTTGGCGGGCTAGCTTGTAATAAGTTAATATTTGAAAGAGTAATCACTCTCATAAGGATCATGTTTTTTAAATATATATATATATATATATATATATATATATATATATATATATATATATATATATATATATATATATATGTATAAAAGCTCGTATATTTCTCATATTTTTCCGTTCAGTTTTGCACTATACTATAATTTATAATTGATTGATCGAGTCGAAAATAGATTTTTAGTATATGTCTGTGAACTTTCTCTTTTAAGTCCCGATTACAAAAACTTCTTTTTTAAGTCCTAGTTTCTATTTTCTGGTTTGAATTTTCCCCTTTTTACCCCTGTTCTTTATAGGTACGTACCCATAACGCGTTTTTTGTCAGTACTTTGTTTTTGGGCTTAAACTATGTTTTTATCCTTTGTCGATGTAGGTACGGACCCATCTCGAACAATAGCTACATGGGTCCGTACCCATGCCGAAAACGAGATTTTCTATTATGTTCTTCTCGTGATATTTAAATTATAATGCTTGTGTGGGCTGGCCCCATAATGAAGAAAAACAACAAGGGGTTGGCCCCATATAGATCACACACATAGGCTGGGCTATTAAATGTTTTAAATGGGTTGTACCCATAATGTACAAAATAATTCACACCAACTAAGACCCATATTGGGCCAGCCCCATTACTAACACAACCTATCGGGGGCTGGCCCCAATCACTATTAACCCATAATGGGGCTGGCCCATGACCTTCGCGTATAAAAAAAACCATACTGGATCCAGCGTCGAACGGCGATGGTGGCGGTCATTGAGCGCAGCGGTCATCGAGTGCAGCGACGAGAAGGCAACGCCGGAGATGAACAGACTGGGCCCATCGACATGACGACGTGATGGTGGTGATGAAGCGCAGCAGATCTGATGTTCTTCTCGCTGATGGCGGCGCTGGAGTCTGACGGCGGCGCTGGTGGATCTGAGCGGTTCTTCGTCACGCTGAAGATCCAGGTTTCCATGGTCTTCAGAGAGCAGCAGAGGGTGGTCGCGGTGATAAAGCTGGTGTCTCTGGGGATGACAGGAGGTGGGGGTGGTGGTCTGCAGAGACGAAGAAGGAGGAGAGGGAGGGGTGATGGGGTTCGCTGCACTGATGACGACGGCGGCGCTGCATCAGCGGTGGAGGGAAGGTCGCAGCGGTGGTCGTGTTGTTCGCAGTGGTGGCTTCGATGTGCAGCAGCGGTGCTGGTTTCTTTTCTGCAGGTCCAAGATGAAGGTGACGGGGTCGGGGTTTGCAGGGATGAAGAAGGAGGAGAGGGGAGGTTGATGGGGTTGCAGAGATGAAGAAGAAGAAAATAGGGGAGGGGTGATGGGGTCGGGGTTGCAGAGAGAAAAAGAGAGTGAATAGGTAGGGGGAGGGTCGATGCTTTATGGGTTTGGAGGTGGGATTTTTCTGTTTCATTGTGGGAAAGAGTTTAAGGGGTATTTTAGTACAATCCCCATCTAATTGGACTAGTTAAGGAATTGGTTGGTTGGGTTGGGGATTTAAAATAGAAAGTGGAGGGTGTTTGGACCTTATAAAGTAAAATACCCTAACTTTAAGCTAAGGAGTATTTGACTCGTGGATGACCAAAGAATTTTCTCATTATGTTTTTCTGATGCATTCATCCGAAATCCTCCGGTTCTCAGATTACACATTTCATTTTTTTTAACTTAAGTTTGCAAGTATACAGGAACCTGGCCTACATACTAAAAGCTTGTTCTAGACCTTAAATATCAAGCCGGCCTGGCACTAGCTAGATCTTACATTATCAACCAAAAATGTAATAAAACTGGAGTAACTTATAAATTACAAAAATTCTATTAATTACGAGCATTACACGTCTCTTGGTATCAAGTGTTAACAAAGTTATATTAATTTGTGATGTTCAGTTATTGTTATTCATATGCTAAAAACATATATAGGATGTCACTCAATTTGTAGACCTTTTATCCTTTAACTAAAGAATATTACAGAGAAATTAATGCAAAAACTCCAAAAGTGCATAATAAGCGACTAGCACCGGTAGGGACGCAATCATACCAAAAATAACCCTGCAAATTAAATGAAAAAAAAAATATTAGTTCATAATTGAGACTTCATACTACTAGTATACTAAATTAAATTATATTTTAATGTTTCTTTCGACTAAAAAAAAAATTAAATTATATTAGAAGTTTACTCACGCTGTGCTAAGTACATCTGCATGAAGTCCATATTCTTTGGCAAATATAAAAGAGGTGATGGATTGGGGCAACGCAGCCTGTATAATAGCAACACGTAAAACATCTCCATGCAAACCTACCGCTATAGCACCTATTCCCATTGCTGCTGGTCCCGCTATGAACTTTAAAACCATCCCAAATATCGTTAGACTTGGACCACATGCAATTAATTTCTCCTGTTGGGCCATGAATAATCCTGCAACACATAATAATTAATTAAATAAAATCCGTAAAAATATGAATTTGATAAACCTTTTAATTTACTTACCCATGCTAAACATGGCTGTCCCAGTACCCGCTCTTGACAATATTAATACACATCCTTCTACAATACTTGGCATATCCAAATGCCACCTGAAAGGAATTACATTATTAATCAAAGAACGTCTTAATCATACCACATATGAGGTGGCATGAATTATTGGCGATAAATTGTTAAGCTGATGAAGAAAATAAATAGATTAACAATTTATAGTCAACCAATTCATGTCACTGTCATAAGTATAAGTGGTATACTTGGTTAGTATATATCATTATTCAATTAATAAATATTGAAAGAATTTTAGTAATATTGTACCTGTTAGCTAAAAACGCCCAAGTGATGCCAATAATACAAGCATAAGAATTTGGGTTCATGGCAATTCTCAACCAAACATTTTTCATTAAATACCAAAATATTGATGAAGGTTTATTATCATCACGTGCCACTATTATTAAATTTCCTTCCAAATCCTTCTCAAGCTTAACATCCGAATTCGCATAAAAATTAGTCCCACTCCTCCTGATTTCTAGCACGAATAAAAGGGCCGTTAACCATATAATGGCTTGTACAACCGACCCCTGAACAACTAGGTCAACTGCCATGGGACCGTACATAGCTTGAGCTAGAGGTACACCAACAACAAGTGAATTAGTAAGTGTAGATAAAGAAAAGCTTGTAATAGACCAACAATAGCTTCCTTTACTACAAAACTTAGCCCAAAAAGCCAAAACTGACACTATAAGAACCTTGGAAATAGCATCAGCTGCGATAAATCGATAATTCATGGCGAAAGGATCAACATGAGCTGTGAATTCGAATGTGAAAAGTGGTAGAGTGAAGTAACATACTAGACGATTTATAGCATCACACTGCTCGGGTGTGAATATACGCCACCATTTTACCGAACCGTAACCTAAAATCAACGCCATATAGAGTGGTGCCATAGCGACCACCACCTTATAAATATCATCCAACCCTATCATCTTCTTGTTAGCTAATAAGTGTACTGTGTTGTAATGGATATTGTTTGAGAAAATGTCACAACTGTTTAGGTTTTGTAACGTTGTGCATGGTTTTATATATGCAACCAACTATGCTTAGACAAAGAATAGTAATCTTATTATATTTTTTTTACATGTTGGTACTGTTGTATACTTGTATAAGATTCTATGCATGTGTTTTTTTTTTTTTTTTTTTGAGATTTACTTGGTGTAATTTTTTATCATCTTCTTCTAATAAAATTTTAAATGCAAAAAATATCTTCCAATACCCTGCAGCACAATGCAAGTTGTGTTAATTTTTAGCTCTCTCCACTGTAAATTTTCTAGATTCTTGCCCAGGTAGATTGTAATACAAAAACACTCCTTACCATTGAATTATTTATGTTAAACTAATATATATGTGTTGATTCTTGGAATTGTGTTAAAAAATGTGTTGGAGCTTTCAGTTACCACCAAATTGTATTCTTTTTGTGGGCAGAAATGAAAAGGAATAACGAATGAGGTCCAACAGATTATTCGATTTAGCATTTGGCATTAGGGTTTTTGTTGTCATATGTATCACCTCTACAGTCCACACATAACGAGTGGATACATCTCAGGTGTATAGCTAAACAACATAAAGTCTTTTCACGACAATAACGTAATCGCGTTCGCATTCAAAATTCTAAAATTTTAATTCTATATTTAAAAATAGGATGAATTATATATAAGGTTTTGGATCATTTTACTTGCCACAAAAAAATCTATTGATTTTACTTTCTTCTATAGAGGCTTTTATAATATTACTTATAGTGTATA
Source organism: Nemophila menziesii (assembly GCA_029959085.1). NCBI lineage: Eukaryota > Viridiplantae > Streptophyta > Magnoliopsida > Boraginales > Hydrophyllaceae > Nemophila > Nemophila menziesii. The sequence continues at coordinate 29,569,029 of JARWIR010000004.1, forward strand.
TAAAACTAACAAAAAAAATAGATTCTCCTCTTTTCTTGATTACCATTATTCAATTGCCATTAATTTGTCTCCTTTTTTATTATTTTTTCTCTTTTCTCCTTCATTAACTATCAATAATTTCTAACTTAAACCACCGCGAGAAAAAGTTCTGAGGATGGAAAAAGTTCTGAGTATGGAAAAAGTTTTGAGCATGGGGTGTTGAGTATGGAAAAAGTTACCGAGTATCGAAAAAAGTGTTGAGTATCAGAATAAATTGCTAAGTATTCGAATTTTTCTGTTGAGTCGCTATACTGAGCATACACGTTTGCTCAGTAACTTTACTAGGATGCTCAAATGCTCAGTAACTTTACTGAGCATGCGCGTACTGAATTTTTGGGATTTTTACGAAGTATTAGGCCAAATTAGTTAAATAATTTTAGAAAATTATCTATCAATCTTTCATATCAGTAAACAATTTTAGAGCATTATCAATTCCTAATTAATATTTGTTAAGAAAACAAGTGTTGTTTGAATCCTTTAATTCGATAATTAATATATGATTAAGTGGGCTCCTTTTTTGACTTTTCTTTCATGATGATGCATCGTCATGTAGAAGATTGTGAGGTAGTTGAAGACTGAACACCTTGATCTTTACATTCCAAACAAAAGAAACACCTTGATTAATGGCGTGAAGTTTGCTTAGCATCATTTTTTTTTCAATTTTTTTAGAATAGCCGCTCACGTGAGTAAGCTTTGTCATTTACCAAATCAATAGCTTTAAGAGCATCTCTTATCTTGCATAGCCCATTATTTACAGTATGAAATATAACTTCATCAGTCATTGTATATATTTAAATAAACACCTAAAGTGCGCATTTGTTTGAAGATAGATATAGCATCTGAGTACTGTTTCTTGTTTACAAAATCACTCAATAACTTAGATTAGTCCATAACACAAGACTTTTTCTTCATCGTTATTATCACTTTCACTAAAAATCGTCACCACCTCGAAACACCACCTCGAACCATTAGCATTTTTGTTTTTGGGGATTACTTAACACGAGGAGCTATGGAGACTTACTTTGACTGTATAATAACCACAACATTTTTAGAGAGATAAATAAATAATATTATAGGGTAATCGGTGTATATCTATTATGTTATAGAGAGGGGTATTTATAGTTGTCAAACGGGAGCATAAGATGATATTGCAGGGTATCGTATAACTCGAGTATGGTTGCATAGGATACACCAGAAGAGAACTCCTCCCTATCGCAATCGCCTTTATATGTTGTGATGCATTCTTCCTTGGGATCTTGGAATACCTGCCCAGTGAGGATATTGCCATTCGCCTTTCTTGGGTAATTGGGATCTTTCTTCGGTTTATAATGTTGTACCCTAGACTAGGGTTGTCGGGACCCCTTCGGGTTAGACCAAGTATCGATGTTATATTTGGGATTATTAATACCCATCGAATTTGTGAGATCAATATCTCTTGATGGGATGTGATCAAAATAAATTCATTGCTTCTGGTTCCTTTACGCTGATACGAGGTTAAGGTTTAGTGTCGAGTTTATCCAAAGTTTATATTACCAATAACTACATTGGTTATTCTGATGAGGTAAATCGTTGATTCCTTCGTTGGTCTTACATGTAAATCTCTCCAACTTTTGACATTATGTTGTAGGAGCGTACCTCTCAGGGGGTGTAAGCAGTCGGGATAGATAGAATTCAATCTCTGCACGCATGGAAAACTTTGGTTTTTAAAGGTTTATTAGTTTCGCTGATAATACCTGATTGTGAAGTTATATTGAATTTTGAACTTCTCTCTCTTTATCAAATTCTGAGGCTATGCCCGTCTTACGAATAACTTATTTTTGATGCTTTGTCGGTCTTGCAAATAACTCTAAATTTTGAGGCTATGTCGGTCTTATGGATAACTCTGAAGCCTGAGACTTTGTTGGTCTTACGGATAACTCTCAATGCCAGGACTTTGTTGGTCTTACGGATAACTCTCAATGCCAGGACTTTGTTGGTCTTATAGATATCTCGCAGTTCCGAGACTTCGTCGGTCTTTTGGATAATCTGAATACCGACACTACATCGGTCTTACATATAACTCTGAATGCCGAGACTTTGTAGGTCTAATGGATATTTCCAAACACTGAGACTTCGTTGGTCTTATCGTTACTTGGGACGCGGAAAAGTCCCTCATAAATTATCTTGGAAAGAGGAAAAATTATTATTTGGGCTATAAATATGGCATCTTAGTAAATAGGTCTTACTTTCTGGCCTCTGTTTCTCTAAGTAGATCTTTTAGGTCCTTATAGCTGAAGTCGGTGTTCTCTCATTTTTTTTCCAAAAGAAAAAACTACTAATTAATCCATCGTCTTTTTGCCCAGAAAAGATGGGAATCCTCAGGCTCCAAAGGCCCGCTCTCCGGATGCCATGTATCTTCTTTAATATGATGAGTGATCCATCCTTATATCATAACCAGTTATTTAGATACTTGAAAGCTACATCCGGTTTGGCATTGTGCTATGGAGGATCAGAAATTTGTCTTCGTGGTTATGTTGATTCTGATATGGTTGGGGACTTAGATGGAAGAAGGAACACTATGAAATACGTTTTTACCCTTGGTAGTGCAACAATTAGCAAGATTTCTCAATTACAAAATATAGTTGCTATTTCTACCACAGCGGCAAATTATATTACAGCTACAGAAGCTAGCAAGAAAAGGATTTGGCTTAAAGGCTTGATGGAGGAATTACACATGCATCAAGCAAATAACATGTTGTACAGTGATAATCAAAGTGGAATTCAACTTGCTAATAATTTCATATTTCACAATAGGAGTGAGCATACTGGGAAGACTTATCATTTTATTCAATATCATTTTGAGGGTGGAATACTGAGCCTAGAAAAGATTTATACAAGTGAGAGTCAAGTATACATGTGTACTAAGAATGTTAAAATTGAGAAACTGAACTAATGTTTGGTTTCAATTGGCTTTTAAAGATAGAAGATGGTGTGAGGTTCATACCGTGTTTGTAGGATGGTCAAGAGAATTTGGTTATTGGATAAGACTCCAAGTGGGAGACTGTTATATTTATGGAGACTTATTGGGTGGGATCAAGTAACTTCGGATACAAGAAACTTTGTTACCTAATTCGGGTTTTCTTAGGCTCCAAGTTGTCTTGGACACGAAGTTATACATGGCTCCAAGTTTTTAGTCCTATATATATATATATATATATATATATATATATAGAGGAAATATAGAGAGGTGTGAGACCAACAAAGTGAGTGGGAGTGATACACTTGTGAGAAAACATAAGAGTGAATTTATAGAACATAGAAGAGGGTTGTTCTTATTATTCAAGGTTTTCTATATTATAGTGAAATGGTGTGAACTTCTGTGAATATATGAAATTTTCCAACCACGTAAAGCTTGTGTCTCCTTTATTCTGTCCTTTTTTTTTCTTTTTTTTTCTATCTCCGTATTTTTCTTCCCAACAACTGGTATCAGGGTTTGAGGGTTTCAGGGTTTCAGTTCAAGTAGGAGTAATGACAGGCAAAGGAAAGGTCAAGATTGATAAATTCAATGGTCTAAATTTTGTTCTAACAAATGGAAATAGACTATTTGTATCAAAAGAATCTTTTTCTACCTCTTGACGGAAAGAAGAAAAACCCACTAATGATGAGCGACTCGGATTGGGAGATCCCGAAGAGAAAGGCATTAGGTACAATACAATTATCTTTAATGCGATCTATTCATTCAACATTAAAAATGAAACGACCACATAAGATGTCGCGGCTTTAAAAAGGATGTGCAAGAAACCATCAACATCAAACAAAGTCTAAGTAAATGAAGCGCTTGTTCAACATGAAGATGGTGAAGGCGTAGATGTTGATGAACATATGAATGAGGTAAATACTGTCATTAGTCAGTTGTCTTCCATGGTTATATATTTTGAAGATGAAGTCAAAACCCTATTAATTCTATCTTCTTTGACAGACTCATGGAACGACATGGTTATGGCCTTAAGAAATACACAATGTTTAATCTAATTGTGAGGTAAAGATTTTATTGATGCCCTTCTCAATGAGGAAATATGAAGAAGAACTTCTAGTGAATCTTTTGGCATGGTTCTTAATATTAAGAGCAGAGGAAGGTCTAAGTCACGTGGTGGACACAACAGAAAGGGTCAAGGTTTTGTACAAGGAAAATTAAAATATCGTAGGAGAAATTTAAAACACTGCCAAGATGGAAAGGGTAATGAAAAAGACAAAAATTGATAGCACTATGGCAATATGAGACATCAATCAAAATTATTTTGCCCGGAATAAACAAGAAAACAATCAAAGTGAGAAAGTTAATGGGTCTTGGGTTATAGATACCGGTGCTTCAGTTCATGCAACTAGTCAAAAGGAAATTCTATCAAACTTTGTACAAGGAGACCTTGGAAAGGTATACTTTGGTGATGATGCGAGTTGTAGCATTACCAGAAAAGGGGACGTAGATATAAAGTTGCTAAATAGGCCAATGTTCCAATTGAAAGATGTCAGGTTTATGTCGGATTTGAGAAGAAATCCAATTTCAGTTGGAAACTAGAGGATGTTGGATATTCACATCATTCACTGTGAACTCAGGGATAATCACCAAAGGAGCTCTAGTAGTAGCTTGAGGAAAGAAAGAAGGCAGCTCATATCTTATACCCGGCAAGAACAATCATATTTTAGTCGCATCCAATGGTATTGATCCAAAATTATGGTACTACAAGTTTGGACATATGGGCGAGAAGGGTATGAAAATACTTCACATGAAAGGTAAGATTCCTGGTTTGAAATTTATTGAATTTCATCTTTGTGAAGATTGTATCTATGGGAAGCATAACCGAGTTAATTTTGTAGAGATTGGAAGGACGCCGAATTCTCACATACTTGAATTGGTGCAGACCGATGTTTGCGGTCCTACTCAGGTACCTTTTCTTGAAGACTCGGTTTATTTAGTTACCTTCATTGGTAACTATATAAGAAAGTTATGGGTTTATTTCATGAAAAATAAATCTAATTTGTTTAAAATATTTTGAAGTGGATAGTTCTTGTTGATAATGAGACATGGTTAAAACTAAAATGCTTAAGGTCAATGGAGGAGAATATTACGGCAAGGATTTTGAAGACTATTGCTTAAAAAGTTGTATTAGAAAGTAGAAAACTGTTCCACGTACTCCCTAACAAAACGGTGTAGACCAATGCATGAAAAGAACAATTATGGAGAGAGCTAGAAGTATGAGAATATATGTTGGTTAGACAAAACAATTTTGGGCAGATGTACTTAGTATTTCAGCATATTTGATGAACAAAGGGCCTTCAATACCTTTAGATGGGGGAATTCCTTAGGAAGATTGGACCGGAAAAAAGGTAAACCTTTCTCATTTAATTTTTTTTAGTTGTACCTCTTATGTTCATATTGATCCCGTGGATAGAAATAAACTTGATCCTAAATCTATAAAATGTGCTTCCATTGGTTATGGTAGCGATGAGTTTGGGTACCTCCTTGGGGATAAATATAATAAAAAAATTATCAGAAGTGGGGATGTTATTTTTAATTAGAATAATATATATAAGTAAATGGACCAATGTAAATTAGTGCAAGAGTCTGAAAAATAGTATATTGAGATGGATGAAATTCCTAAAAAAAATGTTCTAAATACTCAAAATATAAATATTGGTGCGGAACCCACTACACCTCTACCAAAGTTTGGAGGTCTACTAGAGTTTGTAGAGCTCCAGACTGCTTTTTACTATCTCTCCATCATTTATTATTAATTGAAAATGGTGAACCAAAATATTTTGAGGAAGCTTTCAAGGTTGAAGCCAAAAGCAAGTAGGAGGAAGCAATGGACGATGAAATGCGATCTCTTCACTTTAATCGGACTTGGGATCTAAATTGACAAAGGAAAAGAAGTCACTTCTAAATAAATAGGTATGCGTGCTAAAAAGGAATATGATGGTTCCCAATGTTATAAATCCAGATTAGTGGGGAAAGGTTATGAGCAAAAGAAGGTATTGACTTTATAGAAATATTTTCTCTGGTTGTGAAGATGACCACTATTAGAGTTGTTTTAAATATTCTTGTTGTTAAGGATTTACATTTAGAACAACTAGATGCCAAAACTACTTTTCTTCATGGAGATCTTGATGAAGATATTAATATTCACCAACCAGAAGGATATATGCAAGTGGGCACTGAGAGGTTTCTGTGTAAGTTAAAAAAAAATCTTGTATGGACTAAAACTAGCTCCCCTTTGAAGTTTGAAAACTTCATAAGTTGGAATGACTATATTAAATGTGACTCGGATCCTGGTTGATTTTACAAGAAGTTTAATAATTCATTTATTATACTACTCTTGCATGTAGATAACATGCTTGTTGCAAGATCCAACATGAAAGAAATTAAAAAACTGAAGATGGATCTATTCATAGATTTTTCAATGAAATATTTGGGTTCAGCTAAACAAAAACTTGGGATGAAGATCAGTAGAAATAGAGATAAAAGAGAGCTAGAACTATCACAAGTTGATTATGTGGACAATATCTTGAAGAATTTCAATATGGAAGATCTCAAACCTGTTAGCACTCCATTGGGAGATCATTTCAAGTTATAGTGGGAAGAAGGTCATGAAACGGTTGAAGACAATGAGTATATGTCTAAAGTCCCTTCTACTTCAGTCATATGAAGTTTGATGTATGATATGGTTTGCACGATACCAAATATTACACATGTAGTGGGAGTAGTCAGCAGATTTATGAGCAATATAGGGAAAACTCATTGGCAAGCAGTCAAGTGGATATTCAAATACATGAAAGCTACATTGGATTGTCCTTTATTCTATAGAGGACCAGATGTTTGTCTTTGTGTTTATGTTGATTCAATTTTGGTTGGGGATTTAATTGGAAGAAGGAGCATTGTGGGATATGTGTCTACCCTTGGTAGTGTAGCAATCAGCTGGATTTATCAATTACAAAAGGTACTTACTTTTTCTACGACAAATATAGAGTATATTGCAGCTACAAAAAATCAAATGGAAATGATTTGGCTCAAAGTTTCAATGGAGCAATTAGATATGCATCAGGGAAATAACAAGTTGTACAGTGATAGTCAGAGTGAAATTCAACTTGCTAAGAATTTTATATTTCACAAGAGGACTAATCAAATTGGGAAGAATTATAATTTCATTCACTTTCTTCTTAAGGATGTGATATTGATCCTAGAGAAGATTCATTCAAGTGAGAATCCAACAGACATGTTTACTAAGGTGATTACGACTGGGAAACTAAAGTACTTTTCAAATTCAATTGGCCTTCAAGGATAGAAGGTGGTTTGAGGTTCATGTCGTGTTCATATGATGGTCAGCCGTAATTGGTTATTGAATAAGTCTTTAGTGTGAGAATTTTATATTTATGGAGACTTATTGGGTTGGGACCAAGTAACTTTAGATACAGGAAACCGAGTTACCTAATTTAACTTTTCTTAGGTTCCAAGTTGTCTTGGATAACAAGTTATCTTTAGCTCCAAGTTTTCTCTCCTATATATATGTAGTATGCGTATATTAAACATAGAGAGGTGTGAGACCAGCAAAGTGAGTGTGAGTGATACACTTGTGAGAATATATAAGAGTGATTCTTGTAAAACATTTGAAGATGGTTGTTCTTTTTGTTCAACTTTTTCTATATTATAGAGAAACGGTCTGAAACTCCGTGGACGTAAGAAATTTATGAACCACGTAACTCTCGTGTCTCGTTTATTTTATGTCATTATTTTCTTTTTTTTGTACTATCTACGTATTTCTCTTCTCAACACATAAATTCTTCCGATGGTGCACGAAAACATATAATCCGAAATTGATGCAACTGAATTATTTATAAACTTCACTTTAGAGGACTTGATAAGTTGTAGATTATAACCATATCCCAAGAATCTCGATGATAATTATTAAAAAATACAATCCATTAACAAATCCATTCAATTTTTTATTACTTTATGATAAATTTTTTTGGAGCAAACTATTTATTGTATGCACCTTTTCGATCAATCTTTTTAGATAAATTCTTTAGAGCATACTATTTTTTTATTCAAAAGCATAATATTTTAGATATATTGTTTTAAAAGAGTACAAATTAGCTTACCCCTATAGATTCCCAGTCATTCTATAAGATGTCAACTAACTAGGTTGGAAGTTGAGAATTCCAATTACCAAACAAGGTGCTTAAAAGCTCATGTTTGGCAACCCAGTCAACTGCCTTGTTAATGCATCTAGAAATAGTAGCACAAGTAGGGTTGGAAGTTTCACAAACCCATAAATATTACAATGATATTTTTAATTAAAAAATATTAAAAATTTGACAAGATGTGGGCGGGTGCATGATATTTTCAACATCATTCTCGATAATATCACTTCCATAGGGGTAGTTACTAGCCATTTTCGTTTCTTTCAAAATGCCTATCGCTTCTGTCTTAAAAGCAGACTCTGCACCTACTTTTAAACTCTTCTCTGTTACAAATTCACCGTTAGAGTTTCTTATAATGCAAGCAATTCCAGCTCCCTTATCTGAAAAGGCTGGATCACAATTAGTTTTAAAGTGATTAGGTGGAGGTTTTTTCCACTTATCCTTAAATTTTTTCCTTACATTATTATTATTAATACAAGTTTGTGTTACTATCTATTGAATTGTTGTTCATTAAGGTATTTTTGATTATCTTCATTATTCATGAAGTGATTATTATTAGGATTTGATATTTTATAATATTTCATTCACTTTTGTATTGCTTGACTGTAAGTTAACATGGGATCACATTTTTTTTATTATTGTATATGAATCTATTTCTATTTTTCCAGATTTCCCAAGATATTGTGCAAATTAATTCCAAAATTCTACCTGTTTTTTTAAAATTTATTTATTATATCCATTATATTAGTTAACAACCATTAGTCTATTCTATTGGTAGTTTCATATTGTGTCTTTAAGGTGAGAGGGCTTGTAAACCACACCCCCTTTATCACAAGGACAAGAAAAAAGCATATGCTCAATAGTTTCAATATCATTATTACAAATTTTACAAATATTGTCTTTACAACATTTCCTTTTAAAAATATTTTTTTAGTAGGTAGTAAATTTTGTACAACTCTCCACATAAAATTTCAAATTTTAGGTGGTGTTGTCATATACCAAATTAGTTCCCAGATGTGTTTACTATTGTTTAAAGAAGTAGTTGGTTTGTTGGCAATTTTTTTCATTCGTATTTTGTTACCTTCTTTTTAATTTATGATATTGTTTTTTTACTGTATAATTGTCATTTTTACAATAATGTACACATTTTTTATCTTGGATTCAAATTTAGAGATGATCATTTTTATTATTTTGGACACTATATCACTAGTGTATAGTGTTCCTAGTATGTCAACCATTCAGCATTTAGCCTCCCTATTAATGAGTTAATTAACTTTACTATAGTTTGAGATTATAGGTTTTTTTTCTCAATATTTGTATTGATCTATTTATATTTATTAATATCAATGCTTAGATCATTCCTCAATTTCTAGTGGGTATTTTTAAATGAAGATTCCCCTCCTTTTTAAGTTGCTACTCCATCCCTAATTAAGTGGGCAAACTATCTATTTGTTTGCTTCGAGAAAAGTACTATTAAAGAAGTATTTTTCTTTTAATAATTTATAAAAAAAGTGAGTTATGATTATTAATTAAGTTTCAGGCTTACTTTCTTAACAAGGCTAAATTGATGATGTGTAGGTCTCTTTTACCAGGACCTCTCTTAAAATTTGAATGTGTTAAAGTTTCTCTTTTTAGCCAATGTATTGTATTTTTTTTTCATTATCATTCAGCCAATAGTTAGCAATAATTGAATGGATTTTATTAATGATTTTTGGTAAAAACTGACAATATCACTGACAAGAAAAATGATTTCATATAAAAATATTCTGAAAGAATGTAATACTACAACTATTACAATACAATGGAAAATCGGAATATAAAGGTATCCCAAAAACTGTAATACAACAACTATTACAAGAAATGAGAAAATACCCTACATGGAAATATTCAAAAATATTCTAGATACGAATACACAACTACGTGCAGCGTTGAAAAAGATATTCCGGGAGTACCGGTATCTCCGACAAGTGTATCACTCTTTTACTCTAATCTCTATGTTAAAAAGATTTGACTAATTATTGAGAAGTGAGTGTTTCATTTTTTGAATTTTTAGAACAGTATTCTACTCTCCCTAGAATATTTTCTTTCTCTCTAGAATACTATTCTTTCTCTCTAGAATGCTATTCTTTCTCCCTAGAATTATTTATTTCTCACTAGAAAATGTAAGTCACAAAGAGTCACTATTTATAGAGGAAATGGGAAGACAAAAAAACTTGTCACATAAATGCCTCTTCATTGTTCATTTATATCTAGCTGTTTTTTTTTTCTTTACCAAGTTATAGTAACTCCCGAACAGCTAAATAATGAACCATTAATCCTTTATCAATAATAAGAAATTATTTAAAATTAAACAATTCCAATGGTTTTTTTCCCCAAATTATAAAGTGGGACTATTAAACAAAAATAGTATTTTCCACTTCTCCCAAGAGCATGAAAGAAAAATAAAATAAATTGTTAATTCCAACAGCCCACCACTCAGGGTCATTGGGAGAGAAGGTGAACAAGTTTGTATAAATACTAGCATATGGGTGATTTGTAAAAGTGGCAATATCTTTCAATTTGAATTGACACGTAGTGAATTGAGGCAACCACCGAATTCCTGTCAAGTGAATATACTCTTGAACTTGACGGTTTTCGATCGAGACCCTCACAGCACATACTCTACCAGGCTAATAGTTACAAATTCCTCAAACATCACCCTTTCCTTACACATAGGTGATCTCTAAGTGCGTCTAGCCACATTAGCCGACCCCTCTCGAATTTTAAGACCATTAAGAGCAATAAAGCTCAACCTCGTCATGTGTCTCGCGAATTCATCAAGTCTTTTCTCTTTAGGACCACCCTTACAGGCTATGAATATGTGGTGAGTCTAAAAGCTCATTCCTTGGGAACATCAAGGACGTCTCCTTGAACTCATATTATGATCAATATACAACAACCTCAACAGTGAATTCATCAAGTCCGTCTCAATAGGACTACCCATATGGCTATGAATTCATTAAGTATGAGAAATAAACAAACAACCTCAACGGTGAATTTATCAAGTTCGTCTCGATAGGACCACCACTCATGGCTATGAATTAATTAAGTATGAGAAATATATAGACAACCTCAACGGTGAATTCATCAAGTCCGTCTCAGTAGGACCACCCCACATGGCTATGAATTCATTAAGTATGAAAAATAAACAAACAACCTCAATGGTGAATTCATCAAGTCTGTCTCGATAGGACCACCACGCGTGACTATGAATTCATTAAGTTTTAATTTTCTCATGTATGCATAATTTACACTATAGATAGGAAGTTAGTGCATCATATAGACTTATTAGTCATAGGTTCCCCATCTTTTAGTAAATGAATCAACCATTTATTTCATCATATATATGGGATCCAGTTTGCGTAACAAAAAATCCTTCAAAAATTACATGAATCATTTTAAATGCAGATTAGATAAAAAATACCTCTCTCGTACTTTATTAGATGACAAAAGTTAACTCAATGTTCAACACTTGAGTCTCTTTACAATATAGAAAATACCAAGTTGAGTATTATACATTAATAACATCATATTCATTAAGGGGTACACACACCCCACAATTCTCTTATTCATGAATACTAGTCTTATAAGGAATTTTACCAGACATTATATCAACGGAGTTAAACAAGACTAACTAAGGTGTATTCCATTATTTACTCAAATGAGTTTTATCCTTAGGATCAGCTTCCCTCACATCTTTTATTCACAAATAAAATAATAAAAGAAGTAAAAGCTATGAATGAAAGTACCAAAAGTGGATCATGTCATACACATATTGACAAAAGTGTAACACAACCTGATCCATCTTTTATATAAGATACTATTCCATCTGCAAGGTGCCCGTTTAACAACAAAAAATGATTTCTTAAGTTCTCATACTTAAGGCCCTGTTTGGTTCGTGAAAATAATAGGTGTTTTCTGTTTTCATTTCCTATATTTTTGAAAATACTAATAAAAACGTGTTTGGCTACAGAAAATGAAAACAGTTTTCTAGAAAATTTAATGAAAATAGTGCTATATTGGAAAACGTAAAATCGACGGTTTCTATATTTTCTGAAAATTTTGAAAAAGAAAACGAAAATCATTTTCTGAAAATATATTTTGAAAACAAAAACAGAAAATGTTTTCACAAACCAAACATGGCCTAATCTTCTTGATTTGAATCTACTAACCCTTCATATTGCACCATATAGATTTGTTCACATAGATCTTCATTCATACATATATTTAATATCCAACTGATAAATAATCACGTTAAGAATGATATTTAGTGCAATAAGGGTTAAATAGTGGTAATACAAGGGGAAAAAGTAATCCTTAAACTTATATAAACGTAGTATATTAAGGACTTATCCTTGAGTCGATTTACTTTTCCGAATTGTATGGGACCGGTTGGATCTTTTCGGGACATTCCCTGGTGACATAATTCTTCTCATTAGAATCATCACCCAATACCTTTTCTTATCCGTTTCACAGATAGTCTTTCCGGACTTCTCAATGACTACTAGATTAAAGGTGGAGTTCGTCACATTATTCAAGATCCATCTACTAACCACTGAATTAGCTTTCTTGAACCCAACTTTAAAATCCAGAATCCTAGCTAGTGTTCTTTGGTAATTTCCCCCATTGTCCTCAACGGCGGAGAGTACCTCAAGAACAACAAGATCTAGTTCATATGGTTCAAGGCATATCAGTGAATTTTGTGCCCAATGTTTGTAGTTGGAACCATTGAAAGGCTCCAACATAATCACGTCGGGAATGACTTTTGCATTCAAGGATGAAGCAACAGCCGAAATAGAAAAACTATTTTACAACCAGTAATATTAGAATATCTTTTTCAATTTGTCGGTAAAAACTAACAATATCACTTGTAAAGAAAAAATGATTTCATATAAAAATATTCTATAAAGAATGTAATACTACAACTATTACGATACAATGGAAAATCGCAATATAAAGATATCCCAAAAACTGTAATACAACAACTATTACAAGAAATGAGATAATAATTTACATGGAAATAATCAAAAAAAATATTCTAGATATGAATACACAAAAACGTGCAGCGTTGAAAAAGATATTCTGAGAGTATCGGTATCTCCAACAACCGTATCACTCTTTTACTCTAATCTCTATGTCAAAATGATTTGACTTTTCATTGAGAAGGGAGTGTTTCATTTTCTGAATTTGTAGAATAGTATTCTACTCTCTCTAGAATATTTTCTTTCTCTCTAGAATAATATTCTTTCTTCCTAGAATTATTTTATTTCTCAAGAGAAAATGTAAGTCACAAAGAGTCACTATTTATTGAGAGAATGAGAAGACAAAAAAACCGTCACATAAATGCCTCTTCAATGCTCATTTAAAGCTAGTCGTTTTTTTCTTTACCAAGTTTTAGTAACTCCCGTAACAGCTAAATAATGAACCATTAATCTTTCATCAAGAATAAGAAATTATTTAAAATAAATAGATTCCAATGATTTTTTTCCTCAAATTATAAAGTAGGACTATTAAACAAAAATAGTATTTTCCACTTCTCCCAAAAACATGAAAGAATAATAAAATAAATTTGTCTTTTATTTAATAATTCTAAAAATGATTTGTTTTAGTAAAAAATAATTAGATTAGAGAGAATTTATAAACTGGATTTTTTTAACCTATTTTTCAGTTTTTATTTTTTCCTAGTATTATGTCAATAGCAAACTATATTACATGCACCTTTTCGATCAATCCTTTTACTTTAGATCAATGTCACAAGCGACAAATGAATTCCATGCAAGTACAAATATCAGACAAATAGCATATCGAGATATAAATGGAGGAATATAATAAGTGGAGTATAGCTTGTTTTCGATAGACGTTTGAAGTGTTTATATGTCCAACAAAGAAGATTATTAATTTTGATATGGAATTTATTCTACATTATTATTATGATATTCATCTACGTAGTTAGCTTGAGTCAGAAGATTAAACACATATACTAGGAGTTTCCATAGTCGGCAACATCAAAGCCCTCCTCCTTCATGTTTGGAGTTTTCGGACATACTTATAGTTAAGATCGATCCGAGTTTTCCGGGTACCTAAAGCAAAGCAAAGCAAAAAAAATAAGGTCTTTGATCATTAGATATAAAAATCTCCTATTTTAACCAAAAAAATAGTATATGAATAATTTAATAATAAAATTTATGAACTATATATTATACAAAAAACTTAAGTTATATTAGGATGCTACCACTAATAATTTAATATAATTAACTAATTATATGAACATTCTTTTTTTCGTGCAACGTTTTTTTTAAGGCTAAAAAGTAAGACTGTATTAATTTTTACAAAAAAAATGTGAGTTTTATTTTACATGCAATTCTACTTCTGTTTAGGATGTCATCATATATGAGCTAGGGTTTTAGAATGTAAGGATTGTGTTATATGGGGTAGGGTTTTAGAATGTTGGAATTTATATTTTTTTTATAAAGCATATATAAAAATTTGAACAAAACATGCTATTGCCTAATATTTTTTAGGCAAAAAAGACTTTTATAAATAAAACCTCGAACAAAGATGAATGGTATAGAAACTAGACAGAATTCCAATAAGCTAGATTTACATCTTTGTCAATAATATATATATATATATATATATATATATATATATATATATATATATATTGAGGGACGCTAAAAACTTTTAGGCCCAAATCGACCTTCTTGAATACCTTGGGTCCGGACCGGCTCTAATTATCGTAGAGTTTACTGCAGGATCAAAAACACCAAAGCAAATTAATACGTTAAAGTTTGTTTCTCAAACGCTACAATAGGATTATAAATGAACCAAGCCCCTCGCGAGCAGTTCGAGCTCGGCTCGAAAACAGCGCGACTCGAGATCGTGCGTTAAATTAAGCGAGTCAAGATCGAGCCAAAAAACGAGCCCATTTGTTAAACGAGCAGAGCCTATCCTACTCGCAAGCTTTTCATAAAAACTCGTGAAAAATAAATCAAATTATAAAATATCTACTGAATATTTTGTTTCCAATATTTGACAATTCAAAAATTTAAAACTAATTACTATATTCAAAACCCTATCATATTCCAACACTTACTTTCATTCTCCCCTCTACCTATCCAATTATACAAGACCATTCTAAATTCAACAACCCAAAGAGAGAGTATGTGATTGTATTTAATGATAGTTTACAAAAGTCAGTTGTGTTCTAATTAAAAATCTATATAATTAAAAGGTTTGCAACAATCTATCTTATAACTAATCCAAGTAAGCTTGAGATAAAAAAAACTTGAGTTTGAAATAGATTTAAACAAGCTTTTGAACTCGAGCTCAAAACACTTTTAAACGAGCTTCCGAGCTCGAGCTCGAGCTTTGTTATATTCTCATGAGCCAAGCTCGAATAATACCTTCACAGCTCGGCTCAAGTTTGGCTCGTTTAAATCTATAAACAAATAAAAGTCTGCACATCTACTATTTGGCTCGGTTCAACGTGTTTACAAACCTATGCTATAGTAAACTTTGACAAAAAAACAAATAACCGTGCGTAGTGACCCTATAAGGATTGGTTCGTGAAAATAATGGATAGTTTCCATTTTCATTCTCAATACTTTTCAAAATACTAATAAAAACGTGTTTAGTTAGAGAAACTGTAAATGTTTTTTTGAATAATTAAATGAAAATGCTGCTATAATGGTGAACATGATCTTTTATATTCTTGTTTTCATTTTCTGTTTTTATTTATAAATGCTTTTCATTACAAAGATAAAAAATTATTTTATTGTTATAACTAAAAAAAGAAGAGATACAATATAGAGAAATAATTGTATTATCTTGTATTCCAAAACATCTCTCTATTACAATGAAACAAGTCTTATATTTATAGAAAAATAAGTAACTCTTCACTTGTCCTATTTACAAGTCATGATAGAAGAATAGATCATTAAACTTTTGGACATCCATAATTAATTAACATAATTTATTCATAATATTCCTCCTTGGATGTCCATCTATTAGGAATATGTCTCGTTAAAACCTTGCCAAGAAAAACCCTGTGGGATAAAAACTTGGTCGAAGATAAAAGAATACATACAGATGGAACTAATCATCTTAAAATGCTGTCTCGTTAAAACATTGCGAGGAAACCCTATTGGGATAAAATTTGGACGAAGGGAGAAGAGTACACTCTGGTTTACGCTCCCTGATATTGGCAATAGATCTCTGAGTTGTCGTATTTCAATATTGTGGACCTACTTCTTGAATATTATGGTTGACAATGATTTCGTAAGGAAAATTTACAAAATTCTTACGTGATTGTATCTGTCGAGTGTCAATATCCATATTCTTTTTTAGCTCTTGTGTGTAGGAGAATTTAGTTAAATATGTTTTGTTTTGTCTTCTTTGATAACCACACTTCTTTCTGGTTTGTTGAATAATTCACTTAAATAAATATTTCATACCACACCCCCTTGATTATTCACTGAAGGATATGCCTCATTAAAACCTTATCAAGAAAATCCATTGGGACAAAACTTGATAAAGGAAAAAAAGTACATCAATCCTTGGGGGTTATGACACATATTCAATTTGTCTCGTTAAAACCTTACCAGGTTAACCCAATGATAAAAACCATGGTGAAGGAATAAATACAGAATTTCAATATATTCTCCCCCTCATCACGACATTTACATATTTCCAAATACATTTGATATTTACGAACTTGTACCTTGATGCCGTCTTTAATAAAAAAATATTAAATAAATATTCTGGATATTCACTTGAGGGTATTGAGTGTTAGTAATATCCTTTTCTTGATCGAGAAAAAGAATATATACTTCTTTTGACAATGAATATTTGGCATGTCTCGTTTAAACCTTACTGGGAAAAACCCCTAGTGAAGGAAAAAGAGTAAAATACACAAATATCACATCCTTTTCATTATGACATTAATTATGACAACAATTATTTCGAGTATCCTTTTATAATTCAGACACTTTCCTCGTGTGCTTTAAATAAATTATGATTTTCGGGAACTTTTATACTTCAGGATCTTCTCAATCTTTGAGAATTTCATATTTAGACGCTTTAAGTATTTCAGGCACCT
The DNA here is from genome assembly GCA_029959085.1 of Nemophila menziesii. Classification (NCBI taxonomy): domain Eukaryota; kingdom Viridiplantae; phylum Streptophyta; class Magnoliopsida; order Boraginales; family Hydrophyllaceae; genus Nemophila; species Nemophila menziesii. The sequence continues at coordinate 29,586,382 of JARWIR010000004.1, forward strand.
ATCGTACTTCGGACACTTGTTGTGCTTTCAACCACCTTTCGTACTTAGGCACCTGTCATGCTTCTAACACCTATTTTGTTTATCAAAAACTTTAATATCAATCTAATCACCACTATGAACCTCTGTGATACATGTAGGGTTTTAGATTTCAAAATTCACTATTATCTTTTCTTTCATTGTCGACATATCCACCATTTTGTGGTAAAAAAATCCTTATTATTTATTTCAAGCGCTATTAAATGAAAATATATTAATACCATAAACGGTTTAACAATTTTAAATATTTACAGTAGACTAATAATCTACATAACTTTTCTCGCATTTAGGTACCTATGTCTCTTCGATGGTCATTACTTCTTTTAAGAGAAATGCATGTGCCAATACACTCCACAATATTTACCATTTCATCATTTACTCATGAGATTTTCTTCTTGGGGGCATGGTATACTTTGAACCGACATGTTTAACACACTTCATGCGTTGGTTATATGCATTACATATATACTAAACTTCAAGGGTTGGTTAGATGTATTATAGTTTTACCACGCTTCATGTGTTGGTTTGATACATACGCTGGAATATTTTTTACGTGTCTATATGGGATAATAACCTATGTTGGAGTGTTTACAACATATTTTAGGATTTCGAAATATTCTACTTGCAAATGTATTAGGTATATTATTTTCAATACTTTGCAAATGGAATTCCTTTTAACTTCAAGTTCCTATTCTTTATTTCCTGGATAGAAATGATATAATAAATTGTATTCCACGTTACGTCATGCAACTTCAGGTTGTCTTGTCTATACGTCACGCAACTTCAAGTTGCCTTGTCTCTCCCCCCTAATAAGGGGGTAGTCACTTGGTAAAAGAATATTCTGGTTCTTTTAAGTAGAGACCAAGTGAGTTATCTATTGTTCGGCATATCATTATGGTCACTAGGTGACCAAGTCGATCATTTAATATTACAAAGTTCTTTGGATTGTGACATCTTTTCTTTCACATAATGTGTGTAGCAACTGCTTGAATCTATATGTAATACAACCCCAAAGAAATAGTAGAATTTTTTTTCATACACACTTCTGTGAGACGTTCTAGAAATAATGCAAAAGAAACATTGTTTCAAATACTTGTGGTTTATACATAATATTCATTTCGGTGAATATTCTTAAACTTATTAAATTCTTTCAGGATTTACTAAATATATAATGCGCTAATTATTTCAGTTTTGTACCATAAGATATCATAATTATTGGGCATCAACACTTTTAATTAGATCGACTACATGGTTTAGCGTACGATAGGTAATTCCATTATATTGATAACATGCATGGTTATCATTTCGTGATGACTTATTTTATGTAACCTTTTACTTCTGAGATATTCCTTATTATTCCACTTCTGGTGGTAAGGATTGTTTTCTTAAGAATATTAGACTACTATGGAATCAAGAGTATTCTTTCATGACCTTAACCTCGTCTGGAGTTCAGGTAACCAATATATTGATTCAAGACATATCGGAAAACGTTGCATTTTCTTCCAGAATCTCACTTGCATTCACTTCAAGGAATGATTTTTAGATAAGATAAACAATATTTAAGTCACTCAATTATTTCAATTACCAGGTCAATTTTTATATAAGTTGGAAAATGATGCATTTGGTTCAAAGAATGTGATCCTATTCTCTCCATGGAATAATTTCTAATCAGGGAATACAACTGTAACCCACTTGTTTTTCATCCATACGTCTATTTATTTATATTGTGAAAACAGGTTACATTCACTTCAGGGAATGTAGTTCCATTCACTTCAAGTAATGAAACGTTATAGTTTACAGGATAATGTAATGTTAAACCTTAATATTGGGATAAAACTTTACTTACGATATTACTACTTCAGGAGTATTTTCATGATATTAAATGTGTAAAAATCTCTTAATATAACTTTTTTCAAAATAATACTACCTTCAATAATATCTGCTTCAGGAGAATAGTTGTGTAACCTTGAATAATTATGTATCTCATTTTTCGTTTGTATTATCATGAAAATGATTAACGTCGCCTTTTTTTTAATTGCTTAGCTTCAAAATTATCTTTTCACGATAAATCTTGTTGTCATCACCTCTCTTTTCCTATTCTTAACAACAATACTAGTAAAAATACAATCATATATATACATACAAATTATATATACTTTACAAAAACATACCCGCAAAGCAAACTTTGCAACACTATTATGATTTTCAACCTCAGGTGGAGTTATGATCACTACCACGCTGATTCCAAAACACATTAGAAGATGTAGCATTTTTTTCTGGTAATGCAGTTTTATTCTCTATAATGAATAATTTTAGTCAAAGAATACAATATTTAATCATATTAAACCCTACCAGATTTTTTTACATATCCATGTTCAAAGAGATTGAAAAATTCAACAATCATTACTAGGAATGCAATTCCATCCACGACATGGAATGGTTTTGAGCCAGAGAATGTGATTTTATTTAATCAAATTTTGTCACCACAATGTTCATTTTAATACTCATTTAAAAGTTATTGCATTCGTTTAGGGGATGTAATTCTAATCACTTCAGAGAATCGTATTATGTAAATGGAGCACGAATTATGATTTTTATATCAATAATTCATTACTTGCTTGCTTACGAGACAAACAATCTCATAGTATTTTGTAAAACATTTATTCGTGCTATAGCTACTTTAGGAGTATATGTGTGATATGAGGATACGTATATTTGTTCCACCCGGTAATATTACATTTGCCCGTTTAAAATCATCACTTAATTTAGTAGTACCTGAAATTGTACTAACATTTCCTTTTGTCCAATTTATTAACAAAATTTAGACTGTCCAAATGGTAAGACTATAAACAATTACAAGGGAGGGTGTAGGTTTGAAACTTATCATGCAAACATTGCACAAGTTATACCAAAATATGATGAACTTCATAAAATAATTTAGTTAAACTTATCTCCCCCTAATTTTATGTACTTTTTATGAATAAGTAATTGTGTTACATATGACACAACTCGATTCTTAAATGTCCATGATATCTATATGAGTTTTTTTTATCATATAACACCTTTTTTTTCTTCAAACCCATAAATTTAAATTATGACTTCAAGTCTTTGCAATTTTTTTAGATTTTGAGCCGTTAAAATTTAATCTAGTATTCAAGCTTATAAAAATCCATATAGGTTTCGAGTCTTTAAAATTTAATCCAGACTTCACCCTTTATAAATCCGACCTAGGCTTCTAGCCTTTTACAAAGTTTATATATGCTTCAAGTCATTAAAATTTGGTCTTGCCTTCAAATCTTTAAAATGATTTGTTCTATACTTTGGTAATATAAATTATGTTCTAGACCTTGGGTCTATAAATTTGGTATATGCTACCAGCATACAGGATTCGATGTAGGTTTGGCGCCAATAAAATTTGTCTTATGCTTTCGACATCTATATTACATAATAGGACTCACCTGATTTTCTTTATTTTTTCTCTTTTCTCATTTAGCTCATAATTACCCCGTTTAGCTTCTTATAACTCTCAAAAACTCATTTTTACTAATTATTAATTTAAAACTCGCTCTTCACACTCACATTTGGAAAAAAAATAAGAAATCTCTTCGCTCACCTTTCCACCTGCTCTTCTGAACAAGAAAACAGCCGCCACTCAAAGACCCGCTCTCCACCATCATCAACCCATCTTGGTGAAGAACCCATATTGAGGTAAAAAATTGTTTTTTTACCATCGATGCTTTAAATCTATGCACACTCGCGTTTATTGAAATAAAAAACAGAAAGAATATATTCACACACCTTCCCAGCACGCCACTCTCCTGCACAAGAAATCTGCCGCCACTCCGGGATCATTCTCCACCATCATCAACCTAGCTTGGCGAAGAACCCAAATTAAGGTAAAAAAATTAATTTTTACCATTGAAACTCTAAAGAATTAATTTGATTTTAACCTAATCTCATCACTTTTACAATTTTTTTATAATTATCTGATTTAAGTATATTATTTATTATTAACTCATCTTTTCACACTCGCGTCAAAACAAAAAACAAAAAAGAAATCTCTTCACCTTACCTTCCTACCAAGACGCTCTTCTTCTGATCAGAAGAAAACGATATCATAGATTTTTAAAGGTTTTGAGGATGTTAAGGTCAAACCCTTTCTTGATTATGAGGATGTCAAGGTCAAACCATTTCTCGATTATGAGGATGACCTGAAAATTTCCTGTTTTTACTGGCTGTAAAACAAAGCCTTATTAATGTAGTCACATATTTTTTCGTAATTTAGTGTTCAAGACTCAAAGTTTTGACTTCCATCTGCTCAGTCTTGAAACTCAAAATATTCAGTGCAGTGACTCTATGATGGCACAGACCACAAGTGACCCCAACCCAATCACAAATAGAGGTTGAGGTAATATATGGTTTGGGTCAAAAGCTATGCTGGATTTTACGTCTAAAAGAGAAGCTTGATCAGTTGTGATGTTTCTCACAAATGTCACAATTGAGAAATTGGATATTATGAATAAAAAGAGAAGAGAAAGTAAGTAGAAATATGTTGGTTCCATTGTTTAATATTTGTTGTATGTTCATTGCGTTTAAGGGTATAAATAGCTCTCCCAAATTGTTGCACTAAAATATTATGAGTATATTATATCTTCATATTGTTATTGACTTTACCGAAATAATCAAAAGAATAAAAAAGTATATTTTTTATCACTTACAAGGTTTCCCATCATCCATTATGGAATGATTAGAAGCTTTATATTCATCAAAAGTTAAAAAATATGGATGATGAATTCTTAAAATATTACAGAAACAAATTAGGTTTGTTCATTAGACTAAGTTTTTTGAATCTTAAATTTGGTTTCTATAGTTAACCAAACAAGTTCAATATATTGCTATATTGCTATATTGCTATATAGTATATAGAGTTGTTCATAAACGGTTTAGATGTAAATTTATTTAACAAAAATATATTTACCCTTCAAATATATCTACAAAAATCTACTCACTACTTAACACTAACAGAAAATATCGTATGAGACCGGATGAGGTTGGACACTGATTTTTATGTACATAATTTTTTTTTTAAAATTAAGTGTCTTCAGACACGGGTTTTACCTAATATAAAATATGATGCATATTTCAAGCCTGTAAATATATTTAGTATATATTTAAATGTAGGTTTCGAGCCTATATAATATTTCTTATGCTTTCGATCTATAAATTTGTTGTAAGCCTCAGATCTATAAATTTCCATATATGCTTCTTACATATAGAATTCGTTGTAGGATTCGTCCGTACCAAGAAAAAAATTATTCAACAAATTAATATCATTCACTTCACTGAATTGAGAGTAATAATTTATATTTAATAAAGTTCTCTTTAGGAGATGAATGAACAATTTTTTTTAGAAGTTAAATTTCATTCCGCAATTATTTTGTGGAAATTATAACAAAATTGATATAAACTTCAAGCCTTTAGATAATTTTTTTATGCTTCGGGCATATTAATTGTAATATAGGTCTCGAGACTATGAGATTTGTTTTGTTTTTTCGATATATAAAATTCATAATGAGTTTTCAGCCTATAAAATTTGTTATATCCTTTTGACATATAAAATTCTTTATTGACTTCGGACCTATAAATTATAGAATATGATTAATATATAACAAAATGTAGAATTGTAGAGTATATTTCTCAAGAATTATTGGTATAATATAGATTAAATATATAGTCTAGAGGTTATACGCTTACACTCTACAATCTAAGTGTTCAAGTTCAAATCCCCCACTATATACTCAAAGTTTCATCAACATATTTTTTGGAATGATAAATTAATCTACATATAGCATCATTCTATACTAATCAAAATTGAGACTTCGAGTCCACAACATTAATGTTAGCTTCGAGCTTTTAAATTGAAACTGAGACTTCAAGTCTACAACATTAATCTTAGATTTGGGCTTTTGAGTTTTATTACATACAGGCTTCCGGCCATCCAAATATATAAGCTTAAAAAAAAAAGAATATCACAAATACCAAATTTAACACAATAAGAATAAAATAAAAATTACAAATGATTAATCAAATAAAAACATTAAGTGTTCAAGTTCAAATCCCATGTGTTACTCAAAGTTTCATCAACATTTTTTTTCAGGATGATAAATTAATCTACATATAGCATCATCCTATACTAATAGAAAGTGAGACTTCGAGTCTACAACATTAATCTTAACTGCAAACTTTTGAATTGAAACTGAGACTTCAAGTCTACAACATTAATCTTAACTTCGGGCTTTTGAATATTATTACATGCAGGCTTCCAGCCATCGAAATCTATGAGCTTCAAAAAAAAGAATATCACAAACACCAAATTTAACACTATAAGAATAAAATGAAAATTACAAATGATTAATCAAATAAAAATATTAGACGTAAAATTAAACTAACCAATTCGTCGTTCAAACACAGTTGATCTATTTTGCTGACGGATGATTTTACCTTCTAAACTATCCCACTACACTCTAGAGAAAGAGATTTATTCGTGATGATAACGTGTTATAAACTAAAGAAAGAAGAGATACAATATAGAGAGAGAATTGTATTATCTTGTATTCCAAAACATCTCTCTATTACAATGAAACAAGTCTTATATTTATAGGAAAATAAGTGACTTTTCACTTGCCATATTTACATGTCATGATGGAATAATAAATCATTAAACTTTTGGACATCCACAATTGAGTAAAATAAGTTATTCATAATATTTATAACTTTTTTATTTTTTGTTAGTATAAATATTGTTATATAAAACCTAACAACTTATTTATTTTTAAGTCGAAAAATTTCATTTATACAAAGAACAACAAAAAAACTACCCAATACCTAAGATAGTGTAGTCATTACATGCAAGTTTAGCTAATTGGGGCGATTGTAACTAATCAAAACTAAACAAATTGTCTATAAGCCTCTGTTTAGCTATCAAATATGCTACCATATTTTTACTCCTAGAGACTTAGGAGTAATAATATTACAATGAAAACTACTATCTCCAATATCCTTAACCAAGTTAATGATGTGAGAAGGTATAACTTTATTACACAAAAGAGGCTTAATTAAAGAAGCACGATCGTTTTCTATAGTGACAACTCCATAGGGGAAGGAGCTGCCAATATACAAGCTTGTAAGATTCCCTTAGCTTCTGCATCCAAAGGTGTTAAAGCTCACACAATTTACTATACCATCCAAGATTCTTCCTTTGTGAGCTCTAACAATAGAAGCAACACAAGAGTTATAGTTTAAGGCATCAAAAATTGTATCAGAGATAATTTTAACTTTACCCACACTAGGGGAAACCCAGCCTGTGTTTGATACATAAAAATCTGAGCGTATATGAGACCCACTCAAAATATTAGCCTACTCAGACACCTCAACAGAAGTTTGACTTTCAACCTTAGAAACTTTGTCATTGGAAAATAAATACTCATCATTGGTTGATATAGCATTTTCATGGTCATAACAGGGTCAGGGGAGATGCCTTTAAAAATTAAATTATTTCTTTCCTTCCAAATATGTCAAGCCAAAGTTGCATCTAACTCTATACTAAACTCTTTCACCTGAGACCCACTTTTAAGGTACTCCATGAGGTGATCCACCTATAGTATCATCTTATCAGTTGGTCCACTAGATGATAGAAAATTCAGAGGAGAAGTCAACTAACAGCCCAGGCCCAATCTGGTCTTGTCCGATCCTTCTATAACTAGAATGGAAAACCGGAGCGTTATGGAGGACCAGTTTAACAGTTTGAACCGGTTCCGGTTCCGGTCCTTTACTGGTTGCGATCTGGTTCTCACATTATATATATTTTATAAATACTACTAATAAAAATCAATAAAAAGACAAGCCATATCATGTATATAACACACAAAAAAAACTGAATCTTAAATTTGAGCACCGTTATTTTCGCAAATCAATTTGGCCGCCTCTGTTTCCTTCTTTGAAGATCACAACAAATTAATTATTTTTGCAAAGAAAAGAGAAAACTAAATCTTAAATTCGGGGTAGCCTGTTTTTTAAAATCAATTTGGCCGCCTATCCTTACTTATCTGAAGATTACAACAAATCAATTATCTCTGCAAATCGAGGTAAAGTAATTAAAGTTTGCAACTAAAACCTTAAAATAAATACATAGATTGATTTTAATTTTAAAAAAATTGAGATTTTACCTTCAAACTCTCTTCTCTACAATATAATCTCTTAGTTTTTTTCTACAATTTCCCTGATTTATCAGATTTTTGTTTGTTCAATTTAATTTGGGTGTAATGTTTTTGTAAACAATTTTTCCAACGGCGAAACAAATGCAATGGAAATGGAGTAAATGAGAAAGGAAAAAGCGTAGGTGTTTTAGTTATAACGTATATTAAAAGAAAAACTAAAACCTAGGTTAGCGGTCCGGTCCGGTTCGGACCGGTCCTTAGGCAAGGATTTTTTTAAAGAACCGAACCGACAGCTAGTGAACCGGTCCGGTCCGATTCTTTCCGATACTGTAGATCCGGTCCGGTTCCGGTCCTAGAACCGGTGGAGCGGTCCGGTCCGGGATCCGATAGAGCGATCTGGTGCGGGAGTCGGTAAGATCCGGTCCTGTCCGGGAACCGGTAGAGCGGTCTGGTGCGGGATCCGGTAAGATCCGGTCCGGTTACCAGGCTGAGTTGGAGTTCATCATGTCGTAGTTTTTCTGAATGTAATGTAGATCCTTGTTGAAATTCGAGAAAACAATTAAGTAGCTACCGCTAGGACAACTTTTTCAGAAAATCCTACGCGTGAATATCAGCCCTATTAATGGTCGACAAAGCTGAAAAGTAAAAACCTTTTTAGCCTCTTTTTCTTCTAACTTTTTTCAATTAATTCCGTTATAAATTGAAGCTACAAAAAATAACAATACTAAAACACGAAATCTAAGAGAAATGAGTGAAAAACCCGGTGGTGGAGGAGAAGAAATCGACGATGACGGCCAACCGCAGTGATGACATCAAAATCTACAACCATAGAGAAAGAAAGTATAGAGAGGTAGGAGCCATTTTTACCTTTAGTTAATTTTCAAATAGTTAATCATTTATATATTAGATATACTTAGTGTTTGAATTCTTTGATCACGCTCTTTGGGTGACGAAAAATTGTGATAAGCGCATGTTAATGAACAACATATCCTAATTGACATCGAAAAAGATATATGCAATTAGTTTATTTGGAATTAGAGTTAACACCTAAGTAACATCCTGGGCCACTATATGATCATTCGTTATCTTATTTTTATTATATTTAAATAGCATTGGTTAACTTAGACTCTAAACTCATACTTATAAAACCTTCTATCTACGAATCCAGATAATACATCTCATATTAAAGTACCTTCAATGTTCAGTGGATCGACCTTTAGCACCACAAAAGTGGTAAAGAAAAATACAAATTTTATTAATAGGTGTCACGTAATAAATCTCCATCTATAATGATATTTTAAGAAATCAACGATCTCATGAAGCACACGTCATTTCCCTACTTAAGCAACTAAACAAGACCACCATTGCTCGTATACCTAAAATTGATAAACCTTTGAAAGTGGATGACTTTCTACCTATATCTTGTTGTAAAATAAAAATAAAAGCAATCACTGAAATATAGTTGAACGATATTCAATAAAATAAATCATGATCAATAAGACAATACCAGTATTAAGGAACAAAACTACTGCAACGTCATTTTTCACTACTCATTCACACACAATTAATTATTCTTCTCATCTGATAAAACTGGCTGATAATTGGTATTCTTATTCAAGTATAAACTAGATGTTTTAGGTCGCTTAACAAGACGTAATATTTTGGCAAGTTCGTAATCGGATTTGAGTTCAATTCAAGTGGAATGAGAATTGGATTGCAAAACTTGGAATGTGAACGCGGAATCTCCAATTGAAGTAGAAGCCCTTGATATACTTAAAACTTGTGTGATTGCTCGTGATTTAAAGGAATCAAAAGCAATTATAGAGAGTGACTGCCAAAGGATTATGCTCCTCTAGAGATGAACACTTTTATTCATATTCAATAGTATTTATTTTATTTCGGAAATTTGTAAACCTATTTTTAGTTGAATCAATAGGGATAGGAATGTCTTAGCTGATGGATTAGCCAAACGAAAGTTTCTTAGCAACTCGGATGGACCACATTCCATTGTGAATCCAAGTAGGCTAGATAATTTTAGAAACTCGGATGCCTTTCCTTCTGGAATTGGCTAATTTTGTAATCGGTTTTATCCAATTTTAATATATTATGTTTGGAAAAAAAAAGTGGAATGAGAATAAGTTAGCACGTAAATGTAAAGTAATTTACTTTCTTTTTCCTCTCATGCAGTCATTCTTGGCATCTTATTCATCGGACAATAAATTTGTTAAATTTGTTGATTCAAATTATGTTCATTATGACCAAGACTAGCGGTCCATTTGGAATGTGGAAAAGAATAGATTTGAGAAAATAAATAAAAAATTTATGACCGTAGCAAGATCAATCGAATTTTTTGTGACGTTTACAGGTAAAAAAATTCTTTTCTTAGATTTTCACTTACATTATTGGTGTTGATATCGTTGATTCTGAAAACCCTTAACAACAAAGTAATTTTCCTTATCTTGAAGGTGAGTTTTAAGAAACAATCATTAATTTCAAATTTGTGATAATATCCAATATGATGTTTGTATCAAACTTCTAACTACGCATCTTTAGCCCTTTATTAATGAAATTATATCCCCCAATTACTCGATTTTCATCTAAGGACGAGTTATCCAGAAAAATAATGTCATCCCTTATGAAGTCTAGTACTTCTTTCGCCGGAAGTATAAATCATCAAAACACTATACTACCGTGAAACACTGGATATGACACTATAATATTGATGCAACCTTTTTATAAATCTTGTATTGTTTCTATTGCTCGGGATTATGAAGGAAAGATTTTGGCAAGAAACGTGAAGTGTATAGAAGCTTTATCACCAATAGAAGTTGAAGACAGGGGAGTGCTGCAAGTTTGTATATTGACTAAGAGCCCGTTTGGGATTGATTATTTTGGAGCTAAAAGCGCTTTTTGATTAAAATTAAAATATTTGTAAAAAATATTAAAAAATATTTTGACATCGAAAATCACTTTAAGTGATTATTTTAATAATCACTAATCTAGTGCTTTTTCTAAAAGTGATTTTAAGAATCTAAAATATTGATATGGATCTAAAATCACTTTAAGTGATTATTTTGAAAAACAATCCCAAACGGGCACTAACTCTTTTGGAGATAAAGAGATTAATACTGAGAGTGATTGCGAGCCACTTGTTAAAGCTCTAATGTTCAATAGAATTAAACCTAGTTTTTGTATTAACAATCTAGTGAACGACATTATTTTCTCTAGTAAGAGTAACACAAAATTCTCTTATGTATCAAGGAGAAAAAAAATGTGATGGTTGATTAGTTAGCAAAACAAGGCCTTAAAATACAACTTGTTTTGTTTTGATTGGATGCAATCCCCCCCCCCCTCCCCCACCCCCCACCACTTAACCAAACTAGCTTACAACTTTCAAATCTACAAGCGATGTTGCACGATGGTGATGGAGCCGGTTGTGGTGTAGGTTTTTGCATCATGTATAAACTATGAATTCTATTTTCTTTCTATCTAAGTTTATTTGGGAATTATATGTTTTAATATGATATTAGATTCTTAGACACCTGTACGTGGCCTAAATACCTTAAACACATCGGATCCAATCCGAGCCTCGACAAGTAAAATTATTTATTTATTTACTTTTATTTTATTTATGCATTACTTTCTATATTGTTTTAGTGGTTTATACAAATAAAACACAAAAATTTAAGGTATTTATACCATTCGAAGTGTGGTAAGCTTAAGATCTCTCATCTAGTATTTGACAATGATTTGATGATCTTGGCTAGAAGGATTCAGGGTTTGTAAATATGCTCATGGATTGTGTGAATATGTTCGCTAGTTGCTCACGTATTTGATTTAATGTGTTAGCGAATATCTACTATATGGGAATAATAAATGATGAGCTAGGTGAGATTGAAGATATATCGTTATTAGCTAGGGAAAATTTGCCTTTTCGCTATCTTGGAGTTTCCCTTGGAGTCTCAAGATTGGTGTGAAGGGATTCTAAACCCCCTATCGACAAATCAGGGAGTTATGTTAGATCATGAAATGCTACTTAATCACTCATCTAGTATTTGACAATGATTTGATGCTCTTGGCTAGAAGGATTCAGGGTTTGTAAATATACTCGGGTTTGTAAATATACTCATGGGTTGTGTGAATATGTTCGCTAGTTGCTCGTGTCTTTGATTAAATGTTTTAGCGAATATCTACTATGTGGGAATAATAAATGATGAGCTCGATGAGATTGGAGATATATCGTTATTAGCTAAGGGGAATTTGCCTTTTCGCTATCTTGGAGTCTCGAGATTGGTGTGAAGGGATTATAAACCCTTTATCGACAAATCAGGGAGTTATGTTAAATCATGAAATGCTACTTCATTATCATTTGTGTGTATATTAGATCTTATAAGATTCGTAGTACAAAGGGTTATTTGCTTTTAATCAACAAATAGTATATTAGATCTATACTGTTTGTTGACTTTTTTGGGATGATAAATCTCTCAAATCGCTTGAAAAAAGATTCGTACACCTAAGGTGGAAGGAAGGTTGGCGCTAAAGGATTTGGGTGCGTAAATCAAAGCGTTGCTTATGAAGTTCTGTAAAGAATTGTAAATAAAAATGACTTGATATATAGATTAAATGGGTGCATAAAGAGTATTTTAAAAATCAAGATGTTTGGATCATAGTGTAGAAAAAAGGGTCTCGCCGCTGATGAAAGAAATTTGGGATTGGAGACCAATTTTAAGGAACAAGATGTTTGGGACTAAAAGATCATTCTTAAGGAAGTAGTGACATCTACTTTATATTCAATCTATGCTTTGTACTCTCATCTCTAGGTTTTATTCTAGATGAGTTTATTTTAAATGTTAATTGATATATGTTTCGTATCTCCGAGATGGGAAAAATTCTACTAGCTTTCTTCTAGAACAGCCCAATATACATTGTATAAGCATTTTTTTTTTAAGCAATGAAATTCATTTTACCCGCCCTGTTTTTGTTGATTCAGTGTAACCCTCCCTTCTGCTTTACTTTACCCCACCAACAATCTACAGATATAATCTTGTTACACATGAAAATGTATATATCATATACATACATACACATAAGGTTCGTTAAACAAATCAACTCAAGAATAAGCACTCAACAAACTATTACTCACTTCACACCCCAAGCACAACCAAACCAACCCAAACCTTGGTTTAAATAAAAGCTCCACAAGAAATCCATATACTCCTTTCAAAACCTCATATCAACATATACAAAGTTTACAATGCAATCAAATATTCTCAAATCAACAAAAAATCAACCATACCAAATTTCAATAAATAACTCATATATAATAAATACCTTCAAACAAATCATTCAAGACCCTTGAGTTTCAGCAACAAATTGAGCAGGTGGTATAGTAACAGCACATATAAGATCAGCATAACCCATAACACCTACTAAAATATCTTCATTCTCAGCTTCAGTAACCCATACATGAGTTGCACGATGAGACAACATTTGAGCCATTACAGCTGCTAATGAGCTCGTAACTTTACATGTCAAAGGAGCACTTCTACCCCTATACATATTCTTACCCGCTCCATTCGATAAAGAATTACTAAAAAACCCAATACTTCTACTACTAAATTTCTTCGGCCTACCGTTTGATAAATTACCGTTTGAAATATCCGTTAGATCGGGTAATTCTTTGGGAGTAACATTATCTTCAACACCCATAACGAACTGTCCAGCTGAAAGATTAGCTAGGGCCCACGCAGCAGCTAAGTAATCACATTTCCATAGTTTACAAGACGAGATTTCGCCGATTATTTTATGTTGACCGTCTTGTGTGGGCTCCACAACTGCTACTGCACATGGATCTTGAGGGAGTTTGTTAATGGAATCCATGGCTGAGGAAGGTGGTTCGATGAAGGAGTATTTAGGGTTTATTACATTAAGATATGAGATTGAAGAGAGAGGAAGAGGAGCTAATGCACCTAAACAACCTATAAGGAAACGAATCATATCTTCTCTTGATAGACAATGAAATTTATTGATTATTGTAGTGGTTGAAGATGAAGAAGGACGATTTGTAGTGATTAGTGAGTTGTTACTATTTGATGTATCCGTGTTTTTTAGCCACTTTCCGTTGTATAGTACTGAAAATCTCTTGCTCATACCTCTCCATATTATGCTTTTGGGTACTAAAAGTCGATGTACACCTTGCTTCATCATCTCTAATGCATCTATTAACCTAATAAATCAAACAAAATAAACATTGGATTAAAAAATAAGAATTAAGATAATAATTGAATAAACAAACCTTGTTCCAGGATCAACTTCTTTTAGTAAAGAACTATTTGGAGCAACTACTTCAGATACAGGTGTTTTTAAAGCTTTCTCTTGATCTGCTAAACACTCTTCTCTAGCTAAGAATGCTACAATGTCTAAAGAATTCAGAATCCCAACAAATCTCTGTTGTCTCATCTCTGCGTTTTCAATCAAACACTTAATTGATCTCTTTTTCCAAACAGGTATTCCTCCTTCAGTAGATTCACCTATGGCTTGAATCGCAGCTTCAATTGTCTCTGTTTCCAAAAACTCAACCAGCTCTGGTTTCCCAACCGTTAGATCTCCCACTACATGGTACACAAACACTGATGCCATTGTTATACAATACCAAAAACAAAAATCCTTCGATAAGCTTCGAATTTTATATTCAAATTCAGCAAAGATAATAGGAAAACAAATACTACAAAAGAGAGTGCAGTAATATGAGAAGAAGATGAAAAGGGGTGATGGGTGGTTTAATCAGATTTATACTAACAAGCGTAAACAAGAATGGGTGATAGCTAATTGAAGATTTGGCCGCCATGGAATGATGGGGAGGTTAAGTATAAGGTAAAGCCCATGAAACAAAGATTTTTGGGTTCGGAGTTAGATTTTAGTTTAGCTATTTTCTGGGATCTCGGATTTGGTTTATTATGTTGGAAAGGAAGGAAAGATAAGTTCGATTCTAGATTGGTTTATATTGGTGAGTGATTGTTGAAGAAGGAGTTTGAACTAATGTGCAACAATTATTTTTATTTTTTTTTAGTCAAATTTATATATTTAGGATAAGAAAAAACAAAAATCTTAGGGGTAATTATGTTTCTGGGGCTACGGTATGGTCTAGTGTCAAATCATTTGTGTATTAATTTGTGGTATTTTGGTTCTTTCAAACAAGTTCGATTTTTGGTTCAGTAATCTGCACGTATCTTTTTGACCAAACAAAAAATCTGCATATATCTGATTAACTGTCAAAAAGAAAATAATTTGTTGAGATTTAACCTAATATAATATATTGAAAGATTAATACAAATTTTTTTATATATATTCTTCAAATTTGTTTATAGACATAAATAATATGGAATAAATCAGTATTTCTTAAAATGCTTTGAAAAATTGTGGAGAAAAAAAATTCGCTTTAGATTTGGATTTATGAGGAATATTTTCAAACTTGTGGATTTTGAAATTGACACCCTAAAAAAGGAGATTCGCCTCTCTTGAAAAATGTTTGATGGACTTGCCTTTCCGGCTAAGTACTTTACTTCAAAGACAGCTAGCTAGTTCTATTCAATAAAGAGGATTTGTACCAAAAGAATAGGCTTTCTACCCCTTGTAGCGAGTTATTAGCATCTGAAAGTTCTAGCGACTGACTTGCCCGCATCTCTTGCCTTAAATAAGGCCTTCAACGACTTTCACATGCGGTTCAGAGAGCACTTTTTTCGTTGAGAATTCCTCGTTCTCTTTTGTGTGAATTCCCTAGCGGCGAATTTAAAACTTGTGGATCCCGATCACTCGAGCCATGAAGAAAACCCCTCTCCCCTTCAGACTACATATCTCTTTTGACTCTATATATGTGGGCACCTGATCTTTATGAGGGTTCACCCACCCCGGTTACAGCTTTCCATTCCATTGCGCCTAAAATCTCTATTTCTGTTAATATTTCACAAGTTTCTATTTATGGTTCTTATGGAGCTACATTGCAACAAATCTTCTTCTCCAACATTGCTTCTATGATCTTAGGAGCACTGGCCGCCATGGCCCAAATGAAAGTAAAAAAGACTTCTAGCTTATAGTTCAATTGGACATGTAAGAGCTAAAGGATATTATATGTGGGTCTTTAGGAGCTGAAGGTCGGGAGAGCATCTTGGATCTCCTCGGGAAATATGCACCAGATAACTCATGAGGTATCGAGTAAAATTTTTTATGCTTTATATAGAAAACCTTATGATTTATTTAGTCGGATTTTTTTTTTTGAAGTCTTGGGCTAATATTATTTGGGACTCGTGTGTAATTCCTAAACATGCAATTATATATTGGATGGCTTTGAGGGAGAGGCTTAAAACTAAAGATCGCATGATTTATTTGGAGTTGGATCCACTTTGTGCTCTATGTGGTGAAGACTTCGAGTCAAATAAGCACCTCTTTTTCGATTGTGCTTATGTGAGGGAGATTTGGGATGAAATTAAGTTTTGGCTAGGACTAATTAAGGAAATGAATACGCTTCTTAGTGGTTTGAAATGGCTAAAGAAGTTAAAAGCTAGAGAAAATTGGAGAAGAAAAGCATGGAGGATTGGTTTTGGAGGTACCGTATATTGTCTGTGGAAGGCAAGAAATCACCTAACTATTAAGGGAGATTATACCTCAAAGGAAACAGTTAAGTGTGTATTTTTTATTTTATATTCTTTGTTCCCTCATCATTCTTTTTTAGATAATAGTCAGAGATTAACTAGTACTAGTATGAGTTAGTCGTAATTAGCTTCTTTGTTGCTACCTTAAGCTTTCGAGACTATTTGGGTAACTCATTTGTATAGTGTACCGTTTTCTTTTTACAATTAATACAACCGTTTACCTAACCCCAAAAAAATGATATTTTTGTAGAAAACTAAATATTGATAATAAAATTGTACAGAGATTAGGTGGGCATACAAATGGAGGGGAGCCATTTAGTAGACACCGCGAAAAGTTTATTTGAGTTCAGGATTCTATATAATATATAAAAGGAAAATCAATAGTTGATCTTGACATATGTTATTTGACTTTTGTCATGTGTCATTTTATCTTTTTGACTTGTGTATTTTTTTATTATTTTTATAATTGTACCATGTCTTTTGTTATATATTTTCTCAAAGTTTTTTTTATTTAAATATTGTAAAATAATACTCTTATTAAAGTATCATATAAAAATTTATTTATTTTTATATTTTTTTCACTTGAATCATATTCTCGTGCATCGTACGGGATTAGAAACTAGTTTTAATAATTCTGTTTGACATTTATGCGTTGTTGTTTTTGAAACACTTGCATTATTATATTTCAAAAAGAAAAACTTATTTTTAATAATTTATGGGAACCATTAAATTCTCAATTATATTTGAGTATAATAATGATATTTACCTTTTTTTATACAAAGTTTTATGAATTATTATATGTCCATTTATATTATACAGTAATATTTTTCACATAAGTGGTGGCTAGAATTGATTCTAGTCCGAATATAAGTGGTAGAAGGTTTTCCACATAAGTGGTGACTAGGATTGATTCTAGCTCCAAAATAAGTGGTGGCCAAGATTGTTTCTGGCCCTACTTATTATTAATACAATTAATTAATTAATAATATTTTTTTTTTAATCTTACCTTCTATATTAATATTATTAAGTAAGATTTTCCACATAAGTAATGGCTAGGATTGATTCTAGCACCAACATAAGTGGTGGCCAAAATTGTTTCTGACCCCACTTATCATTAATACTATTAATTAATCAATAATATTTATTTTTTTAATCCTAAAACAACCTTGTATATTAATATACTTTTCTTAATTTCCTTACCCTTATTTTAGCTCATAAATCTCTCCTTTTACTTTTTTATACTTTTTCATAAATCATAATCACATTCTTAATGTATGAATACATTTATTTTTTTAATCCTAAAAATACTTTCTATATTAGTCTACCTTCCTTAATTTTCCTTACCCTTATTTTAGCTTAAAAATCTCTTTTTACTTTTTTGTACTTATTCATAAATCATAATCACATTCTAAATAACTTGGGTTTATCTTATAAATTTATGATAGATTTATTTTATTCAATTATTGTTATTTATTTTAGGAAGGTTTATTCAATAAGAAGTCTATTTAATTTTTTTAAACTTTACAACTACATAAATATTCAAATTGAAATCCTAAGAAGTCTATTAAATTATTGAAATATGTAATTGAGATTCTAAGAAATCTATTAAAATCTAAAGGTTTTCAAATAAGATTATTTAAAATCACTTAAAATTTATTAGTATTAAAAAATCTTTAAATTTTTTAACTCAATGGATATCATATGAGTTTAGGGCTTAAGTTGGGCTTGTGTATAAATAAGACTTTTTTTTAGAAATCTTTCCATAATAGAAAAAACTTTGCAACTCCAAGGAAAAGGAACAACGCTTCCCGCCAAAAAGGTAAAGAAAACCTCTTTTGCTATTTTTCTTTCATTACTAGGGTTTGACAAAAAAAATTGATTAATGATTTATAAAGAGTTGTATGTATAGTGAAAAAGTATGTTTACTTGGTGACTTTTTATATAGTGAAAAATTGTGTAATTAAATACAATTATGTGATGTTCCTGTAATATTTTGTGTAAGTTTGTGTAATCAAGACAATACTTGGTAACACATAGACTAGCGATTCTTGGTTTGTTCGGTTAGATATGAAATTTATTATAATAATAGGGAATACTTTTTTTTAACATTGATAGTGATTCTTGATTTGTGTGGGTAATTATATTACGATATAATTTTAGCTTAGAGGGTTGATCAGTTAAAGGATTAATTTGGATACAAACACAATGACCTATTTTGTTATCCCCTTATCAATTTTATGTTCAAATTGTAGATATATTTCTATTATATTATAATCACCACTACGTGTTACTATGGTTATAATAGTATTTATGTTAATAGAATCCTAATGGTCAATTTACAACAAGATGTAAAAGAAAAAACAAATTACAAACAATGGTCCAAAGTAGAGAGTGATACGTTGTTAGATCATGGTAGATGCTGTCAGTAATGGATGGTGAGTGTGATGATTTAATATTAGTTGGAGATATCATTTTTAGTGTTTTAGAAGTCTAAATACTCGATTTTCCTATGTATTAGTGCACTTTCCTATTTCTTGTCTTGATTTAATGATGGGTGAATTATCTATAGGGTCTTAGAGACACTATTTTTTCTCTATAGAGTAGTGTCTTGAAAGTTGTTATTCTTAGGGACCTCATTTTTTACAATAGTCTTTCCTACCCTTACGAACACTAAAAGACAAAAAGTATGATGTCACTGTTTCTCTCTCCTCTACCACTACCCACCTACCACCTACCCACCTACCACCTATCTCCGAGCTCCGGCCACCGACCACTGACCTCCGACCACCGACCTCCGACCACCGACCTCCGCCACCGACCTCCGACCACCAGTCACCGGTCACCGGAAAAAAATATAGAGTACTCTGAGAAAAACATAGAGTACTCTGAGAAAACATAGAGTACTCTGAGAAAAACATAGAGTACTCTACATATTTTAATGAATATTCTAAAAATCCGACCACCTACCTCCGGCTGCCAGAAAAATGCAGATTACTGTATAAAAATGTAGAGTACTCTAAAGAAAAACTCGGAGTACTTTAAGAAAAACTCGGAGTACTCTAAGAAAATCTCGGAGTACTCCGAGAAAATCTATGAGTACTCATAAAATTGTTGAGTATTTTATTCATTTGATGAGTATTATTAAAAAACAATGCATAAAATATTCAAAACAATCTTTAATCATCTTTTATTACACAAAATTGAATAATTACAACCCAATATACAATTAAAAGAATAAAACTAATTTAGCTAATTTTTTGTTTGACCAGATCTGGTCAAACCAGATCTAGATCTGGAAAAAAAAAGACTCGTCGGACTGTTATGGTGGTGGGCTCTCCATCGAAAGCTTGGTGGAAGTGTTATGGTGGTGGGCTCTCCATACTCCATGGCGGCGCTGCTCGGAACCCTAGAAGAATCCACGACAGCTCCGATCTGCTGCCTCCTTCTTCCAGCGGCGAGCCACCACCGCTGATGCCAACACCGACGTTATTTGCAGCTGTTCGAGCTGTCATCCATGGAGATCGACTTCAGGTGCTTCGTGGATCGAGATCTTCACCACCACCACAGAATCACCAACACGCGAATGGAGGAGCTCGGCGGCAGAACCTTCATCTTCTTCACAGCATCCATGGCTGCACGAATGGAGGAGCTCGGCGGCAGAACCTTCGTCTTCTTCACAGCATCCATGGCTGCGCGAATGGAGGAGCTCGAACGAGGAAGAATGGCGGCGGTTTTCCGATGTATTAATAGAAAACCGGCGAGATTCGTGGAGTGATTTGGTGAAGGGGATCTCGCCGGAGCTTCAAGCAGCAGCAGAAGTGCTCGGTGGTGGTGGTGGTGGCCATTTCAGCGGTGGTGGTGGCCATTTCGGTGGTGTCGGTGGTGGTTAGAGGAGAGAGGAGAGAGAAGAGAGGAGGTGAGTAAATGAAATTAGAACGTGAATGAAATTAGAAATAGCAATTAGTATATATAGGTATAGAAAAAACAAAAGAGGGGTAGTCTAGTAATTGGGGTTTGGGGGTTCATGTGTTAAAAAGTTCCTGAGTTCTTTAGTAAGAAGAGGCTCTAGGTGGAGGTGCTAACTCGAAGAGGGGTGTGTGGTCAAGACCCCTAGTGTCATTATCTCTTTAATGATTTATTATTTTTAGAGCATATTTGGTTTAATTATTTGTTAATTGTGAAACTTTAAAGATATATATGGTGATTAATTAGATGTCAAATCAATTCTAAGAGATAAAGGAAAGAAGATATGCATGGAAATTGGAGATAAGGAAAGAAAATATAAGATATGGAAAGATAAAGTTGCCAAATAAATCTGAATTCCATCACCTACGACCGTAGAAGTGATCATAACTCAAGATTGGCTAGGAATTTGGAAGAATGGTTTAAATCAAAGTTAAAGAGCTTTCTGAGACGATCAGTTTCGACTATTGTAACGCGTCAAACGAAGTTGAAACGAAGAATTTATGGCCAAAACAAAACAGCGGCAGATTATTACCTTTTCTATATTTTAGGGTTACGGATTTGAGTTGGGCTTGGAGTCCAAGTTACTTGTCTTCCACTCCAAGAAAACGAATTAGGTCTTCTAAACACCTATACATACACCCTTTAACCTTTGTAAAGTCATCCTTGCTCAGTTCTAAACCTTATACTAATTCTTAGTCATTCAAGAGAGCAAGATGGTATCTTTGTATCATTCTTTTAGTTTATTTCTTTCAGGTATGAACTAATTTTCCCATAGCTTGGGTTTTGCATTATGTATAATCTATGAATTCTATTTTCTTTCTATCTAAGTTTCTTTGGGAATTATATGTTTTAATCTGATTCTAGCTACTTAACCATATATTTGCTTTATGTGTTTTGATTTATTGTTTGTCCTAAACCTGATCACTTTAGGCTTTATTAATAGTAGTTAGATGGTCGCCCAGAAGGGGTGTCTAATTATTGAAACACCACATAAACGTCTAAAATAAGGAATTGGTCCCGATAACACCAGCCTGACTAGATATTCACTAGGGTTTGTTTTAATCACCATATCACCAATTGAAGGAAAGATCTGCTTAAGAAACCTAGTGGCGTAGGATAACCCTATTTAAGGTCACCTCGTGGTTGTGTCGGAGCCTACATATTCGCTCTCCAGCTGTAGGTAGGAATTTAGAATCCTGACTAAATATCTAAGAGCTATTGTCTCCCTTATAAACTGAAATTGATAGAAAGAATTAGAAGGATTAGTGCATACTAGCAAATACCTAAGCTATACTCTCTCATCTCATATTCTATCATAATTATTTTATTGTCTTTTACTTAGTTATTTAATCATCTCTCAATCAATCGTATTTATTTTATGTCTTTTAATTAATTATTACTACTCTGATTATTTGCTCATTCGTATAACACACTAAGTCCCTGAGAACGAATTCTTCTTATCTTTAAAACTTGCATACGTTCTGTAATACTTGCAGTACCGTGCTTGTCTAGGGTGATTAGTGCATTGTTTTCTGGCTTATTTTATCTTATTTTTATCACACCCTAGGCGACACCAGATGGCATGATGGTTTTTAAAATATTAGCAAGCTAATCATAGAAGAAAAGATCCTTCCTACTCTTAATACAAAACTTGGATGTCAAGAAAACTTATAGAAATTATCAAAGCTGATTGAAATGGTTTAAAAATTGTTGGAATTCTTTTACAACTCTTACAGGCTTTAATTTTGATTTGGACTTTAATGAATAGAATGAAGTTCACGACTCCTAATAAAGTATGGAATAATTTTTTAAGGTAAGTGACCTAGATTCTAGTTATAAAAATTACATATATTGAAAAAACTATTGGAATGAATCTTTTTACTAGGCTCATCGAAAGGAGGTTGAATTACGGTATGGAACACGTAAAGATTATGAATTGTTAAAAGGTTGTTGTAGGGAACAATGTGGTTGGAAAGAAGTCAACTGGATGAGTTTTGTAACTGATGCAAGAACATTAATGGGTGAGATAACTAGTAATGTATGCATTGTAGATATATCTTTTGATACAAATAACAATACATTTGTAAGACCAACTCAAGGTGGTCTACCTATGGACTTTATATCACTTTTCCAATTTCTTGAGTATATTGAGATTCTTGCGCAAAATATAATTCAGGAAAAAGAAAATAGAGTCCAGCTTAATATAAACTCCTTTGAAAGTGATATTATGGAGAAACTTGATAAAATTTCCACAAGTTTTGAAGGAATCTATAATATAATGGACAAAAAGTGGACATGTAATAGAGAAAAGAGAAAGAGAAAGGCGGGGGGGGGGGGGGGGGGGGAGGGGAGGGGGGGGGGACTACACGTTATAGGATGATATCAAGGAAGTCTCAAACTTAAATGAGAATGCTTGTTTCTAGGCGTTGTTGTTGCTTGATACGAAGTAAAAGGAAAGACGTGATTTGTAAGATGGCTCTTGATAAACGAGCAAATTGGATATCTCACATGACGCAAAATATGCTTTAGGAGTCGTCAATATATTTGTCTTATTGAATTGTTTTGAATATTGACTTTGCTTATTTTTAGCATTTTAATATTATTAGTGGAGAAGTATTTTAAATTTTAGTACTTATATGATTGAATCAACTTATATATATATATATATATATATATTTGATTTTGAGTTTATATAATTGAGAACGCCTTCCAGGCCTTTCAGATTTAGGCCTACTGGACATATCTATCCTGCCTCTGATGTATTCAAAGTAAAGATAAATCATATAACACTTATTAAATCTGTTTAAGGCTTGTTACATTATTTGGCCTCTTGATTGCTTAATTAAAGGATCAAGGTCATTTATGAAATCATGTTCGGTATCTGACAATATAAATTGACAAAATATTCTTTTTGGTCCAATTTATATATTAATTCTACTTTTTTGGTGTTGTTTGATACTGAATGTGGTAAAAATTGCATTTATATGGTTTATGTGTTGAATGTGGTAAATAGCATTATACGGTGACGATATAAAGTTGTTTGATGTTGAACATTGGTTGACAATTAACACTTAACTGCATTCTATGGTCCCTATGTTTTATGAAATATACACCAAACTTTTGTAGAAAAAACATGCTATTAAAGTTTACAATATTTTGGTCTATTTTTTGTGGTATGAAATAATGAATGAAAAGTGATTGAGATATACTTTATGCTCCATTTGTAAAGTATTACAATGCAAATGAAACCTGCATACAAGTGTTGTTGCAGTCCATAGTAGTACAGGTTGTAAATGATATGATGAGGTGAAACAAGAAAGTTAAAAGTTGAAACTATTGATGGTAGATAATTATATTTAATAAATCTATAAATTTTTAATATTCATGTTCAATTTCAAATAGAATAAGAGAATAAGGATTTGGTACTTCAAGGGATAACATTTATCTACGCCCAGAAATTCTTGCAATATTAAAATCGTATACGTGACGTCCAATATTAATAGATTGTAAAAAAATAAAGTTTACTTAGATATAGTATGATTTAACGAAAAAATAAAATTAAAAAAATGAATATGTTAATTTGTTGTTAAATTAACATGACTTAATAAATTTCAATATTCCTATTATCATTCTCGCGTGACTTATGATTTTGCTTTTAACAATGCAGTATATTATTTCAGTTTGGAGACATGGATAGTAAAGACAAAGAAGAAGAAAAAATAGGAAACGTTGAAGAGGAATTTCATAATAATATCAAGTACTTGTTAATGGCATTTCAAGTGATAATTATCGTGTTGAGAAATAATTTAGTTACGATAACTCGTCAACGTATTCAAGGGCCATTGGACCGACGACCAATCACTAGAGAAAGGTACAATTATATACTTAAAGTGCTAAAAGGGGACCCTCAAGATTTTCGAGATTTGCATAGAATGCCTCCAAATGTATTTCTCAAATTGTGTGCTATTATAGAGAACAATTGTATTTAGAAGATACAAGGTATATATGTGTGGAAGAAATTCTAGGAACAATATTGGTTGTAGTGGGACACAATGATCGATAGTGCAACATTCCCCAAAGATTTTAGTCGTTCACAATTCACCGCTTGTTAGAGTTTCAACAAAATTTTAAAGGCGTTAAGCACTTTAACACCACAAATGATGGTTAAACCTAGAACTGAAGTGCCTGTTAAAATAAGAACAAGTACATAATTTTGTCCCTATTTTAAGGTAATTTTTTAATCAATTTTAACATTAAATAAGTAAATTTGTAACCAGGATTAAATTAATGTTATTAGGATTGCATTGGAGATATTGACGGCACCCACATTCCAACCATGATAATGGGGCGTGATATAGGCAATTACCATAATTGTCATGGATTTCACTCTCAAAATGTTTTAGCAGCTTGCTACTTTGATTAGGATTTATTCATGTATTTAGTGGTTGGGAAGGTTTGACACATGACTCAAAAGTCCTAAATGATGCATTATCAAGGAGAAATAGACTAAAAGTGTTGCACAGTAATTAATCTTTTATATTATGTTTGTTTTTGTGATTTAAAACGATTAAATTAAGATTCTAAGATCTACTAAAATTCGAAGGTACTCAAATAATACTATTTAAAATCACTTAAAATCTATCAATATTAAAAAAATCCGTGATTTTTTTAACTTGATGGATTTGATATGAATTTAGGACTTGAGTTGGGTTTGTATATTAATTAAACACTTCTTTAGAAATCTCTACACAATAGAAGAGACTCTGCAACTACAAGGAAAAGGAACAATTCATCCCACCAGAAAGGTAAAAATGACCTCTTTCGCTGCTTTTCTTTCATTACTAGGGTTCGACAGAAAAACAAATCTAATTGATAATTTCATAAAGAGTTGTCATACTATATTGAAAAGTTATGTTCACTTGATAATTTTTTATATAGTGAATAATTGTGTAATTAAATACAATTGTGTGATGTTCCTGTGATATCTTGTGTAAGTTTACGTAATCAATGCAATACTTATTAAAACATGGACTAACGATTCTTGATTTGTTTCGTTAGATATGAAATTTAATATAATAATAGGAAAACATTTTTTTAACATTGATAGCGATTCTTGATTTGTGTATGTATTTATATTATGATATAAAATTAGCTTAGGGTTTAAAACCCGTCAGAATTTTTTTCAACTCTTACGAGTTCTAGTTCTGGCTTTGGGATTAATATGAATACAATTAAGTTCACGACTCCTAATGAAGATGGGAAGAATATTTTAAGGTAAGTGACCTAGATACTAGTTATAAAAGTTACAAATATTATAAAAAGTATTGAAATAAATTTTCTTACTATGCTCATCCAAAAGACGTTGAACTATGGTATGGAACACACAGAGATTATGAATTGTTAGGAATTGTTAGGAAACAATGAGGTCATTGGAAAGAAGACAATTGAATTGGGTAGTATTACTGATGCAAGCAACAATAGGGGGTGAAAAACTAGTAATGTGCGCATTGTAGATTTATCTTTTGATACCAATAGCAGTTCATTTGTAAGACCAGCTCAAGGTGATCTACCTATGGACTCTATATCACCGATTCGATTGCCTAAGTATATTGAGGTTCCTACGCAAAAAAATAATTTAGAAAAAAACAAAGTTCAATTTGACCGAAACTTCTCTAAAAATGATCTTATGGAAAAACTTGACAACATTTCTACAAGATTAAAGGGAATCTATAATTTAATGGAGAAAATAAAACATGGAATAGAAAACAGAGAAAGAGAAAGAAAGAAAACATGTTATGGAATACTATCAAGGAAGTCCCGGACTTGAATGAGGATGCTTGTTTCAAAGCATTGACGTTACTTTGATACGGAGGGAAGGAAAGACGTGATTTTTATGATGACTCTCGATAACTGTCTTTCTCTTAATATAACAATTTAACAATAGCTGATCATTGAATGACGGTCTTTTCCGTAAGACGATGGTCAAACCGCGGTCGAATACGAATTATTATATTATGGATGTTTGTTTGTCAATTATTTGTGATAATAATGCCAATCTTTAAAACCACTCGTATAATTTACTTCACTTCCAAAAGCAATAAAAGCATCACACATTTACGAATTAACCGTGAATAAGAATAACAGTTGTCCTCACAAAAGAATATCAAAAGAGAGAAAAAGACAAGAAAAGCAAAAGCATTTCACTTTAATTCACATCTTCCTAGACACACAACTTTAATTAACAAAAGTTGTGTTTTACAGTGTTAAAGAAACGAAAAGAAAACCAAAACCAAGAAAACAACACAGAATGTTTGTTCCTCAACCATTACTCTCATTCTAAACTAAACAATCAACCAACCCACAAAACCTTTCAAGCATGGAATTAACCTTCAATTTCTACATCAACAACACCTATAAAATCTTCAACTTTCTTTATCTATTATCGTTTTTTCTGTCAATTATATCATACCCACAAGCTATTTTAGCTGTTAATTTTGCAAATGATAATGTAACTGTGAATCTCAACCTTCAAGATAGAGCTTCACTTTTGCTGTTCAAGTCACAGCTTCAAGACCCTCTACAAACCTTATCCAGTTGGGTTATCGTTAATGGGTCCACCTCCACCTGGACCGGGCTCACCTTCTCGAACAGAACCGGCCGGGTTAGTTCACTCAACCTCACTGGTTTTAACTTGTTAGGACAGCTTCAT
This sequence comes from Nemophila menziesii, assembly GCA_029959085.1. Lineage (NCBI taxonomy): Eukaryota > Viridiplantae > Streptophyta > Magnoliopsida > Boraginales > Hydrophyllaceae > Nemophila > Nemophila menziesii. The sequence continues at coordinate 29,613,957 of JARWIR010000004.1, forward strand.
CCTTCTTTATGTAACCTTACATTACTCGAAACACTCATTTTATCACATAATAATTTCTTTGGTACTATTCCCTCATGTTTTCGAAGGTTTACAAGGCTTAATGTTATCGATTTCAGCTATAATATGTTTAGCGGCGTTTTTCCCAGTCCATTAATGGGGATATGCAATTTAATTGAGCTTGACTTTAGTCATAACATGTTAAGTGGTACCATTCCATTATGGATAGGTAATTTCTCGTCAAAACTCGAGAAAATAAACTTGGGTTTCAACTATTTCCAAGGAGAAATGCCAAAAACCTTATTGTATTTATCGCCGTTAAACTATTTGGATTTATCACATAATTATTTAATGGGAGCTCTTGGCGATTTTCATCAACCATTAATGTATTTAAACCTTGAATCAAATCTACTCTCAAGTACTTTACCGTGTTTTTCCGCTTCAATCAATTCATTATCATCTCTAAATCTCGCGAATAATTCAATGATTGGAGGTATACCAACTTGTATATCAGCTCTTAAAGGATTAACATATCTTAATTTATCGTTTAATAGTTTACGATACGGTATTTCTCCACGACTTGTCTTCTCCGAGAAATTAATATCGTTAGATTTGAGTTTCAACGATTTTTCAGGTAATATCCCAAGCAAAATAGTCGAACCATCAGAGAAATCCAGCCTTTTACTTCTAGATCTATCGCATAACCGTTTCTCCGGTGATATACCCGTAAGTATAACCGAATTAAAATGCTTACAAGCTTTATTCCTTTCTCACAATCAATTAACCGGAAAAATACCAGAACGGTTAGGGAATTTAACATACTTACAAGTAATCGATCTATCGTACAACTCATTATCAGGACCCATTCCGTTAAATATCGTGGGTTGTTTTCAACTACTCGCTTTATTAGTCAACAATAACAATCTTTCCGGTGAGATTCAACCGGAGCTTGACGCATTAGACAGTTTAAAAATACTTGATATTAGTAACAATCAAATCTCAGGTGAAATACCTTTGACTTTAGCCGGATGTAAATCGTTAGAAATCGTGGATTTCAGTTCTAATCATCTCTCGGGTAATTTAAACGACGCGATAACTAAATGGTCGAATCTAAGATTTCTCTCACTCGCTCGAAATATATTCACCGGAGCTTTACCTGTTTGGTTATTCACTTTTCAGGCGATTCGTACGATTCACTTGTCTGGTAACAAATTCTCTGCTAATATACCTGACGTTAACTTTAACTTTAGCTTCAATTTTAACAGCAGTAACTTGAGAAAATCAAGCGGAGAAGAATCGTTAATCACGTTAAACATGAAGGTTTCAGTCACCATTGTTGATAAAACTGAGTTAACGTTAAACTACAATCTTTTAACCCCAGTTGGAATTGATTTATCGAATAATTTACTACACGGAGAAATTCCTGAACAACTTTTGGGATTACAAGGTTTGGAGTATTTAAACTTGTCGTATAATTTTCTCGAAGGTCAGATTCCGGAAACTTTGGAGAAGATGAAGAGTTTAAGGACACTTGATTTGTCGTATAATTTGTTATCGGGTAAAATCCCGAATAACATATCGGATCTTGAAAACTTGACGTTTTTGAATATGTCAAATAATTGTTTTTCCGGGATTGTCCCTAAGAAACAAGCGAGATTTCCAGGGGCATTTGCGGGAAATCCGGACTTGTGTGTGGAATTGTCGGGTGATAGTTGTGAAAGGAAAGCTATTCAGGGAATGGAGAGCAAGAGTTTTGCTAGTGAAATTGAGTCAGGATCTGTTTCTGTTTGGGTTTTTTGTGTAAGTGCTTTTGTTAGTTTTTATTTATGTGTTGTTATGTTATTTTGTTCAGCTCGAACGAGGAACTATATTATGCAGACAAAGTTATGATTTGGAATGTATAGTGTACCAGATTTAGAAGATTGGTTCAAATAAAATGCAAATATTTGACTGGTTAATTTAAGTAGCGGTGTAAATACTTAATTATGTTTAATTTTAGGAAAATTCTTTAATCCAATATTGGATGATCCTACACCAATAATAATAATACACATAACTCATGTTTTAAACTTACAAAAGTAACTAACTTATTAATCTAATGACATATGTGTTGTTATAATTATCAATGGCTATGATTTGAATATTGGACCATCCAATATTGGATGGAAGCTTAATTTTAATATGTTTAAAATGAGAAGTTAAATTCAATCTCAATTCGAAAAAACTAAGTTCAAATTGTTTGATAAGTTAAACAAATAATTTTGAATTACCACCCTAACTCTCCCTCGAAAGTAACTTACTTTTGGTCCATCTGTAGAGCATGGGAGTGGTAGGGCCTGCCTTTCCTTTTTCACCTTTTTCCATCATACTTTCTTATTCTAGTGAAACTTGATGTGTATTTGGGAATTTTTTTATCAAAATGGTCCCAAAACTATGCAATTATTTGTAGGGTCATTAATAATATAAGGCCTATATTGGTGTCAACATTATAAAAAACAGTCTAAAACCCAACTAGTAGTTGGGTTTCAACTAGTAGCCCATAAATTCCTAACTAGCCCATTAATACCCTCTATATAAACCCTCCCATCCCTTTTCTTCTCCAAAAAAATACCCGATCCCCCCTCCCCTCCATTCCCTCTCTGATCCAAGCAACCCACCCCTGCAATCAGACCCACCAACCCCACCCACCACCGCCCCTACAATCAGAACCACCACCGCCCCTACAATCAGAACCACCCCAACCAAGCAACCCACCCAGCGCCGCCCCTACAATCAGACCCATCCTACCCCCAACAAAGCAATCCACCACCACCTTCCACCAGTAGCCATGGCATCACCATCAGCATCATCTATGGCCTCTCCGCCGTCGAGGCTGTGCTAGAGAAGGAGGCTGCCGTCGAAGAGGAGAACCAGTCCACCACCACCAATAAACTGCTTCAGTTGATAACCCACCACCAATCCACCGCCACCCATAAGCCGAAGACCACCCACATCACCACCACCAACGAGATTCGAATCACACACTGAAAACCTACCAAGATCGGACCTCAGCACCACCACCAACGAGATTCGAATCACCACCCACCACCATCAACAATCCACCAGCAGCCACAATCATTCGAACCCCAACTGTTCACCTCCATTCGAACCGAAATCCTTCACCACTGCTCAGCACCATCAACAACCGTCTCTTGACCTCCGTCGAACCCAGCCCCATTATGGTGGTATTCGTGGTGGGTGCAAAACGTTTAAGCCCATCCCGTGATGGGTCCAGGCCATCAGCAGCAGCACGGGATAAGGGGCCAGCCCATCAGCAGCAGCAACGCGATATGGGGCCAGCCCATCAGCAGCGGCAAACCAACTCGTGCAGAAGTATCAGATATTGCAATTGCAGTTAGAGAAGGCGCTGATGCTGTTATGCTTTCTGGGGAAACTGCTCATGGAAAGTAAGTAGAGTTTTTCCTTGAAAACTCTTTGATTATGTAATTAATTTTAATGTAATCACTTTTTTGGTGTGTAGGTTTCCTTTGAAAGCTGCTAAGGTAATGCATACTGTGTCATTGCGTACTGAAGCAACCATTGAAGGTGGAGAAACACCACTTAATCTCGGCCAAGCATTCAAGGTATACAAAATTTTACTTATAAATTAGTTACAATAACATCTCAGTCTCAGCTAATAACATGTTTTGATTTTGTGCAGAACCATATGAGTGAAATGTTTGCATTTCATGCAACTATGATGTCCAACACACTTGGAACCTCAATTGTTGTGTTCACCAGAAGTGGTTTTATGGCTATGCTACTCAGTCATTATCGACCTTCCGGCACTATATTTGCCTTTACACTATATGCACTAGTTAGATTTTCAAATGCAGTTTATTTTCACTTTCATTGTTTTGCACTACATATATTTGTCATTACTCATTTGGGTTTTGTGGTATTTGCAGGGATTTCAGAATGGCAACAATCCATTAGCATGAGAATTATCAAATATACCATTAGTATATCAATCAATATAGCAACATAGAACTAGTTACAGTAGAATCGACTAACTGTATAATTTGTAATTTATCTCAAAATATTTAATTTGTTCATTCTTGTTTGGTTTTGTTCATTCTGTTTTGGTTTTGATTTGTAATGGTAGTATTGTTTGGATCTGATTTGAAGGGGCTAGGCCCAAATTGTATTTTGTTCATTCTGTTTTGGTTTTGATTTGTAATGCTAGTATTGTTTGGTTTTGATTTGTAATGCTAGTACTGTGTTTTTGTTTGGTTTTTGTTTGGTTATATATAGTATGGGTGCGGCCCCTTCGAGATTTGTTGGGTTATATATAGTACGGGTGCAGCCCCATCGAGTTAATAAGCGATATGGGTCGCGGGTGCGTACCCATTACGGGAAGGGGTAAAAAAGACAACACCCTACCTAAAAAGTTAAAAAATGGCTTTAAAATATAAAAAATCCTAACTAGGATGTATAATATAAAGATATTGCCAACTAGGCTGTATAAAGTAATTTCCTCTTATTTGTAGTCGTATCCTATGTAAAAATGTTGTCAACCATGACCCGTATTACAACATTTGCCTAAAGTAGTCACGTTTTGTAGATGGACGTTAGAAAACAAATGTACCGGTCAAGTGGTAAACTAGTGGCAGTAATAAAAGGTTAAATAAAGGGGTCCACTTTACCCTTCATCTGAGAGGTGAGCAAGGATCGGCTAGGTAAGGAAATCGACCTTTTACCTGCCTTCACCATTGAACTAACCTTTTTTTTTTTAAAACTATTTGTCCTTCGTTGGTGTTTTGATCCTTTCTTGTTAGCTTCATTAGTGTTTTTTTCAACTTTTTTCAAAAAAAAAAAAAAAAAAACTGAAGCTGTTCTGCATTTTCCAATAAATCTTTCCTTCCTTTTACTTAGCAAATTATCTTCATTCTTAACTCTCCGTTTGTTGAAGTCCAAAGCTTGTCTACATTTAGTAGTTTCTATCTACCTCGATATTAAAAACCAATCATGTACCTTTATTCAACAAATCACCCAAAAGTAAAAAATAGAGACATCAGTATGTTGTTGGAAGAAAGTATATACTATGAAAAGATGGAGGAGTCTAAACTCATCGCGAAGGGATTGATTTCTCATTTATGCGAAATCACATCCAAAAAAATATTAAAACCTTGATGGAAAGATTCAAATAGAGAAAAAGGGGATCAATGAGTTCGTCATCAAATTTGCTAACAAAGAAGATATATACATGGTATGGGCTAAAGTGCTAAACGTTATTGGACGTTGATGGGGAACATTTAGCTCATAACAAGTACGAAAATGGTGGAGGAAACAAAGTCACTCACACCACTCTTTGGATACAAGTATTTGGTCTACCACAAAATATTTCAATGACAAAAGTATAAGAGAAATGTGCAAAGCTATCACATAAATCTATGAAATTATGTTACATCAAGGAAAATATATAAGGATCAAAGTTTCACACGGATATTGATTGATTGGAGTTTAGATACGCCAATCTTTTCGGGCTTAAATTTTTGGGAAAACGCCAATTCTTCAACACGGATCAAGTTTAAGTTTGAGAATCTTTGCCAAGTGTGATATGACTGGAAATTTTGCATATGAAAAAAGAATGTGCAATGCTGCAAAGAATTTTGTGCGCAAACTGGGGCAGATGTGAGTCAAAACTGGCATAGGTACTTATTTGAAGGATCAAGAAAGTTCAACATCAAAAATTCAAAAAACAACTCAGAATGTACGATTGAAAACGAGCACCCTTTCAACATTATTGCTAATAAATACAAAAACTCAACAGATAGAAAGGCTGACGAAGAAGGAATTCGACTTTGAGCTATACGAGAAGTACATTTACTATTTTAACCATATGATTTAGAAGAAGGGCCTCACTCGGGCCTGCGAGATTTGCCCAAAGCAATCCCAAATTGATGAATGGTACAAGTAATATGGAATAGGTATTGATAACAGTTTGATAACAGTTTGACAGTCCAGACCCTGAAGGACATTTGTGCTAAACATAACCCACAAGTAATCTTCTTAACTGAGACTAAAAATGATTTCGATGTTATTAAAAGTTAATTGCTACACATAATGCAAAATTTGTTTGGGCTAAAGTGGTCTAGCATTATTAGATAAATAAGATATTAATATAGAAATCTTAAACAAATGTGAACATTTTATACACTTTAAAATTGAATATAAAGAAAATACAATGTAGTAATATGAATACTTAAAAGGAGAAGTTTTAGAAAAGATAAGAAATTGTAATTCAGAGAACATGCCATGCAAAATGGTAGGTGGCTTTAACTTATAATTCAGTGAACATGCCATGGAATGTGGTAGGTGGCTTTAACGTAATAAGATACCTTAAAGAGATAATTGGAGGTAATTTTTTTCATAAAAAATAGTATGATACCGTTCATAATACCACTGATCATTATTAGATAGCTAAGGAAGGCATGGGAAAAGAGACAAACACTTTAAGAACAACACTTGTTTCTTAATTAGAGTAATTCTTTTTTAAATTATGTTTTTTTACTTAATCTAATTTTTTTTCTTTCAAATATAAGCTAAATTTCTATAACTTGAGAATCGTAAGGGTATGCAACCTATATCATGATTTATTAATTCTCTATTAATTTGGGATTTTACGTTTAAACGCAATTGTGTTATTTCCATTGAATATAAATTTGTTAATTGTGTGAATATATTCTTTTAATCAATTAGTAGGTTAGTATAACAATTTGACTATCGTCCGACAAGGAATTGGGTTGTGGAAAATAGTTTATATTCATTTGATGTGCGTTAGTATACCAGACGATCTTGACTAATTAAATTGCCAATAGGGTTGAAATCTATGCGTTTTAATACTTAGTAATGTCACTCGACAAAGGTTGTTAGAGTATCAAAGGCATCCCCTTATCGTGACAATAGGGATTTAGGAGGTTAATTGAATCCCGGTTAGTGGGCCCTTAAAACAAGAAAATCATAAATCATGTCTAGCGGAGATTCTAGCAATTCTCGAGCTACTCTCTCTATTCTTAAAACTTTCCTTAGTTTAATTGCTTTTAGTTAATCATAGTTTTATTTTACATTCATCTTAGGTTTTAATAAGAAAACCAAACAAATATTCTTTACTTTCTATATCGTTTTATTTAACAACGTTATCTAAACCTAGAATTAGGTTATTAATTACTTATCTAGTCCTTGTGGAGACGCTACTCTACTTTCTATTTATATTGCTTCGCGAACTGTACACTTGCGGTGAGCGAATTCCAAGTGTTAATATTGTTGGACAAATGGGATTCTACCCAAGTGTTGACCATGTTTACAATGTTAGTCGGTGACTCAATTTAATGAAATGATTCGAATATTAATGCGTTTATTCAAGTTGTAAAGATTATCGTAATATATTCACTTGGTTAAAATCATTTGAAATTGAATGAGAAATTGAGTCATGTAATTTGGAGAAATTAAAAGGAAAAAAAAATAATATATGTTATTTTATTTCTTTTTGTTATAAAGTAAAGAAAGAAAAAAAAAAGGCCTTGTAGGGTTTAAACCTGGACCATTAGCTTTGTTGGGCTTTTGGGCCTAAGGTTCATACCTTTGTTGGGCCTTATGTGGAGTATGAACATGGACCATCATCTTTGTTGGGCTTTTGGGCCTTAGTTTCATACCATTTGGACCAGCCCAAGTTTTTGGTCTTTTTAAGTAAACGTTGTATCTTAAATTAATACAACGTAACTCCAACATGAAACATCACAACCTTTGGCAAGCCACCTTTTCATTTTCTATAAATAGTTGGCCAACTAAACCATTTTATTCATTCATTTTTCAAAAGCATTAAAATTATAAGAGAGAGATAGAAAGAAGTAGCATTATTAAGTTCGTTGAAATTCTTAAGAATTCGTGTGTCCATTTCTTTTGAATAGTTTTGTCGTTGTATCCTGGAGGTTGAAGCCAGCAAACGTAAGACACCTGTACGTGGCCTAAATACCTTAAAGACATCGGATTCAATCCGAGCCTCGACAAGTAAAGTTATTTATTTATTTACTTTTATTTTATTTATGCATTACTTTCTATATTGTTTTACTGGTTTATACAAATAAAACACAACAATTTAAGGTATTTATGATTCACGTGGTATAAACCAGAAAACATTTTCTTTTTATGTTTTTATAAACTTTACTTTTGGAAATTTATTTTGGGTCTGTGTATACAGAACATGAATATTACATTCTATTTCTTTTCTCTTATTCTGATTTCTAGGCTTGTGTATACATACTAAAAAAAAATACTCGCTTACTAACGTCATATTACGTTGTAATATTAGTGTGTGTTTTAACAACTAATATCAATCTTGCTAGTATCTGCATACTTGTCGAACCTTGTGGTTTGAAAATTTTCCGCTAAAAGAATTCTTAATTGATTGAGATTCTTCTTTTACGTGAATTGATTATCTCTTTAATTTCTTCGATCCTCTACAACAAGAATATAAAAACTTGGGGGACTAACAAGAATATAAAAACTTGGGAAATTAAAATTAATTTAATCATTTTGTCGTAAGAAAGAATCAAGTTTTTGTGTTGTCTTTTGGTTAGAAAGGTTGAATAATTCGTTTGTTTGAATTATCTATAATATTGTGTAATCCTTGGTAATTGAAATGATGTCTACCAAGATAAACAATATGTCCAGAAATGATGGATCGGTAACAACATACCATAAGCAATTTCACTTATGGAAAATACATTTGTGGGACGTGATCCCGACTCTTATAGACCCGTTAAGGAGTCTAAGAGGTTAATGGAAATGACTATTTGTGTAAAGAAATAGACGGCCGAAATCACAAAGGGTAAAGGAAATTCCATGAAAAGAAAATAAGGCCAAGCAACCATGACTAAGATCAAATAAGATTGATTTTACTACAGTAGTTTCTAAAGTAAATTTGGTTGGCAATACCAAATATTGGTGGGTGGATACTGGGGCCACCTGACACGTATGTTCAAGACATACAAAGTTGCAACTACTGGAGAGACTTTATGTATGGGAAATTTCTCTACATCAAAAGTAGTTGGATCTAGAATCGTTATTCTAATAATGAATTCTGAAATAGAGTTGAGGCTCTATAATGTTCTCCATGTGCCTGACATTAGAAGGAATCTAGTTTCAGATTCGTTATTGGGTAAGAATGGCTTCAAAATAGTAATTAAGTTTGATAAATCTATTCTCACTAAATGTGGGATATTTGTGGGAAAAGGGTACCTATGTGATGGTTTATTTAAGATGAATGTAATGACCATAGTACCTACAAAATGTAACCGAGAAAGTAATATATCCTTGATTCACCTTATTCATGGCACGATATATTAAAAGATGTTAATTTTGGTTAATTAAATAAGTTAGTAAACGTCGGGTTACTATCTAATGTGAACTTCAATTCTCAAAAGGAATGTGAAGTATTTGTTGAGTCAAAATTAACGAAAACCTCATTTAAATCTATAGAAAGGACTTTGGTACCTTTAGAGTTAATTCACAGTGACATATGTGACTTGAAATTGTGCAACCTAAAAGTGGTAAAAATTTTGTCATAAATTTCATTGACGATTGCACAAGGTATTGTTAAATATACTTGCTTCGAAGTGAGGATGAGGCCTTAGAAGCATTTATGCAATACAAAACTGAAGTTGAGAATCAACTAAATAAAAAGATTAAGAATCTTAGAACAGATAGGGAGGAGAATGAGTGTCTTTTTTAGGAGTTTTGCGCTAAACATGGAATCATCCATCAAACCACGGCCCCCTGCTCACCTCAACAAAACGGGATTGCTGAACGTAAGAACCGCACGTTGAAGGAAATGATGAATGCCTTGCTGATTAACTCAGGGTTACCACAGAACTTGTGGGGAGAGGCTTTGCTCACCGCAAATCACATCCTCAATAAGGTACCACACAAGAAGGTAGATAAAACTCCTTACAAATTATGGAAAGGAAAACCACCTTCCTTCAAATACTTAAAAGTGTGGGGATGCTTGACAAAGGTATCAATTCCTGCTCCTAAAATGGTCAAAATAGGACCAAAAACCATCGATTGCGTCTTTATTGTATATGCTCACAACAGTGCTGCATATAGATTCCTGGTACAAAAATCTTGTCATGTTGACATTAACGTCAATACGGTGATTGAATCAAGAAATGCACATTTCTTTGAAACAACCTTTCCGTACAAGACCACACCAGAATCTGGTTCCTTAAAAAGAACACGTGATGCAATTGAAGAAGAGCAAGATCAAGAATCATTGCCAACTGAAAAGCAAGATCAAGAATCATTGCCAAATGAAGGAGAACCAAGAAGAAGTAAGCGGATTATAACCTCTACGTCTTTTGGTCCTGACTTTCTATCTTACATGCTAGATGACGAACCGCGAACATTCAAGGAGGCTATGTCAAACCCTGACGCCTCATACTGGAAAGAAGCGGTAAATAGCGAGAGAGATTCCATTATGCAAAACCATACATGGGAACTAGTGGATCTCCCTCATAGGAATAATCCACTTGGATGTAAATGGATATTCAAGAAGAAACTAAAGACCGATGGGTCTATTGAAAAATACAAGGCTCGCCTTGTTGTAAAAGGTTATAGTAAAAAAAGAAGGACTTGACTATTTTGATACTTATTCTCCAATCACGAGAATATCATCCATTCAAATGTTAATCGCTATAGCTTCAATATACAAGCTCGAAATACATCAAATGGATGTAAAAACAGCCTTCCTAAATGGAGAACTAAATGAAGAGATATATATGTAACAACTTGAGGGTTATGTAGTTCCAGGTAAGGAGAAGAAAGTCTGTAAGCTTGTTAAATCTTTATATGGTTTAAACACAGGCACCGAAGCAATGGTATGACAAATTTGATAGATTCATGATCTCGAATGATTTCAAGATCAATGAATGTGACAAATGCGTTTATGTAAAACAAAATGAGATTTGATATGTCATTGTCTGTTTATATGTGGATGATATGTTAATCATTGGAAGTAACAATGATGTGATTAAATTCACCAAAATGATGCTTTCAAGTAAGTTTGACATGAAAGATCTAGGCCTTGCAGATGTTATTTTGGGTATCAAGATTCTCCGAACATCTGAAGGTATAATACTATCTCAGTCACACTATATTGAGAAAGTATTAAACAAATTTAGTAATGGTGACACACATATCTCTAAGACACCTGTTGATGTAAGTTTACATCTTGCTAAGAACACTGTGATATGATCAACCAGTTGGAGTACTCTCGGATTATTGGGAGTCTTATGTACTTAACGAAGTGCACTAGGCCAGATATAGCACATGCAGTAAGCAAGCTAAGTAAGTTTACACATAATCCGGGGAAGAACCACTGGATTGCGATTGTAAGAGTTATAAGGTATCTTCGATACACTATGAACGAAGGGTTGTTGTACACATGATATCCAGCTGTACTAGAAGGATACAGTGATGCAAACTAGATATCAGACTCCACCAACTCAAAATCCACAAGTGGATTTGTCTACATATTAGGAGGAGCAGCAGTGTCTTGGAAATCCACTAAGAAAACGTGCATAGCCAGATCCACTATGGAATCTGAGTTTATAGCTTTAGACAAAGCTGCTGGAGAAGCCGAGTGGCTTTGGAATTTCCTAGAGGATATTCCTAATTGGCCAAAGCCTGTGTCAGCTATCTGCATACATTGCGATAGTCAAAGTGCCATTGGTAGGGCACTAAATGAAATGTATAACGATAAGTCTAGACACATACGTCGTAAACACAATATCGTTAGACAATTGCTCTCAAACGAAATTATTACAATTGATTATGTTCGATCAAAGGATAATATAGCGGATCCACTGACCAAAGGTCTACAAAGAGAGCAAGTGTGAGTGTTGTCAAGGGAATGGGTCTTAAGCCTACGAAAGCTGAGTTGCCATGATGGGAACCCTACCTAGCAGAGTGGAGATCCCACAATCTAGGTTCAAAGGGAAAACTGAATCATGAAACTGCAACTTGGTGCGACGCACTGTGGGGAGACCTCCCCAAACCATTCCTAGGACAAAATTAAACAGTGCTTGTAAAAGTGAAGGATAAGTTACACTTTTAATGGTTCTTGTATCTTCGATAACATAAGATAGAGTAATGCAGAATACTCTCGACAAGAGACCACCTATATGAATAACATGGGTAGGGCCGCCCTACGAGAATTTTTAAAGGCGAAATTTTCCGACAGTTATTCATGAAATACCAGGAGTTGTCCAGGGCCGTAAATGGACACAACCGTGAGAACAAAATTATGTTTGGATGTATACTATGTAAGTTCTATTGTCTTGGTTTACACAAAAGCTGAATAGTTCAAGACATCACGTTCACTAGTTAGCAAGTAAATCCGATAGCTCTTACTACAGAAGGTTCAAGACCAAAAGCTACCTTTCTCGATGTAGTATTCTTCTACGCTTCTCTCTCGCTCTCTCTCAAGTGTTTAGCATTCTTTTGCATTATTTTGAAAGGTGGTTAGTCAATTTTCATTCATGTGGGGATTGTTGGACAAATGGGATTCTACCCAAGTGTTGACCATGTTTACAATGTTAGTCGGTGACTCAATTTAATGAAATGATACGAATATTAATGCGTTTATTCAAGTTGTAAAGATTATCGTAATATATTCACTTGGTTAAAATCATTTGAAATTGAATGAGAAATTGAGTCATGTAATTTGGAGAAATTAAAAGGAAAAAAAAATAATATATGTTATTTTATTTCTTTTTGTTATAAAGTAAAGAAAGAAAGAAAAAAGGCCTTGTAGGGTTTAAACCTGGACCATTAGCTTTGTTGGGATTTTGGGCCTAAGGTTCATACCTTTGTTGGGCCTTATGTGGAGTATGAACATGGACCATCATCTTTGTTGGGCTTTTGGGCCTTAGTTTCATACCATTTGGACCAACCCAAGTTTTTGGTCTTTTTAAGTAAACGTTGTATCTTAAATTAATACAACGTAACTCCAACATGAAACATCACAACCTTTGGCAAGCCACCTTTTCATTTTCTATAAATAGTTGGCCAACTAAACCATTTTATTCATTCATTTTTCAAAAGCATTAAAATTATAAGAGAGAGATAGAAAGAAGTAGCATTATTAAGTTCGTTGAAATTCTTAAGAATTCGTGTGTCCGTTTCTTTTGAATAGTTTTGTCGTTGTATCCTGGAGGTTGAAGCCAGCAAACGTAAGACACCTGTACGTGGCCTAAATACCTTAAAGACATCGGATCCAATCCGAGTCTCGACAAGTAAAGTTATTTATTTATTTACTTTTATTTTATTTATGCATTACTTTCTATATTGTTTTACTGGTTTATACAAATAAAACACAACAAATATATTATCACACTTACGAAGACAACAAGTTTTTGAAACCGTTGTTGGGACTAGTTTTTAATTATTTCTTAGTTTCATTTTTAGTTTCATTGTTTTACGCTTGTTTTTGGTTTATCTTTCTCAAGTACTATCATCTAGTGTATGCTTGACGATCCTAAGAGCATCCTCAGACTTTATAGGAAGTGAGACCGCGTGAGAAAGAACCAAGAATCGATGACTCAGGAACAAGAGTTCGATGCGCAACGCAACCCTATCATACCACATGGGTTAGTCTTACCAGCTGGGCAAGGAGGAATGAACGTGAACAATCAAGCTCCTGCAAGCGGTCAACACCAATCAGAGGTAATCAAGGCGGTGCTCAAGTGTAATAGGAACGAGAACCATGGTTCATGCAGTATCCTGAGCACCCACAATAGTTCCATTTTACACCATTAGAGATTCGCTCACCAACAATACAAGCAGTTCGATTCAAGCCTGATGCGGACATGCTCAATCAATTCACAAACTACGGTAACTATAGTGGAGAAGCTCGTGAAGACCTAGTGAGATCCATGCAAAAGTTTATCGAAATTTGTGATGCATATATCACCCAAGGTGTCACTCAAGAACATATGTATCTCTTCATGTTCCCGTTTTTTCTAATTGGGGGCACTAGTTAGTTGTACGGTCAACAACCGCGAGAGCGAATCATTACATGAGACCAATTGCAAACTGCATTTTTCAATATACACTATTCTCAGAGCGTGCGATTGAGTGCTCAACTAGACTTGGCGAATTTTCGTTAAGAACGAGATGAATCATTGGGAGTAGTGTAGACGAGGTTCCAAGCATGTTTGAAGAAATGTCTGTTTCACGACTACACACAGTAATTACAATTGTGCATGTTCTACAGAAATCTCGAGACTAGTTTGAAGGAAAAGGTAGATCTCTTGTGTGAAGGATGTTTTTATGATGGTTCCTATGAATCATGTGTTTAGAATCTTAAATCAAGTAGTCAGAATTAAAATGAGTTTTTTTTTTGTTCTATCAAAAATAAAAGAGTAATTATATATACCACTCAAAATCATACCACCCAATGACGTGGCGTAAATTAGTTGGTTATAAATCTTTAATTAGATCAAGAAAATAAATAGGTTAATGATTTATAACCAATCAATTTATGCCATGTCATCGAATGGTATTTGGATGATATAATTTTAGATGGTATATATCATTACTTGAAATAAAATGAGTTAGTGACCATCAATAATGTCAGTTTCTGTTTTGGAAAAAGGTACATTAAAGTTAGATACATTATGATTGGAAAACAATTATCTCACCGATTTCTTCAAGAATTGTATACAAATTTTTGTAAGGGACAATTGCATTATTGGTCCATGTATTCTGCAAAATAGTAAAATACACACAAAAAATAGTAAGTGTGCACGTGTATGGGTAAAGTATTAACTATGGAAAATTTGGCTATATTGCATAGCATGTAGTCCAGTGGTGATTTGAACAAAAAAAAAAAGTAGTCCAGTGGTGCAATTAACTCTTCTTGTACCTATCACATACAATAATTGGCATGAATCAGTAATTATAATAACAAAACACCTATACACAAATTGCATCTGCCATTGCAATTAAGCCGAGCACCATAATAGAAAGAAAAATTAGCAACCACAACCACTAATTTCTTCTTTCGACTGTTTCTATCCTCCATTCACAGAGATTTCTCTGCTTACTAAATCTCATAAAAGCTTCTATATTGATTCCCTTGCTCTAATTCCCCAATGAGGATCACATTAAAAGTTAAAAAATCTGGCTCACGATTCCTCCATCTCTTCTTTTTCACTCTCAAAGTCAGTTGCTTCAGGAGTATAATTGGTATATATATTTTTTAAGGGTTAACGCCCAATAGGCACCTGCCACCTTACACCCATAAAGCTTTTTTATAGACAATGAAAAAGATAATGATATCCTATGCCTTTAACGTTGGTTTTATGGTTTAATTAGTCAATATCTCACTATTTAACTTATATTTCAATCTTGTAGAAGAGTGTGTAGGAAGGGTAGTATAGTAAGACGAAATGCAAAACAAGACGAATCAAAGTTGACCGAAAGAAGACAAATCAAGTATTATTAACGAAAATTATTTATGTTAGGGGTTACATAAGGAGGTATTTGGATTGGTTTGCAAATATCTATCAAGATTTTGATCAGTTCCTACATTTGTTGACAAATCAATTCCCAGGAGAGACAAATCCTTTTGCAGTTTTTCCACATTCTTGAATTGCACTCCTATAAATCCAGCTCTACTTGCTGCATCAATATTCTTCATTCTGGAAAAATCAACCAAAAATATGTACTTATCTCAGTAATCTCTAAACAATTTTTATAAATTTCAGTTTCTTTGTAAAATCCAAACCTGTCATCAATAAAGACACAACTTGCTGGATCCACATCTAGGCGCTTCAAAACTTCAGCATATACTTCAGGTTCAGGCTTCCTTTTACCTATATTTAGTATGTCTTTAGCTAATAATTATATTTTGCAGAGTGAGAAACAGGTAAATAAAAGAGAGCATAACATACAAAGTTCACACGAACAGAAAGTCCACGACAAGTAATTTGATAATTTTAACTTCTCCTCTATCATATGATACCTGAAACCTCGAGAAAACATTCATAAATTTTGATTTCTAATACTCTAATATGCGGAGTTTTAACTTTTAACGGCTAGATATGAAGTATGAACATACCAGATAGAATAGTTTGTGAAAGCATGAATTTCATATCCATTTTTCTTTAATACATCTAGTAATTCTTCAACTCCTTCGATGTATGAATATCCTTGCCGTACACATTTTTTAAGTCCTGTAAATGCCGATAAATCAGATCGTGTGTTTCATATTTCTTTAACAATTAATTAATGGCTTGTAAAAAAATCTAAATTACCTTCCATATCAAAAGGCCTTCCATCCTTAAAGAATTTTCTACCCAGCTCCATCTAAACAATCATAAAGAACCAGAAAACAAGAAAATGATCAGAAAAATTATTAAAAGTTACTAAATTCAGTTTACAAATGCATATAGCAAAATCGTAGAAGAACACAAATTCTAAGTTCTAAGAGTGAATTCATATATAAATAATTAAATATGGTGTTTTGTCTTCATGGTACCTCAGTTATAAGACCTTTCTCGAACTCTAACCAAGCAGTAGGATGTTTACATTCTAAAAGCTCCTTCATTGACATTCTGTGAAAAACAATAATATTAATACAAATTCAGAAAATAAACAATAACTACACAATTTAAAAATTGAAAGGGTCAAAAACATAAATACCTGAAGAAATCAGGGACGTCTTGATGAAAAGGCTCTCGGACAATTGTGTCCATTACATCAAACAAGAGTATCGGCAACTTTTTATTTTTTTTAATTGTTGGGGTGCTCAGATTATTTTTAAACACAATTCTTGCGCAACTATATTTTCCAGGTTTAGCAGAATCATGTGATTTAAAGGAAGTGACAGGCTTACAAGTTAATAACATCGCCATTTGATCTATAATTTGTTTTGCTTTTTAGAAATTTTAGATGTATAAATTCCAGCTAAATCTGAAACTAGACATATACTGCAAATTCATGCTGTTTTCTCTCTCCTCAATATTTTATTAGCCATTTTGTAGCATGGCAAAAGACATTTGTGTAGCATGATCATATTTTATAATTCACCAAATGAGATTTAAAATGTTGCACGCCATCGTACGCCTGTCACGTCCCGAGCTGGCAAATGAGACTAGAGTCAACAATAAGTTTTCTTTTGCTAAGCAAGAAAGATGGATTGTATTGCTCAACAATTATTTACATATGTTGTTACATATCAGAGTTTTTTTTATTTTTGACTTTTTTTTAAAAAATAATTGACAATTTAGCATACAAAGAAAAATAATTACAAACTTAGCATATGGGCGGTGGTTTGTTTACCGCCCAAGCCTTAGGTCGGTATTTGGGCCACAGCCCTTAATTAGAATATTAATCTCGAACCACAGCCCCAAACACTAAAAATGCAGCGCCTATTAGGTTTGCAAGAATCAAACTTTTCATTCATATAGGTTATTAGAGAAACTGAGAAATCAAAGGAATTGGAAAAATAGATTGTATCAGATGGATTTGAAGAAAGAATAAATGGAAGAGGCCATTCCATCAAAATGAAAAAAAATTAAAGCTTCAATTTAAAGTTTCAATTTAGAGAGTCCATTGATCTTCCACACCAGAAGCATAATAATCATAAATCATTTTTGGTAATTTCTGTTTTGTTATGGCTTCATACTCCATTACATTTGTAATCTCCATTTTTGTTGAGGAATTTCTGCGGCTGTATTTTTTGTGTTTAGTGTTTAATTAATATTATAATTAAGGGTTGTGGCCCACTCTGAAGCTTGGGCGGTAAACGAGCCACCGCCCCTATGCCAAGTCTGTGATTAATTTTCTTCTAATGCCAAATTGTCAATAACTTTTAAAAAGGAAGTCAAAATAAAAAATACTCTACATATCACTACGCGGCAAAAAATTTAACATTAAAAATATAAATTTTGCCGCTAATAGTTGTTATTTGTCGCCTCTATAAGTTCCTCGCTAAAGATACCTTTAGTAGCAAATTATTTGTTTTTGCCTCTATTAACTTTATCTTTAGCGGCAAATATTGCCGCTAAAAATATAATTAGAGGCCATTTTGGTTTTTAAAAATATTATTAGAGGCCATTTTAGTTGTTGCCGCAATAGCTTCCCCACTAATGCTACTATTTCTTGTAGTGTATATGGTGAAGTGTAATGATTTTGGTGGTTGAGTAACGATGGATATCACCTCAAATTGTATCACTTTTTTATCGTTTTTTAGGTAGATTTTAAATTGATCAATTATATGATTTCTTTTTTCTGATTTATTATATTCTTTCTTTTATGATTGGTCCACCTAGGAGGCGATAAAAAGGTGATGCGATTTGGAATAATATACAACATTACTCTTGATGGTTAAGAACTAATTTCTGACATCTTAATTAGACTTTGTATCATGCTATCAAGCTATATGATTTTTGGGAGAACCCACAGTCAATTATATTGTAAATATAATTATTTCTAATTAACTACAACTACACAATTAATTTTCAACCAGTTGGGGTTAGCTCAACTGGTCAAAACCTTGGTTATCCATCTAGTCGATACAGGTTCGGACGTTGTTAATGACACCGAGTCCAAATAGTGACTCTCACATGTAACCAAGAAAAAATATTCAATTAGAGTAAAATTAAAAAATTAAAAAAATATTGAAGGATTTATTAATTATTACTTTAATCATATATACCATTTAAGTATTGTTTAAAGATTATTAAAGACTTTTGATGAATACTGGGAGTAGGGCTGTAAAAGAACCAAGCCGCTCGCGAGCAGCTCGAGCTCGGCTCGGAAAAAGCTTGACTCGAGATCGTTCGTTAAACTAAACGAGCCGAGCTCGAGCCTAAAACCGAGCTCGTTTATTAAACGAGCCGAGCCGAGCCTGTTCGCGAGCTTTTCTGAAAAGCTCGTGAAAAATATAAATAAAATATAAATATCTATTACATATAGATATTTGACAATTCTAAAATTTAAAACCAATTACTATATTAAAAAAACTTACCTTATCCCAAAAATTACATGTCACTCTCCCACTCTACCTACTTAATTATAAAAAATCATTCAAAATTTAACAATCCAAAGAAAGAATACGTGATTGTATTTAGTGATAGTTTACAATAGTCAATTACGTTCTAATTAAAAATTTATATAATTAAAAGATTTGCGACAATCTATATTATAATTAATCCATAAAATCCTAAGATAAAAGAAGAGATTTCTAACTCGAAATAGATTTAAACAAGCTTTTAAGCTCGAGCTCGAAATAGATTTAAACAAGATTTTGAGCTCGAGCTCGAGCTCGAAACACTTTTAAACGAGCTTTCGAGCTCGAGCTCGAGCTATGTTATATTCTCACGAGCCGAGCTCGAACACTAACTTCAAAGCTCGGCTCGAGCTCGAGCTCGGCTCGTTTAAATTTATAAATAAATAAACAAGCCTGTACATCTACTATTCGGCTCGGCTCGGCTCGGCTCGGCTCGGCTCGGCTCGGCTCGGCTCGTTTACAGCCCTAACTAGGAGCAAATGAGCATCCTTCTGAGTTTTTTAAGTTAAATTCAAATGCAAATTTGACTTACAATTACTCTAGAAATCACGCAAAAAATTTATGTGATGTTGATTTAATTGACTCACAATTATAATAGTAGATTAGTAAGGGGTCGGGTTAGTTCTATGAAGCAAGCCTTGAATACTAGAAAACCCTCCCTTATACAGCCGTCAAGATCATCGATAAAGTTCCTTTTAGAAAAATGAATCACACGCATACGAACTTTTCATCGTTGGGAGCATCCTGGGATAGATGAAGCACCAGAATTAAATCGTCAAAGGAGCGAAGAAGCTTAACGTCGGCGGAATAATGTCCCACTCCCCGAGAGAAGGGATGGGATCCATCGAGATATTTTTTCCTTTCCTCTATGAAAGAGGTATAGTGTCACAATTTTCATTTCCATTTCAACAAATAGTGATGGGTGCCAACATACAGTACTGGAGTTTGGGTGATTACGACATTCAAAATTGGTCATCAAGATAGCCTCGCCATCAACTTCAACTAGGCCATGAATCTTGTTAGATGAATTGGCCACTACAATTTTCACCTTTCTTCGAGTTTGTCCTCTAGTACATGCAAACACATGGCTTAAAAATTAGATAATAACCATTTGTCAAATAAAAAAGGAAAGGATTAGAAAAATAGAACTTTTAAAAAGAAAGTCCCTTTCATAATAAAAAACCTTATGGAGTCCAAGTTAATCCTCTTTAGAGGGCGCGAGGAGTAATTAATCCATTCAGCAGTAATAGTGTAATGAGGGTACAAATGCGATTCTTTATTGATTTTGTTCAAGAAAACTTCAAACAGAGAAACACTGTCTTTGATATTCAAAACATTCCTACGATAAGTTTCTTCATCAACACGCAAGATGGGCATGAATATCGCTCTGAAGAACACTCGCCACATCCTGTGCCAACCTAAATGACTACTAGGAAACGTATTGAAGATTGATATATGTGCATGATCCTTTAGGTGAGGATAAAACATATACCATCCACCTTGGATTTTGGTTTTACATGAAGGATTTGAAGGATCGTCCACTGAGACATCTGGGTTCCTTACACTCTTAAACAAAGAGAAAAAGTGGTTGGCTGAAGGATTGTACTTAAGATTTTTATGTCAAAAACGTAAAAGGATGCAATGCAATCCAACCCGAAGAGTTGAGAGATAGCTGGTCGGGACTCAAAAAATAATCTTTCAAGAGATCGGAAACAAACAAACCAAAGGGGTGTCGTATCCACATGTCAAAACAAAGCATATAAAACAAAATATCACCTTCATAGCCTTTTTTACAACTATACTTCTTAAACAACATTTTATTTTGTTCGCTACAAAACTAAGATGAAGATTTGGATTCACTCTAGCGCTATGTTTTTATAAACAATGGGTACCATCCCCAGAGAAATAGACCTCAACCTCCTGCAATGAGGGGTCATTACCCATCTTCTGGTATAATGGATTGTTGGCGTACAATATTTGTCTATATTAAGATTACCCACTTGCGCTACATGAACGGAATTATCACAAGAAGAAGCAAAAAAACTTTCGAAGATGAAGACATAATGTGAAAATGATTAAATAAATCAAAGATTTGTCTCTAAAAAATAGAACAGTTTGAAGGAGTCAACAAGTAATATTCATTCAAAAGTCTTGTAAAAACAAACAAATAAGAAAGTGAAATGAACTTTTGTTCTCAACAAGATATAATCTATACGTGTATAAAAGTTACGTGGAATATGAAACGGCGATCTTCGTCCAAAACCTTGGATGTGCTACTTTAGATATGATAATTACACTACCCCCATCATGGGAGGAATTATTGGATATCCCAAGCCGATCCTGCAGAGAGACCATGGAAGCCATGACCTTGGGCCCTTCCTCATTCTTATAATTATAGGGTCCTTAATTTTTTATGTAAAAAACATATAACAACCATAGTTTTTTTATTTAAATATGCCCAATTTTTTCCCTATCCAAAACAAAATAATAATAGCCATTTTTTTGTTTTAAAAAATTATTATTTAATTAAATCATAACTTGTTATCAAATCAAGTCAAAATATATATTTTGATTAAACACATTTTTTTAGTTATTTTTCTTATGATATTATGAATTTTTTTATTTTATTTAATGTAATTTGTAATTTTTTTAAGCCCCTTTTTTAGACTTTGCTTTAAACTCTTATAATGTGAGGACTTGCCTTGGGATATCCCATGAAGCGACGTGATAACATCCTCTAAGATATCGTAGTCACAAATCAAGGTGCCAGATGTTAATTTAATCACCAAATGAAAATGGTCCAACCAAACAAGGAATAAGGAATGGCTGAGCATCAACGTAAATCCTAAAACTTTTTAACCAACAATTTATGGTATAAAGGGCTACTAGATAGGGAGAAAAAACCTCAAACCTCAAGAAGTCAAGTTTTGTACCAAAATAAACTACGACGAGTAAGAATACTAATACACTAGCATAAGGTACCCTCAAACATGACTTATTTAAACACGAGGTCAATAGGGAAACCTCTCAACCCCACTCACCTAGCAATTAACAGTCAAGGGAAGCATCAACATAGAGCATTAGTTTGAAATCTAAGATTAATTGCTACACCAACCTTTATCAAGGCATCATACATTCAGGGGGGAATTTATGAAGTGAATACCCAAGTAAACTCTATAAATAGGACTAGAAATATATAAAGAACTAATAAATAATCTTATCCTTTTTACGCCTCAATCATTTACGATAAAGATTAATCAATTCTTTTGCATTTTCATTCTTACTTGTGTGTATATATTTTATACTCGTCCCACATACAATCATCGTCTATCTCTGCAATGATTATACAACCTATCTTTATGCTGATCTAATTTAACACACTCACTCAACCAAGATAAACCAATCTAACACATACAAAACTCTATATGGTAGAATTTGTTCTATTAGTTTAATTTATGCGGCATAACAGTGTCTAGTATTTACCAAGAGAACGACTGTTGTGTTAGTGATCAATACCCGGTCAGTCTACAGTATCTCCCATTATTTGCCTGGGCTTCTTCTTTGTCGCTCATCCTCTCACCAACCGTACCTTTCTCAACCTATATATTTATATATTGAGCTTTTGGGCCTTCTATACGCTCTAGTATACACATCTTCACTTTGTTGGGCATATTCATCGCAGATATGAATGGCATAAGGATCATAATATGGTTGTAAATTGTGGCTGATCTAGGGACTATGTTGTAACAATCACTGGAAGTATTGAGTTTCCCTCGGTTGAGGTGTCATTTTTTCAGCTACCAAATAATTGGGTGACACTTACGGTTCCCTTAGTGGGGTGGGTGGTTATGCTCGTCACTTGGAGGAGGCTTGAGATCATCTCTCTATAAACCTCCATTCTTGTCTACAGAATGTGATTTTGTATTGGCATTAGGTATGATTGTTGTGGTACCTCCATCTTTACTTGTCTCAACAAATCTAATTCAGACCTAATTTTCAATAGTGGTTTATAGAAACTTTGTTACCAGAGACGACGCCAATTGATAGATCGTGAAATGACCGACCAAGAAAGATATACAAACG
Organism: Nemophila menziesii; assembly: GCA_029959085.1. Classification (NCBI taxonomy): domain Eukaryota; kingdom Viridiplantae; phylum Streptophyta; class Magnoliopsida; order Boraginales; family Hydrophyllaceae; genus Nemophila; species Nemophila menziesii. Next base: position 29,637,154 of record JARWIR010000004.1, read on the forward strand.
GTGGTGTTTTGATGTCGATCATCGATGATGTTGGTACTGGATGTATCATCCCGTCTTGATTCGATTACTTGAAATCAGACAAGCCGGGTCCATAAGGAGGGGTGCCTCTCGATGGAACCCCGTAGGTCAAGTAAGAATTTGACGAAAGACCGAAGGAAACGTATATATGGATGAAATATGTTTTACCGTATTTAATAAACATAAAAGGTGGCATCTTTTTAGGTGTATGTCATGGGTATTTATAGGTAGCAAAAGTCTAGTATACCATGTTGGGATTTTGTTGTATTCTGATAGCGTGACCCTCAGTTAGTTTTATCCTCGGTGAGTTATTACTTGTTACGCTGGTTTATTGTCTCGGTTGGACTGTCAATAGCTTGCCTTAGGTAGGGCCAAACCGTCCAAATTGATCCAAAAGATCGGCCGAGGGTATGGTTTAATCGACATTCATGTTATAGGATTATCGAGTCTATCAGGTGCAATAACATATATTAGAGACAGAAAAGCATTCGAGGACATAAAATCGTATCAACAAACAAATAAAAAGTGGAATATATATTATACAAGTGGACTCAGCAATTTCAAGGTTAAATTATGTTATATCACCATTGATGGATCTCTACTTACGTATATGCTAACTATTACGTATATTTTTTAAGAATAGAAAGATATATTTGTTAACAAAATTAATGAATTAGAGTCAGTCATTAAATACACATTGAAAATATGTATTTTGTATTAACATCAATCAATTAGACAAGGACGTTAACATTGATAATCACTATGTCGAAATAGTTCGAGCAAAATCAAATTTAGAAGGGGATGCACTTGCATTGCAAGAAGTGTGCAAAGTGTCAATAGAAGAATGAAGCCGAACATCAATAATTTAAAGTAATGTTATTTAGGGTCTTACTCAGCCGTTTACAGTTCGATGTAATATCAAACTGATTGTACATCATATGTACAATGCGTCAAGATCTTAGAAATTTTTGCACACTACGACAAAACTTAACTTGTTGGCAGATACTTTCTCTACATGTGTTAGATGGAAGATTCTCGATGTTTATTAAAACAAAAACAATACAAGATATTCTGTTTCTTAAACCTAGTCAAATTTATTAAAAATTGGTTAATATTATATGATATGTTTATTTTTTACGTTTTTTTTCTTTTTTTGTTGGGCGTTTATATATCTTTGTAAGGTTTTAATAAAATTTCAAATTAATGAAAAAGTAATTAAAAATTTTATTTTTCTAATTTTCGTATATAGCATGAAAAGTAATCGATTGGATAACTTGAGGACTGAGGTACAAGTGTTTGGATTTCGACGACTCTTTATTAATTATGATGTATAATTTCTTTAAACTTGAGATTTGATCGTGATAATGAGTCAATGATGTTGGTATTGAGAAAAATAAGTAATGCTATATACTAATATTTTATCTTTTATGTCACATTATGTGATATTACAAGCTCGTTTGGAATTGATTATTTTAGAGTTAAAAGTGTTTTTTAATTAAAAATAAATTATTTATAAAAATATTTAAACATCTATAATCACTTAAAGTGATTTTTTAATAATTACAGAGCCAATTGTTGATTAATGCCTATTAAAAAACTTATTTAGAAAAAAGTACCTACAATAAGATACTTTATAGAAAACAACCTCATCCGAAACTAACCCTATAATTAATAATTTAAAAAGAAATTAGACAAAAAACAAAACAAAAAATAATAAACACACCCGCGCGTCCTAGAATTTTTTTTTAAATCGTCATAACTAATTCTAAAAAAAATCAAAAATTTATATATTTAGATAAATCAAATTAATATATACGTCTATGAATTTTTTTTGGAATTTTTTTGGAATTTTTTTGGAATTTTTTTGAATTTTTTAAATTTTTTTTAAACTTTTTTAAATTTTTTTTCTCGTAAAAACATGGAATTCCGTGTCTGCGAAAAGGAAAATCACTATTTCAAAACAGTGAATTTCATGTTTAAAACATGGAATTCCATGTTTAAAACATGAAATTCCGTGACTGCGAAAAAAAATTCCAAAAAAATTAAAAAATTAAAAAATTAAAAAAAATCCAAAAAATTCATAGATGTAAATATTAATTTGCTTTATCCAAAAATGCAAATTTTTTATTTTTCTAATTTTTTTTGAATTAGTTATGACGATTTTAAAAAAATCACAGACGCGCGCGTGTGAGATAGAATTAGTAGTGGTGGTGGTGGTTGTGGTGGTTGCAATGGTGATTAAATACATGGTGGTTGTGGTGGTTGCAATGGTGATTAAATACATGGTGGTGGTGGTGGTTGTGGTAGTGGTGGTGGTGGTGGTGGAAGCACCTTATTATTTGTTTAATATTTAAAAATTAATATTGTATTAAAATAAAATAATATATTTTATAATAAGAGAGGTAAATGTATGAAATATATAAAAGGGATGTTTTCTATAAATAATTACTTTATTAGACATTTTTTTATAAAGTAAATTATTAAAGACATAAAACAATAATTAGAGAGTTTAATGAGAATGTTATCAACAATAACCCTTTTTTTAAGGGTGAATTATATATAGGGTTTTGGAGAACATCTTTCTTCTTTATAGAGTAGTTCCAAAAATGCTTTTCTTCTTAGGGACCTCAATTTTGACAATAGTCTTTCCTACCCTTACTACCACTAAAAGACAAAAAGTGTGATGTCACTGTTTCTCTCTCCTCTACCACTACCCACCTACCTCCAACCGACCTACCACCTATCTCCGACCTCCGACCTCCGGCCACCGACCACCGACCACCGACCACCGACCTCTGACCACCGACCACCGACCTCTGACCTCCGACCACCAGTCACCGGAAAAAAACATAGAGTACTCTGAGAAAAACATAGAGTACTCTGAGAAAAACATAGAGTACTCTATATATTTTAATGAATATTCTAAAAATCCGACCACCTACCTCTGGCTGCCAGAAAAATGCAGAGTACTCTAAGAAAACTCGGAGTACTCTAAGAAAAACTCAGAGTACTCTAAGAAATTCTCGGAGTACTCTAAGAAATTCTCGGAGTAGTCTAAGAAATTCTATGAGTACTATTAAAATTTGGGGGTACTATTAAAACACACAAAAACACACAAAAGTATAATCGGAAATTATTGAGTATTATTTAAAAAACAAGTACATTTACAGATTTAATTACAAGGTAAAAAAAAACTAACTGGTTTGACCAGATCTAGATCTGGTCAACCATTTACAAAGAAAAAAAAAGCTCGATCTGCTTCTTCTTCTTCTCACGTGAAGCAGCCATGGAATCAGCACCTCAACGAGCTCGACATCTCCGGCAAAATGGAGGTCTTCAGCCTCGAACAAGGTCTTCACCATCTACCAAAGCTTCGAACGGAGGTCAGGCCGCGAACGGAGGTCCTTCAGCTCCTTCAGCTTCGAACGGCGCCGCTGCTCAGTGGCGGTGGTTGTCTGGTGAGCTCGTCTTCAACACTCGAACGGAGGACACGCCGCAAACGGAGGTCCATCTTTTGCTGCCATGGTTGTCCAACACAGTGGATCTCAGATCTCTTTCGCGTTCGAGCTCGGTGTTGCTGCGCAGAGCTCCGGCGAGGCTAGCAGCGAGGTGAGGGGGGAGGGAGGTTCACTGGAGCGAGGTGAACTAGCGCCTGGATCTCGATCTACCACTGCAGGAAGCTTCTCGGTGTGGTGGTGCTCACTGGATCTCGGTGAAGAAAGGGATGGACATGAGGTTGCGAGAAGCTTTGGTGTGGTGGCGGTGGTGCAGGCGGTGGAGGAGCAGGTGGTGTAGTCATTTCGGTGGTGGCAGTTTTGGGAGTTCACGGAGGAGGAAGTTGGGAGGAGAGGGAAGAGAGGGAGGTGAGAGAAAATAGATCTGAAATTATAATTGATGGGGTTTTAATTTAGTATATATAGAAAAAAAAAAGGGATAGTAACGTAATAAGGGTTTTGGGGTTCATGTGTTAAAACGTTTAAAAGGTCTTTAGTAAGAAGAGGCTCTAGGCCGGGTCCCCATCTTGAAGAGGGGGGTGTGGTCAAAACCCTAAGTGTAATTATCTCTTTTTTTAAAGTAATTTTAATGGTTTAAAATACTTTTATGGATATAAAATTATTTCAAGTAATTATTTTAAGAAACAATCCTAAACGAGTCTTAAATAAAAAAGGTGTAAAAAAAAGATCTAGAAATAAAACATTATAATTAATTTTTAAAATTTTTATATTACACATAAAAAAAATAATAGATGAAAAAGATGATAAATAGCATTACTCAAAAATAATATGGCATATTCCATTTTAGTGTTGATTAGATACTAGTACTAGATTAGCGGTATGATATTCATTAAAAAATTCACACCACGTTTTCTTAATTATTACCCTATCATTGAACCAAACAACGTATTTAATCGGGAAATTCTTAGGTAGTCTTAGACTACATAGAGATAGGTGGTTAATTAATAAAATATTGATGTTTAAGAGATAGAGAAAAGGTATAACATTTAATTTGTTTTTTTTTTTGACAAAGAATTGTTTTGTTTGATCGAGTATTATAGTAGTAACTTTTTTTACATAGTAGAACTTATCTTTTTTTAAATGAAAAGTTCCATTATATTTGAATTTTTTTTTTTTATATAATTTTTTGTGTTAAAAAATTGATTATTTCAATTTGTTGTATTAAAATTGGATTTTTAAATTTTTTTTGCCTTCAGACTGCCTAGGCCGAATTTTACAATAGAGGTTTTAATATTATCATGTATATTACATTGCATAAATTCTACTAAACTCTAGCGAGAGGCACAAATTGATCATAGGCGTGGAAAACGAATTAATCATAGGTGTGATGAGGATAAGTATCCGGTTAGAAAACTCGATCAACCCGCATAAACTAACCCAAAACTAGATGGATTCTTATTACATTAAGTAGGTTGCGTCTTGAACTTTGTACAAAATTTAAATATTTTTACTGGTTGCAGATTTTTAAAAACTAAAACCCGCAAACCTGTACGACTTGATTATCCTGTATTTAAATATTTGTTGAATAACAAATGAAAGTTTAACGAAAAATATAATTTAAGATCTCCAATTTAAACTAAAATAAGCTTCTATTATTTAGTTATAACTTGGGATATTAGAAAAAATAAACTTTAAATTTTAAAAAAGTTGAGATAATGTCAAAGTAGAATACAAAATTAAATTTATTAGATGGAAAAATATTGAAATTTTGAAAAAATTTGAAAAATTTCGAACTCAAATTTTAACGAGTCGAGCCAAAAAAATTAAAACTTGTTTGTTAACCTATCGAACGAACTTTTTTTGGGTCGAGTTCGAGTTATTAACGAATAATCTGTTGTTTAGTAGGTTTAATAATATATTTATTAATAACTAAAAGATTAATTTACACATCATAAATATTAACTAGTTAATGAACGAGTTTGAAAAAACTTTTTTGTTCGTTTGTATAAATGAACGAATTCGAACGAGTTTTATTTTAAGTCGAGTTCAAGCTGCTCGCGAGCGGTTTGGTTCGTTTACAACTCTAATTGTGATGCTTCCTTTAAAAGTAGCCATGACTTTTGTCTTTAGGTAAAAGCCTATAACTCAAGTTATGTATTGGCTATACCTACCTATTCAAAAATAATTTTCTTTCCTATTTTATATTTTTTTTATAATATATTTTTAGTTAAATTTACTATAATAATAAATTAATAAATTTTATGTCTATCCAAATACTATCACATCTATTTTTTTTTATAATTAACTCATTTATTATATAAATAATTATTAAAATTTAAAAATCTTACCAATTTTCTTCTTTACTTTTTGAAGTTATAAATATATTTTGTTAAAATCACCTTTCATGGTAACTCTTTCCTTTTCGTTAAGGTAAACATTTTTTTTATAATACAAAATCTATAATGAAAAAAGAAATTGAAAAAAAAAAGAAAAAAAAAGCTAAAAGCATCTTCTTATGATTCTCTTTCCTGCCGTGCCGAGGATAAGGAAAGTAATAGCTTTAATACTAAAACCATGGCCCCACATATGGGCATGGTTTACGTAAGAATTTCCCTATTTAATCTTTATCTTTTTGGTTAAACAATATGTTTAAATAATACTAAACGTGTTGGCTCGTATCATGTATGTATCCTTGTACGTTTCCCAACAAGTCTTGAAATAAAGATGGATGGATAAGGCAACCCCATTTTTCTTTGAAATTGTATTTTATTAAACTCAACAAACATATATTTCAAACAACTATTATATCACAAAATAACCCGTTAAAGTAGCTTAATTGGCCAGAGTCTTAATATTTCAATATGCATGAGAAGACGTGTATATTTCTTATGGAATTAGTCATGGTGCACGAAGTTGGTCCGAACACCTATGTATTAAAAAAACTATTATATCAAAATACAAGAACAATTCCAAACAAAAATTCGAAACGAAAAGAAAATTAAAATCCCAAACCAAATACCAAAGACATCACTGTCCAACAAAATAAAAAATACCAAAGACATCAAAGAGACTATTATTTCACAGAATACAAGAATATCTTTTATCGATTTATTAGTCTGATAGATCGATCTGAAACCAGAACGAACCTATAAAATAGAAAAAATAGTAGTATAAAAGAAGATATAATCGAAATAAGATTAAGAGGGTGATTCTCGATGAAAACCGTATGCCTTGTTATTGATCACTGTTGCGAAATTCTCTTTTGACCTTGTCGAGACTTCCTGAAACCAGACAGTAGGTCAGGACCAAAAAGAGGTGCACTCCCAATGGCAATCCGACACTCAATATAAACATTATTGCTAGCAGGTAATCTTACGACCGGAGGAATAATGGAGGTTTTTAGATTGTACAATGACCACAGTAATTTTAAGAGATAAATAGAATGTACTCATTTCAGTTACAAAATGGGGTAGTTATAAATTCATTGGCACGTGCAGAAAGTTAGCATAGTGCATATCATTTGGTAGAGACAAGCGCGTACATTAGGTTGTTGTGGAGCCCGAATAGTAATATAACCTTGCTATGTAGCAAGACACTACCTTCAGTTGTCAATCACGAGTAACTTGGCTTTGTTGGAATATTTGTTCTTGGCTTAGTTTGATACCCCTTTACCCTCGACATATACTTTTTACTCTCAACTTTGTTCTTTCAGGCTTTTCGTTCACACATTTGGAATTTTGTGATTAGTATCCTTTATTTGGATATGATCAAAAGGATATCATTAACTTTTGCAATTTTGAGTTGATACGTTAATTTTCCTTTTTTTTTTTTTTTTTAGATGTATGGGTGTCCGGGCCAGCTTACGCGCACCACGACTATTCCCATAGGAAATATACACGCCTCCTCATGCATACTCCCATTTAATCAGAACAGGTTACCCATGTTCAGGGAGGGGACTCGAACCTTGCACCTCTTGCATACCCCCTTTAAGGGCTCAAGAAATAACAAGGCTGAGGGGATTCGAACCCTGTATCTCCTAGATGAGAGACAGGCATCCTGGCCATTGAGCTAGTCTCAATGGTTTAATTTTCCTTGCTTCAATGATGTGAGTGTTTCCTTTAATATGCAAATGTTGACAATGATCCCCAAATGTCGAGGGCGTAGAAGCTTCAAGAATTAGTGCTCCATGTGTCTTTTGAGTAATAGAGGATGTCGAGGCTACGTTAATCTTATAAATAATTTCCTTCATGTGTGAATGCTGACACTATCTTTATGAGAGAACCTCCATAAAGGTGACAGTGTCGAAGGTTGTTTATTTACATACGATTATGCCACCTCTCAAGGTTGGTCTTTTCAGGGCAACTTATTGATATGCCGATGTAATTAGTTCCTTGAGCAACCTCTTTCCTATGCAGATGGTGGCATGGTATTCATTCAGACCTTTGAAGGTATGTCATCATATGAGGCTAATCTTACAAATCTCTTTTTTCTCAAGCATGTTGTTACAAGCATTTTGGTTTTGGATATGTTCCAACACAAGGCTTGGTATTCATATCAGTTGATAAGTATTTGGTTATCGAGGTTACGTAGGTCTTACAAGTAATCCTTGACTGTCGAGACTACTCTAGACTTATGAATAATCTTTATGGGCCAAGGCTATGTCAAACTTACAGATATTCTTTGATTGTCGAGACTACATTAGACTTACGAATAGTATTTGATGGACGAGGTTACGTCAAAATTGAAGTTAATCTTTAATCGTTGAGACCACATTGAACATTACGAATAATCTTATTTTAATTATGCCGATTTTAATGTTGATCTTCTCGGGATGATAGTTTCAAGTGACTGATGGTTTCATTCTAACTTCCAGTTCTTTCTTGGTCTTATCAATGTGTTCTTCTACAGTCCATGTAGTCTTGAATGCTCTTCACATGTTTTTAAGGTAAAAGTACACCATTACTCAGAGTACAAAAAGTTTATGATACTTATCACTTTAGGGAAATGAAGAGTCACTTTTCTTTCTATAAATACCTTAGTATCTTCTTACCTTTAACCCATGTTCTATTTTCAAACTTCCTCGGACAATCTTTGCTCGTAATCCGTGTAGTATGGTTGGTAATGCTTCTAATATTATATCCTCTCCTCGGGACAATTCCCACAGCCCCCTGTGGGGGTAGGTGCAACCTCAACTCCTTCAACCAAGAGAATTAAGAAGATCTTGACCACGTTTTTCTCTCTTCTTGCCTCGGAGAATTTTGGCTCCTTTGGCTCGTACTTATTTTCCTTTGGTTAGCATGACTCAACTATTGGGCCATGATTAAACAATTTCTATGCTAGATAAGGCTATTTCTTCAGCAAGGCACCTTTTATTATTTGAATGGCTATTTTTAAGTTGTCTTGCTTACTCTTTTTCGTGTTACTTAAGCTCAAATGGTCTTGGTCTGATACTATTTACAATCTCCTTGGGTTTCTTTGAAGTCACCCACTGATTTGGTCACAATTTATTGACTTCAAGCCTAGGGGAATGAAGCAAGAAGTATGGTCGTTGATCTTCGGTCGAGGTCAGATAGCCTAAGTTGAAGGCCAATCTAGATGCTGCATCGATTTCTCATGGCAGGACTATGGTTGAACAAGCTGACAAACGCTCGGTTCTGTCCCATAGCCGAGCTCATGAGCTATTTGGTGCATATCTGAACTTGCAAGAGTATTATCCGCCAATATTGAGCATTAGATGAATTTGATAAGGATATACAATTGTTTCATGTTCTTTCTTATGATGGGGAGAAAAGAGCAGGAACCTAATGTGTATTCGACACATTCAATCACGCCATCCTCATCTGATGGGGCTGGTAATGAGCACGGTCTCTCTGTTCCTAAGGATCTGAACCCATATATGATCTAGAGGCAATACTTTTTGATGACTAACTTCTCTCTCTCCTTTCCCATATGTAATAGTGAAGCTTCTTGGTAATTGAACTTCACTTTCAAGCCAATGGATCTTTTCATAATTTCATCCCCATACGTCTTTAGGCCTAGAAAGATTTTGTAATAGTTGGTTGAAGACTCCTTTTTATCAAAATATAGTTTATACATTGGTTTTTCATGAATGGATATATATGCATATATGCATTTATTCGTAATTCTTCTTTCTGTGCTTTTCTTTTCAGTTTCGTGGATGTCCGAGGATATCTTTCTATGGATACCCCTTTTTCCTATTATCATCACCACTACAAACCTTCTTATCTTATCAGTTGACTCCCCATAATCGTTTGGTGAATATTACAATTTTTGGGATATATCCTCACACTTTCATGGTTTTCCAAGGCCATTTTAGTTTTCTTGGTCGTTGTTACGTTACTCGAGTACTACGCTTATCAATATTTGAAATATTCTTAATATTGGCACGTAGTGTGTCATAGCCCTTTGATATGCGTTATACACGTGGTGGATGTGATTGGTGCACCACTATATTCTAAACATATTGAGGGATCCAACATGATATATTAAGCCTATATAAAGGCTTATTCTTTCTTTTATTCTTCGAAATTCTACAAGCAAGTTCTTGCGGAACACATCAAAGGGTTTCCTTAACTTTAACAAAGTATGTATTTGGTTCTTTTTCTTCAGGTAAGTCTTATTTAATTCCTCTCGGTCTTTACATATTTTACTTTATTTTATCGCCTTACTTTTATTCGGCCATCTTAGGAAGTTAACCCTAGGTAACTAGTGAGTGAGTTGGCTAAAAAACCTATAATGGTGGAGACCCGTTCTAGTTTTGAATCTCTCGTGTCAACCTTGCCTATTGCTAGTCCTAACAAGAAGAAGAAAAAATGTTCTAAATCTTTGGGACTCCGGTTCCTATTAAAGACGGTGCCTGCTAATGACACCCCAAAAGTAACTTGGTTTGACATTGGGTAGTCGGCTCTAAAGGTCTCCCAAATGTGTCGAGCTCGAAAGTCACAAGAATTTTTCTGAGCCCCGAGGTACTAGTAGTTGTTTCAAGTGATATAATTCCAGTTGTAAGTATTTCCTAGATTCCTCCTACCGCTCAAACTCTTGATCGATATTCTCCACCATCCTATGTCTCTCCAATACAAACATTTCGAACCACGAATGAGGGAGAGGCTCTGATAAAATGGGTGATGTATCCATATTTGTGATGAATTAATCTATTCATGAGACATAATTTAGGTGTATGATAGTATTTGTTAATATATATTTTCCTATTAATTGATAGTTTTTTAATTCTTGCCTTGATGTGGAGATTTATTGCTTTTAGAGCATTTTTGGTATAGTTTGTGTGCTAATGTGAAGCTCTTAGGTAAATTGATTTAATTAGATGCCAAATCAATTTCAATGAGTTACGAAAAGAAGATCCAAGGCGAAATCTAGAGTATCGAGGAAACAAAATTGATTAAGGAAAGGAAAAACTGCCAAGCTGTAGAGACGTCCAGTGTTTTGAACACTACAAAAATTCCATTACGAATTTGAAGGAGCCTTTTTAGGGTCAGATAGGTCTTTGAGTTTTGGTCGTTTTGAGGTGGTACTGAATTGGCCCATGTAATGAAGGAGATATACTTGTTTCAATCTCCAGTGTTTGTCCTGTCCTACAATTTAGGGAATTTGAGTTGGATTAGGACTCAAATAACTTGACCCATACTCCAAGATTTTGACCTAACACCTATAAACACACCTGTTTACCTCTTTAAACATTGTCCTTGCTTGTCCATGCTCAGTCCTTGCTTGAATATTTGTCCATAGTATCAAGTTTTATCATCGAGAGAAGCAAGCTGGCTTGTAGAGGAAGACAAGAAGAAGAAGCTGGAGAGGGACAAACTCCTCTTCTCCATCCTATCCCGCTATAATTAGGGTAATTAGCTATAAATATGTGGCTTAGCCATATTTCCAAACTTTTATTTTGTAAGTTTTAATTATTAATTGTTTGGGGTATTATTTTTTCTAAAGCACAAAATACTATTTGTTATTTTAATTGATTTGAGCTTGGCGTATATCTCTGTTATGTGCTTTGACCTATTCTAGCCCTAGATTTGGCCAATTTTAGGACTTCCCTTAGTAATTGGGTTGACATCTTGACGGGAGATTCAATTATCGAAAACACCACATAATCGTCTAGTGTGCGGTAGTAATATTAACGGGCTTGCCTAGCTAGATAGTCATTAAGGTTAAATTTTACCACCGATCGTAGGGTCTCCTTACCCAAGTCCCCTAGTAGTGTAGAGTTTGCTTCCTAAGCTATCCTAAAGGGAGTTAGGAGGAATTAAGAATCCTGGCTACATGTATAATGATCAATTCACCCTTAAGGTTTGAATAACAACTTAGTAAGATAGACTGATACTAGTAACCCGAATTATCATCTTATTTATTTATTCATTTGCGTTAGATAATTAATTATCTGATTTCTCTTTAAATATAAACATCTAGAAATTCATCTACTCGATTATTGAATAAAAGTTTGAGCTAACTACCTAAATTTCTGAAAACAAACTCTTACTTATTTAACTATAACTTGCAAAGGATCTGTGCACTTGCAGTGAGTTTCTCGTTGTAGTATAGGGTGTGTGTCCTTTAATATTATCTTTATTAATCTATTATTTTATCACACCTCTACCGCCACTAATGGGTCACTCATACGGTGAGTCTTGTTCAAAGTTTTCACAGGAGTAACTATACCACTCTAGTTATTCCGCGTTAGAAGCACAAGGCTACAGATAGCTTTGACAAGCATCTAAAGTAGTGGAGAGAGCTCGACATAAATCATCAAAGAGCCAAAATAAGTTTGAGGTTTTATCTCGGGAGTTGGCTAAGGAAAATTCAAAGGCTATCAAGGAATAAAAAGTTTCAACAACTTTTAACGTCGACATACTTAAATGGTGTGGGACTTTGTGGAAGATGTTTTGCACAAGGGGTTTGTGAGTTGCATGCTTCATATCTGGAAGGAGTTCCTTGATTTTAATGGTTCGAGTCACACCAACTACAACATTAATAACTACTCCGTTTCAGCTTTAAATCACAAATCGTCGACGACCACCTGCTCCTAACTCAAAATCCTAGCTGAATATCAAAGGTCTACTCTAGAATCTTTGTCAATCTCACATGGAACCTCGAATAATTCACTTTTTACATCTGACCGACAGCTTTTGCACTTTCTAAAAACAACTTCTTTGGTCCTTTAACTCTGGATTTCATTTTTGATCTTTTTTTTTCGACTCATTATCCATGGCTTGACACCCAATATCATATCTTTACCCTAAGAGTTTCACACTTAACACACAAATTACACCTAAAAGCTCTAAAAGTGTCAATTCTCCAAAACTAAACAAAAAAAAAAAAAGGTTTCAAATAACATGGAAAAATCCCTCAGTTAAGCACATAATGAACAAAAAATGACGTCTCATAACAATATGCTGCTGTAAAATTGGACATGACCAAAACTTACAATAGAGTCTGATGAATTTTTTTAGAAACCTTGATGCATAAACTTGATTTCATTCTAAATGGATTCGTCCGATTATGAAATTTGTAACTTTGGTGAGACACCAAATCACTATAAATGGAGAAAGATTATTGGAATTCAAATCATAAAAAGGTCTTAGACAAAATGACTCTTTTTCTCCGATCCTATTTTGTGTCGAAAGGTCTTAGACAAAGTGACTCTCTTTCTCCGATCCTATTCTGTGTGATACTTGTTGGCCTGAGTAATTATGAGTGTCGGTCTGGCAATATTAAAGGGTTTAAGATCATCACGGAATGTCTGACTTTCACATATTTGCTCTTAGCTGATGATTCTCTGTATCATTTTCCAAACCTGAATCGGAAGCCTTCCAAACAAGTATTTAAATATATAGTGAGTGTTTGGGACAAAATATAAACCAAGAATGTCAAGTATATACTTCATTAGAGGCACTCCAATGGTGGTAATGGATAATACACCTGCTATGTTCAATATCAAATGAGAAGACTTTTTGGGTGAGCATCTAAGGATTCCAATGTCCGATAACTGCATAAAAATGGCTACTTTTCAATGGCTCTTTTGAAAGGTACTACTCCCTCCGTTTCAAAATGTTTGTCCACTTACTAAAATTAGTGTTTCAAAATGTTTGTCCACTTAGTATTTCAAGACATTTTTTCCCAATTTTTTCCATTACTACCCTTATTAAAAAATTAAAATTTATATTTCCAATACACATTTAAGATATCAAGACACTTTATGAAGGGTAATTTTGTAATAGGGATTGTAATCATTAATTTTCTTAATTCGTGTGAAAAGCAAAGTGGACAAACATTTTGAAACGGAGGGAGTATTTCCAGAAGGTGGCAAAGAGGTTTAATCAAATCAGTTCTCCAAATTCTGCCTAACTATATGATGTCTATATTCTTGCTTCACAAAACTTTTTTGCAAATTTTTTATGTGATATCATTTTCCTCAAACCTTGTAACATCGATTTTAATACACATACAAGCGTTTAAGATCACAACAATTTTATTCACCAGTCACTTCTATCTTAACTTTATCAATGATCCCCCAACAAACAATGAAAAATGAATAATTTACCAAAAAAGATGCATATGTATTGATATATTGTATGATATCGCAAGCAATATATCTCCAACCAGAGTTTTTCTTTTCATAATTTCGAAAAACAAATCAGAAAAAGAATATAAGAGGTAAAAAAATTCTGTTAAGAATAAAACTATTGTGAACATCCAGCAAGATCTTGATTTTCACTTTGTACATTTAATGACAAATCAATACCAAGGAGCTTTAAATCCTCACGTAATATATCCACATTTTTGAACTGAAAACCCACAAAACCAGCTTCAATTGCTGCATCTATATTCTTCAATCTGGCACAGTAAATAAAACCAACTTATTAAACCTTCTCAAATTAAATTTTGATAAAGTTAAAAAATTGAACCTGTCATCTATGAATACACAACTAGCAGGTTCCACATCAAGATGCTTTAAAACTTGTAAGTAAAACTCAGGATCAGGTTTTCTTAAACCTGTGTTCAGTTATTAACTAAACTCATTAACTACCAAACAAGAAGATATAAGCTTCTTGGGGGTAAAACCGTAAAAGAGAAAGAGTTGAGATACCGAAATGACATGAAGAGAATGTCCAAGATAAGTAATTCGATAGTTTTAACTTGTCCTCAATCATTTCATACCTATAAAATTCATATTATTTTACTAAATATTTGGTTACAAGATTGCAAATTTAGCATACCATATGGGATAATTTGTAAAAGCATGCATTTCATAGCCATTTTTCTTTAAACTAGAGAGTAATTCTTCAACACCTTCGATGTATGAATACTTTTCTTTCATACAATTTTTCAAGCCTGACAATAGATTAATCAATTAAATAATGAACAGTGAAGAAACTTTAGTATTCTTATCACAATTCACATACCTTCCATATCAAAAGATCTTCCATCTAAAAAGAATTTACTAGCTAGCTCCTCCTAAAGATATAATCAAACCACAATTTACGAAAAGAATACAAAACAAATGTAATGTACTGTAATGGAAGCTAAAAATTGAGAGTAATTTATTATATACCTCGTTAATAAGACCTTTCTCGAACTCTATCCAAGAAGTTGGATGCTTACATTCTATCAGTTCCTTCATAGTCATTCTAAATTGAAGAATAAAAAATTCAATTATTTTCAATACATTAATTTACGAAATGACCCGTATAGTGTTAAAAATTCACTGTCAGTAAACTTATCTTGATAGGAAACAATTTTATTCAAACAAAACTCATTTACGATTAAACTCAATTACACAGTTTACAAAAAAATAATCAATTATCAACAATTTATGAAATTTAATTTAAAATTTACATAGATTGAATAAAAGGTAATAAAGTGTAAATTACCCGAAGAAATGAGGGATGTGATGGTAAAAAGGGTCACGAACAAGGGTGTCCATTACATCAAACAATAATATTGGAAGTTTTCTATTGCAGGTTTTTGTTGAAGCAGCAGACATTCTTGAAGTGCAAATTTTGGAAGGTTTAATAATAAGTGAATTAAACGAGGGTTTGAAAGAATGTAACAGAGCCATTTAAAAGCATTATAATTGTCGAATTCTTGCAAATGAATGTTCTTCACCTAATTGCTTGCACGATTGGCTTTTTACATATTTGTAGTGCTGGCTAATTATTTTTGTTTTTGGTCGGAGTGCTCCTTTAGAGGTCAGTCTAACATTCTTTATCTTTTTTTTTCTTAATGAGCTCTTTTATTTTTGTCTTATTTTATTGAGCTCTTATCCTCATCAATATTAAAGTTTTGTTAATTGTCTTTGTTAAGTATGAAGTACTTCAATATAAATAAAAAAATAAAAAAAGGGATCCCTAAACTAGGGAGATACAACTTGAGTTGGTTGGTGTGAGTGGTTTTTGTCTCAGTGACTCCTTTGTAATTTATTTAAGAGCACACATACAACCGGGGCGACTATTTAAGGGATCTACAAGAGAATTATGGAAAGGATGAGGGAGAAATTAGCGGCATGGAAGGCGAAAACTCACTCCTTAGATGGTCGTGTTACACTCGCATAATCGGTCCTTTGAGCAGTACCAACTTATCAAATGCAAGTGATGAAACTACTGGTTTTTGTATGTGATAAGATGGATCAAATAGTTAGGGATTATCTATGGCGATCCTCGGATGAGAAGATAAAAATCCACTGGGTTGCATGGGATCAAGTCTGTAAACCAAAATCGGTTGGCGATTTAGGATTACGAGGCGCAAAAAATTGAAACATGACTCTACTAGAAAAGCTCGGGTATAAGCTACTCTAGAATCATAAAGTTGCGTGGGTAGAGGTATTCAAAAGTAAATATTTTATAGATGGCCTACTCCAACGGGAAGGTAAAGTTAACGACTCAGATGTATGTAGAGTCATTTTAGCAGGGGTGAATTTTTTAGGGATGGGGACATGGGGTAGTAGAAGTGTGTGGAGCGAATGGGGTGGGTTACAAATGGATACATGAACCGCTGGGTCAATTTCCAGTTAATCTGCATTTGCACGCGTTGAAGATAGCACTTCTGAATTAACTTTTAACTAGAGAAGTATTTGGGCATATCAGATTTCCGCAGAAGTTTTGGATTTTGTTATGGCGGATTGCGTGAGAGCGACTTCCCACTGCGGTGAATTTGTACATGAGGGTAATTGACGGTAATTCATGTAGCATTTGTGGAGCTGAGAAGGAGGATTTACAACATATGTTTGTGAGCTGTAAAATAGTGACTGTGCTCTGGTGTGAACTGGGGTAGTTGATATCATTACCGGGGAGGTGTAATTTGTTGTTGTATCTTATCAAGATACTGGTGTAGCGCCTAATTCAAATGATGCTGCTACAGTATTCCTTTGTGTATGTGCAGCGTCGACCACTGCATCAACATGTGGAGGACTAGTTTTCTGTGCAAGCTGCTGCAAGTTCATCAAGCCTTGATGAGCCACTGATTCCCGATATGAAGAAGTGGATGGGAGCTCATCTTAGTGTGAAGTTTAGGTATGGAAGACTTGATTGGTCTCTAGTATTTGTTGCAGCGTTTGGTGTTATTTGGTCCAGGAGACACAAGGCGCTATTTAATAGTTCCTTTGTAACTCTTCGTATCGTGGGATTAAAACAGGACACAATAATGATGTCTAGCGGTTATGCTTAGGCGTCGGGCAAGGAGTGTGATGGTGGGGTTATAGAGTGTCAAGGAGTACGTTAATAAAATGGGTTAAACCTCAAGGTAAAGTTAACATAAATATGGATGGTAACTGTGACTTAGCAAGGAGAAAGACCGGATATGTGGGTCACTTAAAGATGAAGAGGGATTGTGTATTGCCGGATTTTTGGGAACATATGTGGTGGAGTCATCCTTTCACTCAGAAGTTTTAGCGCTACATAGGGGTTGCGATGAGTGGTTAATCGAAGCATTAAATAATTGTATGTAGAGACCGATATAAGAGAGTTGTATGCGCTAGTGAAGGACGGTGGAAGCTGTAAGTATTGGACTTGTCATATTGGACGGGATTGTATTGAGATGCTAAGGAATCACCTAGGTTTTGAGGTAAACTTCATATATCGGGAAACTAACGTATGTGTGACTTGCTGACTAGGAAAGGTGCAGAGTTGATCCATGGTCCCTGCGTATATGAAGATCCTCCGGAGTATATGTGGAGCAGTATAACGAGAGATAAGATTGGTTGTGTGATTCCTTTTTTTTTTGTTTTTTTGTCAAAGTGATAAAAATAATTACAACTAGCATAGATTAACCTACACCTCTTTTCCTATATAAGTTCGAAAGGTAACGATATGAATCCAAAAGATTATTTCTCTTTCAATTAGTTAAATCCAAATGTCGTCAAACACTTTTAGCAAGTATGTCCACCACTCTATTAAGTTCTTTCTTAACATGTAATACTTTCCATTCCGGGAATTTGTCCATCCATCTCCAGACTTCGATAGTCATTGGTTGGATCCTTCAATTAATTACCTTCTGTTTGTTAATGCCTTGAATCATTTTAAGTTTATCAAAGTAAAAGGAGCAACTCTAGAGATTATGATTTGCTGCAGACCTCATAGCCAACAAGATGGCCCAAATTTCGCCCTCAACAATATAATTGATCTTGCATCTTTTTGTAACTTCCTTAGTTTCACCTTTTTCATTGATTGCAATTGCTACCACGCTTGCTAGGTTCCCAATTTTTTTGTAAATGACAAATCGCAAAGCCACACATTTTTCGCCGTATCTTGCATTATTGCATTTTCTTCAACATTTCCCCCCCCCCACTGTTGTTTATATTATTATCATCTATTGTATCCATGCCATCCTTGTTTCTAAAAAGGCTATTAATTAGGTTCTTTGTTTTGTCGTTTATCTCTCAAATGTTCCACTTCTTTTTTTCGAAAAGACCCTCCATCTTGGCTTTCCATATATTCCATAAAGTACAGAATATGGTAGCTTTGACTAACCTTGTATCCCATCCATTCTTTGAGTAGCTTTCAATCGTTTTATCAATCCATTTGCCAATTTAGCCTTCAATTTTTTTAGCGATTTTGCATTGAAGATGTGAGTTTGACCACACACCCATGCTGAGTGGGCACTTAAGGAATATATGTTCCATCGTTTTCGACACAATTTCACACCATTCACAAGTGTCAGATTGTACACATTTCCTTTTTTCAGATTAAGTTTAGTGGGAATAGCATTGTTATAGATTTTCCATATGAAATTTTGGATATTTTATGGGATATTTGAATGCCATATAGAATTCCATACCGTATTCTCGTTATTTTCCCACGTGATTGATGTTTGATTATCCTTTTCAATTTATTTTTTAACCAAACAATGGTAGCTCGATTTTGTTGTGTATATCCCATCGTTTGTGTTTGTCAATATAATTTTGTCATCTTTCTCCAATTGGATGATTGAAATTTTTCTGATAGCTGTGATATCTCTAGATGTGCAAATTGACAAAGAATACCAAAGTTCCATCCCGTCATATTCGAGTTAAAGCATTCAGCTACTTTGTTTATTTTACTTGTGCCCGGCTTATCTAATTTTAAGTCTTTTTCAATCCATTGATGCTCCCAAATATTAGTAGATAACCTGTTTCCGATTTGCCAGATGCATTCCTCTTTAAGAAGTTGGAGTCCCTTAAATATGCTCGCTCAACTCCAAAAATGCTTCTTTTTAAGCTTTGTGTCCCACATATTGGTATTCGAAACATAAATTCCTTTCAGGTTATGTGATTTCTAGACTTGTATTAGACACTCATTGAGGATGTAGTTAATTTTATTAACTTCGGCTTTTAAAATCTTAGGTATGAAAAGAAAATTATGTTTTTTAATAAATATTTAATCATATTAAAAAATTCTAAAAAAAAGAGTTTCTTTTTCCGTGGACTCCTTCGTTAAATTAAAATGGTAGCTGTGACTTAGCAAGGAGAAAGGCCGGATAGGTGGGTCACTTAGAGATGAAGAAGGACGTGTATTGTCGGATTTTTGGGAACATGTTTGTGGAGTCATCATTTCACTCAGAATTTTTAGCGCTACATTACGGTTGCAATGGGTTGTAAATCAGAGCATTAAAGAATTGTATGTCGAGACCGATTCACGAGAGTTTCAGACGCTTGTGAATGGGCGGTAGAAAATTCTAAAATTAGAATTGTCATATTGGACGAGATTATATTGAGATGCTAAGAAATCACCCAGGTTCGGAGGTAAATTTCATCTATCGGGAAGCTAACATATGTGTTGACTTACTGACTAGGAAAAGTGCAAAATTGATCGAATGTCCCTGCGTATATGAAGATCCAACAGAGTATTTGTGAAGCAGTATAACGAGAGATAAGATTGATTGTTCCTAGATTTGTATAAGACTCTCATTGAGAGTATTAACTTCAGCTTTTAAGCATCTTATGTATAAAAAAAAATTATGTTTTTTAATAAATATTTAATAATATTAAAAAATTCTAAAAAACAGAGTTAGCTTTTTCCGTGGACTCCTTCACACAAGCCACACACGCACGCACTATAATTTTTTTTTTTTTCCTTTGTTTGGTCGCAACTCGTAACGCACGCACGCACACAATAGCGATGGAGATTATGTTTTCCATTTTTCTTCAATAATGAAAAGGAAATAGAAAAAGATATCCACGAGATAAACATTAACTTCGGGAGGAGATTTTCACTTGGAATTTCAACACAAAAGTTTCGAAGCACCATGAGTCTCACCCAATTCGCAATGGTTAGTAAATTAATTTGTTTTCTCTTGCAATTTTCAAATTCTATGTTTTCGGTCTCTTAATTACTATGCATATGATATTTCTGGGTTTCATTCAAATTGAATAGTATCAGTCATCAAAGTGAAATTAAATGGAAAATCCGTAACTGGATTCTTTACCCTAAATCTTTAGTAGACACAGAGTGTTTGATATCGTAGAAGTGATTTTCTAATATATGAACAATATATTTTACCCTTTCAAGATTTGAAGATTTAATGTAAAGTCAAACCCTTGCAAAAGTACCACTCATTATATCTAAATTTTTTAATTTTGTGAGCATTTACTTTAACACCAATTATTAATTTGACGCAGGTTGAAGAGTTGGCTTTTCTGGTTAAGGATAATCTTCCTTGCAAGCACCTAATCTTATCTATGGAAGAGGCACTAATTAACTTCCTTCAAGACAATTCAACGTATTATTCAATCTTACAAACTAATCATATTCTTGCTTAGTCACTTGTGTAATAAAACAATCATCTTACGTGCAGTTCTAACAAAGTTTTGGAGCTGGAACCTTCAAATGCATACAATCGTCTTTTATTACATCGTCTTGCAGAGATTTTTGGGTATATAATTTCTCTATTCCTCTTATTTAATTAAATAAATAATTAATCTTACAATATTTCTTCTTTTCCCAGCTTTTCTCATCATTCAGTTGGTGAAGGAGATGATAGACACTTAGTACTTGAGCGTAACCCAGACACAACAATGTACGTAAACCTTAAATTCTTTTTTTAATATAATTTTTTACATAAAAAATTAAATTACAGACCCGAGATTCTAGTCTGTGATTTACTTTGGCAATTTGATGAAGTAGAATCTCCAAGAATTCCAGATGTACTTTTAAGAAAAAAAGAAGCTTCACCAGGTAAGTTAGGTAAATAAAACGTTGTTATATCGTATAATATATAATTATTTTTATTTGTTTATTATAGTTCCGTCAAAGTCAGGTATTGAATTACCTAGTTTTGAATTTTCACTTGAAGAAAGAGAAGCAGCTTATATAGTTGCACGTGAAAGAATTTATTCAGTAAATGAGTATGAAAGAAGAGGACCTGTAAAGCAAAGACCACCTATTAATCCTATAGTGGCTCGGCGTATGATAACACATGCACTTGGTCAAAGCAAAGTCAAACCCAAGGAAGAAAATAGTGTATCATCTTCATCGATGAGTAAACGTAATGAGAGTAAAAAGAAGGGTGATAATTTTAAAGAGGAACATATTGGAGCTGCTAAAAGAATGTTTGCTAATGCGTTAGGGATTCATCCGATATCTAAAGCTAATGAAATTAAACAGATTAAGAAATTAAGTGGGGAGTAATTATATGATATAGAAATGCCTGAGAAAGGTGATTTTCTGGTCATGATTTAAATGCTTAACCGATAATTTTACTAGGAATGTGTTCGAGATGAGCTTCGTGTTATAAAGTTGAAGTTGATCAATCATTTTGTTGTAACTAATAGTTCATCTCGTAAAGTTGAGCCTTTTGAGTCTGAGATGTATTTTGAGTGTAGCTATAACTAATTTTACTTTATGTGTACTTCATAATATGTGATGCTACATTTTTTTTTTGGCCAAGTGCTCTTTTTCTATTAATTTAAATTGGCAGAAAAATAAGTGGACTTGTACAATTGTAAAACTAGGCTCGAGTTATGGTAGGCTCACTCTAATTCTAACAAGCTCAAAGAGAGCACAGTTTAAAATAAACATTGAGATTTTAGGAGTTTTAATCGTGTTTTTGCTGAAACTTATTTTGGTCAGAAGTACTTTTGCTTTTTTTAATTTGTTTTGTCTTCCATTTTTTTTCGATTTAATACATTTTCAAGGTTTCAGCTTAAAAAATTATATTTAATTTTCCAATTGTAATTCTTAATAATTATTTCCAAATCAAAGATATTTTAATAGTTGATTTTTTGAATATAAAGTCATCTTGGTCAACTTTAAGTTGGGCTAGGGTGATTATGTGGTGCCTTTGATGATGTGGACTTTTGTCGGTTACTTATCTTAACCGAAGTCAATGATCGTGAGTCTTATATTAATTCACTGTGTTACATAAAAAGAGAGACGCGTGGCATTGTTGAAAGCATTGATCTAATGAGAGTTGGACGACTGAAATTATACTCTTATCTTTCTCATATATAAGCTACATTTCTTCAGATATCGGCCAGACTTGTTGTTTTCTTCTTTGACTTCGTCTCTTCTTCTCTTAGATGGTAAACTTTAGGGTTTGTGTAAATCTAGTTCTATGTTATAAAGAACATCGCTTAAAGATAGATTTCAAGCAGCTAGCTTGTGTATTTAGTAGTATTTTTTGATAGTGATATAAAGTCTTTGATTGAAGTTTTATGATTTTTTATGCCCTGAAATTGTTGAAAGATTCCCCCTGAAGTTGTAACCCTATTTGTATAGTGCATCAAGTATCTCTCGTAGATTATTTCAAATTGGATGTAGACCTTTGTGCTGAACTACGATAAACACTTGTGTTCTTTAATTTATGCACTTCTCTTTACACCTTTACCTATGGGTTTTAAACATGATTTGAACAAATACTTTTACTATCTTTTTAAGTCGAGAAAGCAAAACAATCTTTATAATTTTATAACAGTGGTATTAGAGCCTTCTTGGTTTTCTGGATATTGAGAATGTTGATTAAATCTATTTCTGAAAGGTTTCGTCGATTTAGTTTCTTATAGATCTGTGTATGTGTGTTTTATCAAAACAATAAATAATTTTGTCAATAAAAGTTTGTTTTCGTTCATGAAACCTACAGAATTTTTGTATTCAAAGAGTTTCTAAAATCTTTATCCTAGAATAATATTTTCTAGGGTTCGTTAAATTGGATCTAACCTTAATAAGCATGTTCTTGCGTTTTGTATCTTATATCTTTAAACATATACTACAATGGCTACCACAAGACTTGAAATCTCTGTGTTTGATAGAAAATCCAATTTCGTGGTTTAGAAAAAGAAAATATGTGTGTTACAATCTCACCAGGTGTTGCCGGCGCTTGAAGCCGACACGACTAATTGGTCTAAGGAGGATTTGAAAAGAACGGAAGAAATCAGATAAGAGGCATTCAGTTTACTATTTCTCAACCTATCTGATAATGTGATAAGAAAAGTGGATGGAGCAGAAATTACTATTGAATTGTGGGGTAAACTCGACTCTTTATACTTTGTTTAATCTGCTCCCAATCTGGATTTTCTTAAAGGAAATTTGTTTTCTTATAAAATAGATTCTTCTAAAACCGTAGGTGAAAATGTTGATGAGTTTTAAAACCTAACTTACTTTTGAAAGGTTCTGATATGGCCCTTGATGAGACTAGTAAATGCATGATCCTCTTGAATTATATTCTTTTATCTTATCAATAGACGTTGAACCCAGATCCAAAATTTCCGATATCCGTCTTTTCCGATTCGAAAATCCCGATTTCATAACAGATTTTGAAGGTTCCGAATTTCCGGATTCTGATTTCCGATTTTTCATAAAAAATCGGATCGGAATTGGAACTACATATAAATTTCTGAAATTTCCAATCCGATTTTTATTACCTATGTTAACTTCCGTGTATTTAATAAATAATAGAATACTAAGATAAAGAAAGAAGTATACAACCGGAAATATTGAAAAATTTCAGAACAAAAAAAAGAAAAGAAAAAATAAACGTTGAAAACAATGTAACATTTTTTATTTTTGAAAAAGAAAAACAGTTAAACATGATAAAACCTAAAAAATGTTAGCTTTTAACATGTAATGTATGATAATACTCACTATAGAGTCCATGTTGCGAAATACTATTAGGTGATTTGTTTTCATTAATGGTCATAATTTACTTGTAATTACATACATTTTTTACTGTTAATCACAAATATCATAGTTAGGTAATAATTATATGATATATATTAGTCAAAAGAGAAATTAATATTCATACATATCTACCTGAATAAATTCTTAACATATGTTCTATGTAAATTTTTAATTTCCAACCTTTGTTTCGCAATTTCCGAAACAAAAGTTCTGATATTCCGAACCTTCGAACCCAAAATTCTGAAATTTTCCAGTTCCGAAAAATAGGATAAGAATTGAAATGGAAAAATTTTATTCCGCAAAAAATTAGAAATTTTCTGAAAGACCCTTTTTTTGATCCGTTTCTTCCAATTTCTACCCATACTTATCAAGTTGTAAAATATGCTTTTCAATACTATACTGTGATGCCTACCTTTGATCAAATTGTTTCTTATTTGAAAACTAGATAGCTTGAGTTAAAAATATGAAACGTGTTGGTAATAACTTGTTTGTGAAACATAAAACTAAGTACCCTGAGTATCTGAAATCTAATAAGTTTAAGAAAAAGAATAAAGGCAATAAGAACAAATCTGAATTGAGAAAGTGTTACTATTGTTGAAAACCTGGACACATTAAGAAGAATTGTTATACACTTAAGAATAAGAATGCTAGTAACAATGAGACCAACATTGCTTGTATGCCCCTTAAACATGATTATACTTGTGAAGTCTTGAATGTATCTACTATTGCATGTAAGTCTAATTGGATTCTAGATTCTGGATGTACCTTTCACATGAGCCCCAATAAATAATAGTTTCATGAGTTAAGGGAATCTAAGTCCAAAATAGTGTAAATGGGTAATAAAAATACTTGTCAAGTGGCTGAGATTGGTAACCCTCACTGATGTGAGACAGATACCTGATCTAAGAAGAAACCTGATTTCTTTAGGTGTTTTAGATGATCTTGGCTGTGTGTATAAAGTTCCAAATAGCGTGATTAATGTGTATAAGAATAGTAAACTTGTCCTGTATGGAAAGATAATTTCTGGTTTATACATTCTTGATGATTTGTGCATTACTTCTGATTTGAAAAATGTTGATACTAATGTCGAGAATGCAGCTACTGTTAAGTGACATTTGAGGCTTGGACATATGAGTCAGTTAGGTTTCAATGTGCTAAGTAAGGATGGCTTGCTTGGTAAGGATTCTATCTCTAACCTTGAATTCTGTGAACCTTGTATGTTAGCTAAGCAATATAAAATGAAATTTGATTATGGTATTCACATGTCTAGAAACATTCTTGAATATATACAAGCTGATCGTGGGGGCCTGAAAAGCATGAAACCCACATGGGGAGGAGATTTTTCTTGTCTTTAGTTGATGATTAATCTAGGATAGTTTGAACTTTTTTGTAATAAAATAAAAGTGATACTTTTAATACAATAAATGAGTGGGTTATTTTACAAGAAAAACAAACTGGTAAATATGTTAAAACTTTGAGAACTGATAATGGTTTAGAATTTTGTAATGATGAGTTTGAATTTGTAAATCACATGGCATATTAAGGCACAAAATTGTTAGGAAAAAACCACAAAAAATAGAGTAGCTGATAAAATGAATAGAACTTTGTTAGAATAGATAAGATGCTTATTGTTTAATTTTAGATTGTCTAAATCATTTTGGGATGAAACCCTTTATACTACTACTTTCTTAGGGCCCGTTTGGAAGTGCTTATTATAGAGTAAAAAAATGGTTTTAGAATAAAAATTAAATTTTGAAAAAATTATTAAAAATAATTTTAAAATCTAGAATCACTTTAAGTGTTTTTTTTAGAAGCAACTATTTGGTGCTTTTCCTAGAAGTGCTTTTCAAGGTCTAAAATATTTTTGAACATCTAATAACATTTTTAAGTGCTTCTCAAAAAAAGCACTTCCAAATAGGCACTTAGTTAATAGAAGTCTCAACATGTCCCTTAATATGCTATGCCCTATAGACATTTAGGATAATAAGAAACATGATTTGTCTAACTTGAGAATCTTTGTTTGTTTTGCATATGCTCATAATAGATTAGGGAAATTAGACCCTAGGTTCCTTAAATGTATGTATTTGGGTTATCAGTCTATGCACAGTACTAAAGGCTATAGGTTGTGGGATAAAAGTGTTAGAGGCATTAAAACCATTATAAATAGGGATTTTATTTCTGATGAAACTAACTTTCCTTGCAAGAAAGAGTATGTGATTCCAGGTAGTGATGTTGTGAACCTGAAAAAGTCCCTAAGGGTACATGAATTGAGGTGGTACCCCTAAAAGATGCGGGAAGTTATGAAATTGACCAAAGTCAACCTGATCCAGCTAAAGCAACCTGAAGGAGTCC
Source organism: Nemophila menziesii (assembly GCA_029959085.1). Lineage (NCBI taxonomy): Eukaryota > Viridiplantae > Streptophyta > Magnoliopsida > Boraginales > Hydrophyllaceae > Nemophila > Nemophila menziesii. The sequence goes on from JARWIR010000004.1 coordinate 29,663,600, forward strand.
AACACTCAGAGCAGCCATGTCACTCTGAGCATAACACTGAGGTTGAGACACCTTTGTAATCTCTACAAGATATCCTGGTTACCAACTCACTAAAGATAGAGCAAGAAGGGAAACAAGGCCTTATACTAGGTATTCATATATTGAATTTGAGTAGACTGCTACTAAGGTAAGTAAGGCTGAATCTTATACCGAGGTTTCAAAATCTAAGGATAAATTGAGTTGGATAGATGATATGAAAGAAGAAATGAATTCTTTGCATGTTAACAATACTTTAATTTTAGTAAAACCCCCTTCTGACCATAAGTTGATTGAATGTATATGGTTGTATAAGAGAAAAGAAGGCATATCTGATTCTGACCCACCTAGATCTAAAGCTAGGCCTATATCTAAAGGTTATACACAAAGAGAAGGAATAGATTTTTCATGAAATATTTACTCCAGTTGTTAAGTTCAAAACAATTAGAATGATGTTAGCTTATGTTGCATGTTTTGATTTAGAACTTGAACAATTTGATGCGAAAACTTTTTTTTATATGGTAAACTTGAGAAGAATATTTACATGAGATATCCTGAGGGTTTTATTGACCCTAAACATCCTGATTTTCTTTGTTTACTTAAGAAATATTTTTATGGTCTTAAACTATCACCTAGGCAATGGTATAAGAGATTTGACACTTTTGTTCTAAGTCTAGGTTTTAAAAGAAGTAAGTATGACAGTATCTTATATTACAGTGTTGTACCTGAGTTCATATTATTTCTTTTACTTTATGTTAAGTATATGTTATTGATTAACGATTCAGTGTAGAGAATTAATGAACTAAAGTCAGATCTTAGTGCTGAATTTGACATGAAGGACCTTGGTAAGGACAAAAGATATTAGTATGATAATTGAGAGAGATAGAAAGGCATGTTCTCTTAAAATCATAAAAATCCTTATTTGAAGAAGTTGGTTGAGAAATATGGGATTTTGAACTGTAAGGTAGTTGATATTCTCCTAGCAGGTCACTTTATACTGAGTAAATCTCAATGTCCCAAAACTGTAACTAAGAAATTGAAAATGAGTAACTTACCTTATTCAAATGTCATTGGGTCCCTAATGTATGATATGATAAGTACCAGGCCTGACCTTTTTTATGCTATTTCATCATTGAGTAGATACATGTCAAATCCATGTTTAGATAATGGACAACCTCAAAATGCGTTGTTGCTTATGTGAACAACACTTTGAATGTGGGTTTGTGTAATGTAACTCGAATGTTCCTTTTGAGTTAGTAGGTTACGTGGATGCAAAATTTGCTAGTGATAGGGATAGTAGGAAGTCTACCACTTCTTATTATTTCACACTTGACAGAAATTGTATAACTTGGGAATCACAATTGAAGCCTTTGGTTGCTTTATCTACAACTGAATTTGAGTATGTGGCAATATGTGAATGTTTAAAAAAATCAATTTGGTTACAAGGGTTGACTGTAGAATTGCAGTTTACTAAGTCAATTACTACTGTTTACAACGATAGTCAAAGTGCTATATACTTAAGTAAGATTTCGGTTTACCATGAGAGGACAAAGCATGTGGATGTCAAATTTCATTTCATTAGAAATTGTCTTTGTTTTGAGGATATAAATTTATGCAAAATACCTACTGAGGATAATCCAGCAGATATGGAAACTAAAATCTTGACTTTTAGCAAATTTAGACATTGTTTAAGTATGTTAAATGTTGAGTGAGGTATTTTGTTTTATTGTGCAGGTTACAACAGCTACGAATGATACTTGATGCACTAAATGGTGGATGACAACTCGTGATGAAAATAGAATACAGAAAAGGAAGAAAGATGACTTTAAGGTGGAGATTGTTGAATATAAAGCCAGCTTGGTCAACTTTAAGTTGCGATGTGGTGATGTGGCATCTTTGATGATGTGGACTCCTGTGGGTTACTTATCTTGACCGAAGTAAATGGTTGTGTGAGTATTATATTAATTCACCACCTTACTTTAAAAAAGAGACGTGTGGCATTGCTGGGAGCGCTGATGAAATGAGAGTTGGACGGTTGAGATTAAAACCCTTATCTCCCCATGTATAAGCAACAATCCTTCACAACTCAGTCAAACTTGTTGTTTTCTTCTTTGACTTCGTATCTTCTTCTCTCTTGTATTCTCTCATCAGATAAACTTTAGGGTTTGTGTAAATTGAGTTATATCTTATAAAGAACATCGATTAAAGATAGATTTAAAGCTGCCTGCTTGTATGTTGAGTAGTATTTCTCAATAGTGATATAAGGTTTCTGATTGAAGCCTTAGGGGTTTCTGTTGTTAGTTGTTGCTAAAGGATTCAAGTCTGAAGTTGTAACCCTGTTTGTATAGTGCATCAAACATCTCTTGTAGATTGATTCAGTGTGGATGTTGGTCTTTGTGCTAAACCATGATAAACGCTCGTGTTATTTAATTTTTCACTTTTCTTTACGCCTTTACTTTCTGGGTTTAAAGCCCGATTTGAACAAATACTTTTACTATCTTCCTAAACCGGGAAACCAAACCAATCTTTATAATTTTGCAACAATATAACCTATCATTCAATTGTAATAAATTTAGGCCTTGTATATTCGATATATAAAAATTTATAAATGAGATATTAGCCCATTAAGTCCTACAACCCAACTATCCACCCCCATCAGGTCCAACCCTTGATTTTTCCCCTAGCAGGTCCAGCGAATTATTTGATGTACCATCGTTACCCTTCACCAGAATCATATAATATCAAATATTCCCATGATTATAGCTGGTAAACAATCCTATTTAATTAGCCTATCTCTTAATGGCATCCAATCCGATTTCTTCTCTTCCGATCAGAGATCGACCACTGATTCTTTCACCCAAATCAAAAAACTTATATCTGTAACAAAAACCTTAGCCACTTATCTTTCTATTCTTCATCAACATAACAGGTTTGTGTTGATTTTTATCTAATTAATCCCAAAACCAGCGACCCTATTATCTCATTTCAAACCAATCGAGTCTCATTTCTTCTTCTTTTGATTGAACGGATAAAAACTGAAGAATATATAAACAACCGATGACAAAGATGAAGAATTCAGCCGATGGAGATAATGAAATTATGGGTTTACTCTTCCGCCACTGATCTTTCACCCAAATAAAAAAATATATTGTATTTGCAACATAGAGATTAGCCGCTGATTCTTTCACCCAAATCAGACAACTTATATTTGTAACAAAAACCTCATCCACTGATCTTTCTATTCTTCATCAACATAACAGGTTTGTGTTAATTTTTATCTAATTAATCCCAAACCACCGACTCCATTATCCCATATCTAACCAATTGAGCCTCATTTCTTCTTCTTTTGATTGAACGGACAAAAATTGAAAAACAGATAAACAGCCGTTGATTAAGATGAAGAATTCTGATGGGTTATGTGTGGAATATTAGTGGTGTGCGAGTTAATATTGATGGGTTATATGTGGAATATAACCCATCAATATTAGGGGTGTGCAAGTGAAATATTCAGTCTTATGTTTTTGATGGGTTATATGTGGAATATTAGCGGTGTGCTAGTTATATTAGTGGTGTGCGAGTGAAATATTCAATCTTATGTATTTGATGGGTTATATGTGAAATATTAGTGGTGTGATAGTTAATATTAGTGGTGTGTTAGTTTATATCGATGGGTTATATACGACAGCTTACTTTTCACAAATATTAAAGATATATAATCATTGATTTATATTCATTTTGTTTTGTACTTTAATTTAATGTTTTTGACAACTTTTTCCTTTTTGTTTTGATATTAATTGATTGGTTGCATATAATTAGGAAATTAGTTTTGGTAAGTCAAAAGATATTTTTGGATCAGAAGGGCAATACAGACTTTTTGGGTGGGTTGGACTTGATGGGCAATTGATAATAGTCCGTGGACTGTATGGGTAAATCACCCTTTATAAATTAGTAAATTAATAGAAGTTAAAATAAAGCCGAATCTGTAAATTAGTTGTATATAATAAATCAGACCATTTTTGCCATCTTTTATGTTGAAGAATGAGCCAATAATCAATAAATGCCCCATTAAAAAAATTATTAATAAAAACGCCTACAATAAGTTTTTTTTATACAAAACAACCCCACCTCAAACTACCCCTAACATCGGTAGATATTAAATTAAAAAGAAAAGAAAAATAAAGTAAAAAATAAAACTAAAAGAAAACACAATACAAACACACGGAAAACACACACAACACACACACATGGAAAACACACACAACACACACACAAAGGAAACAAAAAGGTCATTGACCGAAAGAAGAAACCGAACGGATGAACGACGAAAAGCGACAAAAAATGACAAAAATCAAGCACTAAAATCAACACCTAGCGTAAAAAACAAACAACAACAAAGATTTAACTTACAAAATCCCTATAATCCTTTTTATGATTATTTTGAGGTTTTTGAGAGTGTTTTTTGATTTGGTAATGTATTTTGTGTGATTCATGTAGAAAAACAAAACAAAATTGAAGTGCATGTTGTTTTTGTATGATTTCTTACTGATTTATGTTTGATTAAGGAAAATAATGATGGTAAATAACAATTTTAGTAGTTTTTAGGGTTTCTAATAGGATTTTATGATGAATGTGAACGAATATTGTGATTAATATGAAGATACATTGGATTAGTGTGATCAAACATGATTAATCTGTAACAGGGACCTATAATGAAATTATTTTAAATTCTTTGAAGTAATATTGTCAAATATAGATGATTAAGGACTTACAGTGTTTTTTTGGTAAATAAAGTGCAATATATAAATAAACGGTGTAATTTAGGGACCTTATAGTGTAATTTATGCATAATATAGAGACTTAAACTGTAAAAATATGTATTCTGCACAATTCAATGAACCAGACAATGAATTTACTGAATTAAACAGTGAATTTCATGTTTGGAACAGTGAATTTGATATGATAATGTCAGTGTAGATTACTTAGCCATTTCTTTTGGTTGGAGTTTTTGCAAATACATGGAAATTATGGCTCCAAGAAGAAGATTAAAACGATGAAAAGAATTAAGACATAGATGATATAGAAGAAACACAAAGGAAATACAAGGAAACTTATAAATCAAATATGAGAGGAATCGTAAGAATAGTCATGAACAAAAAGTTTAATGAAACTCAACTAGAATGGTGCATTCTATGAATTAGTCAAAGGTGTATTTCAATTAAAGAAATGAATAGAGAAAATAATCATAAGGAAAGAAGACATGATCAACCAAGAAACAATAAAGATCTATTTAAAAAAGGATAGATAATTTATTTTAGGGGAAAGAATAGTTAAACTAAGATGTGAAGATGTTGGTGTGATAATGAGAATAAGAGTAGATACGAAGACTTCCCAAATATCACACTGGGACGAGTCAACTAGATCACAGACTGGCATAAAAACATACTTCAACGACAACAAACGAGTATTGACAAAGGATATAAGAGACCTATTGGAACACATGCTTGAATATATTCAAGACTTGGAGGGAGAAGGTGAAGAAGATAGGAAGGACATAGAAGAAAGGTTTGACAGAGAAAGAAAAGCGCATTCTCCGGTGTTACTTACACTTTTCCACATAGGAACGTTGATGTACTCAACTATATGTACTGTAGTGAGAAACAACGATATAAGGACTATGATTACAACTAGACAAGAAAATTAATTGACTTGTTGGAGGAGACATTACAAAAAACGAGTAATAGAAATGCGAAGAAAGTAATTGATTGTGTAACATTGCTATTGGTAAGAAACAACTACTTGTAAAAATTGTAATAAATAATCGATTATATATATAGATTTATAAACTTGTACAAATATCATACTTTGTTATCTTTCACAACCTTGGTTATACGAACACACAAGTTTTAGGAATCAAATAAGGCCAAAATCTTGACAACCAAAGAAGAACGAGAAAAACTCGGGTTATAAGTAGGAGATGAAGAGGAAGACGATGATGATAGTGTCGTATCCATGACACAAAGAGAGTTAAAAGATGAGGAAGATGTGGAAGAGGAGGAGGAAGAAGGCGAGAAGGAGAAGACAAAGAAGGTATAAAATAGATATAAAATTGCGAGAAAAATTCACTATTATAAACATGAAATTCATTGTTCAAAACAATGAACTTCATGTTTATAACAGTTAATTTCATGTTTATAACAGTAAAATTATGTTTACTTTAAAAGACTGACTGTATTTATTTGTCTTGGTGGAAACAGTAGAAGAGGATGAAGAAGAAACAACAAATGGTGATACTATAAAAGAATTACCATAAGTTGTGGTAACGGGCGAAAATGTAGAAGGTGTGAAAGTAAGTTCGATGGTAACACGGTTGAAGAAACAACCAAGGAATGCAAAGAAGAAGATTAGCTCTGACTTCACTACTAAAAAAACAAAAAGAAGAAAAGTGAGTAAAACATGGAGTTCGAGATAGAGGAGCCTGAAATAGAAGTAGATAAGGAAAGAGAGATTAGACAGAAGGAAAGGCAAGATAAAGAAAATGGAAAACAAAAGAATGAAGAAGAAGAAAAATGATGGGGTAGTTGATGTACAAAAGAAGAATTAATAAGAAGACACCGTACAAGATGATCGACAAGAGATACCTTCAGACAGTTTACAATACTTTCAATATCTAATAAGAAAAATTGACTGAATATATATTTATTTTCAAGTTATATATACTAACATCTGAAAACATATTCCTTTATAGATTTGGTGTTTGGGGATCTGAAATGCTTTGCCCGGTAACAGTTGAAGATATGGAAGTTGTAGCTGAAGAAAAGACGATTAAACGCAATGTAAGTAAAACTAAGGATAAAAAGTATTAATTAAAACTAATTATAACGCAACAACTTATATTTCAAAATTTACAATTTATCGAAGCATACTTGACATTGTTACAATCTAAACTTGATAAGACATATACACACAACTCAATTGTACAATATATATTTGTTGTTGAGTACAAGGCATTCTTCATCTACCGATATTATGGTAATTAAAAAATAGTTTTTTTTGTTTGTACAAACTATATTATAAAACAATATAAAAGATTAATGTAAAAATGTCTAATTTATCTAGTGTTATGTTAATGCAAATGACTTAGAAATAATGTAAAGAAATATGAAAAAGGTATTTTGTGATGCTCACAAGAAGGAAAACACGATAATATTGATATACAAACAGTCGAGGATGAGGTTGAACTAAAAGACGCACACTGGACGCTCCTATTATTTGACCCACAACACTACGCAAAAGACAGATGGAAACACTACAAATCCAAACATATAGATGATACCTTATCCAGAAAAAGCAAGAAAAATTAAGAAAAGGTATTCAACTATCTAGAAGTGGGACCTGCACCTGATTCCAAGAACCCAACCCAAGCAATAATGAAGGAAATTGATTGCCCCTAATTACTAAAGAAAGCCTCGACAATGGAGTCTATCTGTGTATATATATGCTGAGGATATTTACAAGACAACAAAAGTAAGCGAAGCCTATGAGAAGCATGCAGCTGAAAAGGTTCGAGCAAAAATGTACATGCAATTCATCGACACCAAAGAACAAAGATTAATTATGAAGAAGAAAAATGAAGAATGTGTTGAATTTTTTTATTATTGTGTTGAACTTAGTATTTCGTATATTATTCAATGTATTTGGGAATGTTTTCGATTATGATGTTTAATATGACTTGTTAGTTTTTAAAGTATTATGAAGAATTTGAATAGAATTGGAATTTGTAGGTTTATAATGATTTGTGATAGAAAATAATTGTTAATAAAAACCAATATTATGTTATTGATTCGCCTATTCACTATCCAACGAAGGCTTCGATACCAAGTGCAACATGTTTTGCTTCTAACAAACATCTTAGAAACAATGGCACAATTGTGTGGCTATGATTTCTCTTGTACATTCAAAGTCCAAGTCAATAGTAAAGGTCCACAAGTTACGCAAAAGTAGTCAAATTTTGGAAAATTTCCATAGTTTGAAACATGTAATTTTATGTTTGAAACATGAAATTTCATATTTGTAACATGAAATTCCATGTTTGAAACGTGCAATTTAGTTTACCTGAACACTAACAAGTTAAGCTACTCTGCTCGATACTAAAAGACTAAAATATTAAAGGAGTGAAACACACCACAACATATATAGACAGTAAAGTTTTCCGAATAATCAGTAAATTTTTTCGAATACTCAGTAAATTTTTCCGAATACTCAGTAAAATCCACGAATACTTAACAACTTTTTCCGACGACTCTGTAACTTTTTCGGGTACTCAGTACTTTTTCTGACTTCAGTATTTTTTTAGAATACTGATATCTCCCTATTTGTGATATAAAACACCCTTAGAAGACATAATTTTTTGTTGAATTTGGACTTAGTTAGTTAATTTATAGTCATATTTTTCTATATTTCACTGTCTTCCTTCAGGTTTGAACTAGTTGTGCTTTTAGAGATTTTGTGCGTTAATTCGTGTGTTTCGTGTGAATTTATTAGGTATATGAATGCTAGGAGGCATAAATATGAATAGAAGAAGTGAACGTTGAACTATCAAGAAGATGCGTGAAAGGAGCGTAAGTGAAGGTGGAGGAGTCCAAAAAACTGGTAAGTCATCACCTGTAGCCCTTTCCGAGCCCAAACAGTGCATATTCTGACTTAGTGGTTCAAATTAAAAGACTATCCTTTGAGTTAGAGAAATTTGAGAAGTCGTTTCAGTTGATTTGGACTTGCAATGCGAAAGTTACAGCCTTTTTACTGAAGTGGTGTAAAGCCCGGGCGTGTTTAATAAAACGGATTTGGGCCTTTAATCATTTAATTAAGCCCAAGTTGGGACTAATCCATTTTTAATCGATATAAAAGGCTCCTTAGACCCCATTAACCAATATACTTCAATATTTTAAGAGAGAGAATGCTTGGAAGCAAAAAAACAAAAGTTGGAGAAGTCCATCTTCTTCAACAACAACTTAAGTCATTCTAATTAAGTTATCTTCATATTATTTTAGTTTTTAGGAATGATGTCTTTCATTAATTATTTTTCTTTTTTAGTATACCATTATGAGCTAAACATCTAATACTTGAGAATCGCGATATGGGTTGAACCCTAGTTTTCTTAATTTAATGTATTTCTGATTTAGGATTATTTCAATTTAAATTAAGTTGAGTATTTGTATATTTAATTTATTCTTGCAATTGTTTACTATAATTAATTAGGAATAAATTAAAGATAGGTTTTAGTAATTAGGCTATTCTCTAGAGGCGGCGATCATCCGGAAGGGGGGGTTTATTACGAAACTAAGACGAGACGCGTAGTGTCTGTTATTGAGCCCGACAGCCTTAACTAACGACGTAGCCAATTGGGTATAATCTTAATTATTCAAAAGTAGTCTATAGTCGCCCTAAAGGGGTTAGTAATACCGTATAATAGCTTTCTAAGTCTACCCTGATGGGAGTTAGGAAGATATTAGATTCCTGACTATTATCAAATACCTACTTTCCCCTTAAATTTTGTGAACTTAGGTGATTCCCTAGCGAGACTCAAGTATATCTATCATATTTGCACACTCTTTTTAGTTTAATTCTTAGTTTAATATCAGTTTACTCAATATTCTTACGTTTGTATTTTATTATTTTAAAAACCAAAACAAATATTCATTATTATTTACACTGCAATTAGTTCTACTTTTTTATTAAGCATTTAAATATAATCTAGCAATCCACGTGGAGACGAAATCCCTTATTCTTTACTAATTACTTGGAACGACCCGCGCACTTGCGGTTAGTTGTTTCTTGATTTTTATCACACTCTAGGAGCCACCAAGTACTCAGAACTTTTTTCAAGTACTCAAAACTTTTTCCGAGTACTCAAAATTTTTCCGAGTACTTAGAACTTTTTCTGAGTGCTCAGTACTTTTTCCGTTGACACTGGCGATGATCGGAGGTTTTCCACGGTGATCGATGGTTGTGGTCGAAATTGGAAAATATTGATGCTCGATGAAGGAGGAGAGATAAAAATGGTAACGGAGGAGAAAAAACATGTTTTTTGTCTTATATACACTATAAATGGTAATATTGGCTTTGTATATCTTGAAGAGTCCTTTAGAGGAGAAAAAAATTGAATGTTCCTTTTGTGGCATATTGATAGTCTACAAGACTCTATACGTAATTCACCATATATATATATATATATATATATATATATATATATATATATATATATATATATATATATATATATATTATGAATTATAGTGAATAAAATTGTATATAATGAATGATTAGTAGATTGAGTTTACTTGGTTAAAAAAATTAAAAAATTAGAAAAATATGTTAGATTATTAGAAAACTAAGAACAAAAAAAAGATTTTATAGGACTCTTCTTTATACATAATTAACAAAAAAATTATTTACTCCACACCAACGTTTTCTTCATTCTTTACCGACATAAATATGAAAATAGTTAACTTTGTATGTAAATATGGATAAACACAAAAATAGACCTAGTAGTGTCGTTTTTGAAAAATATATTTTAAATAAAAAATTCTCTTTCAATAAATACGGTAAAGAAAAACACACACACACACACAAATGTCAGATACTATAAATAGATTAAATGATTTTTTCATTTCAAAGATTAAATGTCAGACCACATAATTTATTTTTTGATTTGGTGAGAAGGTTGAAAAAAATATTACAAATACAATTATCAAAATTTTTTTAATGCAAAATCATAGCTTTGTAGTATACCTAAGATTTAAAATGTAAACAATGTTGTATTATACGTTCATGATTTTCCTGAAAAAATATACAAAATTGTTAAGAGATATTAGCTTATTAAGTCCTACAACCCAACTATCCACCCCCATCAAGTCCAACCCTTGATTCTTTCCTCTAGCAGGGTCAGCGAATTTTATATTCTATCGTTACCCTTCACCATAATCAGATAATATCAAATCTTCCCATGATTATCGCAATTAACTATTTCCATTCAATTAGCATATCTATTAAATTATGCTATTATTGCACATTTATTATGGTAAATTTGTTAAACGTTTTAACAACACCATTCTTGCAGACATACCATGAATGACCTCTATAGTAACATTAATGAATACATCCTTCCGTGTTCTCATTTCTCAAGGTAATGAAACTCAATTATCCCTTTAATTTTCTCTGCTTGAACATTTCCCACATAGTTTTGATTATATGATTGCGAAAAGCTAATTCTATATTTCTGACATGTGATTATTATATGTGTTAATCTTGATACAGAAACAAAAAAAGGAAAAGAAAGGTCTAAGGCTAGAAAATGGATGAAGCTGCAGCATCAAGATACTGGTGTCATATGTGTAATCAAAGGGTAAGCTCTCTTCCAGAGATCGAGGAAAATTAAAGCAATTTAATTTTTTTACTTTTAATTATGTAATTAATTTTTACTTTAAATGCCCGATTTGTCAAGGTGGTTTTTTTGAAGAAATGGCCACCGCCGGTGTTGGTGGTGGTGGAGTAGCAGGTGGTGGTGGTAGTGGTTCAGAGAATGAAAATCCGTTTGATCTTGGTTCACGCCGCACATCTCGATCCAAATTTTTTGTTTCTGATGGGTTACGTGTGGAATATCAGTGGTGTGTTAGGTAATACCGGTAGTTTGTACTGATGGCTTACGTGTAGACACACTGCACATGAAATATTCAATTTTTTGTTTTTGATGGGTTACGTGTGGAATATCAGTGATGTGCTAGTTAATATCGGTGGTTTGTAATTACGGGTGCAATTTATTTTGTAATTACTACGCATATATTAAAGAAAGATATGCAATCATTGATTTTTATTCGTTTTATTAGTTTTGTTTTGTACTTTAATTTAATGTTTTTCCTTTTTTGTTTTGCAATTAATTGATTGGTTGCATATAATTAGAAAATTAGTTTTGGTAAGTCAAAAAATATTAATGGAGTAAAAGGGCAATCCAGACATTTTCAATGGGATACACCTAATGGGCAACTGACAATAGTCTGTGGACTCTTTCAGTCAATCACCCAATTATTAAAACTAATTAATGGATCAGTAATCTACAAAATGCTTCAAAAAACATGGATTAGTAATAATGAAAAAATATTTTAAAAAGGAAAGAGTAAATGAGAAGATGTTAAATATAAAAGGATAAAAAGTTACTTTTAATATATAAAAGGATAAAATTAATTATTTAAAATAATATATTTTGATAGGATTCAGGTAGAATTAATTAATATAGATTTTAAATGATAACAATTATAGAAAATAGATCTCAAGAGTGATAAATTTAGAGCAAAATTAGAAGATATTTTATACCATCTATGTTTTTCTTTAGTATTATAATCATAATTCAAAAAATTTTACATATAAAATTAAATGCAGAATATTATAAAAGTTATATAAATATCATAGTCATGATGATTTTAAATATTTGTATTGTCCAATAAATTATAATTATTTTGAGCAAAACAATAATGATATGTTTACAATTATAAATGTTATTTTTTTATCACTATTTTAATAAAGAATTAAATATAGAGAGTGACTTTAGTGTTCTTTTAAATATTAATGAGATATCTGACAATTAATTTTTCTTAATGAATCAACAACAATTAACTTAATTAATTAAACTTAATGAATAAAGGGCTGATTATTAATGTCATTAATGAAAATAAATAAAATATGTTATCTTAGACGATCATAACCGTTATTTATATAAAGGAATTTGGGTTGTCGAGTCATATGTCTTATAATATAGATAAAATACTAATGGGTAACCTGATTCTGATTTACCTGAAAATATACATGAGGAGGCGTGTATGTCCCCATGGGATTAGTCGTGGTGCGCACAAGCATTCCGGATCACCCATGTACCAAAAAGATACTAATGAGATAGGTGACGATTAAGTTATTTTAATTAGTCAACAACAATTAATCCAATTAATGAGAATAAGTAAATTAAAGATCGGCAATTAATGTTATTACAGAAAACGAGGATAATATGTGATTTTAAACGATCTTGACCGTTATTTATGTAGAGGATCCGGGTCGTCGAGTAATATATTTTATAATATAGATTATAAAGATGGTTTTTTCTTTAAATGATATTTCTCTTTAATCATTAATCACTTCTTGCAAATCCTAACACATTTATTTCTCTTTTTTCTTTTTATTTTATAAACATCCGATTACACTTCAACTATACTAATTCATTATTCAATGTAGTCCCACACTAGCCGAAATTTAATCGCATGAAACACATATTTTCAACTAACACAATATATAATTTCATAGTACATATTTTATCTTAGGCATAATATTTAAGAAAATTGGCATTTTTTGAGATAAATAATTATATTGAAATTTTAAAGATAACTATAATTTAGAAAATGGTGGAAGAATTAAAACATGTATATTAATTTTTTCGCGAAGACCATCTGATAAGTTATTCATACATAATTTTTTTATTTACTTTCTCCTTGTAGTACTCTCACGCTAAGTCATGGATTGCACATAATGTTTTAGTGGTTTTAATGGTAGATAGGTTATGACCTTTATAGAATGTGCATCAAACTATGGATTCAATTTTAACCTCGCATGTATCGAGGTAAGAATGGTTTTTTGAAATCTCTTTCTAACATAATATATAGTTTGTTTCTTTCCATCAAACTTACGGATGCACACTGAAGTTATAACTTCTTTATTAGAGGACAAATACATCAAAAAAGAATCTTTGACGTTGTGCTTCATGAGAATTGGGGGTGGGGGACTTAAGTTTCCTTGAATGCTTACTGGCATTGTTTGTTTTGTATAAACTTTTTGGATTTCTCATAGTTTTGAATCTAGGCACAAACTTCTCAGCCAACTTCGACATTGAACAACTTAATGCAACTACCTAAGATTGCAGTGCTTGCACTTAACTTATTGATAATGGAGGACTCATATTCAAGATGGACTTTATTTTGTAGGGGTTAGCTTTGATACCTCGACTACTGACCATGAATCCCAGTAACTTGCCCGAGGTTACTCCAAATATAAATTTTTTTGGGCTAAGTGTTATGTCGACACTATGCATTATATCAAGCCCCTCTGTCAAATATTCAAGATTCTAAAACAAAAAGCTCTTTACTAGCATGCCATCAACATAAAATTTTATATTTCTTATGACTTTCTACTCAAACACTCGGTCTACCATTCGATGGTAATAGATCTAACATTTTTTAATTCGAAGGCCACAACTTAGTATCGATATAGTCCTTGGTTGGTAACAATATTTATATTTTCCTCCTCTTTCTTAGCCAGTAATATTTAATTTTATAATTTAAAGGCATACAAACGAGATAAGAAATGAAGACCAATTGGAGCACCAACCAACTTATCTATCTTCGAGAGTGGAAAACTATCCTTCTGACATGCTATGTTGAGGTTTGTGTAATCAATATACATCCTCTAAAATCCATTAGGTTTAGCCATAATTATTGGGTTTGATATTACTTAGGATAACAAGCCTCTTGGGTATGTCTAACATTTAATAACAATTAGATATACTATTGAATAACTGTGTTATTTTCATCGGAGAAGTTTCTTTTCTTTTGAGCTATCGACTTTATTGTCGGATTAATATTTAGAATCTTCTCTAGTATACTTCTCTCGATTCCTACCATATACTTGGTATTCCACGTAAACAATTCAAAACACTCCTCCAAATTGTTTTGGATAGAAGGTCTTGGAGGTCTTGGTAGTGTTTCCCCGATCTTATCCTTACGATCTATGCTTCCCACATGTACTCGTATTACTTTTTACACTGGTACATGAATTGCTACTAAACCTTCTTCAAGTTTATTATTAAGTTGTTTCTTCAATTTTTGGAGTCTCAATGTGTTTGGACAATTACTATTGATGACACCACTTGATATATCACAAAAACTCCATTAATAGAACAAAAAACAAATATACTAGAGCTGAAAAGTTATAGAAGGAGATTTGGAGAAGAAACGGAATTATTTGGGACATAAGCTATGCTGTAGATCTCGGTTCCGCGGCCTAGGCGGTCGACTGGGGCCTAGCGCCTAGGAGGGACTACGCGGGGCCTAGGCGGGATTACGCGGTTTTGAATCCTGCTATGTAATTTTATATATTTAGTAATACACGTGTATAATTATGATAATTTTATCTATTTAAGTCATAAAATTCATCTAACACCACAATATTGAATATTTAAAATACTAAAATTAGAGTTATAATATCAATTCAAGAATTTCCGAGAGTAAAATAAATTTAATAGAGGGCCTAGGCGGCAAGTTTTTACCATTAATCGGTGCCTAGGCGGGCTAGACGTCTCTTCCACGGCGACTAAGGCGTTGGACAAAAATGCCTAGCATTTTTACTAGGCGTAAGCGGTTGAGGGGGGAGTTGACGCCTAGGCGGCGATATCTACAGCATAGGACATAAGAAGGCTTACTCGATGTATCTTCAGTATGTAGTCGATTTATATATATTTTTTGTGTCCAATGCTACCTAGAACTAGACACTAAGTCATAAACACAAAGAGTTTTGCTCACAATGACACTCCAACTCTCAAGTCAATATTATGATTGAGGGTATCTTTATGATTCGAGAGAGAGAGAGAGAGAGAGAGAGAGAGAGAGAGAGAGAGAGAGAGAGAGAGAGAGAGAGAGAGAGAGAGAGAGTTGTGGAGGTTTCAGACATTTATCTTTAAACATTTATGTAGAGTAATGATTCGAATTTACTTATTTTTGGAAATGTGCATGGCGTATACATAGACGTTCCAGGGGCTAAAATATGGATTTTGTGGGCCCCTGTCATGATTTCAACTTTTTAGAATTCAGAGATATGATACCTTCGACAACTGAGTATGAACATAGTTATTCTCTCTGTTAGATCATACCATATCTTGTGGCATATCCAGTTACCCTTGGCTAGGATGGAAGTCGTAGCCTTGAATTTGGATGTAATGACAACTTTCTCAATTATCATCAGTTCTTCATTATGTCTTATCGACTAATGTGTTTTTGTAAAGGAGATAGAGGCCTCTGATAACGGAATCACATATCCTCCTATTTGTTTGTTATATGCACGGAGGTAATTTCATGGATACTATACAAGACAAGAGCTCAACCATCTGATGTATACATATGACTTGTTGTCTTCTTTAAACCGTCAAGTTAGGCTGCAAAACTTATCCATAAGGGACTCAAATTGTTCTACAAAATTTCAATCCTACAAGTAAGCGATTCAAAGAAAAACATTTCGTATGGAGGATACAATCATGTAATCTACCCATGCTTATCCAATGTTCTCAAAATACCTGAAGGCAAGTTTCATATGAGATATCTAGGGGTTCATTTAATTACATGACGACTCAACTACAAAGAATGAAAAGTGTTTGTTGATAAAATGTGTAAATAATCAATCGTTGGAATACTAAGATCCTATCATTTAGGGAAAGATTTAAATCAATTTTTTTTACCTAGCTCATCAGTTTATTGGTATAGTGGTCATGTATTACTATTAGGTTTATTAAGCTTCTCATCAGTGAAATGGCAGCATTTTTGTATAGAGGCACAAGTACATACACAGGATGGGCACAAGTTGCTCTGGACAAAGTATGTAAACTGGTTGATTAGCGTGGATTTGGGATAAAGACGTTGTAACTCAAACAAATTGGAATTTTTATACCTTTTATGGTAATCTTTCATGAAAAATAATATGTTACGGGATAATTGGGTCTATATTATACTCACAGACTATAAATCAATTCGGTAATTCACTATTCCCCTATGTGTATCATGGGGCTGGGGAAATCTTGAAGTAACTAAATTTAGACCATGAGTTTATTAGATATGAAGTAAGAAATGGACACATCATATATTCATGGCTAGACAAGTAGCTAGACACCAAAAAATCTTAGTAGACATTGATGACCATGCATTCAATATACTACATTACTACAAAAGCAACGAAGTTCATCATTTTATTAAAGTCACCAACTAGAAATGGTTGAATTTTTTTTCTTAGACATGTCTCGATTGTTTTCAAACTCCTCAAAGGAAAATATTTTCCAGATTCAGATTTTCTTGAAGCAAAGGTGGGAAATAACACTTCTTGGGGTTGGAGAAGTGTTATTTCTGGGAGGGATGTTTTCAAAAAAGATATTTTTTGGCAGGTTGGAAATGGTGAAATGATAAACATATGGGACTATAGATGGATCCAGGGGGCACTATAATATTACTAAACCACTTGATACATATGTGGTATGGGTTAAAGATTTATTAAATGAATCTGGTATAGGTTGGAACATTACTAAACTTGAGATTTTATTCAATTCAAATTTGATAGCAACCATATTGAGAATCCATGTTCTCCTACTGTAGATACCCCAATATGGCTCAAGTCAAATTCTGGAAGTGTCACCGTTGAGAAACCTTATGCTCAACTTAGGAAGGCTCAAAGGATGAATGAAGAAAATAAAGAGTGCAAAATGGTGACACATCAACACCAACACTTGGAATATCTGGTCATTATACGGAGCCTTAAAGTGGTGCCAAAAATAAAAAATTTCTTATGGAGAGATTGTTATAACGGGCTCCCTACAAATGAAAATAGATTCCAAAGAAAAAAAGGAACATTAAATATGGAGTTTGATGTTTGTAAAAATAATACTGAGTCCATAGAACACACTTTATTTTATTGTGAGTGGGACAGAGCTTCTTGGCTAGGTTCTCCACTAAACATTCTTTCCTTGAAAGGCCCTACTAGATCAGTGATTAAGTTGATTGAGTTTTTGATGGATTTTGATCTGAAACTGGTTCTAAGGGACAACTAAGTGGAGAGTAGGCACACTTTGGCCTGACACATATGGAAGGAAAGGAACAACTATAGTTTCAAGGAAAAGTCCCATACCCTATTCTCACAGTATACTGGCTGTTAATACCTATGATGCATATATCATTTCCAATGGAAAATATTCCGAGGTCTTGAACAATTTGAACATTCTGAACAACTCAAACAACTTAAACAATTTAAACTAAGTTGTACAGAGAAATTTGAATGTAATTAATCAAGAAAATATACTTAAGACAGAGGATATTATAAGCTGTAATCATTTACACTCAGGGATATACTTGTCAAACACTGTGTGGTCACCACCAAAACAGGGAGACATTAAAATTAACACATATGTAGCTTTTAACATACTTTCTTCTGACTCTTGTTTTTTGTCTATTGCTAGGGAATACAAAGGGAGGATTTTGGATGGAAACTTGAAGTGCTTGGGAGCTTTGTCACCACTAGTGGCAAAAGCTAGAGGAGTTTTAAAAGCTTGTTGATTGGCTAACTCTTTTAAGGATGGATTAGTTACAATTGAAAGAGATTGTGAGAACCTCATTAGGCCTCTTGTGTGTAGTAAAGCTAAACCACCGTTTTGTATTAAAAATATTGTTAAAGATATCAAGAACTTGAGTAATTGTAATATTAAATACTTTTTTATTCGTAGGAGTAAAAATAGGATGGTGGATTGGGTAGCTAACAAGGACTCAAAGGCAACTTGTTTAGCTTTGATTGGATGCAATTACCCCAATTTACCAAACTAGCTAGAAAAAATCATAATGTGATAGGCATTGGGTGATCACTTCTTGTATTTGTCTTCTTTTTGAAAGAAATGTTTTTCGACTAAAAAGAATGGTCCTCAAATTCATAGTTTATTAATATGGTATCATAATCAATGCATATTAAAACAGAATTCAAGATAGAGGTTATGATGAAGGCACAAAAAAGCGGACATTCATAAATACAAATATTTATAATTTTTGAGAATATTATGAGGATGTTACTTTTTAAATAATTTATAAAGATATTTAATGTGTAATGATTACATAATTTTCTTAAAAACTATCTTGGAGTCTATGGTGTAAATTTTTTATAGTAAAAAATATTAATTATTGTTTTCCGGCATATACATGTAATACTAAAATAGAAAAGTCTTAATTACAATCATATTTCTATAGTTGGATTTAATTTATTTGCAATTAAATATTTTTCTATAATTTATTATTTTTTTCTCAGTATAAATACTCATACTAGCTTATAGTCTTTTCAACATAGTGAAACATTAAGACCTTGCCACAATATTTGTTTCCCTAAGGTAACAGACAGATGGAAAAAGATAACAATAATGAAAATAATTTTCTACAGAGGAAAAAAAAGGGAAAGATGTCACAAAAACAAATGAGAGATACTACACACCCCCCTCCACATTATAATTGTCCTCGGTGTAACTCAGGAAATACAAAATTCAGCCACTATAACAACTATTGCAGGTCCCAACCTAGGTATTATTGCAGGAACTGCAAATGCAGCTGGACCCAAGGTGGAAAGCTAAGGAACATACACATCGGTGGAGGTAGCCAAATGGAAATGCGAGATAATATTCTATTATCTGTTGGTGGCGAGGGTTCATCAAGGTTTGTTCCAGATACATCACGTCAAATACTACAATATACTTCAGGTATGGGTAATTTAATATTAGGAAGTTTTAGTACCTCTCATGGAAACCAGGCTATACACTATATTTTTTCACTAATAAATTCATTTAACTATGGCGATGGTTTAATTTCTTATTCAGGTGGGATGCAAACTCTAAATCTCACTCTACCACAAGGGATGGTGAGGCCAATTGAAATCGGTGGCTACCACACAAATTCCAATTATTTAGGAAACGTATCCAATTTGCAGAACCATCAAAACATGCATCCGCAACAAGGTGAAATTCTTCCAAGGCAACCTCCAACTAATTCATCAACCATGAATAATACAGGGAATGGGAATATATACCCATATAATAATCTCCATCCAAGAAATTTAAATGAGATGTCCTATCCTGCAAATAGTCAATCACCCTACCAAGCTACAACAATAATAGGATCTTTGAACCAGAGATTGGGAAACAACAATGTCGATCCTATTTCTACTTCCAATTCCACAACTTTCGGTAATTTCAGTGGAAACATTGACGACGCCAACATGGAGGATGATGGCTTTTGGGAATCCCTTGACCAAATTGAGTGGTTTATTAACCCTTCAGACTTTGATCCACAAAATAAATAATAAAATCTTCCTATCGTTTCTTTGTCTTTTATAATATAATAGATGTTGTTTAAGTATGTGAGTCGTTAATGAGGTTTACTAGTAAGCGAATTGGGTGAATAAGATAGTCTTGTATGGTATTTCTTTTGTCATTCATATGGTATAACTATATGGTTTTGTTACTTAATTTGTTAAGAACTTGGGAATTTCGTTATTTTGTTGTTTTAAACTTTTGACTGGAAATGTTATTTTAAGTTAATTTTTAATTTTTTAAAATATGAAAATTTAGTTGGGCGAATACCTTAATCATTAAAGAGAGGTCGATGAAGTCCATTGAATGAATATCATATAGTATTGCCCCACATGCATTAATACCGTTGAATAATTTTTTTTTTTGGTCGAAAGAAGTACATATATTAAAAACTTCAAGTTACAAAAATCAGACTATCCGTAGTGGATCAAAATCCGAGCCTAAAATCCTTGCTAATTGAGGTGGTGGAAATAAATTCCAAAAGCTAAACAAGGCACCTTTAAGCACTTGTTTAGCCACCCAATCTGCAGCACAATTTTTGGATCTCCTAACAAAGGAGATTTTAATCCTATACTTAACTTTACATTTGAGAATGTAATAAACTAAGTTATGGATATTACAAAACACTTTCCTACCAAAATACATTTGATTAACAAGAATTAAACTATCACTTTCAATCTCTACTGAACCAGGAGGTAAAGCTGCTGCCATATCACAAGCTTGAGCCAAACCTCTTGCCTCTGCTTCAAGACTTGAATTAGCTTCCAAGTTCCTCGCAAAACCATCCACCATGCTCCCTGTTGAATCACGAGTAATACAAGCTAGTGAGGCCTTTTTAGTATTATTGATATAGGTAGCATCAGTGTTAATTTTGTAAAAACCATAAGGAGGTGGTTTCCATTTCTCATTTCTGTCTTCTCCAAAGGCTAAACCTTGAGTTACAGAGTTTGAGTTAAGATATCCATTTGTAACATTAGAATCTGAGGATTCTCTCATTTTAGGATTGTTTTGCCTCAGAGTTTGACCAATTCATGGTATGATTCTCATCATAGGCTTTTAAAGCTTCCTGCAGAACAAGTAAAGGGTCAGGAGTAATGCCTCTAAAGAGGCTTTAATTTCTCCCTTTTCATATAAACCAAACCAAGTAAAAAGCAAGTTCTCCCGAGTAAGCATCAGTTTGTTTACTTTCCAAACTACAATTTCTAACAAAAGCCACCCATTTCATGAAATTAAAGGTTGGATCAGTCATAGAATCAAAATTCAGAGGGCTAGCAATCCATAATGCTCTTGCCCAAGAGCAATGGAAAATAAGATGTTCAACATTTTCTATATCCCTCTCACAAATAGTACAGGGGTCACTTTTGCAAGATTTTCTCTTCTTCCTATTTTCATTTGTTGGTAACCCATTAACACAGCATTTCCATATAAAATGTTTAACCTTTGGATGTATTTTCATACTCCAAATGAATTTCCATTCCTCAGATTGAAGTTTAAAGGAGGAGGAGCTTAAATTCTTATCCTTTATTTTTTAAACAATCAATTGTGCCATCCAGAGCTGTCTATACATTTCCTTAACCGTGACACACCCATTCAGAGAAAAAGGCCAGAATGGTGCATCAAGACAGTCAATAGGAGGGATGTATAGAGTAGCAATGGTTGCAGCAATTTCAGTTGTGAAATAAAGGTCAAGTAACTCAAGCCTCCACTCAAAAGTTAATGGATTTATAAGTTCAGAAACCACTTTTAACTCGCAATTTGGGGGTTTGACCATTAGACCTTGTGAAGGGACCCAAAGGTCTTCCCAAAGTCAAATAGAACTCCCATTCCCTATATTCCATCTTATAGTGTTAACAAAACATTTTTTGCCTTCAAAGAGGCTTTTCCAACCCCAAGAACAATTTGAGCAAAGATTTGAATTCAGAAAATCTCCTTTTGGAAAATATTTGCCTCTGAAAAGTTTGAAAACCAAAGAGTCTTTATTAGAGAAAATTTTCCAGGCATTAGAAGATAAGAGGGCTAAATTTTGTAAGTGAAAATCTTTAAAACCGAGCCCTCCTTCTTCTTTAGAATTCATAAGTGTTTGCCATTTAATCCAATGACATCTATCCTCACCTTGATTATTCTAATAGAAATTGGAAATCAGTGAAGTCAAATGAGCTGTTACCTTTTTAGGGATGAGAAAGGCAGACATAATAAAATTTGGGATTGCTCCTACAACTGCTTTAACCAACACCTCCTTACCACTTTTTGAAAGCATCTTTGTATCCCACCTATCCATTCTTTTCATAACCATTTCCACCAACCATTCTAATGAATTAACTTTTGATTTTCCCCAAGAAGAGGGAATTCCAAGATATTTGCCCAGATGTTCAAGTTTGTTCATCCTGAGATTAAAAGCAAAATTAATTCTTAGTTCATAAGGAGTATTTTTGCTGAACATTACCCCACTTTTATTCATATTAACCTTTTGACATGTTGCAAAAGTATACCAGTTAATCACATTATTGAAAATATCAATATTATAATCAGTAGCTTCTAGAAAAAACAAACTATCATCAGCAAATAAAACATGAGTGACCATAGGGGCTGCTCTCGCAATTTTAATGCCCTTTAAAAGTCCTTGATCAACAAAATAATCAATAAGATGTATTAAAGCTTGAGTAACAAGGCAGAACAGGTAAAGGGATAAGGGATCCCCCTGCCTAACTCCTTTTTGAGGTTTTTCCAAGTCAAAAAGTTCACCATTGACTTGTATTTTATAGGTTACTGAAGTAATACAATTTTTAATCCAAGCTATCCATTTTGGATGGAATCCCATTTTAGACAGTAGATTAATCAAAAAATCCCACTCAATATTCTCATATGCTTTACTCATGTCAGCTTTGATAGCTAGAGAGTAATTCTTTGAGGTTCTCTTATTGTTAAGATAATGAGTTATTTCCTGTGTAATCAAAATATTCTCAAAAATAGACCTGTTTGGAATGAAGGCAGTTTGTGTCTCAGAGACCAATCACCAATCCATTCCTGAAGTCTTAAAGTTAAGATTTTAGAGATGACTTTATATATAAAGTTTGCACAACTGATAGGCCTATAAGAGGCCACCACATCTGGATTATCACACTTAGGGATAAGTGCTATAATAGTACAGTTAATGGTTTCAAGAGATGTATTATTGAAGATAAAATTTGACACCATCTCAATAAGATCATCTTTGAGAGTTTCCCAAAATTTCTTAAAGAAAAAGCCTCCATATCCATCTGGTCCTGGAGATTTTTCTCCACCCAGTGACCATATTGCATTTTTAACCTCTTCACATGTGACAGGTTTTATAAGGGAGTTGTTCATCTCATCAGTGACAACCTTCTTGATTTTACTCAAGACAGGAGCATAATTTCTATTCCCACCTGATTTAAACACTTGATTAAAATAACTTGTTATAATACCAGGTATTACATTAGTGTCTGTAACCCACTGACCACTAGGGTCTTTTATTTTGCCAATTCTATTCTTAGATCTCCTAACTTTTGTAGAGGCATGAAAAAAATTTGTGTTCCTATCCCCAAGCTTAAGCCATTTATTTTTGGACCTCAGAGGCCAGTACAATTCTTCCTTTTTCCAAATTTCCTCCAGTTCCACACTCAGAGTACTGAATTTAATTTCATACTCATCATTGTGAGGCTCATTAAAAAGCTTTTCAAGATCTTTGATCTTGTTTTGAATAAGAATTCTATTGTTTAAAATTCTTTTTCTGGCCCAATTTGAAGTAATTATTTGAATTTGTGATAAATTGTATCTCAATTTAGAGATACTTCTCAAATCCATCATAAAACCTGATTTCCATTTCTCAACAATCTTTTTGCTAAGTTGTTTGTCATAAATCCAACCTTTTTCCAGTATAAACCTTTTTTATGTGCCTTAGAGAGAAGGCCCAAGTTTAAAAGTATTGGAGAGTGGTCAGACCCCAAAGGAGGTAAATAATCAGTACAGGAGTTTGGAAAGGAGTCATTCCATTCCTGGTTTACCAATATCCTATCTAGTTTTTGCTTGATCAGCTGGTTTCCAATTCTCATGTTAGACCAAGAGAAATTACATCCCACAGCTTGAAGATCAATCAAAAGATTAGACTGGATAAAAGCATTAAAATGCATCATATTTTTCTTATGAACCGAGTTAAGATTTCCCCCTAATTTCTCAGAGGGGTATCTTATCATATTAAAGTCTCCCATTATACACCATTTGTCCTCCATATGATTCAAATCATTTAGTTTTCTAAGGAAAGAACTTTTATCCTCATCAACAGGAGGGCCATAAACAAAAATAATCTCACAATTCCCGCATTTATTACTTAGGTAAGTACATTGAATAATGTTCTTATCTGAGTTAATAAGTTTGAATTTACTTTCATCCTTCACAAAAACTGCAAGTCCACCACTTCAACCAACAGGGTCAATTTGAGCAACAAGGGACAGCTGAAATTTGGAACTCAAAGAAAGCATAAATTCAAACTTTTGTTTAGTTTCAGAAAGAAATAATACCTCTATTTGATGAGTCTTGATCATGTCAATCAAGCTCAGCTCTGTCAAGGCTGTGCCTATGCCTTGACAGTTCCATGCTTGTATCATTGGAGGTCTAGGGGTTGATTTGGGTCAACCCCGTAAACCTCTTCAGCTTCCATTCCTTCTAGTAATCCATCCTCATACCATTGTTCAATTCCTTCCACTCTAGTATCCTTATCCAATTCTATGTTCTCATCCATCTCATCATCATCCTCATAGAGGTTGACAAGAGTTGCTGAGTTTTGATCACTTTTGTCCTCCTCAAGTGGAAGCCCAAGATCTTTCCTCACTTGTTCAGTTCTATTTTTATTTTTCTCAAGAGAGCCAAAACAAATGATATCACTCGAATTTTGAGTGATTAAAGGGTCAATGATAACTTTCTCTTCCAATTCAGGAATTGGACTAAACTTTGGATTATCCTCATTGGAACCACATAGTTTAAATACCTCAGATGAATCAAGAGGTCTTATTTCAGTTTTAAAAGAAACACCTTCAATTACTTTGTTACCAAGCTTAACAGTTGGTGTAATAAGTGATTTTTGAACAAAATTCAGTGATTTTCTATCAGTATAGCCTGTTAAAACTTTTGAAGTATCAATTTCCCCTTCTTCAAGGGTTAAAAGTTTTTTCTTGTTCTTATTTCTCAAAGGTTTTTTGGTTTTTGAAACCTAATTACCTTCTTTCATTGCTTTAAAAACAAAATTCTTATCCCTTTTTTCAAAATCTGTAGCCTTAATCCAATTTCCCAATCTTACAGCAAGATTGTTAGGGTTCTCACAGTTCCTTTCCTCATGAGAAATCAGCCCACATTTGAAACATAAATCAAAAAGTTTTTCATATTTAAATGAAATCCAAACTGATTGAGTTTTAGAAATTTTGAAATTAAAACCAGCCGAGAGAGGCTTCATGACTGAAACATTCACTCTAGCTTTAAAACAAGAGTTTTCTTTGAATTTCAGAGGGTCTGGAAGAACAACCTCTGTTACTAAACCAGTTTTAGAAGCAATTTTAAAAACATTTGACTCCTTGATAAACAAGGGTGTAATACCAGCCAATCTAACGCAGAAAGTCGTTTCCTCCAAAAGAGAAGGGTTTAAAATAGTTTCATCGTATTTTTGGACCAAAACATGAAAACCAAAGACATGGTAAGGTCTATTAGCCCACACAATTTCTAAATCCTTTTCCTTATCAAATTGAATCGTACATATATTTTCACCTTTTTTCTCAATATTGATTCTTCCTGAAATACCCCAATATTGTATAACAATCTTCTTAAGATAGTTAAGATTAATATTACCTGAAGCCAGAATTCGAACCAAAAGCTTTAGTTCGTCATATTTCGAGTATATAGCTTATTGATCTGGTGATAGGCAAAAGTCATCTTCCGATTCTTCCGCCTTATCACCATTACCCACAATAGAAGCCATTACTAGAAGATTATCGTGAAAGAGAACTCAATAAAACACCTAATGGTGATTTTAAGATAATGGAACGATGCTATCGAGAAGTAGATAATGTTAAATTTCATAGATCCTATAAGGATCTTAAGATGAAACTTAATCTGGGTGAAATGAGAGAGAGAGTGAGGAGGGATGTAGGATATTTTGTGGTGGTTAGGGTTTATTAGAGGAGAGAGAGAGGTGTTTACACGGTGGAGTACAGTGGTGAGCGAGTGAGAGAGGGGTTTTAGACGCAGGGTGGGGTTTTTTCGATTTTCGTGCCTGTATGAATATGTTGAATAAATTTATTAATTTAGTAAAAAACATGTTGACAATTACTTATTTTTTACTTTTTTTTTAATTTTGAATCGATGATGGACATGCATCCTCAAAAGAAAGAATATACAAATCTTCTATATTCCACAAGTATCGGGGCAACTCGTTTGCTATAGAGGTTAGTGAGTGTGATGTTAAATTCGAATAACGAGGTGCTATTACCGCCTAAATGTTGACTGACTTCGTAGTGAAAACCACTTTATCTGATGAACCTAACTAAAAAATATAGACGACGGGAACAGTTGGAAATTGAAGGAGATGGAGGTTCGGGATAAGATGGTAGTGGAGCTGGCCTTTTAATAATGTCATTTTAATAATATCGAGGGAAATAAATATAGTTTCAAAATTCGGATGTAATATAAGGAAACAATAAAAAAACCACCGATTTTAAGTTGATTGAAACGGGCTTCCAAGCAAATTCATCCATCTTTTCAAGCAGCCCAGCCTACCCAAATCTACAGTGATATTTCTATTTTTAACTGATTCAATTTTAATAGAGTCTATTACAAAGGACCTAACAAGACCGGGTAATTTCCCTCTTCTTTCCATTTTGATCATTTCCTTTCCTTTTTTGGGTCTAACGGTCACAAGAGATGTCCAGTCAGGGGCGGCCGCCGCCGCCTCTCCTACCGGATTCAGCTAATGAAAGAGTATGGAAGCCTAGTAATTCAGCATCACGGTCTTCGCCCTCACTTCTAGGAACCCCAATTGCGAAAATTAGTACTCAAAAAGGAATGTCTCAGAGCGTGAGGAAGCTTTCTACTAAGTGACTAAGATTATTCTCGCAACCACAGGGAGAGGAATCGAAGCGCAGTCCGATTGGTGGTGAGAAGGGGCGGGAGACTGGTGTGGTTGTCCAGAGGTCGTCCAAACGTGCTCTTAATTATGTGGACCGGGATGAAATATCTCCGGTAACCATTAGTGGGGATAAGTGGTTAGTTTTTTATGGATGGCAGTAGCGGAGATAGGTTGATCACTTCGAGAGAATATGGGGACAAAGTGCATTAGGAGGGCCCTTCCAGTGAGGCGATCAAAATGATAGAAAATACGGCGTATCCTGATGAAGCAATGGAGGGTAGTGATCAGTTGGTTCTGGAGGTAGGAGGGACAATTCACCACTCCCCAGCTCCTTGGGCAGACAACTGATGTCTCCTTAATTGTTCTTATTTTCGACCCTTAGGATACATCATTTTTTATGTTTAATTGAATATTTTGATAGACTTTTGAGTTAAAAATGCAATAATTCGGAATTCCCATTTTATTTCTAGTATTTTTAATTTATTAAACTTTTGCGCGTAATCTTGTGTATTTTAGTGAAAAGTTTGTAGGTTTTGAATATTAGCTAGGAATGGAATCCGAGAAAAGAGTCAAAGATCAAGAGATAGAGTCAAGACTTGAAGAGAAATCCCGAAGAAGTTGTTTTTAGAGCTGCAAATCTGTTTTCCAGGTCAAAGATTGCTGATTTCGAGGTGCTTAAGAGCTGATTTAGCCGCTGACCTTTGAAGAAAAAACATTCCTTATCGAGTTACGGAAATTTAGCAACTGATTTCAAGACATTCGAAGTTGTAACGAAGCGGTAAAAGCCGTTTTAGTGAAGGTGTATCAGCAGTTACGGGATTTTGGGCTTAGAATTTGGGCTTGGACATTTAATTAGTGTTTTATTATTAGGTCCAAGCTCTAATCCGTTTTTCTACTTATAAAAGGAGGCATTGACTTCTATTTTTCATACAATTCATTCTTTTACAATTAAAAACATCAGAGAGAAGCAACAGAAGGAAGAAAGAAGAAGCTGCAAGAGATGGAGAGGGTCTATATCTCCGTTCTCAGTCATTCCTATTCCGGAAATTAGGTTTCTTTTATCTTTTATTTGTAAGGCAATATGAATTCCTTTACTTTTAATTTAGTTTTTGTTTTAATTAGTATGAGCTAAACATTTATTAGTGCTTGAGAATGCTTTATGGGTGAATCCCAATGTCATTGAGTTTCATGTCCTGAATTTGGGTTTCTGTTAATTAAATCGAATTGGGTCTTTTGCATTTTTCTTTAATTTGTGCTTATTTACTATTATTGACCTGATCAATTAATAATAGGGTTTAGTATCTAGGCTATTCCAATTAGTGGCGATTGGATCACCTTGACGGGGGGTTTAGGTACAGAAATAATTACAGAATATAAAATATAAACTATTTGACTTTGACGAGCGTAGTTAATTTTATGGCCAATGAGGTAATTTAGCTTAATCCTTCGAAAGTGGATCATATTTACCCTGACGGGATTAGTGACACTCTAGAATAGCCTTGTAGTCCACCCTGACGGGAGGATTATTGAATCCCGACCAATGTCAATTGACCAATTTGACCCTTAAACAGAATAGGTTATGAAACAGAATTCGGAGGATCCCTTGCGTTCTCAAGTGCTATCTTCTCATACTGTGTTTTACCCTTAATTACTTGCGTTTTAGCTTTTAATTGCATTTTCCATTTAGTCTTTCATTACTTAGAACTAATACAAAACCAAATCAATCATTATTTCTTTACTTGCTTACATAAGTGCAATCATTCATTACTTGATAAGCATCGTAGTTAACCAAACCGTCCCTGCGAACGATCCTAGATCACTTATTACTACTAAGGACAACCGTAGACTTGCGGTTGTGGTTCGATTACATTTGCATTTATTTTAGAACACACAAAGGACCACCAAGTTTTTGGCGCCGCTGCCCGGGACGGTAGCGTGTGACCACGGTGTTTATCCTTTAGTGATAGTTGCATTTATTTTTATTTCAGTTTTACGCTTTTTGTTTGTTCATCTTTTTCAGGTTTTTAGGTTTGGTGTATGCGAAGAAGTCTCTTTAAGGATCTAGAGCCAACACCTCCGATCCTTAATAATCCAGAATCGTTAATCAGACTTGCTAACAAGAGAAGGAAAGAACAAGAAGCCTTAGAAGTAGAAGAATTAATTAACAGAATGGAGAACATTAATATTCAGAATCAACAAAACAATAACGGACAAGCTCATAGAGTGATTAATCAAGATCCGTGGTTTGTTAATGGTCCACCAGAAGTTCCATTTCGTGCTCCTGCTCTAGGAGTAGGTGCTCCAAATATAGATGTTCCGAGGTTTCGTCTAGATTCGGGTATGTTAGCTCAATTCCAAAATTTTGGAAATTTTCGTGGTAAAGCTGGAGAAGATCCTCTTAGAGCGGTACAGAAATTCAAACAGATATGTGATTCTTACATCACACAAGGAGTTTCAAGAGAACAGACGTATTATGCTGCGTTTCGATTTTTTGTTATTGATGGGGCAAGTGAATGGCATGATACACAAGATCCTACGAAGATAACAAATTGGGAACACTTAGAAACTGCTTTCTTTGACAGATATTACCCAAGTAACATTAGGTTAGATGATCAACTTGAATTAACGCATTTCCGTCAAGAATATGATGAAACTTTGGGTAAAAGCTGGACAAGATTTCAGATGTGTTTACGTAGAGTTCCCGATCATGGCCTTTCAGAACAACAACTAAAAATCTTTTACAGAGGCCTTGATGGGACTTCAAGAGAAAAATTGGATTTGCTATGTGGTGCGGGATTTCTTCAAGTTCAACCCGTTCATGCAAAAATCATCTTGGAAAGAACTGTAAAGAATGAAGTTGGGTGGAATACCGTAAGAACACCAGTTAGAGGAGGAGTTAATAATGTCAATATTGAAGAAAAGTTCAACTCCTTAGAGACAAAGATTCAAACCACACTAGAACAACAATTAAGACAACTTACTTTAGCCGTGAAAGAAGGTTTTTCGAATAAAAGAGGTGAGGTAAAGGTTGCACAAAAGGTGTATGGATGTGAGTATTGCGGTGTTAATGATCATAGTTGGGAGAATTGTCAGAATAATAAAGAATCCGTGATGTTTGTCTCCAACAGAGGTAACTTTAATTCGAGTGGTAATGGATATCAGCCTAACAGAAACCATCCTGGGTTTCAATACTCAAATCCTAATGGGGCAGCCAATCCTACATATGCGTACCAGCCACATCTCCAAGGTAACAACTACAATCCAAGACCACACAACAATTATCAAGGAGGACAAAATCAAAATTATGTTCAAAGACAAACTCCTCAAGACACTTACGATGAAACAATGAACCAAAAAGCCTTACCTGCCCATCCGCAAGAAGGTGTAGTTACCCTTCAGAAAACCGTAGAAAGTTTAATTGCTCTTCAGACGCAAGCTATGGAACGTCAACAAGCATCTGACGCAAACATGAAGTTATTACAGAATCAGATAAGTCAAATTAATAAACAACTGAATCAACGTCCACAAGGGCAACTCCCTAGCGATACTGAGAATCCAATACAAATCGAAGACTGTAAAGCTATTACTCTCAGAAGTGGTAAGAACCTTCCTCCACCTCCTTTTCCGGTTATGAAAGAAAAAGAAGTTAGAAAAGAAAAGGATAAGGTTAGTAAAGAGAAAGAAGTGGAAGTTGAAGAAGTGGAGGGGTCCATTGAGATTCTGAAAAAGAAAAATGATATTATAATCAATCGTCCACCTCCACCATTTCCATCGCGAGTTCAAAAGAAGGGTGATATGGCTGATTACCAAAAATTCTTTAACAAGGTAAGAGGTCTTAGCATAAATATTCCGTTGCTAGAAGCTATTCGAGATGTACCCAAGTATGCTAAGTTTCTGAAAAGAGCCCTCACTAACAAAAGGCCGTATTGTGATAATGAGATGATTGGTCTTCCTGAAGAATGTAGTGCCATTTGTCAAAGTAAGTTACCTCCAAAGTTAGTTGATCCTAGGAGTTTCACAATTCCGATCTCGATTGGAGAAGAATGGAAAGGTAAGGCACTATGTGATTTGGGTGCAAGCATCAATCTTATGCCCAAATCGATCTTTGATAAGCTTAATATCGAAGCAAGACCCACTTCTATGGTCTTGCAAATGGCGGATCGATCTCTTGCACATCCGGAAGGCCGAATCGAAGATGTCCTCGTTAAGGCAGGTATGTTAATTTTTCTCGCTGATTTCGTTATACTTGATTACGACGCAGATAGGAATGTCCCCATCATTTTGGGAAGACCATTCCTAGCCACGGGGCGTACCTTGATTGATGTAGAGAACGGAGAAATGATTATGAGAATCCAAGACGAGGAAATGAAGTTTAATGTGTTTAGACCTATGAAGTTTCCGGATTCCAAGGAAGAATGTTTTCGTATAGATATAATGGAATCGGTAAGAAAAGAGCCAATTAATGTCGTGGACACTTTAGGAGTGGAGGAGAAAGAGCTACGAAAGAAACCACCAATTAAAGCTCCTCCATACCCTAAAAATCCACAACTCAATCATGCGAAGAAGAAAGAGAAAGCACGTGCCATGAAGGTTCCGAAGGAACCTAAGAAAGAAAGAAAGAAAAAGGGGTTCAAAGTAGGTGAAGAAGTAGCTATGAAGAAACCAAATCCCCCTCCAAAGGTACATGAATCGAAAAGTTCTTGGCTAGGACCATTCATGGTCACGAAGGTTATCTCAGATAAACTAGTGGGCATAAAAGCTAAGGGATGCAAATTTCGAGTTGCAAATATTGACAACCTCACTCATTGCTGGGGAGGTTATGTCAATGACTAATGAATGAGGTAACCCGTCGAGCTTAACGACGTTAAACAAAAGCCATTTCTTGTATATTAGTTTAAGTTTTTATTTTTCGTAGTTTAAATTCGTTTGATTTTCGTTAATTTAGTGTTTATTAGTTAGAAATGAGGAAGGGTAGTTGTTTTTGATGATTTCAGGGATAAAAATGTCATGAGTTTGGGGACGAAAGGGCGAAAATAGAGGAAAAATTTGTGGTGTTCCAGGGGCAAACTGGGTACCCGCATTTGCAAATGCGGGTACCCAGTTTCGAAAGCTAAAAATTCCAACTTTCTGACCCAGCGTCTTGGGCCCCGCGTTTTGCTGCGTCACCACTGCGTTTTGCTGCGTTTTGATTCGCGCCATCGACGCAAACCGGGTTCCCGCATTTGCAAATGCGGGTACCCGGTTTCGGAGCTGTACTTTTCCAAATTCTCTGACCCGGCGTCTTGGGAGGTTGCGTTTTGGTGCGTCTTGGCTCGCGCCATCGACGAAAAACCGGGTACCCGCATTTGCAAATGCGGGAACCCGGTTTCGAAGGGCATTTCTCTGACCTAGCGTTTTGGCTGCGTTTTGAGGTATATTGAAAAAAAAAAGAAAAAAAATATTATTGCATCAGACGCCAAAAAAAAAATTGTTTTTTTTTTTCGCGCCGACACAGCGACGCGAAACTGGGGCCCCGCATTTGCAAATGCGGGTACCCGGTTTCTTCTGTGACAGGGCCGTTTGAAGCTTTTTAGCCCTAGATTTTTACCTCTTTCTTCAAACCAGCCTCCAAAAACATTCCCAAAACCCAGAATTTCCTGAACATCATCATCTACAACCACACAATCATCGAATCCTACCCTCTTTCATCACAAAGACATACAATCAATTCATCTCCTATCCAAATAACCATGAAATTCCCACTTTTCTCCAATTGTTCTTCATCCAAGCTTCAAATTAAATCCAATTCCCTCTTCCCCCACATCAATTAGCCTTTACCCATCTCATATTCCACCATACTCTTCAAATCTTAAGCCTCAAAACATCAAAGTTCTATGCCTTAGCTTCTCACTATTTGAAGTTTTGAGTTTGGGGTGGAAAGAGATGCTTATCAGAACCGTTTTGATGTGTACATATCGAAGGAATTCTCCAAGAAACAGAAACACTTTTGGTACTGTTCAAGAACAAGCTATTGAGATTCCTAATTCGCGTTGCAAACACAAGACTGACGAGGTTAAAAATTAAAGCTAATCCTAAGAAGAGAGAAGTGATTGAGGAACCTGAAAGTGAGGAAGAAAATGATCCGATGATGAGTTGGAATCGAAAATCAAGGTGTTGGAAGAGAATTAGGATACGAGGTGCGCTATTTTGGGAAACGTTACAAACAAGTTAAACTTTATTTGTTCAAAGCACAACTTACGATGTCTAGACGCGAGATAAAGTTCATGGACGAAACACCGAAAACCAGCCACGCGCTGGTTAAGATACGTTTTCTAATCCTTCTCATTTAGTGTAAATTATTTTATTGCTTTGAGTCTTTTCGAGTCGTGGGGACACGACTCATTTTTGAGTTTGGGGTGGGGTTCGTTGCCTCATCCCAGTTTTTATGTGTTATATGTTTTATTTGCTTTCAATAAATTAATTTTCGGAGTTGCGTTTGACTGTAGAAGATTTTAAATGTCCCTTTAAGCATACTTTTGATGAATTAATGATAGTAAATAGTGGACTTTAGGGATTGATATAAAACGCATTTAGAATTGCATGCAAACATAGGTAATTGATAGGAAAAATTAATGAACAATGCAAATGAAGTAAGCTTGTACTTAAGGAATATGTTTGGTATGTAGAACGTGAAATCTTAATTAGTAGAGAACCCACCTAGATATGAACTAAAGACAAGCTATGTACTTAGGAAAATGATAGGGGCAGTTCCTTGTTAGCCATTTGAAGCCTTTTAGCTTGCTATCCCTTATTATAATTTTATCCGTCTTAGCCCAATTTTGAGCCGTAAGCCTTTTCTTTTGTAGCCACGATATGAGCCCATTATCCTTTAGATTATTAGGCATTACCAAATGATCCGCACTTGAATCACAATCCTGAGACTACTCTCGAGATTGAGTTTGGGGTGGTGGGACCACATTTGGGAAGATACATTGGGAAGGGATTATATGTGTTTGTATTGAGGCACAAAAATGTAGATGATATTATTATTTGTAACCCTTTGCCGGGATTTGAAAAGAAAATAGAGAAAAAGAAAAGAAAAAAAGAGAAAAAGAAAAAAAGAAAAAAAATATATTATAAGAGACATGACCTTTCACATCAAAACGAGGGTCATGGGTATCTTGTACAAAAAAAAGAGAAAA
Organism: Nemophila menziesii; assembly: GCA_029959085.1. Lineage (NCBI taxonomy): Eukaryota > Viridiplantae > Streptophyta > Magnoliopsida > Boraginales > Hydrophyllaceae > Nemophila > Nemophila menziesii. Next base: position 29,698,110 of record JARWIR010000004.1, read on the forward strand.
TAAAATGAAAAAAAAAGAAAAAAAAAGAAAGAAAGAATAAAATAAACCGGCAAAGTGGAATATTTTTTGGAAATCATCTTAGTTTTTATTGGGTTGACATGGGGACGCAACATTGGTGCGTCAAATGGGTGAGTGAGAACATTTTTGAGCGTAAACTCAAGCTCGAGGACATTTGTTGATGGTAAGTGAGGAGAGAGCCAAAAGCTCACTTCAAATTTACCAAATATACATCCACACCGTCCTTAAGCCACTATTAAAACCATAAAGACCTCGTGATTCCTAAGTGCATAGTGAATTTATGATTCTGTTGATAGGGAATATACTAGGTGGAGCGTTCAAAGCGAGTTAGGATTAATGACCACCCTATAGCCATCATACAGAGATGAGTACAAGTGTAACCTTCAAGCATTGCGACTTTAATTTTATGATTGAGATTATTTATGTTTGATGTTGCATTTTAGATGTATGTGTATATTAGTTTCTATAGTTTACAATATGAGATTTATCTTAAGACTTGCTTTAGGGTTTATTTGTTAGCTTCTACTTGTTTATACGCTTACTTCTACCCCTTTGTTTTGTTTTGCTTTGTCGGGACGACAAAGGTTTGAGTTGGGGGTCTTGATGTCTCCTTAATTGTTCTTATTTTCGACCCTTAGGAGACATCATTTTTTATGTTTAATTGAATATTTTGATAGACTTTTGAGTTAAAAATGCAATAATTCGGAATTCCCATTTTATTTCTAATATTTTTAATTTATTAAACTTTTGCGCGTAATCTTGTGTATTTTAGTGAAAAGTTTGTAGGTTTCGAATATTAGCTAGGAATGGAATCCGAGAAAAGAGTCAAAGATCAAGAGATAGAGTCAAGACTTGAAGAGAAATCCCGAAGAAGTTGTTTTTAGAGTTGCAAATCTATTTTCCAGGCCAAAGATTGCTGATTTCGAGGTGCTTAAGAGCTGATTTAGCTGCTGACCTTTGAAGAGAAAACATTCCTTATCGAGTTACGGAAATTTAACAACTGATTTCAGGTCAATCGGAGTTGTAACGAAGCGGGAAACGCCGTTTTAGTGAAGGTGTATCAGCAGTTACGGGATTTTGGGCTTAGAATTTAGGCTTGGACATTTAATTAGTGTTTTATTATTAGGTCCAAGCCCTAATCCGTTTTTCTACTTATAAAAGGAGGCCTTGACTTCTATTTTTCATACAATTCATTCTTTTACAATTAAAAACATCAGAGAGAAGCAACAGAAGGAAGAAAGAAGAAGCTGCAAGAGCTGGAGAGGGTCTATATCTCTGTTCTCAGTCATTCCTATTCCGGAAATTAGGTTTCTTTTATCTTTTATTTGTAAGACAATATGAATTCCTTTACTTTTAATTTAGTTTTTGTTTTAATTAGTATGAGCTAAACATTTATTAGTGCTTGAGAATGATTTATGGGTGAATCCCAATTCCATTGAATTTCATGTCCTGAATTTGGGTTTCTGTTAATTAAATCGAATTGGGTCTTTGGCATTTTTCTTTAATTTGTGCTTATTTACTATTATTGTCCTGATCAATTAATAAAAGGGTTTAGTATCTAGGCTATTCCAATTAGTGGCGATTGGATCACCTTGACGGGGGGTTTAGGTACAGAAATAATTACAGAATATAAAATATAAACTATTTGACTTTGACGAGCGTAGTTAATTTTATGGCCAATGAGGTAATTTAGCTTAATCATTCGAAAGTGGATCATATTTACCCTGACGGGATTAGTGACACTCTAGAATAGCCTTGTAGTCCACCCTGACGGGAGGATTATTGAATCCCGACCAATGTCAATTAACCAATTTGACCCTTAAACATAATAGGTTATGAAATAGAATTTGGAGGATCCCTTGCGTTCTCAAGTGCTATCTTCTCATACTGCGGTTTACCCTTAATTACTTGTGTTTTAGCTTTTAATTGCATTTTCCATTTAGTCTTTCATTACTTAGAACTAATACAAAACCAAATCAATCATTATTTCTTTACTTGCTTACATAAGTGCAATCATTCATTACTTGATAAACATCGTAGTTAACCAAACCGTCCCTGCGAACGATCCTAGATCACTTATTACTACTTGGGACAACCGTACACTTGCGGTTGTGGTTCGATTACATTTGCATTTATTTTAGAACACACAAAGGACCACCAACAACTCCAAGGCAGGTAAGCATTCTGACTCTAACTCGTTGGGAACTGATGTGGTGGCTACTGTTGGAGAGCCTAGTGAAGGTAATCAGGGGCTAAATGATGCCTCGTTGGGCCTAGAGCGGAGTGGGGGGAAATCTAGATCGTACAAGGAAATTTTTAATGACAGGCCTTCAGGTTTTCCACAGAGGGGGGAGATAGGGGTACTCAGGATGTGAAGGGGGACTTGAGTGTTGGTGAGGAGTCTCTGGTTACCCCTGAGTTGGATCAAAGCGCTACTAATTTTGTGATGGAGGATGATGTCCTGGTTGATGACATTACGTATCCGCAATTGGTGCGAACAGCTACATAGAAGCGGGGGGTGTAAGGTATGGCAAATTTTTTTATCATAAAGTTATTGGTATATAACGTAGGATTTAAGTATCTGCTTGATAAATTAAATCAAATTTGGGAAAATCATGTAAATAGAACAAAAGAGGAGACATCAAGACCCAAAACCCAAACCTTTGTCGTCTCGACAAAGTAAAATTAAAAACAAAGGGAAAAGGTGATTGCAGAGACGCAGCCGCAAATAAACACACCAAAAGCATTACTAAAAATAAATATCATATAGCAAACATTAGGAACTAATATACACATACACTAATCATGCAAAATCAAACACAAATAAATTCAATCATAAAATTAAATTCGCAATGCTAGAAGGTTACACTTGTACTTATCTCAATATGATGGCTATAGGTTGTTCCTCGATCCTTACTCGCTTTGGACGCTCCACTTAGTATACTCCCTATTAACTTACCATGTACCTAGGAATCACGAGTACTTTACGGTTTTAGCGTAGGCTTAGGGACGGTGTGGTATGTTTATTTGGTAAATGTGAAGTGAGCTTTTGGCTCTCTCCTCACTTACCATCAACAAATGTCCACGAGCTTGAGTTTACACTCGAATAATGTTTTCACTCAACCCATTTGATCTGATGATGTAGCGTCCCCATGTTAACCCAATATATACTAATATGATGATCCGAGAAACTCCACTTTGCCGGTTGTTTATTTGACTTTCTCCTTTTAATTTTCTTTTTTTTTCTTTTTCTCTTCTTTTTTGTACAGGCGATAACCGGGTTCTCGGTTTGTGTTGACCGGGTTCCCGGTCAGCTACTGTATTGACTTTTCGATTTTTTTTTTAATCTCAATCCAGCCGAAGGGTTACAAATTATATCATCATCTAAATTTATTCCTTAATATAAACACATACATTTCCCTCCCAATGTAATTTCCCAAAAGATGGACCCACCACCCCAAACTCAAGCTCGAGACATGTCTCAGGATCGTGATTCAAGTGCGGGTCATTTTGGAAATGCCTAATAAACTAAGGGGATATGGGCTTATATCATGCGACAAAAGAAAAGGCTTTAATGCTCAAAATTAGGCTAAGACGGATAATATTAATACAAGGGATAGAAGGCTAAAAAGGTCTCAAATGGCTTAACAAAGAACTGCCCCTATCATTTTCCTAGTTACATGGTTCGTCTCTAGTTCATATCTAAGTGGGTTCTCTACTAATTTAGATCTCACGTTCTACAAACCAAACATTTTCCTTAAGTACAAGCTTACTTCTTTTGCATTATTTATTAATTTTTCCTATTCATTACTTATGTTTGCATGCAAATAAAGCGCGTTTTATACTAACTCCTAAAGTCCACTATTTACTATCATTGATTCATCAAAAGTATGCTTAATGGGGACATTTAAGAACTTCTACAATCAAACGCAACTCCTAATTAATTTTATTGAAGCGGTAAAAACAAATAACACAAAAAACTGGGATGAGGGAACGAACCCCACCCCAAACTCAAAAACGATCCGTGTCCCCACGACTCGAAAAGACTCAACACAAATAAACTAATCTACACTAACTGAGAAGGGAAGGAAAACGTATCTTAACCAGCGCGAGGCTGGTCATCGGTGTTGCGTACAAGTACAGAATCCTTCGTGAGTAAACCATAGGTGGCGTGTTGGATGGTGCTCACCCCAAGTAGCATATTACGAAGAAGATCTAACTCTTTGGTGACGTTTCCTAAAGTAGCAATCATCTTTTCTTAATTCTCTTTCAACACTCGAATTTCTTCTTCCAACCCATTATCAGTATGTACCTTCTTCTTTGGTGGAGGAGCTCTAGGGTTCTTAATTGGATGGGTTGCTTCGTTGTGTGCGTTTTCAATAGAGTTCAATGTCATTGCGTCTTCCTGTTCTGAAGGTTCAACCTCTTCGCTCCTACGCGGTACTTTTGCGTCTAGACACAAGGCAGTGATGGTACAAGGGAACTTAAGGTTTTGTTGACTAGTAGGGAATTTCTAGAACTCTATTATAATCTCGTAAATTACACGCGCAACATTTATCTCTCGGCCCTCAATAATACACTTAATAAAGATAACATGCTCCTTCTTCAATTCGGAAGTGTGAGTAATACCAAAGAAAGTAGGTACTATGAATCTTGACCATACCTTAGCACAAGGTAACAAACAACTACTATAAACCTGCCCAGCATATCTCTCACCATTCGGAATAGTGCGTTTCCCATGAACTAAAACTGTGTCCCAAAGAGATTCCCACTTAAAAGATGGGTCATTAAGTGTTTCGAAATAAGGACAAGGACCAGTAAAGTTAGGCAAGTTCAAAGTTTTGCGAATAAATTCAACTGAGAAGGGTAATACCTTTTTGCGGACAATGATTGCTTGTTTATTCAAAAAGGCTACTCCATCATAAAAATCACGTACCAAGGTGGGGATAAAAGTAAGTTTTCTCTGTCTCAATTTGGTCCACCCAAACTTATCGCAAGTAGTTGCATAACTCTTAAATTCACTATTCATAATACCAGAAGGAAATACTCTTTCAACACCAAACTTCAAATAATTAATTCTATCATGAACCTGATCGTTCCAACTCATAGCTACCCTTTTGGGTTTGTGTGCAATAGATTTTCTTCGTGGAGCTCGTGGTTCTGGAACAGGTTCTTTAGGAATTTCCTCTTCAATATCTTCCTCTTCTTCTTCATCAACCAAAGTAGGCTTAGCAAGAGTAGTCTTACTTGGGTTTTCTTTTCTCTTTATAGCAGTCTTAACCTCTTTAATCTTGCGTTTAGGACCCGAATCTGGAATCTCAATAGCTCTCTCTTGTGTAGCACCAGGATTGTTTCTTGTTCTTGGGTTGTTTCTTCTTGTATACTGAAAGAATCTGTCCTGTTAGTCATGGCTTTGCACCCCAAACTCAAAACTTCAAAAAGTCGAAAACTAGAGAAAAGTTTCGATCTTTGTTGTTTTGAGAGAAGATTAGGGTGAATTTATGTGAGATATGAGATGGGTAAGGTTTAATTTGAGGGATTAGAGAGGTTTAGTGGTTCAATTTAAGGTTTATGTGAAGAAAGAATTGGAAGGAAAAGTGGAATTTTGGTGAAGTTTTGGAAAGATCCTGAGTTGATTATGTGTTTTTAGGGTGAAAGAGAGAGGAATTTGATGATTAGAACTTGTTTTGATGATGATTTTTGGAGTGGTGGATAGCTGAAATCGGATGTGGAGGCTAACTTGTGAAAAAGGCTAAAGATATAGGTTAAGAAAACTCAAAACCGCCTAACCAGTCGCTGACCGGGTTCCCGGTTAGCTGCGCTGTGTCGGCGCAAATAAATGACTAAATATTTTTTTTACCTGGACGCTGGCCCCTAGCGTCTAAGGACACGCAGGGGTCAGAAAATTGGACCTCGTGACCGGGTTCCCGGTCATTGCAGCCACCGGGTTCCCAGTTTGTGTCTGAGACTCGAGCGTGGGATGGTTGGACGCGACCTCTTGCGTCTGAGCCTACGCAGGGGTTAGAACTTCGGAAATCTTACATCACCACCACCGGGTTCTCGTCAGCTAACAACCGGGTTCCCGGTCGCCGTCGTTGGCACGAATGCAGACGCACCCTCTTGCGTCTCGAGCAACGCCATGGTCAGAGATTTTTGGGGTCTTCAGCTCACGAAACCGGGTTCCCAGTTAGCTCAAAACTGGGTTCCCGGTTAGCTTCTGGATTTTTCCCAAAAATTCTTACTTCCTCACACTTTTAACCCCATACTCATGGCTTTTTGCACTCCTGAAATCATCAAAAACAACTACCCTTTCTCATTTCTTAAAACTAAACACTAATCAACAACAATTAAACTAATTTACACTACGAATTAATGAAAATACAAAGCTAATATACAATGAATTGGCTTTTGTTTAACGTCGTTAAGCTCGACGATTACCTCGCGCTTCTAAGGGGCTTCAAGGAGGTACATGACCTCCCCGGGATGTGGATCCTCCGCGCGATTAATATCCTTGCCTCCTTGATAAATCTTCAATCGATGACCGTTCACCATGAAAGTACGGTGCTCGATTGGATTCTCAATCTCAATAGCTCCATGAGGCGTGACTTTTGTTACAACATAAGGACCAGACCATTTCGACCTCAGCTTACCAGGATAATTGCTGAACTTCGAGTTATATTTAAGGACCTTTTGTCCAACTTCAAACTTCTTTACTCTAATACGATTATCATTCCATCTCTTCGTGTTTTCTTTGTAAATTTTAGCATTCTCATAGGCATGTAATCGAAACTCATCAAGTTCATTTAATTTCATCATACGATTTTCACCGGCTAAAGTAGGATCTAAATTCAACTTCGCTATAGCCCAATATGCACCCAATTCAAGTTCAAGAGGTAAGTGACAAGCCTTACCATAAACCATTCCATACGGAGATGCACCAACAGGAGTTTTAAACGCAGTACGATAAGCCCACAATGTATCATCTAATTTGGTTGACCAATCTTTTCTTGTGGAGCCAACAGCCTTCTCTAGAATAGATTTGACCTCTCAATTAGAGACCTCAGCTTGATCATTGTCTTGTGGATGATAAGCGGTGGATACACGATGTCTCATCCCATGCTTCTCTAGAACAGTCTTCAAATATTTGTTCACAAAGTGTGAACCTCCATCACTTATAATCACTCGAGGTGTACCAGGTCTAGTGAAGATATGAGATTTCAAAAACTTAATTACCACTCACGAATGATTCGTTGGTAGAGCTACATCCTCTATCCATTTAGACACGTAATCAACTGCTAAAAGGATGTATTGATTTCCATTGGATGGTACGAAAGGACCCATGAAAGCAATACGCAAAACATCAAATATTTCTACCTCAAGAATGTTATTACGTGGCATCTCGTCCCTCTTGGATATATTCCCAGTAAACTGACATCTATGATATTTCTTCACGTACTCATGACAATCCTTATGTAGTGTACGCCAATAAAAACCAGATTGTAGTACCTTAGCAGCTGTGCGGTCACCTTTAAAATGTCCTCCATAGGGTGAATCGTGACAACCTGCAACAAATGAATAAATCTCATTCTCAGGTATGCATCTTCTTACCATTTTGTCACCACACACTTTGTAGAGGAAAGGATCCTCCAAAAAGAACTGTTTAGCACGGCTGATTAACATCTTTTTGTCTTGTGAAGTAGTCCCTTCAGGAAAAGAACCACTTACCACAAGATTTGCAATATCGGCATACCACGGTGCTCCATTAAAGATAGAAAATAAACTTTCATCTGGGAATTCCTCTCTAACTAACTCGGGACTATTATTTAATTCAGAACCTTCAAGATGAGACAAATGATCTGCAACTTGATTATCACAACCCTTTCGATCTCGAATATCTAAATCAAACTCTTGAAGCAATAAAACCCATCTAATTAACCTCGGTTTAGCATCGTTCTTCTCCATAAGGTACTTTATAGCGGAATGGTCGGTAAATACAACAATTTTCGCTCCAAGAAGATAAGAACGTTATCAAAAGCGTAAACTACCACTAAAAGTTCCTTCTCAGTCACTGTATAATTAACTTGAGCACTAGTGAAGGTCTTACTCGCATAATAGATAGAGTGAAATACCTTGTTCTTTCTTTGACCCAACACAGCACCTATAGCTAAATCACTCGCATCACACATAACTTAAAAAGGGATTTTCCGTTCAAGAGGTAACACAATAGGCGCAGTAATAAGCTTCTCCTTCAACTCTTGAAATGCCTTCATGCAAGCTTCATCAAAAAGGAATTTGGTGTCCTTCTCGAGTAAGTTGCACAAAGGCTTTGTAATCTTTGAAAAATCCTTGATGAAACGACGATAGAATCCAGCATGGCCTAAAAAACTATTTACCCCTTTTACAGAAATGGGAGGGGGGAGATTTTTTATTACCTCAATCTTTGCGCGATCAACCTCTAAGGCTGCACTTGAAACCTTGTGACCCAACACTATACCTTCTCGAACCATTAAATGACACTTTTCCCAATTCAACACCAAATCTGTTTCCTTGCATCTTATCAATACCTTCTCCAAATTCTGTAAACACTCGTCAAATTTATCACCAAATACAGAAAAGTCATCCATAAATACCTCAAGGAAATTATCGATCATATCCCGGAAAATCGCCATCATACATCTCTGAAAGGTAGCGGGTGCATTACATAATCCAAAAGGCATCCTTCGATAGGCAAAGGTACCAAAAGGACATGTGAATGTGGTTTTGTGTTGATCAGCTAGATCTACATAAATCTGATTGTACCCTGAATAACCATCCAAAAATCAATAATACTCCCTACCAGCCAATTTGTCTAACATCTGATCAATGAAAGGAAGATGAAAGTGGTCCTTTCTAGTCGCCTTGTTCAACTTACGGTAATCCATACAAACCCTCCAACCAGCAACTGTTCTTGTGGAGATGGCTTCATTCTGAGCATTGAAGATGGTAGTCATTCCTCCTTTCTTCGGTATGCACTGAACTGGACTCAACCACTCAGTACTAGCTACGTGATAGATGATTCCCGCGTCTAGTAGCTTAATTACTTCTTTCTTCACCACTTCTTTCATTGCTGGCATTAATCTCCTTTGGCCTTCAACTGAACTTGCACTATCATCTTCAAGAATGATTTTATGTTGACAATAAGAAGGACTAATTCCTTTGATATCAGCAATAGTCCAACCTATCGCCTCTTTATTCGCCCTTAGTACGCGTAGCAGTTTATCTTCTTGAGGACCTGTTAAATTTGCTGAAACAATAACAGGTAAAGTATCATTAGTACCCAAATACGCATACCTCAAGTGTGTTGGCAATGTTTTTTCTTAAAACTTCGGAGGAGATTCAATGGATGGTTTATTTTTAATGACCATCTTCCCCGGTTCTCTCACAGGTTCATAGGCAGGACGCCTATATTTTGGATTCTCTGAATTGAGAGCTGCCACTGTTTCGGCAAGCTCTTGCATCATCTCCGGTAAGTTTAGTGTCAAAGCAGCCTGCAAGATATCATCATAATTAAAACAATCAAATACCACTTGCATGTCGTGTTTAGCTACATCCATTCGAAATCAATCTACTGGAACATCTGGAAACTTCATGGCTCTGAACACATTAAACTTTACCTCCTCGTCTTGGATTCGCATGGTTAATTCTCCGTTTTCTACATCAACTAAAGTACGCCCCGTGGCTAGGAATGGTCGTCACAAAATGATGGGGACATTCCTATCCGCGTCGTATTCAAGAATAACAAAATCATCGGGAAAAACTAAAGTACCTGCCTTAATGAGGACATCTTCGATGCGTCCCCCAGGATGTACGAGGGACCTGTCAGCCATTTGTAAGACCATAGAGGTAGGTCTCACATCTCCTATCTTCAACTTATCAAAAATTTATTCGGGCATAAGATTGATACTTGCACCCAAATCACATAGAGCTTTTCCTTACCACTCTTTACCAATCGATATCGGAATTGTAAAACTCCCAGGGTCAAGCAACTTAGGTGGCAACTTACTTTGACAAATAGCGCTACACTCTTCAGGTAACCCAATCATCTCATTATCACAATACGGCCTCTTGTTAGTTAGGGCTCTCTTCAAAAACTTCACGTATTTCGGTATATCTTTAATAGCTTCTAACAACGGAATGTTGATGTTGAGACCCCTTACCCTATCTAAAAATCTCTGATACTCGGCCATATCTCCTTTTTCTGAACTCTCGAAGGGAAAGGTGGAGGAGGACGGTTTTCCACAATATCTTTCTTTTCTGAACTTCTGGAATTTTCTCCACTTCTATCACTTCAGGTTCATCTTCTTTCTCTTCCACCTTTACTGCTGGTTTTTCTTTATTTGTCAGTTCTTTCTCTTTCATGACCGGAAATTGAGGTGGAAGGATTTTCTTACCACTTCTTAACGCTATGGCATTACAATCTTCGGTTTGACTTGGGACTTCAGTATCACTAGGTAACTGTCCTTGTGGACGCTGATTTAACTGCTTTGCCATCTGAGATACTTGATTCCTCAATAATTTAAGTGCGGCTTCACTATCTTGCTGGCTCTGAATAGATTGTGCTTGAAGTGCCATTAATATTTCTACAGTTTGACGAAGATCTTCTGAACCTTCTTGAGGTTGAGCAGGTAAGGCTTTTTGATTCACTATATCATTATAACTATTTTGAGGAGGCTGCCTTTGAACATGATTTCCATAATTTTGTCCTCCAAGGTAGTTATTTTGTGGTCTAGGTTGATAAGTGTTACCTTGGGGACGCGGTTGATAAGCGTAAGTAGGATTAGCTGTAGGATTTGAGTATTGGAAACCCGGATGGTTTCTGTTGGGCTGGTATCCTTGTCCACTCGAATTGTAATTTCCCCTATTAGAAACAAACATCACGGCTTCGGGATTACACTCACAATGTTCCCAATCATGGTCTTGAACACCACAATTTGAACACCCATAGACCTCTTGAGTTACATTAATACTTGCCTTCTTACCTGTTAAACCTTCCTTAACAGCTATCATAAGCTGTTTCATTTGATGTTCCAAAGTATAATTTATCCTCCAAAGAGGAGAATTTCTCTTCAATAACCATATTACTTTCTTTCCTACCTCAAATAGGTGTTCTTACCGTACTCCAACCTTGCTCATTTGATACCATTCTGTTTAAAATAATCTTCGCATGGACTGGAGCTACATGTAAAAATACACCACCACATAATAAATCGAGGTCTTTTTTTGATCCTCCATACAAACCTTTATAAAATATAGTTAACTGTTGTATTTCATTAAGGCCATGGTCAGGAACTATTCTCAAATACGATTGAAACCTTGTCCAACATCTTCCCAAAGTTTCATCTTGATCTTGGATAAGCGATGTCAAATCTACATGTGCATCTAATCTCATATTAGTCGGATAATAGCGATCGAAAAACGATGTCTGTAATTCATCCCAAGTATTGATTGTTCCTGGTTCTTGCGAATCGTGCCACTCACTCGCTGCGTCTATCACGAAAAATCTGAAATTAGCAAAGTACATCTGCTCTTTGGTCACTCCTTGAGTTATATACGAATCACAGATTTGCATAAACTTTTGAACTGCACGAATAGGGTCTTCTCCAGGTGTCCCACGAAAGTTTCCATAGTTTTGAAATTAGGATAGCATACCAGGATCAGGTCTATAACGAGCAATATTGATATTTGCAGGACCATTACCGAGAGCAAGAGCGCGGTAAGGAGCTTGTTATGGACCATGTATGAACCATGGATCATAATACTGTGGGGGTTGAGCTTGTTGCATATGTGGTTAATTTTGTTGATTGTTGAGAACTGCGTTAGGATTGAGTGAGAGATCGGGAATAATTGGAGGTATGATTGGTTGACCATTTGCATCCAATTGAACACCAGGATTATCCACGTGATGAATGTTCAAATCCTCCATCTCTGTTCTTTCTCTCTTTGATAGTTCTCTAGCTTCCTTGTCTCTTTTATTTCTTTCTCGTATTAACCTCTCAGGGTTTGAGTACATGCACCAAACCTGTAAAACTTGAGAAAGAACAAAGACAACGAAAAGCGTAAAACTGAATAAAAATAAAAATGCAATTAAAACACTAAAGGATAAACACCGGGGTCACACGCTACCGTCCCCGGCAGCGGCGCCAAAAACTTGGTGGTTCCTTGTGTGTTCTAAAAGATAATGCAATAAGTAAAAGAGAACCACAACTGCAAGTGTACAGTTGTCCCAAGTAATATATGTGATAAACAAGTTCAATCTCAGGGACGGATTGGTTGACTCTAATGCTTATCTAATAGTGATAAATTGCACGGGAAAAGCAATAAATGATTTTAAGATTGGTTGTTTGTTTTTCTATAACTAAGACAATTAATTAAAAGACTAAAATAATGTAAATATTATGCTAGATGCAAGAGAATAAAATAGCTAGACGCAAGGTATGAGAGGTAGTACTTGAGTAACGCTAGGATTTCACCTAAATCTATTCATTCCATGTATTGTTTAAGGGACGAATTGGTAAATAATAGTGGTCGGGATTCGATATTCTCCTTACCCCCGTCAGGGTGGACTAAGGAGCTATTCTTAGGTGCTACGAACCCCGTCAAGGTGAAAATAGTCCACCTTCGAATGACTAAGTTCTAATTACCCAATTGGCCATAGGATTAATTAAGTCTGTCAAGGTCAAATAATTTATATCTTACATTAATTAATTATTTCCGTACCTAGACCCCCGTCAAGTTGATCCATTTGCCACTAAATGGAATAGCCTAGTTACTAAGTCCCATTACAGATTAGCTACTTCAATAATAGTTGGTAAATGCAAATTAATGAAAAATATTAATTATCCAATTCGATTTTAATTACAATAATCCCAAATCCAAAAACATAGAATGAAATAGATTGGGGCTTAACCCATTAATGCGTTCTCAAGTACTGTATGAATTTAGCTCATAATTGTAAAACTAAGAAATTAAAATTAAAGGAATTCATAATTGTTTTACAGAATAAAAGATAAAGAAACTTAATTGAGGAGTTGATTCGGCTGCGAATTGGAGAAGTTGAATTTCTCCAGCTCTTGACTTATCCTCTTCCTTGATTCTGCTTCTTCTATGATGCTCTGACTTTGTATATAATGAATTGTATGAAAATAGAATTCTAAAAGCACTTTTATAGTAGAAAAAATGGACTATGGCTTTCTTAAAAGATTAAATGAAAATTAGAAAGCCCAAGTCCATAACTTAAGCCCAAATCCCGTAACTACTGTACACCCTTCACGAAAACAGCTTTAACTTTCTCAATATAACTCCGAATTGACCCATTCAACTTGCTAGTTCTTTGTAACTCGATAAGGTACGAATCTTATTCATAACTCAGATGCTGAATCCATGTTTAAGTCGCTCGAAATCAGCACTTTCCATCAGTCTTCCAGATTTTTAGCTCAAATTTGTCAGCTCCTTGGGATATTCCTTGTAGCTTTTGACTTCTTTACACGATCTTTGACTTCTATTCTCGATTCCTCTCCTTGCTAGTATTAGAAACCTACAAACTTTTCACTAAAACACACCATATTACGCGCAAAAGCTTAATAAATCAAAAATACTAAAATCTAAGGAGAGAAATTCAAATATTGCATATTATTACTAAAAGTCTATCTAATTAGCCAGATAATCACTTAATTCGGTGTCTCCTAAAGGCATATAAATAGAACAAAAGAGGAGTCATCAAGTGGCTTCTTGGGTTTTGGTTTATATCATCACACTTTAGGATGCGACAAATTTTTGGTGCCGGTGCTGGGGACTATATTATTAGATTTTTTAGTGTAGAAGTGTCTAGTTTGTTTTTGGTTTTACTTTGTTTTCTTGTTTTTGTCTCTTTACATATTCATAGTTTTTGGTGTATGCTCTCAAATCCCGAGAGATTACTTCGAGACCAAAGAAAGAGAGAAAGGGCAAGAAAAGCGCAAGTAGTAATGGATAATCTTGACCCACCAATTGGTTTTCTCTCTTATCTACCCCTTCTCTATTTTTATATTAGGTGTTTGTCTTTATATTTATTGAGCCTGTTTCGAGTCGTCAAATCACGGCTCACCTTTGAGTTGAAGGTGGGGATCTGTTGTCCTCATCCCCTCTTTATGTGTTCATTTGTTTTTAGTAGTATGGATTTTGGTGTTGAATGTAGTGAGTGTAACCATCAATCATAATGTTAACGAGTCAATGATATTAAGTAGTAGGTTCATGAACTTGTCACTTTATATGCTTAAAAGATGAACATGAAACAAACATTAAAAGTAAAGAAAATATTAGTAAGCAATGCGGTAGAAATAAGTTTCATTTTAGGGTACTATGCGGGGTTTGTAGAAGGTGAGATTCAAACCATTTGATAAAATAATGAACGTGCTAAAGGTGAGAAATTAACTAGATTGCATAGGATAGAAAAGGATTAAGGCGGTTCTTTGTTTAGCCGTTGTGCCTTTTAGCTTGATGACCTATCATTATTGTTATATTATCCGTCTCATCCCCTTCTTGTATTTTCTAAACCTTTTTATTAACCATATTACAAACCATACCAATTAAATATTATGACTTTTCCATATGACCAGCACACAAATCGCGATGCTTTGACACTCGTCTTAGAGCTTGAGCTTTAGATAGTGGTTATGGGAACAATATTGGGTAGGTTTTGTGCTATGTATTGGTGTTTTTTATCACTTTATATTATTGTAACCATTTTCTGGGGTAAAAGAAAAAGAATTGAAAAGAAAAAAAATATACATATATCGAAAAGAAACGAAAAATGTGAAGCATAGTAGTATGACTTCTCACATAAAAAAGAGAGTCATGGCTATATATACATATGGATCGGCAAAGTGGACTTGTAGGTGATCATGAAGGGTATTAATTGGGATTTTGAGGATGCGAAGAAGTGCATCAAAATATGGGTTGAGTGAGAACATATTTGAGAGTAACTCAAACTCTAGGGCAACTCGTTGATGGCTAGTGAGGAGAGAGCCAAAAGCTAATTCTACATTTTCTAAATATACGATCAATGAGTACCCTATAGCCACCATAGAGGGCTAAGAGAAAAACCTGTCCTTCGTGCATTGCAAAGCTAATCTAATATTGAAATTAAACCATGTTGATTGTTTGTTTGATAAGTGTATGTATTTAATTTAGTTGTAAATATTACTATATGAGACTTGTCAGGATAATTTATTTAGTGTCATTCATTACTTTTCTATTTTCTCTCTTCTTTGATTTATTGGACTAAGGCCCCTATTAGGATTTTTATTTTTTCGAGACTACAAATTTTTTAGTTGGTGGTCTTGATGTCTCTCTTTTTGTTATGGATTAATCCATTCACGAGACATATTTGTTGTGTTTATTGGGAATAAGTGAGGGATTTTTTTCTAGTATTTGATATATTGCACTTCTCTCTCTTGTTATGGCCAAATTGCTATTTATAGAGATTTTGTGCCTTAAATGTGTGTTAAGTGTGTAGATTTTAGGTACATGGTTAATAAAAGATGCCAAGACAAATAGAAGAAGTCAAAAATTCAAGATAAGCCCCAATCCAAGACGTGAATTGACTCTAGAGTAGCTTTGGGAAGTTAAATCGTTTGCTAGAGAAATCTTGATATTATATTGTTATAGTCATCATAATTAATTGGTCTGAGATTTGAACTTAATTCCTTTTGATTTAGATAGAGCTTGAAGTTAGTGATGCATAATAGCAACGAAAGTCAATTTGGAGTTATGATGGAAAAAGTTATGTCATTTGCTTCCACCGTGACTCGAACTTGTCCAACATTAACTAAAAACGGGTAGGGCCATTCTTAACCTGATTAAGTAAGCCCAGGGGCCCCAAACGTTTTTAGCTAATATATAAGTCACTTAGAAGCACCCATATCATAAGAAATTACATTATTCATCATTTTATTTAGTTGGACAACAGAGAGTAGAGGAGAAGAAATATAGGGTTTTCCACAAAACCCATATTTCTTCACCATCCATAATCTCATTTCATTCCAGAGAGTAACTTTTGTTAAATTTTGCTTTTAAACATGATTTTTATCCTTAATTTTTATTAGTTTATTTCATTATGAACTTAACCATCATTGTTTAAGCCTTGCAAATTTAAGAACCTATTTAGCTTATTTGATGTTTTATTGAATTTGTGGTTGATGTTAAACGGAATTGGTATTTATATTTTCCATTGACTATATGTTTGTTATAACACTATCCATATTATGGCCAGGTAGTGGGTAAACCAGGTTGTTAAGCTATTACCCGGGAGGGGGGGTGTTTGATTTTGGATATATCATATAGACGTCTAGTGTGCGGTAGTGAACTAGGAGGTCTTGCCTAGCTAGATAGTCAAGGGTTTAAACCTATAACATTTGAAAGTATTGTAGGGTCACCCACGAGGGGTCTCTGGTGTCGTGGGATAGATTTCTATGCTACACAGGAGGGATTTAGATATACTTTTGAATTTTGGCTAATGAGAATTCACAATTTCACCCTTATTTATAAAAACATTAAATTAGCGGCATATGTGACTATTAACAAGAGTCGAGCAACTCTCTAATCCTCTTCTTTCATCTTTAACTATTTTAATTTCTGATTCCTTTTTAGTTCATAATCTTATTTCGTATTATTTGTCAACGACCCGTACACTTGCGAGAATTGGCTCCGAAGGGTGGTAATTTATTTTATTGCAATGTAGGACGCGACATTTTCACACTTAACACATAAATTACCTCAAAATTGCTCCAAACACATAATAATCGAATAATAAGCCACTAAATCAAAATATGTCAGGGAAAAGGGATAAATCCAACACTTAAGCAATATAACCCTATCAAATGATATCCAAATAGTACATTAATCTATCAAGAAAAAGGTGAGACATCACTAGAATCGTCTTCAATGCTACTAGAACTTTTAATGTCATCAATTCCATGTCTTGCACAGTTAACATATTCACAATAAGTAATGATATTTATCACATTTTTTTTGGTTCAACCTTGTATCACCCTTTATGTGGCTTTAAATTAAAGAGAGGGAAAAAAAATTAGGAAAGAGAAACATTCTGATTGGTGTTTAAAACTCCACATAGAAAGTGATATAAGGGTGAACAAAAAAGGGTGATAAATATCATTACTCATCACAAAATACCTCTTCTCCTTGTCGTGGCCATTACCATCACTATTAAAAAAACATCACCATTTATATATTTATTTTCTCTGAATACTTTCACCTTATCTTTGCAAAATTTCAAGTAAATGTTTTCCATAAACATGTAGATTTTGTTTATTTTTATTCCCATCCCATTAAACTTCCCGCGATCCACCTTCCTCCATTTTGCATAAAATATCCTGCCTCCATTATTTTTTCCTCTTCCATTCATTGCTTGTATCTGAATACTCTGCTGCCACGATATTACACTTTTGCATATTTGATTGGTTAAAGTTGTGCTCTTTTGTTCTTGGTCGTGGGTGATCACTCATATGAATGGATTGCGAGTTATCTAATTCTTCTTCTCATAATTGGGTGATTCCACATCATGTGCCACCATCTTTCTTCCATATAAATGTATGTTATCATTTATATTCTCAATTAAATTGAACCTATACAAGCCCATTTCCATGGATGAGGTTAATATCTTTAAGCTGGTTTTTTATGATGTTGTCTTCTTCCATTTTCCTTTTACACACTACACCTATTTCGTTATGCAATCTGCCACTTGAGAATTTTGCAACAATTTCATTTTACAATAATTCTTTTTCCCAAATAATTAAGTTCCTCCTAAGAAACTTTGTACAACCCAAAAGATTACTAACAGAGACGTCGTAGGGTTCATTTTTACCAAGAAGGTTCTCCACATCATCGTTGAGATATCCCAAATTATTTCTCTTTCTCTTTAAGGATTATTGAGCTTCTCCTTTTCCTTTTTACTTGTTATTAGTTTTGTTACTTGCTTAACTGTTCATATTAATATTGACTGGTCCAACAAGAAAACCAGGAACCCGTTTCTCCATATTAATTGAACCTTTATCATCATAGTAATCACTGTATCTTCTTCGACATGCATAGAATCAAATAAATTTATCAAAAGCTCCCCATTTATCTATTAGTTCCAGTGTGTTGTTTTGATTTAGAAAGAAAAAGGAAGAAAAAATAGAAAATTCAGAACTGACAGAAATGAAATTAAGTAGAAAACGTGCTACTGATCGAGGCTAGGATTGGATCCTATGTCTTTAAGGTTTATTAGTCGCGCACTGGTGTCTTACGTTTTGTAATGGCTTCAACCTCCAAGATACAACGATCAACACTGTAAATATCAAACACTTGAAAATCTGCAGGACTTCGAACTTTTAATGGCGTTTAATCTCTCTCTCTCTTTTATGTAATTTGTTTAATTTTTTTTAGTGAATGAAAACGATTTTTGCCCAAGTATTTATAGGTGTAGAAGCACTTGTTTAAATCCGACCTGTAACGTTTCAGGCATGGGAGATGATGTTTGAGGAAGAAGAGTATTGTTTCAGAAAAATTAGAACGTTGAAGACTTCCAATTTAAAATGACAACGTTTTAATTTTTTATTTTTATTTTTAAAAATATGGTCCGAACCAAGCCAAGCCCAAGCCCAAAAGTGGGTGCCCCCAAGGGCCCAACCCTTAAGTGCTAAGAACAATATATTAATTGACTACTATTTTCTTACTTTTTTAAAACTATTCCTTTACCTCACATTTGACACTCAATTTGTCATTCACCTTTCATTTGTTTTACACAAGTGAGTACATGAAATTCACTACCGAAGTAAGACAAACAACTTCCGTCTTTGTCCCGACCTATAACGAGGTCCGGGACCCACTTAAAAATTGAGGTAAAGGGAGTACTTCCACTTTGGTAAAGACCCAGATGATAACATTCCCCACATGAATGAAATTTACTGGTCATAATGCATATGAAAAATAAAATGAGAGAGAAAAAACATGGAAGAATACTACGTCAAGACAGGTAGCTTTTGGCCTTGAACCTTCTTTAGTAAGGGCTATCAGATTTACTTGCTAACCAGTGATCTTAATGTCTTGAACTGTTCAGCTTTGATGTAAATCAAGTCAATAGAACTTACATAGTATCCTACCAACCATTATATGGTTCTCACGGCTGTGTCCATTTCTGGCCTTGGACAACTCCTGGATTCATGAGTAATTTTTCAGAAAGTCAACCTTTCAAAATTTTCTTAGGAGCGACCCTCACTCCTTTACTCATATAGGTGGTCTCTTGTCAAGTGTATCCTGTAATACCCTATCTTTTAATTTAAGATACAAGAACCATTAAAATCTTTGCTTAACCTCAACTTTGTACAGGAAGCGTTGTATTTAGGTTCTAGGAATGGTTTCAGGAGAAATCCACACAATGCTTAGCACCGGGTTGCTTTTTGCATAATTCTGTTTTTCCTTTGAACATAGATCATGGGATCTTCGATATGCTAAGTAGGGTTTCCATTATGGCAACTCATTTTAATAGGCTTTAGACCCATTCCCCTAGATAAGTTACTGGTGTCGCCTATGGTGTGATAAAAATAAGCCAGAAAACAATTCACTCTCACCCTAGACAAGCACGGTACTGCAAGTATTCCAGGACATATGCAAGTTTTAATGATAAGTTAGATTTGTTCTCAGGGACTTAGTGTGTTACACGTTATGAGCAATTAATATAGTGAGTAGACAATAATTAATTAAAAGACAGAAAATAAATAGGAACGATTGAGAGATAATGACTAATGAAAATAAAATACAATAAATTATATACGAAGAAATATGAGATGAGAAGTATAGCTTAGGTTTTGCTAGTATGCACTAATCCTTCTAATTCTTTCTATCAAATTCTAGTTAATAAGGGAGATAATTAGCTCTTAGATACTTAGTCAGGATTCTAAATTCCCTCTCTTAGAACTAGAGAGCGACTAAGGGGGCTACGGACACACCACGAGGCTGGTTCAAATAGGGTTATCAAGCGCTACCAAGACCCTGAGCAATCAATTCCAAACATGGTGATAGTGGTTAAAATATACCATAGTGACTATCTAGCTAGAATTAGTGTTGTCAAGACCAATATCTCCACTAGACGTTATGTGGTGTTTCAATAATTAGACACCTAGTTAAGGTAAACATCTAACTACTATTAAGAAAGCCTAAAGTGATCAGTTCTAGAACAGACAATAATTCAAAACACATAAACAAATATATGGGTAATAAGCTAATACAGATTAAAACATATAATTCCCAAAGAGACTTAGATAGAAAGAAAATAGAATTCTTAGATTATACATAATGCAAAACCCAAGCTATGGGAAAATTAGTTCATACTTGAAGGAAATAAACTAAAAGAAATAATAAAAGACTTCATCTTGCACTCTTCAATAACTCTAATGATAATAAACCTAAGGACTAATTAATGGGAGGCAAAGATGATTTACAAGTGATATAAGGGTGTATTTATAGGTGTTTAGACGACCTAATTCGTTTTCTTGAAGGAGAAGGTAAGTAATGGACTCCAAGCCCAACTCAAATTTTTAACCCTTAAATTTGGAATCGGCCCTGTTTTTGTTTTGGTCCTAACAGCTTCAATACTTATCCATTTGACGCATATGAGTAGTCGAAATTCATCGTCTCGGAAAGATCTTTAACCTTGCTCCTGACCATTCTTCTAAATTTCTCACCGATTTTGAGATACAAGCCCATTTGTGGTCGTGGGTCGTGAAATTCATATTTATTTGACAGCTTTATCTTTCCATACTTTAGCTTTTGTTTCCTTATCTTCAATTTCCATGTATATCTTCTTTCCTTATCTCTTAGAATTGACTTGTTAATTAATTAATCTTCGTATATATCTTTAAAGCTTCACACTAAATAAATAAGTAAACCCAATATGCTCTAAAAATAATAATTCATTAAATCAAGACTAGAAATAGGAAATTGTAGTAATTCATGAGAAAATCGATTAGAAAGACTTCTAAAACACTAAAAATGATGTCTCTAACTAATATTAATTCATCACAAATGAGGAGACAATAGTTACGCACTTTCTCTTTTGGTAATCCTTTAGTCAATAGGTCTGCAATGTTATCCTTTGACCTCACATAGTCAATTGTGATAACCCCATTTGAGAGCAGTTGCCTTACGGTATTGTGCCTACGACGTATATGTCTAGACTTAACATTATACATTTCATTTGAGGCTCTACCGATGGTAGCCTGACTATCACAGTGTATACATATAGCTGGCACAGTTTTGGCCAATTAGGAAAATCTTCTAGGAAATTATGAAGCCATTCGGCTTCCTCGGGCAGCCATATCCAAGGCTATAAATTCAGATTCCATGGTGTATCTAGCTATACACGTTTGTTTAGAAGATTTCCACGAGACTGCTGCTCCTCCTAACATAAAGACATATCCGCTCGTGGATTTTGAGTCGGAGGAATCAGATATCCAGTTAGCATCGCTATATCCTTCTAATACAGCTGGTTCTCCAGTGTAGTGCAATCCTTCATTCAGAGTGTATCTAAGTACCTTAGAACTCTTACTATTGCAATCCAGTGATCTCTTACTGGATTTATTGTAAATCTACTTACCTTACTAAGTGCATGTGCAATATCAGGCCTTGTGCAATTCATTAAGTACATTAGACTTCCAATTATAAGAGAATACTCTAACTGATTGATTGTATTGCTAGTATTCTTTGCCAAGTGTAGATTTACGTCAACTGGAGTCTTTGCGATATTAGTATCGCCTTTACTAAACTTATTTAGTATTTTTTCAATGTAATGGGATTGATTTAATACTAACCCCTCAGATGTTCTCATTATTATAATACCTAAGATAACATCAGCAATGCCTAAGTCCTTCATGTCGAACTTAATTGAGATCATCTTCTTGGTAGAAGTGATTATGTCCTTATTACTTCCAATAATTAACATATCGTCTACATATAAACAAACAATGACATATCCTTTATCAATGCCTTTTACATATACACATTTGTCACACTCATTTATTTTAAAGCCATTACAAATCATTACTATATCAAATTTTTCATGCCATTTTTTGGGTGCTTGCTTTAATCCATATAAGGATTTGATCAGCCTACACACCTTCCTTTCTTTTCCCAGAACTTTATATCCTTCGGGTTGTTCCATATAGATTTCCTCTTGAAGTTCCCCGTTGAGAAAAGAAGTTTTAACATCCATTTGATGAATTTCAAGCTTATAGATCGATCCTATTCCAATAAGCATTCTTGTGGACGAAATTCTGGTTACTGGTGAAAAGGTATCAAAATAATCAAGCCCTTCTTTTTTACTATAACCTTTTAGTACCAGTCTTGCCTTATAATTTTCTATAGATCCATCAGTTTTTAATTTTCTTTTGAAAATCCATTTACTTCCTAGTGGTTTACTCCCAGGGGGATGATCTACTAATCCCAGGTATGGTTCTGCATGATAGAGAGCCCGTTTGGGATTGATTATTTTGAAGCTAAAAGCGCTTTTTGATTAAAATTAAATTATTTATAAAAAATATTAAAAAATATTTTGACATCTAAAATCACTTTAAGTGATTATTTTAATAATCACTAATCTAGTGCTTTTGCTAAAAGTGATTTTAAGAGTCTAAAATATTGCTATGGATATAAAATCACTTTAAGTGATTATTTTGAAAAGCAATCCCAAACGGGCACAGAATCTATCTCACTTTTAATCGCTTCTTTCCAATAAGAGGCTTCTGGAGTAGATATAGCTTCTTTAAAAGTTTGCGGTTCATCTTCCAATAAAAAGGTAAGGAAGTCAGGACCAAAAGAAGTAGAGGTTCTCATTCTCTTACTTCTTCTCAGTTCATCGTTATCTTGTAACGATTCTTGGTGCCTTCTCTTGATGACCATCTTCTATGTCATCATGAGTCCTTTTTAAAGAACTTCGTTCTTGTGTAATTTTGAAAGGGAAAATTGTTTCAAAGAAATATGCATTTATTGATTCAATTACCGTGTTAACACTGATGTCAACATTGTTTGATCGATACACAAGAAACCGATAGGCTGCACTATTGTGAGCATAACCAATGAATACACACTCTATCGTTTTTGGTCCTATCTTGACCATTTTTGGTGCTGGAACAACAACCTTTGCTAAGCAACCCCACACTTTTAAGTATTTGAACGAAGGTGGTTTTCCTTTTCAAAGTTTGTAAGGGGTCTTATCTAGTTTTTTGTGGGGTACTTTATTTAAGATATGATTTACACTAAGCAAAACTTCTCCCCAAAAGTTCTGTGGTGCTCCCGAGTTTATCAAAAGAGCATTCATCATTTATTTTAAAGTACGTTTTTTACGTTCTGCAACACCGTTTTGTTGAGGCGAATAAGGAGTTATTGTTTGATGGATTATTTCATGTTCAGCACAAAATTCTTCAAAAGGAGAAACATATTCTCCTCCACTCTCCATTCTGAGATTCTTGATCTTTTTACTTAGTTGATTCTTAACCTCAGTTTTATATTGCGTGGATACTTCTAAGAATCCTTACTATGAAGCAAGTAGATATAGCAATATCTTGTGCAATTGTATATAAAGGTAATGAAGTATTTCTTACCACTTCTAGTTTGCACGAACTTTAAGTCACATATGTCACTGTGAATTAACTCTACAGGTTCTGACGACCTTTCAACATTTTTAAGCGAGCTTCTTGTCAACTTGGACTTTACGCATATCTCACATTTTTCTTGAGATTTAAAGTTAACATTAGGTAACAAACCACCGTTTACAAGTTTAGTTAATGAACTAAAATTAACATGTCCTAATCTATCATGCCATAAATTAGGAGAATCTTCCAAGTAAACGGAAGAAGAATTCTTATTCATCACATCTTTTGTTACATTTTTAGGAGGTACCACGGTCATTACATTTAGCTTAAACAGACCGTCACATAGGTACCCCTTTCCTACATACATCTCATTTTTCGAAAGTACAAATTTATCAGCTACAAATAGAAGCTTAAATCCGGTCTTGCTAAGTAAGGAACCGGAAACTAGATTCTTACGAATATCTGGTACATGCAGTACATTGTTCAAGGTTAACTCCTTTCCAGAGGTCATCTTCAGCACAACTTGCCACACTCCTTGAACCTTTGAGGTTGACGAATTTCTCATGTAAAGCATTTCTTCATTTGGAGACGTCTTGTAGGTCTTGAACATGTTTTTCTCTGAACACACATGCCTTGTTGCTCTAGTGTCAACCAACCACTGTTTGGGGTTTCCAACGAGATTCACCTCAGAAATCATTGCTGCGAGATTCATCTCTTCAATACCATCATAATGCTTCGTCATATTTGCTTGACTATTGTTAACTTTCTTCTGGTTACCTTGTGTCTTATTTTTTCGACAATCTTTTGCGCGATGACCATGTTTGCCACAGTTCTGACAATTTCCGTCAAACTTAGCCTTCTTCTTGTTGTCATTAGATTGTCCTTGCCTTTTCCATTTGTTGTTGTGGTTAGACCTCGGTTATTCCACAACATTAACCTTGGCTTCAAATGAACGAAAGTTACTTCCTTTCTCGGCTAGTCGGTTCTCTTCTTCGATCCTCAACCGAACGATCAAATCTTCAAGACTGATTTGCTTGTGCTTGTGCTTCAGATAGTTCTTGAAGTCTTTGAACATTGGTGGTAATTTTTCAACCAATGCATCAACTTGGAAGGATTCCACCAATCTCATTCCTTCAGCATCTAACTCATGTAGAATTAACTGAAACTGCTGGACCTGCGACATCAGAGATTTCGAGTCTACCATTTTAAACTCCAAAAACTTACCAACCACAAACTTTTTGGTACCAGCGTCTTCAGTTTTGTATCTTTTCTCTAGGGAATCCCAGAGTTGCTTAGCCGATGTCATATTGCTATACATATTATATAGAGAATTGTCAAGACAATTAAGGATATAATTTTTACACAAAAAAACTGAATGATTCCATGCTTCTACGGCATGAGCAGTTTGTGCATCGGTATTATCTCCCATTTCTGGAGCATTTTCTTTGAGAAACCTCGCAAGACTCAAATTAGTCAAATAGAACAACATTTTCTGTTGCCATGTTTTGAAGTTTGCACCACCAAACTTCACTGGTCTTTCAGCAGGACCCATATGTGCTGTCATATGCACGTTAGTCCTTGAGGTACCACCAATTTCATTTGTTGTTGCATTGTTGCATTGTTGCAGTAGCATTTTCATTTTCTGATTCTTTAGACATTCTGTTAGTTTAACAAAACAAAACAGAAGATGAATTTTGATACAGGAGAAGTATACAATACGAAATAAAATTTTCTTACAACTGAATATCCGGATTCTTGTCTTTCCCAAGAGTTTAGCTCTTGTTAGGCAGACTAAAGTCCCAAGTTTTTAGATCTTGTTGCAGAACTTAGAATTCGGATTCAACAGTTGAAAAAACAAAGTCTGAATCAAAACAACTTGTGAAGTAGTAAACCTTAAATTGTTAGTGCCAGTGCGTTGTTTTGATTTAGAAAGAAAAAGGCAAGAAAAACAGAAAATTCAGAAATGACAGAAATGAAAATAAGCAGAAAACCTGTTACTGATCGAGGCTAGGATTTGATCATATATCTTTAAGGTTTATTAGCCGCGTACTGGTGTCTTACGTTTTGTAATGACTTCAACCTCTAGGATACAACGATCAACACTGCAAATATCAGACACTTGAAAATCTGCAGGACTTCGAACTTTAAATGACGTTTAATCTCTCTCTCTCTTTAATGTTATTTGTTTGAAAAAAAATTAATGAATGAAAACGATTTTTGGCCAAGTATTTATAGGTTTAGAAGCACCTGTTTAAATCCGACATGTAACGTTAAAGACTTTCAATTCAAAACGACAACGTTTTAATTTTTCTTTTTCAAATATAGTCCAAACCAAGCCAAGCCCAAGCCCAAAAGTTTAAGTGACTACTATTTTCTTACTTTTTTGAAACTCTTCCTCTACCTCACATTTAACACTCAGTTTCATTCATCTTTTATTTGTTTTACAATACATGAAATTCATTACCGAAGTAAGACGAACAACTTTCGTCTTTGTTCGACTTATAGCGAGGACTGGGACCCACTTAAAAATTAAGGTAAAGGAAATACTTTCACTTGGATAAAGACCCAAATGATAACATTATCACGCTTCCTTAGTAAAAAATGGACTTTATCTTCATCATTTGTTGTACTTTTCAGTCCCCAGCCAAAATATTCCACTAAGTCTCACCATCCCAACCAGACATCAGGCTCTGTTGTGACCCAGGTATCCACAGTTAAAAAGAAGTCCAACGCTCTCATAAACAAACGCTACCCATGCTGCTCCATCGCTTTGTTGAACGTAAACTCCATTCTCAAAGTTTCACTTGTGTCAAACTTGACTCTAAACCTGATGAATGATAAGAGTTTCATAAGCTTCAAAGTGATAATCTATCTCCTAAAGTTCTCAAAATTGTTTTGCTAAGATTTCCATCGATGTTGCTTTAAATTCCATCTAGACCAAAGACTCTGACCCACCCAGGTGTATGAATTAATAAGATCAAGTTTTTACAGCTGCTCGTTGTCCTCCCATTTGCAAAGTAAAATATGCAGTGACTGAAAGTTGTGTTCATATTCTCATTCATTATCAAAAGTGATCTTGAAGAGGTTGACCTGAATTTTTTTAAAAATAACTAAGATATATGTTCCCCATGACTCAATAGTAACTTTTCTGAAGATGCCAACAGGAATAACTCTTTCTGTTATAATTCTCGCATCGAAAGAGAAGTCAGTTTTAGGGGTTTTTGCAGATGAGGCTTTATTATCAATGGAGAGGACTTCGAGTTTTCCAAGAACTTCATTTTTAGTTTTGCAAGAGGAAGGGAATATTTATTGTTGAATTGTAAAATGTTTTGTCATATGTTTTCTGCAATTTAATGTGCACATTCTTTTCTTTAGCATTAATGAGTATGATAAACATCTGATCCACAAATTCACCCACAACATTAATCGTGAAGGCATATATGATTAGAAAGCTTAAAACTGCCATACATGTGATGAATATAATAAAGAAGATAAATTTTCAAACCTTTTGTTCATAATAATCCCAAAAATGGGTGATTAACGGGCTATTAACCACGAGAACTCTCCATGATCCGAGAATAAGTCTTTAAAATTGGAGCTAGTTTTGCAAGAGTTACTCATTACTTGATGACTTGGTATTCTTCTACACTTACTCTCTCCATAGGTAGTCAAGTGAATTTTTATTATTCCTTCGTTCTTGTTGTTCTCCTTTTTTGATTGAAAGATAACTATAGTCTTCATTATACACACGGGGTAAGGGAAAAGAAGGGTTCTAATTGTGTTTTATCATTCAAGCAGAGGTTGAACAGAGATGGTAGAAAGAAAAATTGTAGAGAGAGAAATAGATGACAACTGAAGACCCTAAAAATAAAAAATACAAAGACGCATATATGTAATCAAGTTTTTTCTTTTAATATATTTGAAAACTATTGGATTCTCGTGAAATTCAGTTACAAAAAGTATCAATTTTATTTAAAGTTTTCATACTCATAGCATAACATGATATAAAACTCCACTTCACTTTATCCATTAGGCCAACTAGCATTTATCGGCAGGGTACCCTCCACAAGTGACCAAGACATGTTGGCCGGCAGGAGAGTTAAAAAACTTGTCGTACTTAATCATTGCGTCACAATAACACTTCCAGTAGTGGTCAAAAAATACATATACTATTGCATCACAACACAATTTATTCGGGCCTTTAAAGCATTCATCGATCCTATTAATATAATCACAATTCATTGGTGCTGGCACAAACTCAACATGGGAGGCATGAGCTTTAATCATGAGCAATGCCCACACTGAAAACAATGCTAAACAAGCTACTTTCTTCATCTTTCAGATTTTTTAGTAAAAGTTGTTGTATTAGCAAAACTATGGTAATGCAAACGTCAAAGTGAATACTTCATTTTATATATTCATATTTTTCTGTAAATGGAATTCAGTTGAAAGCATTAAATACATGTATATACTTTTGGTGTTATAATTTATTGGATGATAGCGTGACACTACAATTTATTAGAGAATTATATGATATTAAGACAAAAGATTAAATTGTAGAAGTCTAAACATTTTAGGGGCCAATCCTATTTTGTCCTATTAATCTTTTTTTTAGTCGAATATCCTATGAATCTATTAAATTGGAAGATAGATTCATAAAAATATAAGACATAATACAAATAACTAAAGGGCAATCCCCATATATGATATACCTCCATATCCATGAGATGATAATATATAAAAATTGTTTAATTTAAAAAACATAATAGATAATTATACGTTTAAAATATATCCATCTTATTAGAATATTTTATCAATAAATTTCTTATCAAATTTCTGAATTAAAAAAATTCCGGCTAAATTTTCCTGTTAAAATATTGTTGGTCAATTTTTTCGGTCAAATTTTTCCTAACAGATTTTTCTTACCAAACACAATTCCCTTTTTTCTACCAAACAAAATTTTCATCAAATTTTTATGTCATTATTTTGTAGGACGAATCCCACCAAATTACATTGGTTTATATTATATATATTTTGGTGAACGAATCCTACCAAATTATATTTTTATTTATATAGTTATTGTTAGCCAAACTATTTTTTGCAATTCATACATTTGGTGAATCAAATACACAAACTACTTTTGCTTTATGGTATTTGGTTGTATTTGGTGGAATAGATTCCACTAATAAACTTTTACTTTATGTTGTTTGGTAGGAAAAATCCCATCAAACAAAATCAAATTTGGGTATATGTTTAATGGAAAAA
Organism: Nemophila menziesii; assembly: GCA_029959085.1. Classification (NCBI taxonomy): domain Eukaryota; kingdom Viridiplantae; phylum Streptophyta; class Magnoliopsida; order Boraginales; family Hydrophyllaceae; genus Nemophila; species Nemophila menziesii. The sequence goes on from JARWIR010000004.1 coordinate 29,727,056, forward strand.
ATCCCACCAAAAATAGTTTTCTTATCATTTCTAATAAGAGATTTTGACCCAAGGGGTCTTGAACACACACCCCCTAGACCTAACCCAACCCCCTTCTTTTGTTCTTCTTATTAAGGAGCTCAATAAGATTTTAATACTATAGGCTCAATTCTCAATTACATTCCTACCCCTTTTTGTTTTTCTCCTTCAATATATAATTATTTATCCATTTCTCTCTAATCAGATTCATTCCCCGTAACTCAAGGGCTTCTCACCACCCTCTCTCCTCTCTCCTCTCTCCTCTATATATGCCCACCACCACCAACCTGCTGGTTTTTTCGGCGAGCACAAAACCAGAGAAACTATTCGAGATCCACCACCACGCCATGACCTCGCTCGACCTCCGGTGACGCGCAGCGAGCCAGTTTTGAGCTGCAACAGTTCAGAAGATAAACATTGAAGGAGATTACTGCTGCTAGTGATTTCGGCGTGCAACTGCTGCTAGTGATTCCGACGTGCAGCTGCTGCTAGTGATTCAGGCGTGCAGCTGCTGCTAGTGATTCAGGCGTGCAGCTGCTGCTAGTGATTCCGGCGTGCTGTTGCGGCTAGTGATTCCGGCGTGCTGCTGCTAATGATTCCGGCGTGTTGTTGTTGCTAGTGATTCCGACGTGCTGCTGCTGCTAGTGATTTCAGCGTGCTGCTGCTGCTAGTGATTCCGATTTGACCTCTTGAAGGCTGGTTCGCTAGTGATTCCACGCATCTCGATGGAAAGCTAAACAAAACAGTCTCTCGATTCTGATGAGCTCACAGGTGATTCGCTAGGTCTCCTTCTCCGGCAAGTCAGATCTGGTTCTTGGTGGTCGGAGGTGCAAGTGTTTGTAACAGTTTCAAGCTCCTCGCCTGAGTGATGTTGATCTCTGGCGTGCTGCTGCTGCTCAGATCCAAAAGCCACAGTGATGGTGGTGCTCAGATCTAGACTGTGTCGCGGTGCTCTTCTTTACCACAGCAGCGAAGGCGCCGAGGTTCTGGTCTTCCCGTTTAAGATCCGGTGAGGTCTCTTGTGCGTGAGAGATGGAGACTTTTTTTTTGATTCAGCGTACTTTGCACGCTTAGAATAGTTTTTTTTCAGATCTGGTTTGACCAGATCTGGTCAAACGAATTTAGATATTTTTTTAAAAAAAAATTAGCTAGTCTATTTTGCTCCTTTGTAAATTGTAATAATGGGTTGTAATGTGATTTTTAGCTTTTATTTTAGTGAATAAATGATTATTATGACTATTTACCTTTTGTTTTTGAATCATGCTCATCATTTTTTAGCTATACTCACCATTTTTTATCCATACTCATCATCTTTTATCCATACTCATCATTTTTTGATAGAGTAATACTCATCATTTTTTTGAGTACTCATCATATTTTATGAGTACTCATCCTTTTTTTTACGAAACTCATCAATATTTCTGAAACTCATCATTTTCCCCAAATCTCATCATTTTTTCCGGTGGCCGGAGGTGGGAGGTGGGAGGTCGGAGGTAGATGGACAGTGGAGAGAGAAGATGAATAGTGACATCACTTTTTTTGTCTTTTAGTGTTTGTAAGGGTATTTTAGTATTTGGTCATCTTTGAGTTCTTTAAAGTAAGATTCCTACTAGTTTCTTTATGGTAGGAAAATAGTCTCCAAGACCCTATAGGTCAATCACCCTTCTAATAATTAGCTTTTATCTTATTTTACTTATAAATCAGTCCATACCTATGCCAAGTCAATAAATTGGTCCAAAGTTTAACTTATGAAACCTAAAACACTCGTTTTTTTCACTGTAAATCAAGAAAGGCTTATAACACAAGACCAACTACAATAGCAATTAAGCTTATAAACACGAATTTAAGTGATGCTAGACCCATAACCACAATAATTAACAATATCAATCCATTTCGACTAAAAAAACAATACATTCCAACACACGCTCAAAATCATTATCCGCCAAAGCAAATGTAAATCGCTAGTCCAAGAAGCACCATTAATGCATAACCTAGAACTCTTCATCATAGCTTCCCTTATATTCGAATCATCAAGCTTAGCTTCCCATGTATCACTATCTTTCTTCACCTTAACTATCTTCCCAATGTAACTACTTGGTTTTGCCACCATGGATGAACAAAAAATAGCTTCATTAACATTAATGTGTATTGTTTCTGCAATTTAATGTGTATTGTTTCTTTTAGTGTCCACATTCTTTTCTTTAGCATTAATGGGTATTGATAAACATCTAATCCACAAATTCACCCATGGCATCAGTGTTAAAGGCATATTGAGAAAGCTTAAAACTGCCATGCATGTGATCAATATAGTAAAGAAGATAATTTTAAACCTTTTGTTCATAATAATCCCAAAAGGGGTGATGAACGGGCTACTGACCACAAGAACTCCATGATCCGAGAATAAGTCTTCAAAATTGGAGCTAGTTTTGCAAGAGTTACTCGCTTCATATATAGCCAAGTGAATTTTTATTTATACCTTCTTTTTTGTTTTGTTGTTCTCCTTTTTTTGGTTGAAAGATACCTATAGACTTCATTATACACACGAAAAGAAGGGTTTTAGTTTTGTTTGATCATGCAGAGGTTGAAGATAGATGGTAGGGAGAAAAATTATAGAGATAGAAGTAGATGACAATTGAAGACCCTAAGTAACAGTAAAAAATAAAAAGATGCATGTAATCAATCATTTTTCATTTTATATATTTGAAAACTTGGATTCCGGTGAAATTCAATTACATAAACTATCAATCTTATTTAAAGTTCTCATACTCATAACATAACATGATATAAAACTCCAAACTCTATAATATATAATTTACTTAATCTTTTAGGCCAACTCGCGTGCATTTTTTGGGAGAGTACCCATCACAAGTGGCCAAGACAAGTTGGCCAGAAGGAGAGTTAAAGAGATCCTCGTGCATATTTTTAGCGGCGCAAAAACAGATCCGGTGGTCAGAGATATTGTTAAATAGAGATTTTAATGCACCACAACACAAATTATTCGGGCCTTTAAAGCATTCGTCGAGCCTATCAAAATCACAAGGTGCTTTCCAAAGCTCAGCTGCAATATGGGAGGCATGAGCAGTGGCGGAGCCACAGTCAAGGTAGGGGGTCATGGACCTCCCTGGGTTTTAAGAAAAAAAATTATAACCTTTAAAAAAAATTAAAAAAAAATTATAACATAATTGACTTCTAGATCTTTTCTTGGCCCTCCCTAACTTTTACGAAATATCGTAATCCCCATAAAATATCGCACTATCCTGAATTTGTTCTATAAAACATCGGCTAAGTACCACATTCACTAAGTTAATAATATAGTGTTTTGCAAAATATAGAGACTTTTAGAGCATTATTTTAAAAATATAGGGACCTTTACGTACTTTTTGCAAAATATAGGAATGTATAGTGTAATTAACCAAAAAAAATTCGGGGGCGTTGCTCCCGAACCCCCTTGGCTCCACTCGAACAAAAATCCTGACTCCGCACCTGGAAATGAGCTTTAATCATTAACAATGCCCACACTGTAAACAATGCTAAACAAGTCACCTTCTTCATCTTTAAATTTTTTTAGTAAAAGTTGTTGTATTAGCAAAACTATGGGAATGCAAACGTCAAAGTAAATACTCCAATTTATCTATTCATATTTTTCTGTAAATGAAATTCAGTTGAAGGCATTAAATACATGTATATATTTTTGGTGTAGAGTATAATTTATTGTAGAATAGTGTGATTTAAGGCATAAATTCTACTAATCAACCACTACAATTTATTAGAGAAATATATGATATTAAGACAAAAGATCAAATCGTAGAAGTCTAAATATTTTACGGGCCAATCCATTTTTTGTCCTATTAATCGTTTTTTTAGTCTAAATATCCTATAAATCTATTTAATTGGAGTATAGATTCATAAAATTTTAGGCACTTGAACCATATAATTAAGAGGCAATTACGGTAAGGACTCATCCAAGATAAATATGTAAAAATGATGTCTAATTTAAAAAATTTAATAGACAATAATATCTTCAGAATATGTCCATCTCATTAAACATTTCTTCAGAAATTTTTCTGACCAAATTTTATGATTAAAAATTTTCGGTCAAATTTTTCAGTTAAAAAAATTTTGGTTAAATTTTTTTTGGTAGATTTTTTCCTCCAAAAAATTTCACGTCAAATTTTTTTCCACCAAACTAAATTTTCACCAAATTTTTATGTCGTTATTTGGTGGGACAATCCCACCAAATCACATTGGTTTATATTGTTTTAGTGGACGAATCCCACCAAACTAATTTTAATTTATGTTGTTTGGTGTGGCAAATCTCATTGAATTACATTTTTGTTTATATTGTTATTGTTCATTAGACTACTATTCGATTTATACATACCACAAAATACTTTTGCTTATTGTTGTTTGGCACGACAAATTCTACCAAAATAATTTTAGTTTATGTTGTTGGATGGAAAAATTCTACCAAACAAAATTGAATTCGGATATATGTTTGATCAGGAAAATCCCACCAAAAATATTTTTTTATCACTTCTACTAATTAGCTTTTACCTTTTTTAATGAGATATTAGCTTAAAAGGTCCTTAGACCCAATAACCCACCCCCCAACAAGTCTAGCTCCAGATTTCGCCTTATAGAGTCCAACGTTTTTAAACTAATACCATACATACCCCTAATACTAAATATCATATCTAATCTCTTCCATATTTATCGATATCATATCTAATATCTTCCATATTTATCGATTCCGTTACACAACCTTTCGCTCTTCACTCCAACAATACAATTCACAACCAAGCCTGCTACAACACTCTGGACCATCTTTTCTTATGTTCGCTGCTTCCATGGACGAAGCCGCGATCTAGAACATATCATGAACGACCTCTATAGTAACATTTCTCAAACACGAAGCTCAAAGCCATGAACAAACAAAGCTTCGATGAACGAAAATCATTGCTGTGAAACTCGTTATAAACTTCATAAACGAATTCATGAATGCGGTTTCGAAAAAGTACAGATTTGACGGATCTAGAGCTTCACCCTTCGACTGAGAAGAACTGAGTTAAGCTTCGCTTGAGAAGAACTGAGTTAAGCTTCGCCTGAGAAGAAGAACTGAGTTAAGCTTCGCCTAAGAAGAAGAACTGAGTGAAGCTTCGCTTGAGAAGAAGTACAGATTTGACGGATCTAGAGCTTCTCCGTTCGTCTGAGAAGAAGATCTGAGTGTAGTCTCGCCTGAGAAGAAGTACAACTTCGCCGGATCTAGAGCTTCTCCGTTCGCAGCTGCCTATAAAGCTTCACCAAGGCGTCCGTTCTTAACAATATATACTATACACGGCGGATTTGCTGGAGCTCCGTTCACGCCGCCCATCTCGATCCAAATTTTCTGTTTTCTTAAGGTTACGTGTGGAATATCAGTGGTGTGCTATGCTAGTTACTATCGGTGGTTTGTACTGATGGGTTACGTGTGAAATATTAGTGGTGTGCTAGTTAATATCGGTGGTTTGTACTGATGAGTTACGTGTGGAATATCAGTGGTGTGCTAGTTAATATCGGTGGTTTGTACAAATGGGTTACGTGTGTGGAATATCAGTGGTGTGCTAGTTAATATCGGTGGTTTGTACAAATGGGTTACGTGTGTGGAATATCAGTGGTGTGCTAGTTAATATCGGTGGTTTGTAATTACCGGTGCAATTTATTTTGTAATTACTATGCAAATATTAAAGAAAGATATACAATTATTGATTTCTATTCATTTTATTAGTTTTGTTTTGTACTTTAATTTAACATTTTTTCTTTTTTGTTTTACAATTAATTGATTGGTGGTATATAATTAAGAAATTAGTTTTGCTAAGTCAAAAAATATTAATGAAACAAAAGGGCAATCCAGATATTTTTTATAGAATAGACTTAATAGACAATTGACAATAGTTTGTGAACTCTTTCACACAATCACCTTTTTTTTAATTTATAAATCAGTCCATACCTTCGTCTAGTCAGTAAATTGGTCCAAGTTTACCTTATGAAACCTAAACCAATCTTTTTTCTCACTAATAAATCAAGCAAGGCTGTAACACAAGACCAACTACAATAGCAATTAAGCTAATAAACACGATTTTAAGTGATGTAAATCAATACAAATCCACTTTGACTAAAAAAATCAATACAATCCAACACACGCTCGAAATCATTATCCGCCAAAGCAAATGTAAATCGACAGTAACCAATTATTCTAGTCCAAGAAGCACCATAAATGCATAACCCAGTACTCCTTATCATAGCTTCCCTTACATTTGAATTATCAAGCTTAGCTTCCCATGTATCACTATCTTTCTTCACCTTAACTGTCTTCCCAATGTAACTACTTGGTTTCACCACCATGAATGAACCAAATTCAGCTTCAACTAACTCCCAACCATATTTTCCAAGTGTCGACAACACATAAAAGAACATCAAAATAACAAAATAAGATTTTATATATGTTAAAACAAGGATGCTTTATAAAAAGTTGCCTATTTCAAACCCTTAAATCGACTCCCCAATTTTATTTCATGCTTAGAGACAGCGTTTAAAAGACCTCCTACCTTTTGCTCTCCGATATCCAATAGCTTCGTTATCGTGTACTTAATAGTACTATAAAGTTTGCTCAATCCCGAAAAGCTATGAAATACATCAGCTAAAGAAGTCTCGTTAAGCAAAAGAAATCCAAAAGTAAGCCCTCCCACAAGCATCTTCGGAAACAATTCCCCAAGTAACAAAACACAAAAAGACTGATATTCACTATAATTGCGTTCAAATACTTAGCAATCTTTTCCATTTTATTCGATACAACAGAGAAAGAGATTATTAAAAAGAGCTAATGGACAATCCGCGTATATAAATTCCGTTGAAAAACCAGTTGAGAAACTGTAACTAGTTTTCACGGAATGTTTAATACTGCTTGTTACATTGATTTTCGATTCCAAAACCTTTTGTCTCGCAAAACTTTCGAACACAACTGTTTTTACTGGAGTTGGTAAAGGTTTGAAACTTTGATCTAACTGAATTTGAAAAGCCTATCATTGCACTTGGTTTCCCCTTTTTTCCTTCGCGCTGAAACAAAATTTACAAAGAGTAAATGACACTTTTGCCCCCTGTGTTTATACCCGATTGACAGGTTGCCCCCTAACTCTTAAAATGCGCCTAGATGCCCCCCAAGATTTGTTTTGTGACCCGTTACCCCCTACTGCGTGTTCCGTCCATTTATCACCGTTAAAAGTGACGTGGCAATTCCACGTCACATTTTTTTTTTTTTTTAAATCCAGGTGTTAATTGCGTTTTTAATTAACTTAACCCTTATTTTAACAAGGGCAAGATGGGGAATTCACTAAAGGCTATCCTATATATACCCCAAAAACACTTTAACATCTTAACTTAACCAAAAACGAAAATCAAAAGGAGAAAACTGAAGGAGCGCGGGATTTTTGAAGAACTCGACGAACACCAAATCCAAACCCAGAAAAGCAAAGTTCATGTGCTTTGAAGAAGATCAATGGCGCAGGCAAATCAATGGAGTAAGTGGGTTTATTTATTCACCCTAAATCCTTGCTCATTGGCTAAGATCCTTTAACCCCAAAATATAGGGTTTTGTACTAAATTTATTACATACATAGATATCACGCGTGGATTGAGGGACTTTCTTAGTAATAATAGCAGATTTTACGGGATTCGGTTACCATACCCGTAGTTTGATTATTGTTTTTCCATTTTGTGATTCTTAATGTATTTGGTAACTAATCTATTCAATTAAAATTTGCTTGTTTAACAGATAAATTCGCACTAAGGATTCACTTCGGTGGGTTCTTTAATGAAGATAAGAGTTGCTATCATGAAGTGAGCATAGAGTACGTTGACGGTTGTCATTATGACAAGTTTAGTATACCAGTTCTTAGGAAAATTCTTTCGAAATTGGGTGTAATTTGTTACTCTGATGTTTATTATTTGAAAGTGGGTTCAAATCTACCTGATAGGTTAGTATGTTTAGATAGCGAGGACAAAGGCATGGAGATGTGTAGAATCGCAGACAACAACGTAACTGTGGACCTTTACGTTGTGAATAATCCCATAGGCCCTGATGACCAAGTTCTTCAATCTCCCATCTTCATGCCTTTGTTACTAAAGTGGAAAAAGGATGAAGAAACAGTTAACCAGCGAGAAGAAGTCAATGTTAATGAAGTAGAAGTAGATGAACAAGAATTAGTTCAAAACTGTAATGAAGTGAAAAGCTTAGAGGAAAACAAGCTTGTAGAAGAAGGTTTAAAGGTAGAAAGTCATTTGACAGTTTACCCCTTTCAGTTCTTTAACTTATATTTCATTCTTTGTTTCAGGTTGTTTCTGAAGAAGGAGCTCATACCTGTGATAACAATGAAGGTGAAAAGGAGGAAGGAGTTAATGGTGAAGAAGTATCTCAGACTGCTGATGAAGTCCATAATAAAGTGGATGATAGTAATGTTGAAGAAGAACACCAGAATTGCAAAGACGGGACAAAGGTTGTGTGACAGTTTACCCCTTACTATTTCGTATGCTTGACAAATTACCCCCTAAATATTTCATTCTTTGTTTCAGGTTGTTTCTGAAGAAGGAGCTCAGACTTGTGATAACAATGAAGGTGAAAGGGAGGAAGGAGTTAATGATGAAGAAGTATCTCAGACTGCTGATGAAGTCCATAATAAAGTGGATGATGGTAATGTTGAAGAAGAACACCAGAATTGCAAAGACGGGACAAAGGTTGTGTGACAGTTTACCCCTTACTATTTCGTATGCTTGACAAATTACCCCCTAAATATTTCATTCTTTGTTTCAGGTTGTTTCTGAAGAAGGAGCTCAGAATTGTGATAACAATGAAGGTGAAAAGGAGGAAGGAGTTAATGGTGAAGAAGTATCTCAGACTGCTGATGAAGTCCATAATAAAGTGGATGATAGTAATGTTGAAGAAGAACACCAGAATTGCAAAGACGGGACAAAGGTTGTGTGACAGTTTACCCCTTACTATTTCGTATGCTTGACAAATTACCCCCTAAATATTTCATTCTTTGTTTCAGGTTGTTTCTGAAGAACAAAGCACACAAATTAATGAGAAGGAAGGGGATGACAGTTTGGAAGAACAACTCTCTGATATAGGAGAGAAGGAGAAGTCTGTTAATGATATGTTGGATAAAGTGTTGAAAGCTTTGAACACTGAAGATAATGTGACTACGAGGAGTTCCAAACATAAATCTCCATTGAGGCCTTTCCGGCTTATAGATGAAGACCTAACAGATGACTCGGATAATGTCATTAACAAAGCTGATGGTGAAGAAGATGTGGATGAGGAGTTCAGTGATAATGAGTTACTTGCTAATGTCATAAAGAAGAAGAAGTTGGTTATACAACAACAGAAGAAACAAACCAGTTCACAAGTAAAGAAAACAGAAACAGTAGGTAACAAGAAAAGTACGAGGGCTAGTATAAAAAGAACAAGAGTAGAAGGAGTGGGCCCTAGTGGTACCAAACGAGAGAGTTACAATAAAGGTTGTAGGAAAGATAGTTCTCAAAAGAAAAAGAAGTTGTCTGAACCTGATGAAGATGTGGATGAAGAATCCACAACTGATGACGATTATATAATAGATAGCGACATCGATTTGAGTGAGGGTGATGACGACCAGGATTATAATACATTCATTGACTCGGATGTGGAAGTGGATAGAATGAATGTGGAAAATGATGATGCAGATGCTTCTGAAGGCGATAGTGATGATGTTGGTGGTGGGACAGATTCAGATGAATATATACATGATTCCGAAGATCTGAGTACAGCTAGTTCTTCTTCTGGTACAGATGAAGATGGAAAAAATAAAAAGTTGCGCAAGAAAAAGATGAAATACCCCCTATTTAAGGCGAGTATAGATATGCAGAAGCCTAGATTTGTTTTAGGATTGACATTTGCGAATGCCTCTGATCTTAGACAAGCAGTAAGAACACATGCCATAAGAAAGGTGGTCAACATTAAGTTTGTGAAGAACGATTGGAACCGGATTAGAGTTGTTTGCAAAGGAGCAGGATGTGGGTGGTTTTTATATGCATCGCATAAAGAAAAGGTTGGTGGGCTGGTGATAATGAGTTTATGTAATAAACATAGTTGTGGTAAAAACCATAACCATAAGCATGTTACTGCAAAGTTCTTGGCAAATACTTTTAAAGATATGATAAGATTGAACCTCTACAGTAATGTGAGTGACTTTCAACAGTTAGTGCATCGGGATTATTCAGTTAATGTTAGTACCAGAACATGCTACAGGGCATATAAGTCTGCAAAAAGCATGATTGAGGCTGAATACAAGGATCAATACAAAAAGCTTTTTGATTATGCAGCAGAAATAAGAAGAAGTAACCCTGGAAGTACTGTAGCAATTGAAACAACTACTGATGAGGTAACTGGAGTAGAAAGATTTCAAAGAATTTATGTTTGCTTAGAGGGTTGCAGAAGGGGATTTTTAGAGGGTTGTAGAAAGGTTGTTGGGGTTGATGGATGTCACTTGAAAGGTCCACATCCTGGTGTAATTTTGACAGCAGTTGGTATTGATGGGAACAATTGTATATTCCCAATTTTGTATTGTGTAGCTGAGAAAGAAGATAGCAATTCTTGGAGATGGTTTTTTAATCTGTTGATACAAGATCTTGGTATTACTAATCAAGAAGAATGGACTTTCATATCAGATAGACAAAAGGTTGGTTATCCTTCACTGGCTTAATTAAATAACATGTTTTCTTTAGAACACTGAATTTATTTCTAAATGTATGTGTGTATAGGGTTTGCTTCAAGTGATGAGTGACATGCTTCCAGATATTGAACATAGACATTGTGTAAGGCATCTCTACAATAATTTCAAAATCAAACATCCTGGAATGGCCTTAAAAGACAAAGTTTGGGAAGCTGCTAGGGCCCCCACAGAATACATATTTAATGAGGTCATGGCTGAGATTAAAAACATGAATGAGGAGGCATTCAATTGGCTATCTAGTTTAGATCCCAAGACATGGACAAGGTCTCACTTTAGTACTGTTACAAAATGTGATCTTCTACTTAACAACATCTGTGAAAGCTATAACAATGCCATAAAAAAAGTCAGGTATTATGACTACTTACCCCCTATAAAGTGCTAATTTATGACTACGTACCCCCTATAAAGTTTTATTTAATGACTACGTACCCCCTATAAAGTTTTATTTAATGACTACGTACCCCCTATAAAGTTTTATTTAATGACTACTTACCCCCTATAAAGTTTTATTTAATGACTACTTACCCCCTACTTAGTTTTACATAATGACTACTTACCCCCTTTAAAGTTTTATTTAATGACCACTTCCCCCCCTACTTAGTTTTAGATAATTACTACTTCCTACCCCCTACACAACTGACAGTAAAGGTTTTTTTTGCTCAGGGACAAGTCTATCATCCTCATACTAGAGGGTCTCAGGATGTATAGTTTGAAAAGGCTTCAGTCTAAAAGAGCATGGATGACAAAATACGAAGGTGATCTATGTCCTAAGGTTAGGAAGTTGGTGAATAAAGGTAAAACAAACAGTGGACAGTGGCATGCAGTGTTTTGCGGTGAAATGAAATTTGAAGTAAGGAACCTTGGAACAGATTCGTATGCTGTAGATTTAGATACAAATAGCTGTCCCTGCAGGAGGTGGGAGCTATCTGGGATACCTTGCTTTCATGCGATAGCGAGTATTCAATACATAGGTAAAGACCCAGAAAACTATGTCCACGCATGCTACTCAAAGGTGACGTATATGAAGGCTTATACACCAATGATATACCCTATAAATGGACCAAAGATGTGGCCTAGTACAAGGCCTGTAAGTGTAGAACCTCCAGTAGCTTTTAAGTTGGTTGGCAGACCCAAAAGGGCAAGAACTAAGGAGGCAGATGAGGACCAGGTTAAAAAGTGGAGGAAAGAAAGAACATCTGAAGGTGTTCAAAAGATGTTACTGAAAGGTACTTCACATAAATGTGCAATTTGCAAGGGAGAAGGCCATAACAAAAGGTCATGTAAGGCAAATTTAAGTACTACAGAACAGGAAACAGTAGGATTGGAGGATATTCAAGGTGATAATGAAGTTATGGGAGATGGTGTAGCTGATGGTAGGGGTGTTGGTGACAATGAAGTCATGGAAGATGGTAGGGGTGTTGGTGTTAATGCAGATGTGGATGAGACCCCAGATGAGATGATTAACAAAATGTTTGATGAGTTAGAAGTCCAACCCTCTGCTCCTTCTAACCCACAATCTACTCCATCTGAGCCTGAAAATTTTAATGTGACAAAAAAAGATACAATTGGTGAGAAAAACAAAGAGAAAAAAACAATTGCTAAGACAACCAGAGGATCAAAACCAAAGATGCGCTTACCTCAGGAAAAGGATTCAGGAGTTAACTCACCCCCTAGATCCAGACCAAGGATGCGCTTACCAGGACAAACATCACAGGAGGCAGGTGATAATTCAACACACAGATCCAGACCAAAGATGCGCTTTCCAGTACACAGATCAGATGAGCCAGTAGTTGATAGTCCACCTAAGTCCAGACCAAAGATGCGCATACCAGACAAAGCAGTGGAAAAACCAATACGCCAAAGCAGTAGAATTAAGGATCAAGGATTGAAGACAGTTTCAGGAGGTTCAAGCACAATGCCTATATCTTTAGAGGAAGATGAACCAGGGACACAAAAGGGAAATACTTCTGTTGCTCCTACATCACCATTAGAGGTCATTATTATTGAAATAGAAACTATTTTTTGCATTAGGTATTGTTTATAAGACATTGTATTATGTGAATAATGATTACAGGTTGATGAATCTGGGAAACAAAAACAGAAGACTACAAATAATCCTCCTAAATCAATTTTAAAGGTTTGTACTAATACCCCCTTTAAAGTTATGGTTTATGACTACTTACCCCCTATACCTAATTATGTTTTGTCAACTTACCCCCTATAATTGTTTATGTCTTGACTACTTACCCCCTATAACTTACTTTGTTTATGCAGAAGGTAAAGATGGAGAAGTTAACAGAACTATTGGAAAAAGCAAAGCATAAAAATGCTGGGGATGCACAAACAAATGAGAATGAGAAAACAAGTGAGCAGATTAGCATAGACAAAACAAAGGAGAAAGCCCCCCCTAAGCAAAAAAAGAAGATTTCATTAAGGAACATCCCAGGGGTAAGTATATAATGATTTGACTAACTACCCCTTAGACTTTTATTTCAGTGACTAAATGCCCCCTGGATCTACAAAATTTTGCAAAAAAGACCTTCTGCAGATACCTTTATTGAATGCTTTTTTTTGTTTACCATGTAGGTGAGGTTCAAACATGATAAACCACCAGCAGAATCAGGATCAAAAAGGAGTTTACCTGAGGTTAGCCATGTGTTGATTTTTTTTACACCATTACATACTACAGAATGCTTAACTTCTTCTTTATCATTCTACCAGGAAGGAGACACAAGACTACCAGAGAAAAAGCGGCGCGTAATCCAGCATAAACAGGGGGTGGTAATGCGAGAGGGTGATCCAAAGTATGTAACTGTTGCTGAAGCACTTCGTTTGAGGAAGGCAGCCACCAGTTCTTCATTAAAAACTAGGAAAGAAGCTAAAGATTGAAGAATTCTGCAGATTTGAGTGTTTTATATTTCTGTGTTTTGTGACTTTTATTTTGTGTAAAAGTAGATCTTCACGCAGCAAGGATGTGGTTTTTAAGGGTTTCTAGTATGAGGTGTAGGTGGTATTTAAATACTGTTTTTTTGTTGGTAAGGCCTTTATTGCAGGTCTGTGGTGTTTTGTATGCTAGTGCACAAGTGGATGCTTTGAATATTTTTTTTGCTATGGTCTATGTAATGCCAGCACTTTATTGTTATCTTTATCTACTTTTTTTAGATTGCATTAGATTCTATTGTCCATTAAGTGTTTCTTTAACATACTATATTCATTGCACAGCAAAACACAACTTAAACAAACCGCAATAACTTCATAATCCAATTCAACAAAAACCAAAAACTTTAGTTAAACAGTCAATTACAAACAAAGCTGAAAACTAACACATTACACCAGATTTAGAACTTCAACAAACTGATAAAACAAACACTAAACACCAACAGCTGCAAACTTCAACAAAATGATCAATCAAACACAAAACACCATCAGTTGCAACCACCTGCTGCATCACTCTGGCTACACCAAAATACACCTCCAACAACATTCTAATTCTTTGACACACTAATACAAGACAAAATGGAGAGGAAGAGGAATATAATCATGAAGCAGGTCCATTTCAGAAACTTGTTTTCCCGAGATATAGTGTCCATCGATATGTTAAGACGTTGCACCTCATTCTCCAAGACAGTTACTTTCACACGCTCAAATTTCAAATCTTTTGAGGCAACTTGTTCTTTTTCTTGCAATTCAACCAACTGTGTGTTCAGTTCATTCACTTTCTCATGTTCAAGCTTCCAATCTGCAAAAGCTTTTTTCTCTAACAGCATCATATCTCCGTAATCAGAGACCAACAAGTTCATCTTCGTCTCCATTGCATCTTTCTCAAGACAGTGATTGGAATCTTTAAATAGAAGCCCTCGAATTATCGAACTAGTAGCCTCCGGCAATGGCTCATCCAACCACATGAAGAACTTGCAATCCATTGAACACCCCCAATACATGCACCTGTAAAACCTCCTGCAAGGATTCGTATCTGTCCAAGAGGTGTGAAGCCTTGCTAATTTCTTGCATCTGCAATAGGGGACTTGAGAAGTGTAGTGCGAAGAAGAACCAGCGCTATCGGCTTTAAGGGGCGACATCGGCATCAACGTTGAAGGTATTGGGAGGATCCGACGCGAATTACTGTAGAAAGCTAGGGTTTTGGTGTTCTTCGAGTTCTTCCCCAAACCGAACCCTCTTTCTCCTTTTGATTTTCGTTTTTGGTTAAGTTAAGATGTTAAAGTGTTTTTGGGGTATATATAGGATAGCCTTTAGTGAATTCCCCATCTTGCCCTTGTTAAAATAAGGGTTAAGTTAATTAAAAACGCAATTAACACCTGGATTTAAAAAAAAAAAAAAATGTGACGTGGAATTGCCACGTCACTTTTAACGGTGATAAATGGACGGAACACGCAGTAGGGGGTAACGGGTCACAAAAACAAATCTTAGGGGGCATCTAGGCGCATTTTAAGAGTTAGGGGGCAACCTGTCAATCGGGTATAAACACAGGGGGCAAAAGTGTTATTTACTCATTTACAAATGATAAACAATCGATTATTATTGTCCTTGTCAATTATTGGTCCTCTTTTGAACCTGTACTAATCACATACTTGTAGGAACAAGGAATTGAAGCAAGTTGAATAAGCAACAAAGAAGCACCTCATACGATAATGTAAACCAAACAATCGCATATTTTGCACATTACCAAATCCATCAACTAAACCAATAAATCCAATTTATCATGAAATTGCAAGAAAATGTAACTAAGTCCCTGCAACTTTCAAAAATCCAAAACGCAAATAACTCACAAAATTCCCATTCGAAATCATATGTTGTTTCCGATGTTGTTCATTTCTCTTGCTTGGTGCTACTGAGTTCAAAGCACTAGCAATGGGTCACAACGGACATGCAATCTTGAGCCTAAAAAAATAAAAAACGTAAAAAAAACCAGCTTTTACTGCCAAAAATTAACTTGAAAAATTGTGAATATACTTTGATATTAATCGCGTCAGGGCGGGGTGGCAACATTGAGGCGGGTCGAGGTTGCAACGTTAGAAGGAAAAAGAATTGTTAGTTATATAAAATTAAAATAAAGGTTATACTTGGTATAATATTTTTTTTTATGACTTTTATAAACAATTTAAAACTAGATGATGTAAGAGGCTATTAATTAATCTTTTTGGTGGTGTATATGGTAAATATCCATAAAACGCCAAAATCTAAATATACTAAACAAGACTGAATTTATTAGCTGCAATCTTTCACCATGGTTCTATCAATAAAACCATTACAAGCTTCTGAAGATAAGATGGCATAAATGTTGTAGATCTGAGAAAATATGTCTTTCTGAAGATATGTTGGGTTTCATTGTAAATTCTTCTTCTTTAAGCACAACCAAATCAATTAATAATAAAATATGATACAATCTTTACAATCATTCTTTGTACAATATCATAAAATGTAATTATCCCGTTACTATACACAAACTTAAAAAACATATACTACGTATGATTCTCCACTTCTGAAGTTATGTTTTTGCTAGTTAAAGAATTAAGTTTCAATTGTGTAGCCATCAATTTCTCTCTCAATATAGCATTATATTCATACAAATTCTGTACATCTTTCTGTAGATCACTAACACTAATTTCATCACCACCTTTTACTTCTGCATAAAACAAAACACAAACAAATCAATATAAAATATAAAAAATTAAATTAAAAAACAATATTTACTCTCACTCACCTAGTGTTGGAGGTAATGGAAGATTTAAATCATTACTAGATGAATATGTTTGAGTAATATCTTCCCCTTCATTAAGGTTGTGTTCTGAAACATTTCTCTGTACAATTTGTTAAACCTTGTTAAACATAATCTATTTAATTAAATTCAAAAGTATAATATTTATTACCTTGATACTAGGTAAATTACGATTAATGCTTAAACTGATACTATCTTTAGGTCTTAACAATCCATTCTTATGGGAAGATTTTTTTGTAAGACAAGCACAACATTTTTCATGCTTCTCATCATCTTCATTATCATCTAAGGTACAAGGTCCCCATGTAAACATCACGTATTTTCTCAACTATTATAAAATAAACAAATTTAAATCAGTTCAGTAATAAAGCAGAATATGAAAAATTCAATCGAAAGTAAAGAGGAGCAAGTAGGACCCACTTTTCCCCAACGTTCTTGAGCTTTTCGACGGTTTCTTATACTTCGCATAACACTATCTTCGTTACGAAGCTTCTTAATTCTGTACTCACACTGTTAAAATAAGTGTTTAGGATTCAACTTTTTTAAATTGTGGGGTCCATTAATTAATTACTTACTTGCACCAAAAGATAGAAGAATATTCCAATGCTAAAACAGTAAAGTCCACCTAAATCAGCAACAAAACTCACTGCATACTTGGGAAAACAATTTTACCGTTTAATTATTTCACTTATGTGACATTAAAAAAATAAAAAAATAAAAAATTACCCACCTGGACCCATTACACTTTGAGTATTAATCTCAACTATATAATCTGACAAAAAATTGACATAAAACGTGATATTGATCAATCCATCGTTAGAACTTTGTAGAGATTTCTGAAGTTGATTTTTATCTCTAAAAGATGATCCAGCTAGAAACTCATGAAATAGAGGTTGAATAAGCTTTAACCCATGCTTATTATGGTAAATCCGAGGAAAAAAGTTAAATTTAAATACATTTGGAACGTTTCCTCTAAAAGTAATCGGTAAATTATCATGAACACTATCATTTTTTAATGATCCACTAACGAAACTTAAATGATCATCATAAGCATGATCTTTAGCAGTGAGTTTGAATAGAAATCCAATAGCAGATGCAGGTTGATTTGGAAGATCGATAAATTGCCACGAAACATACGCAATGTCTTTAAGGATTTGACAGTTGATACATTTTAACGAAACGGTGGGTCCCACGGTAGTGTTGATACAAGTATAGTTTGTAAATGTTGATAAAGGAATGATTCTATGACTAACTGAGCCAGGTGTACCGGTTACTAATGTACCGAGATTACGTAATTGAGAACAAGTCATGGTTGATACTGTTGTTATGTTTAATTCTAAGTCGTTTAAGAAATTTGATAAATCTGGTGCGTTTGTTGCTCGAACACTATGTACTTCTATGCTTCTTTTTGATAAGATTTGGTAAAGTAATCTGTATTGTATAGAGAGAATGTTTGGATATTTAATATAGTATAAGGACTAATGATGTAATTAATAAAATGAATCTTACTTACGCAGCAAAGAGGCCGATAAATAGTATTAAACTTGCTATTGAGAATGTTCCTCCAAGCTCGGTTTTTCGTTTTTTAACTACTTTCTGATCATCCTAAAATAAAGAGAGATAAAAATGAAAATTCATAAATTGAATAGAAATCAAGTACACACAAGTTTCGATAATCTTCCCTAACCTAAATAGGACTTTTTTTCAAACATAATATACAACTATATTAGTTGTACCTTACGCATGAATAATTGCACCTAAGGTACAACTGTATTAGTTGTACCTCGTGCATAAATAGTTGCGCCTAACTGTTAGAAGAATTATTCAATGAATTTGAAGAAATACTTTAACAGCTATTAAACTTTTTAGGTTGCATTTAATTTAGGAATCAACTCGAGAACAGTAATGGAATTATTAGCATAGTAAATGAATCAAATTATGGAAAATTAGAAAGTGATGTAAGATACTCACGAGCCAATGGTGAGTAGCAAAGCAAACATCGAGGCGACTAATCAACCACCTGATCTTAAAGTAAACAGAGCGGCCATCACCGAGAGGACGGAAGTATCGAAGAGAGAAGCAAGAAACGATCCATACGAGTAGTAAAAACAGAGTAGCTTCAAGGAAAATAGCTTGTGACTGGGTTAACCTTTTAATAGTATCGAAGGAGAATATAGTTTCCGGGAAGTTTATCGAGTAGTCAACGCCGGTGTCAATCTCCACCGGTCCCCATCCGGAGAAGAGCTCGCAGACGCGCGTGGTGGAATTGAGTAAATAGCCTGGGTTGCACGCGCATTGAGTCGCGTTGTAAGTAAACGCGTTGGTTGAGCATTGCATTTGGTTGGTGTAAAGGAACAGAGAGGAAAGGAGAAGGAATCACGTTAAGGTGGAGTTGGGGTAAAGGAAGATGAAGATGAAGATAAAAGAGGAAGGACATTAAGTTTTCTTCAGTGCTTATTTTGTTTCGCGTGGCCTTATGTTTATTACTAGATATTATCAAATTGGTCCTTCACCTTTCAAAATAATACTTTAATAACCTACCAATTTTGGTCAAAATATCCCATCTAAATAAATATCTAAAATATTCTTTTTCAAACAAATTATTTTATAGGAACCAGTTGGGTTAGCGGGCTACAAGGGAATATACATGGGGAGGCGTGTATATCTTCGTGGAATTAGTCGTGGTGCGCTCAAGCAATCCTGGATCACCCATGTACCAAAAAAAATTATTTTATAAAAGAATACTTACTTTTATAATTATAACATTCTTATATTATAAAATTCTAAAACCAAATTACAATATTTCTTATTCTAAAACTAAATAATTCTATAATTTTATAACATGGAATTAAATCATTTTTTTTGAATCTTCAAACTTGTATGTAGAAAAAACAATTAGAAATCAGGGACTAAAAACATGAATAAAGCTTAGTGGGTTGACTGTACAAAAATAGTCAGGCGACTCTACAAAAACCGTGGGTTGACAGTGCAAAAACAATGGGATGACATCACAAAATCGTGAAAATATTAAAGTAGTGGGTTTACAATACAAGAACAATGGAATAATAGTACAAAACAGTGTGTTGACAGTATTTTCAGATTTTCACATAAATACATTTTCACATTATCCCTAACATAAAACCCTTCCAAATAAAAATATAATTTTTAGGGTCAATTACCCACGGGGTCTTAAAGATTATTGTAGTGACACATAGGAGCTAGTCAATTCCTGAAAGTCCTAGAGGGGGGTGAATAGGATTACTAATAATATTAATTCCTAATTAAAAATCTTTTTGGACAATTATAAGTTTTAGAGAGAAACTTCTAAGTCAACTAATATATCAAACTCTTACAGGATCCTGCAATGGATAAGCTAGAGGTTCGATATATAAGTGATGCAAGTAAATCGAATTTCTATTCTCTTACAACACTAGATGACCATAAGTATGTTTAACTAGATAATAATTATTACGATATTCATACTAGCATATAATCAAACATATAGAGTGCGGAAAATAAATAGAGTAGGGATAGAAAGTACACAACGATGTATAGTGGTTCGGTTATCCCTACATCCACTACCTAAGGAAGCCTCCTTGGGATTTCAAGCTTTTCACTAAGCTCCCGTGTCTCTCTTAACCGGGTCGAGAACACAATAACCCTTACAACCTCTTCGATACCACGAAGGACAAACTCTTGTGCTATCGCAACACAAGAACACCGAGTATACTCCCGATACTCAAATTCTCTCTTAATCTATCTATTACAAAGACTAGACCTAAGAGGATAAATGTAAGTGTTTAAAGGGTGAAACAACCTTGCTAACAATCTCCTAATGAGTAAATAGAGCACTAAGCATGAAAGACTCTTTTTGAGTAGATAGAACTTTGTGGCTTATTGGATTAACTCCTTGAATGAGTGGATAGAAACTTTATAGCTCACTAAGAATGATTTCAACTATGAATAACTCTTGACACCTTCTTGAATGATAACAATTTAGCCCTTTAATGTTTGTGGATAATTGGTGTAGTTGTAGCCTTGAAAGAGCTTCATTTTATAGCTGCAAAATGCTCCCAACGGTCATAAGGCTTGTGTCCAACGGATCTATTAGTTTTCCCAATGGATATATTTCATTCGTCTTTATCTTTGAGCAGAAAACCCTTATCTGCAGTGTATCGCAGGTCTCTTGCGGTGTACCGCATCACTCCTTAGTTTGCTCTTTATTTTCTAGTCGCGGGCTAGCCTTGATCTGTGCCCTGATCCGCACATCTGCGGTGTACCGTACACTATGTCCGGTGTACCGCACCAAAGATCTAAAACACCTTTTAATGAGTACAACTTTTACTACGATGCTCGGCTCAGAAAACCTTCTTCACGAGAATTGTTGGAAACATCATTCTAAGAAACTTTGTAGTTGATCATGAAGGCTATTTCTCAATGTACACGAATATATGACTAAAAGTATTTAGATGAGAATTAGTTTCTTAAGATATGACATTGAGACATAATAAGAATGATATTTAAAGTGTTTTTGATGAAAAATAGTGCAAGATAAAATATATATATATATATGTAAAGAATAATTAGCACACTAATCACAAGAGGAATTGTCACATTAAAACAACCTATGAAGGGAGGCTATATGCCAACAATCTCCCCCTTTTTTATGATGACAAATCCTTCACTAAAACACTTTAGGAATGATATGAAAGTTATAAATCTAAAGGAGTTATGCTCCCCCTCACAACAAGCATTAAGTCAAAGTGTATTTTAATGAAGATGAAATGCATTTGTGAGTTTTATAAGGTGCAATTTGGAAAGTGTTAGTGCACATATTTCTCCCCCTTTGTCTTCATCAGAAAGACGGGATAATTAATTTACAACATACAACTAAAACAAGATGAGCTATAATTAAAGTGAATAGATTTTAGAAAACGATATAGAGATCACGAGTTTAGAGCAATTAAACCATTTTAACCAATTGAAAAGCAAAAAGCTCAAATATATAAAGCATGAATCAATATGAAAGAAAGAGATAAAGGATAAATACATTTTACCAACTTCAAAAACGGAAGATTTGCATCTTTTGAGCTTTCTAAAAACATAAAAAAATTAGTGCAATAATATCATAAGAGATAGATAGTAAGACTAAAAAAATTCCTTTCAAAGAGTTAACAACTAAGTTATGGAGTGACTCCCTCTTAAGCTAATCATTTGAGTTTTAAAGATAATTAAGTTTTAAAAGCTCCCCCTCACAAAATGCATAGAGTTAACTAATTTCTCCTCCTTTGTCAACAACAAAAAGAAATGATTAGTAAGTTTTGAAAGATAGGGGGTAAAAATGCAATTTTTCAAAAATTAGACACAAAAGTGCAATACTTCAAAAGTGTTGGACTAAATGGAAAATAAAACAAATAAAAGATTATATTATCCAACTTTTAGCACTATGGAATAATTTTATAAAATTGAAGGATTAAAGTGCAATTTTATAACATATAGGGACTAAAAAAAATTTGCAAGGTTTTAGTGGAGAATATGCACTTTTTAAAGTACTAGGGACTAAAAATACAATTACCAAAATTTCTTAGAGTTAAAATGCATTTGTATGAATTCAAGGGACTAAGATGCAATTTGTATAATTGAGAAACGCAATATCACCTATATCAACAAGAAAACGTTAGCAACACAATATCATAATAAGATAATATCCAAAATACAAAATGTAAGCAACTATCCAAATATCCATAACAAAATTAAAAGCAAGGTTTAACAAGCATAATTAAAAGAGCATAAACAAAATAACGAGATAGGCTCAAAGAGGAGCACGGGGAGAATGACTACGAGAGCGAGAGCGACGTCCCGAGCAAGACAACTTATAACTTATGGCATCAACTTTCCTCTCCAAAGTTTCAAGCTTTTATGTCACAAAATCCATAAATTGTTCAAGACGAGTCGTGGAGGAAGAAATATCACCGATAGGAGGATTAGATGAAGAAGCGGCATGTGGATTTGGAACGGGATTATGTGGGGCCGGGTTTGGTAAAAGATCAAGCGTGTCTAAAACCGGACCATTAGTGGCTTCCTTAGCGGTCAAAATACGATTCCGAAGCGACTCATCCGAAATGCGACTAATAAGCACACAAGGCACATAAGCAGTATTATAAATAACAAACCTCATCCTTCTATTAGTTGAGTAATCAAAGTACCAAGATTTATCCACGGGCTTAACACTTGTGCCACCAAGAGAATTTTTTTTATTAACAAACAAACTAGTAAGAAATATACCATACGGAAATTTTCCCTTGGTCTCCCTAGAATGATTCATCCATTTAAACATAATTGAAGCGATGTTGAGAGGTTGTTTGGTAAAGATTAGGTAAAGAAGATAAGCCTCATAAGGGATTAATTTGGCATCGTGCTTATCCTTCGGAATCACGGCGGAAATAAGAAATTTGTGAGCCACAATAAATTCCGGGTCAAAATTTCTTATATGCCAAACACTATCACGAATTACCATTCGATTCTCCATAAATTCGACAACGTTAATTTGCTCAATAATATCTAGACCCGAACCATCCCATCCCTTTGACTAAAAACCCCCAAAACCATCATTAGAGAGACCATATTTCTCACAAAACCCAATTAAGGACAATCAGAGATTAGTACCCGCAACACTAGACCGAATAGTGTTATTAGCACAATTGTAAACGAAATTCATATAGAATTCTTCAACCAAATCAATAGCAAATTTATTACTATTATTGAAAAGGAAGAGGGTAAAAAGACCTTGTAACTCAAAGAGATGGAAAAAAGAATCATCACCGGTAGGAAAAGCTGTAACATTCAAGATTCTACCCGGAAGTGGCTCAAAAGGGCGAATTTATGGAGGAGGAGAATGTGAGCTTATTGGAGATGGCGGACGACGGCGGCTGGAGGAGGCTCCGGCGTTTTTCCTTCTAGCAGCAGTCTTTTTGGTATTTACCATGGTGGTGTGAAACTAGGTGGGTAAATGAAGAGGGATGAAATAGGAATGAAGAGTGATTGATTTGATGGATAAGAGGGCTCACAGGAGGTGGAGAGACGACGGAAATCGCAGCAACAACGAAGGAAGGCGGGTAGGTTTTGTTTTAAAAAAGAAATGAAATGAGAAGTGAATAAGAACGGATTTTAAACCAGACGTAAACCCTAACCGCGGTGTACCGCAGCTAATGTGTGGTGTACCGTATAATAACTCTGTCTCACAAAAAAACTGGACGAAAAATAAAAGGAAACGATAAGTAATAGAAACCCCAAGGTGCGGTGTACCGTGGAACAGTGCGGTGCACCGCAAAAATGTTCTGTATTGGGTTTTAAGAAATTGAAAATTTTGAAAATAAGTCCCCAATATTTTTGTAAAAGATTAAGGGATACCAAAAAATGATTTAATAAAACTACTGTAGCAATTTTAAGAAGAAAATTTTGAATAATTTTTTTTAGAGAATGTGTAAAATAGTTTCTTTAAAAAAATCCCTATACTTTCTAAAAGTACAAAAAGACCAAAAAAAAACTAAGAAATTTCAAGCAAGATAAAAGAGTAAAAACTAAACAATATTAGCACACATAAAAAGAAACACAAACACACATAATAAAGCACAAATAAAAACGATATATAGAAAAAAATCACCGGATTTTCTTTTTACGAGATTTTAGCGTCCTTTTGTATATCATTTCATTTCCTTGACGCTCAACACCTACAATAAATATTTCTAAGGTATCCAAGGTGGAGTGGATCCGGGAATACGATTAGTACTTTTTACGATCCATGTCGGTTTTTCCCACGAAGGTATTAAAGACCCGTATTCAAGTTGTTTGTGGTAATGACATGTAGAAACACGGTGACCGGGTTTACCGCAATAATTGCAAGTACTTCTTGTTTGAATAGAAATATCACGAGAAGGTTTTGAACACGATTTTTTCTCGTTCTTTTGTATAACCAAGTTTTCACCCAAAAATAATTTTTCTCAAAAAAGTTCATCTTCATCAAATGGAGTGACATTTAAATAGGGATGATTTTCTAAAATTTTGAGAGCAATGGAACATGCTTCATCCACTTTTTCAAAACCTACTATATTTTTCTTCATAAGATGTTGAATTTTATTTGAAGATAAAATATTTTCAAAATATGGGTTTTTAGTATTTTCCAAAATATCATCTAAAGTGATACAACAATTAAAACAATTCATTTGCTCAATTTTTGCCTTTTTCAACATAAGGTTATTCAAATGGATTTGAGAGTCAAGAATATTGAGAAGGGATGAAATATACCTAATATCATCATAATTAAATGGAGGTGACAAAGAGTTAGGATAGATTGCTATCTCATGGTTTGGTTTAGGATCAACATGAGATTCATCATTGAATATGCTTTCTTCTTCTTCTTCATTCTCGACAATCCCATATAGAAATTCCAAACGATCCCAAAATTCTTTTGCCGAATTACAATTTAACATTTTTGAGAAATCTCTTCGGATATTCCACATATTAGAGTGTACATCGGTTTTGCATTTTGAGTGAGTTTAACATTATCATCATCGGTGAGTTCATCATAATATTTTTCTTCTTTATTTAACTTAAGAACTCCCGCTTCATTTAACTCCTCTTTGTATGGAACGAATGGACCTTCCATAACTATTCTCCATTGATCGGGATCTTCGGCTTTGATAAATTCCTCCATTTTTGTTCTCCAAGCAAAATAGTAAGTGCCTACAAAAAGTGGAGGTCGTGTAGAAGACGACTCTTCCAAAAGATTATATTCCATATCGTTTACTCTACTAACGATTAAGCTATTCACCTAGAGATAGGCTCTGATACCAATTGAAAGTCCTAGAGGGGGGGGGTGAATAGGATTACTAATAAGATTAATGCCTAATTAAAAATCTTTTGGACAATTATAAGTTTTAGAGAGAAACTTCTAAGTCAACTAATATATCAAACTCTTACGGGATCATGCAATGGATAAGCTAGAGGTTTGATATATAAGTGATACAAGTAAATCGAATTTCTATTCTATTACAACACTAGATGACCATAAGTATGATTAACTAGATAATAATTATTACGATATTCATACTATCATATAATCAAACATATAGAGTGCGGAAAATAAATAGAGTAGGGATAGAAAGTACACAACGATGTATAGTGGTTCGGTTATCCCTACATCCACTACCTAAGGAAGCCTCCTTAGGATTTCAAGCTTTTCAATAAGCTCCCGTGTCTCTCTTAACCGGGTCGAGAACACAATAACTCTTACAACCTCTTCATTACCACGAAGGACAAACTCTTGTGCTATCGCAACACAAGGACACCGAGTATACTTCCGATACTCAAATTCTCTCTTAATCTATATATTACAAAGACTAGACCTAAGAGGATAAATGTAGGTGTTTAAAGGGTGAAACAACCTTGCTAACAATCTCCTAATGAGTAAATAGAACTCTAAGCATTAAAGACTCATTTTGAGTAGATAGAACTTTGTGGCTTATTGGATAACTCCTTGAATGAGTGGATAGAAACTTTATAGTTCACTAAGAATGATTTCAACAATGAATAGCTCTTGACACCTTCTTGAATGATAACAATTTAGCCCTTTAATATTTGTGGATAATTGGTGTTGTTGTAGCCTTGAAAGACCTTCATTTTATAGCTGCAAAATGCTCCCAACGGTCATAAGGCTTGTGTCCAACGGATCTATTAGTTTTCCCAACGGATATATTTCATTTGTCTTTATCTTTGAGTAGAAAACCCTTATCTACGGTAACCTCAGGTCTCTTGCGGTGTACCGCATCACTCCTTAGTTTGCTCTTTATTTTTCTAGTCGCGGGCTAGCCTTGATCTGTGCCCTGGTCCGCACATCTACGGTGTACCGTACACTATGTCCGGTGTACCGCACCAAAGATCTAAAACACCTTTTAATGAGTACAACTTTTACAACGATGCTCGGATCAGAAAACCTTCTTCACGAGAATTTTTGGAAACATCATTCTAAGAAACTTTGTAGTTGATCATGAAGGCTATTTCTCAATGTACAAAAAGATATGACTAAAAGTATTTATATGAGAATTAGTTTCTTAAGATATGACATTGAGGCATAATAAGAATGATATTTAAAGTGTTTTTGATGAAAAATAGTGCAAGATAATATATATATATATATATATATATATATATATATATATATATATATATATATATATATATATATATATATATATATACTAGGTAAAACCCGTGTCTGAAGACACTAAAGCAAAAATGAATTTCGTTGACAGGAATCGAACCCAGGTTCAAGAAAAAACCGTGCTTGAAGACACTAAAGCAAAAATGAATTCCATTGACAGGAATCGAACCCAGGTTCAAAAAAATAAAATTAAGAAATGGGGCCAGAATCGATCCTGGTCACCACTTATGTTTAGCCAGATTTAATCCTGGCCACCACTTATGTTTAGTCAGATTTAATCTTGGCCACCACTTATGTTTAGCCAGATTTAATCCTGGTCACCACTTATGTTTAGTCATATTAAATCCTAGCCACCACTTATGCGGGAAATCTGGACCGTAGAAAAAACTCTGAAATATATAATATATATTATATTATATTTCAGAGTTTTTTCTACGGTCCGGATGTACCCGCATAAGTGGTGGCCAGATTTATTCTGGCTAAACGTGAGTGGTGGCCAGGATTGATCCTGGCCCCTTTACCTAGGGAACCTGGGTTCGATTCCCGTCAACGGAATTAATTCTTTCTTTAGTGTCTTCAAACACGGGATTTTCCCTAGTATATATATATATATATATATATATATATATATATATATATATATATATATAGCACACTAATCACAAGAGGATTTGTCACATTAAAACAACCTATGATGTGAGGTATATGCCAACACTAATTAGCGGTGTCGCCTGCTAGGAGATTCGCGGAGGTTTGCTTCGATGGAGAAGAACAATTATGGAGGTCGCGTGTTGGTGGCCTTGAACGGATGGAAATGGACATGAATTTCAAACACGGGCTACAGTCATGGTGGAAATGGGCGGTGTTGAGTCGCGGAGGTCTTATTCGAAGAGATGGACGGAGTTGCTGATGGGCTTGGGCTTGAATCGAGATGGCGCTCGACGTTGGTCGAGACCCCAAATGGAGCATCAGATCTGTTAAAGAAAGCGACCTGCGCGAAGCCTTTATTCCATCAACACCGCCCACCGCACATCTTTACCTCCGTTCAAGAAGAGCTCCGAGACTCAAGGGTAGAAGACCTCTGCGACTCAAGGGTAAGCTATATTAGTTAAAGACTTAATACTTTTACTATGTTTTCAGTTAGTGCCATGAGATTAGTTTTTGTATGGTGTTAGGTCAGTATGTATCTCATGGAGCTTCAGGGAGGGAAATGTTAAGTGAAAGCAAATTAAAGAATTTGCTTAATGGACCTGAATATGTTCTTACTTATGATGATAATGATTGGATGCTCGTGGGACTTACTCATTCAATGGATGCCAATCTTGCCGCCGGAGAGATGTCACCGGACGAGGCTGTAGTAAATGCTTCATTCGAGTCTCCTGTAGTGAGACGTTGGACCAAGTTCTTAAAGCTAGAAGCAGTGGTTAAGATGACTTTTGGATAGACTGCATAGATTTTTGTATCTCAATACTTAACTTAATTTTCTATTTTCTTTTTCATTCATTGACATATACAATAACTAATTCCTTTTTTATTTTTTGTTGTAATAAGTAGGAATTCATTAAAGTTAAATAATATAAATAATATAAATTAAGAAAATAATGATACTCGACAACTTTTTTCGATACTTAGTAAAGTTATTGAGCATACGAGTATACTCGATAAAGTTACTAAGCATACGAGCATACTATCATACTCAGTAAAGTGTCTGAATAAAATAATTCGAATACTCAGTAACTTTTTTCGACGTTCAACACTTTTCTGATACTTGGTAACTTTTTCCATACTCAGCACTCCATACTTGGTAACTTTTTCCATACTCAATACTCCATACTCAGTACTTTTTCAGGCGATGGTCGACGGTGATCGGCGATGGTCGGGGATTGTGGTCGGAGCTGTCAATTACGATACTTAATGAAAGAAAATAGTGAAAAAATGATAAAGGAGGAGAGGGAAAAATGGTAATTTAGGAGAGAGAATAATTTTTTTTGTCTTATGTACAAAAGGGTAGTAATGACAATGGACATCTAAGAAACATCTTTAAAGGAAAGAGGAATGAGAGGATTCTTTTGTGACACTAAAATAGTCTCTAAAACCTTATAAGGAATTCACCCTTATATGTTATAAAGTTATATATCTTGGAATATTAATTTATTTCATTTCATTTCATTTCATTTTCATATATATATATATATATATATATATATATATATATATATATATATATATATATATATTACGCTAAATAAATAATATCAAATTTATATTAAAAAATTGAAATATATAATATTAGTGATTTTAAAAAGGGGTTATTGTTGATAACATCCTGATTAAACTCTCTAATAATTTTTTTAAGCCTTAATAATTTATTTTATAAAAAAAAATGCCTAATAAAGTAATTATTTATAGAAAACATCTCATTTACATTTTTCATACCTTTTTTTTATCATCAAATCAAATTTTATTAATAAGAAACCTCAACTTCCATTGTCTTTACAACTTGGACTAACTACTATAAATCCAAACCAGATTTATAATAGGCCCACACCTACTCACTATTACAACTTTTAAGAACCCTTACAACTTTAACATATCTAAAGGCCCACTAGCAAATAGTCTAATAAACTAAACGGGCTAAAACAAAGTAAAGAAAAGGATAGGATAAGCCTTACACATGCTCCACTAACTTCTCTACAATTCTCTTGACTTTTTCGTCTTTTATTTCCCAAACTCGCATCCTCCACATAACTAACTTTTGAATTACTTTAAAAAGCTGTTCTTCATTTAAACTCTTTCCCTGATGTCTCCCTAATTGTTCTTATTTTCGACCCTTGGGAGACATCATTTTTGGTGTTTATTTAATTAATTTGATAGACTTTTGGACTAAATATGCAATAATCCGGAATTCCCTTTTTATTTCTAGCATTTTTTATTTATTAAACTTTTGCGCGTAATATTGGTATTTTTAGTGTAAAGTTTACAGGTTTTAGATATTAGCTAGAAGAGGAATCGAGGAGAAAGTCAAAGATCAAAAGATAGAGTCAAGACTTGAAGAGAAATCCCGAAGATTTTATTTTTAGAGCTGAAAATCCATTTTCCAGGCCATAGATTGCTGATTTCGAGGTGCTTAAGCGATGATTTAGCCGCTGACCTTTGAAGAGAAAACATTCCTTATCAAGTTACGGAACTTTAGCAACTGGAATGAGGTCAATCGGAGTCATAACGCATCGGGAAAAGCCATTTTAGTGAAGGTGTATCAGCAGTTACGGGATTTTGGGCTTAGAATTTGGGCTTGGACATTTAATTACTATTTTATTCTTAGGTCCAAGCCCTAATCCGTTTTTCCACCTATAAAACCAGCCTTTGACTTCTATTTTTCATACAATTCATTCTTTACAATTAAAAACACCAGAGAGAAGCAACAGAAGGAAGGAAGAAGAAGCTGCTAGAGCTGGAGTGGGTCTATAGCTCCGTTCTCAGTCATTCCAATTCCGGAAATTAGGTTTCTTTTATCTTTTATTTGTAAAACAATATGAATTCCTTTACTTTTAATTTAGTATTTATTTTTAATATGAGCTAAACAATTCATAGTGCTTGAGAACAAACAATGGGTGAATCCCAATCTTATTAATTAACGAATGTTGAATTTGGGTTTTTATTGAATTAAACTAGATTAGGGCTTTTACTCTTTTCAATAAATTGAGATTATTTTACTGTTTTTAGCGTCATGAACTAGGAACAGGTGTTAGTATTTAGGCTATTCCAATTAGTGGCAATTGGATCATCCTGACGGAGGGTTTAGATACAGAACCATTTATTCAATCTAGGATAGAAACTATTGATTCTGACGAACTTAGTTAATTCTAGGGCCAATGAGGTAATAAACTTAAACATCCAACGGTGGATCATATGTACCCTGACGGGACTAGTGACACTCTAGGATCGCCTTATAGTCCACCCTGACGGGGGTATAAGGAATTTAGAATCCCGACCATTGTAATTGACCAATTTAGCCCTTAAACAACATAAGTTAGGAAATAAGATTGGGAGGATCCTTGCGTTCTCAAGTACTACATCTCATACTGCGTTTTCACTCATTTTACTTGCGTCTTAGCTTTTACTTGCATTTATAATTTGTCTTTCGTTTAGTAGTTTTAATAAACAAAAACCAAACAAACATATTACTTTTATTTGTTTTCATAAGTGCATCAATCATTAATAGATAAGCATTGTAGTCAACCATCCCGTCCTTGGAACGAATCTGTTTTATCAGTTATACTACTTGGGACAACCGTACACTTGCGGTTGTGGTTCGATTATCATTTGCATTTATTTTTAGAACACACAAAGGACCACCAAGTTTTTGGCGCCGCTGCCGGGGGCGGTAGCGTGTGACCACGGTGTTTATCCTTTAGTGATAGTTGCATTTATTTTTATTTTTGTTTTTATCAGTTTTACGCTTTTTGTTTGTTAGCTTTTTCAGGTTTTTAGGTTTGGTGTATGCGAAGAAGGCTATTCAAGGATCTAGAGCCAACACCTCCGATCCTTAGTAATCCAGAATCGTTGATCAGACTTGCTAACAAGAGAAAGAGAGAATGAGAAGCTTTAGAGGTAGAAGAATTAATTAACAGAATGGAGGAGATAAATATTCAAGATCAACAAAATAATCAACCAGGTCAACTAGGCGCAAATGGCCAACCTTTAGCACCTGGCGTTATTCCTCCACTTCCACCATTGAATCCAAATCCTCAAGTCCAAATAGTGATGAATCAAGATCCGTGATTTACTAATGGGCCACCAGAAGTTCCATTCCGTGCTCCTGCTATAGGAGTAGGTGCTCCAGATATTAATGTTCCACGATTCCGTCCAGATTCGGGTATGCTAGCTCAATTCCAAAACTTTGGAAATTTTCGTGGTAGACCATCAGAAGATCCTCTTAGAGCAGTACAGAAATTTAAGCAGATATGTGATTTGTATATCACACAAGGAGTTTCAAGAGAACAGGTGTATTTTGCTGCGTTTAAATTTTTTGTTATTGATGGAGCAAGTGAATGGAACGATACGCAAGATCCTACGAAGATAACCAACTAGGACCAATTAGAGATTGCTTTCTTTGACAGGTATTACCCAAGTAATATGAGATTAGATGCTGAATTATAATTGACGCATTTCCGTCAAGAATATGATGAAACTGTGGGTAGGAGTTGGACAAGATTTCAGATGTGTTTGCGTAAAGTTCTCAATCATGGCTTTTCAGAACAACAGCAGTTAAAGATCTTTTATAGAGGCCTTGATGGAACTTCGAGAGAGAAATTGGATACGCTATGTAGCGCAGGTTTTCTTCAAGTTCAACCCGCTCATGCTAAGATCATTTTAGAAAGAACCGTCAAGAATGAAGTTGGGTGGAATTCAGTAAGAACACCTGTTAAAGGAGTGAATAATGTTGATATGGAAGAAAAGTTTGCTACGCTTGAGAATAAGATTCAGAATACTCTAGAGCAACAATTGAAGCAGCTTACTTTAGCTGTTAAAGAAGGTTTTTCGGGTAAGAAGGTAGCTGTGCATGCTGCACAAGAGGTTTATATGTGTTCGATTTGTAGGGTAGATGATCATGATGAGGAAGGTTGTCCGAATAACCAAGAGTCCGTGATGTTTATGTCCAATAGAGGTAACTTTAATTCGAGTGGTAATGGATATCAGCCTAACAGAAACCATCCTGGGTTTCAATATTCAAATCCTAATGGGGCAGCCAATCCTACATATGCGTATCAGCCGCGTCCCCAAGGTAACAACTACAATCCAAGACCACAAAATAATTATCAAGGAGGACAGAATCAGGGAAATTATGTTCAGAGACAAGCTCCTCAAGACAATTATGATGACACAATGAATCAGAAAGCCTTACCTGCCCATCCACAAGAAGGAGCAGTTACCCTTCAGAAAACAGTTGAGAGTTTAATTGCTCTTCAAACACAAGCTATGGAACGTCAAAAAGCAGTTGAAGCAAATATGAAGTTGTTCCAGAATCAGCTAAGTCAAATTAACAAACAACTGAATCAACGTCCACAAGGGCAACTCCCTAGCGATACTGAGAATCCAATCCAAATCGAAGATTGTAAAGCTATTACTCTCAGAAGTGGTAAGAACCTTCCTCCACCTCCTTTTCCGGTTATGAAAGAAAAAGAAGTTAGAAAAGAAAAAGAGGTGGTGAATAAAGATAAAGAAGTTGAAGTAGAAGAAGTGGAGAGGTCCATTGAGATTCCGAAAAAGAAAAATGATATTATAATCAATCGTCCACCTCCACCATTTCCATCGAGAGTTCAAAAGAAGGGTGATATGGATGATTATCAAAAATCCTTTAACAAAATAAGAGGTCTTAGCATAAATATTCCGTTGCTAGAAGCTATTCGAGATGTACCCAAGTATGCTAAGTTTCTGAAGAAAGCCCTCAATAACAAAAGGCCGTATCGTAATAATGAGATGATTGGTCTTCCTGAAGAATGTAGTGCCATTTGTCAAAGTAAGCTACCTCCAAAGTTAGTTGATCCTGGGAGTTTCGCAATTCCGATATCAATTGGAGAAGAATGGAAGGGTAAAGCACTATGTGATTTGGGTGCAAGCATAAATATTATGCCCAAGTCGATCTTTGATAAGCTTAATGTTGAAGCAAGACCCACTTCTATGGTCTTGCAAATAGCGGATCGATCTCTTGCACATCCAGAAGGCTGAATCGAAGATGTCCTCGTTAAGGCAGGTACGCTAATTTTTCCCGCTGATTTCATTATACTTGATTACGACGCGGATAGGAATGTCCCCATTATTTTGGGAAGGCCATTCCTAGCCACGGGGCGTACCTTGATTGATGTAGAGAACGGAGAAATGATTATGAGAATCCAAGACGAGGAAATGAAGTTTAATGTGTTTAGACCTATGAAGTTTCCGGATTCCAAGGAAGAATGTTTTCGTGTAGATGTAATGGAACCGGTAAGAACAGAGCCAATTAGTGTTGTGGACACTTTAGGGGTGGAGGAGAAAGAGCTACGAAAGAAACCACCAATTAAAGCTCCTCCATACCCTAAAAATCCACAACTAAATCATGCGAAGAAGAAAGAGAAAGCACGTGCCACGAAGGTTCCGAAGGAACCTAAGAAAGAACGAAAGAAAAAGGGGTTCAAAGTAGGTGAAGAGGTAGCTATGAAAAATCCTAAACCCCCTCCAAAGGTACGTGAATCAAAAAGTTCTTGGATAGGACCATTCATGGTCGCAAAGGTTATCTCAGACAAACTAGTGGGCATAAAAGCTAAGGGATGCAAATTTCGAGTTGCAAATATTGACAACCTCACTCACTGCTGGGGAGGGAATGTCAATGACTAATGAATGAGGTAACCCGTCGAGCTTAACGACGTTAAACAAAAGCCAATTCTTTGTATATTAGCTGAGTTTTTAAATTTTTGCAATTTAGACTAGTTTGATTTTCGTAATTTTAGTGTTTATTATTAAGAAATGAGGAAGGGTAGTTGTTTTTGATGATTTCAGGGGTAAAAAGGTCACGAGTTTGGGGTCGATTTGGCGAAAAAGAGAAAAAAAAGGTTGGATGTCCAGGAGAAACCGGGAACCCGGTTTCGCAAAAACCGGGAACCCGGTTTTGGAGCTGGTACCAACCTTTTCAACGCAACACTTGGCGTCTTGGTTCACGACACAGCGTCGGAACCGGGTACCCGGTTTTTCGGAACCGGGAACCCGGTTTTGGTGCTGTAACTTCTGAAAAGTTCTGACCCAGCGTCTTGGTGGCTTGCGTTTTGCAGCGTTTTGGTTCGCGCCATCGACACAAATCCGGGTACCCGCATTTGGCAAAACCGGGTACCCGGTTTCGGAGCTGTAAGTGGTGAAATTCTCTGATCCAGCGTTTTGGGATGGTGCGTTTTGGCGCGTCTTAACTCGCGCCATCGACAAAATCCGGGTACCCGCATTCCACAGAACCGGGAACCCGGTTTCGGCGAGTGAAATTTCTGACCCAGCGTCTTGGGGTCCAGCGTTTTGGTGCGTCTCGAGGTAAAAAAAAAAGAGTATTTTTTTTATTTTTCCGCGCCGTCACAGCGACGCGGAACCGGGAACCCGGATTTTCGAAACCGGGAACCCGGTTTGCATCTGTGATAGGGCCGTTTTGAAGACTTTTCAACCCTATATTTTTACCTCCTTCAACCCAGCCTCCAAAACACTCCCAAAACCCAGAATTTCCTGAACATCATCATCTACAACTACACAATCCTCAAATCGTACTCTCTTTCACCACAAAAACATACAATCAACTCATCTCCCATCCAAAATACGATAAAATTCCCGCTTTTGTTCAATTGTTCTTCATCCAA
The DNA here is from genome assembly GCA_029959085.1 of Nemophila menziesii. Taxonomy (NCBI): domain Eukaryota; kingdom Viridiplantae; phylum Streptophyta; class Magnoliopsida; order Boraginales; family Hydrophyllaceae; genus Nemophila; species Nemophila menziesii. The sequence continues at coordinate 29,762,198 of JARWIR010000004.1, forward strand.
GCTTCAAATTAAATCCAATTCCCTCTTCCCCCACATCAATTAGCCTTTACCCATCTCATATTCCACCATAATCTTCAAGTCTTAAGCCTCAAAACATCAAAGTTCTAAGCCTTAGCTTCTCACTATTTGAAGTTTTGAGTTTGGGGTGGAAAGAGATGCTTATCAAAACCGTCTTCATGTGTGCTTATCAAAGGAATTCTCCAAGAAACAGAAACACTTTTGGTGTTATTCAAGAACCAGCTGTTAAGATTCCTAATTCGCGTTGCAAACACAAGACTAAAGAGGTAAAAGCTAATCCTAAGAAGAGGGAAGTGATTGAGGAACCTGAAAGTGAGGAAGAAAATGATCTGATGATGAGTTGGAATCGAAAATCAAGGTGTTGGAAGAGAATCAGGATACGAGGTGCGCTATTTTGGGAAACGTTACAAACAAGTTGAACTTTATTTGTTCAAAGCACAACTTACGATGTCTAGACGCGAGATAAAGTTCAAGGACGCAACACCGATAACCACCCACGCGCTGGTTCAGATACGTTTTCTATCCCTTCTCATTTAGTGTAGATTATTTTATTGCTTTGAGTCTTTTCGAGTCGTGGGGACACGACTCATTTTTGAGTTTGGGGTGGGGTTCGTTGCCTCATCCCAATTTTTATGTGTTATTTGCTTTACTTGCTTTCAATAAAAGAATTTTCGGAGTTGCGTTTGACTGTAGAAGATTTTAAATGTCCCTTTAAGCATACTTTTGATAAATCTATGATAGTAAATAGTGGACTTTAGGGATTGATATAAAACGCACTTACAATTGCATGCGAACATAGGTAATTGATAGGAAAAATTAATGAACAATGCAAATGAAGTAAGCTTGTACTCAAGGAATATGTTTGGTGTGTAGAAAGTGAAATCCTAATTAGTAGAGAACCCACCTAGATATGAACTAAAGACAAGCTATGTACTTAGGAAAATGATAGGGGCAATTCTTTGTTAGCCATTTGTGCCTTTTTAGCTTTCTATCCCTTGTATTAATTATTATCCATCTTAGCCCACTTTGAGCCTTTAGCCTTTTCTTTGTAGCCGCGATATAAGCCATTATCCCTTAGATTATTAGGCATGACCATATGACCCGCACTTGAATCACAATCCTGAGACATGTCTCGAGCTTGAGTTTGGGGTGGTGGGACCACATATGGGGAATTTAATGGGTTGGGATCGATGTGCTTTGTATTGTAGCACAATTGCAGATGATATATACTTGTAACCCTTTGCCGGGAATGAGAAAAAGTGAAAAAAAGGAAAAAAAAATAAAAAAATGAAAAATCCATACAGTAGGAACCGGGAACCCGGATTCGTCAAAACCGGGAACCCGGTTTACTTCTGTACAAAAAAAAGAAAAAGAAAAAGAGAAAAGAAAAGAAAAAGAAAAAATACATATGAATAAAACATCTGGCAAAGTGGAATTTTCTGAAAATCATCTTGTTTATAGTGGGTAGACATGGGACGCTAAATTGTTGCGTATATGGGTGAGTGAACATCTTTTTGAGCGTTAACTCAAGCTCGAGGACACTGTTGATGGTAAGTGAGGAGAGAGCCAAAAGCTCACTTCAAATTTACCAAATATACATCCACACCCGTCCTTAAGCCAATATTATAACCGTAAAGACCTCGTGATTCCTAAGTGCATAGTGAATTTGTTATTCTGTTGATAGGGAATATACTAGGTGGAGCGTTCAAAGCGAGTTAGGATTAATGACCACCCTATAGCCATCATACAGAGATGAGTACAAGTGTAACCTTCAAGCATTGCTACTTTAATTTTATGATTGAGATTATTTATGTTTGATGTTTCATGATTAGTGTATGTGTATATTAGTTTCTAGAGTTTGCTATATGAGATTTATTTTGAGACTTGCTTTAGGGTTTATTTGCTAGCTTCTATTTGTTTATACGCCTACTTCCGCCCCTTTGTTTTGTTTTACTTTGTCGGGACGACAAAGGTTTGAGTTGGGGGTCTTGATTTCTCCCTAATTGTTCTTATTTTCGACCCTTGGGAGACATCATTTTTGGTGTTTATTTAATTAATTTGATAGACTTTTGGACTAAATATGCAATAATCCGGAATTCCCTTTTTATTTCTAGCATTTTTTATTTATTAAACTTTTGCGCGTAATATTGGTACTTTTAGTGTAAAGTTTACAGGTTTTAGATGTTAGCTAGAAGAGGAATCCGAGGAGAAAGTCAAAGATCAAAAGATAGAGTCAAGACTTGAAGAGAAATCCCGAAGATATTATTTTTAGAGCTGAAAATCCATTTTCTAGGTCATAGATTACTGATTTCGAGGTGCTTAAGCGATGATTTAGCCGCTGACCTTTGAAGAGAAAACATTCCTTATCAAGTTACGGAACTTTAGCAACTGGAATGAGGTCAATCGGAGTCATAACGCATCGGGAAAAGCCATTTTAGTGAAGGTGTATCAGCAGTTACAGGATTTTGGGCTTAGAATTTGGGCTTGGACATTTAATTACTATTATATTCTTAGGTCCAAGCCCTAATCCGTTTTTCCACCTATAAAACCAGCCTTTGACTTCTATTTTTCATACAATTCATTCTTTACAATTAAAAACACCAGAGAGAAGCAACAGAAGGAAGGAAGAAGAAGCTGCTAGAGCTGGAGTGGGTCTATAGCTCCGTTCTCAGTCATTCCAATTCCGGAAATTAGGTTTCTTTTATCTTTTATTTGTAAAACAATATGAATTCCTTTACTTTTAATTTAGTATTTATTTTTAATATGAGCTAAACAATTCATAGTGCTTGAGAACAAACAATGGGTGAATCCCAATCTAATTAATTAACGAATGTTGAATTTGGGTTTTTATTGAATTAAACTAGATTAGGGCTTTTACTCTTTTCAATAAATTGAGATTATTTTACTGTTTTTAGCGTCATGAACTAGGAACAGGTGTTAGTATTTAGGCTATTCCAATTAGTGGCAATTGGATCATCCTGACGGAGGGTTTAGATACAGAACCATTTATTCAATCTAGGATAGAAACTATTGATTCTGACGAACTTAGTTAATTCTAGGGCCAATGAGGTAATAAACTTAAACATCCAACGGTGGATCATATGTACCCTGACGGGACTAGTGACACTCTAGGATCGCCTTATAGTCCACCCTGACGGGGGTATAAGGAATTTAGAATCCCGACCATTGTAATTGACCAATTTAGCCCTTAAACAACATAAGTTAGGAAATAAGATTGGGAGGATCCTTGCGTTCTCAAGTACTACATCTCATACTGCGTTTTCACTCATTTTACTTGCGTCTTAGCTTTTACTTGCATTTATAATTTGTCTTTCGTTTAGTAGTTTTAATAAACAAAAACCAAACAAACATATTACTTTTGTTTGTTTTCATAAGTGCATCAATCATTAATAGATAAGCATTGTAGTCAACCATCCCGTCCTTGGAACGAATCTGTTTTATCAGTTATACTACTTGGGACAACCGTACACTTGCGGTTGTGGTTCGATTATCATTTGCATTTATTTTTAGAACACACAAAGGACCACCATTCCCCCATGCTCTGTTTCATTTCTCAACCACCAAATGTAATACACATAGGATGTAAAAGCTAAACTAATGAGATTTGCGTAGTCCCTACTTCTTGTATTATCAATTTCCAAACTCATCTCCTCAAAGTTACTCGGTATAGTATTAATATTGCAGGTCTGCATTATTTTTACTAAAATCCTTCTGCTAAACGAGCAGTTGAAGAAGATATGGTTACTTGTCTCAATTGTAGCCTTATAGAACAAGCAAAGAGGATCAACACAGTAACCCCACTGAGTCATTCTATCTTTAGTACTCAGTCTATCATTTACAGCAATCCAATATATGAAAGAGCATCTAGGCACATTTCTTTTTGCCCATACTAACTTAGACCAATACATTTTTTCTATATCGTCTTCATTACTAATCTTAGCTAATGTTTTCTTAAAAGAAAACTTCATCTTAACATTTTCACTCCAAATTTTCACATCACTTTTATCATTCAACTTAATCTCTTTTATAATTGGTAAAATTTTACCTATATTGGGAGGCAACCTCCACCTCCCTCCTCCATAACAGCTGTAGACTGTTCTATTGCAGTTCATATCATTTTTGTTCAGCTCAATTCCCAGTTTTTCTTGCACACTCTGCCCATCAAGCCACTAATCTGAGGTGATAAATGTATCTTTACCATCATTGACTCTATGATAAATGAATTTATAAGCTATATGTCTAACCTTCAGAATTTTTTTCCAAATCCAAGTGTGAGCTTGTTTCTCCTCAAGACTCCATATGCATTTAGATTTAGTTATGTTGCATTTCACCCACTTGCTCCATAGATTATCATTCTGAGCATACATTCTCCAAAAAGTAAAAAACAAACATACCTGATTGATATTATCTATTCTCGGAATGTCTAATCCTCCACATTTCTTACTTGTAGATACTTTATCCCATGAAATTTTTGCTCCTTTTGCACCTTCTACACTTCCTTTCCACAAGAAACTACTCATAAGTTGATTGAGTTTATATATCACTTGCTTAGGTAATAGGAAAACCCGACACCAAAACAAAATTTTACTAATCAATACAGATCTTATGAGTTCTACCCTTCCTGAGTATGAAAGTAATTTAGAGGACCAACTGTTAATACTGCTATATATTTTACTAACCAGTTTGTTTCCATCTTCCACACTTAGTTTCTTCGAATTTAATGGAACTCCTAGGTATCTAACAGGTAAGTTTCCCATTTTAATTCCCAAAATCTCAGAAATTTTCTTTCTCAAGCTATTCTCTGTTCCACCATAGTATATCTCACTTTTCTGGTAATTTATACTTAGTCCAGACATTCTTGAAAACAGCTCAAGTCCTTTCTTAATATCCATAGCTGAGTTAATATCTGCTTTTAAGAAGATTAACAGATCATCTGCAAAGATGATATGGTTCAACTTAAGCTCTTCACATCTTTGATGAAATTTAAAGGTTTCTTTCTCTCCCATCTTATTAAATAGCCCTGTAAATATCTCCATACAAATGGCAAAGAGATAAGGTGAGAGGGGATCACCTTGTCTCAACCCCCTCTTTCCTTTAAAGAAGCCACAAGCCTCTCCATTAACACACACAGAATATGATGGAGTGCACACACACATTTCTATCCATTTAATGAACTGCTCAGGAAACTGAAAGGCTCTTAAAGTTTTAAGCAAGAACTTCCAATTCACACTATCATATGCTTTCTGGAGGTCCAAGTTGATAGTACATTTAGGAGCTGAGTTTTTTTTCTCATATCCAAGCACCACTTCCTGAGCTACCAAAATATTGTCACTAATAAACCTATTACCAATATAAGCTGCTTGGTTTAAAGAGATGATTGAGCTGATAACTTTTTTTAGCCTCTTGCATATAACTCTTGATAAGGTCTTATAAGTTATCTTAGTGCAGGAAATAGGCCTAAATTTCTTTACACTAGCTGCATCTTTTTCTTTAGGTATTAATATTATATTTGTTGTATTGATCTGAGTTAATATCTTGCAATTATTCAAGCATTCTTTGACTGCATTTGTAAATTCTTCTCCAATTATACTCCAAGATGATTTATAAAAAGCTGCATTTAGTCCATCAGGTCCAGGACTTTTATTGTCCCCAATTGAGAACAATGCTTCTTTAATCTCCATATCATTAATAGGAGCTGTTAATAAGGTACTTTTCTCAGCTGAAAGTTTATTTCCAATTAACTCTTTAATAGTCTCCACTGAGCATATTTCTTCATTTTCATCTTCTCTACCAAGGAGGTTTGTGTAGAAATTTATAAACTCACTTTTAATTGATTCAGGATTATCAATTACATCACCTGACTCATTAATAAGAGTAGAAATAGTGTTTTTAGCCATCCTACCTTTTACCATCTTATAAAAATATGCAGTACTACAGTTGATGTCTCCTCATTTGTGATAATAAAATATACTCATGAGACATCATTTTAGGCTTATTTATTAGTTTATAGGTTGATTTTAGCTTAATTTAGTGCACTTTCCTATTTTGGGTCTTGATTTGTAGAATTATTATTTTTAGAGCATATTGGGTTTAATTGTTTATTTAGTGTGAAGCTTTAAAGATAATTATGGAGATTAATTAGAGTCCAAGTCAAAGACTACAACTTATGGAAAGAGATTTGCATGGAAATTGGAGATAAAGGAAACAAAGGCTAAAAAGATGGAAAAGGAAAAGCTGCCTAAATTCTGGGATTCTGCACACGTCCAAAGATTGGTGTTTTTACCTAAGAAATAGGCCGATTTTGGTAATTTCCTTCTACAGGGTCAAGATAATTCTGTTGCGATTCTTTTGGTATCTTATGGAGCAAAATCCGACCAATAACGAAGAAGATACACTCAAAACAACGCAGCAGTGTTTTCCTTACGAATTTGAGTTGGGCCAGGAGTCCATTACTTGAAGTTATCTCCAAGAAACGATTTAGGTCAACCTCTACACTATAAATACAGCCTCTTAACACTCTTAAATCATCCTTGGTGAAACCTTAAGCCAAAAGGAAGCTTAGAACACAAGAGAGAAGTCTGGAAGGAGCTGTCATCAACAATGTCTTCTTCTACCTTTAATTTTGTAATTTCTTTCTTTTCTTTCATGAACTAAATTTCTTTAGCTTAAGTTTTAGCATTAATGTATGAACCCTAGTTTTGATTGACATCTATCTAATTTGGGAATTCAATGTTTTAAATAGAATTATAGTTTTTATTCTCTGTTTATGTGTTTGGATTTATATTCTGTGTTCTTGTGGACGGCCGCCATTAGAATTACCATCTAGTAATTAGGATACCATTGACAACGGTGTTTAATTACATATTTAGCACATAACGTTTAGTTTAAGGTTTGATCTGACAACCCAACCTAGCTAGATAATCACTATGGTTTAGTCTTTACGACTATTTACCAATTACAGGAAAAGTTTGCTTAGGAAGCCTTATTGACACAGGTAAATCCTATTTGAAACTACCGATAGCATATTGGGACCGATTAGGGAAATACTACATAATTCACCCTTACATGTTTAGAACGGCAAAACTAGTGGGGATTACATGCTAATAACTTAAGCTATCTTCTCATCTTACTTCTCTTTCATCTTTAATTTTCTGTCTTTCAATTCTTAGTTTAATTTAGAAAACCAAACAAAAATCTATTTATCTTTACTTTTATTTGCGTTTAGTTGTTCTAGCTTTATTTATTTGCACTTGGTATTTGCATAAGATTCTTCTAACCTTCGTAGTCTCTGCGGAACGAATCTCATTCTAAAACTTGCATACGATCTGTATACTTGCAGAACCGTGTAGTTCTAGGGTGTTTTTGCACTTATTTTACATCTTATTTTATCACACCCTAGGCCCCACCAACAGTCCATATTATTAACTGCCTCACATTTAGCTTTTTATTTCAATATATTATGTTGAATCATAATAGCCTCTTCAAGCTTTAGATGAAGTATTTTTTCTTCACTAAGAGTACATGGATCAGTATCTCCTCTCATAATTCTCATCTGAATAGTGTTTAGTTGAGTTTGCATATTATCAATTTCAACACTATTCTTTCTGAAATATAAATTGTTGAATCTTTTAAGAGCACCTTTAACATTCTTCTGTTTCATACAAACTCTATACATATTATTCCCTTCAAAATTTATACTCCAAGCTTCTCTAACAGTCTCCATATACTTTTCATGATTAACCCATACATTGAAAAATCTAAATTGACTTGGATAGAATTTCTTTTCTCCTCCCACATTTAAGCATAAAGAACAATGATCAGATGTAGATGGGGGGTGCACAGTAACACTAGAAGCCATAGAGTCAAGCCACCTAGCATTAATGAACACTCTATCGATTTTACTAGCTCTGATTAGGTCACTAGTATTTTTGTTGGTCCAAGTGTAATATTGACCTCCATAACTATGTTCATATAAATTTGAGTCATCAACACATTCCACAAACTCTAATGCACCTTTATCTAACTCAGTGCAGTTGAGTCTATCTTTAATGTCTAGAATCTCATTAAAATCTCCCATTAAACATAGCTTTTCCTTATCAAATTTTTTACTCCAACTTACAATATCTCTCCATAACAACCTTCTTCCATCATCATTACTACTCGCATAAATCATACCAATAATTACCTTATCATTAGTCTCTTTAATTTTCAGTTCAAATAAAATCGACTGAGAAGTTTGATCAATTAGCTGAACATCTGCATAATTCTTATCCCATAACACCCACATCCTTCCACTATCATCATTATTATAGTTATGCATCATTTCCCAATAAGAAAAATGAGCATTTATTATTGCAGAGTAATTGCTGACTTTAACTTTTGTTTCAAGAAGTCCTATTACTCTAACTTTATTTCTAACTAAATAATCTTTGACATCTAACTGTCTAAGGAGGCTATTAAAGCCTCTCACATTCCAGGCAGTGATAATCATATATTAGGAGGTCTTGTAATTTCCTCACCCCCTTCATGATTGATAAACATAAGCACATCTTGATCGATCTGATTTCCTTCACTATTTTGCAACTTATCAAATGAATTCATCACACTAATAGAGCTTGATTCTGCTCTATTATCTTTTTTTTTGTTACTTGGTACTACACTCCATTCATTCACAATTGACTTACCCTTATCAACTATCTTCTCCTCTGTTATTTTAGGGACCCAAACTTTTTGAGATTTAACACATTTAGCCTCAACATGCCCAATTTTGTGACACTTCTTACAAACTATAGGCCTCCATTCATATTCAACTTTAACCTCCTGTAAATCATCCATACCTATATCAACTAACACATTTTCAGGTAGCTCATCCTTTATATCAACTTCAACACAGACTCTAGCATAACCAAGTCTAGTCTTAGATTATGTAACACTATCCATTTGAATAGGTAAACCAACACCACTAGCTACATATCCAAGTCCTTTCTGTGTCCATAAATTCATTGGGACATTTATCAGCTTCACCCAAATTGGAATTTTAGTTATATCCAATCTGTCAAACTGCATTCCTGGCTTCCAAGGGCATAGAAGTAAAGGTTTTCCATTAATATGCCATAGCTGTTCAAGGGCTTTAGTATAACTCTGCTGATTTTCAAATTTAAAAACCACGCTACCCTTCAAATTCGATTTAATCTCAACCTTACCAAGTTTATTCCATTGATACCTTACAAAGTTAGCTATAGCATAGAAAGGAGGCGGATTATCTATGAACTGACCGACAAGACAGTTCACCCATTGCTCAGCACCCTCTTCTAACACTTCATTTGGAGGTTTAATAATTTTCCTACCTTGTACAGTAACTGGCACATGGTGTTCAAGCTTCATATTATTATTAGCACATCCAAATAGCTGAGTCCATGGAACACTCTTAGATTCAGATTTATTATTAACCCCAACCACATCAGCATATTCCGATTGAACTTCTTCTTCAACACTTTTTGGACTATCTTTGCTTTGCGTCTCCGATCTCTCTTCTATCTCATCCTTATAAGATTCTGGTATATTGAGCAGATTTGAGTTCGGTGACAACATTTCTTTAGTGATGTCTCTGTACTTTGTCTTAGTTTTAGGCTGCTTACTCGATCCATTATTCGTGTTCTTAGATTTCGCCGAAAACAACATTTTAGTCATGATAAGAGTCAACAAAAATGGTGAAAAGAAAAATAAGGTGTAAAAAAAGGAAAAATCTAGATTTAGATAGGCGGTATAAGAGTGGATGAAGATGAAGGCGGGTTGACTGTGTGAGTTTTAGGGAGAGAGAAAGTGAAACTTTTGTCAGATCCCAGAATTATTTTGGGATTAACAAAAGATCCGGATAAGAAAAAAGCAAAAAGGTGTGAAAAGATAGAAAAAGTGGATAAAAAGTGAAAAAAGAAAAATGGAATAATTTTAGTGGATGAATGAGTAGAGAGAATTTTTTTTTAGAGTTGACTCTCATTTGACTTGGATAAATTTTTTTAGAGTTGTAATATGATTGATTGTTTTATTAAATATATTATTTTATTTTAATACAATATTAATTTTTAAATATTAAACAAATAATAGGGTACTTCTTCTTCTACCACCACCACCACCACCACCACAACCACCATGTATGTAAACACCACTACATCCGCCACAACCATCACCACCTCCACCACCACCTACTAAGACTAATTCCATCACACGCGCGCGTCCGTGATTTTTTTTTAAAATTGTCATAACTAATTAAAAAAAATCAGAAAATTAAAAAATTTGTATTTTTGAATAAAGCAAATTAATATTTACGTCTATGAATTTTTTGATTTTTTTTTGAATTTTTTGAGTTTTTTGAATCTTTTGAATTTTTTTATTTTTTTTTTCCGCTGATACGTATTTTCATGTTTTAAACATGGAATTCCATGTTTTAAGCCGTGAAATAAACATAAAATTTCGTGTCTGCGAAAAAAAAAATTAAAAAAATCAAAAATTTCAGAAAATTTCGAAAAAAAATCATAGACGTAAATATTAATTTGATTTATCCAAATATATAATTTTTTGATTTTTTTGATTTTTTTAGAATTAGTTATAACGATTTAAAAAAAAATTCACTGACGCGTGCGTGTTTATTAGTTTTTGTTTTTGTTTTTTTTAATTTCTTTTTCTTTTTTTTAATTGTTAATTATAAGGGTAGTTCAGGATGGAGCTGTTTTCAATAAAGTATCTTATTCTAGGTACCTTTTTCTAAATAAGTTTGTTAATAGACATTAATCAACAATTGGCTCTTTTAAAAAATCAATAAATCACAAATATTATATATTATATTTTTATACTATCTATATTATATTACACACTTTTTTTATAACTGGTGGCCAGGATCAATTCTGGCAAAACATAAATGGTGGCCAGGATCCATTCTGGCCCCACCTATCATTAATTCCATTCATTAATTTCTATTATTTAATAAAAAAATGATACATACATAATTACTATCTAATTATTCGTATCATTAATGTAATTAAATATCATTCTCTAATTAAAAAAGGGAAAAAATACCTAAACGGGATAAGAAAAAAGAAAAAAAATGAAATAACCTTAAGTCAAAACAGAAATCCCTAAACCTACCATCTATATTACATAAGCCAATTATATTTTCCTTGATTACCGTTTAACTCAAAAAACTCCCCTTTACCTCCTTAATATTCTCATAAACATATTATCACGATTAAAACTCATCTCATCACACTCGCATTATCAAAAAAACAAAAAAGAAATCTCTTCTCACTCACCTTCCTACACCAAGCCGTTCTCCTGCATATGAAAAACGCCGCCACGGAACCATTCTAAAAAACCGGTATTCATCAAATCTTTTATTCTTCTCTTATTCATCTCTTATTCAACGCAAACGATCTGTGAAAAATGGCTATGGCGGCTCCAGGTCAGCTCAATGTGGAGGAATCTCCATCGTGTGGTTCATGAAGCGTTGAGTGCTTCGACAAATTGGAGCAGATTGAAAAAGGAACTTATGGGTCCGCTTCTTTTACTTTTTTTCCTTCAATTTTATTGATTAATTATTTCATTCGTTTGTTTAATTTCTTTATCATACAAAATTTCATTTTTTTTACATTGTTACTGCAATGGATTTGTTTTCTTTTGCATCAATTGCTCAATTGATAAGTAATGCTAAGAACCTAAGCTAGGGATTATCTGATTCCTGATTTGATTTTTTTCTTCTTCTTTCTGATTTAATTTTTCTTTCAATGAATCACAGTCAAGTCTACATGTCTAAAGAAAAGGAAACTGGAGAAATTATTGCTTTGAAGAAGATACTTATGGACAATGAGATCCGGTAACATCTCCCCTCTTCTTTTATTCTTCAATTTCATGTTTTATTCATCAATTTCTTTTATTCTTCAAAGCGGGAATGTTTACACTTTCAATAAGTTAACATAATATATAATTTTTTTTAATTATGTAATGGGTAGGACAGAAAGGAGGATGTATGATTGTTGATTCAACTCGAAAAGGTAAAAGATTTCCTGATAGCATGTCTAAAACCATTCCAATTTGGACATGTGTATCGAATCGTGCCATTTCTAATCACAGAAGCAAAACTATTAAACCTAATGTAAGTGAAACCTTTAGTTTTATTAAATTGGGTGATTTTGAGTTTAATTACATCTTTTATTTTACTCTTTCAGGATTCAAAATCTGATTGGGATTGTATATTACATCTCCCACTTTGGATTTACCTACGGAAAGAGAATTAATCGAGAATTGATTACAATATTCGAATCCACTTCTGAATTTAGTTGGACTTATATAGCTGGAGATGATGAAAAAAGTTGGGCTCGAGGTTTAACCCCTGAGCTTTTCTGGAAACATGTTTATGATATTATAAATTCAACCCCTAATTTATGTAATAAAAGAGTAGCTGATATAGTTGAGAAAGATAGAGTATTTCGCTCACAAAGAGAAGAATTAGCTCCTCAGGTTTCTATTAAATCTTCAAAATCTACAGACAAATCTACCCTTTTATCTGTTAACTTATCTTGAATACAATATTCTAATCTAATAATGTTTTCATTTTTTCTCATCCAGGTTCTATTTGAGCATAACAGTAACTTATATGTAGCAAACGGTTCGGGTGTTATATTAGCTGAAAAAGGTCAATTCGATATTTCAAAGGATCTGTTTACACAGGTCAGCTCATTTTTACATAATTACATCTATATAGTCCTTAAGTTTAATCTCACATTTTCATTAATTAGGTGCAAGTTTTTTGCGGAGATTTTATAATAACAAAACCTTACTGAGAGCTATTCATTCAGCCCTTTCAAATGATACACTCTTTTGAATTGAACGGTGAGTTACTCATTTAAATTACAAATTACTGCATTTTTTTGAGTTGTTGGCACAACTGCTGGAGTGAGCAGTTTAGTGTTATAATGAGTACTTTTGGATTGTCTTGCAGTAAATATCCATTTGGCTCCATTGATGAAGTGAGCAAATATCCATTTGGTTTTACACTGAAATTCGTTAACTTTTTTAACTGTAAGTGAATAATTTGGTCTTATACTGTATTTTTTAATTGTTTTGAAGCACTTATCCATTTGTCAAAACTGCTGGAGTGAGCAAATTAGTGTTTTAATGCATTTTTTAATTGTTTTACAGTAAATATCCATTTGGCGCAATTTAGTTTTAATGTATTTTTTAATTTAGTGTAATAATGCATTTTTTGAATTGTTTTGCAGTAAATATCCATTTGGCGCAACTGATGGAGTGGGCAAATTGGTCTTACACTGCATTTTCTAACTGTAAGTGAACAATTTGGTCTTACACTGCATTTTTAATTGTTCTGCAGTTATTATCCATTTTCCACAACTGCTGGAGTAAGCAATTAGGTGTTATAATGCATTTTTTAATTCTGTTGCAGTAAATATCAATGTGGCGCAACTGAAAATTTATCCTCTCTTCCTTTCTCTCTCATGAATGACCAGTAAACTGATCAAATTTTAAAAAAAATTGGCAAAATATATAATTCTTTGAAAGCATTTAAAAGGGTGCTACCCTTATTAATATTTCTTAGGGGTTTTGGTGAAGAGTTCAAATTATCGCATGAAGGGGTTGTTAGATCGAACTAAGGTGGTGTTCCGCCACTTGCCACCGATGTTTATGGAACATTTCGACTCTCGATTTTTCTGGCGCTATCACTGGCTCTGTTTTTGTGCTGGAAAGAGCAGGTTAGGGTTAAATCCATTACATCACTGCTTAGATGACTATTTGTAATATTTTAAATATGAATTTCGATGGGGTTTATTGTTGTTAGCTTTAATTTTTGCTCACTAGGTAGGTAAATGTGAATTATATGTGTTCTAGGTTTGTGAAGCTTATTGAAATTAGTGCAAAAAATTGATGGACTGAGTTTGTGTTGCGTTTGGGGTAAATTGCACCATCGGTCCCTTTGTTATGTAAAATACCCAAATATGCCCCCTGTAATACTCCAACAACAGAGATATATATGCTACCACAATGTGTAGAACAGTGGTAAATTTGTCTACTTCGCATACCACACGGAGTCAAAATCAATGGTGCAACTTCACTCTTCTGTTAGGTATTTATGAGTGAAGTAAGAGATTTTTTGTTTCAGATGATGGTGTCACATTTTTAAATTGAGTTAAATGATTGATAAAGGATATACATAAGGTATTTTGTATTATGTCTGACTGTACCATTTTAATTTTGTAGGTGGAAAAAAAGGGATTGATTTTCATTTCCCCAGACACAAGAAACTTTTTCAAAGAGCTGAATTGTAATCGATTTTGTATATCGATTCTATATTTTTTAACTTTGTATTTCAAAAGTAGTCTATTTTACATATTTGAACACGAGATGAATTAGTAAAATGTTGTAACAATTTTGGTTGTCTTATTCAGAAGCAAAAGAATCAAAATTTGTTTAAGTTCCTTTACGTATGAGTTTTATATGTTTTTTTTTCCTATTTTCCTTATAGTTTAATTAGTTGAATCGATAAACTTTTCGATACTGAGTCTTTGAGTAAATATCATTTGACGCTTATTAGTGAGCCAACAATTGAGCATTACTATGATATTATATAGAAGTTAATCTCTATTGTTAATCGAGGATTAGTCTTGATTGGGTATATGCAAACCTTAGAACTCAAAAGTGTAAATGAAGAATGAAAACAAAGAGATAGAACTGAATGATTTCCTATCTTCCACTAATGCTTATCTATTTATCTATTAGTCCATGTAAATTTTAGTTTTATACTCATGAGAATTTCCAAATATATCTTGAGTTATTTATTAGTACTTGAATAATTTTGCAAGGATTTTTATGCTTAGTACATTTCGCACTCTTTGTGCAAGTAAATGATTCAAGTAATTTGAAGGAGGGACATCTACATACCAAAAAAGAGAAAAGGTTTACAAAATTTGATGTTCCATTGAATCCTAAATATTGATTTTTTTATTAACATTATTTTTTTTTGTATACATCCAAGATTTTTTTATGATTGTTTAGTTCCCCTAATATAATTTAGTTGAATTTCGATGTAATAAGCCTAAAATTATGTATGATAGAAAGTATTATTGCATAAACCTTAAACCTCAAAACCAGAAACCTTAATATTCACCTTAACACTAACCTTAATCTTAAACCTTAAAAGAAAACCTTAAACAAAACCTTGACCTAAAGCTTAACCATCAACCTTAATCTTGAACTTAACTCTTAACCTCAACACTTAACCTTGATCTAGGGAACTTGGGTTCGATTCCCGTCAACAAAATAATTTTTTTAGTGTCTTCAGACACGGGCAATACCTAGTCTTATTATATAACATGATATGATAAATATGGATTATTGATAAAAAAAATAATCAATTTGTTTTATAAAATTATATTATATTGCACAAAGGATAATATAAAATAGTATGAAAAGCAATGATATATGAAATTATATTTATTAAAATATACAAATATTTTATTGAAAGTTATCGCTTTTACACTATTTAGATTTTGTTTAATGAAAAGAAAATAGTTTAAATAGTAAAATTAGTTGAGCAATGGGGACGAAAGTTGGATTTGGGAACAATGGCATTAGTAAATGGGAGTCATTTAAAAGGTTGATAAAGGAAAAGGTGAGATTATGCTTAGACACGTTGTAAAACACAAATGGACAAGGTTTTCGTTTTCTTTTTTCAAACAGATAATTATATATTAGAATAAACACTACTGGATGGAAAAACCAAAACCAGAGTATTTAACAACATACACACAAATAAAAGTAAATACAATACAGAAGGTGAAAATCAAATAACAACACATCCTCAATAAACCTTGCTCTTCCATCAAATCCACTCGAAAGCTACTAAATTTCTTTCCCACGAGCCAAACCAAACTGAAACCAACCAACGAAATGAAACCAAAGAACCATGCCCAGGTGGCAGCTACCACCGGGCTGAGGATGGAAAAATCTTCCAGAACAAAGTCACGAGCTAATCCAAACCTCCAAATATCACCACAATGAAGGGTGAGAAAATAGGCCAAGGAAAGGCGTAGCTCTCTACAGGGGTGGAGCCAGGAATTTTTGTTAGGGGGGGCTAAGGGGGTTCGGGGGCAACGCCCCCGTTAAAATTTATTTTACCGTATTTGCACGATAAGTCTACATATTATGCAAAAATTGCTAGATAGATCCTTATATAATGCTAAAATGCACTATAAATTCCTATATTGTGTAAAGATTGCAATATAAGTCCGGATATTATTTTTTAAAATTAATCATCTAATAAATTTCCTTTTTTTATACAAAATAACATACATTTTGTTGTAAAAAAACAAAAAATCCTATAAATAAAATAATTTAAATTCTAATAAAATAAATTTCGAAATTTAGGGGGCCAAATGAATTTTTTTTAAATATTTAAGAGTTAATTACAAAAAAATTATGGAAAAAAAAATAAAAAAAAACCAAGAAATTGAATATTTAATGGTATTTACGTTCCAATTTCGTCATTAAATTTTATTATTTGATAGAATTAATTTCTAAACTTTAAGTTAAGGAGGGCTAATTTTATACTATAATTTTTTTTAGTTATATTTTTATCTATTTTTTAGAAAAAAACAGGTTAAATTATAGTAGGCTGGATAAGTTGGGGTGGGCTGCAGCCCACCTCAGCCCACCCCTACATCCGCCCCTAGCTCTCTAGATGAGACAAGGATGGTAAGCAAGGATAAAATCTCAGACGAAATGTAAAGTTACCACCACAAAAAGAAAATCCAGCGAAATCTAAGCCCGTTCATCAAACCCAATCGTAGGTCCCACCAACTCAAGGGAAGAAGCTTACCAAAGCAGAACAGCGAACTTGTGCTGAAAAAGTTTGGCAAATATCCATAGAGAAGTGTGACCAGTTCCGATTTGCGTGTAACCGACTCAAAGGCCCCTAATTAGTTTCGTGATCAGCCTCCCCAAATCAACTCCGGGAGACAGCGAAACTAAACTGAAAACGAAAGATGGGTCCCACCGTAACATCCAACCACATCCGGTAAAACCCAAAAACCATTCGCAAAGCCACTTCTTAATCACATCCCACCAAAACCAAAACTCCACAGAAAGGCTGAGCAATCCAATGCTGTGAAAAACCCCCTCCTTCCTCATTTGTAATCTGTCTTGATTCACCAAACACATTTCACCAAAAAATAAGGAAACAAGGGAAATCTTACCAGAAGAGGAGTCTGTTTTGCCCAGCCAAACCGCAGGAGAGGTATGTGACCAGCCAGTAACAAAGACGGCCCAAAAATTGTTATCTGTAATTTTTAACCATGCTTCTTTTCTGTAAATCGTAACCATGCTTCACCCAAACTCTCTTCATCTTTCTGTATAAATTGTTCAAGCTCCAACATGTCTTTTAAACGTCTACTAACCGGATAGAAACGGTCTAGGAATCTTGCTTGGAGCTTGTCCCAATCTGGAATAACATGAGGGTATTGGGTATCATACCAATCGCTTGCACATCCGGTCAAGAAGAACTGGAACATCAGGTAATATACTTGCTCCCTAGTAACTCCTCTTACGATATAAGCATCACAAATCTGCATGAATTTCTGAATATATCGGATCGGATCTTGATGTGCAACTCCGCTGAATAATCCATGAGATGCAAACTGATTTAGCATCCCTGGATCAGGTTTAAATTTTGCGGCTTGGATTTCTGGAGCGCGAATTCCTCGTGGCTCCACTCTAAATTCGATGGGTAGCTCAAGTCTCCTTGGGTTCTCCATCTATAACTAAATCTGAAAAAAAAACTAAAAACAAAAGCGTAAAATAGAACTAACTGAAATTAAAAGCACAAGATATATGCACAAGGACTAACGATGTAGTCCCCGACAGCGGCGCCAAAAACTTGGTAGGGCCTAGGGTGTGATAAAATAAGATATAATTAACGTGCAAATAACACCCTAAACTACACGGTTCTGCAAGTATACAGATCGTATGCAAGTTTTAGTTAAGAGATTAAGATTCGTTCCGTAGAGACTACAGAGGTTAGGAGAATCTTATGCAAATACCAAGTGCAACAAATTAAAGCTAGAACAACTAAACGCAAATAAAAGTAAAGACAAATAAAGATGGATTTGATTTTCTAATTAACTAAACTAAAGCTAAGAATTAAAAGACAGAAATTAAATACGAAAGAGAAGAATATGATAATATAGCTCAAGTTATTAGCATGTAATCCCCACTAGTTTTGCCGTTCTAAACATGTAAGGGTGAATTATGTAGTATTTCCCTAATCGGTCCCAATTCGCTATCGGTAGTTTAAAATAGGATTTACCTGTGTCAATAAGGCTTCCTAAGCAAACTTTTCCTGTAATTGGTAAATGGTCACAAGAACTAAACCATAGTGATTATCTAGCTAGGTTGGGTTGTCAGATCAGACCTAATACTAGACGTTATGTGCTAAACATGCAATTAAACACCGTTGTCAATGGTATCCTAATTACTAGATGGTAATTCTATATGGCGGCCGTCCACAAGAACACAGAATATAAATCCAAACACATAAACAGAGAATAAAAACTATAATTCTATTTAAAACATTAAATTCCCAAATTAGATAGATGTCAATCAAAACTAGGGTTCATACATTAATGCTAAAACTCAAGCTAAAGAAATTTAGTTCATGAAAGAAAAGAAAGAAATTACAAATCTAAAGGTAGAAGAAGACATTGTTGATGACAGCTCCTTCCAGACTTCTCTCTTGTGTTGTCAGCTTCCTCTTGGTTTAAGGTTTCACCAAGGATGATTTAAGAGTGTTAACAGGCTGTATTTATAGTGTATAGGTTGACCTAATTCATTTCTTGGAGATAACTCTAAGTAATGGACTCCTAGCCCAACTCAAATTCGTAAGATAAACACTGTTGGAGCGTTTTGAGCGTATCTTCTTCGTTATTGGTCGGATTGAGCTCCATAAGATACCAAAAGAATTGCAACAGAATTATCTTGACCCTTTTGAAGGAAATTACCAAAATAGGCCTATTTCTTAGGTAAAAACGCATATCTTTGGACGTGTATGCAGAATCCCAGATTTAGGCAGCTTTTCCTTTTCCATCTTTTTAGCCTTTGTTTCCTTATCTCCAATTTCCATGCAAATCTCCTTCCATAAGTTGTTGTCTTTGACTTGGACTCTAATTAATCTCCATAATTATCTTTAAAACTTCACACTAAATAAACAATTAAACCCAATATGCTCTAAAAATAATAATTCTACAAATCAAGACCTAAAATAGGAAAGTGCACTACATTAAGCTAAAATCAACCTATAAACTAATAAATAAGCCTAAAATGATGTCTCATGAGTATATTTTATTATCACAAATGAGGAGACATCAAGACCCCCAACTCAAAGTTGTATCGTCCCGATACAATAAAAGTAAAGAACAGAAGGGTAGTCAAAATAGACAAGAAGAAGTCGGAGGAGAACAAGAACAAAATATAATGAATGATCCTAGAGCATAAAATCCAAAAAATCTCATGTAGTAATGCTCAAGAAATAATGCACAAATATGCTTAATATACATGTAATCAACAATCCACAAATTCAAGTCTAAGATTAATTTCGCAATGCCAGAAGGAGAGGATGATAACTTAGTTCAGGTTAATGGCTATAGGTTGTTTATAGGTCCCAAATACAGCATCCAATGGTCCACTTACCTACTACCTAATAGCTCAATTGTTTCTCCATCTAGTAGTTAGAAATTCTAAGGTCTTGGTTATAACTTGGCTTAAGGACGGGTGTGGTATATTTGGATAAAAGTGAGCTTTTGGCTCTCTCCTCACTAGCCATCAACGAATCGCCCTAGAGCTTGAGTTTTCACTCGAAGATGTTCTCACTCAACCCAATTTATTGATGCTTTTTAATGTGCATCCCCAATAATCCCACTTAAAACCTTTGATGATATAAAATCCACTTTGCCGGTCCGAATATATATTCTTTTTTCACATCAATTTTTCTTTTGTATAGTTATGATTCTCTTTTGATGTTGAGATATCACACTATTGTTTTTCTTATATATATACACTCTTTTTATGCCCTTGTTGGCAAAATTAGCTCGTAGCTTCTTTTTCATTCACTATTACCCCGGCAAAGGGTTACAATAACAACAATTTCATCATTCACTATTGTTTTAAGCAGTGTGCGAGATACTTGAGTCCATTGTTCAAGCTGTGCAGGAAAAAGGTTAGTATTTGATATTCCAGTGCTAGTTATTTGCTTATATAATGTAATTGCAATTACACCAAGTAAATGAATTATACAAATGAAAGGCCTTTGATATATCTTAATGCTAAGTTAAAACCTTTCTTGCAAGATCAATATTTCCATAAACTGCTTAACTTTGTGCGTAAATGACACAAAGTAATAAATCCTAGAATTGTTAGAGTCATAAATAAAAATAAAACGGAGTCATGAGGAACATAAGTAAAATGATAATTACCTTAAAATGGTTATTTTGTATAGGGATTTATAGTGTAACTAACTTTAAAAAAAAAAAAAGACATTAAGGCCTATTAGTGCAAGTTTTGCATAATATGGTATCCATGGTGCAATTGTTTTGTTGTTTGTATATATATATATTTGTTGTTCCTAAATAGGTTATTTGCATAATATATGGATCTATAGTGCAGTTAACTCAAAATACCTATACTGTAATTTTCATAATATAGGGACCTATACTGCAATTCTGCATAACATAGGGACCTATACTACAATTTTGCATAACATAGGGACCTATACTGCAATTTTGCATAACATAAGGACCTGTACTGCAAATTTGTATAACATAGGGACCTATCATGCAATTAACCCAGACTAATTAATATAGGGGTCTATTCTGCAATTTTGCAAAATATAGGGACCTGCAGTGCAATGAATTTTAAAAAATTATATATGGGACTATAGCCCAATTTTTGCATAATACATGCACCCATGGTGCAATATTTGCATAAAATAGGGACCTATAGTGTCATTTTTTTTTCATAATATAAGAACCCATAATGCAAATAACACGAAATATAACTAATAATCAGAAACATACCTGGTGATTACTTTTCAAAGACTCTTGAAATTTATACTTTTTCGTAAAGTGATGGTTAGCATTTAAATAGGCCAAATAGATTAAGTGATTTGTAGCTGAGGTCATTAATACCCACAAATATTGTGACTAGTGAAAAAAGATTACAGAGAAGTGTGAGTGTAAGGTATGTTTTGAAAAATTAAAGAAAAATGTTTTGCTTACTTAAGTTGAAATAACATAAACCATATCTGTTACGTTTTGGGGTTTATTTTTAATTTTGAAAACTGTAAATCCTATTGTAATGTGTTTGTTATTGGTTTCAGGCACTATATGATGATATACGAAAAGCATTAATGATAGTAGTGAATTTCTGTAGACAAAGAGAATATTTATCAGCAATGGATCATTACATTAAATTAGCTATTGGCCTATTGGTGTTACTATGGTTGGTATTCATGAACGTTCTGCTCGTGAAAAGATTTACACAAATAGTGTTGCTCATATTATGAATGATGAAACTACTCGTAAGTATTTACAGTCTGTTAAAAGGTTAATGACTTTTTGTCAAAGACGTTACCCTGCTATGCCTTCTAAAGCTGTCGAGTTTAATAGTTTGGCTAATGGTAGTGATTTACAAGCTCTTTTAGCTGCTGAACGGGCTCAGCGGGCTCAATTAGGTCCTGATGATAATATGCTTCGTTTAATGCCCGGCCCGGGCCCTAGTAGCTCTGATAACTGATGATACTAGTTGTTTAATGATTTGGTGATGTCAGATATTTGGAAATGGGAAATGATGATACTATGTGTGTACTACTTTTGACAATTGGGAATTCTACTTTTTGTGTAATGTTGTCTTATTAACTGTTGAGATTTGACGTTGTGGTGGAATTGTTTATCATCATTTTTAAGACTTGTTAATCAGGTAATGGGGAATGTGGAGGGTTAACTATAATGTAACAACACCTTTTTAGGTCCTAAACAAAGGTAAAGAAAGACATACTACTCGTATGTCATCGTGATTTGAGGGAGTATGATTTTTTTTTTTTTTTTTTTACTTTTACACATTTTAACCGCCATATACTAAAAAAGTAAAGCTAAAGCGATATTTAAAACAATTAATACATGTTAATATAATCTTTATATTCTAGATAAATCAACAAAAATAATTTATTTACAGTATAATCTATACAAAACGACTAAACATGTAGCGTAACTACCGATCAGAAAAAGTGTGATTACAAGGAAAGAAAATCCCAAGATCGAAAGCATTTTTCTAATGGATTGGTAGACAGGTTTGCGAGAAAAGTTAGAAGAGGAATGCCAACCTAAGAATAGTTGTCTCTATCTCTAATTCAAATATAACTCACGATTCGAGCTATTATTTGATAATTTATTCCCAAAATATAGTTTATTTTTTGGTCGAAACGAAATATAGTTTATCATAAAGTCTCTTTTGATAAAACAATATTGGAGAATTTTTTTCCCTCCAAATAATATAAATGGGGTTCTAAAAAATAAATGAATGATATTTTAATTGAACGTTGTTAGCTACCATTATCAATAATATTATCTTGCTTTCAGAATCGATGGTGGTAAGATATCCCTTTATGATTGATAATAATGATGTTTTGTCCAATAATTCTCTCTTCTACAAAGGTTGATTGATTCCAAAAGATGATATACTCAATAAGAAACCCTATATCCTTTTTGCTATAATTGTTGTGTACATCTATAAATGATATTACAACAAGAAATATGTCAATAATTTATCACCGGTGATGACACACTATTGGAATATATGCAACAATCGTGAGATTCACCTTTTTTAGAAAGTTGTAACTCTAGGAAAATGAATTGATAGCATTGATAACATCATGCCTTGAATATGTTCCATGCTACATAATAGAAATAGGACGCGAAATCATCAAACCGAAATAAATTATTTTGAGACTTCTTTACCCATAATTTTCTTGATAACATCGTCCAAATTCTTATCCATAATTGGGTCAAAAGGCACAATAAGGTTGGCGTAATCAGAAATAATGACATGTTTTACCTTATTAGGGTTTGATATACATTCCCCACCCCTTTTTATGATCTCAGTGATGGATTTACTTGCTTATAGGTTCATGACTACGCTTTGTTGTACAAAAATATCACCAAGTGTGTCATGAAATAAAAGATCAAGTCGCTATCCTATATGGGAAAATTGGAGCTTATTCGACCGGTCTTACAAGAAACCAAGGGCTTTTGGCTATCTATATTCGCTATTCCAAAAGAGGTTTGCAATAATATTATCGAATTTTGTCGTAACTTTTTTTGGACTTTTAAATCGGAAAAGGTTGCTTGGGATGATATATGTATGCCGAAATACGACGGGACTTGGACTCAAAGATCTTATGGGATGGAATAAAGCTCTCTCACAAAAATCTTGTGGAGAATCTGTATGAATAAAACAATCGTTATGGATCAAATGGGTGCATAATAATTTCTTAGGAACACGTAACATTTGGGATTAGCATAAAAAAGATAGTGAATCACAATTGTTCAAGGCATTATATCGTATAAAAACCCAGATTCTTAATACGTTTGGTAACATGGAGCGTACGTAAAAAAATGCTCGAAAAATGGTATGGAACATCAGTTGAAAACAAGGACCCGTTTTCAATTCCACTCGACGGGAATGTTTCTGCCTTTAAAACGGAAACTGGATTTTGGAATTGCAAAATTATAGAAACCTTATGATTTTTTCAAAGAAAGGGTATTGATAGGCCTTGGGCCACGGTAGTTTGGAACCACTGCATCACCCAAAACATGTACTCCTCTTACAGCTCGGGCTTAGAGGCTAAATCAACACGAAAGATCAAATCACCTATATGGAATTTGATCTGATGGGTATGCTTTGCAATGAAGAAATAAAGAGGACTAAACATGTTTACTTCGAGTGTGAGTTCACCGATAAGATATAGACTAATATACAGAGTTGGGTAGGCATAGGAAGAGTTATGTCTACTATACAAAACACGCTCAAATGGTTGAAAAAAATAAGGCGAGAGTCGTTTGGAAGTCCAAGACATGGGAGATGACTTTTGTTTCTTTTTTTTTAATACATGAGAGAGCCACTTTCGACTCGGAGTAAATGACTCCAATGAGATTCGATCCCAGGACCTCTTGGTCTCTGCGGAGTAACCTAACCACTAGGCTAACTATCGATCTCAACTGTGTATATGACTTTTGTTTCGATTGTGTATATGATTTGGTAGACTCAAAATAAGTTTAGTATGGAGGGTGTGTTCCCCAATTTGGAAGGTATGGTAAAAAATATGAAAATTCATGTTTATCGTTTTCTTTTTTCATTGTATCGTCATCCTTCGAGAGATAGCAGACTTTTGTTTATTCCCACCTAAACTCATTGTATAAGTTTTTTTTTTAGAGGAAACTAGCTCTCAACCTTTTATTCATTTTTTGTCAGCTAATTTCGAAAAATTATGTACACGATTCCTACATCTTAAGGTATTCAAACCGCTGTCCAAAAAATATACAAATTAATTCTCCTGAATTCGTAAAAAAATACTTATAAGTTATAACTAAAAGACATTACTATCATATTATAACAAAACACATTAGATTTTTTTATTAACGGCTCTTTTATCTGCTCCATATTTTTCGCACGCAAATAACAAACTCGCGCCTTGCAATGGCTTCTCCGCCGCCTGATCAGGCCGGCGACCCGCCACCAGTAACACAGCCACCAGAGAAAGACCATGACGCCATGAAAGAAGCTTCTTCTGGCGATGTGGAAATGGGTAATCAATCGCAAACGCTAATGAATCTGCAACCTCCATCAGTGGATGAATTTCCGGACCTCAACACTGCAATTCGTGATGGTAGAGGGGGGAAAAGGCACCGCCCCAATATGGGTGACCCAAGTAATAGTGCTACAATGACTAATCAAATCGTAGAAGCTGCTATGAATAGGAACGATGCGCCTACTGTTAATCGCAATATGAATACATGTATTAATTCTGAAAATTCCTTTAGACCTAAACTAAATGATTGGAAGGGTACTGTTACGGGTAATAATTTAGTAATTCCAATCATAGAAGATAGCGATGTAACCAGGGCTAATAGAATTATGGGTGAGGATGATTTTTTCGAATTGGAGGATTTAATTGAAGATGATAATGAGAACGAAATAAATGATTCAATACCTACTGTGATTAGGACTGAGATGAGATTCAGGAAGGTATCCGATTGTGGCGGAATACAGCAGTGATAAGACTTTTTGGTAGGGAGGTTGGATTTACTTATCTATCGTCAAAATTAAGACAGATTTGGGCACCAAAGGGACATTTCGAGTTAGTTGATGTTGGCCACGGTTATTATATGGTGAAATTTGAGAAGAGGGAGGATTACGAATTTGCGCTATCAGGGGGTCCCTGGATGGTGTTGGACCATTATTTGATTGTTAGGGAATGGACTCCGAGCTTAAATGCGATATCCAATTCCATAACTACTACAATGGCGTGGGTTCGGATAACCAATGTTGGAATGCAAAATTATACGGCACGGATCCTGAGAAAAATTGGAGATAAGTTGGGCAAAACTATCAAAATCGATCCTATGACAAAGGCTAGATTAAGAGGTAATTACGCAAGATTAGCTATCGAACTAGATCTGAAGAAACCTTTGGAACCGGAGGTAAGAATTGGCTCGGATGTTTGCAAAGTTGAGTATGAGGGACTACACTTGATATGTTTTGAATGTGGCAAATTCGGGCATAAAAAAGAGTCTTGCCCACGAATTATAGCATCGGCTGTCATGGAAGATGTGGTCACAAATAATAGAGAGGAGATGATAGTTGAAGAAAGGAGAGTGGCGCCGGTGGTAAAAGAAAAATATGGGGAGTGGATGACGGTAAGACGAGGTAATAGAGGAGGTGGAAGAGCTAATACGAATAACACGTCAAAAACGCAGATCCGAAATGGGTTTGGGACTCGTTTTGAACCTCTTAGAATGGATGAAAGTGATCTTGGGATGAAGGAAAATACACAAAGTATAGTGAGTAAAGGCCAAAGCTCGGGTACAAAATCTGATAATAGTAAAGGAAAGAGTGTATCTTGGGCTAATACGAGTAATAAAAAAATTGGGAGTGCAAAGGGACATGGAATTATTGCGTCGCCTAATTTCGAACAACGAATGGTGTTAGATGATATTGTAGAGGTGAGCGACACTAGTGCTCCTGAGCTGCAGAAGGAAGTGAATTTTTCGAAAAAAAAGAATGGAAAAAAAATAATAAAAAAGGATCAAAACTCCCTGCCGTGGCAGTGGAGAATTGTGCTACAGGTCTCGAAATGGTAAATGAAGGAAGTGGAGCGAATATGAGCAATGTGGAGGGCCTTATTGATGTAAATATTATTGATAATACTAATAGGGTGCAGGTCTCAAATGCTTTTAAAACAGGTTTTATACCTTTTGATGCTGGACCTGCTACCCCAACGCATGGCCCCAAAATAAATGCTACTGATATTGAATTGGCACCAACTAGTCCATGTATCAATACTAAAGTCAACCCAATAGCTGTCATGCCACCAGACCCTCTGTGGGACGTGACAACAAGGGTAGATGGGGATGATATTATGTGGTTAGAAAGCCAAGTGGCGGACTCGACTGAGGGAGAAAATCAGCCATGCGAGCAAGGAGTTGGGACCGAGGACGGAGATGTAAACATGACTTCTCGCGCTTAAAGCGCCGCGAGGTAATTCCCGTAAATTATTTTTATTATTAATGAGTTACATTGATTTTTCAGGAAAGGGTTGGGATAACTCTAAACATCCCATTAATATCTTAATTTGGAACTGCTATGGTGCGGCTAAACCCAGGTTTCGTCGCGTTTTACGAGACATGATGGCTAATAATAATGTATGGCTTACGGTGATAGTGGAACCCCGGGTTAGCGGAGCTACTGCTAATAATATTATTAATTCACTACAAAAGGATAACTCCGTCCGGGTCGACTCGGAATGCTATAAAGGGGGTATTTGGCTACTTTGGAATGATTCGGATATAAATGTAAGAGTCTTATCAGCGGGTCGCCAGGTAATTAATATAGAAGTAAGCCAGAAAGGGTGTAAATCCTGGATCTTCTCAGCCGTTTACGCGAACCCAGACTATAAACAGAGAGAAAAATTATGGGAAGCATTATATCGCGCTTTTCATAATTCTAACTCTCCTTGGCTTGTAGCTGGGGATTTCAATCAAGTAGGGATGGAAATAGATAAAAAAGGAGGCACCCCGGGTGTCTTGAGAAGGATGGAAAAATTCGAGGAATGGAGGCATGACTGTGGTTTGATTGACCTTGGCTTTGAAGGACCTCGATACACTTGGAGTGATTCTTGGAACTCGGGGCAAAGGATTATGGAACGCTAGATAGGGCTTATGGTAACGTAGAGTGGCAACTTTTATTTCCGAATACACGGGTCATTCATTTAGCGAGGGTTCATTCTGATCACATGCCAATCTTGATACAAGTTTGTCCGAATCTCAAACAGAAAGTGAACCCCCGACGATTCAGATTCGAAACTGCTTGGTGCCTTCATAAGGGATTTAAGGAATTTATTAATAAAGAGTGGGAAGGTAACAACATTGGAATTGGGGATGGTATAGTGTCAATTCAAAATCAAATAAACAAATGGAAAATGCAAGTATTTGGGGATCTAAACCGAAAAAAGAGAGAACTGTGCGCGCGGCTTAGAGGTATCCAAAAGTCACTACAAATATCATATAACTCCTCTTTGCGACATATGGGTGCGCAATTAACGAAAGAATATGAAAGTGTTCTTGAGCAAGAAGAAGCGATGAAATTTCAGAACTCAAAAGAGAATTGGATTGAATCAGGGGATAGGAACACAAGATACTACCATTTGGCCGCGACGATACGAAAGAAAAAAGCTACCATCACGAGATTACTAAATGATTTTGATGTTTGGGTAGAAGAAGAGGAAGATTTGAAACATATGGTTCGTGAATATTTTGAACATCTATATGAAGAGCCGAGTGTTCCTTCGGAGGGTTGGTCTCTACCACATGTTGGTCCAATTGGACAAGAAGTTACTAGTTACCTTGAACAACCTTTTTCGGACGAAGAATTAAGAATAGTTGTCTTTCAATCTAACCCGAATAAAGCCCCTGTTCTAGATGGGATGTCTACCGCGTTCTATCAAAATGCTGGACCACGGTAGGCCCCTCAGTTTGCAAGATGGTTCGGGAAGCAATACAAACAGGTCATTTACCTTCGGGCCTGAATGGTACACTTATACATCTTATTCCGAAAGTGCCAGACCTGAACCGGGTACGTTTACTCCGCCCGATTAGTCTTATAAATTGTCCAGTTAAATTTATAATGAAGGCTATGGTCAATAGACTAAGGCCTATTTTATCTAACATTATTGGCCCTTGCCAAAGTAGTTTTTTGCCAGGTCGTTCAACGATTGATAACGTTGTGCTTATACGGGAAGTGGACCATATGATGCGTCATCGACAAGGAAGGAATGGAATCATGGCCGTCAAAATTGACCTTGCCAAAGCCTATGACAAGATTAGATGGGAGTTTATTGAAGAAACAATTAGTTACTTTGGGTTTCCGGCTAACTGGACGAAATTAATTATGTCAAGTATGATGGAAAATGAGATGAGGGTCCTTTGGAATGGGGAGCCCCTTCCCCCGTTCACTCCCCACCGTGGAATACGCCAAGGAGATCCTCTATCACCATATATATTCGTTATGTGCATGGAAAGGCTTTCATTACTAATCCAGGAACTTTGTGTTGCGGGGAGGTGGAAGGAGGTCAAGATTAGTCGAAAAGGGCCTAAGTTATCTCATCTATTTTTTGCTGACGATCTAATCTTGTTTGGTGAAGCTTCTTTATTGCAGGTTCAGCTAATACATGAGACGATGAACAGATTCTGTAATGAAGCTGGACAGATGATAAGTGCTGAAAAATCTTTGGTTTATTTCTCGAAGAATGTTCCAGAACAGACACAGAAAGATTTAGCCTTGGCAAGTGGGTTTAGCCATAGTAACTCGTTTGGAAAATACCTTGGAGTCCCAATCCTCTCGGGTAGGTTGCCAAAGGGTTTTTATAAGAGTATAGTGGAAAAAATGAGAAGTAAATTAGCCACATGGAAGACAAAGACCCTTTCTCTTGCTGGTCGTGTCACGCTAGCTCAGTCAGTGTTAAATGCAATTCGGTTTATCAAATGCAAGTTATAAAATTACCTAAGTACGTATGTAAAGAAATTGATAGAATAATTCGTGACTTTATCTGGGGCTCTTCGGGACAGGAAAGAAAATTACATTAGGTTGCGTGGGAGCAAGTCTGTAAATCAAAGAAGAGTGGTGGATTGGGAATAAGAAGCGCGGAAAAGTATAATTTGGCTTTGTAGCAAAATTAGGATGGAAAGTCCTACAAGACGAGCATTCGGTTGCGTGGGTAGACATTTTTAAAAACAAATACTTCAAAAATGGTCTACTAAATCGGATGCAAAATGGAAACGAATCAAGTGCTTGTAAAGCTATAGCAGCCGGGGTTAATGTAATTCGAGATGGTCTAGCTGTGATAAATGATGAGTTTGGGTCAAGAATAGCATGGAAGCTTGAGAATTCGGGCTGCTTTACGGTGAAATCCGCCTTCATGAATATGGGAAATAATGAGGAGGATATATCGTTTAATTGGTGGTGTAGCCTAGGGTGTGATAAAAATAAGATCAAATTAAGTATGGAAAACTATGCACTCTCACCCTAGACAGGCACAGTACTGCAAGTATTACAGGACGTATGCAAGTTTTAATGATAAGTAGAGTTCGTTCTCAGGGACTTAAGTGTGTTAATCGCGTGAGTAAGAATAACGAGTAAAAGTAAATAACTAGAAAACAGAAAATTAAAGCAATAGGAATTCGAGAATAGCAATTAAACCTAAGGAAAACTAGGAAAATAAAGACAATAAAGTAAAAGATTAAGAATATGAGATGAGAAGTATAGCTTAGGTTTTGCTAGTATGCACTAATCCTTCTAATTCTATCTATAAATCTAGTTGATAAGGGAGAATATTAGCTCTTGGTAATACTTAGTCAGGATTCTAAATTCCACTACCTTAGACCTTGAGAGCGACTAAGGGGGCTACGTCACAACCAAGAAGTGATTTAAAATAGGGTTATCAAACGCCACTAAGGCCCTAAGCAAATACTGCAAGTCTTGGTTATACGGTGGTTAAAACAAACCTTAATGACTATCTAGTTAGAAGTATGTTTTGTCAGAACTGCTATCGACACTAGACATTATGTGGTGGTTCAATAGTTAAACACCCTGTCAAGGAGACCATCTAACTACTCTTAAAACAATCCTAAAGTGATCAGTTCTAGGAAAGACATTAAATCAAAACACATAAGCAAATATAAAGTAAGAAGCTAATATCAGATTAAAACATATAATTCCCAAAGAAACTTAGATAGAAGAATTAGAATTCATAGATTATACATATGCAAAACCCAAGCTATGGGAGGTTTAGTTCATACCTGATGGAAATAAACTAAAAGAAATTACAAAAGACATCATCTTGCTCTCTACAATAAACTGGAAGAATAAAACCTTAAGAACTAATTACTATGAGGCAAGGATGATTTACAAGTGATATAAGGGTGTATTTATAGGTGTTTAGAAGACCTAATTCGTTTTCTTGAGGAATAGTTAAGGTAATGGACTTCTAGCCCAACTCAAATTCGTATGGAAATAAAGATAAACACTGCTGCGTTGTTTTGGTCATAACTTCTTTGTTATTGGTCCGATTTTGCTCCACAAGATACCAAAAGAATCGCAACAGAATTATCTAGGCCCTTTAGAAGTAATTTACCAAAATCGGCCTCTTTATTAGGTAAAAACGCCTATCTTTGCAGAATCCCAGATTTAGGCAGCTTTTCCTTTTCCATCTTTTTAGCAATTCTTTCCTTATCTCCAATTACCATGTAAATCTCTTTCCATAAGTTGTTGTCTTTGACTTGGACTCTAATTAAGCTCCATAATTATCTTTAAAGCTACACACTAAATAAACAATTAAACCCAATATGCTCTAAAAATATTATTTCTACAAATCAAGACACAAAATAGGAAAGTGCACTAAAACTCAAGAAAATCGACATTATTGACTTCTAAATCACTTAAAATGATGTCTCATCCTAACATTAATCTATCACAAATGAGGAGACATCAGCATGGGTAGATTACATGACTGTATCCTCCATACGGAATGTTTTTCTTTGAATCGCTTACTTGTAGGATTGAAATTTTGTAGAACAATTTGAGTCCCTTATGGATAAGTTTTGCAGCCTAACTTGACGGTTTAAAGAAGACAACAAGTCATATGTATACATCATATGGTTGAGCTCTTGTCTTGTAAGTATCTATGAAATTACCTCCGTGCATATAACAAACAAATAGGAGGATATATGATTCCGTTATCAGAAGCCTCTATCTCCTTTACAAAAACGCATTAGTCGATAAGACACAATGAAGAACTGATGATAATTGAGAAAGTTGTCATTACATCCAAACTCAAGGCTACGACTTCCATCCTAGCCAAGGGTAACTGGACATGCCACAAGATATGGTATGATCTAACAGAGAGAATAACTATGTTCATACTCAGTTGCCGAAGGTATCATATCTCTGAATTCTAAAAAGTTGAAATCATGACAGGGGCCCACAAAATCCATATTTTAGCCCCTGGAACGTCTATGTATACGCCATGCACATTTCCAAAAATAAGTAAATTCGAATCATTACTCTAAATAAATGTTTAAAGATAAATGTCTAAAACCTCCACATCTCTCTCTCTCTCTCTCTCTCTCTCTCTCTCTCTCTCTCTCTCTCTCTCTCTCTCTCTCTCTCGGGTCATAAAGATACCCTCAATCATAATATTTACTTGAGAGTTGGAGTGTCATTGTGAGAAAAACTCTGTGTGTTTATGACTTAGTGTCTAGTTCTAGGTAGCATTGGACACAAAAAATATATATAAATCGACTACATACTGAAGATACATCGAGTAAGCCTTCTTATATCCCAAATAACTCTGTTTCTTCTCCAAATCTCCATCTATAACTTTTCAGCTCTAGTATCTTTGTTTTTGGTTCTATTGATGGAGTTTTTGTGATATATCAAGTGGTATCATCTATAGTAATTGTCCAAACACATTGAGACTCCAAAAATTGAAGAAACAACTTAATAATAAACTTGAAGAAGGTTTAGTAGCAATTCATGTACCAGTGTAAAAAGTAATACGAGTACATGTGGGAAGCATAGATCGTAAGATTAAGATCGGGGAAACACTAACAAGACCTCAAAGACCTTCTATCCAAAACAAATTGGAGGAGTGTTTTGAATTGTTTACGTGGAATACCAAGTATATGGTAGGAATCGAGAGAAGTATACTAGAGAAGATTCTAAATGTTAAATCGACAATAAAGTCGATAGCTCAAAAGAAAAGAAACTTCTCCGATGAAAATAACACAGTTATTCAATAGTATATCTAATTGTTATTAAATTTTAGACATACCCAAGAGGATTGTTATCCTAAGTAATATCAAACCCAATAATTTATGGCTAAACCTAATGGATTTTAGAGGATGTATATTGATTACACAAACATCAACACAGCATGTCAGAAGTATAGTTTTCCACTCCCGAAGATAGATAAGTTGGTTGGTGCTCCAATTGGTCTTCATTTCTTATCTCGTTTGTATGCCTTTAAAGTATAAAATTAAATATTAATGGCTAAGAAAGAGGAGGAAAATATAATTTTTGTTACCAACCAAGGACTATATCGATACTAAGTTGTGGCCTTCGAATTAAAAATTGTTAGATCTATTACCATCGAATGGTAGACCGAGTGTTTGAGTAGAAAGACATAAGAAATATAAAATTTTATGTTGATGACATGCTAGTAAAGAGCTTTTTGTTGTAGAATCTTGAATATTTGACAAAGGGGCTTGATATAATGCATAGTGTCGACATAATACTTAGCCCAGAAAAATTTATATTTGGAGTAACCTCGGGCAAGTTACTGGGATTCATGGTCAGTAGTCGAGGTATCAAAGCTAACCCCTACAAAATAAAGTCCATCTTGAATATGAGTCCTCCATTATCAATAAGTTAAGTGCAAGCGTTGCAATTTAAGGTAGTTGCATTAAGTTGTTTAATGTCGAAGTTGGCTGAGAAGTTTGTGCCTAGATTCAAAACTATGAGAAATCCAAAAAGTTTATACAAAACAAACAATGCCAGTAAGCATTCAAGAAAATAAAGGAAACTTAAGTCCCCCAGCCCCAATTCTCATGAAGCACAACGTCAAAGATTCTTTTTTGATGTATTTGTCCACTAATAAAGAAGTTATAACTTCAGTGTGCATCCGTAAGTTTGATGGAAAGAATCAAACTATATATTATGTTAGAAAGAGATTTCAAAAAACCATTCTTACCTCTATACATGCGAGGTTAAAATTGAATCCATAGTTTGATGCATATTCTATAAAGGTCTTAACCTATCTACCATTAAAACCTCTAAAACATTATGTGCAATCCATGACTTAGCGTGAGAGTACTACAAGGACAAAAGTAAATAAAAAAATTATGTATGAATAACTTATCGAATGGTCTTCGCGAAAAAATTAATATACATATTTTAATTCTTCCACCATTTTCTAAATTATAGTTATCTTTAAAATCTCAATATAATTATTTATCTCAAAAAATGCCAATTTTTTTAAATATTATGCCTAAGATAAAATATGTATTATGAAATTATATATTGTGTTAGTTGAAAATATGTGTTTCATGCGATTAAATTTCGGCTAGTGTGGGACTACATTGAATAATGAATTAGTATAGTTGAAGTGTAATCGGATGTTTATAAATTAAAAAGAAAAAAGAGAAATAAATGTGTTAGGATTTGCAAAAAGTGATTAATGATGAAAGAGAAATATCATTTAAAGAAAAAACCATCTTTATAATCTATATTATAAAATATATTACTCGACGACCCGGATCCTCTACATAAATAACGGTCACGATCGTTTAAAATCATATATTCTCCTCGTTTTCTGTAATAACATTAATTGCCGATCTTTAATTTACTTATTCTCATTAATTGGATTAATTGTTGTTTGTTGACTAATTAAAATAACTTAATGGTCACCTATCTCATTAGTATTTTTTTGGTACATGAGTGATCCGGAATGCTTGTGCGCACCATGACTAATCCCATTGGGGACATACACGCCTCCTCATGTATATTTTCAGGTAAATCAGAATTAGGTTACCCATTAGTATTTTATCTATATTATAAGACATATGACTCGACAACCCAAAATCCTTTACATAAATAACGGTTATGATCGTCTAAGATAACATATTTAATTTATTTTCATTAATGACATTAATAATCAACCCATAATTCAATAAGTTTAATTAATTGAGTTAATTGTTGTTGATTCATTAAGAAAAATTAATTGTCACATAACTCATTAACATTTAAAAGAACACTAAAGTCACTCTCTATATTTAATTCTTTATTAAAATAGTGATAAAAAATAAAAAAATAACATTCATGATTGTAAACATATCATTATTATTTTGCTCAAAATAATTATAATTTATTAGACAATATAAATATATAAAATCACCATGACTCTGATATTTATATAACTTTTATAATATTTTGCATTTAGTTTTATATGTACAATTTTTTGAATTATGATTATAATACTAAAGGAAAATATAGATGGTATAAAATATCTTCTAATTTCGTTCTAAATTTATCACTCTTGAGATCTATTTTCTATAATTGTTATCATTTAAAATCTATATTAATTAAATTCTACCTGAATCCCATCAAAATATATTATTTTAAATAATTAATTTTATCCTTTTATATATTAGAATTTACTTTTTATCCTTTTATATTTAACATCTTCTCATTTACTCTTTTCATTTTAAAATATTTTTTTTCATTATTACTAATCCATGTTTTTTGAAACATTTTGTAGATTACTGATCCATTAATTAGTTTTAATAATTGGGTGATTGATTGAAAGAGTCACAGACTATTGTCAGTTGCCCATCAGGTGTATCCCATTGAAAATGTCTGGATTGTCCTTTTGCTCCATTAATATTTTTTGACTTACCAAAACTAATTTCCTAATTATATGCAACCAATCAATTAATTGCAAAACAAAAAAGGAAAAACATTAAATTAAAGTACAAAACAAAACTAATAAAACGAATAAAAATCAATGATTGCATATCTTTCTTTAATATTTGCGTAGTAATTACAAAATAAATCGCACCCGTAATTACAAACCACCGATATTAACTAGCACACCACTGATATTCCACACGTAACCCATCAGTACAAACCACCGATATTAACTAGCACAACACTGATATTCTACACGTAACCCATCAAAAACAAAAAATTGAATATTTCATGTGCAGTGTGTCCACACGTAAGCCATCAGTACAAACCACCGATATTACCTAACACACCACTGATATTCCACACGTAACCCATCAGAAACAAAAAATTTGGATCGAGATGTGCGGCATGAACCAAGATCAAACGGATTTTCATTCTCTGAACCACCACCACCACCACTTGCTACTCCACCACCACCAACACTGGCGGTGGACATTTCTTCGAAAAAACCACCTTGACAAATCGGGCATTTAAAGTAAAAATTAATTAAATAATTAAAAGTAAAAATTATTAATTGCTTTACTTTTCTTCGATCTCTGGAAGAGGGCTTACCCTTTGATTACACATGTGACACCAGTATCTTGATGCTGCAACTTCATCCATTTTCTAGCCTTAGACCTTTCTTTTCCTTTTTTTGTTTCTGTATCAAGATTAACACATATAATAATCATATGTCAGAAATATAGAATTAGCTTTTCGCAATCATATAATCAAAACTATGTGGGAAATGTTCAAGCAGAGAAAATTAAAGGGATAATTGAGTTTCATTACCTTGAGAAATGAGAACACAGAAGGATGTATTCATTAATGTTACTATAGAGGTCATTCATGGTATGTCTGCAAGAATGGTGTTGTTAAAACGTTTAACAAATTTACCACAATAAATGTGCAATAATAGCAGAATTTAATAGATATGCTAATTAAATGGAAATAGTTAATTGCGATAATCATGGAAAATTTTGATATTATCTGATTATGGTGAAGGGTAACGATAGAATATTATGAAATTCACTGTCCCTGCTAAGGGAAAAAATCAAGGGTTGGATTTGATGGGGGTGGATAGTTGGGTTGTAGGACTTAATAAGCTAATATCTCGTAATAATTTTGTATATTTTTTCAGGAAAATCATGAACGTATAATACAACATTGTTTACATTTTAAATCTTAGGTATACTACAAAGCTATAATTTTGCATTAAAATTTATTTGATAATTGTATTTGTAATATTTTTTTCAACCTTTCTCATCAAATCAAAAAATAAATTATGTGGTCTGACATTTAATCTTTGAAATGAAAAAATCATTTAATCTATTTATCGTGTCTGACATTTGTGTGTGTGTTTTTTCTTTACCGGTGTTTATTGAAAGAGAATTTTTTATTTAAAATATTTTTTTCAAAAACGACACTACTAGGTCTATTTTTGTGTTTATCCATATTTACATACAAAGTTAACTATTTTTATATTTATGTAGGTAAAGAATGAAGAAAACATTGTGTGGAGTAAATAATTTTTTTGTTAATTATGTATAAGGAAGAGTCCTATAGAATCTTTTTTTTTTCTTAGTTTTCTAATAATCTAGCATATTTTTCTAATTTTTTAATTTTTTTTAACCAAGTAAACTCAGTCTACTAATCATTCATTATATACAATTTTATTCACTTTAATTCATAATATATATATATATATATATATATATATATATATATATATATATATATATATATATATATATATATATATGGTGAATTACGTATCGAGTCTTGTAGACTATCAATATGCCACAAAAGGAACATTCAATTTTTTTCTCCTCTAAAGGAGTCTTCAAGAAATACAAAGCCAATATTACCATTTATTGTGTATACATGTTTTTCTCTCCTCCGTTACCATTTTTATCTCTCCTCCTTCATTGAGCATCAATACTTTCAAATTTCGACCACAACCATCGATCACCGTGGAAAACCTTCGATCATCGCCAGTGTCAACGGAAAAAGTACTGAGCACTCGAAAAAAGTTCTAAGTACTCGGAAAAATTTTGAGTACTCGAAAAAAGTTTTGAGTACTCGAAAAAAGTTTTGAGTACTCGAAAAAAGTTCTGAGTACTTGGTGGCTCCTAAAGTGTGATAAAAATCAAGAAACGACTAACCGCAAGTGCACATGTCGTTCCAAGTAATTAGTAAAGAATAAGGGATTTCGTCTCCACATGGATTGCTAGATTAGATTTAAATGCTTAATTAAAAAGTAGAACTAATTGCAGTGTAAATAATAATGGATATTTGTTTTGGTTTTTAAAATAATAAAATACAAACGTAAGAATATTGAGTAAACTGATATTAAACTAAGAATTAAACTAAAAAGAGTGTGCAAATATGATAGATATACTTGAGTCTCGCTAGGGAATCACCTAAGTTCACAAAATTTAAGGGGAAAGTAGGTATTTGATTATAGTCAGGAATCTAATATCTTCCTAACTCCCATCAGGGTAGACTTAGGAAGCTATTATACGGTATTACTGACCCCTTTAGGGTGACTATAGACTACTTTTGAAAAATTAAGATTATACCCAATTGGCTACGTCGTTAGTTAAGGTTGTCGGGCTCAATAACAGACACTACGCGTCTCGTCTTAGTTACGTAATTAAACCCCCCCTTTCGGATGATCGCCGCCTCTAGAGAATAGCCTAATTACTAAAACCTATCTTTAATTTATGCCTAATTAATGATAGTAAACAATTGCAAGAATAAATTAAATATGCAAATACAAACTTAATTTAAATTGAAATAATCCTAAATCAGAAATACATTAAATTAAGAAAACTAGGGTTCAACCCATATCGCGATTCTCAAGTATTAGATGTTTAGCTCATAATGGTATACTAAAAAAGAAAAAGAATTAATGAAAGACATCATTCCTAAAAACTGAAATAATATGAAGATAATTTAATTAGAATGACTTAAGTTGTTGTTGAAGAAGATGGACTTCTCCAACATTTGTTTCTTAGCTTCCAAGCATTCTCTCTCTTAAAATATTGAAGTGACCTGGTTAATGGGGTCTAAGGAGCCTTTTATATCGATTAAAAATGGATTAGTCCCAACTTGGGCTTAATTAAATGATTAAAGGCCCAAATCCGTTTTATTAAACCCGCCCGGGCTTTACACCACTTCAGTAAAAAGGCTGTAACTTTCGCATTGCAAGTCCAAATCGACTGAAACGACTTCTCAAATTTCTCTAACTCAAAGGACCGTCTTTTTACTATGAAGTCAGTCAACGTTTAGGCCGTAATAGCAGCTCGTTATTTGAATTTAATATCACATTCACTAACCTCTGTAGCAAACGAGTTGCCCCGATACTTGTGGAATATAGAAGATTTGTATATTCTTTCTTTTGAGGATGCATGTCCATCATCGGGTTAAAATTAAAAAAGTAAAAAATAAGTAATTGTCAACATGTTTTTTACTAAAATAATAAATTTATTCAACAGTATTAATGCATGTGGGGCAATACTATATGATATTTATTCAATGGACTTCATCGACCTCTCTTTAATGATTAAGGTATTT
Organism: Nemophila menziesii; assembly: GCA_029959085.1. Lineage (NCBI taxonomy): Eukaryota > Viridiplantae > Streptophyta > Magnoliopsida > Boraginales > Hydrophyllaceae > Nemophila > Nemophila menziesii. Next base: position 29,801,201 of record JARWIR010000004.1, read on the forward strand.
GCCCAACTAAATTTTCATATTTTAAAAAATAAAAAACTAACTTAAAGTAACATTTCCAGTCAAAAGTTAAAAACAACAAAATGACAAAATTCTCAAGTTCTTAACAAATTAAGTAACAAAACCATATAGTTATACCATATGAATAACAACAAAAATACCATACAAGACTATCTTGTTCACCCAATTCGCTTACTAGTTAAAAAACTTTAGGAGCATAGAGAACGAAATACAACAACTAAAACCTCATTAACGACTCACATCCTTAAACAACATCTATTATATTATAAAAGACAAAGAAACAATAGAAAGATTTTATTATTTATTTTGTAGATCAAAGTCGGAAGGGTTAATAAACCACTCAATTTGGTCAAGGAATTCCCAAAAGCCATCATCCTCCATGTTGGCGTCGTCAATGTTCCCACTGAAATTACCCAAAGTTGTAGAATTGGAAGCAGAAATAGGATCGACATTGTTGTTTCCCAATCTCTGGTTCAAAGATCCTATTATTGTTGTAGCTTGGTAGGATATTTGACTATTTGCAGGATAGGACATCTCATCTAAATTTCTTGGATGGAGATTATTATATGGGTATATATTCCCATTCCCTGTATTATTCATGGTTGATGAATTAGCTGGAGGTTGCCTTGGAAGAATTTCACCTTGTTGCGGATGCATGTTTTGATGGTTCTGCAAATTGGATACGTTTCCTAAATAATTGGAATTTGTGTGGTAGCCACCGATTTCAATTGGCCTCACCATCCCCTTTTGGTAGAGTGAGATTTAGAGTTTGCATCCCATCTGAAGAAGAAATTAAACCATCGCCATAGTTAAATGAATTTATTAGTGAAGAAATATAGTGTATAGCCTGGTTTCCATGAGAGGTACTAAAACTTCCTAATATTAAATTACCCATACCTGAAGTATATTGTAGTATTTGACGTGATGTATCTGGAACAAACCTTGATGAACCCTCGCCACCAACAGATAATAGAATATTATCTCGCATTTCCATTTGCCTACCTCCACCGATGTGTATGTTCCTTAGCTTTCCACCTTGGGTCCAGCTGCATTTGCAGTTCCTGCAATAATACCTAGGTTGGGACCTGCAATAGTTGTTATAGTGGCTGAATTTTGTATTTTCTGAGTTACACCGAGGACAATTATAATGTGGAGGGGGGTGTGTAGTATCTCTCATTTGTTTTTGTGACATCTTTCCCTTTTTTTTTCTCTGTAGAAAATTATTTTCATTATTGTTTTCTTTTTCCATTTGTTCGTGTTACCTTATGGAAACAAATATTGTGGCAAGGTCTTAATGTTTCACTATGTTGAAAAGACTATAAGCTAGTATGAGTATTTATACTGGAAAAAAAAAATATAGAAAAATGTTTAATTGCAAATAAATTAGATCCAACTATAGAAATATGATTGTAATTAAGACTTTTCTACTTTAGTATTACATGTATAGGCCGGAAAACAATAATTAATATTTTTTACTATAAGAAATTTAAACCATAGACTCCAAGATAGTTTTTAAGGAAATTATGTAATCATTACACATTAAATAAATTTATAAATTATTTAAAAAGTAGGATCCTCATAATATTCTCAAAAATTATAAATATTTGCATTTATGAATGTCCGCTTTTTTGTGCCTTCATCATAAACTCTATCTTGAAATCTGTTTTAATATGCATTGATTATGATACCATATTAATAAACTATAAATTTGAGGACCATTTTTTTTAGTCGAAAAACATTTCTTTCAAAAAGAAGACAAATACAAGAAGTGATCACCCAATGCCTATCACATTATTATTTTTTCTAGCTAGTTTGGTAAATTGGGGTAATTGCATCCAATCAAAACTAAACAAGTTGCCTTTGAGTCCTTGTTAGCTACCCAATTCACCATCCTATTTTTACTCCTACGAATAAAAAAGTATTTAATATTACAATTACTCAAGTTCTTGATATCTTTAACAATATTATTAATACAAAATGGTGGTTTAGCTTTACTACACACAAGGGGCCTAATGAGGTTCTCACAATCTCTTTCAATTGTAACTAATCCATCCTTAAAAGAGTTAGCCAATCAACAAACTTTTAAAACTCCTCTAGCTTTTGCCACTAGTGGTGACAAAGCTCCAAAGCACTTCAAGTTTCCATCCAAAATCCTCCCTTTGTAGTCCCTAGCAATAGACACAAAACAAGAGTCAGAAGAAAGTATGTTAAAAGCCGCATATGTGTTAATTTTAATGTCTCCCTGTTTTGGTGGTGACCACACAGTGTTTGACAAGTATATCCCTGAGTGTAAATGATTACAGCTCATAATATCCTCTGTCTTAAGTATATTTTCTTGATTAATTACATTCAAAATTCTCTGTATAACTTAGTTTAAATTGTTTAAGTTGTTTGAGTTGTTCAGAATGTTCAAATTGTTCAAGACCTCGGAAGATTTTCCATTGGAAATGATATATGCATCATAGGTATTAATAACCAGTATATTGTGAGAATAGCGTATGAGACTTTTTCTTGAAACTATAGTTGTTCCTTTCCTTCCATATGTGCCGGGACGAAGTGTGCCTACTCTCCACTTAGTTGCATACAACCTGTGATACTTGTAGTGAGTAACGTGTTTAACCTAGGGTGTTTATTTGCATCTATTTTATCTATTATTTTATCACGCCCTAGGCGACACCAACGATACACCATATCCCTACCGCGGTGCACCGCACGACGCCGACAGGAAAAGGGAGAGAAGAGGTTAGCTTATATACATATTTTAAATTCTACACCTCATACCTCTTTCTTCCCAAAGCCTCCCAAACTCCATTGTAGCTTTAACAAAACTTAACCACACATCAAAACACTACCAAATTGCCATAAATTCATATCCAAATCCTTGCCTACCTTCTTATAAACAAGAATTAACCACCCAAACTAATCCATATCACATAATATTTAATAATCAAAACCATAAAATTCAAAACAAAATTCCAAAAATTCCTCAACCACATATCATCCATGCTTGATCCCATTCAACCCACATAGGAATCTTCATCCTTACACATTTCTTAACTCAATCAACACCTTAATTATCCATAACCATAAGGTAGTTCAAGAGTTTTTAAACCTTTGAGTTGGGGGTCAAAAGATATGATGAAAAGAACGAAGATATTATCTACTGAAAGGGAGATGAATAATCAAATTAAGGTATTGGGTGAGATAAATAAGAATCCAATTGAGAGTGGTGCAAGTTCAGGAACGCTAAAAAAGGGTAAATCGGGTCAAGTAATTATAAAGGAGCATGCAACGGTGAAATCAAAGAGCAAAACAGTTACACCTTTCAAAGAGAAAACACCAAAACCTCTCCATATCGAGATCCCTATACCCAGATGAGCAAAGCTTCTAAAGGCCTTATTAGCTGCTGCCGCAACAACAAAGATTCCTGGATGAACACCTTCACATGAGAAAGTATTCAAGAAAGAAATTGCAGAAAGTGAGAACAAGAGATTTCTAGATCTGGAAGATTTATTGGGTTGGAACACAAGAGGAGGTAAGGGTATGCGAGTAGTGGTGATACATGAAGTTTACATACAAGAGAAGCATTGTACCTCATCTTGGGTATTGATCATGCGATACAATAGCCTCGAAGAGTATATTTTCTTTCTTCCCTACCATCTTTCTGTACTTTCAATATGTGTGTTAATTTTAATTTTTGTATAGTCTTTTCGAGTCGTGGGGACACGACTCAATTTTGAGTTGGGGGTGTCGATATTAGTTGTCCCTCATCTCCATTTTTATGTGTTTTATTGCTTTTTAGGAATAAATTAATATTTTTTGATAGATGGGATTGGATGTAGATTGTGTTTAATGGCTTAAAAGCATAGACTTAGTGAGTTAATGATAGTAAGTAATTAGTTTATGAGATGGTTACTTTGTATTATGTGAGTATGAATAGGAAATGCACATTAATAGTAAAGAAAAGATTAGTAAGCAATGCGGTAGAAGTATGTTTGATCTTAGGGCGCCTTGAGGGGTGTGTAGGCCGTGAGATCTGAGCTAGTTGATAAAACCATTTAATGAACGTGCTAAAGGTGAGAAAAGTAACGGAATTGAATAGTTTAGAAAGTAATAAGGCGATTCTTTGATAAGCCCCTTGTTTCCTTTTAGATTGTTGTCCATTTATTATATTTGTATCCTTCTCAGCCCCTTCTAGCCTTTCTAAAGCCTCTTTTATTAGCCACATTATAAGCCATACCCTATATATTTTAGGACTTTTCCATATGACCCGCACTCAAATCGCGATGCTTAGACAGTCGTTTTAGAGCTTGAGTTTGGGGTGGTGGGTTCAACCTTATGGGAAATATTATTGGGTTGGGTATTTTTGAGCTTGTGTATTTGTGCTCTAATGATTCACTGTTTTATTATTGTAACCCTTTTTTGGGGTAAAATTAAATGAAAAAAAGAATTGAAAAGAAAAGAAATATGTGAAATAAGTAGAATAATAATTCACATAAAAAAGGGAGTCATAGCTAGCTTAAAAAAATTAATTGAATTGTAAAAATTATATGTTTTGGACCGGCAAAGTAGATTTTTTATGTGATCATCTTAATGCTTTATTATTGGGTTATTGGCGATTCATTGATGGCTAGTGAGGAGAGAGCCCAAAGCTCACTTTAAATTATCTAAATATACGATCATACCATCCCTAAGCCAACATGACAACCTTAAAGACCTTATGGTTCTTTGCTATGTGATCTAGAGATAATTGAACCAATAGAGAGTAGTTAGATGGATCATTGGATACTAGTTAGGATCAATGAACAATCTACAGCCTCTATGTTAAACAAAGTGAAAAACCTCTCCTTCGTGCATTGCAAAGCTAATCCAATCTTGAATCTGAACTGTGTTGATTATTTGTATGATAAGTTTATAGGTAATTTAAGTTGTCAATATTATTAAATGAAATTTGCTACGTAGCTGCTTTGAGATTATTATTCACATTCTTCTATCTTCTTTTCAATTGTGCTTAATTGACTTAGGTGTATTTAGAGACTTCCATATGTTATTATTATTTATTGTATAGAGATGATACAACTTTAAGTTGGGGTTCTTGATGTCTCCATATTTGTGATATATTAATCTAGGTTTGAGACGTCATTTTAGGTTTAATTCGTTAATTTTTAAGGGGTTTTCCCCCGTTATTAGATAACTTATTAATTCATATCTTGATTTGGTGAGTTATTACTTTTGTACGTTTTTTGTATAATTTGTGTGTTACTGTGAAGCTCTTAAGTAAAAGGAAATATTTAGAGACCAATTCAATGTCAAGGAGTTAAGGAAAGAATATTCAAGGTGAAATCTAGAGATAAAAGGAAACAAAGTTTAATTAGTAAAGGAAAAGCTGCCAAGTAAATCTTCTGCCATGCTAAAAGTCGTCCAGTGTTTTGAAGACTGCAGAAAATCTATTACGAATTTGAATGAGATGTGTTACCAGCAAATAGATCTTTGAATTTTAGTCATTTTGACTGGCCGTACACTAAATGTTACCAAGTAAAGAAGGAGATATGGCCAAATCCTTTAAGCATTGTTTATCCTATCCTATATTTTAGGAAAACAATTTTAATTGGACTTGGACTCGGACTCCAATAACTTGACTTCCACTCAAAAATTTGGACCTAACACCTATAAATACAACTATATACCTCTGAAACATTTTGCTTGCTCATATTAAGAGCTAGAATTACACTTATAATCGTCCAAAGAAGCAAGATCGACCTGTAGAGGAAGCCAAGAAGTTGGATAGTTGCAAACTCCTATTCTCCATCCTATCCCTCTATCATTAGGGTAATTTATATTATATTTTTTAACTTAACTATGTTTCTAATTACTTTTATCTTTAGTTCTATTTCTAGTATGAACTAATATTCCCATAGCTTGGGTTTTGCATATGTAAAATCTTTGAATTCTATTTCTTCTATTTATGCTCTTTGGGAAAATACTTTTAAATTGATTGAACTACTTATTATTCTATATATCTGTGAATTATTTCTAGCCTTCATCTTGATCACGTTAGGAAGGGGTGTTCAACTATTGAAACACCACATAAACATCTAGTGTGCGGTAATGATCCTGCCGGGTTTGCCTAACTAGATAGTCACTAGGGTTTGATTTAACCACCGATCATTATGCAGGGCCCCCTTACCCAAGTGTAATTGTTAGGTTGCCACCTAAGTCCTTCCGGAAGGGGGTTAGGAGGAATATAGAATCCTGACTGTTTACTCTAAGAGTTTTAATTACCCTTATAACTAGAATTAGATATAAAAGGATAAGTGCATGCTAGCAATCCTAAGCTATATCTCTCATTTTCATTCTTTAGTAATTATTATATTTTAGATCTGAAAATCAAATAAATATTATTTATTTTATTTTTATTTTTATCAAACAAGTAGCTTCTCCTACACTTCTCTATAACACAAGTAGATCTAACGGGGGTGAACGAACTTTACTTACCAACTAAACTTGCAAATGATCTGTGATACTTGTAGTGAGTTTTCTTGGTTGTTAAGGGTGTGTATTCTTATCTTTATTATTATTATTTAAATTATTATTTTATCACACCTTTGCCCCCACCACGATCATACCTGAAAAATCATCTTTAACGAAGTGATGTTAGAACTCACGCTATTACTCAGTGATTTTGGAATATGTTCTAAGTTATTGGTTATAATATTTATTTATGGGTGATTTACTTATACAGTCCACGGAGGATGTGTGATTGCCCATCAGGTCCAACCCGCCACAATTTACATTCCTACCCTTAGTAACCCATTAATTAGGAATTAGTTACCAAAACAAATTGTCCTGATTCCATGCAATCAGTCAAAAATGGATTATTGAAATTTGAAACGTAAAAAAAAAAGGCAACTGGTGGCGATGACTAAGAAGACTGCTGTGAAGACAACCAAGAAGATGCAACCCGCCGATGATGGTAGAAAAAAGAAGGGTCTGGAGAAGAAGACGACGACCCATCAAATAAGCGATGATGAGTTCGTTGAAGAGTTTCCGACTAACCCATCAAAACAAAAGGCAATTGATTGCGATGAAGAAGGTATTCTGAAAATGAATAAGAAAGGCAAGAAAGTAATGGTTCATGGGCAAACGAGTGGTGACTGTGTTTTAATAATCTTTCTACAAGAAAACCTGTGTGTGTTGGTCTCAATTTGTGGTTGAGATTGGTATAATATATATGTCATTTGGGTGGGTAATGTTTGAAAATTCGGTGATGTGACTGTTAAATATGATGGGTTACAAAAAATATAGTGATGGGTTACCTTTGTTGTTTTGATGGTGTGTGTGTTACAATTGATGGGTTACCTTTGTTGTTTTGATGGTGTGTGCGTTAAAATTGATGGGTTACCTTTGTTGTTTTGATGGTGTGTGGGGTAAAATTGATGGGTTACATTTTTCTCAGGAATGTGCAGTAATGTCTTCATGCGTAACCCATCCATACAAACCATTGACACTACCTAACACACCACTGATATTCCATACGTAACTCCGGTCGAGCACCACCACCACCTAAATCTTCATTGCCATGGCTTCTGAAGAAGTATAGCGACTTGGCTTATGAAGAAGGAGAGCAACATGGCTTATGAATAAGGAGACCGACAGTTTTCTGAGTTGCTGCAGCGACAGCTGCCGCAGATGAAGGGAGAGACACGATGGATTTCTTGAGTGGTGTATGGAGAGCGAATGAAAATGGCTGCTGGTGGCGAAGAATGGAGGATGGACGATGGTGTATAATGAATCGTGGAAGAAAATAACAATATTACTATAATTATTAGCTATTATTAAGGGATATTATTTGATTAGCTAAAAAATAGGAATCCGTTACTAATTTAAATGATATTGTGTGACTATAAACGTGGTAACTAATAGGGGTACAGATGGAATACTAAATAAATAATGGACTTTCATGAGGGTGGAAAAATTCCTGGACCCTATAGAGGTGGAATGTTGTGTTTTTGGACTTAATTTGATATTATCTCATTTATTTATTTGCGTATAAATTGTTGTAAGTTTATTTTGTAAATAAATAGATAAGTTTTGAGATTACCAATTTATGATCAGTGCTTTTCTAGTTTTACCAAAATTTTAAAAAATGATTTTATTATCAGGAACGCTGATCGGAAACGGTTTTTTTGTTGCTTCAATTTTAAATGTAAAAACATATCCCGACATGTTAAAGTTGGAATCCATGAATGGTTCTGGTGTCGCCTAGGGTGTGATAAAAATATGATAAATAAATACGGGAAACAATGCACTAATCACCCTAGACTAAACACGGTTCTGCAAGTATACATGACGTATTTTACTGATAAATAAGATTCGTTCCTCAGAGACTACGAAAGTTAGGAAGAACTTTATCAAGTGAAAATATGAAAGCTAGAAATAATAATACACAAATAAATAAAAGACAAATAGATTTTTGTTGGGTTTTTAAATATAAAAATTAAACTAAAAATTAAAGACAGCAAATTAAATAAAGAGAAGAAGATAGTATGAGAGCTTAGTTCGAGAAACTAGCAAGTATTCCCCACTAGCCTTGTTTATTCTAAACATGTAAAGGTGAATTATGTAGAATTTCAATAACCAGGATTCTAAAGTCCTCCCTATCCCCAGAGAGCGAACTAGGGGCGACCTCACAATCACGAGGGGACTACAAATAGGGATATCCTGCGCCACTAGGGTCCTAATGAGTCTGGCCTACTAATGATGATTGGTGATTAAAATAAACCCTAATGATTATCTAGTTAGGCTGGTGTTGTCAGGACCAATTTCGTACACTGGACGTTTATGTGGTGTTTCAATAATTAGACACCCCTTCCATGTGACCATCTAACTACTATTAAGGTAATCTTATACATTGTACACCGCAAGGAAAACAGTCAATAAATCAAAGCACATAAATTAGAGAATAAAACATGAATTCAAATTAAATACGAAGGTATCCCAAATTAGATAGACGTTTAAACAAGTTTAGGGTTCATACATATATGCTAAATCTTAAGTTAAAAAATAATTTAGTTCATACTAAAGAAAGAAAAGAAAAAAATTACAAATTCGAAGGCTCGTGAAGACATGATATGGTGTTTAGCTCCTCCCAGACTTCTCTTCTCTTGTTATAAGCTTCCTCTTGGCTTAAGGACTAGCCAAGGATGTATTTCTTCTGATTAGAGGGGTGTATTTATAGGGTATAGGAAACCCTAAAACGTTTCTTGGAGTAGAAGATAGGTATTGGACTTCTAGTCCAACTCAAATTCGTAACCCTAAAATATAGAAAAGGTAAGATTTTGTTGTTGTTTTGTTTTGGCCGAAACTCCTTCAATACTTATCTGTTTGACACGTTCTTTATGTCGAAACTGATTGTCTCAAAAATCTCTATCACTTTGATTCAGACCATTCTTCCAAATTCTAAGCCAATATTGAGTTATGATCACTTTTATGTTCGTATCTGGTGAAATTCAAAATTACTTGGCAACTTTATCTTTTCCTTTTTCATATTTCTTTCCTTTATCTCCAATTTCTATCATTATCTTATTTCCTTTATCTCTTAGAATTGATTTGGCATCTAATTAATTTTCATATATCTTTAAAGCTTCACAATTAATAAACAATTAAACCCAATATGCTCTAAAAATAACAAATAATCCAATCAAGACAAGAAATAGGAAAATGCACTAAATCATAGGAAAATCGACTATTAACCTAATAAATACACCTAAAATGATGTCTCCAACTAAGATTAATTCGTCACAAATGGGGAGACATCAGGTTCAAACTATTGAACATTGGGGAAAAAACCTCTAATCGTTGTCTACCAGCTTGATCTTGATTCGGTTAGGGTCAAGAAGTTTGAAGAAGCAACTGATGGAGAATGGGTTTGCAAGGGAAATTAGACCGCTGTCGTTATTCTTGGAAAAAATAACAGGTTCCTCTATATTTACTTTGGTAATATTTTAGAGTTAATTGATGTTATATATGGTCCCTCACTAGTCTTATTGAAGTGGTTGTTAACTAGTTTTCATGGGTAGGAAAAATAATTATACTTTTAATAGATGACCTTGTTGGGTAAGGGTACCTTATTTGAGTTTACTAAACACCAGACTTGTGAATATGAATGAATATACCTTTGTGTACAATATTGAGAGTCTTTATAGGCATGACACGGTAGATTAATACTTATTACTGATTAATCTTTTAAAATTTAAAAAACACAAGGATTAATCCCTGATCACAATATTGACGTTTTTTTTAAATGTAAAAAAAGTGTAGAGTCCAGGCTGCTTAAACCCTTTTGAACATATGCTTTTATATTGTTCACGGGAAAGAGTAGTTTGGCCCCTCTCAACTTATTAACTTGCACCAATATTCTGATTGAATTGATATTTGGATGACAAAAATGATCAAGTTGATTAATAGTAAATATAAAAAAGATAAGACGATCTTTGAACAAATATGAACACTTATGTGGCATATATGGAAGGACATGAATAAATATATATCTTCACGGGTATACCCCTAATCCCTCAAAACACTATTGAAAAGTCCTTGAAAGCTTGGAAAGAATACAAAGAGACAAACTATCCTGGTGACGACTCTAATAGTGTGAAGGATAATATGGATGAATCCACATATGAAGATATAAAGGAATCCATGTTTGATAACATGATTTCTGGTGCAAATCAAATCAGTATTGAGGTTTTAAACCTTCAAGTGGGAAATTCTAACACTAACAGTGTAGACCTACAAATCTACCTATTGCTCTACTCACTAATATGAATTCAAGTAAGAAAACTATATACTTTAATAAATGGACCCTCTACTAATACTATAAAGGCTAAGTGTTACTAAGGGCCACTAAACTATCTCAATAGTCCTGTTTGGACCACTTAACTATTACGGATTTCAAACAACGCACTAATATACTAAAATCATTCCAAATCACCCATTCCATTAGTTACTACTTTGCAAGTGCATGAGTAAGATTATATTAGTATATTACTCGGCGTTATATCACACGTATTACTTTTATGCGGCTTTCAGAAGATGGTTAAATAAGGATGGTGGTGGTCAATGGTTTTATTTTTGGAAAAAAACGCAATGCAACGCTATATTAGTCTGGTACATTATTTACCGCCGCAACCTTAATGTAATCTTTCTTGAATATTAAATTTTTAAATTGAGAGTTATGGGTGAAAACTTCTATCTGCAACACAGCTTGACACCTATACGTTAGTCTGTATGAATTTTCTTAGGTGGCCAAGTAGATAGTGGTACAATAGGCCTAGTGTAATACTAAGAGGGCATTGGCTAGGTTACCTTGTACTGAAAGAGTTGAGGGGATATTTCAAGTATTATTGTATGGTCACCTGGCCGTTACTCTATCGATCGGACTCATAGGAGTATCGCAGACAAATTCCTTCCTTTGTGCATTTTTATATTAAATATACTTAGAATTCGATTGTTCACCATGGTTGATCATAATATTGGTTACTTTATCGATGGGAATCATAGGAGTACCAGCTACAAACACCTTCTACTTTTTATATTTGCTTTTATTTTATTTTTCTATTAGATTTTACTAGTCTATTATTTATAATAGTTATGAGTCAAACTGTATAATTTGGCGGTTGTTAGAGGATCACCAAGGGTGGTTCTTTCGTTTAACCCCGCAAGCCTATCTCAATGATTTTTTATCTTTGGAACGATTTTTAATGTCAAGCTAATGGAGTGGGAAATTTGGAACGATATTGGTACATTAGTGGGTTGTTTAGAATCCGTAATAGTTAAGTGGTCCAAACATGACAAATGAGATAGTTCAGTGGCCCCTAATAACATTTACCCTACTATAAATATTAATTGTGATGCTTTATTTAATAATAATAAAGCTGTTATTGCTTGTATATTTAGGGATGAATCATGCCTTGTGCTGGAAAGCAAATCATGGATGATTGCAGCAGAGGGGCTATTAGAAGTTGAAGCTCAATTTGAAGGCATGTCTTCTTGCGAGTAGTTACGGAGACAAACCGTGTATTATATAGAGTGACTGTAAGAGTATTATGGTCTCTTTAGCTAATAATTTAAATTTTAATATCCCTGTTATTTGTAATATTTTGTAAAATATTTATTTTATTTTGGAAATATGTAATCTTATTTTCTATTTTACAAGGAGAGAAAGAAATTTAGCCGCTGACATTGGCAAAGACCCTTTATTAGTTAATTGTAGAAAAAGATGTCTTTTATTTTTAATTTTTTTGGGTTACATGAGTGATCCGATCTAGCTTGCGCGCACCCGACTAATTCTCCACAGAGATATATATGTCTCCTCATATATATTCTCATGGTAAATAGGTTACTTATGTTCAGAGAAGGGGTTCAAGTCTTGTACCTCTTATTTTACATCTGTTAATGAGGGAATTCGAATCATGGACCTTCTTTTTAAGTGATGAAAAAATAATAAGACTAACTTTGGGATAGACTAATTGGTTAGTTAATATGAATGAAAGATTTTAGAAAAATAAGAAAAACAAAATGACAAACGCGAGAAGAGAAAAATGGTGAAAGAGAAGAAATGAGAAAATAAAAGGACGTGGCAAGTTGTCGTCCTATAGATAGTAAAACGTCAGAGGTTTGCTGACCATCAAGTTATAGCCTCAGAAGTTAGAATAATAACTTTTTTCCTGATTTCTGATTATAATTGTGGATAAGATTACCTCAACGCAATCTCTCAATCTCACTACACAACAATTACTTCTTTTAACATTCGAAAAAAAAAATATGCGTTGCATGAATTTTCTCTACTATCTCTCCGACCATGCAATCTTGCTCCCACACTCAAGAGGTACCACTGCTCTACTCACACCTCTCTAGCTACAATTAGTCTTATCACACATTAGTTATGTTAATTGCTCGTGTTCAGCTTGATTTCATTGTTACTCTCTATTCGTAAATACGATTTAAATTATATATTTTGAGTGAATTATAGAAGTATCTTGTATCCATTAAAATTAAGGCCAAGTTTTCCATCTTTGAATTTGCATACTTCTGAAAACAACTAGTTAGATCACAATTGCATACTTAACATAACCGTGGATTAAGATTTCCCAGGGAGTTTTCTCTTTTTTTGATTGGGTCACTGTTTTAGACCCTGCTTTTTAGCTTTACTTTCTTTGAGCGTTGTACTTGTAATTTATGGTGTTAGTTAACCAGTAACTTTCTTGTTTATGAATTCTTAATTTCATTTATATATTAGAATTCGAATAATCCTCCTTCCTTTCAACATGGCTTGGACATTCAAGAAAAGGTTCAATTTTGTTGCTCAATATTCAATAGTTATTGAAAATGTTGAATTTAGTTAAAATCGAATTCTATCATAGTGATTCGTGCTTCCATATAATTACTTCGCCTTTGCCCAGATCTCTGTTATGTAATTTAAGTTTGGTGTTAAAAGAATGAGTTTTCAAGCAGTTAAAATTTGTCTTCGACCTTATTAAATTTATGATGTGTATAGGTTTGATGATATACAGGTAATCGTGTGTAAGATATGGGAGAATTCAGTAATGATTGTCCTATCTGCTCAGCAAACAACACTTGTCAAACCGTTCGTTCGAAAACAAAGCTAATGAACATTTTAATCGAGAGGAAAAAACCTCAAGAAGTAGTCTCGATTTTCAGAAATTTAACCGAACAAGGACACAAGCCATCGCTCGTAACTTATACTACACTTGTAACTGCTCTGTCTATCCAGAAGCGTTTCAAATCCATTCGCAAGCTATTATCTAAGGTGGAAGAGAACGGATTAAAACCTGACTCAATATTCTTCAATGCTTTGATAAATGCTTTCGCTGAATCTGGAAATCTCAAGGAGGCAATGAAAATCTTCTATAAAATGAGGGAAAAAGGATGTAAACCAACTACAAGCACGTTTAATACGTTAATTAAAGGCTTCGGAATTATTGGTAAGCCAGAAGAATCTTCGAAACTATTAGATATTATGTCACTTGAAACCAACATAAAACCGAACGATCGAACGTATAATATTCTCGTTAGAGGTTGGTGCAAAAATAACAACATAGCCGAAGCATGGCGAGTAGTTCATAGAATGGTTGCTTCTGGTGTAAAACCAGATATTGTCACGTACAATACAATAGCTACGGCTTATGCTCAAAAAGGGGAGACATTTTTAGCCGAAGAAATGATTTTTAACATGTTAAACGACAAAATGGCACCGAATGAGCGAACGTGTGGTATAGTCGTGAATGGATATTGCAAAGAAGGTAATATGGACGACGCGTTAACGTTTGTTTACAGAATGAAAGATCTCCGTGTGCATCCGAATCTTGTGATATTTAACTCTCTTGTTAAAGGGTTTCTAGATATTACCGATAGTGACGGAGTTGATGAGGTGTTAGCGCTAATGGAAGAATATAGAGTGAAACCGGACGTGGTAACATTTAGCACGATTATGAACTCGTGGGGTTCATCTGGACTTATCGATAAGTGCCGAGAAGTCTTTGATGATATGATTGAAGCGGGAATTGAACCGGATGCTTATGCATTTAGTATTCTCGCTAAAGGCTACGTGCGTTCTGAGGAGCCTGAAAAGGCCGAAACTCTTTTGAACGTGATGGAGAGATTTGGTGTACACCCTAATACGGTAATATTTACAATAATCATTAGTGGATGGTGTAGTGCTGGAAAAATGGAGTATGCTGTACGGGTGTACGAGAAGATGTGTAAAATGGAAGTAACTCCAAACTTGAAAACGTTTGAGACGCTTATTTGGGGATATGGAGAAGCAAAACTACCATGGAAAGCAGAAGAGTTTCTCCAGGTTATGGAAGCGATGGGTGTTCATCCTGAGAAGCATACAGTTCAGCTTGTTGCGGATGCTTGGCATGCCATTGGTTTTGTTACTGAAGCAAAGAGAATTACGGGGTATGCGGAAAGTTATCATATGATCGATGGTAATAAAACAAATGATATAGATGGGGGCCTGGAAAAAGCTCGTTTAAATGAGAAATTAAATGGTTCATCATCTTTGCGTCGTTTACCAATACCAGGTGTAAACGGAAAGAAGGAAAATGGTGTTGATTCCGTAAATGCGAAAAGTCAGACATTGCTTAAAATGGCTAAGTTTTCATCTCGAACTCAAAGCCTGAGTAGTGCTACTAAATTTATGTTAGTTACTCAGGTTTTCAGGATTAATACTACTGAACACAGGCAGTTTCAAGCGCAAGTGGGAACTTATGGATATGTGAATTCGTGTAGATTAGTGTTTTAGGAGCTTTCAGAGGCTTAATTGCAAAGAAAATCTCGTGAACTTTGAGCGCCCTGGACTCTGGGCTGAGTGAAGGCTAACAATATTACAGTTGATTTATTTCATTAGTGTACATTTTGTTGCTTGAAATGTAACTATATATTAGTAATTTCTTGCTGTCTATAAGTTCTTGAAAGGTTTTACCCAATCTTTTATGCTTTTTGCTTTACGGTTTGCAAGTCTTTAAGTAAAGAATTTCATAGGCCTTACACAAATCTTTGGAAGGGTCATTAGTGTCACATGCGTAAAGTTTCACCATATAGAAATTTTGTACCAACCGTGTAGAGTTTCACCATCTAGAAATTTCAAATGAACCGTGCGACTTCCAACCAAATTCCCAACGTTTTGCTTGAGATCAACCTACAAAACCACAACTTTCCACACTTATTTGTTTCAAATATTTGGAACACTTATGCACCACTCTTAGCACACGCTAACACTAAAGAAAACAAGAGAGACAATATAGAGTAGAGAGAAAAGTTTTGTATTGTTATTGAATAATTCTTTTTTGATGTTTTACAAATAAGTCTAGTCCCTTCTATTTATACTACTATTCTAGAATATTATACCATACTCTTATACATTTCATTGCTTTCTACTACATTCTACCATAGTTTACAAGTATCTAGAATATTCTAGAACGTGAAACCGGTCTTGGTCGAGTCGTGATGACGATTTGAACCTCCAAATGCGCGGGCCGTCTCATTCTTCCCACTTAAACATAACATCGTCCCCGGCTCCTTAGCCCACTGGAGCCTCTTAATCTCCTCCTTTAATTGACGCTAGGAGTCCTTGGTCTCCCAGCAAGTCCCTCATTCCCCCTTCCACTTGACCAAGAACTCCATATGATTTTGTCCTCCATGACTTAAGTCCTCAATGAACTCTATGCATCTCTGTTTGTCCTGGGCACATGTCGTAGCTTTGGTTGATTTACCGAGAAAGTCCCGTTTTTCTCTTCTTGCATTCAGCTAGTAAGCTTGTCCACTACTTGACTTGGTTGTTTGACCTTCATGTGTTGGCATACAAGACAAATCTTTACACACCTTGTTATGTCTTCTCGTATTCTACGCCAATAGTATGTGTCCACCACTAATTTTCTAGTGCGACGTATACCAGAATGTCCATCTTCGGGGTACTCTTTTAAGATCACACTTCTCAGGTCTTCCCACCTTCGTACGAACACATGTCCTCCAACCGTCCCTCACCCAAAACTATCGCGGCTTTCCCTCAACCTATTTACCATTTTATGGCTCAAATCAATACGGTTCCTTCATAAGAGTTGTACGATATGAAATTTTACAATAAATGTTAGTACAACTCACGAGAGACAAGGCATCACACACACATATATGTCAAGAAAGATGTGTAGAAGAAGTCTTGTAAAAGAAAGAATAAAAATGATTATTTATTAATTTTAGGTGATAAGATACTAAAAAGATGAACTAGTGGTAAGTATAGAAAGATTATGATTCATCTTATCCACCAAGAAACATCATTTAGATAGTTGTGATTTAAAAAGGTTTTCAACAAATGAAGGTGCAATATTTAAAGCATGTGATGTTTATAAATGAAGTTTAAGCACAAGTAATCGCATATGAGTGTAAGATTCTCATAAGATAAAAGATACAATTATACAAGTCATAAGAAAGAGCATGAAAAGGGTTTTAGTTAAGGTGTTTTTTTATGAAGATATGCAATTCTAGAAAGTAGAATGATCACCTAGTAATAAGATGTTTAATCACTTAATTAACTTAGGATTTTCACATAAACAACCTACAAAGAGGGATTAAGAATACATCCTTTATCATGTCGGAACAACAGACATGAGAAAAAAACAAAAAAAAATTAGAATACAAACTGAAAACGAAGATTGGATGAAAACCTATTTGGTATTATAAAATATCTCCAACTATTTTTAAAAGTATTGGAAAAAGGGATTACAACAACATACTAAACATTATTAAACTTGTGATTACTGAGGAGATGAATCAGAATCTCAATAAGAAATTAGATATCAAATAAATAAAATCAGTTGTATGGGATTTGGGGAACCATATGGTCCATGGCCTTGATGGGTACTCAGGTTTCTCCTACCACCACTACAAGGAAAATATTAAAGGTGAATTCATTAGAATAATACATAATTTTTGGTACAATGAAGAAAATTTGGAATATATAAATCAAACCTTCATTACACTAATACCAAAAATTGATAAATTTATGAATATCGAACAATATAAGCTAATAAATTGCTACAATTTCATTTATAAAATTATTGCCAAGATAATTGTTAATAGATTGCAACCCTTAATGAATAACATCATTGAGGAGAATCAATCTGCCTTCATACTTGGAAGGCACATCCAAGAAAACACTATGATTTGTCATGAAACAGACACCTTTTTTTAAAAAAAAAAAGAGCCTATATGACATATGAGTTTGTTAAATAGTATTATCAACAAATGTGGTGTTGTCTTTAGCTTAAACCTCAATAAGTGTGGTGTTGTCTTTAGCTCAAATACACCCTCTCTGATTCAGAATATCATGTCTAAAGACTATATATCAAAAAAGGGATCAACATAGGAAAATACCTGAGACTCCCTACTGAATGGATCATATCAAAAGTAAGAGATCTTAACTTACTAGTGGATAAAACTTTAGCAAGAATTGAGAATTGGAAAAAATATTCATTTTTGAGGTTGGAAAGGAAATCCTAATTGAACTTGCAAAGTATACAAAACTACTATACACCCTCTTATTTACCACCATCAAGGATTTGTGAGATTATCATTAATTCACATTCTAATGGAGAAAAGTGGAAAAAATAAATTATACTGGAAAACTGGCAATCACTCACTAAAATAAAACTTGAAAGGGTTTTGGGTTTTAGAGACCTTAAAATCATGAATTTGACCTTCCTTGAAAAACATGCATGGATCCTTATGAATAACAAAAACAACCTGTTATATAAAGTATTACAAGAAAAACATTTTCCTATTACCACCTTCCGTAATACCCATATAGGGAGCTCATCCTTATGGGGTTGCAGGAGCCTAATGGCAATGCAAGTTGAATTTATTAAACATATAAAATGGAAAGTAACAAATGATACATATATAAACCCACAAAGTGATACATGGACTAACCATACTGAGATATTTCGAAGGCTTTTGAATGCTGATATTACAAAAGTATTTAAATTTATGAATAATGATAAAAGGACATGAAATATACAACTTATAAATGATAACTTTGAAAATGATATAACAAACAAAATATAAAATACATTTATCCCCTTATCTGGGAACAATGATAAATGTATATATACTTGCGATAAAGAGGTAGAATACACTGTTAAAAGTGCATATCATTACACTAAAATGGAACAATAAATATTTCTAGAAAAGAGTAATTCTAGAGAACCACCAAGCTCTACAAAGTCCCCAAAAGAAACCTACAAAATTATATGAAATATGAAAAAAATAACCAAAGTTAGAAATTTCTTGTGGAGGGTTGTAAAAAACATGATCCCTTGGAGAAAAAACTTTATTTAAGAAGAGCAAGTAAAACAAAATTCATAACATTTGCAAACGTGGAACTAGTTTAGTTGAACACATGCTATTTGCATACCCTTGAGCAAAACCTACTTGAGTTGCTTCACCTTTCCAGTTTAAATGTGTCTACATATAGATAGAACTCATCTATACCTCAAAAGAATGTTATTAAGGTGATAAATACAGATTTTATGAAATATGATATGGTTTTTGAGCTAATTTGCACAATTGCTTAGCAAATCTGTAAAAACATAAATGCTTTCATTTTCTACAGGAGAAATTATATCCTATTACCACAATTTATAAAGTTATTAAACAATGGAAGACATTAGTAAAAATACACTGCTTTAATAATGAAAATAACATTCTGAAGGGAGTATCAAGTTCACATCGTACATCAAGGGTTGCAAGACCTATTTTCTATGGAAAAGAATTTTTTTTATGACAAAAAACTCTTCGAATCCCTCCCCCAAATTATTTTATTAAATGAATTGTGATACTAGTTATGTGTGTAATAAAACAACTATTTCTTGTGTGGATAGGGATACCAATGAAAATATTTTCAAGTGCCAAGTCTAGGAGATATCAACCGGAAGTTCTAAAGTATCATACATATTGGAGATTTAAAAGCATGTTTTGAGACAAACAAGTATATAGAAAAGAATGGTATTGTAAAACATAATTGCTAAAATATCATGAAATCCTTGATAGAAAGTCTATTCATGAACCAACCCGGTAATTTTGTTAGTCATATTTAATTGTGGCTAAACAATGTAAACCAGAATTCTCTTTTGTCAAAAAAGAATATAACCAAGTAGTTGGCTAGATATCTATCGACGACGAGTTGTTTGGTTATAGGGAAGACAATCTTTTCTACACCGTTAGTTAAGTTAATTGAACTTGAAAACCTATTTATGGAAAAATTTAACAGTATTCTCCTTTATAATTTATTTTGCTTTTAAAAAATAAAATAAAAGGGAAAATGACCCAAAAAATCAAAATAATATTATTTTCAGCCCAATAACATCAATGACAAAATTTCTTCCCAATAACATCATTAACTAAATTTTGTCCTTGAGGGGAATCGTCCTTGACGGGAATCGTCCTTGATGGGAATCGTCCTTGACGGGAAATCGTCCTTGATGGGAATCGTCCTTGACGGGAATCGTCCTTGACGGGTAAACATGTAATCTTATAATAGTAAGTTAATGAATGATTCTTTGGGGCAAGCATAATATTATTTTGATTTTTTGGGTCATTGACCCTAAAATAAAATACACAAGATCAAGTTTTAACAAATGAAAAAAAAAAAAATAGTTTTAGCACACACAACCGAACCAAAAAAACGATGTCAAAAAAAAAAAACCAAAAACTCAGCATACACACCGTTAGAGGGGTACTTAGTGAGAGAGAAGAGAGAGAAATCATAGCACAAATGACATCACTCCATCTCCTCCCTCCATTCCCTTCCCTTAAAATCTCCAGCTTCAGCAAATCCCCAACAAAAACCTTCAAACCTTCCTTCACCCAATTCAGTTCTCTCTTTAAAGCTCCCAAATTTCTCTCTCCTAAACCCTTAAACCACAAAATTAAAAACTTTCAGACCCTTAATTGCAAAAAATTAAAAGATACCAATGACGAGACCAAGACTAGTTTGGACCGTGAAGGCGGTGATGGAGGTGGTGGTGGGGATGGAAATAATGGTGGTGGCGATGATGGGGAGGTAGAAAAAAAATCTGGTTTATTGCCAGAATGGTTGAATTTTAGTTCAGATGATGCGAAAACAGTTTTCATAGCCGTGGCAGTATCGCTTATATTTAGGTCTTATATTGCTGAGCCTAGATATATTCCTTCTTTGTCTATGTATCCCACATTTGATGTTGGGGATAGACTTGTAGCTGAAAAGGTACTCTTTCTTATTATTGTGATTTTCAAATTTGAGATAAATTATTCTGTTTGTCAGAGTGTGTTGATAAATTTAAAGGATTGTGATTCTATGACCGGAAAATATTAATGTAATACAATATATGAGCCCTTAGTTCTCCAATTCTGGAGGATCTAATTCTTCAGACAAATGCCTTTTTTGCAGGTTACTTACTATTTCAGAAAACCTTGTCCTAATGACATAGTAATATTCAAAGCCCCTCCAACACTTCAGGAAATAGGGTACACAGATGAAGATGTTTTTATCAAACGAATTGTTGCAAAAGCAGGTGATGTGGTGGAGGTGAGTAAGCATTACTATAACCTCTTCTTATTCTCTAATTTTGTACCCAAAATACCCTTATTCTATATCGTTATTCACAAGTCATTCTTTCTTGTACAGGTTCATAAAGGAAAGTTAATTGTCAATGGGGTCACCCGAAATGAAGAATTTATCTACGAATCGCCTAAATATGAAATGAATTCAATTGTACGTTCACTTTCTATAATAGAAACTCGATAAAGCATTGAATTGAAATGTGTTTGATATTATAATTGCAGGTTGTTCCAGAGAACTATGTGTTTGTGATGGGTGATAATCGAAATAACAGCTACGATTCACATATTTGGTAATAAAATAATATTCTATTCTTAATTAGTAACATCATTAAACACTAAACGTTTGTTTTTTCGGTTCTCAGGGGCCCACTTCCTTCAAAGAATATTATAGGAAGATCTTTATTTCGGTATTGGCCACCATCTAGGATCGGTGGTACAGTTCTTCCTGATGGATGTGCTATTGATAAACAAGATAGTACTCTCGCAGCTCAATAACATCTGTTTACAATTTTTGCTTTTATTTTTGTGTAATTTCTGATAGATAATGCATACGCATAGACTCTTGTATAAAGACATTTGTTATATATAATACATGAGGATGAAGAGTTAGATATTTGATTACATTCTTGCCCACTAAACAGGTTGTTTTGATGATGCAGAAGAGGATGATGCTATGAAAAAACATTTTATATTTGATTCTGATTTTTCATGTCTCATCTTTAAATCTACAAACAATGCGATTCACCGATTGAACCTGAATACTTGATTTGCTTTTGTTGTATTCCTTTGATCAAGAAATTAACATATTTATATGATCTTCCAAAAATTAAAGATGATTAGTGACTAATAATAACATCATTTTATCATTATTAACTATGGATCACAATAAAATGCGGAAAAGATAATTTAGAATGCGCCTCACGCGTTCTTAAAATTCTCTCTTTTTGGGTAGGGACAAACGCGTATCATATTTCAAAACAAATCGTTGTAAAAACATTGAAAATTCACTCTTTTTGGGTCTTCTTTTTCCGAATCTATTGTTAATCGCAAAACTTCTTGGATCTAACAAAACTGTCTCCTCTTTCTCAACCTACTTTCCCGATTTGGTTTTCTAAAAATCTGCTTCTTCTTTTCTTTAACCTCAATCGCCTCTTATTTTCTCTTTTCTTTTCTGCTATAATAGCTAACTCAAAAAGATCGGCACAACGAGATATTGTTGTGTTTTTATTTGTATATACCAGTAAAGCAATATAAAAACTAATGTATAAATAAAATAAAATAAAAGTAAAGTAAAGTAAATAAATAATTTTACTTGTCGAGTCTCGGACTGGATCCGATGTCTTTAAGGTGTTTAGGGCATGTACCGGTGTCTTACGTTTGTTGGCTTCAACCTCTAGGATACAATGACAAAACTATTCAAAAAAAAACTGACACACGAATTCTTAAGAATTTCAACGAACTTAATAATGCTGCTTCTTTTTATCTCTCTCTCTTATAATTTTAATGTTTAAAAAAAAAGAATTGAATAATATGGTTTAGTTGGCCAACTATTTATAGAAGATGAAAAGGTGGTTTGACAAATAGTTGTGATATTTAGTTAGGAGATAGCGTGTATTACTTAAAAGATACCACGTTTACTAAAGGATACAAAACTTAACTGGCCCAAATGATATAAGCCCAAGGCCCAAAAGCCCAACTGGCTGTGGTCTTGGTTTGAACCACTCCAACAACATTTTTTTTCTTTTTTTCTTTGCTTTGCTTTATTAAAAGAAATAAAAAATAAAATAACATACATTATTAAATAATAACTTCTCTTATAATTTCTCCAAATTACATGACTCAATTTCTCATTCAATTTCAAATGATTTTAACCAAGTGAATATATTACATTAATCTTTTCAACTGGAATAACCGTATCAGTATCCGAATCATTTCTTTAAATTAAGTCACCGACTATTATCGTAAACATGGTCAACACTTGGGCAGAATCCTATTTGTCCAACAATCCCTACATGAATGGAAATTGACTAACCACCTCAAAAAATTATGCAAAAGAATGCTAAACACGAGAGAGAGAGGGAGGGAGAGAGAGAGAGAGAGAGAGAGAGAGAGAGAGAGAGAGAGAGAGAGAGAGAGAGAGAGAGAGAGAGAGAGAGAGAGAGAGAGAGAGAGAGAGAGAGAGAGAGAGAGAGAGAGAGAGAGAGAAGCGCGGAAGAACACTACATCGAGAAAGGTAGCTTTTGGCCTTGAACCATCTCTAGTAAGAGCTATTGGATTTACTTGCTAACTAGTGATCGTGATGTCTTGAACTATCCACCTTTTGTGTAAACCAAGACAATAGAACTTACATAGTATACTTCCGAACATTATTTGGTTCTCACGGTTGTGTTTATTTACAGTCTTGGACAACTCCTAGTATTTCATGAATAACCGTCGGAGAATTTCGCCTTTAAAATTCTCGTAGGGCGGCCCTACCCATGTTATTCATATAGGTGGTCTCTTGTCGAGAGTATTCTGCATTACTCTATCTTATGTTATCGAAGATACACCATTAAAGTGTAACTTATCCTTCACTTTTATAAGTAGCATTGTTTAATTTTGTCCTGCGAATGGTTTGGGGAGGTCTCCCCACAGTGCGTCGCACCAAGTTGTAGTTTCATGATTCAGTTTTCCCTTTGAACCTAGATTGTGGGATCTCCACTCTGCTAGGTAGGGTTCCCATCATGGCAACTCAGCTTTTGTAGGCTTAAGACTCGTTCCCCTTGAAAATACTCGCACTTTCTCTTTTTGTATACCTTTTCAATGGACCCACTATGTTATATTTTGATTGTACGTAACCAATTTTGATAACTCAGTTTTAGAGCAGTTGTCTAACGTTATTGTGTCTACGACGTATATGTCTAGACTTACCGCTATACATTTCGTTTAGTGCCCTACCAATGGCACTTTGACTATCGCAATGTATGTAGATGGTTGACATTTGGCCAATTAGGAATATCCTCTAAGAAATTCCGAAGCCTTCTAAAGCTATGAACTAGATTCCATAGTGGATCTGGCTATGCACGTTTGCTTAGTAAATTTCCAAGACACGGTTGCTCCTCCTAACATGTAGACAAATTCACTTGTGTATTTCGAGTTGGTGGAGTCTGATATCCAGTTTGCATCACTCTATCCTTCTAGTACAACTAGATATCCTGTGTACAACAACCCTTCGTTCATAGTTTATCTATAATACCTTAGAACTCTTACGATAGCAATCCAGTGGTTCTTTCCCGGATTATGTGTAAACCTACTTAACTTGCTTATTGCATGTGCTATATCTGGCCTAGTGCAGTTTGTTAGTACATGAGATTTCAATAATACGAGATTACTCCAACTGGTTGATCGTATCACCAATGTTCTTAGCAAGATGTAAATTTACATCAACAGGTGTCTTGGCGATATTTGTATGTCCATTACTAAATTTGTTTAATACTTTCTCAATATAGTGTGGCAGAGATAGTATAATACCTTTAGATGTTCGGAGAATCTTGATACCCAAAATAACACCCGCAAGGCCTAGATATTTCATGTCAAACTTACTTGAAAGCATCCTTTTGGTGAATGTAATCACATCATTGTTACTTCCAATAGTTAACATATCATCCACATATTTACAGACAATGACATATCCTGTCTCATTTCATTTTACATAAACGCATTTGTCACATTCATTGATCTTGAAATCATTCGAGATCACGAATCTATCAAATGTGTCATGCCATTGCTTTGGTGTCTGTTTTAAACCATATAAAGATTTAATAAGCTTACATACTTGCTTCTTCTTACCTGGAACTATGTAACCCTCATGTTGTTCCATATATATTTATTCATTTAGTTCTCCATTTAGGAAGGTTGTTTTTACATCCATTTGACGTATCATGAGCTTGTATATTGAAACTATAGTGATTAATATTCGAATGTCGATATTCATGTGACTGGAGAATAAGTATCAAAATAGTCAAGTCCTTTTTTTTGACTATAACCTTTTACAACAAGGCGAGCCTTATATTTTTCAATAGACCCATTAGTCTTTAGTTTCTTCTTGAATATCCATTTGCATCTAAGTGGTTTATTCCTAGGAGGGAGATCTACTAGTTCCCATGTATGATTTTGCATAATGGATTCTATCTTGCTATTTGCCGCTTCTTTCCAGTATGGGGCATCAGAGTTTGACATAGCCTCCTTGAATGTTCGCGGTTCATCATCTAGCATGTAAGATAGAAAGTCCGGACCAAAATACGTAGAGGTTCTCATCTGCTTACTTCTTCTTGGTTCTCCTTCATTTGGTAATGATTCTTGATCTTGCTTTTGATTTATCAATGATTCTTGATCTTGCTCTTCTTGAATTGCATTATGTGTTCTTTTTAAGGAACCAGATTCTGGTGCGGTCTTGTACGAAAAGGTTTTTTTCAAAGAAATGTGCATTTCTTGATTCAATCACCGTATTGACATGAATGTCAACATGACAAGATTTGTCTACTAGGAATCTATATGCAGCACTGTTGTGAGCATATCCAATAAAGACGTTGGTCCTATTTTGACCATAAAGTATCTTCAGTAGTTGCAACTTTGTATGTCTTGAACATACATGTCGGGTGGCCCCAGTATCCACCCACCATTGTTTGGCATTGCCAACCAAATTTACTTTAGAAACTACTACAGTAAAATAAATCTTATTTGATCTTAGTCATGGTTGCTTGGCCTTGTTTTCCTTTCATGGAATTGACTTTACTATTTTCTCTGTGATTTTAGCAATCTATTCATTTACACAGATAGTCATTTCCATCTAACTTTTTAGACTCCTCAATGAGTCTAAAGGAGTCGGGATCATGTCCCACAAATGCATTTTTTTCATAAGTGAAATTGTCGATTGTATGTTGTTACCGATTCCATTATTTCTAGACATATTGTTTATCTTGGTAGACATCATTTCAATCACCAAGGATTACAAAATATTATAAATAATTCAATAAAATGAATTATCCAACCTTTCTCACTAATGAACAACACAAAAAAACTAGGTCTGAAGTTATTCCAACGTACACAAAAATTAATTCTTTCTTACGACAAAATGATTAAATTAATTTTAATTTCCTAAGTTTTTATATTCTTGTTGTAGAGGATCGAAGAAATTAAAGAGATAATCAATTCACGTAAAGAGAATCTCAATCAATTAAGAACTTTCAAGCAGAAAAATTTCAAACCACTAAGTTCGACAAGTATGCAAATATTATCAAAACTAATGTTAGTTGTTAAAACACACACTAATATTACAACATAAAATTTAAGGTTTTCGCTTTGTTCAGTATTTTTCTCCATATTCCATATGAAGCAGAAATCTGACGTTAATAAGTGAGTAATTTTCTAGTATGTATACACGAACCTAGAAATCAGAATAAGAGAAAAGAAATAGAATGTAACAATCATGTTTAGTATACACAGAACCAGATTGTTGCAAAAGTAAACTTTATAAAACGAAAAGAAAATATTTTTTGGTTTATACAACGTGAATCATAAATACCTTAAATTGTTGTGTTTTTTTTTGTATAAAATAGTATAATAGCAATATAAGAACTAATGCATAAATAAAATAAAAGTAAATAAATAACTTTACTTGTCGAGGCTCGGATTGAATCCGATGTCTTTAAGGTATTCAGGCTACGTACCGGTGTCTTACTTTGTTGGCTTCAACCTCCAGGATACAACAACAAAACTATTAAAAAGAAACCGACACATGAATTCTTAAAAATTTCAACGAACTTAATAATGCTGCTTCTTTCTATCTCTCTCTTATAATTTTTAATGCTTAGAAAAAATGAATTGAAATAAATTTTTTAGTTGACCAACTATTTATAGAAGATGAAAAGGTGGTTTGACAAAGAGTTGTGATGTTTCGTTTGGAGATACGATGTATTACTTAAAAGATACAATGTTTATTAATGGATACAAAGCTTAACTGACCCAGATGGTATAATCCGAAGGCCCAAAAGCCCAACTGGATGTGGTATTGGTTCGAACCACTCCAATAGCATTTTTTAAAAAGAAATAAAAAATAAAATAACATACATTATTAAAAAAGATTCTCTTATAATTTCTCCAAATTACATGACACAATTTCTCATTCAATTTCAAATGATTTTAACCAAGTGAATATATTACGTTAATCTTTTCAACTAGAATAAACGTATCAATATCCGAATCATTTCTTTAAATTGAGTCACCGACTATCATCGTAAACATGGTCAACACTTGGGTAGAATCCCATTTGTCCAACAGATATTACATCTATCATCTTTGATGATAGTAATAAAGCTTCGAAGAGAAAGAATATCTCATTTGGGCAAACCAGATCCAAGGGAAATGGTGGTGCTAAAGCCCATAATCTGAATAATCAGAGCACGCAGAGCAGCCACGTACAAAATAGAAACAGATTTGTGAATGTTCAAGCCAAGGTCCAACCGAAAATGGTTCAAATTAGAACGACGCCTGAGGTAAATACTCCAAAGGACGTTCAAACTCAAATCCCAGTTGCGCATGTTAGTGAATTGATAATGAAACAAAAGGAAGCAAAGGACACATCTAAGTGGTCTAATCTGTTTGAAGGTTAGATAAAAGTTTGTCTAAAACTCGAATTTTGTAAACCTGTGGTTAGTGAAGGTCGAACTATAGTCAAGTTTCCATATAATGTCTTTGATGAAGGGGCTAAACTATGGAATAATTGCTTAATTGGTCAATTTATTTGGGATTCACCACAATTCTACATGATCACCAATTTTGTAAGGTACCAATGGAAGGAGTTTGGGAATGTGAGCATTAAGTCATGTGGTAGAATGTATATTTTCAAGTTTGACAGTCAAATTAAGCAATGGTGCACTTGCACATATATGGCATGTTGGAGGGAAATCGTTGTTCCTTAGGGAGTAGAGTGTAGATATACAATTTGTTAAGGTGGATTATCACAATGTACCACTATGGATTAAGTTGAAGAATGTGCCTATGAACCTATGGACAAAAGAAGGTTTAGGATACATAGCTAGTGGGGTGGGTAAACCTGTTCACATGGATTCAGTTACAGAGTCAAGGACTAAATTGGGGTATGCTCGTGTATGTGTGGAGGTTGACCTCCAAGAAAAACTTCCAGAAAAGGTATATGATGATATTGGAATGGATATTATTCATGAGGTTGATGTAGTTTAGTATTTGATTGGAAGCCGAGTAAGTGTCCAAAATTTTAGAGTTTTGACCACAAAATGTGTCAACCTGATAACAAGGTATGCATTCGAAAAGTGAACTGACGTCTGCCTATTTGTGATAAACTAATATAGGTTGGAGACATAATTTTAGGTGTATTTGAGCATTTAAGTGTCAATTTTATTCATCTTTTTATATTTTCATGTTTCTTGTCTTGATTTAATGATTTTTTTTAGAGCATATTTGGTTTAATTTGTTTGTTAAATGTGAAGCTTTAAAAATATATGGTAATTAATTAGATTCCAAATCAATTATAAAGAGATAAGGAAAGAAGATAAGGATGGAAATTGGAGATAGAAGGAAGTAGAGATAAAATAGGAAAGTAAAAGTTGCCAAGTAAATCTGAATTTCAGCAGTCACGTCGACTAAAGTGAAGATAACTCAAAAACGCCTGGGAGTTTAGAGAAACGGTCAAAAGCAAAAGTGTATATATTTTAGACGCGGTCGTGTTGATATAAAGTGGGAAAAAATCGGAGCAAAAACGAGTGAGTTACGACCAAAACAAGACAACAACAGTTTTTCTCTTCTCCTATAATTTAGGAAACGAATTTGATTTGGAAAAGAGTCCTATTACTTGCCCTCTACTCAAATATTTCAAGCTAGTGTTAGGAGAACCCTATAAATACACCCTCTATTCAGTAGAAACACATCCTTGGCCAATTCTTAAGCCAAGAGGAAGCTTACAACAAGAGAAGAGAAGTCTGGAAGGAGTTGGACATCAAATTACGCCTTCAAATTTGTAATTGTTTCCTTTTCATTCTCTAGTATGAACTAATTATATTTTAGCTTGATATTTAGCATATGGTTATGAACCCTAGACTTGTTTTACATCTATTTTAATTTGGGATGATTATTATTTAAATGAATTAGTGTTTTATTCTCTATTTTATGTGCTTTGATTTATTGTCTGTTTTCCTTGTGGAAGCCTACGTATAGGAATACCTTAATAGTAGTTAGATGTTCACCCGGAAGGGGTGTCTAATTATTGAAATACCACATAAACATCTAGTGTGCGGTAGTGATCCGGAAGGGCTTGCCTAACTAGATAGCCATTAAGGTTTGATTTAACCACCAATCATTATTGCAGGCCAGTCTCATCTAAGAACCTAGTGGCGTAGGAGCACCTTAGTTGAGTCCCCTGGTAATTGTGAGGTCGCCACCTAAGTCCACCCGGAAGGGGGTTAGGAGAATTTTAGAATCCTGATTATTGCAATTCTACACAATTCTCTCTTACATGATTAGAATAAACAAGGCTAGTGGGGATTACTTGCTACATCTCAAGCTAAACTCTCATACTATCTGCTTCTCTTATTTACTTTTCGATTTTTACTTTATTTAGTAATTTTTTCTATTCAAAAACCAAACAAAAATTCTATTCTTTAAATTGCTTAAGTTCTCCTAAATTTCGCAGTCTCTAAGGAACGAAATCTTATTATGAAAACTTGCATATGATCTGTGATACTTGCAGTGAGTAACGTGTTAGGCTAGGGTGTTTATTTGTAGCTATTTTATCTATTATTATACCACACCTTAGCCGACACCAAGTTTTTGGCGGCGCTGCCGGGGACTACATCCTTAGTCCTTGTGCATTTATTTAGTGCTTTTAATTTAGTTAGTTCTATTTTACGCTTTAGTTTTTAGTTTTTTCTTTACAGGTTTTACAGATGGAGAGTCCAAGGAAACTTGATCTTCCCATCTCATTCAGAGTGCAATCCAGAGGAATCCGCACTCCATAAATCCAAGCCACTAAATTTCGACTTAATCCAGGCATGATAGCTCAATTTGCGAGTCGTGGAGAATTTCGCGGTGCTGCACATCAAGATCCGGTTCATTAAGTCCAGAACCACACCAAACACTTGATATTTAGTCTATACTCGAGCAAAACTTGACTCATTACCTCCATTCTACCTCCATTTTTGGGCTCACTTGAACTCTAACTTTGCACCGATGCCTAAATCACATCCAGGATTAAACCTAATTTTTAAACCCAAATTTGGAATCCTCACCACCTTGGTGGTCGCAAAACCACCAGGCCACTTGTAATCCCAGGGATAGTGGAGGAAGTAGTGTGTTTTCAGATAATAAGGTCTTTTGTGTGATTTAAATCTAATATTTTTGTGTGATATACATTACATATAAATTTCAGAGATGGAATTTAGGGTTTTTTAATTTTAAATTTGCTATTATTAGTTTGTTGCCTCTAAGGAGAACATAGTAAGGGAATTGGGGTGAAAAAAGCTTCACAACTGCTTCATTAATAGTTTTATTTAGGGTGCAACCCCGTGATACCCTTTATCTTTCGTCAAAGTGCACTAGTCGCCCTTTATCTTTAAAATTGTCACAAAATGCCCTTTAATGATTTTTTTTGTCACAGTTAGCCCTTCTTCCAATTTTTTGGTTGACCGTTAGTCAATGTCATTTGGCGCCACGTCAATGCCACATCACCGCCACATTTGCTGCATGACATCATGTTAGATGTTCATGATTACACAATATTTTTTTGTAATTTTGTTTCTGGAAATTAGACAACGCGTATTGGTCGGATTAAATTTCAAAAGAGTATTTGTTTATCCGAGATCCACTTTCTGCTGATTAAAAACGTAGTTGAATAGGTGAAGATTTGGCCCCTTCACTTTTATGTATGTTACCCTATGGCCCTTTATCTTCAATTGGGGTCTAAGATCCTCCATGCACCTAGGAGTTTAACACTTAACACAAATTATCTCAATTTTCTCCACAAGTATATATAGTACTAAGATTAGGTAAGACTTAAATAATGTCAAATAACTAAATAAGTACCCACAACTAAACCTTAAACCCCAAACAAATAATGTCTCTTAAGTCTTTAAATATATCGAAAAATGAGAGAGATGCGATAGATTATTTATACACTAAATAAATTTAAGGCCGACTGAGTAAAATCAATATTGTGATTGTGATTCTTAGCTTCAGTTTAGTGTGCATTGAGGAGGGCCCACGCCTCTCCTTCCACAACTGGTTGAATATAGATATTTTTTCATATATATTTCATAATAATCCCTTATTTGTTAACACCCACAAATGCAATTTTTGCTTTCTCTCATGGGTTATCAGAGGAAACATCGTTAGACCAAGAAATATCCATGTAGTTTGGCAAAAATTATTCTCACTCTGATATAACTCAAGATCTCCCTAGCGTTATTATCTTGCTGAGTGTTAAATACATAAATTTTTAAAAAGTGATCCATGATAAGAAGATTCGTTTTGATATTAATATCCTTTGGATTCCATGATTAATTCTCAAATATGAAATTTCTTTTAGCTTTCCAAATATTCCAAATTGTACAAAGGATAAATGTCGTGATGATTTTTAGATCACAACCTTATTTGTAATACCTCAAAATGACTTTCAGGAATATTTTATACCCTTAATTTTTATAAATACCTTGTAGTTTTTAGAATATCGCTTTGTGGTCCCATCATTTTGTTATTTTCGTAGATTTGATGTATTTATTTGATAATTTATTCTTTATATAATGCATATGTTATTGGAAATTCTCATAAATTCCATAGCTCCCCTTCCCAATAAATATTCCTGGCTTTGTTCTTGATCTATATTAGTCGTACTACTCTTTACCAATGTAATGATAGATTGAAAGTTAGAAAGAATGCCAAGACCTAAAAACGAGTATCTCAAAACAAGTAGGAAGAAGATGATTCAAGTTGCCTATTATTTTAATGAGAGAGTTTAAAGTTAGACATAGAATGTAGTCATAACAATATAGACCGAATACGTCTGGTTAATTATGGCTCTCATATATGTTTCTTTAAGTAGTTGTATCTATAGTTTTAGAATATAAGTCTCAAACTTTAAACTACTTCGCTGGAGTAAAAAAGGTAATTACTTACCTGCACATCAATTCATTCTATTTTTTTCATGTTGTTGATTATGGTTGTATCAATGATTCTTATTCATCATCACTAGGTAGGATCCACGGATAACCTTGAGGGTGAAATCCCGTACAGCCCTATATGTTTGCCTAAAGTGCAGAAACCGCCCTTTATCTTTTTTTGGACACAATACGTCCTTTACTAATTTTTTTTGTTACCGTTAGCTCTTTTTTCCATTCTTTGTTAGTTGACCGTTAGTCAATGCCATCTGGTGCCACATCAGTTAGGTAAACACCATTTACACGTCATATATTTTTTAAATCATTTTTTAATTTTTATTTTAATTATCCTTCTCTTCTTTTTCTTCTTCTGCCCTCCACCATCATCGAAGAACCCAAATGAAGGAAAAAAAAATCAAAAATTCTGCACAAGGAAACCGTCACCACTCATGTTTCCTTCGCCACCATCATCAACCAAATTGGATACGACATCATCAATCGAAGAACTCAAGTGAAGGGAAAAACAAAAAAAATTCTCCACACTCACCTTCCCGTACCAAGCTGCTCTCAGCACAAGGAAACCGCCGCCAACCATTCTCCAACATCATCAATCGGCTTGGAAAAGATCCAAATTAAGGTAAAAATCAAAAGATATATAGGGGCTTATAGTGAATTGTTTGCATAATATAGGTACCTGTAGTGCTATTATCCCAAAAAATATATATAGGGACTAATAGGGTAATTTGCATAATATATGAGTCTGTAGCATAAATTTTGCATAATATATGGATCTATAGTGCAATTAAAGTCACAAAATATATAGGGGTTTATAGTGAATTGTTTTTTGAATAATCTAGGGACCTATAGTGTAATTAAAACCAAAAACATATATATGGACCTAAAGTGCAATTTTTAAATTGTTGATATACAGGTGACAATTTTTTTTGCGCAGGTATGGTACGCCTGATGAGTTTAAGCGTCTAGTTGATGAAGCACATGGTTAGATTTAATAATTGCATTATAGGTCCCTGTATTATGAAAATATTTGATACTGTATTTTTTGTGTAGGACTTGGATTAATGGTGTTTTTAGACATTGTACACTCTTATGCAGCAGCTGATCAAATGGTGGGGTTATTACTTTTTGATGGATCAAATGATTGTTATTTTCATACTGGTATTTTTTTAGACATGTCTAGATTCTAGAATTGTTAATCGAAAAGACCTTTAATAATTACAGGTAGAGTGTTCTGGCATGGCTGCATTGGAAAAGGAGATTGTACCGAAAAATGGATTTTCATATGGTGAGAGTATTTAGTTGTAGAATTCATTTATCTTTGTATTGTGTTGCTTATACTTTCAATTTTATTTTTCCAGTTATAACAGTTCTTAAGGGAAAGATTGAAGAACTTGAACTTCCAGTTATACCCGTATAATACAGAAATTGCTATAGGAAGTCACTTTTTGGATTGCAAAATTTCTAGTGTACTTGATTGTTTGGTTTATAATTTTATTGACATTTTGTCTTGCAAAAGTGGTATTTTTAGGAGTTTATAGTAACTAACTCTTTTTTAAATGCAAACCTTTGTTATAACTATTATGACAGCATAAAGGAAAAAGATTACTACAACAAACTGTATTTCTAAATATTTTACTATTAGCTAGAATTGTAAACTCGAAGGAGAGACAGTACATGTATTAACCCATCATCAAATCCTTTGTAAGATCATTAAAAGTCTCGATTTTCTTTTTACTCCTTAAAAACCCTCTATATCAACCGAAACTCTCATATAACCATCAAAATCACTTGGAACACCATTATTAAGTCTCATTGTTTCAGAATACCATTCACTAGTTTCATTCCAAAGATCATTATATTCATCAAGAAAATGAGTTGAATATTTATCCTTTAAAGGATAAAAATCCAATACATCTAACTCATCTGTTGCAATATAAACATTACGTGCTTCTTCGATTTTCTCTTTAAGTGTTGATATAAGTGCTTCAGAAAAAGTATCTTCATCAATATTAGGCCAAAGAACTTTATTTGTAGATTTTTCACCTCGTACAATATGAACACAGTCATAATCCCAGTTAATCCGTGAAGAAATAGATGAAACTATATCCATTAATCTTCTAGATTTCCATACTAAATGTCATGGTCTTTGAACTACATATTCAGTTTCACCTTCACATACTCCATACCAGTAATTATCGGGCTCAACTAAACCAAACTTTCTCATAATCAAAGACGCCTTAACACTCACTAATTTCATAGGTGTGGTTTTAAAATTCTCCACAAGATGGATATTTAATTTTTCTTCTCTTGCCATTTACTCCAATCTTCTGATAATTGGATATTTACTGCCAATATAATTTAAAAAATGCAGTATAAGACTAAATTACTCACTCCTATAGTCATGGCATAAAACGGTCATTCTAGGATTTGTATAAAACGATTTAAACATCACGGCTGTAGTTATAATTAAATCAGATAATTTTGAAATTTTTTAAAAGTAATGAAATTAGGTAAAAAATAATTTAATTTTTTTACCTTAATTTGGGTCTTTTCCAAGACGGTTGATGATGGTGGCGAAGGAACCATGAGTGGCGGCGGCATACTTGTGCCAAGAGCGGCTTGGTTTGGGAAGGTGAGTGTGGAGTTTTTTTTGTTTTTCGCTCCATTTGGGTCTTGGCGTATCCAAGCCGGTGGATGATGGTGGTGAAGGAACCATGAGTGGTGGTGGTTTCCATGTGCAGAGAGCGGCTTGGTATGAAGGGAGGTCAGGTTGGAGTGAGTTTTTTTATTTTTGGGTTCTTCGATTGTAAAGCGAAGAAGAAGAAAGAGGGCTTAAATAAAAAAATTATTGACGTTTAAATGACGGTGATGTCATGCGTAGGTGGAGATTACGTGGCATTGATGTGGCACACTTTTATCCAATTTGACGCCACATCCATCGTTGTCAAATCTGGATTTGTATATTTACTCGACATTATTTTCACTCTATCCCCACAAGAAAATACAAACTTTATAAAGGGCAAAGTAAAACCAAAAAATCTAACTAATCTAGAAAACCAAGAAAACCAAAACTGAGAATATCATTTTGTTTGGAAGAGAATTTTTAAAAAAATTGAGAAATCTTGGTTTAATTTTGTTTTTTATAAGACAGAATAATAATCTAGACTTTGTATTTGATCCAGAAAACAAAGCTTTTAAACGTGTCTAAACCAAATTTTGTGAAATAACACGTATTTGATCCGAGAAACCATGTTTTTCAAACTGTTCTAAACCAAGTTTTGTGAATCAAGTTGTTGTGTATAAATACAAACAAAACCATTTAGCTTCATTGTTAAAACATTTAAACACAAAATAAAAAGTCATATTCTTCTCTGGCACGCACAGTCCATCTACAGCCTAGTATCAGTAACACATACTCCAGATCTATCACAATACACTAACACATGCTCCAGATCTATCACACTACACTAACACATGCTCCAGATCTATCACACTACACTAACACATACTCCAGATCTATCTCAATACTAAAATGTTACACACTTCTACACCATCATCAGAAGATATCTTCTAAGAATTATTAGGTAATATTTTGATATTTTTAATTTTCTTATTGAAATACGTTTTTTAATTCGATCAAATCCCAAAAAATGATAAGTCATTGGATCTAGTTTTTTTACTTCTAAAAACCTGATTTTAATCAAATAGAAAAACCTAATTATTTTTAACTTCTAAAATCCTAATTCTAATCAAATTTAAATTGGATCTAGTTTGTGATTCTGTATCTCACTAAACATTATAAACCTTGAGATGTTAAATTTTTTTAAGGTATAGTTACTTACTTGATTTAGATCTTTTTATAACTTTCTAAAAATCGAATCCAATTCAAATATTCGTAATTAAAACTTACACTAGTCTGACGCTCATATATACAACTAGTTGTTGATCTTTTATATATTTATTTATTTATTTATTTGTTAATCTTAACTTTCTAAATATATTTATTTATATATATATATATATATTTTAATTTTCTATATGTTGATTAGTATACACTTTTGCTGTTAGTAATTAATTTTTTTTGTTAAATATTAAAAAATAAAATTTATATTATAATTCTTTGAATCTTGGATGTTTTAATCATTATAATATTTAAATAATTATTAAATTAGATGTGATATTTAATATATTAAATATAGATAACTTTTAATATATTTAAGGATTTTGATCATAGGTTGCTTGACATAATAAAGATTTGGAATTATGTCAGAGATAGGACGTCAACAAAAAAAGATCGATAAACATGTCATTTCAATCAAACATCAATATCATTAATGGCTAGTGGTAAGAGTTTTACTTGATAATCTAGATTAAATTTTCTTATATTCACTAATTGTTTTATTTGAATGTAATTTTGATGTATGGATAAGTCTATAAAATTAAATAAAAAAGAAAAAAGAAACATAATTGATCACTCTCATTTTTATTTTCTTTTTTTTTATGCTAAGAATTCGTATTCATTAGCTACACAACTATATTATTAATTTTTGGATAACCTATTAAATCATGAAAAAGGTTGTTAAGATATGATCAAATTGTTATGTACACTTGCGTGCCAGATTATAAATTTCATATTTAACATTGAATGCTTTGTTGATCACTTCAGGTGAAACTTCAATTTCCAATTTGATTACCAATCATGCATAGCTATTATGTATTTCGTTTCTCATTTTTCAACCCAAAAATGGTAAAAGATATAAATTACTTAATCTTACGATTTAGAATAGAATTTTGTGCACTTAAGGAAATCGACATATTCACATAACATTGATGTGGTTTATTTTGACAATCTGAGTACCTTTACATGTAAATAATGTTTGATTCATTGGTTTTAACTATTAAGACAAAAATATACTAATTTAGATGCTTTAAATTGTTGTATTAGGTGTTATGTGCTAAACTTGTAGGTAGTATTTAAATAACAGGGAGTATGTGAGAAATGGTGGTTAGTAGGTAGTGAATTTGATTTGAAATATCTTGTTTAGAAACTGCTTTTATATATCCTATGTCATCAACTTCGAGTATATTTTACCCTACTAAATATATTTGCAATATTCAACAGCGTTGCTCATTCCGAGTACCGTTCAAGACCAACCCTGTCATTTACCCATGGCTAATGTGGGAAGAGTCATGCGTAAAATATTACACCCACATGCCAAACTATCGAATGATAGTAAGGCAACTATGCAAGAATGTGTTTCGGAGTTCATAAGCTTCATCACATTTGAAGCGAAGGAACATCGCAAAAATGCGGATAGGAAGAGTCTAATTGGTGAGGATTTGATCACGGCTATGCAGTCCGTTGGATTGGACAACTATGTTGAGCCACTTCGCTTGTACCTTCAAGGATACCGTGAAAATATAGAAGCAGTTCATCGTGCACGTGGACGGAGTAATGAGTCACCTGGTGGCATAGGCCAAGGCCAAGGAGTGATGGAAGGAGTAGGAAAAAGAGGCTTTTCAGGTTGTAATATAAGTAGTTTTGATTTTATTTTTGTGTGTAAGATTGTAATTTATTTGTTGTGACCAAGTGAGTTTATTCAACAACATATGATTAAGCTTTGACTGAATACTTTCTTCTTTTTACTCTCGACTTCTTGTGGCTATAGTGGAAGTTCGAATATATAAGAGAATTGAGGAGGTTGTTACCAGCAAACTAACTGTGGATATTAAGAAGTTTAAATGCTTTAATTTCTCAATAACTGGCCAAGAAGTTTATTTATATCTATGAGTTTTGTAGCTAAAAAACACTTCCCTTCAATGGAAGTTGCATATTTATCCTAATTAACGAAATCTAATATTGTGCACAATTACACTAGTCCAAATGAAAGGTAAAAAATGGGATTCATGTAAAAGTAATTTGAGTATTTTCCTTTTTTGTTAAATTCGTATTATTTTCATGGGATGGTATCCATGGCCCTCAAAGTTGTGAAAAAAATCTTCAAAAGCGCACGCTAATACAAGTGACGGAAATGTCGTGTGTGCTAAAGGCATACTTTAGTCGATTTGGTTGTTTATCTTCGGTTGACAAAAAAAAAGTTGTTTCTCTTCTTAATTTTTTCCCTTGTACTTTTTTTTTTTGGAATTGAATTCTTCAATTTATCTTGTATAATCTTGTAGTCAAGTAGTGTTGTTATTTGTTTTCTTTTTTGTATAGTTCTGAGAGTCAAAGTCATTTTATGTAGTGTTATTTATGTAAATGCATAACTTATTATTTGTTTCATAATTAGAAAGTTTAGTTAGGTCAAATCCCTTATCCAAACAAAACAACGATACTTTAACATTAATATATGATATGTCAAAGTAATCAAGGAACTTTCATTAATATGATAGATCGACCAAAATATACTTTTAATTAAACATCAAATAATAGCACCAAATAATATGAAATACACCAAATAAATTTTTATGTATTGATGAAATGAACAAAAAAAAAAGTTTTATGTACTGCTAAAATACACGAAAACCAAATTTTTGTGTTACTAAAATACACAATATCGAAATGGATAAGACCGAAAGAAAAACCATGATTTGGTACTTTAGGTAATACACAAACTGAGTTTTGTGAATTACTAAAATACACACAATCACAAAAGGACTGGATTGAACGAGAATATATGATTCTATGTCATTATTATGAATTTGGATAAGTATACTACTACTATTTTATTAATTTCAATTCCGCTTATACATTTTTTTGTGCGTGTATGTTTTTTCCCAGGTTAACTGCACCATGGGTCCATCCCTATGGTAGTATTCTTTTCTGATAGTTAAGAGACACGTGCCATCATTATTAGGTAATTGTTATCCTTATCAAGTAATGTTGACTTCTAAGCCCTCTCCCTCGAGGTACCATTCCTCATATGATCTCACCTCATAATATATCATCCTCAGAAACTCGATACCCTCCTTGAAATGTCCATAATTTCAAGGGTTTATCTGATAAGTCAAAAATTAATCTGACCATGGATAATGGTAAAAGTCCACGTATTATTTATCCATGTTACGCGTCAACCTAAAATGAGTAAGTAAAACAAATGTCTTATCATGGGATCACCCAGGGTCAATGATTTCCTTACATAATTGCTATGGAAAGCCTACATGTCTTAGTTTAAATCACACCCACAGTTCCTTCAACAACAAATATACAACACAATATGGAGTAAGAAGGGTGTATTCAATATAGAGTCTATTAGATTTTTTTTTTGTATTTCAAAAGTCTAGAGGTATTTATTTCATATTTTAAATAATATATTAATTTTAGTGATGTTCATGATTTTGAACAAGCTTTAAAAATCTCGTGTTATTCAAAAGTTTAAGGATTTATATTAATTTAATTAATTATTGAATGTTATAGAATTTTAAAGAACAAATTTTTTATTTTAAAATCTATCTTTTTAACTAGAGATTTTGATAGATTTATTTTTTGATAAACTTCTAACAAATTCAAAAAGACAACAAATAATTATTCATTCTATATTTTTCATGTGAGACTTCGAAAGAAAAAGAATAACATAAAGAAATTAGCCGTAAAATTTAAAATCTCATTCATTCTAGTAATATTCTTTATATAAGACCTCAATTAAAAAATCTAAATGAAAAATTTCTATGTAAAAAAATTAATTAAAAAACTTACGTTATACTTTAATTAAAAAACTCATGTTATACTTTTCAAGCAAAAAAGTTACATGAAAAGTCAAGTGGTTATTATTTACAAAAAAACAAGTTTTATTTATTTTGCACAAATAAGTTTAAGTTAC
The DNA here is from genome assembly GCA_029959085.1 of Nemophila menziesii. NCBI lineage: Eukaryota > Viridiplantae > Streptophyta > Magnoliopsida > Boraginales > Hydrophyllaceae > Nemophila > Nemophila menziesii. The sequence continues at coordinate 29,841,402 of JARWIR010000004.1, forward strand.
TACTATATATACATCTCTTGATTAAGAATTATTTGGTAGTGATTTTTATAGAAAAATAAATTATAATGGTTTAAATTGAAGATACCGAGTACATCAAAAAAATAAAAAATAGTTAAATACCCTTCAAACGTAATAAGCCCATCCTAAAATTATTTATTTAAAAATATTAAATTTTACATATAACTAAGTATTGTTAGAGTTTGTTATAGTCTATAAACTCTATTGAAATCTATTAGAATCTGTCCTAAAATTCAATAAAATCTATTGAATGTCTTTTAGAATAATAAGAGTTTATGAAGTAAAAAAACTCCAATAAAATCTATGTATTTTATAAACTCTTATGAAAAAAATTTAAAATATGGAGTGAATACACCCCCTAAGGGAGAGATCAATCCTCGAGAATTCTCATAAAATAGCCACGCTAAATGGGTAATATTTCATGATCCCCTCCATAATCACCTAAAATTAAGGCTTGCCTGAAATAAATTTCCGCTATTTTATAAGGCAACCCTAGAAAGCAGGTATAAATGAGATATTATCCCAACTTGTTATGTTACACATTACTCGTTTACATAAATACTAACTCTATAATATTATACGACTAATTACACTGAATAGAGTATATGAATTATGTGGGAGCTTTTTCTCCCTTTTGCCCATAATTGTGTGTTTTGCAGGCAACACCTCAAAGATGACATGGAATAGACAAAACGAGCAATAAAATAACATCCATGCTCATTCAGAATAATTTTATGCTGATAGGGGTATGGTTGAACTCCAATTCAAAAGTATTGTAGTCCATCCTTTTGCATTTCTAAACTAATAGTTCTTGGAACTTTAATGTGTTGATTATGTGTATGAATAATATATTATGTGCATTATATCTTGGGTAGTACGTTATGAAACTAATTGTACATTGTTATTGGAGTTATTATATGTCTCTCCTTTGTGGATTTTTTTTTAGTTTTGGGACCCTATTCTTTGCTTATTTTGTCGACAAACCCTTGAGATTGGAATCTTGATATCTCTCATTTTCTGATAAATTTTGAGTATACGAGGTATAATTTAGGTTAACTAGAGATTTTTGATGGATTTATTTTTTTGATTAACTTCTAACATATTCAAAAAGAAAATAAAAAGTAATTCATTCTATATTTTTCATTTCTTCCAAATAAAAGATAACATAAAGAAATTAGTTGTATTCATGCTATTAATATTCTTTATATAAGACCTCAAAACACATGTGCCTGAAGCACGGTAGTTTCCCAAAACACTTAGATCGTATGAAAATATTACATTCTCGGGGAATGAAAAGTGCCTAAAACATAAAGGCTCCTAAAGTGCACATGAAAAAGGTATTTATTATTATAATAGGAACCAACTAACATGATTAATCTACTCAGAAATACGATGTTATTTTACGATAATACTGTCCCATCTTTAAGATTAAAGAAGAAAAATTATAAAATATAGAATGATTGATGAAATCCTTTCAAATTTTATGGAAATTATTATCATACATATGATAAAAAAATAAAATATCAGTTCGTGAATTGTCAAAATATATTTCACCAAAGGAAATCAACAGTAAATTCAAGGATATATTCAACAAATTCATCCAAGAGAAAATCCAGTAGATTCAAGAGACTAAAACTATATTGTATACTTATGTTAAATTGTGGGCTCGAATATATGTTATGTTTTTTAAAATAATTTTGTAATAATGCATGATACAATGAGTGGGAGACAATATATTTGCGTTGTACGTTTTTTATTCACTACGGTTTTTTTACCATAGGATTTTTCCTATAAAGTTTTAACGAGGCATACCATATATTTTTTATCGTAAAGAGAACGATACACTCTACCTATTTCAACCTACAATTTATTGACTTTGGAAAAAAAATGATCAAATGAAAGTCCACCACCTTTGTTCACTAAATCTTCACCAACATAAAATAGCAGAGTTACAAGCCCACAAGTAAAGAAGGAATTAGTAGATACTTGAATATTGTCATTTTTTCTCTCACCAAGGTTTTTTCTACTAAATTTTCCTGATAAGGTTTTAATAAGGAAGACCATATATCATCACGTAACTCCTACTTCAAATTTTGTATGGGTGAATATCCAAGGGAAAGAGTTACAAAATATTATTTTAAAGTGGATAGACACCAACAATGTACCCGAAAAAGTCACGTGGTGTAAAAAAGACTTATAACAATTATGATGAAATAGACAGCTAATTCTGACAACTGGATAGCAGTTTGAGTCTCGCAAAAATTTAAAACTACTTACGCTTTTATATAAATAGTTCGATATTGTTTCATTATATTATGTAAAAAATCCAAATTTTACAGAGTAAAAACACGATATTATATTACTCTAAATTTTGATTTATCGTAGTTAATAGTATGATAATTTCTATTTATTATTACAAAAGAGTAAATATATTTACAATAATTTGATTTTCAATTGCAAAAAATAAAAAAAATCAAACAAAACAAACCAAATATGAGAGTCTAGAGAATAAGGAACACTACTCGACTGAGATTTCCATCATTCCAAGCCAAACCAGATCTGGTTTTTTAAACCCCCATTGACACACAAATCAGAGTTCCTTCTTGACACTAGAAAAACTAACTATAACTTTGCACTGATGCCTAAATCACATCCAGGATTAAACCTAATTTTTAAAACCTTATTTGGAATACTCACCACCTTGGTCGTCGCAAAACCACCAGGCCACTTGTAATCCCATGTTGGTGGAGGAAGTAATGTGTTTTCAAATTATAATGTTTTTTGTGTAATTTTAAATCTAATATTTTTGTGTGATATACATTACATATAAATTTCAGAGATGGAATTTAGGGTTTTTTTAATTTTTAATTTTCTGTTATTAGTTTGTTGCCTCTAATGAGAACATAGTAAGGGAATTGGGGTGAAAAAAGCTTCACAACTACTTCATTAATAGTTTTATTTAGGGTGTAACCCCGTGATACCCTTTATCTTTCGTCAAAGTGCACTAGTCGCCCTTTATCTTAACAATTGTCACAAAATGCCTTTTAATGAATTTTTTTGTCACCGTTAGCCCTTCTTCCATTTTTTTGTTTGACCCTTAGTCAATGTCATATGGCGCCACGTCAATGCCACATCACCGCCACATTTGCTGTATGACGTCATCGTCAGTTGAAAGTTTTTTACCAATGTGGTAAGGGAACTATTGTCTTTTCATCTCCTTTCTTTATCCTAAAATCAATTATTTACTCTCACTTTACCCTACCCGCTTTCCCAATCCCTTTCTTCTTCTCCCTTCGCATCTTGACCTTCGTTTTTCATCTCTGATGGCCAGTTCGAGAAACACGACGACATCATATCCGATGTCTGACCCTGGTAAGGAGGACTGGGTATGCTACTGTGGTTTACGATTCAAGGTGAGAACCTCGTGGATGCATACGAACCCAGGATGGCGGTTATCAGGTGCTCAAAGTTTCAGGCATCGGAGAGAAAGTATTCTTTCTTTTCCTGGTTAGATCATCCCATATGCTCTAGAGGAAGAGTGGCGATTTCCAGTTTGCTTAGGTCGTTTTCGCAGAAAGAAGAGGAAATAGAAGTGCTGAAATCCGCAGAAGGTAAAAGTATGAAGATATGGCATGTTTATTTCTATTTTTTGTTAGGTTTTATAGTCGGTCAGATGTTTTAGGTCGGGGTCATGCGTTTTTAGTGTTGATTGGGTATTCTTGGTGTTTGTGTGTTTCTGGGTATGTTTTGCTTTTCTTGGTTTTGTTTGTTGGTAGGTGATGGTTTATGTTAGATGTTCACGATTAGAGAATATCTTTTTGTAATTTTGTATTTTGGAAATTAGACAACGCGTGTTGATCGGATTAAATTTCTGAAGAGTATTTGTTTATCAGAGATCCACTTTCCGCTGATTAAAAACGTAGTTGAATAGGTGAAGATTTGGCCCCTTCACTTTTATGTATGATACCCTATGGCCCTTTATCTTCTATTGGGGTCTAAGATCCTCCATGCACCTAGGAGTTTAACACTTAACACAAATTATCTCAATTTTCTCCACAAGTATATATAGTACTAAGATTAGCTAAGACTTAAATAATGTCAAATAACTAAATAAGCCCCACAACTAAACCTTAAAACCCAAACAAATAATGTCTCTTAAGTCTTTAAATATATAGAAAAATGAGAGAGATGCGATAGATTATTTATACACTAAATAAATTTAAGGCTGACTGAGTAAAATCAATATTGTGATTCTTAGCTTCTGTTTAGAGTGCATTGAGGAGGGCCCACGCCTCTCCTTCCATAACTGGTTGAATATATATATATTTTTCATTTTTATTTCATAATAATCCCTTATTTGTTAACACCCACAAATGCAATTTTCGCTTTCTCTCATGGGTTATCAGAGGAAACATCGCTAGACCAAGAAATATCCATGTAGTTTGGCAAAAATTATTCTCACTCTGATATAACTCAAGATCTTCCTAGGGTTATTATCTTGCTGAGTGTTAAATACATAAATTTCTAAAAAGTGATCCATGATAAGAAGATTCGTTTTGATATTAATATCCTTTGGATTCCATGATTAATTCTCAAATATGCAATTGTTTTTAGCTTTCCAAATATTCCAAATTGTACAAAGGATAAATGTCGTGATGATTTTTAGATCACAACCTTATTTGTAATACCTCAAAATGATTTTAATAACCCATTTGTCGACTGGAATTGGATTAGCCTCTTCCACTTTCGTTTGAAATGTTGTTGTAGCCCAAATGCTAGCGTGAAGAGGATAGTAAATGAGAACATGTTCCACCTAGATCTGTTTCCAAATTGCATAAGTTAAATTTTTTATCACTTGCACAGTTCCTTGATTTTTTTTGGATTGCTCCTTTACAAAATAAAATGACGGAGTAATAAAGGGAGAGATCAATTATAGTGTCGTTCCTTAAAATGGCCACACTAAAGGGGTAATCACCCATGACCCCCTCAACAATAACCTAAATATAAAGATTTTCCCGAAATAAATTCCTCTATCAATAAGGAAACTCTAGAAAGAAGGTACAAATATGATATCATTCCAATGTGTTATGCTACATATTAATCCTTAACAAGTACACTATCTCTATTATATTTACTCTTCCAATTATACTAAATAGAGCATATGAAATCATGAGAACCTTTTTCGCCCTTAGATTAATATTGTGTTATGCAGGCAACAACAATGAGCAATAAATCAACACCTACCTTCATTTGAAATGTTGTTCTTACTAATAGTGGTATTTTGTTCCCTATTAAATCCAATTCAAAAAAAAAAGTGGCGTCACTCTTTTACCAAGGGAGTAACCTCCCTATGTTATGGGGGCATTAAGGTCCCTATGACTTTCAGGAATCTTTTATAGCCCTAAGTTTTATAAATACCTTGTAGTTTTTAAAATTTCGCATTGTGGTCCCATCAATTTTTTATTTTCATAGATTTGTATATTTACCTGATAATTTATTATTTATATAAAGCATATGTTATGTAAAATTCTCATAAAATCCATAGCTCCCCTTCCCAATAAATATTCCTGCTTTGTTCTTGATATATATTAGTCGTACTACTTTTTACCAATGTAATGATAGATTGAAAGTTAGAAAGAATGCCAAGACCTAAAAACGAGTATCTCAAACCAAGTAGGAAGAAGATGATTCAACTTGCCTATTATTATTATTATGAGAGAGTTTAAAGTTAGATATAGAATATAGTGATAACAATATAGACCGAATACGTCTAGTTAATTATGGCTCTCATATATGTTTCTTTAAGTAGTTGTATCTATAGTTTTAGAATATAAGTCTCAAACTTTAAACTACTTTGCTGAAGTAAAAAAGGTAATTACTTACCTGCACATCACCTTAACTATTTTTTTCATGTTGTTGATTATGGTTGTATCAATGATTCTTACTCATCATCACTAGGTAGGACCGACAGATAACCTTGAGGGTGAAGCCCCCGTACATCCCTATATGTTTTCCCAAAGTGCAGAAACCGCCCTTTATCTTTTTTTTTACACAAAACGTCCTTTACAAATTTTTTTTTGCTTACCGTTAGCTCTTTTTTCCATTTTTTGTTAGTTGACCGTTAGTTAATGCCATCGGGTGCCACATCACCGCCACGTCAACGCAACGTATGCTCAATGTCGGAGTTAGGTCAACACCATTTACACGTCATATATTTTTAAAATCATTTTTTAATTTTTATTTTAATTATCCTTCTCTTTTTCTTTCTTCTTCTGTCGCTCCACCATCGCCGAAGAAACCAAATGAAGGAAAAAACAAAACAAAAATTCTCCACGCCCACCTTCCCACACCAAGCCGCTCTCTACACAAGGAAACCGCCACCACTCATGTTTCCTTCACCACCATCATCAACCGAATTGGATACGGCATCATCAATCGAAGAACTCAAGTGAAGGGAAAAACAAAAAAAATTCTCCATACTCACCTTCCCACACCAAGCTGCTCCCAGCACAAGGAAACCGCCACCGACCTTTCTCCAACATCATCAATCGGCTTGGTAAAGACCCAAATTAAGGTAAAAACCAAAAGATATATAGGGGCTTATAGTGAATTGTTTGCGTATTATAGGGACCTATAGTGCTATTATCCCAAAATATATATATATAGGGACTAATAGGGTAATTTGCATAATATATGCGGTAGCATAAATTTTGCATAATATATGGATCTATAGTGCAATTCAAGTAAAAAAAGTAATGAAATTAGGTAAAAAATAATTTAATTTTTTTACCTTAATTTGGGTCTTCTCCAAGAATTCTAATGATGGTGGCAAATGAACCATGAGTAGCGGCGGCTAACTTGTGCAAAGAGCGGCTTGGTTTGGGAAGGTGAGTGTGGATTTTTTTTGTTTTTCCCTCCATTTGGGTCTTCGATTGTTGATGGCGTATCCAAGCCTGTGGATGATGGTGGTGAAGGAACCATGAGTGGTGGCGGTTTCCATGTGCAGAGAGCGGCTTGGTATGAGGGGAGGTCCGGTTGGAGTGAGTTTTTTATTTTTGGGTTCTTTGATTGTAAAGCGAAGAAGAAGAAAGAGGGCTTGAATAAAAAAAATTATTGAGTGTAAATGACGGTGATGTCATGCGTAGGTTGAGCTTACGTGGCGTTGATGTGGCGCCAGATGGCATTGACTAACGGTCAACTAACAGAAATTGGAAAAAAGGGCTAACGGCGGAAAAAAAAGTTCCTAAAGGGCATTTTGTGTAAAAAAAAGATAAAGGACGGTTTCTGCACTTTGGGCAAACATAAAGGGTGGTACGGGGTGTTCACCCTAACCTTGACCACCTTGAAGCTAAAGCCTAGTATATATAGTCTCCATCCATGTTTTACCTCAATTAGGCCAAATTAAGTGAGTAAAAGATGATCCAATGGTCTCTTTCAAATCTGGACCACTTGGGGTCTTTTCAGCAAAATACCCATAAACTCTTCAGTTCAACTATGATTTGCAAAATATTTCTTCTCACGCTATCTACGTTTAAAGGGATATTTTGTGATTAAGTTTCATGATTATAATACTTACTTATTAATTGTCGAGAATTTTCAAATTTGATGGAAACATTTGTCCGACAATTTGTTGTTGAGTTTCTAATGGTTTTTTTGGCTCCTTGTGCAACTTGTCTTTCGGTTTTTCATGACTTATTGACTTACTAACTTCATCTTGGATTCTAATATAGTCTATTTGTATAGGAGTTTCTCACTTATTACATAAATTATTTCAAATAACTCCAGAAGTATAACATGATACATAAGTAAAATTCACAATAAGCAAGGCAAAGGCACAAATGACCAAAAAAAAAAACTATAAAATATATTAAAATATAACTCTTTTTAAAGCTTATAAATTCTCACATATGTCTTCCATGAACAAAATTCAAATGTTCTACAAAAAACACAAATGTCGTCCTTTAATTCTCTCGACCACCGGTACCGGTGAAGGTGTTGACACTTTTATCCTATTTGACGCCACATCCATCGTTGTCAAATCTGGATCTGTATATTTACCGACGTTATTTTCACTCTATCTCCACAAGAAAATACAAACTTTATAAAGGGCAAATTAAAGCCAAAAAATCTTACGAATCTAGAAAACCAAGAAAACCAAAACTGAGAATATCATTTTGTTTGGAAGAGAATTTTAAAAAAATTGAGAAATCTTGGTTTAATTTTGTTTTTTTATAAGACCGAATAATAATCTAAACTTTGTATTTTATTTGGAAAACAAAAGCTTTTAAACGTGTCTGAACCAAATTTTGTGAAGTAACACGTATTTGATCCGAGAAACCAAGTTTTGTGAATCAACGTGTTGTGTATAAATACAAAAAGAAAACCATTTAGCTTCATTGTTAAAACATTTAAACACAAAATAAAAAGTCATCTTCTTCTCTGGCACGCACACGCCATCTAATGCCATTTGAAAAAAAAAAAAAGCCATCTAATGCCTAGTATTACTAACACATACTCAAAATCTATCACACTACACTAACACATACTCCAGATCTATCTCAATACTAAGATGTTACATACTTCTACACCTATGAAGATATCTTCTAAGAATTATCAGGTAAAATTTTGATTTTTTTCAATTTTTTTAATTGAAATAAAACCTGATTTTAATCAAATTTAAAAACCTAATTCTTTAACTTGTAAAAACCTATTTCTAATCAAATTTAAATTGGATCTAGTTTGTGATTCTGTATCTCACTAAACGTTATAAACCTTGAGATGTTAAAAGTTTTCAAGGTATAGTTACTTACTTGATTTAGATGTTTTTATAACTTTCTAAAAATCGAATCCAATTTAAATATTCGTAATTAAAACTTTCAAGGTATTCCTTATGACTTTCAGGAATCTTTTATACCCCTAATTTTTATAAATACCTTGTAGTTTTTAAAATATCGCTTTGTGGTCCCATCATTTTGTTATTTTCGTAGATTTGATGTATTTATTTGATAATTTATTCTTTATATAATGCATATGTTATTGGAAATTCTCATAAATTCCATAGCTCCCCTTCCCAATAAATATTCCTGTCTTTGTTCTTGATCTAGATTAGTCGTACTACTCTTTACCAATGTAATGATAGATTGAAAGTTAGAAAGAATGCCAAGACCTAAAAACGAGTATCTCAAAACAAGTAGGAAGAAGATGATTCAAGTTGCCTATTATTTTAATAAGAGAGTTTAAAGTTAGACATAGAATGTAGTCATAACAATATAGACCAAATACGTCTGGTTAATTATGGCTCTCATATATGTTTCTTTAAGTAGTTGTATCTATAGTTTTAGAATATAAGTCTCAAACTTTAAACTACTTCAATGGAGTAAAAAAGGTAATTACTTACCTGCACATCACCTTAACTATTTTTTTCACGTTGTTGATTATGGTTGTATCAATGATTCTTATTCATCATCACTAGGTAGGATCCACGGATAACCTTGAGGGTGAAATCCCGTACAGCCCTATATGTTTGCCTAAAGTGCAGAAACCGCCCTTTATCTTTTTTTGGACACAATACGTCCTTTACAAATTTTTTTGTCACCGTTAGCTCTTTTTTCCATTCTTTGTTAGTTGACCGTTAGTCAATGCCATATGGTGCCACATCACCGCCACGACAACGGCGTATGCTCCACGTAGGAGTTAGGTAAACACCATTTACACGTCATATATTTTTTAAATCATTTTTTAATTTTTATTTTAATTATCCTTCTCTTCTTCTTTCTTCTTCTGCCCTCCACCATCATCGAAGAACCCAAATGAAGGAAAAAACAAATCAAAAATTCTGCACAAGGAAACCGCCACCACTCATGTTTCCTTCGCCACCATCATCAACCAAATTGGATACGACATCATCAATCGAAGAACTCAAGTGAAGGGAAAAACAAAAAAAATTCTCCACACTCACCTTCCCGTACCAAGCTGCTCTCAGCACAAGGAAACCGCCGCCAACCATTCTCCAACATCATCAATCGGCTTGGAAAAGATCCAAATTAAGGTAAAAATCAAAAGATATATAGGGGCTTATAGTGAATTGTTTGCATAATATAGGTACCTGTAGTGCTATTATCCCAAAAAATATATATAGGGACTAATAGGGTAATTTGCATAATATATGAGTCTGTAGCATAAATTTTGCATAATATATGGATCTATAGTGCAATTAAAGTCACAAAATATATAGGGGTTTATAGTGAATTGTTTTTTGAATAATCTAGGGACCTATAGTGTAATTAAAACCAAAAACATATATATATAGACCTAAAGTGCAATTTTTAAATTGTTGATATACAGGTGACAATTTTTTTTGCGCAGGTATGGTACGCCTGATGAGTTTAAGCGTCTAGTTGATGAAGCACATGGTTAGATTTAATAATTGCATTATAGGTCCCTGTATTATGAAAATATTTGATACTCTATTTTTTGTGTAGGACTTGGATTAATGGTGTTTTTAGACATTGTACACTCTTATGCATCAGCTGATCAAATGGTGGGGTTATTACTTTTTGATGGATCAAATGATTGTTATTTTCATACTGGTATTTTTTTAGACATGTCTAGATTCTAGAATTGTTAATCGAAAAGACCTTTAATAATTACAGGTAGAGTGTTCTGGCATGGCTGCATTGGAAAAGGAGATTGTACCGAAAAATGGATTTTCATATGGTGAGAGTATTTAGTTGTAGAATTCATTTATCTTTGTATTGTGTTGCTTATACTTTCAATTTTATTTTTCCAGTTATAACAGTTCTTAAGGGAAAGATTGAAGAACTTGAACTTCCAGTTGTACCCGTATAATACAGAAATTGCTATAGGAAGTCACTTTTTGGATTGCAAAATTTCTAGTGTACTTGATTGTTTGGTTTATAATTTTATTGACATTTTGTCTTGCAAAAGTGGTATTTTTAGGAGTTTATAGTAACTAACTCTTTTTTAAATGCAAACCTTTGTTATAACTATTATGACAGCATAAAGGAAAAAGATTACTACAACAAACTGTATTTCTAAATATTTTACTATTAGCTAGAATTGTAAACTCGAAGGAGAGACAGTACATGTATTAACCCATCATCAAATCCTTTGTAAGATCATTAAAAGTCTCGATTTTCTTTTTACTCCTTAAAAACCCTCTATATCAACCGAAACTCTCATATAACCATCAAAATCACTTGCAACACCATTATTAAGTCTCATTGTTTCAGAATACCATTCACTAGTTTCATTCCAAAGATCATTATATTCATCAAGAAAATGAGTTGAATATTTATCCTTTAAAGGATAAAAATCCAATACATCTAACTCATCTGTTGCAATATAAACATTACGTGCTTCTTCGATTTTCTCTTTAAGTGTAGATATAAGTGCTTCAGAAAAAGTATCTTTATCAATATTAGGCCAAAGCACTTTATTTGTAGATTTTTCACCTCGTACAATATGAACACAGTCATAATCCCAGTTCATCCGTGAAAAAATAGATGAAACTATATCCATTAATCTTCTAGATTTCCATACTAAATGTCATGGTCTTTGAACTACATATTCAGTTTCACCTTCACATACTCCATACCAGTAATTATCGGGCTCAACTAAACCAAACTTTCTCATAATCAAAGACGCCTTAACACTCACTAATTTCATAGGTGTGGTTTTGAAATTCTCCACAAGATGGATATTTAATTTTTCTTCTCATGCCATTTACTCCAATCTTCCCAAAACTGTTTCTGATCATTGGATATTTACTGCCAAAATAATTTAAAAAATGCAGTATAAGACTAAATTACTCACTCCTATAGTCATGGCATAAAACGGTCATTCTAGGACTTGTATAAAACGATTTAAACATCACGGCTGTAGTTATAATTAAATCCGATAATTTTGAAAAATTGTAAAAGTAATGAAATTAGGTAAAAAATAATTTAATTTTTTAACCTTAATTTGGGTCTTCTCCAAGACGGTTGATGATGGTGGCGAAGGAACCATGAGTGGCGGCGGCATACTTGTGCCAAGAGCGGCTTGGTTTGGGAAGGTGAGAGTGGAGTTTTTTTTATTTTTCCCTCCATTTGGGTCTTGGCGTATCCAAGCCGGTGGATGATGGTGGTGAAAGAACCATGAGTGGTGGCGGTTTCCATGTGCAGAGAGCGGCTTGGTATGAAGGGAGGTCAGGTTGGAGTGAGTTTTTTTTTTATTTTGGGTTCTTCGATTGTAAAGCAAAGAAGAAGAAAGAGGGCTTAAATAAAAAAATTATTGACGTTTAAATGACGGTGATGTCATGCGTAGGTGGAGCTTACGTGGCATTGATGTGGCGCCAGATGGCATTGACTAACGGTCAACTAACAGAAAATGGAAAAAAAGGCTAACGGTGAAAGTGTTGACACTTTTATCCAATTTGACGCCACATCCATCGTTGTCAAATCTGGATTTGTATATTTACTCGACATTATTTTCACTCTATCCCCACAAGAAAATACAAACTTAATAAAGGGGAAAGTAAAACCAAAAAATCTAACTAATCTAGTAAACCAAGAAAACCAAAACTGAGAATATCATTTTGTTTGGAAGAGAATTTTTAAAAAAATTGAGAAATCTTGGTTTAATTTTGTTTTTTATAAGACCGAATAATAATCTAAACTTTGTATTTGATCCAGAAAACAAAGCTTTTAAACGTGTCTAAACCAAATTTTGTGAAATAACACGTATTTGATCCGAGAAACCATGTTTTTCAAACTGTTCTAAACCAAGTTTTGTGAATCAAGTTGTTGTGTATAAATACAAACAAAACCATTTAGCTTCATTGTTAAAACATTTAAACACAAAATAAAAAGTCATATTCTTCTCTGGCACGCACAGTCCATCTATAGCCTAGTATCAGTAACAGATACTCCAGATCTATCACACTACACTAACACATGCTCCAGATCTATCACACTACACTAACACATACTCCAGATCTATCTCAATACTAAAATGTTACACACTTCTACACCATCAGAAGATATCTTCTAAGAATTATCAGGTAATATTTTGATACTTTTAATTTTTTTTATTGAAATACGTTTTTTAATTCGATCAAATCCCAAAAAATGATAAGTCATTGGATCTAGTTTTTTTACTTCTAAAAACCTGATTTTAATCAAATAGAAAAACCTAATTATTTTTAACTTCTAAAATCCTAATTCTAATCAAATTTAAATTGGATCTAGTTTGTGATTCTGTATCTCACTAAACATTATAAACCTTGAGATGTTAAAAGTTTTTAAGGTATAGTTACTTACTTGATTTAGATCTTTTTATAACTTTCTAAAAATCGAATCCAGTTTAAATATTCGTAATTAAAACTTACACTAGTCTGACGCTCATATATACAACTAGTTGTTGATCTTTTATATATTTATTTATTTATTTGTTAATCTTAACTTTCTAATTATATTTATTTATATATATATTTTTTAATTTTCTATATGTTGATTAGTATACACTATTGCTGTTAGTAATTAATTTTTTTGTCAAATATTAAAAAATAAAATTTATATTATACTTGTTTGAATCTTGGATGTTTTAATCATTATAATATTTAAATAATTATTAAATTAGATGTGATATTTAATATATTAAATATAGATAACTTTTAATATAATTAAGGATTTTGATCATAGGTTGTTTGACATAATAAAGATTTGGAATTATGTCAGAGATAGGACGTCAACAAAAAAAGATCGATAAACATGTCATTTCAATCAAACATCAATATCATTAATGGCTAGTGGTAAGATTTTTACTTGATAATCTAGATTAAATTTTCTTATATTCACTAATTGTTTTATTTGAATGTAATTTTGATGTATGGATAAGTCTATAAAATTAAATAAAAAAGAAAAAAGAAACATAATTGATCACTCTCATTTTTATTTTCTTTTTTTTATGCTAAGAATTCGTATTCATTAGCTACACAACTATATTATTAATTTTTGGATAACCTATTAAATCATGAAAAAGGTTGTTAAGATATGATCAAATTGTTATGTACACTTGCGTGCCAGATTATAAATTTCATATTTAACATTGAATGCTTTGTTGATCACTTCAGGTGAAACTTCAATTTCCAATTTGATTACCAATCATGCATAGCTATTATGTATTTCGTTTCTCATTTTTCAACCCAAAAATGGTAAAAGTTATAAATTACTTAATCTTACGATTTAGAATAGAATTTTGTGCACTTAAGGAAATCGACATATTCACATAACATTGATGTGGTTTATTTTGACAATCTGAGTACCTTTACATGTAAATAATGTTTGATTCATTGGTTTTAACTATTAAGACAAAAATATACTAATTTAGATGCTTTAAATTGTTGTATTAGGTGTTATGTGCTAAACTTGTAGGTAGTATTTAAATAACAGGGAGTATGTGAGAAATGGTGGTTAGTAGGTAGTGAATTTGATTTGAAATATCTTGTTTAGAAACTGCTTTTATATATCCTATGTCATCAACTTCGAGTATATTTTACCCTACTAAATATATTTGCAATATTCAACAGCGTTGCTCATTCCGAGTACCGTTCAAGACCAACCCTGTCATTTACCCATGGCTAATGTGGGAAGAGTCATGCGTAAAATATTACCCCCACATGCCAAACTATCGAATGATAGTAAGGCAACTATGCAAGAATGTGTTTCGGAGTTCATAAGCTTCATCACATTTGAAGCGAAGGAACATCGCAAAAATGCGGATAGGAAGAGTCTAATTGGTGAGGATTTGATCACGGCTATGCAGTCCGTTGGATTGGACAACTATGTTGAGCCACTTCGCTTGTACCTACAAGGATACCGTGAAAATATAGAAGCAGTTCATCGTGCACGTGGACGGAGTAATGAGTCACCTGGTGGCATAGGCCAAGGCCAAGGAGTGATGGAAGGAGTAGGAAAAAGAGGCTTTTCAGGTTGTAATATAAGTAGTTTTGATTTGATTTGTGTCTGTAAGATTGCAATTTATTTGTTGTTATCGAGTGTGTTTATTCAACAACAACATATGATTAAGCTTTGACTGAATGCTTTCTTCTTTTTACTCTCTACTTCTTGTGGCTAGAGTGGAATTTCGAATATATAAGAGAATTGAGGAGGTTTTTACCAGCAAACTAACTGTGGATATTAAGAAGTTTAAATGCTTCAATTTCTCAATAACTGGCCAAGAAGTTTATTTATATCTCTGAGTTTTGTAGCTACAAAACACTCCCTTCAACGAAAGTTGCACATTTATCCTAATTAACCGAATCTAATATTGTGCACAATTACACTAGTCCAAATGAAAGGTAAAAAATGGGATTCATGTAAAAGTAATTTGAGTGTTTTCCTTTTTTGTTAAATTCGTATTATCTTCATGGGATGGTATCCATGACCTTCAAAGTTGTGAAAAAAATCTTCAAAAGCGCACGCTAATACAAGCGACGGAAATGTCGTGTTGATTTGGTTGTTTCTCTTCGGTTGACAAAAAAAGTTGTTTCTCTTCTTAAGTTTTTCCCTTGTACTTTTTTTTTGGATTTGAATTATTGAATTTATCTTGTATAATCTTGTAGTCAAGTAGCGTTGTTATTTTTTTTCTTTTTTGTATAGTTCTGAGAGTCAAAGTCATTTTATGTAGTGTTATTTATGTAAATGCATAACTTATTATTTGTTTCATAATTCGAAAGTTTAATTAGGTAAAATCCCTTATCCAAACAAAACAACGATTACTTTAACATTAATATATGATATGTCCAAGTAATCAAGGAACTTTCCTTAATATGACAGATCAACCAAAATATACTTTTAATTAAACATCAAATAATACTGAAATGCACCAAATAATATGAAATACACCAAATAAATTTTTATGTATTGATGAAATGAACAAAAACATAGTTTTATGTACTGCTAAAATACACAAAAACCAAATTTTTGTGTTACTGAAATACACAATATCACAAAGAATAAGACCGAAAGAAAAACCATTATTTGGTACTTTAGGTAATACACAAACCGAGTTTTGCTAAAATACACACAATCACAAAAGGACTAGATTGAACGAGAATATATGATTCTATGTCATTATTATGAATTTGGATAAGTATACTACTACTATTTTATTAATTTCAATTCCGCTTATACATTTTTTTGTGTGTGTATGTTTTTTCCCAAGTTAACTGCACCATGGGTCCATCCCTATTCTTTTCTGATAGCCAAGAGACACGTTCCATCATTATTAGGTAATTGTCATCATTATCAAGTAATGTTGACTTCTAAGCCCTCTCCCTCGAGGTACCATTCCTCATATGATCTCACCTCATAATAATCTCGTCCTCGGAAACTAGATACCCTCCTTGAATTGTCCATAATTTCAAGGGGATATCTGATAAATCAGAAATTAATCTGACAATGGATAATGGTAAAAGTCCACGTATTATCTATCCAGGTTATGCGTCAACCTAAAATGAGTAAGTAAAACAAATGTCTTATCCTCGGATCACCCAAGGTCAATGATTTCCTTACATAGTTGCTATGGAAAGCCTACATGTCTTAGTTTAAATCACACCCACAGTTCCCTTAACAACAAATATACAACACAATATGGAGTAAGAAGGGTGTATTCAATATAGAGTCTATTGGATTTCTTTTTTGTATTTCAAAAGTCTAGAGGTATTTATTTTATATTTTAAATAATATGTTAATTTTATTGATGTTCCGGATTTTGAAAAATCTTTAAATATCTTGTGTTATTCGAAAGTTTAAGGATTTATATTGATTTAATTAATTATTGAATGCTATAGAATTTTAAACAACAAAATTTTTATTTTAAAATCTATCCTTTTAACTAGAGATTTTGATGAATTTATTTTTATTGGTGTGTAGAACGTGAGGTTGGAAATTAGTTGAAAACCCGCTTATCTATGAACTAGTAATGAAAAAGTAACGAAATCACGTAGTTAGAAAAATGAATAAGTAAGTTCTTTCATATTGAAGCCACTTGAAGCCTTCTATACCTTCTCACCCTTTTATTTGATTATTGTTATTATCCGTCTTAGCCCCTCTGAGCTTTTCTAAAGCCTTTATTTAACCACATTATACTCCATACCCTTACTTTGTAGGACTTATCTATATGACCCGCACTTGAATCGCAAAACCTGAAACAAGTCGTTTTAGAGCTTGAGTTTGGGGGTGATGGGTTTCATCATTAGGGAACATTGGGATTTGGAAATTGTAATTGTGATTTTATTGATGATGAAAAGTTAATATTGTAACCCTTTGTCAGAGTAATAGTGAATGAAAAAGAAGCTACGAGCTAAAATTGCCAACAAGGGCATTAAAAAAAAGGAGAAAAATATATATATGAAAAAATAGCGGGATATCTCAGCATTAAAAAGAGAGTCATAGCTATACAAAAGAAAAAAATTGATATGAAAAGAATATATATTCGGACCGAAAAAGTGGAATCTGTAGATCATCACAAAGGGTTTTAATTGGGATTATTGGGGATGCACATCAAAAGCATCAAAAATTGGGTTGAGTGAGAACATCTTCGAGTGAAAACTCAAGCTCTAGGGCGATTCATTGATGGCTAGTGAGGAGAGAGCCAAAAACTCACTTTTCATTTATAACCAAAGACCCTAGGATTTCTAACTACTTGTTGGAGAAACAATTGAGCTATTAGGTAGTAGGTAAGTGAACCATTGGATGCTATACTAGAACCTATGAACAACCTATAGCCATTAACATGAACTAAGTTATCATCCTGTCCTTCTGGCATTGCGAAATTAATCTGGACTTGAATTTATGGATTGTTGATTATGTGTATATTAAGTATACTTGTGCATTATTTCTTGAGTATTACTACATGAGACTTTTTAGATACTATGCTCTAGGATCATTCATTATGTTCTGTTCTTATTCTCCTCCGACTTCTTCTTCTTGTTTATATGACTACCCTATTGTTCTTTATTTTTATTGTATCGGGACGATACAACTTTGAGTTGGGGGTCTTGATGTCTCCTCATTTGTGATAATTAAATCTACTTCTGATACATCATTTTAGGCGTATTTATTAGGTTATAGGTCGATTTTAGCTTGATTTAGTACACTTTCCTATTTTGGGTCTTGAATTAATTAATTATTATTTTTAGAGCATATTGGGTTTAATTATTTATTTAGTGTGAAACTTTAGAGATACATGGTAATTAATTAGAGTCCAAGTTGGTAAAGAGAGCTAAAGGAAAGAAGATAAACATGGGAATTGAAGATAAGGAAGTAAAAGCTAAAAACATGGAAAAGGAAAACCTGCCTTAAATATGAATTTCTGCACCTACGACCACAAATTAGCTTATATCTTAAAAACGGTGGGGAATTTGGAGAAACGGTCAAGAGCAAAGTTGAAGATCTTTCCGAGACGATGAATTTGGTATACTCATACGCATCAATCGGATAAATATTAAAACTGTTAGGACCAAAACAAAAACGGGGCCGATTGCATGTTTTTGGGCTACGAATTTGAGTTGGGCTAGGAGCCCATATTTACCTTTTCCTTCAAGAAAACGAATTAGGTCAACCTATACACAATAAATATAGCCTCTTAACATTATAAAATCATCCTTGACCTAACCTTAAGGTCAGGAAGAAGTTACAACACAAGAGGAGAAGTCTGGAAGGAGTTGTGCATCAATCAAGTCTCCTTCAACCTCTAATTCTGTAATTCTTTTCTTTTATTAGTATGAACTAAATTTCTATTAGCTTGAGTTTTTAGCATATATGTATGAACCCTAGTTTTGGTTGACATCTATCTAATTTGGGAATTTTATATTTTAAATTGAATTATAGTTTTTATTCTCTATTATGTGTTTGGATTTATATTCTGTGTTCTTGTGGAAGCGCGCACATATAGAATTACCATATAGTAGTTAGGTCACTATTGACAACAGTGTTTAATTACATGTTTAGCACATAACGTCTAGTGTATGGTTTAGATCTGACAAATCAACCTAACTAGATAATCACTATGGTTTAGTATATATTGTTATTTACTAATTGCAGGAACAGCTTGCTTAGGACTCCTTATTGACACAGGTAAATCCTATTTAAAACTACCTAGCGCAATTGGAACCGATTATTGACATACTACATAATTCACCCTTACATGTTTAGAACGACAAAACTAGTGGGGATTGCATGCTATTTACTCAAGCTAAACTTTCATACTATCTTCTTTTCTTTTATTTAGTTTTCTATCTTTTAATTTAGTAGTTTAGTTTTCTTATTTTAAGAAACCAAATAAAAATCTATCTCTTCTTTCTACTTGCGTATTATCTGTTCTAATTTCTAATATCTGCACTTGAATAATTTGCATAAGTTCTTCTCAACCTTCGTAGTCCCTGAGGAATGAATTCTACTTATTCATTAAAACTTGCATACGATCTGTATACTTGCAGAACCGTGCTCAGCTTAGGGTGTTTACTTGCACTTATTATATATATATTTTTATCACACCTTAGACGACATAAGCTGGTCATGCCAGGTATCTGTAATCAGATCGTAAGAAAGGTGATCGAAATAGTCGCTTAAAGGAGGAAGCTCAATCTCCTCCTGGGTTTCATCGTCAAAGAAAGTCAACGGCTCATTCATCACGGTTTTCAGCTTCCTTTAGACAGTATACAATAACAAGTAATAATTAATTAAAAATTAAATTAATAAAATACTAAATTATATTTTTATTATTAGAAATTATACCTCTATGATAACCTCCGGAGTCTGGGATAAGTTCCTAGACCCCGTCTTGCTCGGAACTGTTTGCAACTCTCGATTCTTCTTATTAATCTCCGCCTGACTCTGTTACAATTAATAAATAAAGAGTTATAAAATTAATAAATAAAGACTTATAAAATATTATTTTAGCTAAGAAAAAATTAAACTTTTGTACCTTTACATTCTCGTCATCCCACATCTTCTTCGCTCTTTCCCAAAATTCCGGAAGAACATCTGGGGGTGTAGTATTCGTGTTTTACTAGTCGATTTTCAGATCCGACTTCCATCGCCTGTAGCACGTAGCTCTCATCGAGTTCAATTATTTGCGATTTCTCCCCAATCTGCTCGTCGCCTCCACTCCTCGAGATAAAAAACTCTTGCATTCGTCGTA
This sequence comes from Nemophila menziesii, assembly GCA_029959085.1. Lineage (NCBI taxonomy): Eukaryota > Viridiplantae > Streptophyta > Magnoliopsida > Boraginales > Hydrophyllaceae > Nemophila > Nemophila menziesii. Next base: position 29,861,628 of record JARWIR010000004.1, read on the forward strand.
GAATAGTCCCTTTATAATGGTCGGGAACATCTGACCATGATTTGTAGCAAGGAGGCACGACTTCTCGAACTGCGGACCCCACCACCTGATGAACGTGTTTGCCGTATTCGCCCACAAAATTCCAAGTACCATCGATAATAGAAAAGTCAACTGGTATGGGCCAGCCAACTCTTTCTAACGTCTCTTGGGCTATTTTTATAGACGTGACTCCTCGGGGGCGTCTTAGTCTTTTTCGAGATCCTATTGCATTGAATAATATTTATTAATTATTTATATTAATTTCTAAATTATTTATTTATTGAAATTGTTCGGTTATTTATTACCTGATGGTTGGGCACACTTAGCTAATGGACGATTAAGATCCCTCAGATGCCGCTCCCATACCCGTCATGTCCACGGGCCATTACATCTACCATCTATAATTTAAAGGAAATAAATAAAAACAAATATTACATTATTTACGAATTAAATACTAAATTCTTACAAATTCAGTAAATAAATAAATTATTACAAATTAATTAAATAAATAAATAATTATTACAATCAAATAAATAAATAATTAATTAGTACAAATAAAATAAATATTTGATCAATTTGATAAATTTACGGGGTAATCTGTAACAAAAAATAATAAATTAGTATAAATAAAATAAATATTACAAATATGTCCTTATACTATTTGTATTAATATAATTTTATTTAAATTGCAAATAGGTCCCTATATATAATTTTTTTTTTAAAAATAGGTCCTTATACTTCAATCCTTATAATTTTCTAAATATTACAATTTAGTCCTTATACTTTTCCAAATTTAGTCCTTTTTATTTTTTTAAATATTATAATTTAATCCTTATAATTTTCTAAATATTACAAGTTAGTCCTTATTCTTTTCCAAATTTTACAATTTAGTCTTTTTTTTTTTTTAAATATTATAATTTAATTCTTATACTTTTAAAAATTACAAAATTTACCCTAAACAATTCTAATAAATTTTTTAACATGTTTTAACCCTAAATTGCAACTAAGTCCTTATACTTTTAAAAATTACAAAATTTACCCTAAACAATTCTAATAATTTTTTAAACATGTTTTAACCCTAAATTGCAACTAAGTCCTTATACTTATAAAAATTACAAAATCTATCCTAAACAATTCTAATAATTTTTTAAACATGTTTTAACGCTAAATTGCAACTAAGTCCTTATTCTTTTTTAAAACCACAAATTTTTTCATAAAATCATTAATTTGTGTTGTTTTTAATTCCAAAAAAAAATACTAATCAAGCTAAAATATCATCATCAAAATTCGGATTACATTAAAATGCTAATACAATCATGAAATTTTTCAATCCAAAATAAAAACGAATTACAATTTGAATCATAATATTGTTACCTGTTACGTGGAAATGGTGAAGATTTCATCCATGAATCCGTGCAAAGAAGAAGGAATCAAACAACACAAACAAACAACACAAACAAAGAAAAAGGTATTAGAAATCAAAAAAAAAAATTAAAAAGTTGTAATTAAAAGATGTTTTTGGAATGATTTAGCTAACCTTGATGTTGGATTGGTGCCTGGATTGACTCGAAATTGCTTGGAGAGGGTGGAAATGGCGATATTTTGGTGAAATTTTGGTGTACCTTATGGCAGAAATGAGGTCGTTTAGGGCTTTATAGAATTTTTGTTTACCGACGACACGCAAGTCGTCGGTAATCAGCCCACATCTTCGGTAATAATGGACACGCGTCCTACTCCGTACGCACGACCCTTACGTGTCGTCATTTAGCGACGACACGGGTCGTCGGTAACCTAAAGATTCGGCGCTAAATTTCATGCGTGGGAAACTTGACCGCCCATATTGACCAATCAATTTTTGGTGAAATTTTACCGACGAAATTGCTTATGAATATCGTAGGTAGTTGTTTAGCGACAACATTCAAATGAAGAAAGTCGTCGGTAATTCATTTAATGTCATCGGTAAGTTTTTCTTTTTTTTCTTTTTTCTTTCTTTTTTCTTTCTTTTTTCTTTTTTTTGTTAATTATTAGAGTCAAACTTGAGCGTTTGGTGTGTTTAGTCAACTATTAGAGTCAAACTTGAGTGTTTGGTGTGTTTAGTCATCTATTAGAGTCAAACTTGAGTGTTTGGTGTGTTTAATCAACTTAGAGTCAAACTTGAGTGTTTAGTGTATCCAGTCAACTATTAGAGTCAAATGTAGTCGATGGAGTCTTTAGTCAACTATTAGAGTCAAACTTGAGTGTTTGGTGTATTCAGTCAACTATTAGAGTCAAATGTAGTCGTTGGGGGGTATTTAGTCAACTATTAGAGTCAAACTTGAGTGTTTGGTGTATTCAGTCAACTATTAGAGTCAAATGTGGGTGTTTGGTGTGTTTAGTCAACTATTAGAGTCAAAGTTGAGTGTTTGGTGTGTTCAGTCAAATATTAGTGTCAAATGTAGTCGTTGGGGGTATTTAGTCAACTATTAGAGTCAAACTTGAGTGTTTGGTGTATTCAGTCAACTATTAGAGTCAAATGTAGTTGTTGGGGGTATTTAGTCACCTATTAGTCAAACTTGAGTGGTTGGTGTGTTTAGTCAACTATTAGAGTCAAACATGAGGGTTTGGTGTGTTTAGTCAACTATTAGAGTCAAACTTGAGTGTTTGTGTGTTTAGTCAACTATTAGAGTCAAACTTGAGAGTTTGGTGTGTTAAGTCAACTATTAGAGTCAAACTTGAGTGTTTAGTCAACTATTAGAGCCAAACTTGATTGTTTGGTGTATTCAGTCAACTATTAGTGTCAAATGTAGTCGTTGGGGGTATTTAGTCAACTATAGAGTTAAACTTGAGTGTTTGGTGTATTCAGTCAACTATTAGTGTCAAATGTGGGTGTTTGGTGTGTTTAGTCAACTATTAGAGTCAAACTAAAGTGTTTGGTGTATTCAGTCAACTATTAGAGTCAAATGTAGTCGTTGGGGGTATTTAGTCGACTATTAGAGTCAAATGTAGTCGTTGGGGGTATTTAGTCAACTATTAGAGTCAAAATTGAGTGTTTGATGTGTTCAGTCAACTATTAGAGTCAAATGTAGTCGTTGGGGGTATTTAGTCAACTATTAGAGTCAAATGTGGGTGTTTGGCGTATTCAGACAACTATTAGAGTCAAATGTAGTCGTTGGGGCTATTTAGTCAACTATTAGAGTCAAATGTGAAAACATTCAATTAAAAACAAAACTCAAATCCGAAAAACATTCAATTAAATTCAAAACTCGATAAAAAATTTCCCTAGTCAGTTTCATATCCACTATTATATATAGGTTTATCATCGCTATCAACATGGATAGGTTCTTCTTCATTCCCATATTCTTCCCACGTGTCATCATCAGTTTCCTCGTTCTCATCAATAACCATTTCAAAAGCCAAATCAATACGAAAATGAGACGGGTCAATCTCGATCTCCTCGGTAGTTGCCAAGTTCACCGGATCGGAAACCCTGCCAGTGTTAACCAACGGTATCCTGATGCTCTCGCTGTCAGTAGGTAGTGATTCCGAACCCCATAAATCGGGAATCCATCCGTGACGATCGTTTATTTCCCAAACGGCTTTCCAACCTTTCATTGATTTCTTTGCATTAATCTCGTCAATGTAAAAAACATTCTTGGCCTGTGATGTTAAAATGTGTGGTTCGTTGTCCCACTCAAAGTTTGATGTGTTGATAAAGGTTACCCCATGTTCTCTCCCCACATCAGCCATTTTGTACCACTTACAAACAAATAACACAACCGAGCACCCTCCAGTGTACATAACCTCCAAGATTTTTAATAATTCACCGTAATAAGGTCTTTCATCGTAAATGGTACAAACTCCGAAATCCTGAGTCACTCTTTTTTTTCCTTTAGACTTAGTTACCCACTTTACACCATGGACAATACATGATTCGTATTTATGCACTGCACCAAAAGACATGTTTGCCAAGGACACCATCTCAGGGGTAGCTAATGCATTGCCACCGGATTCCATTCCAGGAATTTGTCATACAAAAATAATACTTAATACTTTGAAAAAAATAGATAATCGTTAAACCAAAGCCTAAAGTTACATACCTTTTCCAAAAACCATTCCTTAAACATTTGACGATGCATATTCTCTTTTTCGCTACTCGTTCCAGAAAGTGTGGATTTGTGTTCACTAAAAACGTAAATGAATATAAATATAAATATAAATATAAATAAGTGAACAATACTTACTTCCTGTACGTTTCAAGTTCGTCAAAATTGTTCAAAATATACCAACTGATGTGATCCTTCTCCTTAGGTTGTAAAGTACCAGATTCTTTCTTGCCAACTGGAGTACATTGTGACTTGAAAACGGATAGCTCTTTTGGCACTGGCGGTGGTTCGTTGTATCTACCTGGATCGTTGAACTTTCTTTTTTCTTCACCAAGATACCTCGATATGAAATTAAACTTCTCTTCCGCCACGTAACCCTCAGCTATTGAACCCTCTAGTCTAGCTTGGTTTTGAATATACTCTTTCAACTTTTTCAAATACCTTTCAAATGGGTACATCCACCGCATTTGGACCGGGCCCCCTAGCAATGCTTCATCGTATAAGTGTATCACTAAGTGGATCATTATATCAAAAAACGCGGAAGGCCAAATCATTTCTAGTCTACACATAACTTCAACCACTTTCGCCTTACCCGATTCTAACTCTTTCCTGCTGAGATTTTTATTACAAACGACTCTAAACACGTTAGCTAACCCAATAATCGCATCACTAATTGCTTTGTCTTCAATAAGCCCTGAGATACTAGCCACGAAAAAATAATGCATCATCACGTGACAGTCGTGATATTTCATTCCGATAATCTTTCCCGTATCACTTTGAACATTATTTCTCAAACTAGATGCGAACTATCGGGAAACTTCTGTGCCTTCAACCAGTCAAGAATTATTTTCCGCTTTTTGGTTGACAAAGTATACTTTGCTCGTTTCAGTATCGGTTTACCTTCTCTCGATGTCAACCACAAATCTTTCCTGATGTTCATATCCGTGAGATCCATTCTCAATTTCACGTTATCTTTGTTAATTTTCCCATCAAGACATATAACTATACCGAGCAAACAATCACACACATTTTTCTCGCACTGCATAACGTCAATGTTATGTTTCAACAAATTTTCGGACCAATAAGGCAAACGATAAAAAATACTTTTTTTCTTCCAATTGAATCGTCGTGGAAAAGTTTGCTTCACGATCTTGCCCCTAAAGTCCTTGTGTTTACCAGGAAACACAATGGGATGTCCATCTAACTGTGTCTGAATATCGGCATGAGTATATTTATTAGGTAGGCCCCTATAATTGGAAGCGGGGTACAAAATCTTGTATTTTCTAAATAGATGTGTGGCAGGTAACCAATGTCTATGATCAAAGTAAACAACCCCTTTCTTCACCCTCAACGAAGGAGTGGAATCCATGCATTCTGGACAAGCTAAGTAACCTTGACCCGACCATCCTGTAGTGTATGACCTAGCGGGGTAATCATTAGTCGTCGATAACAAACAAACCTTCATCGTAAACTTTTCCTTCTTGTGGGCATCATACGTAAGAATCCCTTTATCCCACAACTTGTCCAACTCATCTATAACAGGTCGAAGAAAGACATTCATGTCCTTACCGGGTAAACGGGGTCCAGGAATCAACAAATAAAGCTAGAATGTGGTTTCCTTCATGCATACACACGGTGGAAAGTTATAGACGGTCAATATGACATGCCACATTTTATACGAGTTGTTCTGTATAGAAAATAGACAAAAACCATCGATACCCAGACCCAAATACACATTCGGAGGTTCACTAGCAAACTCTGGATGTATCTTTGCAAATCGTTTCCAGCTATAACCGTCAACCAGATGACGTAACACATCTGGATCGATACTCTTTCCGGTATGGTGCCATATCATGTCTTCTGCGGTGTGCTTCGAAGCGTATAGTCGCTGCAATATCGGGGCAATCGGAGAGTAACAGAGCTTCTTATGAGTTACTTTCTGACCCTTCTTTGGGTCCCATCTCGATTCACCGCAAACTGGACAATTGTCGAGGTCTTCATTCTCTTTGTAAAAAATGTCGCAATCGTTCAAACAGACATCGATAGTAATATACCCCATACCCAAATTTTTCAACTTCTTGTTGCATGCTTCATAAGAATCAGGTAAATTGTGAGGCTTGGGCAAAATACGACCAACCAAGTCCAATAACTCGGTGAATGATGTGTTACTCCATTTGTTCTTTACTTTTACGTGCATAAGCTTGGCAATGAAATTCATGGAACTCATCGATGTACAACCAGGATATAATTCTGTCTCCAATTCTTCGAACAATGTTTCAAAACTGCTTCGACTTGGAAGATGTGCATCTCTCATCTCGGTATCTCCCGGATGTCCACCAACATCGTAACTTTGTCTCACATCGTCATAAACGTGTTGCATTTCATTTTCTATATTTGGCCCTTGAGTTGCTTGGGGTGTTCGTAACTCATCCTCACCATGTTTTGTCCAAACCTGATATGTATGCTTAAACCCGGCTTTTAGAAGGTGGGCCCTAACCTGTTCGGTAGGTAATCAAAGGTAATTATTGTAATTCGTACACGGACAAGATAAGTAAACAATATAACCTTTACTATTCTTAGAAAATTCGATAAAACGGAAACCCCAAAAAATATATTCTGGTGTGTAATAATTATTTGTAATGATCCAACTCTTATCGATACCCAAAGCCATCTCTTAGCAACAATTTTATATAACTAGACAACTACATTCATATAAAAATAAAATATATAATTATTACAACCCAATTAATAAAATGAATAAAAATTACAACACAATAAATAACATAATAAAAAATTACAACCCAATGAATGGATAAAAATTACAAACTCATTGAATGAATAAATATTACAAACCATTGAATGAATAAATATTACAAACCATTGAATGAATAAAATTAAAACACAATAAATATATAAAAAATTTCATATAATTAATTAAACAAATGAAAATATATGAGCACAAAATATAAATAAAATAACACATGCATAATTTACAACATAATAATAAAAAAGACAACAAAAAAACATGTGACTCATGAACCTAATCATATGTTATAGCAACTAGTATACTCCAATAAATAAAAAATTTAAAAAGCATGAAATTTATTGAAAATACCTTGAATTTGATAGATTAGATGAAGATTGATGATCATGCTCCACCTTGAAAATGTATTAATTCACCTATTCAAATCATATAGCAAAAACAAAACACAATTAGAAAGCAAAAAATAAAAAATAATTTTTTTCCATGAAATTACCTTAAATTGTGTTATGAAATTGGATATTGATAATGCCCCATCTTGATTATGAACCCGGGAATGATGTAAGATGAATTGGAGAATCAATTAGAAATAAAATTGGTTTTTGAGAGAAAAATTGGTGATTTTTTTGGATTTTTGGGTGTTTTGTGAGTTATAAAACCTGCTGTCTTCATTAAATAGGTTTTTCAGTTAGCGACGACCCGTAATTCGTCGGTAACTACAAAAATTTCGTCGGTAAAATGGACAACATAGAGACGAAAGACGTTGTCGCTAATATAGCGACGACATTTCGGTGGCCAAATAAAAATAAAAAAAATAAAAAATATTACCGACGAAATGCTGAACATTATCGACAAATTCTTGTCGTCGCCAGTTTCCAACACCTTCTTTTTCGTCGGTAATCTTTGTCGTCGGTAATTTGTTGTCCCTAAAGACGATGTTTCTAGTAGTGGAATTGATTCATTAATTAGTCTTTATTAAACCCTTGCATTTTATATTTATTGCACATAATCCAAAGCTTTGTCCCTCATTCATTAATTTGACTCCAGGATATACTTATACTATTTCCTTAATTTCGATTCCTCTTATACATTTATTTCTGTGTTTTTTCAAGTTAATGGTACCATGGGTTTGTCCCGATGGTAGTATTCTATTCTAATAGTTAAGATACATGTGTCATCAATTACTAGGTAATTGTCATATTTATCTAGAATGTTGACTTTTAAGCCCTCTCCCTCTAGGTACCAATCCTCAAATGATATCACCTCATAACAATCTCTTCCTCGGAAACTTGATACCCTCCTTGGATTTTCCATAATTTCAAGGGGTTATTTGATAAGTCAAAAAAATTGCTAACAGTGGATAATGGTAAAAGTCAATATATCATACTAGTTATGCATAACTTAAATTGAGTAACTAAAACAAATGTCTTATCCCTAGGGTTAACGATTTCCTTAAAAAGCTGTTATGGCAAGCTTACATGTCTTAGTTTAAATCACACCCACAATTCCCTCAACAATATATATACGATACAATGATGGAGTAAGGAGGGTGTATTAAATATAGAGTATATTAAATATTGTGATATTTAATCTGGATTTTAAACAATGATGGAGTAGATGGTGTATTCAATCTAATGTGATTCAATCTGGATTATTTTTTGTATTTCAAAAGTCTAGACATATTCAATTCAGATTTTAAAAATTCTTCTAAATATTATGATATACAATCCAGATTTTAAATAATATTATAAAATCTTGTGTTATTCATAAGATTATGGATTTTTATGGATTTCACTAACTATTGGATCCATAGGAGTTTTAACAACATTTTTTTATTTTAAATATATCCTTTTAACTATATATTTTTATGGATTTCATTTTTAGTTTAACTTCTAACAAATTCAAAAAGAAAATCAAAAATAATTTATTCTATATTTTTCAAGTGAGACTTCCAAATAAAAAAATAACATAAAGAGATTAGTCGTAAAACTATTACTTCGGTTAAAAAATGCATCATGCTATTAATATTCTTCATATAAGATCTCTGTTAAAAATCTAAGTATACTCTTCAAGTAAAACTACTATAAGAAAAATCAATTGGTTATTCTTTAAAAAAATCTGGTTTTGATTAATTTGCACCAATAAGTTTAAGTTACTACTGCATATACATCTCCTACTTAAGACATTTTTGGTAGTGATTTTTATATAAAAATAAACTATATTCATTTAATTGAAAATACCTAGTATATCGAAAATATAGAAAATAATAATAAAATACCTTTCAAATGTGCTGAAACACCTAATAAGCACACCTTTAAATTACTTGTTCATATATATTATTTTACAAATTAATAAGTATTGTTATAGTCTAGTAGAGTTGATAATTTTTATTGAAATCTATTAAAATTTGTCCTAAAATTCAATAAAATCCATTAAGAGTCTTTCAAAATAAAAAGAATCTATAAAACTCCAATAAAATCTATTAATTATACAAAATCCAATATTTAAAAATTAAAATCTGGGTTGAATACACCCCTCTAAAATAGGTAGAGATCAATCCTAGGGAAAAATAGCCAGCTAGATAGGTAATATTTCGCGACCCCTTCCATAATAACCTAAAATTAAGGCTTGCCCGAAATAAATTCTTTGATTTATATGGCAACCCTAGAAACAAGTATAAATTGGCTTTCATCCCAAATTTTTGAGTTATATATAATTCATTTATATATATACTAACTTTATTTTATTATACGATAAATAATATTGATTAGAGCATATGAATTTATTGGGAGTTTTTTCTTCATTTTTTCCCATAATTGTGTGTTTTGCAGAAAACACCTTCAATAGGACATGCAATAGCAGGAACAAACAATAAAATAGCATCCATGCTCATCAGGAATATTGTTCTACTGATAGGGGTATTTTGTACACTTTGAACTCCAATTGAAAAGTTTTAGTCAATCCTTTTACATTGCTAAACTAATTGTTCTTGGAACTTTAATATGTTGATTATGCATATGAATAATATATTCCGTGGATTATTTCTTGAGTAGTACGTTACGAATCTCGTTGTATATTGTTTTGGAATTACTATATGCTTCGCCCTTGTGGAATGTTTTTAGTTTTGGAACCCTTATTTTGCTTATTTTGCCGTGACGACAAAAACTTGAGACGGGGATATTGAAATCTCTCTTTTTTGATAAATATTGAGATATACGAAGTATAATTTAGGTGAATATTTAGATTCAGTGTGAGATTCGTCCCTTAATGGGACATATTTTAGGTTGTTAGCTAAATCCGGATATAAATATATTTTTAAAGTAATTTGAGATGATTTATGTACTAAGAATGCGAATCCTAGAAAAATGGATAATATGAGACGTTGAGATGAAGCTAGGAAGTTAAAAAGCTAAGGAAAAATGCAATTAAAATAGAAAAAAGGGTCAAAACTTTCATGAGAAACTCAAAAAAAAAAAAAAATTGACGGTATAACGTCTCCATCAACTTTGAATATTCACGAAAAATAATTAAGGAAAATTATGATCATGATACTCACACGAAAGATAGATCATAAAGTCTAGATAAAGAAAATGTTCGCAAATCATAATTGAATTGAAAAAGTTATGAGTGTTTTGATATGAAAATCCAAGTTGTCAAAAAATTTGTAAATAGTTCACTGGGTTAAGTTTGACTAACTTATGATGACATGTATAGTTTTTTACCCATCGTATTTGATGCCATGACGCACAAAACACACCCTCTCCTACCGGATCTAACCCCTCAAGAAAAGTCACTAAGACAACCACTTTAAGCCCTATATTTATTTTGATAAAAAGATCCCATATTTTATAAAAATAGTAACTTTATAGATAAAAAAAAAGATATTGAGTTTTAAGTATATAAATTTATATAAGTATTTTGGTTTGTTCCTAAGCAGGGTTGAATAATGTAATAAATAAAATTAAACCAATCGAAAAAAGCAAGAAAAATGAATTAAAGAATATCTTTTGTTTGGCATAGGGTTTTAAATTATCAAAAAAATTTAATTCATATTGGTACCTAATTGAAAAGCAAACTTTGTATTTGAACCACAAAACCAAGTTGTGTAAACAAATCTGAACAAGTTTTGTGAAATGACGTCGTTATTATGTATAAGTATTAAAAATATAATTTAACTTCATTGTTGAAATATTAAAGAATTGAATAAAACTCATCCCTATAGCCCGTACCCAAAGCCTATCAAGCTCCCACCCCACAACGCCGCCCATTCAATTTAATCCATAATGACAGAATCCACAACTATACTAAGCCAACGCCTAATGCTACATTATCAATTAACAAGAAGATATTTTAGTCCCCATTTTACATTTCTAACGTAATCATTCTTGGAACTTTAATTTGTTGATTATGTGTATGAATAATATATTATGTTGATTATTTCTTGAGTAGTAGTTATGGAAACTTGATGTACATTGTTTTTGGAATTATTATATGCTTTGCCCTTCTGGAATATTTTTGTGTTGGGACCCTATTTCGTGATTAATTTATTGGGATGATAAAACCTTGAATTGGGAATCTTGATATCTCTCATTTTGTGATAATTTTTTAGATATACGAGATATCATTAAGATGTATGTAATGTGATATTTGTCCCTTAATTTGAGAATATTTGAGGCGATGAGTAAATTAGGATATAAATATAGTTGTAGAGGAATTTGAGATGATTTATATACTAAGTGTGAAAATACTAGAAAAGTGGATGATACGAGACCACGTGATACATCTAGGAAGTCAAAAACTCAAGGAAAAACCCATGCAAAGTAGCAAAAGGAGCCAAAAGTTTCATGAAAAACTTAACAAAAATTATAAGCATAACGTCTCCATCAACTTTGATAATTCACAAAAAATATCTGAGAAAATTATGATAATGGTACTTACGTGCAAGATAGCACATAGAGTCTAGATCATTTAAAAAGAAAAGGTTTGAAAATCAGAATTGATTTAGAAAAAATTATGAGCGTTTGTTTATGAAAACCCAAGTTGTCAAATATTTGTAAATAGTCCATTATATAAACTTTGACTCACTTATGCTGACGTGAAACATTTTTTACCCATCCAGTTTGATGCAGCGACCCACAAAACAAACCCTCTACTATACTAGACTAGACCCTAAGGCAAATATATAAGACATCTATTTTTGTACCCCATATTGTTTTGTTATGAATACCCTATTTTGTAAAAATAATTATTTTATAGTTAAAAAGGAACCAAAAAAGATAAAGTGTTGAGCAAAACAATAAATAAAACCAAAATACCAAAGAAACCAGAAATCGAAAATATCTATTGTTTGGTATAAGATTTTTAATATATAAAAAATCCCAGATTAATTTTGGTACCAAATTGAAACACAAAGTTTATATTTGAACAAAAAAATCAAGTTGTGTAAATGGATCTGAACGGATGACGTTTGATATATATTAATGCTTTGAATAAACTCATCCACCTTCTCCTACCTCTACAGCCTATTAAGTTTCCACCCTACAGAGCTATCCAATCCTTCTCATCCATAACAACCAAATTCACAGCTATACTAAGCCAATTATTGCCATTACACCATCAATCAACTGGGAGACATTTTCAAGAATCATCAAGTGATCTTTTTTTCAAGTTTTTTGATCAATTTTTTTGTTTAATTTAAAATCCTAAAATACATTATCTAGTCTCTCGACACTAGTTTGTGGCTTTTGTATATCATGAACCTTTGGAGATCTTTAAGGGTTTTAAGGTATAATGTGCAAACTTTCTAATGATCTTTGTTAAAAGAAATTTAAAATTGACTCTGAAACCCAATCTAAATCAGATCTATAATAGTACTGAGCCTCATAAGTTTGGAGATGGTAAGGGTTTACATGTATAGTTGTTTACTTTCTACTCCCTCCATCCACTTTTATATGTCTATATTTTTTATGCACAAAGATTGAAAAGGGCATTTAATATTATTCATCTTTATACAATTTTCCTTAATTAGTGTACATGAGGCTATTTAATGCAATTATCTTTATACTATTGAATTAAGGGTAAAGTTGGAAAAAGTATAGAAAAAGTGTCTTGATATTGAAAAAGAGTCAAACAATATTGGACACCTCTTTTTAGAAAGTTGGACAAATAAAAATGGACGGAGAGATTAATTTTTTTTTTTCAAACTCCATCTAAAAACACATAATCAAATATCAAATTCCAAACCAAACCAAAACTATGGAAATGAATTAAACTTCACTTTGAGCCCAAAATCATGACAAGAAAAAGTCATATATACAACTAGTTGTTAGTCTTCTATATATTTATTTACTTCCCCTATTAATAATTGAATTTTATATCTATTATATGAAAATATAAATTTATAGTAAATATATGATATAATACTTTGAATCTAGGCTTTTATTATCCAGTCATAGCATTGAAATATCATTAGATGTAATATTGGTTGTGAATTTAATATTTTATTTATGGATATTTTAAATATATCATTATAGATTTTCTACATAGGTTGCTTGCAACAATTACGATTTAGAATCATGTCAGGGAAAGATCATCACAAACAAAAAAGTATAAGATCTATGTTCATGTCATTTTATTCAACCATAACATCATTAATTATCATGGTAAGATTACTTTCTAAAATATGTTAAAGTTTCTTAGATTTTTGTTTGTGTCGTATTTGAAGGTAATATTGATCAATGGAGCCCATTGTCAAACAAATATATATATATATATATATATATATATATATATATATATATATATATATATATATTTAACAAGCTTATAGTAATACTTAAAAAAGATAAAAAAACTCATAACTAACCACTCTTATTTTGTATTAGGTGCTTAATTTTATTTTTAGTTCTAGTTAACCTATTAAATCATCTAAAGGGTTATTTTAAACTATGATCAAATTGTAATATACGCTTGTTGTGTAGTTTGTTTAGTACTATAGTGAAAGTTACTCAAAATTTACTTCAAATTGATAAATTATGTATGTAGTAGGGAATTCTTTGTTGATCATTTTTTAGATGAGTTTTTTATTTTCATTTTGATTTCTGGTCACACATATCTACTTGTATTTAGTTGAGATTTGACGGTTAAAATAGAATTATGTGCACTTAATTATGTCCTAGTGGCTTATAATTTATGTGGTTTGATTTGACAATCTGCGTAAATGTAATGCGCCCAGAAAGGATGCTCCAATGCAGGCATCACCAGCAACACCACCACACAAGACCACTTTCGTATGCTTCCCTGGAAAGAGGCCAAAGGGTACCCTAGAATGGTATCCCTAGAGTGCACGTGTCTATACCACCACTACTGTTGCACATCCTTCGATAAGAGGCCAAAGGGGCTAACCTAAGATGGTAAACCTAGGTCAAGCAGCTGCACTACCAAAACCATCACCAATTAAAAAATAGAACATCGGTGTTAGTTCGCTAACGACTGTCATTTTTTATTGTATTAATGTTCTCTTATTAATAAAGTATTTCACATTGTTGTATTTTTCATTTTTCATTGAATTGAATTTTTGTTCGGTCAATTAGTCTCTGTTAAACCTTTTCATTTTATATTTATTTCACATTGGTCCAAATTTTTGTCCCTCATTTCATTATTATGATTTTAGATAAGTATACTACCATTGTTTTATTAATTTTCGATTCCGCTTAGACATTTCTTTCCGTGTGTATGTTTTTTCCCAAGTTAATTGCACCGTGGGTCCATCCCTATGGTAGTATTCTTTTATGATAGTTAAGAGACATGTGCCATCATTATTCGGTAATTGTCATAATTATTAAGTAATGTTGACTCTAAGCCCTCTCCCTCGAGGTACCATTCCTCATATGATCTCACCTCATAATAATCTCGTCCTAAGAAACTCGATACCCTTCTTGAATTGTCCATAATTTCAAGGGGCTACCTGATAAGTCAAAACTTAATCTAACCATGGATAATGGTAAAAGTCCATGTATTATTATCTATCTTGGTTATGCATCAACCTAAAATGAGTAAGTAAAACAAATGTCTTATCTTGGGATCACCCATAGTTTAAATCACACCAACAGTTCCCTCAACAACAAATATACAACACAATGATGGAGTAAGAAGGTTGTATTCAATATAATGTCTATTAGATATATTGTTTTGTGTTTCAAAAGTCTAGAGGTATTTATTTCATATTTTAAATAATATGTTAATTTTATTGATGTTCCGGACTTTGAACAATCTTTAAAAATCTCGTGTTATTCGAAAGTTTAAGGATTTTTGTTGATTCAATTAATTATTGAATGCTATAGAATTCTAAAGAACAAATTTTTTATTTTAAAATCTATCCTTTTAACTAGAGATTTCGATGGATTTATTTTTTAGATAAACTTCCAACAGATTCAAAAAGACAACAAATAATTATTCATTCTATAATTTTCATGTGAGACTTCGAAAGAAAAAGAATAACATAAAAAAATTAGCTGTAAAATTAAAATCTCATTCATGCTAGTAATATTCTTTATATAAGACCTCAGTTAAAAAATATAAATAAAAATTTTCTATGTAAAAAAATTAATTAAAAATCCACGTTATACTTTAATTAAAAAACCCATGTTATGCTTTTCAAGTAAAAAATTACATAAAAAGTCAATTGGTTATTCTTTAAAAAAACAAATTTTATTTCTTTTGCACAAATAAGTTTACGTTACTATTGTATGTAGATCTCTTGCTTAAGAATTTTTTGGTAGTGATTTTTATAGAAAAAGAAATTATAATATCTCTGAGAAAAGGCTTGCCTTAATATCTCTGATTGTGTATAATATTTTTGTAAAATTTAATGGTGAATTTAAATAGAGAATGTGTAAAAAGTGACGGGAAGTTATTATTTTACATCGAAAAAATAAAAAACGGTTAAATACCCTTCAGACGTGTTGA
The DNA here is from genome assembly GCA_029959085.1 of Nemophila menziesii. Lineage (NCBI taxonomy): Eukaryota > Viridiplantae > Streptophyta > Magnoliopsida > Boraginales > Hydrophyllaceae > Nemophila > Nemophila menziesii. Next base: position 29,877,456 of record JARWIR010000004.1, read on the forward strand.
ATTACCTAATAAGCCCATCCTGAAATTATTTATTTAAAAATATTAAATTTTACATATAAGTAAGTATTGTTCGAGTTTGTTAAAGTCTATAAATTCTATTGAAATCTATTAGAATTTGTCCTAAAATTCATTAAAATCCATTCAAAGTCTTATAGAACAATAATAGTTTATGAAGTCAACAAACTCCAATAAAATCTATGGATTTTACAAACTCTTATGAATTTTTTTTAAAATTTGGACTGAATACACCTCCTAAAAAAGGGAGAGATCAATCCTAGGGAATTCTCTTGAAAAAGCCATGCTAAATGTGTAATATTTCATGATCTCCTCCATAATCACCTAAAATAAAGGCTTGCCTGAAATAATTTCTGCTATTTATAGGGCAACCCTAGAAAGCAGATATAAATGGGATATCATCCCAACTTGTTATGTTACACATTATTCCTTTACATAAACACTAACCATATAATATTATACGACTAATTACTCTGAAAAGAGTATATGAATTCTGTGGGAGCTTTTTCTCCCTTTTGCCCATTATTGTGTGTTTTGCGGGCTACACCTCGAAGAAGACATGGAATAGCAGGAACGTGCAATAAAATAACATCCACGCTCATCTGGAATGTTTTTTTTGCCTATAGTGGTATTTTGTGCTCTTTGAACTCCAATTCAAAAGTATTATAGTCCATCCTTTTGCACTGCTAAACTAATAGTTCTTGGAACTTTAACATATTGATTATGTGTATGAATAATTTATTATATGCATTATTTCTTGAGTAGTATGTTATTAAACTCGTTGTACATTGTTATTTGAATTACTATATTTTTCTCCCTTGTGAATTTTTTTAGTTTTTGGACCCTATTCTTTGCTAATTTTGTCGACAAACCCTTGAGATTGGGATCTTGATAGCTCTTCTTTTTCGATAAATATTGAGATATATGAGGTATAATTTAGGTTAACTTATAGATTCATTGCGAGCTTAATCCCTTAATTCACGAAAAATTAATGGGAAAATTATGACCATGATACTTTTGCGCTAGATAACTCATAGAGTTTAGATCGTGTGAAAAGATACAGTTCGCAAATTAAAGTTGGATTGAAAAAGTTATGAGCGTTTTGCTATGAAGATTAAATTTGTCAAAAATTTGTAAATAGTCCATTGGGTTTTATAGGATTTTAAGGAACACATATTTTATTTTAAAACCTACCCTTTTAACTAGAGATTTTTGATGGATTTATTTTTTTGATTAACTTTCCAACAAATTCAACAAGAAAATAAAAAATAATTCATTCTTTAATTTTTATTTCTTCCAAATAAAAAGTAACATAGAGAAATTAGTTGTATTCATGCTATCAATATTCTTTATATAAGACCTCAAAACACATGTGCCTGAAGCACGGTACTTTCCCAAATCACTTAGATTGTATGAATATATTACATTCTTGGAGAATGAGAAGTGTTTAAAACATAAAAGGTTCCTAAAAAATATAAAGTGCACATGAAAAAGGTAGTTATTATTATTATAGAAACCAACTAATATGAATTATCTACTCAAAAGTATGATTTTATTTTACGATGATACTGTCCCATCTTTGAGATTTAAGACAAAATAAAAAAATATAGAATGATTGATGAACTCCTTCCAAATTTTGTGGAAATTATTATCATAAAAAATAAAATATCAGTTCGTGAGTTGTCAGTTTATATTTCACCAAAGGAATTCAACAGTAAATTCAAGGATATATTTAGCAAATTCCTCCAAGTGAAAATTTAGCAGATTCATCAAACTAAAACTATATTGTGTATTTATGTTAAATTGTGGGATCGAATATATGTTATGTTTTTTAAAATAATTTTTATAAAAAGGCATTATACAATGAGTGGGAGATAATATATTTTCGATGTACGTTCTTTATTCACTATGGTTTTTTTCCATAGGAGTTTTCCTAGTAAAGTTTTTAAGAGGCATACCATATATTTTTTATCTTAAAGATAACGATACACTCTACCTATGTCAATCTACTATCTATTGACTTTGAAAAAAATGATCAAATGAAAGTCTACCAAGTTTGTTCACTAAATCTTCAGCAACATAAAATAGTAGAGTTACAAGACCACAAGTAAAGAAGGAATTAGTAGATACTTGAATATTGTAATTTTTTTTCTTCACCAAGGTTTTCCCTAATAATTTTTTCTGATAAGGTTTTAATAAGGCAGACCATATATCATCATGTAACTCCCACTTTAAATTTTGTATGGGTGATATCCAAGGAAAAGAGTTATAAAATAATAATTTTAAGAGGATATACACCAACGATGTACCCGAAAAAGTCAGGTGGTGTAAAAATGACTTACAACAACTTATGATGAAATAGACAACTAATACAGAGAACTGCATCGAAGTTTGAGTCTCGCAACAATTTAAAACTTCTTACGTTCTTATATAAATTGTTTGATATTGTATTATTATATTACGTAACAAATCCAAATTTTACAAAGTAAAAACACGATATTATATTACTCTAAATTTTGATTTATCGCTGTTCATAATATGATAATTTCTATCTATTATTACAAAAGAGTAAATATATCTAAAATAATTTGATTTTCAATTGCAAAAAATACAAAAATCTAACAAAACAAACCAAATATGATAGTCTACGGAATAAGAAACACGACTCGCCTAAGATTTTCATCAATCCAAGCCAAACCAGATCTTCCTTCTTGACACCAGAAAAACTAGGCCTTCCTTTAAAACCAAAAACCATTGTTGCACTTCCGAGCAGTAAGCATTGTGTCGTGAAACACACCTTAAACACTTGATATTTAGTCTATACTCGAGCTAAACTTGACTGACTACCTCTATTCTACCTCCATTGTTGGGCTCACTTGAACCCTAACTTTGCACCATGCCTAAATCACATCTAGGATTCAACCAAATTTATAAACCCTAATTTGGAATCCTCACCACCTTGGTCGTAGCAAAACCAGCAGGTCACTTCTACTCCCAAGGAAGGTGGAGGAAGTAGTGTGTTTTCAGATAAAAAGGTTTTTTTGTGTGATTTAAATTTAATATTTTTGTGTGATATAGATTACATATAAATTTCAGAGATGGCATTTAGGTTTTTTAAATTTTAAATTTGTTATTATTAGTTTGTTGCCTTTATGAGAACATAGAAAGGTAATTGGGGTGAAAAAACATTCACAACTGCTTCATTAATAGTTTTATTTAGGGTGAAACCTCCTTGATACCCTTTATCTTTTGTCAAAGTGCACTAGCTGTCATAAAACACCCTTTTATGAATTTTTTTGTCACCGTTAGCCCTTTTTTTCCACTTTCTGTTAGTTGACCATTAGTCAATATCATCTGGCGCCACATTAGTGCCACATCACCGCCACGTGTGTTGCATGACGTCATCCTCAAGTGAAAGTTTTTTTCCAACGTGGCAAGGGAAATCTTGTCTTTTCAACTTCTTTGTTTAACCTAAAATCAATTATTCACTCTTACTTTACCCTATCTGCTTTTCCAATCCCTTTCTTCTTCTCTCGTCGCCTCTTCACCTTCGTTCCTTCATCTTCGATGGCCGGTTCGGGAAACACGACATCATTATCTTCGATGCCTGACCCTGTTAAGAAAGACTGGTTATGCTACTGCGGTTTTCGATGCAAGGTGAGCACCTCGTGGATGGATACGAACCCACGATGGCAGTTATCGGGTGCTCGAAGTTTCAGGCATCAGAGAGAAAGTGTTCTTTCTTCGCATGGTTAGATCCTCCCATATGCTGGAGAGGGAGAGAGGCGATTTCTGGTTTGCTTAGGTTGTCGTCGCGCAAAGAAGAGGAAATAGACATGCAAAAATCTGTAGAAGTTACAAATATGAAGATATGGCATGTTTGTTTCTATATTTTGTTAGGTTTTGTAGTCGCTCAGATGTTCCCAAATTGCATAATTCAATTTTTTTTATCACATGCACACTTCCTTGAATATTTTTTTGGATGCTCCTTACAAGATAAAATGACGGAGTAAGAAAGGGAGAGATCAATCATAGGAACGTTCCTTAAAATGGCCACCCTAAAGGGGTAATCACCCATGACCCCTCAACAATAACCTAAATATAAAGACTTACCCGAAATAAATTCCTCTGTCAATAAGACAACTCTAGAAAGAAGGTAAACTAACTCTATTATATTTACTCTTCTAAAAATACTAAATAGAGCATATGAATTCATGAGGAGTTTTTTCACCCTTTGATTATAATTTCGTGTTTTGCAGGCAACAACAATGAGCAATAAAACAACATCTACCCTCATTTGGAAAGTTGTTCTTACTAATAGTGGTATTTTGTTCACTATTAAATCCAATTAAAAAATAAATAAAAAACAAGTGGTGTCACTCTTTAATCAAAGGAGTAACCTACCTATGATATGGGGGCATTAAGGTCCTTGTGACTTTCAGGAATCTTTTATACCCCTAATTTTTATAAATACCTTGTAGGTTTTAAAATATCGGTTCGTAGTCCCATCAATTTTTTATTTTTGTAGATTTGATGTATTTATTTGATAATTTATTATTTATATAAAGCATATGTTATTTTAATTTCTCATAAAGCTCCCCTTCCCAATAAATATTACTAGCTTTGTTCTTGATCTATATTAGTCGTACTACTCTTTACCAATGTAATAATAGATTGAAAGTTAGAAAAATTGCCAAGGCCGAAATACGAATATCTCAAACCAAGTAGGAAGAAGATGATTCAACTTTCCTATTATTTTAATGAGAGAGTTTAAAGTTAGACACTGAATATAGTCATAACAATAAAGACCAAATACGTCTGGTTAATTATGGCTCTCATATATGTTTCTTTAAGTAGTTGCATCTATAAGTTATAATATAAGTCTCAAACATTAACTACTTTACTGAAATAAAAAAGGTAATTACTTACGTGCACATCACCTTAACTATTTTTTTCATGTTGTTGATTATGGTTGTACCAATGATTCTTATTTATCATCACTAGGTTGGAACTACGGATAACCTTGACCACCTTGAAGCTAAAAACTAGTGTATATAGTCTCCAACCATGTTTTACCTCAATTGGGCCAACTTAAGTGAGTAAAAATGATCCAATAGTCTAATCTGGACCTCTTTGGGTCTTTTCAGCAAACACCCATAAACTCTTCAATTCAACTATGATTTGCAAAATATTTCTTCTCACGTTATCTATATGAAAAGGGATATTTAGAGATTAAGTTTCATGATTATAATACTCACTTATTAATTGTCGAGAATTTTCAGTTTGATGGAAACATTGTCTGACAACTGGTTGTTGAGCTTTTAACGGATATTTTGGCTCCTATTGCAACTTGTCTTTGGGTTTTTCATGACTTCTTCAATTCCTAGCTTCATCTTAGGTTTTAATATAGTCCATTTATCTAGGAGGTTCTCACTTATTACATAAATTATATCAAATGGCTCCAAAAGTATATTGGTACCCAAGATTATCTAATATACAAATAAGGCTAAGTAAAGGGATACATCCAACAATTAAACCTCAAAAACCAACACAATTTGCGTCTCTTAAATATCTAAATCTATTAGAAAATAAGAGACATTAGATTATCTCACCGATACCCTAAATAAATTCATGGTTGCTTGAGTAAAGAAATTACTATTATCGTGATTCTCAAATGTTGTTTTAAGAACATCGAGGAGGGCCCATTCCTCTTCTTTCGCGACTGAGAAATGGAGGCGGTTGCATTTTTCATTTATAACAATCCCTCATTTGCTGTCATAGACAAATGCAATTCTTGTTTCCTCCTATTGTTATCAGAGGAGACGTTATTAAAGCAAGAAATATCCACGTCGTTGGTCAAAATTGTTCTTGCTCTTATAGGAATAGAGATCTCTCTCTAGTGTTATTAAGTTGTTGATTGTTAAACACATAGATTTTTCCAAAGAGATCCATGTTGAGAAGATTAGTTTTGATATTAATTTTTCTGGATTCCATTACTTCTTCTAAAACATGCCTTGCTTTTAACATCCAGATATTACAGACGATACAAAGGATAAACAATGTGATGATTTTAAGATCCCAACCTTCCTTGTAATAACACCAAATGCTTTTAATAACTAATTTATTGTTTGGAATTGGATTATTATCGTCCACTTTAATTTTGAATGGTGATGTAGCTCGAACAACAGCGCTAAGAGGGCAGTAAATGAGTATATGTTTCACTAATTCAGTTCCAAAATCATATTTTCGTCACTTACACACGTCCTTGAGTATATATTCTTTTTTGCCTGAATTGAATTTACAACACTTCCATCCAAAATTTTAGATTTTTGAGGGAACATTTGAGTTTCATATGGCATCCCAAATTTTTTTATTTGTATAATCTAAATCAGAGTAATATTTTAATTTTTCTTCGGATTATTAGATTGATCTAGCACATGATATCCCGGTATAGTGGGTAAACACCATTCTTTGTATGAGGCCAAATAAGTTTTTTATCTTGACCCTACTAAAGTAGAGGAGTATTAATAGAAATGCTAACATGTAATCTTCTCCGATAATTATGCCTTCCGAAGAAACTCACAACAAACACCCCACGCAACGAAACAAAAAAGAGGCTGAAACCAAAAATGTTTTGAGACCACCCACGACACAATAATTTATATATAAAATATGTAGGAATAGAAATAAAACACAAACCTAACTACCAATTAGACTTAAATATCCCTAAAAAGTTAAGGATAAAAATATGTAAGATAGAACAATCGAGAAGATTCAATCCATCATAGAACTTGATAGACCCCCGTCTAATAATAAGACTAAAATAAATGACCTTACACCACCACACCCCCTAACCAAAACAGTCATACGTCATTAGAAATTCTAACTCAAAAGATAAACACAAAAAAAACTATAATATACTAAAAGGTCACTTACAACGACACATAGACCAATCATTAACCTGATAGGATAACATGATACATAAGTAAAATTCACAATAAGTAAGGCAAAGGCACAATGACCAAACAAAAAAATATAAAATATATTAAAATACAACTCTTTTTTAAGGTTATAAATTCTCACATATGTCTTCCTTGAACAAAATGCAAATATTGTACAAAAAACACAAATGTCGTCCTTTAATTCTCCCGACCACTAGTACCGGTGAAGGCACTTTTCTCCTATATGACGCCACATCCATCGTTGAAGGTGTTGACACTGTTATCCTATATGACGCCATGTCCATCGTTGTCAAATCTGGACCTGTATATTTATTCGACGTTATCTTCTCTTTATCTCCACAAGAAAACACAAACTTTATAAAGGGCAAAGTAAAACCAAAAAATCTAACGAATCTAGAAAACCAAGAAAACCAAAACTGAGAATATCATTTTGTTTGGAAGAGAATTTTAATAAAGTTGAGAAATCTCGGTTCAATTTCATTTTTTTACAAGACCGAATAAAAATATAAACTTTGTATTAGATCTGGAAAACAAAGCTTTTAAACGTGTCGAGAAACCAAGAAACATCCGAGAAACCAAGAAACGGCACTAAACCAAGTTTTGCAAACGGTTCTAAACCAAGCTTTGTGAATCAACTGTATAAATACAAACAATGTTAAAACTTTTAAACATAAAATAAAAAGTCATCTTCTTCTCTAATAGTCATATGCCATCTACTGCCTAGTATCAATAACATTCAGATCTATCACATTAAGCTAACACATACTCCAGATCTATCTCAATACTAAGGTGTTATATACTTCTACACCATCAGAAGGTATCCTCTACGAATTATCAGGTAAAATCTTGATTTTTTTCAATTTGTTTTTATTGAAATACATTTTTTTCAATTAAATCCCAAAAAATGATAAGCCTTTGGATCTAGTTTTTTTAATTTTTAAAAATCTATTTCTAATTAAATATAAATTGAATCTAGTTTGTGATTTGTGTATCTCACTAAATATTATAAACCTTGAGATGTTAAAAGGTTTCAAGGTATATTTACTTACTTGATTTATATCTTTTTGTAACTTTCAAAAAATCGAATCCAATTTACATTTACTAATTAAAACTTAGACCATATACAACTAGTTGTTGATCTTCTATATATTTGTTTATTTGTTAATCTTAATCTTATATATATTTATTTATATTTTTTTTAATTTTCTCTATGTTAATTAATATACACTTTTGCTGTTAGTAATTAAATTTTTTACAAATATCAAAAAATAAAATGTATAATATAATTCTTTGAATTTAGGATGTTCTATTCATTATAACATTTAAATAATTATTAGATTAGATGTGAAATTTAATATGTTAAATTTGGATAATTTTTAATATATTTATGGATTTTGATCATACTTTCCTTAACACAATAAAGATTTAGAATTATGTCAGGGATAGGACCGTCAATAAAAAAAGATCGATAAACATGTCATTTCAATCAAACATCAATATCATTATTGGCTAGAGGTAAGATTTTTACTTGGTAATCTAGATTAAGTTTTCTTATATTCACTAATTGCTATGTTTGAATGTAATTGTGATGTATGGATAAGTTTATAAAATTACATAAAAAAGAAAAAGAAACATAACTGACCACTCTCATTTTTCTTTTCTTATTTTATGCTAAGCATTCGTATTTATTAGATACACAATTATATTTTTAGTTTTTGGATAACCTATTAAATAATGAAAAAGGTTTTTAAGATATGATTAAATTGTTATGTACACTTGCTTGCCAGATTATAAATTTCATATTTAACATTGAATACTTTGTTAATCATTTCAGGTGAAACTATAATTTCTAATTTGATTACCAATCAATTATGCATTTAGTTTCTATTTTTTCAAACCAAAAATGGTAAAAGATATTAATTACTAAATTTTACGATTTAAAATAGAATTTTATGCACTTAAGAAAATCGACCTATTGTCATAACATTGATGTGGTTTAGTTTGACAATCTGAGTACCTTTACATGTATATAATGTTTGATTCGTTGGTTTTAACTATAAAGACAAAAATACACTAAATTAGATGATTTAAGTTGTTGGATTAGGTGTTATGTGCTAAACTTAGAAGAAGTATTTGAATAACAGGGAGTGTGTGCTAAATGGAGTTTCTCTTAGAATACATTCACATCGCAAAAGCAAAAAATAAATAAAAAATCTAAGAAAGATATAGAAAGAGATCTCAATGGAGTTTAGAGGAAATGAAGGATCCGAAGGCCACAACAACAGGGTTTTGTTTCCAGAGTATGGTAAATCTTCAACCTTTCTTTTTTCATTTTTCTGCATATAATTGTTATAGTACTTACTAACAGAGTAACAGTCTTACTTTTTCTCTTTTTTGGTGAAGAAAAGCTAAAACACACTAGTTCGAATATAATTTTTGTGCATATAATTGGGTTAGCTTATCTGGACATAGTCTTGTGTCCTCTTCTTGGAGGTACAAGGTTCATGTCCCTCCCTGTACATGGGTAACCCTAGTTCTGACTTGCCTAGTGTATACATGAGGAGGCATGTATACTCTCGGTGGAAATAGTAGAAGTGTTGGCCTAGATAACCACAAAAAAAAAAAAAAAGCTAAAACACCTACAATTTGTACATCTTTACATGCATGGCTCCAAAGCTTAAAAATTACTAAAATAGTTCTTCTAACTTTTTTTCTATGTTAAATTTATTTTCTGCCAACCAAGAGTTAATCAGAGACTTGTAAATGTTTTCGTTAAAGTTTTGGGTAAACTAACAAATTGCTCACACTTTTGTTTTACCCTTTTTGACTAAAGGACCTTACATTACAATTCTTCCTTGTTGACAAAAAAAACTACACTACACGAGGAAGTGCGTTTTGGTTGAAGCGACACCACTCGAGATTAGTCATTAAACGTGATGGTCAAATTGGAAACAATTGAAACGTATGGTATCGTCTAGTAAAAAAGGGTAACTGTAAGTAGTCATTTTGGTAGTTTATAATGCTTTTTTTTTGGTTTAAGACACGCAAATATTGTTGTTTAAGACTATTTGATCATTTGTATGCAATTTTTGTATTGAATTTTAACTCTTTACCTTACACTCCTCTATCTCTACATCATTGTTAAATTTTTGAGAGTCAAATAAAAAATACAATTATGTTGGGATTTATTACAAAAGTTGAATAGGCAGGACCAGATTTGAGGGTGATATAATACAAAATCATATATTTGTTAAAATATACTACATATATGTGATATCTTAATTAATCTAAACCTAGCGTCTATGCAATAACTAACTACTATTTGTATGGTTTTATGTGCAGAAACTGAAGGCCTACCAGATCTCAATTTAGATATCAGTTTAGGGCCACTTGGTCAGGTGAACAAGACCAACAACAACATTTCAACTGAAACGTCTGTTTGAGACCAACCCGACATTTACCTATGGCTAATGTGGGAAGAGTCCTGCGTAAAATCTTACCCCCACATGCCAAACTATCGAATGAGAGTAAGGAAACTATGCAAGAATGTGTTTCGGAGACCATAAGTTTCATCGAATGATAGAAAGGCAACAATGTAGGATTCATCACATCTGAAGCAAATGAACATCGCAAAAACATAAAGCCGAAGAGTGGTGAGGATCTGATCAAGGCTATGCAGTTCATTGGATTGGATGATTATGTTGTGCAACTTCGTCTGTACCTTCAACGATACCGTGAAAATGAAGAAGCAGTTTATCGTGCACTTGATCGAGCAATGAGTCATCTGGGGTAGGTACATCCCAGGTGGAACATGCCAAAGAGTCACTAAACGAGTAGGAACTAGTTAGGTTGTAATGTAGGAAAATTCAACTTATTTTTGTGTGTGTAAACATGTAAATTATTTATTTCAATTCGGTGGTTGTGTGTTTTAATATGTTGATGTTTGTATGATAATGTATGTATGTCTGAGTTTAATATATGTCTCTTTTAATGTTAGTTGTTATGTATTATTTGGTTGTCATTGAGTGAGTTTGTGAGTTTGTTCACCATAACATAGGTTATCCTATCATTTAGCATCCATTAAAGATGATTGTTCTGTATATTTCTTTATTTGAAATATCCATTTTGTATTTATTGGGATTTGTAATGTGTTTTCAAATACATATTAATTAGACATGGATCTTGAATGGACAAATAATAATATAAGGCCTGAAATGTAAATCTTAAAATTTTCACCACTCCTCATGCATCATTACATTATGAAGTCATCAAATACGGACGTCAGCATGATCAGGTAATGATCATCATAATTAGGTAATCATGACTTTTAATTTCTCTTCCTCAGTGTACCAAATCTCCTCAAATAATTATCATTTATAAAATTAAAGGGGTAACTAGTATGTCAAAATTGTCCTAACGAATGGATAATAGTACCAGACTAGACATTATCTTGGTTATACATAATCCCGAGTGGAATAATCCCGAAGGAAGTAATTAAACAAACATTTCATCTGCAGATCACCAGAAGTCAACGATTTCCTTACATAGTTGCTACGGAAAGCCTACATGTCTTAGCCTAAATCACACCCATTATTTCCTCATAAACAAATATCCGAGATTTAGGGACAAAGTGAAAAAAGGGAGATATCAATCCTAGGAACATTCCTTAAAATAGCCATGCTAAAGGGGTGATCTCACCCATGACTCTCACGTCAATAACCTAAAAATAATGTCATGACTAGTACATATTCCTTTATTTATAAGGCAACTCTAGAAAGTAGTTACAAATAGGATATCATCCCAACTTATTATGCTACACATTATTCCTTTACAAGAACAAAATATATTATACTTACTATGCTAATGAAACAAAACAGAGCATATGAATTCATTAGGAGCATTTTCTCCCTTATTCCCATAATTGTGTGTTTTGTAGGAAACATCTTCAAGAGTACATAAAATAACAACAATTAGCAATAAAATAACACCCCTAATTGGGGGGATTGTTCTTACTGATAGGTGTATTTCGTTCTCTATCAAATCCAATTCAAAAACAAAGGTAGGCCGTGTCACTCGTTACCCAAGGTAGTAGCCATCCTATGGTATAGAGGCACTACGGTCCTTATGACTTTTGGGAATCTTGTAACCCTTAATTTTTGTAAATACCTTATGGTTTTTAGAATATCGCTTCGTGGTCCCGTAAATTTTTAATTTTTGTAAGATTTGATGTATATATATTTAATTATTTATTATTTATATAAAGCATATGTTATTTGCAATGCTCATAAAACCCATAGCTCCCCTTCCCAGTAAAAATTCGTTGCTTCGTTTTTTATCTGTATTAGTCGTACTACATTTTACCAATGTAATGATAGATTAAAAGTTAGAAAGAATTCCAAGACCGAAAAACAAGTATATCAAACCAAGTAGGAAGAAGATGATCCAGCTTGCCTATTAATTTAAGTTAGATAGTTTAAAGTTAGACATTGAATATAGTCAGAACAATATAGACCGCGTCTGGTTAATTATAGCTCTCATATTTGTCTATTTAGTTGAATCTATCGTCTTAGAGTACAAGTCTCAAAATCTAAACTAATTTTTTCTTAATAAAGTAAAAAAGGTAATTACCTACATGTACATCACCTTAACTATTTATTTTCATGTTTTTTATTATGGTTGTGACAATGATTCTTATTCACCATCTATGGTGGTTTAGAGTTCATTTAGATTGATGTGTTTGTGACAAATCATTGTATTAAACTACTTGATCTTACGAGAAATATAGACATTCTGTAGAAGTCTTGCATGTTCAATTGAGTATAAAAATGGTACAAAGAAAAGGTCATCAAACCTTCAAGGAGTTGAAGGGAAGACAACCTAAAATGGTGGTAGCCCCCAAGGTGTGATTATAAAGTCACACTCGAGGGACAGACACTAGTAAGTGTACGATTTGTCCCAAATACTAAAAATAAGTAACTTCATACTTTTCTCCACGATGATTATGGAGTTAACCATCGTGTTTTAACTTTTTTTTTTGGAATAGTAGTCATGAAAAAATATAAATGTAAAAGGATATATATTTCTTTGGGGGTTTTATGAATTAAACAACTTTGGGGACTAAAATGCAATAACAAAAGGTTAATAAATATTATAAAAATAAAGCACGAACTTAAGTGAAAATATGAATACAATATATGAGAAGTTAGCTCGATAAATGATTTCAATTCCCCACTATACTAGACTTAAACGTTTCTTTTTAAGGGATAATTTGACTTTTCAAGTTAGTCGGAAATCACTATCCACCTAACTCCCTCCCGGTAGAGAAGGGTTGATCTTAGACTCTAGGGACTCAACCAACTGACCATACGAAATTCCTCGAATGGTAAACTCAAACCCATTGAATATCCGACAAGTTTAGACCTCCTATTTCTAGACGAACATCAACCAAAATTATTCTATGTCCACAATCCAACACCCTTCCCGAGTGTAGTTCAATTTTAATACCAACCCACTAACTTGGACAAGGTTAGGGGTTTACAAATTCATATAAGAGTATATTCAACCGAAATAATTTAAATTTATTTTAATAACAATGTGAAATTACAAACAAACATGAAATTCAACAAATGGTTGATAGAAATTCTCAAGCTAATATGGTATTAGTTCAATTAAATCGATGAAAATATAAGCAAAATTATAGTCATATTCATAATAAGTAAGAAAAAGTAGAAGAAATTACATTAGTAATCAAAGTCGTCGTCTTCTTCTTCTTCTTCTTCTTCTTCTTCTTCTTCTTCTTCTTCTTACATCAGGAGCCTATGGATACTTTATACAAAATGTAACTGGTTTCAAACTTATATTTTAACCTTAGTACAGTGTGAAAACATTTTTAGGCTATATGACCAACTTGGGTGGGTCAAAAGTAACCCAAAAACATTTCATATCAATGGTGGAAACACTAGCATAACTTTGTAGTATTAAGTCCTATTCACGAACCATTTTTTCTCACTCACTCTCGGGTCGAAGGAATATCTTGACCCGAAAAATCTTGATCAGAATCCTCACCAGATTTATGTGGTGACTCTTAAGTTGACTTCAAAGTTTTACCAACAATTATACTTAAACCTCTAAGGTGACTTTTTACTCTATTCACATAAGGTTTAGTTTGAATTTTTTTACTTCTTTGCGTCATCACGAGGTCTCATATCATCCATGTACCTAGTATATACCCACATTACACAAAATTAACGTAAAAAAATCCAGAATTACCAAAAAATCTGAGATTAACATGGAGCTCAGATAACATCACTTATTAAGGATAACTCCCTCAACTAAGCCCAATAACCTCCACACAACAATATCTCGTGACCCTATACATATATCAAAAAATATGATATATCAAGACCCCCAACTTAAAATTTTGTTGGTCCGACAAAATAAGTACAACTAGTAACGGAGGAAGAACGAATCAATGATCCCAAAAAAAATAATGAAACATTCTCATGAAGTAATGCCTAAGAAATAATCGACAAATATGTCTATCATACAAACAAATCAACACAACATAATATCAATAATATATTAGCAATGCAATAATATGTTGTTTTCACTTAGTTTAAGTTGATGGTAATAGGTTGTTTCTCGCTCCACCCACGGTGTCTAATAGTCCACTCAAACATTACCTAACCAAATCAATAAAAATATCGAGGTCTTCGGTTATAGCGTAAATTTAAGATAGGGTGTGATATATTTTAGTTCAATTAGAGTGTTTTTTCTCCTATATTCAATGTCAATTAATCACTCTTAATTTAAGTTTACGTTTATAAACGTGCTCGTTCATCCCCACTTGATGCACTATCTAAGCATTTGCAAAATTTCCTAACCAATCACGATAATTTCTATGTTAGATATTTATAATATTATGTTATGTTATATATATATATATATATATATATATATATATATATATAAAATACAGAAGATGAGATGCATTCTTATTTTTAAAAGTGGTGAGATGTCACTTTTTACTATATAATGAAAAAAAAAGATTCATTAACTTTTTTTTAAAAGTTAAAATACTTGAATAAAACCCTTCTCCACCTAGCGACCATTCCAAAAAAAGAAAAAACTCCAACGCTATAGATCTAAAAAAGTTTATAGTTTGAAGAAAAGTATTTTGTCTTCCATTGATCAGCCTCTACCCAATATGATAGATTAACTGTGATGATATATACTATTGAGCAATTATCAGAATATAACTGTGATAATGTTTTATGCATTTCTGTATTAACAACAGATGAATACAGACTAGAGTAGTGGAAGTAGCAGTAGTATAAGGAAGGTGACGTGGTTATAAAGAACCAGAGTAAAATACTATGCATTGTTATGAGAAAGGTGGTGTGTAATTTCCTTTACATGATGTGGTTTGTATTTGATGAAAATGCAGGCTGTAAAAATTCAACGGAGGTAGGAACCAACGTTCCATTATTTACTCCTCCACACAATCCCATCCAATTTCTCAGCCTTCTTTATTTCATGAAACTATAATTCAGGCCTCTCTTCAAATAGATAATTCTGAACTCAGGTGCATTCTTCCTTGAAGCTTACTTAGTCTTTGTCCAAGGGAGACGAAACTCGTCCAAAGGGGACATGAGAATTCTAGGTTCAACGTTAGAAAACAAGGGTTGCACTTTTTCCAGGAGAGAATCTGAAAAAAGGTTGGAAAGAGAAAAGAATCAATAATAATAATAGTAATAATAATACTAATATTAATACTAATAATAATAATAATAAACTATATAAAGAATCTCGTACTGTCAGAAACGAGAATCTTGATTTGATTTCGAACAAGAAAATAACATAATCTAGTTTTGCTCCAAATAACTTGTTTGGTTGTTGATGGCGCAACTTTTTTGAACCATTTGAGTGTACTTCGGGTTTTTAGATAATAAGATTCCTCAAATTGTTTAACAAGTTTTAAAGAAGCATGTTGGTTAAATTCAGCCCGCAAAACAGCTAGTGGTGCCTTACATCTGGAGACAAATTGATTAATAATGAAATAAAAATTAAAAATAAGAATCAGAAGAATTCCTACCCTTTATGTCCTCTATCAAACATAAAGATGGGTGTAACAACACTTCAGCTCGAATGCTTCAGATTTCGCTAGTTCCACAACCACTATATAGCCGGTAAAAGTTAATTATTTGTCAGTATCTACAGTATGTGCTATATCCTTGTTATGTACCAGAAAAACAAGTGTACTAGTACATAAATCTCACAGCCCCAATAAAATTCAGCAACTCCAACTGAAGTTGCGCCTAGGCCTTTTAGAGCTGCGATAACTTGTATAGCATCTCCAGCTGCTTTTTCCTAACAAATGAAATAAAAATACGATCAAAATAACAAATCTTTTCAGGAGCTTGTCAATAAATTTAATGGATGACATTTTTTGATAAGGCTATTGTAGGAAACAAACAGGTGAATGTGATTTAATCCACTCTTGTATAGGCCATTCAGCATTTAGGCGATCAAAGGGATCACCATCGAGGTAATCAGGAACCACTGAATAAAAGCCATCAGCTGCAACTTTATCAGCTAGCTTCCTTCAGTGTAAGAATTAATTTAGCTTACATTAGACTACAAATCTTCACACAGAAAAGTAAAACGTAATCAATTTTAGGCGTACGTAACTCAAATACGGTGCTTCATAACCTGCAATGAAATACACTAATCAAAGAATGATGTACCTAAGTTAGAGTGGTAAATTATTCAGTTCACAATAAAACCCTCTTCAAAACCACCAACACCAGCGCAAATTGCTTCTACCAATCATTGAGGAGGAGCCTCAGTCATTGTTTCATTCACATGTAAAGTAATTGTGTACAAAATAATAGCGTGTCTTCTTTTCTTGTTCATTTCGGTGATTATAATGTCTATATATTTGATCAAGTATAATGAAGATCAAATATAATTTCATGGTGAGCATATATTTTATACTTGATATTTTACTAGTTACTTTTTTCAGCATACAAGGACAGATATTTTGTCATGAGTTTGTTGTTTTTTCTATGTAAATGAGTTGTGAGTTACCAATGAAAAATACTTATTTGGCAAGCTAAAAAAAATTGAATTTTACAATGTTGGTAGTTGTTTTTCATTAAAAGATTTATATGTTTAAATTGTGAGAGATTCTGATTAAGAGAAGTTGTGAGATAAAAAAAAAAACAGGTCCAAACCCCAACCGATGACTCATAGAGAAGTTGCTATTTTTCTTGTTCCAATATCTGTCTGTTTGAACCCATACAAGGAGGTCAAGGTAATTATACAAGCGATAGATATTCTACTTTATCTTAAGTTTCTTCTACAACCAACAATTCTTAGGAAAAGCAACGAGATATATGAATCATGACAAAATATGGAGATACAATAATTTTCCATGTATACAGTTTGAGGCTATAGATTTAACATTCACACGTAATTGCCATTATCTTGTAGTCATCAGTAATCTTGTGATACCTAACACTACAAGAAAACAGAGAAAAAACGACGCTATTTGCAAATCTGTAAAAATAATCATAATATTTATTATCATATCTGAACTCATCTGGAGACAATAGCTTATCATACTGTTGTGATACTAATATATTTTACAAAACAGTACTATCCTTTTCCCAATAGATGACAATCCAATAAAAGGACACTGAACATCGGTGACCATTCAGAATTTAGGCCAAAGCATAACTTTAATTATTGAAGCTCTTTCAGCGTGTTGATAATTAAACTTGATAAATTCAATGAATCAATACATATGGTTGAACTATCTGCTCAATAAATCAAGACAAACCGTTGGATTCCTAATTAGTTTGAAAATCATATGAATGTCAAGAGTTTATATCTTTATACATAATATCTAAATAGTATCTTTTGTATTCTAATAGTATTATTATAGTCCATTTGCAAGAAAAAAAGTGTAAGAAAAGACCAAGTACTTTTATAGTAGTGACTGAGTAGAGTTAAAATTTATATAACCTTCTCTCAAATACTGGTTTCTATATGTCTCCTCTCGTAATTATTAAATCATCACCTTCCAAAAAAACTGGTATCAGAGTAAGCTTGACATGTCAACCTTTAGTGGAGGCATGTCATTTCCAAAACTCACGAAGTTTAATTACGAGTGGTGGAGCATTCAAATGAATGGATATCTTGGTGGACAAGATGCGTGAGTCTGGTCGCTCTTAGTCAAGCCTAAAAGAAGGCTGCAAAAGATGCTCGAGTGAAAGATGAAAAGACTCTTTCTCTCATTCAACTAAGTGTTGATAATTCCATCTTTCAGAAGATATCACAAGCCACTACCTCTTATAGGGCTTGGGAAGTTCGCCATAATATGTTCAAAGGAATTGATAGGGTAAAGAAGGTTCGTCTCCAAAGTCTTCGAGGTGAGTTTGAATCTTTTAAAATGAAGGATACAGAGTACCTCTTGGACTATGTATCAAGAATTCACGCAGTGGTAAATCAACTTTAAATGAATGGAGAAGATTAATCTGAAAATCGTGTGGGTGAGAAGATTCTTCGATCGATTGATTCGATGTATGATAATGTTGTTGTAGCCATCGAGAAGTCCATTGATGTGGAAACCTTGTCTCTTGACGAGGTAACAGGAAAATTACAAGTCCATGAAAAAGGATAAAAATGAGGACAAAAGAGCCAATCGATTAAGCTTTGCAAGAAAAAGTGGATATTAAAAATGATGGTGATACAAGTAACCTAGGCTGGCGTGACTGAGAAAGAGGACACAGCGAGGACGTGGTAGAGGCCGTGGTCGAGGTCATGGTAGTCAAGCCACATGGTCCGAGAAGAAAGCAAAAGTCGAGTCTAATTCAACTAGATCAAGGAAAAGGTAGAGTGACTTCTATAAACAACAAAACAAGAAATTTATAAAGTGCTACAATTGTCATAGATTTGAACACTTTTTATATGAGTTATGATGGACCTCAAGAAGGAAAATAAAAAGCTCATCTTGCAGAAGAGAGAAAAGAAGATGAGACACTTTTATTGGCATACATGGCGTCGATGGAAGAGAACGTATCTAAATGGCACCTGGATACAGATGCAATAAATCTTTTGTGTGGAAATAAAAACATGTTCATTGAGATGGACGAATCTGTAAGCGGTAATATCACTTTTGATGATATGTCAAAAACTACAATAAAGGAAAAGGAATTTTTTGATTTGATTAAAGAATGGTGAACATTAGTTTATTACTGATGTTTTTTTTGTTCCAGGGATGAACGCAAGTATCTTGAGTATGGACCAGCTACTAGAGAAAGGCGAACTATGCAGTTAGAGCACAAGCATCTGTATTTAAAAAGTGGTGATGGGACCTTACTTGCAAAAGTTCCAATGAATAGCAATGGAATATTAATATTAAACATCCACCATGATGTAGCAAAGTGTTTAAAATCATGTTATGAAAATCTATCCTTTTTGTGGCATTTGAGACTCGGACATCGCATATGGATTAAAAACGATATCGTCAAAGTATATGGTAAAAGGACTAACTTACATCAATCATCGAGATAAACTAATGTGAAGGATATCTTGCTAGAAACAACATCGTAGAGGTTTTCCTAAGTAATCTATGTCAAGGGAAAAACAACCATTGGTGTTAATTCATAATGATGTATACGGAACGATCGATCCTGCCTCATTTCAAAAAGAATATATATTTTCTTCTATTCATTGATGACTATTGTTGAAAGATCTGGGTTTATTTTTTGAAGAATAAATCTAAGGTATTCTCTGCTTTCCAGGATTTTAAAGCACCTCGAGGAGAAAAGAAGTGACTATCATATCAAGGGGATGAGATCTGATAGTGGAGGAGAGTTCACATCAAATGAATTTAAGGAGTTTTACGATATGAACGTTATGCGTAAACCTCTCACCGTTCTTTATTCACCATAGAAAAATAGAGTTGTGGAAAGAAAGAATCCGTCCATTATTAATATGGTTTGATCCATGTAGATAGTGAAAATTTGCCAAGAGAATTTTGGGCCGAAACTGTCGATTATGCCGTGTATCTCTCGAATCGCTGTCCGACGAAAAGTGTTGAAGATAAACCGTCTAGGAGGTTTGAGTTGGATACAAGATGAGCATATCACATTTGAGAGTCTTTAGAAGCTCTGCACACATGCATGTACCAGATCAGCAACGGAAGAAGTTCGAAGATAAAAGTTAGAAGTTTATCTTTGTTGGGTATGAACATGCATCAAAGGGTTATAAATCGTATAATAATATTGATTATATGAGGAGAAGTAGTCAAAATGTTGTGTTTGATGAAAGAAGTTCGTGGGAATAGAGCTCACAAGAAAATAAAAAAAAATTCTTACCGAATGAGGAAGGTAGTGAAGATGAAGAGAATGAACAAGAGGGTGAGATTACTCAGCCTTCATCATTATCCTTATCGAATCCATCCTTATCCAAAGGCGAAAAATCTGGAACTGAACGACTTCAAAAGACAAGATCGTTGCAAGAGATCTATGATCTCAATCAGAACATAAATCTATTTCGTTTGTGCGCGGATACCGAGCCTATAAGTTTTCAAGAAGCAAGCAGAAGTGAAAAATAGAGAGACGTCATGAATGAAGAGATTTCTTCTATCGAAAAAAAATTTGGGGGTTGACTATGTTGCCCCTGGAGCACAAACCCATCGATGTGAAGTGGGTTTACAAAATCAAGAAATATGCAAAAGGAGAAATCGAAAGGTACATAACAAGCCTCGTGGCAAAGGGTTACAAAAAAAGAGCAGAGATTGATTACGATGAAATGTTTTCCCCTGTTGCTCAATTGGAGACAATAAGATTTCTTATTTCCTTGGCAGTACAAAAGAAGTGAGAGATTTATCAGATGGATGTTAGATCAGCATTCCTGAATGGAAACCTTGAAGAGGAGGTGTACATAGAGAAACAAGAAAGATATGTTGTTAAATAGCATGTAAATAAGGTGTTCAACCAAAGAAGGCCTTATGGGGTTGAAGCAAGCTTCGATGGCTTGGAATAGTCGCATAGATCAACATTTTCAGAAGAAGGGTTTCAATAAATTCCCACATGAACATGCACTCTATATCAAGACAAATGAAAAAGGAAATATCTTTATAGTTTGTCTCTATGTCGATGATTTATTATTTTTAGGAAAAAACGATGAATTGATTGCCTCATTTAAGAAATAAATAACCGAGGAGTTTGTGATGACAGACATTGGGTTGATATCTTATTATCTTGGGATTGAGGTGCAACAAAGTAATGAGGGAATTTTCATCTCTCAAGAAAGTTATGCCAGAGAAGTTCTGAAAAAATTCAAAATGGAGAATTGCGAGTCAATGAGCACCCTAATCGACGTAGGTTAGAATTTATCTAGGAATATATGTGGTGAATCGGTCGATCCAACCTTATTCAAAAGCTTGATTGTAAGCCTAAGGTACTTAACCTATACTAGACTAGATATTATATATGTTGTGGGTCTTGTTAGTCGATTTATGGAGAACCTGACCAAATATCAATTTAAAATAGCAAAGAGGATTCGTTGATATATTTAAGGTAGATCATCGATATTTTATGTCCTACTTCTGGAAATTTTAAGTTGGTAGGATATAACTACAGTGATTGCACAAAAACATTGATGATCGCAAGAGTACAACAGGTTTCGTTTTCTACTTTGGTGAATTAACTTTCACTTGGATTTCAAAAAAGTAACCAATTGTCACATTGTCAACATGTGAAGCTGGATTTCGCAATGTTGAGTATGTGTTATGCACTATGGCTACGAAATATGCTTAAGGAATTGGGATTTAATTAAGTTGAAACAATTGCTTTATAAAAGAATCTAGTATTTCACGATATAAGTAAACACATCGATAATCGTTTTCATTTCATCCATGAAATTGCAAAGAAGGATGTTGAAGTCAAGTATGTGAAGACCAATGATCAAGTGGCAGACATCTTCACTAAGCCTTTAAGAAAAGACGTGTTTGAGAAGTTAAAGAGTCGTCTTGGGATGCAAGCATCAAGTTTAAGGGGGAGTGTTGATAATTAAAGTTGATAAATTCAATAAATCAAGATAGATAGTTGGACTAGATGCTCAATGAATGAAGACATATCGTTGGACTTTAGCATAGTTTGAAAATCATATGGATGTCAAGATTTTACGCCTTTATATATAGTATTTAGATAGTATCTTTCGTATTATAATAGTATAAATAGTAGTAGTATTATAGTCCATTTGCAAGAAAAAATGTGTAAGGAAAACACAAGTATCTTTATTGTAGTGATTGAGTAGAGTTAAAATTTATACAATTGCCTATCCATACTTGTTTTTATATATATCCCCTCAAAATTATTAAATCATCACCTTCCAACACAACTACCAAAAAAAAAATTCCTTACAACTCACCCTAATCTTATCAACAAGCCTAAAATTTAGTTCCTTCAGCTCAACAATACAACCATGGTCTAATAATCTTTTATAAGAATATAACTTAGGTGTTGCACTTTATAAATTGACCACTTGTTGGGTTTTGGAGATGTGAAAATATAACATAAGAGGACTAGATATTGTTATACAAGTGCCTACAAACAAACCTCATCACATTGTAAAGTAAATCCGCATGAAGGCATAAAAAGATCATTATTTCAGGATCATTTGGAAGACAATCTTGGCTTTCTGTGTTCCTCCTCATACTACTGCTACTTCCACTATCGTCGATAATTGTTGTGAATATATAATGCATAAGATCTCATCACACTTCTCTATATTCGTTTGATTTTAATATTTTAATTAATAAAAGTATTTTATTTTATTTTTTAATTATATGGTAAAAGGTGATAAATCACTTTTAAAAGTGAAACAGCGACTCACCTCCCTATTCTCTCTCTCTCTCTCTCTATCTCTCTCTCTCTCTCTCTCTCTCTCTCTCTCTATATATATATATATATATATATATATATATATATATTTTGTAAGTAAAACACAAGACTCTTTTTTATGTGATTCTCATGTTGAATTACTTTTATATATTTCTCCTTTTTCAAATATTTTTATTTCCTCAAATTTCATGTGCATCATGATAAAGCAAGAGATAAGTATATACCCACCCAATGTATCTCATAATCACGAACACCTACCAACCCAACCTCAATTTTATAAACATCCAGTCCTAGGCATTTGACTTGATAGCGGATCATATGATCAAGTCCTACTACTAAGTAGTATAGAATTGTAAATATAAAAAACTAAGAAAAGGCTTAAGATTTAAAAGGAGATAATAAGGATAATTCATAATATTACATTAGCAAGATAAAGGCACCAAGAGATATAAAAGAACCGTCTCTATTATTTCCCTTACTACGTTGTTTTGTTAGTTTTTCACTTTAGGGTCATAATTTAAGTGGTTTTCAACTTGGTCAGACCTCATATTCTACAAATCACTAATTCTCACCTGGTTCAAACCTAATTTCTTTACATCTTTCACTAATTATGTTTATCTATAATTTTGTGTTTGTATACAAGTATATTAAACACATTATGGACAATTCAAAAGCATACTTACTTTCTATAAACGACTCATTTAAGGCAAGCTTTCGGGTTCATTCTCATAGTTAAACACCTATTTCTTACACTACTTTTTTCTTTTTCAATTTTTTTCGTTTTTTGGGTTTATCATTTTAAAGCAATAAACACAGAAATGCAGACGATGACAACAAGTAACACACCCCAAACTCAAATTTGAATTGTGTTCACACGACTCAAAACTGACTCGATATTCAGAAAACAAAAAGCATATACGACTAGAACATAATATAAACAAAAAAAAGATCGAGAAGGGAACATATAGCAGGAGGCACTACGCCTCTCATCACGGTCACTTCGGTGGGGAGGTCGTGGCGTCACTTCCAAGTGACCCTACAAAATCCATCGAACTATAAAATATAGCACTACCGACTATGTGGCTAGTCTCGACCTCTCGTCATAAACAAACATTAAATGAATATATTAAATGTCTACAATCGGATCTCTTCCAAGGTGTACTCTAATTGAAATACACTAACTTTTCCAAGGTCAGGGTCTTACGAATTCACACAAGAATATACTCAACATATATAATTCAAATTCATTTAAATAAACAATGCATATTACAATAAAACATGAAACTCAATGTCTATGGTTCATAGAAATTATCAAGCTAATTTGGAATTATTCATCCTAATGGAAGAAAATACAAGAATAATGACAGTAATATTCAAAATAAGCAAAGAAATTTAGAAGATATTAATATAGTAGTCAAAGTCTTAATGAAAATGAATGATGGATAGAGGTGGAATCATGCGGTGTCGACTTCTCATTTCCAGCGTCTTCTGACTCAAGGCGCCTATGGCTTCTTTTAAAAGTTTTATAACTGAGATCAATAATTAATTTTCACTTTAGTATAGTGTGAAAACATTTTTCTACTACAGAACCCACTTGGGAGGCTCAAAAGTGTACGAAAAGCATTCCCGATCAATATTGGCCATGTTCAAGTCACGGTGGAAATATTAGCATAAATTCGTAGTCTCAATTCCTATACACAAAACATTTCCTGTCGTGCGCTTTTGACATGAAGAACTATATCAAACTGAAGGGTCTCCATCATGAACCACACCTAATGTGCGTGGTGATTCTCAAGTTGAATGCAAATTTTTACTAACAATTGCACTAGACCCTCTATGGTGACTTATACACTTTTCACGCCTTGAGTTGGGGTTGAATTTGACTTTTTTATTTCTATGCATTATCCCGAGGTCAAATATTATCCATGTACCTATGATATACACACTTAACACACAATTAACGTAGAAAGATCTAAAAATACAAAAATATCAGAGAATATAAAAAAAAATCACGTAACATAACATATTAGTGATAAATCTCTCAAGAATTTAAAATAACCCCAAAAAATAATATATCTTGAACCTATAAATATATCACAAGTGACGATTCATTAGATATCGAGCTGAATACACGAGAACAAGATCGAATAATCGGCTTTCTGATTCATGTCTCCATTTAGATATGACCATTGGAGCCCCAGATGATCTTGATTACCTATTCGATTAACTTGATCATATTGAAGCAAAAAACTAGTATATATAGTCCCCAACCATTTTTAAGCTCAATTGGGCCAACTTAGCTGAGTCAAAAGTGACTCAATGGTCTCTTTCGAATCTGGACAACTTTGGGTCTTTTCTGCAAAACACCCATAAATTCTTCAATTCAACTATGATTTGCAAACTGTTTATTCTCAAGTATAGATTCCTCGATGTATCCCAAAATAGATGATGCTTGGGTTAAGAACATTTTGAGAGGAGCACAATCAAAAGAATATCCTTGGCAGGATGAGGTGATTGAGCAACTTATGCATATTTAAATAACTCAAATTCTACTTTCCAATGATGTGGTGCTAATCAAATATAATTAAATGCACATCATGAAACTCCTGGAGAAAATATGATGCAACACCGCAAAGGACCCACCGTAAACTATCTGTGATCATGATCACACGACGCAATAGCCTCGAGAGTATGTTTCTCTCTTTTGTACCCCTTTCTTTATTTTTATATTAGGTGTTTGTCTTTAATTTTATGGAGCCTGTTTCGAGTCGTGGACGTCACGGCTTAACTTTGAGTTGAGGGTGGAGACCTATTATTTCCATCCCCATTTTCATGTGTTTTAATTGCTTTCAATAAGTGTGAAGGTTGGGTAGAATTTAGTGAATGAATCTTTTAAGCTATTTTTTAATGATTTAATGATAGTAAATAGTATATTTATGAACTTGTCTTGCGTATGCTTCAAGATTTTTATGAAACATTTGTTGAAAGTAAATGAAAGATTACTAAGCATTGAGGTAGATATAGGTTTGACTTTAAGAAGCATGAGTAGAGTGTAGAACGTGGGATCTAAACTAGGGTATAACCATTCAATGAACGTGATAGAAGTGAGGAAGTGAATAATTTGTGTAGGATAGAACATGATTAAGACACTTCTTTGTTTAGCCTGTTGTGCCTATTAGCCTATTTCCTATTATCATTGATATATTATCCGTCTCATCCCCACTCTTTTCCTTTGGTAGTTTTTTTTATTAGCCATGATACAAGACTTATCCTTCAGATTTTAAGGAATTCTTCATATGACCCGCACTAAAATCATGATTCTTTGACACTCGTCTAGAGCTTGAGTTCAAGGTGGTAATTCTATGTGAAACATTATTAGGTGGTAATTCTATGTGAAACATTATTGGGTGGGATTTGAGTTTGTAATTCTACTTTTTAATCACATGTTCATTTATATGGTATCTCTTTGCCGGGGTATGAAATAAAAGAAAAATATTTAAAAATAATGAAAAAAAATGTATGGAAAAGAAAAAAAACATAGTGACATGATCTATCACGTCAAAAAGAGGATCATTGTAACTTACAAAAGAAAATACATATACATTTCAGACCGGCAAAGTGGAAGTTATTTAGGTGATCATAAAAGTGTTCATTTGGGATTTTGGGAATCCGAATTAGTGCATAAGTTGGGATGAGTGAGAACATGTTTGAGGGTAACACAAGATCTAGGTTAATTAGTTGATGGCTAGTGAGGAAAGAGCCAAAAGCTCAATCTAAATTATCGAAATACACATATCACACCTACCCTAAGCCTACATTACAACCTTAAAGACCTTAGGATTCTTAAATATACAAAGTAGGAGCTTTCACATCGATAGACAGTAGTTAGATGGACTTTAAAAACTAGTGAGGATCGAGTAACACCCTATAGCCACCATTGTGAACTAAAAGATTGCTTATCTTCGTTCATTGCAACACTAATCCGATCATGAAATTAACATGTGTAGACTATTTATTTGATAAGTGTATACTTGATTAAGCTTGTAAATTATGTTATATGAGATTTGTTAATATTTGTGCTTTAGTTTCATTAATTATATTTTATACTCTTTCTCCTTTCTTGAGCTTATTTGACTTACACCTTTCTAAACTCCTTTTTTTTCTTTTAATTTTGTCGGGACGACAAAATCTCAAAATCTTGAGTTAGGGTTCTTGATGTCTCTTTTTTTTTTGATGGATAAATCTATTCACGAGACATTATTTTGGGATTTTATTGGGCCTAACTGAGGGACTTTTCCCTGTTATTTGCTTTATTGCACTTTTACTCCTTGTTTTGGATATACTACTGTTTATATATATTGTGTGCTTTAATTGTGTGTCAAGTGTGTAGCTTGTAGTTTGATGTCTCTATATTTTTTATATATTAATCTATGTTTGAGAAATCATTTTAGGTGTTATTAAGTAATTGTTAAGGGAATTCTCCCTTTTATTAGATATTTTCTTAATTCATGTCTTGATTTGATGATTTATTCATTTAGAGCATATTTGGTTTAATTTGTGTGTTCATGTGAATATATCAAGTTCTATGGAATATAAATAGATGCAAAATCAATTCCGAAGAGTTAAGGAAAGAAGATATAGGAGAAATCAGGAGATAAAAGGAAGCAATTGCTCCATTTCCAAAATTATAATGTTAACTTCTCTATTCTTAGCATTCTATTAATATTTAAAGTATGCAACATATTGTATATCTCAAAACTACTACGAGTATCCAATACCCTTTGCGTGTAATTAATAATTACGGAAATAATTTCCATTATGCTTTTACCTTGTTTCTTAATATTTGATAACTGGTATCTAATGGTCATACTAGATTTCTTATACATCTTATGAAGATGTTAATGATTCATGGGAATATCATTCTTATGATGTCTTTAGAGTATAGATCTCATGGATACAAGATTTTACACTTAGTAAAATTACTAAGTTCGTATTACTTTAGACATGCATCATATACATTCTGTGCATCCTCAAGATAAGTTTTAGTCAATAACTCATTGAGCATATCAATGAGTCTCATGTGCATAAGAAAGACTCTCAAGTTGTTGTTACAATTCTTGAGATTACCCAACACACTTCAGATGATTTGAGAAGTGATTTTGCAGAAATATCAAGAAATCTATTTATGGGAAGGAATAAGGAATAAAACTTTAAGAACATTATTATATAACTGACAAAGATAAAGACTTTTACCTAAGAGATATATAATTGAAAATTTTAAAACAGGAATGAGCCCCCTGGTCGTCAGGTCGTTTCTGACGCATACTTAAAATGAATAATGAAAACTTTAAAACATAAACGAGCCCCTGGAAGTCAGGTCGTTTCTCATTCATAATTAAAGTATGGTACATTACCTATTTTATCATATAAAATAAGAGACTCAAAACTCTTTAACCCCCTGGTAGTCAGGTCGTTTCTAAAAAGTTTTGTTGAGTTAAACCACCCTATAATAGAATATTATCAATCTCACATCCTCTGAGTAGTCCAGACTTAAAATGTAAAATCAATAATTATTCTATTATCAAACAAACTAGAGTTTTATAGTTAATACTCAAACTACAGGTTCATCTGGTAGTCAGATCAAAACTTGTAAACATAACAAAATTAAAACTCTACTTGTGATGGAAAAATCTCACGAAATATTTTTATATTTCGTCTTAATAAACTCAATAATTTTAATATCAAGTGGGAATAGCCTAGTATTCATAATCTAAGAATTTATTTTACTACTTAAAATTTAATTACTAAAACAATTTTTAGTAATATATAATATTAGTATATTTTATAAAATATAGTAATAGAAAGCAATGTATTAAATTCAACGTTAATCAACCAATTTATTAATGAAAAAAGAAATAAATTACTAAGACAATATTCTACTACCAAAAATTGATATGTAATTTGCATCTAATATAAAATTTGCAAAACTGTTTATATGTTACAATATAACAATATTATATTAGAACAATACCTTTTTTTTGTTAAAAATATATAAGACAATTGTCTTTCAATGGAAAACATGGCTCAAAAATAGTAATTTGGAATCAATTAATCTAACCTTTATTTAGGACAATTCCGAAACAAACAATGTTAACACATGTAATATATTTTGAAACAAAAAGCAACTATCAACTTGTATCAAACTAATGGCATCAAATAGGCCATCACTATTTTTCTTGTATAGAGGTGAACAAAATCAATAAACAATTTAATGATTTCATTAGAAAAAACATTTGTCTATCAACCGAATGTATTGACCAACATTCAAATGGAAACAAAATCACTGATTTATCACATGCAGGGACAGTGCTACTGATAACAAAAATAACTGAATATAATCCCTTTTTTTTCAGGCGCTGTTTGCATAGAAAATCTTATTCATCCTTTTCCTTTTTCAAATTAGAAACTCATATACTCCATATGACTAAGGAAAAACCATATGATCAATGAAGACAACTTCTGGGCGCAAACTATACAAAAAAGCTTACTAGTTTCGAAGCTATACCATACCAGTGCATATTTATTTCGGAAAAAAGATTTCTCAAAATAAAACAATCAACCAAAAATTCTTAAAATAATACTGAACCGTCCATTAAAAATTATATCTCATATAATCAAATATAATATAAAAAAAACTTAATTTTTTTATATAAACCTTAAAAACAAAATCCATATATTATCAAATAATATTCTTGTTTTAAACACCTAAAACGCAAGAAATGGCTCTGATACCAATATATTGCAATTCTATAACCAATCTAGTACGATTAAAATCTAAAACAGATTTCGATTTCGTACCTTTTTGGATTAATGTGAGAATAGAAAGACTATCCAAGTTTTAAAATTCTTGAAACCTCTACGCTTTGCACACCGAGCCACGATTTTGCTTTTAGAATCAAATTCTGATTTGAGACAAAAAGAACTTTTTTCTGTGTTTTTGTTTCCAAAGAGAAAACTGATAGAAATTCTATATCATATATTGAATTCTCATTAATCTAATAATAACTTTAGAGGAGAAAAAAATGTCAGGATATGAAAATTAAAGTCAGAAATGTATAATTAAAATTGATTATCTTAATAATCTAGTCTACTACCTACTTGTGAAGTGATTTCGACCTTTTACATTATACAAAATGACTTGACTATCCTATCGGTTAGTGACACACTTTACACTATTGGAGGTTGGTGGGTCCTAGGGTGTTATAAAATTAATGCAAAAGTAAAAGGAACCACTTAACCGCAAGTGTACGGTTGTCCCAAGTAATATATGATAATCAAGTTCGTTCTCAGGGACGGATTAGGTTCAACCCAAATATTAATCAAGTAGTAAGAATAATGGCGTAACAGAAAGATAAAATATAGAATTTTTGTTTGGTTTTTGTAAATTAAAGATGCAAATAAAATAAAGACTAAAATTAAATTAACAGAAAGAAAATAAAGCAATTGAACCACTGACTTCAGATAAGAGAGATACTTGAGTATCGCAAGGAATCCACTTAATCAATATAATATATGCTATGTTTAAGGGTAGAATTGGAATTATAATATTAGTCGGGACTCTAATATCTCCTAGCCCCCTGTCGGGTGGACCTAGAAGTTATCCTAAAGTATCATAAACACATGTATGGTCGAATATGCCTCTTCGGATGATATGATTTTACCTCTTTGGCTATGTAACTAGTTAAGCCTGTCGGTCAATAACGGACATTACACGGGTATTACCTAGATCTGTATTCAAACCCCCCTGTCGGATGATCACTTCGCCACTAAAGTGAATAGCCCAAATACTAACAGCTTATTCTAGTTGTTCCTAAAAGAATTGGTAATGAAAACAAAGTAATATCCAATATATAAAACTCAATTCAGTTTAAATCTAAACAATCCCAAATTCAAAACATAGATTAATTAATTAAGGTTCATCCCTTTAATGCGATTCTCAACTATATGGAAATTTTTCTCATAAGAAAATTAAAGAATAAAATTAAATAAATGGAATTCATGTTCAAATACAAAAGATAAATTGATAACCTAAAGGGTAGGATGACTGATGATGGAAGAACAAGATTCCTCCAACACTAGCTTCTCCTTGCCTTCTTGCTAGCCTCTTGTTTAATTCTCTGAAGTGTGTCAAAAGAGGAGGTTAGGGGTGTATTTATAGGTGTTAGGGAACCCTAGGTCGAATTTACTTGGAGTGGAAGACAAGTTAAGAACTCTCAAATTCGTAGCACTAATTTCTAGGAATGGTAAGATACTTCTGCTGATTTGATTTAGTCATATCTTTTTCAATACTTATCCGTTTGAGAAGTTCCAATATATGAAACTGCTTGTCTTGGAAAGAGCTTTCTATTGGTGCAGACCACTCGTCCAGATTTCTAGCCAATCGTAAGTTATGGATTAATCTTTAAAACGTGGCTGGAATTTCAGATTCAAAAGGAAGCTTTATCTTTCCTTCTTTGCATATATCTTTCCCAAATCTTCTTATTTCCATGTAAATCTTCTTTCCTTTACTTCTTTATCTTGACTTGGTCTCTAAGTAATTACCATTTGTCTTTTAAAGCTTCACATTAAATAATTAATTAAACCGCATATGCTTAAAAAGAATAAATCAATAAATCAAGAAATAGAAATAGGAAAGTGCACTTTAAAAATAGAAACTCTAGTAAAAATTATTTCCTAACACTCTAAAATACACTAAGACTTTATTCTCACTTCTTCTCCTTGGATTGTTCTTTCATAATATTCAAGAACCTATTAACTTTGCATTAAAAATAGTCAAACTTACGTACAAAAGCTCAGATTCTGCAAATAGTTAATTTCCAATGGGAGGGAGTGCAATATGATCAATTAAGCCTAAAAGTCTATCAAATAAGTCATTTATTCACCTAAAAGGATGTCTCCAAAGGGCTAATAATTAGAACAAATAGGGAGACATCAAGACCCCAAACTCAATCCTTTGTCGTCCCGACAACGTAAAATAAAAACAAAAGATCTTTTAGGTGAACGCAGAAGGTAGAATCTAGAAAATATTCCCAAAGCACAACTTAAAATAAATTTCATTTAGTCTAATCTAGGAATTAATATACACCTATACTTATTGCAAAAATCAAATACAAAACAATATCAATCCAAAATTAATTTCACAATGCCAGAAGGTTACGCTTATTACTTATCTCAAGATGGTGGCTATAGGGTGTTCCTCGATCTTTACTTGCTTCGAACGCTACACTTAGTATAATCCTTATTAACTCACTGTGCATCTAGGAATCACGAGGACTTTACGGTTTTAGCGTAGGATGAAGGACGGTATGGTATGTATATTTGGTAAATTTGAAGTGAGCTTTTGGCTCTCTCCTCACATACCATCAACAAACTGTCCAAGAGCTTGAGTTTACACTCAAATAACGTTCTCACCCAACCCATTTGACGCGCTTAATTAGCGTCCCCAAATTAACCCAATAAGCACAAAAGATGATTCACTTAAAAATTTCCACTTTGCCGGTCCGAATATATTCTTTTCAAATCATTCATTTTTTCTTTTCTTTGTATAGCTATGACTCTCTTTTTAATGTTGAGATATCATGCTATTTTTCATAGTTATGCCTATTCATAACTTGAGCTCGAAGCTTCTTTTCCATTCACTATTACCCTGGCAAAGGGTTACATTATAAACCTGTGAATCATCATCAAAATATAGCACAAAGTACAATTGATAAGCTCAAAAATCCCAAACCAATGTAAATTCCCATATGGTGGACCCACCACCCCAAACTCAAGCTCAAGACAGGAAGTCTAAGGACCGTGATTCAAGTGCGGGTCATATGGTCATGCCTAACAATCTAAAGGGCTATTGGCTTATAATGTGGCGACAAAAGAAAGGCTTAAAGGCTAAAAAATTTTCTAAGAAGGATATAATTAATTCAGGGGTAGACGGCCAAAAAGGATTCAAAGGGCTAACCAAGAACTGCCTCTATCATCTCCCTATCTACATAACTTGCCTCTAGTTCATACCTAAGTGGGTTCTCTACTCATTTAGATCTCACGTTCTACAAACCACCCATTATCCTTAAGCACAAGTTTACTTCTTTTGCATTGTTCATTAATTTTTCCTATCAATTATCTCATATTTGCATGCAATCAAAGTACAGTTTACACTAACTCTTAAAGTCAACTATTTTCTATCATTAATTCATGAAAAGCATGCTTGATGGGGGCATTTAAAATTCTCTACAGTATACGCAACCCTAAGATTAATTTTATTGAAAGCATGTAAAACACAAAAAAATTGGGATTAGGCAACGAACCCCACCCCAAACTCAAAAGTGAGTCGTGTCCCTACGACTCGAAAAAGACTCAATAAAGCAATACAATTAAACTAAAACTACCTAACTAGTGCCTACCATCAATTAAGAAGAAAAATTAGAACGGGGTACCTGGCCATAAAGATCCATCATGTCCTCCTCCTCCGAAGAAGAATTATTATCAATATCCATGTTCAAAGTTACCTTGTCCCTTGTTGAATTCATCTTGGCAATTTCCTCCCAAAGTGCTATGACTTGTTTTCTTAGTTGATCGATTTTTTGTTGATATTTGATAGCCCATGGGGGTGTGTAAGAATTATTCTGAGAAGAGGAAGAAGAACCTTGATCTTGGATTGGTGTCTTTTCTTTAGCCTTTGATTGTACATTTATCCTAGCT
Source organism: Nemophila menziesii (assembly GCA_029959085.1). Lineage (NCBI taxonomy): Eukaryota > Viridiplantae > Streptophyta > Magnoliopsida > Boraginales > Hydrophyllaceae > Nemophila > Nemophila menziesii. The sequence continues at coordinate 29,911,105 of JARWIR010000004.1, forward strand.
GTGAATTTCTTGTGTAGTGGTGGTGCGAGTGCCTCTTCTTCTTGTTTTTCAGTAGGCTCATCAAGATTGATGACCTTTTCAATTGTAGAACCAGGCAAATTCTTGTTCTTCCCTAGGATACAACACTGTCTCTTATAATCGATAGTATCTGTTATGTTTGTCATGGTTGAATTGACCCCCAAACTCAAGTTATACCAAGGATAGAATAAAGTTAAGACAACTTTGTATAGGTTGAGTTTTTTGCTTGGATTAGATGAAGGAAGGTGTTTTCTTGATGAATCATGGAAGAATTCTTGAAAGCTTGATGATCTTGATGGTGTTTAATGGTGTTTTGTGATGAATTTGATGAAGAAGATGTGCTTATGGAGGATGGAGAAGAGAATTATTGATGTTATTGTGTTTGTTGTGGAGGTTTAATCAAGCTTCAAGGTGTTTTATAGGGTTGGGAGCTGGAAAATTCGTATGGGAAAGGCTAGGGTTTGCTTCTGATAAGGTAAGAGTTGTACAAGGTAACAAACTCTTCAAAACCGCCATAGCTGCGGTATATCGGAGGAATGGTGCGGTATACCGGACCGTGCATCGACAATTTTTTTTTCTCTCGGCAATAAACCTGAGCTTCATACCCGTGTCTCGGGTTTTTCCACCTGCGGTATACCGGACCGCGCATCGACAATTTTTTTTTTCTCTCGGCAATAAACCCGAGCTTCATAACCCGTGGCACGGGTTTTCTTCATGCGGTATACCGGGGGTCTTGCGCGGTATACCGGACTTCGCGCCGATTTTTCCCATGTGTTCCTTTTTTCCGTTTCCTAGCACCCCAAACTCAATTCCTGCACCATTAACACACTACCTTTCTCATTTCTTTTAAAAGTAGACACTAAAACTCGATACTAACTTAGAATTATACACTAGGAACTAAAAAAAACTTAAAGCACTAAACTAATATACAATGAAATGGCTTTTGTTTAACGTCGTTAAGCTCGACGGATTACCTCTCGCATCTATTCAGCTTCAAGGAGGTACATGACCTTCCCAGGATGTGGATCAATTCTGCGATTGGTATCCTCGCCTACATGGTAAAGTTTTAGACGATGCCCATTTACCATGAAGGTGCGTTGCTCGTCTGGATTCTCGATCTCTAACGCTCCATGAGGCGTAACTTTGGTCACCACGAACGGACCAGACCACTTTGATCTCAACTTGCCCGGATAGTTGCTGAACTTAGAGTTATACTTGAGGACCATCTGTCCAACTTTGAATTTCTTCTCACGAATGCGATTGTCATGCCATCTTTTCGTTTTTTCTTTGTAAAGTTTAGCATTCTCATAGGCATGAATTCGAAACTCGTCAAGTTCATTCAGCTTCACCATACGATTCTCCGCAGCTAAGGTTGGATCCATATTCATCTCTGCAATTGCCCAATAGGCACCCATTTCAAGCTCAAGAGGTAAGTGACAAGTCTTACCATAAACAATACGATACAGGCGTCTTGACCGCAGTACGATACGCCCACAACGCATCATTTAATTTCATTGACCAGTCCTTGCGTGTGGAACCAACTGTCTTCTCAAGAATGGATTTGATCTCTCGATTAGAGATCTTTGGCTTGTGGATGATACGCAGTAGATACACGATGTCTCACACCATACTTCTCTAGAACTTTCTTCAGATATTTGTTCACAAAGTGTGAACCTCCATCACTGATAATAACTCGAGGTATACCATGTCTAGTGAAGATGTGTGCCTTTAATAATTTAATCACTACTCGCGAATCGTTAGTTGGTAGAGCTATAGCCTCTACCCATTTGGACACGTAATAAACAGCTAGTAGGATGTACAGATTTCTGTTAGATGGTACAAAAAAACCCATGAAATCAATACCACATACATCGAATATCTCAACTTCAAGAACATTATTACGCGACATCTCATATCTCTTAGATATATTACCAGTAAACTGGCATCTATGACATTTCTTGACATACTCATGACAATCCTTATGTAAAGTAGGCCAATAAAAACCGGATTGTAGTACTTAGCAGCTGTGCGGTCACCCTTGAAGTGTCCTCCGTATGGAGAATCATGACAACTCGCAATCACTGCCCAAACATCCTTCTCAGGTATGCATCTTCTCACCATTTGATCACTACACACTTTGTAGAGGAAAGGATCCTCCCAAAAGAACTGTTTAGCACGATGAAGCAATCTTTTCTTGTCTTGTGATGTAGCTCCTTGAGGAAAGTTACCACTCACAATAAGATTTGCAATGTCAGCATACCATGGAGTACCATCATGTATAGCAAATAAACTCTCATCAGGGAACTCTTCTCGAACCAACTCAGGATCATTATTAAGCTCTGAACCTTCATGACGTGACAAATGATCTGCAACCTGATTATCACAGCCCTTTCGATCTCGGATTTCTAAATCAAACTCTTGTAACAATAACACCCATCTGATTAAGCGCGGCTTCGCATCTTTCTTCTCCATAAGGTATTTAATCGCAGAATGGTCAGTAAAAACAACAACTTTCGCCCCAAGAAGATAGGAACGAAATTTGTCGAATGCATATACTACAGCTAGTAACTCCTTCTCAGTTACGGTATAATTCAATTGAGCACTTGTAAAGACCTTACTAGCGTAGTAGATGGAATGAAATACCTTATCTTTTTGTTGTCCCAAAACAACACCCATAGCAAGATCACTAGCATCACACATAACTTCAAACGGAATCTTCCAATCAGGAGGTAATACAATAGGTGCAGAAATAAGCTTCTCCTTAATCTTTTGAAAGGCCACCATGCAAGCTTCATCAAAAATGAATTTGGCATCCTTTTCAAGTAAGTTACACAATGGCTTAGATATCTTGGAGAAGTCCTTGATGAAACGTCGGTAAAAACCCGCATGACCTAAGAAACTTCTTACCCCTTTAACAGAAATCGGAGGGGGAAGAGTTTTAATTGCCTCAATCTTTGCGTGATCAACTTCCAAACCCGAACTCGAAACCTTGTGTCCCAACACTATACCTTCACGAACCATAAGGTGACATTTTTCCCAGTTGAAACCAAGTTAGTTTCCTTGCATCTAATTAATACCTTCTCCAAATTCCGCAAACATTCATCAAAGTTATCACCAAACACAGAGAAGCCATCCATAAATACCTCAAGGAAATCATCGATCATGCCCTAGAAAATCGCCATCATACATCTTTGAAAAGTAGCATGTGCATTACATAATCCAAATGGAATCCTTCGAAAGGACGAAGGTACCAAAAGGACATGTAAAAGTTGTCTTGTGTTGGTCTTTTGGGTCTACATAAATCTGATTGTATCCTGAATATCCATCCAAAAAGCAATAATATTCTCTCCCAGCTAGCTTGTCTAACATTTGATCAATAAACGAAAGAGGGAAGTGGTCTTTTCTGGTGGCCTTGTTCAACTTTCGATAATCCATACACACTCTCCAACCAACAACGGTCCTTGAGGGAATGGCTTCATTCTGCTCGTTCAAGATGGTAGTGATACCACCCTTCTTTGGTACACATTGAACTGGACTCACCCATTCGCTGCTAGCTATGGGATAGATGATTCCCGCGTCTAGCAACTTGATAACCTCTTTCTTCACCACTTCCTTCATGGCTGGCATCAATCTTCTTTGTCCTTCAACTGAGCGCGCGTTTTCATCATCTAGAATGATTTTGTGTTGGCAATAGGAAGGACTAATACATTTGATGTCAGCAATAGTCCAACCAATCGCCTCTTTATTAGCTCTCAGTATGCGCAACAGTTTGTCTTTTTGAGGACCTGTTAAAGTAGCTGAAACAATAACAGGCAGAGTGTTGTTAGTACCTAAATACGCATACCTCGAGTGTGACAGAAGCGGCATTTTTTTCTAGTTGTGGGGGAGACTCGATAGATGGTTTCTTTGTAGGTGCTATCTCCCCAGGCTCTCGGACTGGCTCATAGGCGAGATGCCTATGTTTCATGTTTCAGGAATTCAAAGCAGTTACGGTTTCGGATAGTTCTTCTATCAATTCCGGTAAGTCAAGTGTTAGGGCTGCTTGCAAGATATCGTTACAATTCATACAATTAAACGTTTCTTGCGTAGACAAATCGAGTACATCCATTCGGAAACACTCTTCAGGAATATCTGGAAACTTCATGGCCGTAAACACGTTGAACTTTACCGTCTCGTCTTGGATTCGCATGGTTAATTCGCTGTTTTCTAGATCAATAACAGTACGCCCCGTGGCTAGGAATGGTCGACCCAAGATGATGGGAACATTCCTATCCGCGTCGTATTCAAGAATAACAAAATCAACAGGAAAAATTAAAGTACCTGCCTTGACGAGGACATCTTCTATTCGTCCCTCTGGATGAGCGAGGGATCTATCAGCCATTTGTAGGATCATGGATGTTGGTCTAGCGTTTCCTATCTTCAGTTTTTCGAAAATTGACTTGGGCATTAAATTGATACTCCCACCCAAGTCACACAAAGCTTTCCCTTGCCACTCATTACCAATTGAAATAGGAATTGTAAAACTCCCAGGATCAAGTAGTTTAGGTGGCAACTTACTTTGGCATATAGCGCTGCATTCTTTTGGCAATCCTATCATCTCATTCTCGCGGTATGGTCTCTTGTTGGTAATGGCTCTTTTCAGAAATTTAACGTACTTCAGAACATCGCGTATAGCATCTATGAACGGAACGTTAATGTTGAGACAACGTACCATATTCAAGAAATTCTGATATTCAGCCATGTCTCCTTTTTTCTGAACTCTGGAGGAAAAAGGTGGAGGGGGACGGGTTTCTGTAACATCTTTGGATTTTGGATTTTCCGGAATCTTCTCCACTTCAATTATTTCAGGTTCATCTTCTTTCTCTTCCACATCTTTTACCGGTTTCTCTTTCACAGTTGTCTCTTTTTCTTTCATCACAGGAAAAGGAGGTGGTGAGAGCTTCTTACCACTTCAAAGTGTCACTGCATTATAGTCTTCTCTTTGCTTAGGTTCTTCAGTGTCACTCGGTAATTGTCCTTGCTGACGTTGATTTAATTGCTTATTTATGTGAGCCATCCGAGTTTCCATCAGTTTAAGTGCTGCAGTTGTAGATTGTTGAATGTTGATTAGTGTTGTCAAAGTTTGCTGAACATCTAGAGCGCCTTCTTGAGGTTGAGCAGGTAGAGCTTTCTGGTTCATGGTCTCGGTATGAGCATCTTGAGGAGGTTGTCTCTGAGATTGATTTCCGTATGCTTGTCCACCTTGGTAGTTGTTCTGAGGTCTTGGTTGAAAGTTGTTTCCTAGGGGACGTGGTTGATATGCATAGGTTGGATTAGCAGCCCCATTTGGATTCAAATATTGGAAACCCGGATGGTTTCTATTCGGTTGATAACCTTGACCACTTGAGTTATAATTTCCTCGGTTGGACATGAACATTATGGATTCTGGATTGTTTTGACAGGTCTCCCAATCATGATCTTGTGTACCGCAGTTAGAACATCCATAAACTTCTTGTGTAACATTAACTTCCGCCCTTCTACCACTAACACTTTTTGTAACAACTAGAGTAAGGTGTTTCAGTTGTTGTTCGAGTTTGTTTTCTATGGCGTTGATTTTTTCTTCAATCAGTGCAATATTTCTACCACAGACAGGTGTTCTTATGGTATTCCAACATAGTTCATTCGTTACAATTCTATTCAAAATAATCTTAGCATGGACTGGTTGTACCCGTAATAATGCACCACCACAGAGCAAGTCTAGATCCTTTCTTGAAGAGCCATCAAGTCCTCGGTAAAATATCTTCATCTGTTGAACTTCTGTGAGGCCATGATCAAAGACTCTTCGTAAGCAAATATGAAATCTCTTCCAACTTCTACCCAAAGTCTCGTCTTCATCTTGTTTGAATGACGTTATTTCAACTTGCGCATCTATTCTCATATTCGTTGGGTAGTATCTATCGAAGAATGCGGTTTGTAATGCGTCCCATGTTGTAATTGTTCCGGGTTATTGTGAATCATTCCACTCACTTGCTCCATCAATAACGAAGTATCTAAAATTAGAAAAATACATTTGCTCTTTAGTTACTCCTTGCGTAATATAAGAATCGCAAATTTGCATGAACTTCTGTACAACACGGATTGGATCTTCGCTAGGTGCTCCTCGGAAATTGCCATAACTTTGAAACTGAGATAACATACCCGGATCAGGTCTGAATCTCTCGACATTAATATTTGCAGGGCCAATTCCGAGGGAAGGAGCTCGAAACGGAGCTTCTTTAGGGCCATTGATGAACCACGGATCATTGTTTTGAGCTGGGGGAACAACAGGAACAAGAGGAGGGTTGATTTGATCTTCAGCCATCGTTTCTCTTGCTAATTGCTCCTCTAACTCTTTTGCTTTAGCTTCTCTCTTTCTTTTATTTGCTTCTCGAACTAGGTTTTCGGGATTTGCAAGAATCACGATATCTTCACGCATAAACCAAAACCTGTAAAATTGAGAAAGAAAGACAACCCAAAGCGTAAAACTGGAATATAAAACTAAAACTAAACTATCAATTAAACTACTACAAGATTAACACCGGGGTCACACGCTACCGTCCCCGGCAGCGGCGCCAAAAACTTGGTGGGTCCTAGGGGGTTATAAAATTAATGCAAAAGTAAAAGGAACCACTTAACTGCAAGTGTACGGTTGTCCCAAGTAATATATGATAATCAAGTTCGTTCTCAGGGACGGATTAGCTTCAACCCAAATATTAATCAAGTAGTAAGAATAATTGCGTAACAGAAAAATAAAATATAGAAATTTTGTTTGGTTTTTGTAAATTAAAGATGCAAATAAAATAAAGACTAAAATTAAATTAACAGATAGAAAATAAAGCAATTAAACGACTGACTTCAGATAAGAGAGATACTTGAGTCTCGCAAGGAATCCACTTAATCAATATAATCTATGCTATGTTTAAGGGTAGAATTGGAATTATAATATTAGTCGGGACTCTAATATCTCCTAGCCCCCTGTCGGATGGACCTAGAAGCTATCCTAAAGTATCATAAACACCTGTATGATCGAATATGCCTCTTCGGATGATAATATTTTACCTCTTTGGCTATGTAACTAGTTAAGCTTGTCGGTCAATAACGAACGTTACACGGGTATTACCTAGATCTGTATTCAAACCCCCCTGTCGGATGATCACTTCGCCACTAAAGTGAATAGCCCAAATACTAACAGCTAATTCTAGTTGTTCCTAAAAGAATTAGTAATGAAAACAAAGTAATATCCAATATATAAAACTCAATCCTATTTAAATCTAAACAATCCCAAATTCAAAACATAGATTAATTAATTAAGGTTCATCCCTTTAATGAGATTCTTAAGTATAAAGAAATTTAGCTCATGAAATTAAAGACTAACATAAAAGAAAAGGAGTTCATGTTCAAATACAAAAGATAAATTGATAACCTAAAGGGTAGGATAACTGCTGATGGAAGAACAGGATTCCTCCAACACTAGCTTCTCCTTGCCTTCTTGCTCTGACTTGAAAACCTTTAGCCTCTTGTTTAATTCTCTGAAGTGTGTCAAAAGAGGAGGTTAAGGGGTGTATTTATAGGTGTTAGGGAACCCTAGGTCGAATTTACTTGGAGTGGAAGACAAGTTAAGAACTCTCAAATTCGTAGCCCTAAATTCTAGGAAAGGTAAGATTCTTCTGCTGATTTGATTTGGTCATATCTTTTTCAATACTTATCCGTTTGAGAAGTTCCAATATATGAAACTGCTTGTCTTGGAAAGAGCTTTTTACTGATGCAGACCACTCGTCCAGATTCCTAGCCAATCGTAAGTTATGGATTAATCTTTAAAACTTGGCTGGAATTTCAGATTCAAAAGGCAGCTTTATCTTTTTCTTCTTTGCATATATCTTTCCCAAATTTTCTTATTTCCATGTAAATTTATTTTCCTTTACTTCTTTATCTTGACTTGGTCTCTAAGTAATTACCATTTATCTTTTAAAGCTTCACATTAAATAAATAATTAAACTGCATATGATTAAAAAGAATAAATCAATAAATCAAGAAATAGAAATAGGAAAGTGCACTCTAAAAATAGAAACTCTAGTAAAAATCATTTCCTAACACTCTAAAATACACTAACAATTTATTGTCACTTCTTCTCCTTGGATTGTTCTTTCATGAAATCCAAGAACCTATTAACTTTGCATTAAAAATAGTCAAATTTACTTACAAAAGCTCAGATTCTGCAAATAGTTAATTTCCAAGGGAAGGAAGTTCAATATGGATGTCTCCAAAGGGCTAATAATTAGAACAAATATGGAGACATCAGAGGTACATGTTTAGATCCACAAACCTGTCAATTATTTTCTTTTTCTCTTTTGTCTTAGTTTAGTCTTATATTAGAATATTAATTTGTGATAGCAAATTAATATACCATTATTCAAAGTATATAATTAATTAATATTTATTATCTAATAATAAAAATTAATTAACTACATGAAGCAAGATAAATGCACTCGTCAATGTGCTACTACATGGGTTCATCGTTAAACTGGTAGTAGTTAACTTAGTTAACTATTAATCGAGGTTGGTATCTAACAACACTCCCCAACGACCGGATAACGTGAAGTAACATTGTATAAAGAACCCGGTGAAGGATCAGATACGTAATCCCTCTAACTTTACAGCTCCAGATGGTATAACTGTAAAATCTCATTAGAAAACCAACTACGTTACACGTCGATTATCAACGATTGATGAATGACCTAAGAAACTCCTTTATTCATTTAGTCTATCACCTTGGACAAGGATTTGATACAATTGGTATAATCTTATGACATCGTAGAGCTCAAACTCTTTACCTAGAGTTGATAAATTCCATCTTGACTCATCCCTAGGAGCATATGTACTTAGCTATGTCCAATATCCTTTCGACTAGAATTATGACACACTAGTAATCCAGTATCTAAACACAACAAGCATATATGCAACTATAGCGATTATCTCAGGTCAAAGGATTACAAGCATTTAAGTCCTTATAGAGATTAACCCATTTGATAGGTCAAGGTAATTTACCATTAGGAATCTCTAGTTTTAGTCGGTTCGAGAATCACATCTCTATGTGCATTATCTATGTACCTAACTCGGTAAACAAGAACTACCGATATTTATCCAATAAATACTCGTTAGCTACATATTAATCTAACCTGATCATCGAGATCCTAGATCGATGATCCTATGATTAAGAACAATTTTAGATTTAGTCCTATGACCTAGATTCTCATTATCATAACACCTTATGAAATCTAGTTCGTAACTTAATCAAGGATTTTCCTTTATGAATACCATAATCATAAAGGCTTCCCATAGATTCAAGGAAACAATTCATTTAATCACTATTGTAGGGATTACTATTATCGTGTACAGTAAACACTTGTGTTCAATTCATTAGAAGACGATCGGGGCTAGGGCATAATTCCAACATCCACAAGTATAATAAGCCAACGCCTACTGCTACACCATTAATTAACAAGAAGATATTTTAGTCCCCCTTTATCATTGCTAAACTAATCATTCTTGGAACTTTAATATGTTGATTATGCGTATGAATAATATATTATATGGATTATTTCTTGAGTACTATGTTATGAAACTCGTTGTACATTGTTTTTGGAATTAATATATACTTCAACCTTGTGGAATGTTTTTGTTTTGGGTCCCTATTTCGTGCTTATTTTATCGAGACGACTAAACCTTGAGTTTGGGATCTTGATATCTCTCCTTTTCTGATAAATTTCGAGATATAGGAGATATCATTACAGTGGCTATTGTAGATGTAATGTGAGATATTTCCTTTAATTTGACATATTTTGAGGTGTTAGCTAAATCCGGATATAAATATATTTTAATATTCGAGATGATTTACGTATTAAGTGTTCAAATAATACAAAAATGTATGATACCAGACCCCGAGATAATATTAGGAATTCAAAAGTTCATAAAAAACCCAAGTCAATTAGCAAAAGGATCCAAAAGTTTCATGGTAAACTCAACAAAATTATCGGCATAACATTTCCAACAACTTCAAAAGTTCACCAAAAAAATATTGGGAAAATTATGATCATGGAACTTAAGAAATATATCTCATAGAGTCTAGATCATGCGAAAAGAAACAGTTCACATATAAAAATTGAATTGAAAAAGTTATGAGCATTTTGTTATGAAGATCTAAGTTGTCAAACATTTGTAAATAGCCCATTGTGTAAACTTTGACTCACTTATGTTGACATGAAACATTTTTTGCCCATCCCATTTGATGTCACGACCCACAAAACAAACACTACAATATACTAGGGCTAGATTCAACACTCAAGGCAAGTCACCAAGTTGACATCTTTTCGACCATATACTTTTTTGATAAAAAAGCCATATTATTTTTATATAAATAAAAAATTTATAGTTAAAATAATCCCAAAAAATATATTGTGTTTCAAAATCCATTAAGAGTCTAACAAACTCCAATAAAATCTATTAATTATACAAAATCCAATAAAAAAATTAAAATCTGGATTGAATACATCCCTCTAAAATAGGTAGAGATCAATCTAAGGGAAATTTCTTAAAATATCCAGCTAGATGAGTAACATTTCATGACCCCCTCCATAATAACCTAAAATTAAGGCTTGGCTAAAATCAATTCTTTGATCTATATGAAAACCCTAGAAAACAGGTATAAATGGGCTATCATCACAACTTGTTTTGTTAGATATAACTCCTTTACATATATACTAACTCTATTTTATTATACGACGAATAATACTAAATAGAGCATATGAATATTGGGAGCTTTTTCTTCATTTATCCCATAATTGTGTGTTTTGCAGGAAATACCTTCAATAGGACATGCAATAGCAGGAAATTAACGTTCATGCTCATCGGGAATATTGTTCTACTGATAGGGGTATTTTGTACAGTTTGAACACCAATTCAAAAGTTTTAGTCAATCCTTTTACCTTGCTAAACTAAATGTTCTTGGAACTTTAGTGTGTTGAGTATGCATATGAATAATATATTTTTGTGGATTATTTATTGAGTAGTACGTTATGAATCTCGTTGTATATTGTTTTGGAATTACTATATGCTTCGCTCTTGTGGATTTGTTTTAGTTTTGGGACCCTTATTTTGCCGTGACGACAAAAACTTGAGATGGGGATATTGAAATCTCTCATTTTGTGGTAAATTTTGAGATATACGAGGTATAATTTAGGTGAATATTTTGATTCAATGTGAGATTTGTCCCTTGATGGGACATATTTTGGGTTGTTAGCTGAATCCGGATATATATGTATTTTTAAAGTAATTCTAGATAATTTATGTACTAAGTATGCAAATCCTAGAAAAATGGATGATAGGAGACTCCGAGATGAAGATATGAAGTTATAAAGTTAAGGAAAAACACAACTAAAATAGCAAAAAGGGTCAAAACTTTCATGAGAAACTCAAAAAAAATTGTGGTATAACGTCTCCATCAACTTTGAATATTCACGAAAAATAATTGAGGAAAATTATGATCATAATACTTACATGAAGGATAGATCATAAAGTCTAGATAAAGAAACCGTTCGCAAATCATAATTGAATTGACAAAGTTATGAGTGTTTTGATATGAAAACCCAAGTTGTCAAAAATTTGTAAATAGTTCCCTAGGTTAAGTTTGACTAACTTATGATGAAATGAATAGTTTTTTACCAATCGTATTTAATGCCATGATACCAAGCACACAAACTCTCCTATACTAGGGCCGGATCCAACCCCTCAAGAAAAGTCACCAAGACAACCACTTTAAGCCCTATATTTATTTTGATAAAAAGATCCCAATTTTTATAAAAATAGTAATTTAATAGATAAAAAAACAAAAAAGATATTGATTTTTAAGTATATAAATTTGTATAAGCATTTTGGTTTGTTCCCAAGCAGGGTTGAGTAAAGTAATAAATAAAATCGAACCAATCGAAAAAACCAAGAAAACTGAATTTAAGAATATCTTATGTTTGGCATAGGATTTTTAATATTAATAAATTTCAATTCAGTTTGGTACCTAATTGAAAAGCAAGCTTTGTATTTGAATCAAAAAACCAAGTTGTGTAAACACATCTGAACGAGTTTTGTGAAATAATGTTGTCATTATGTATAAGTATTAAAAATATCATTTAACTTCATTGTTGAAATATTAAAGAATTGAATAAAACTCATCCCCTTAGCCCGTACCCGCACCCTATCAAGCTCCCACCCCACAACGCCATCCAATCCATTTAATCCATAATGACAGAATCCGCAACTATACTAAGCCAACGCCTGCTGCTAAATTATCAATTAACAAGAAGATATTTTAGTCCCCATTTTACATTTCTAACATAATCATTCTTGGAACTTTAATTTGTTGATTATGTGTATGAATAATATATTATGCTGATTATTTCTTGAGTAGTAGTTATGAAACTTTTTGTACATTGTTTTTGGAATTATTATATGCTTTGCCCTTGTGGAATGTTTTTGTGTTAGGACCCTATTTCGTAATTAATTTACTGAGATGATAAAACCTTGAATTGGGAATTTTGATATCTCTCATTTTGTGATAAATTTTGAGATATAAGAGATATCATTAAGGTGTTTTTTTAGATGTAATGTGAGATTTGTCCCTTAATCTAAGAATATTTGAAGTGCCGAGTAAATTAGGATATAAGTATAGTTTTAGAGGAATTTGAGATGATTTATATAATAAGTGTGAATATACTATACGAGACCACGAGATAAATCTAGAAAGTCAAAAGTCAAGGAAAAACTCATGTGAAATAGCAAAAGGAGCCAAAAGTTTCATGAGAAACTCAACAAAAATTATAAGCATAACGTCTCCATCAACTTTGATAATTCACAAAAATAACTGGGAAAATTATGATCATGGTACTTACGTGCAAGATAGCACATAGAGTCTAGATCATTTGAAAATAAAATGTTTGCAAATCAGAATTGATTTAGAAAAAATGATGAGCATTTTTTTATGAAAACCCAAGTTGTCAAATATTTTTATATAGTACAGTATGTCAACATTGACTCACTTATGTTGACATGAATCATTTTTTACCCATCCAATTTGATGCAACGACCCACAAAACAAACCCTCTATTATACTAGGCTAGACACTAAGGCAAATAACTAAGACAACCACTTTATACCCTATATTGTTTTGTTATAAATACCCTAATTTTTATAAACATAATTATTGTATAGTTAAAAAGGATCCCAAAAAGATATTGTGTTTTTGGTAACTAAAATTATATTATTTTTTGGGCCGGTTCTGTACAGTGTTGAGTACAACAATAAATAAAACCAAAAAACCAAAGAAAATCGAAATCGAGAATATCTTTTGTTTGGTATAAGATTTTTAATATATAAAGAATCCCTGATTAATTTTGATACCTAATTGAAACATAGAGATTATATTTGAAAAAACAACCAAGTTGTGTAAACGGATCTAAACGGATGACGTCATTTTTATGTATAAATATTAACAAAATCCTTTAAATTCATTGATGAATATTAACACTTAGAGTAAAACTCATCCCCTTCTCCTACCTTTGCAGACTATTAAGTTTCCACCCTACTGTAATGATCCAAGGGAAGAATCAACAACGTGTAATGATCCGAAGGAGCAAAAGAAAATCAACGGGTCCTTCTTATTTACAGGACTATTGTTAGATACGTGAAAGCCCAATAGTTATCCAATGCAACGTGTAAGGCTAAGAAGCAAAACCATTCTGCATCTATTTAATGTTATAGTTATTCTAGAATCTATATATAGGTCTGTATGAAGACAATAAAGACATCCAGAAAACAAATATTGTATTTAGGTTTAGGTTTAGTTTATTTAGTTTACGATCAAGTATATCCTGTACAATCACAGTTGTATATACATCGTATCTTCTGTACATATATCCATTAATAAAACATAAACAATTGAAACAATTGGTCAGTTAAGGCGGCCTAATACAAATAATTTAGTGTTTCCGCAAAAAGGCTCCTGTTCTACACCATAATGCAATTCATCAGATGTGTTTCTGCAAGTGGGTTCTGGATCGACATCAAATGTCCATTATTCCAACATGTTTCCATCACCAGGAAATACTTCGCCTGGATTTGGACATGTTCCTCATGTTCAAGCACGTCCGATGTGCTTAGAGTTTCCTTGTTTTGATGGATTGGATCCTTCTGGTTGGATCTTTAAGGCATAAAGGTTTTTTGATTATCATAGAACTCCATCAGATCAACGGTTAATCATCAGTTCTTTTCATATGAATGGTCGTGCGCTTCCGTGGTTTCAATGGATGACTCAAAATCATCAATTTGTGTCATGGGATCAATTTGCTAGGGCATTGGAGGTACCTTTTGGTCCTCCAGAGTTTGAAGATCCTCAAGGGGCTTTGACTAAACTAATGCAAACATCGAGTGTGGAGGCTTACCAGACACAATTCGAAGCTTTGGAAAATAGGACGTTGGGTTTATCTTCCTCATTTCTTATCAGTTGCTATGTTGCTGGTCTTCGTCCTGATATCAGGGCAGAAGTTTTAGCATTTCATCCAATGTCGTTGTCTCAAGCTATGGGATTGGCTTGGTTGCAAGAGGCTAAATTGGCAGAACAACGCAATTCACCTAAGTGATAGATCGTATTCTTTTGGGCAGCCGCCGCCAAAATCAAGTTCTTTGGTACAGCCCTCACATCAGGATGTATCCTCACAACTTACGGTACGTCGTTTATCACCTCGTGAAATGCAATTACGCCGTGAGAAGGGACTTTGCTACAATTGTGATGAAAAATATGTACTTGGTCACCATTGTAAAACAAAATCTCAGTTATTTATCTTGGATACTAGGTTCGAGACCGATGAAGCCTTCATGGATGGGTTCAATGTTAATGAGGAAATGCCTTCTAAAAAAATGTCTATCACCAGAGATATCTTTAAATGCTCTCTCAGGTAATCACTCTCTAACTACTCTTCATTTTCAAGGTAATTGTTCGGGAGTGGCGATTCAAGTGTTGGTGGATGGAGGAAGTACTCATAATTTTATCCAGTCTCGGGTAGCTCATTATTTAAAGTTACCAATTGAAAGTACCCCAGATATTGCTGTCGCCGTTGGTAATGGGCAAAAATTAATAAGTGAAGGGTGTGTAAAAGGTGCTACAATTATGATTCAGGGTTATCGAATCATTACAGATTTATATGTATTGCCTATAGTAGGGTCTGATATTGTGCTAGGAGTGTATGGTTGGCGACTTTAGGACCTGTTATTCATGATTATCTAGATCTTACAATGAAGTTTAACTCAAATGACAAAGAAGTACTTTTACGAGGAATACGAGGTCGTTTAGCATCAACAGGATCAGTTGCAGCACTCTTTAGTTTGTCTGTTTGTGAGAGCTCTGATCAAAAAAATAATTCTTCCAATATTGTTTTGCAACCCCTATTGCAACAATATAAGAATATTTTTTCTGTACCAACTACTCTCCCACCTTAAAGACAAAACGATCATGCTATTCCGCTACAACCAGGTTCATCTCCTGTAAATGTCAAGCCTTATAGGAATCCGTACTTTCAAAAAAATGAAATTGAAAAATTGGTGGCATAAATGATGGATGCAGGTACAATTCAACCTAGTACTAGTCCATTTTCATCTCTAGTGTTGCTGGTTAAAAAGAAAGATGGCATGTGGAGATTTTGTACATATTATAGAGCTCTAAATGCTATTACAATAAAAGATCGGTTTCCAATTCCTACGGTTGATGAGTTGCTTGATGAATTACATGGTGCTACTATTTTTTCAAAGCTGGATTTACGATCGGGGTACCACCAAATTCGAGTTCGTGCAGAAGATGTTCATAAGACTGCTTTTCGCACCATGAAGGCCATTATGAATTCCTTGTGATGCCTTTTGGTCTTACAAATGCACCTTCTACGTTTCAGGCTATTATGAATGAAACATTTCGACCATTTTTGCGTAAGTTTGTACTTGTTTTTTTTGATGATATACTTGTGTATAGCAAAAATTTAGCTTTACATCAGGAACATCTGGAACAAGTTCTACATTTAATGGTACTGCATAATTTTTATGCAAAAGAGGCAAAATATGTCTTTGGTCAGGATGCTGTAGAATATCTGGGGCATGTGATTTCTGGGCAAGGTGTAATCTTTTCCGATAATTACGTATTCCGAAGAAACTCACAACAAACACCCTACGCAACGAAACAAAAAAGAGGCGAAACCAAAAATGGTTTGAGACCACCAAAGACACAATCATTTATATATAAAAAATGTGTGAATAGAAATAAAACACAAACCTAACTACCAATTAGACTTTAATATCCCTAAAAAGATATGAACACAAAATATATAAGATAGAACAATCGAGAAGATTCAATCCATCATTGAACTTGGCAGACCCCCGTCTAATAATAAGACTAAAATAAATGACATTACACCACCAGACCCCCTAAATAAAACAATCATACATCATTATAAATTTTAACTCAAGACATTAACACAACAAAAAAAACTGTAATATACTACAAGGTCACTGACAACGGCACATAGACCAATCATCAACCTAATTGAATAACATGATACATAAGTAAAATTCACAATAAGCAAGGCAAAGGCACAATGACCAAACAAAAAAAAATATAATATATTAAAATATAACTCTTTTTAAGCTTATAAATTCTCACATATGTCTTCCTTGAACAAAATGCAAATGCTGTACAAAAAACACAAATGTCGTCCTTTAATTCTCTCGACCACAGGTACCGGTGAAGGTGTTGACACTTTTATCATATTTGAAGTCACATCATTCGTTGTCAAATTTGGATCTATAGATTTACTCGACGTTATCTTCTTTTATCTCCACAAGAAATCACAAACTTTATAAAGGGCAAAGTAAAACCAAAAAATCTAATGAATCTAAAAAACCAAGAAAACCAAAACTGAGAATATCATTTTGTTTGGAAGAGAAATTTAAAAATATCGAGAAATCTCGGTTCAATTTAATTTTTTTATAAGACCGAATAAAAATCTAAAGTTTGTATCTGATCCGGAAAACAAAGCTTTTAAACGTGTCTAAACCAAATTTTGTGAAACGTGTCTAAACCAAATTTTGTGAAATAACACGTATTTGATCCGAGAAACCAAGTTTTGCAAACGGTTCTAAACCAAGTTTTGTGATTCAACGTTGGTGTTGTGTATAAATACAAACAATTTTAACAAACAACGTTAAAACATTTAAACATAAAATAAAAAGTCATATTCTTCTTTGGCAGGCATACCCATCTACTGCCTAGTATCAATAACATCCAGATCTATCACACTAAGCTAACACATACTCCAGATCTATGTCAATACTAAGGTTTTAAATACTTCTACACCATTAGAAGATATCCTCTAAGAATTATCAGGTAATTTTTTTTTTAATTTCTTTATATTGAAATATATTTTTTTCAATCAAATCCCAAAAAATGATAAGCCTTTGGATCTAGTTTTTTTACTTCTAAAAACCTAATTTTAATCAAATTTAATAACCTAATTCTGTTTATTTTTTTAACTTCTAAAAACCTAATTCTAATCAAATTTAAATTGGATCTAGTTTGTGATTTGTGTATCTCACTAAATATTATAAACCTTGAGATGTTAAAAGTTTTTAAGGTATAGTTACTTACTTGATTTAGATCTTTTTATATTTTCTAAAAATCTGAATACAGTTAAATATTCATAATTAAAACTTACACTAGTCTAATGCTCATATATACAACTAATTGTTGATCTTCTATATATTTATTTATTTTTGTTAATCTTAATCTTTTATATATTTATTTATATATTTTTTAATTTTTTCTATGTTAATTAATATACACTTTTGTTGTTAGTAATTAATTTTTTTGTCAAATATTAAAAAATAAAATTTATAATATAATTCTTTGAATCTAGGATGTTCTATTCATTATAACAATTAAATAATTATTAGATTAGATGTGAAATTTAATATATTAAATTTGGATAATTTTTAATATATTTATGAATTTTGATCTTTCTTGCTTAACATAATAAAGATTTAGAATTATGTCAGGGATAGGACCGTCAACAAAAAAAGATCGATAAACATGTCATTTCAGTCAAACATCAATATCATTATGGAATAATGGTAAGATTTTTACTTGGTAATCTAGATTAAAGTTTCTTATATTCACTAATTTTTGTGTTTGAATGCAATTTTGATGATGGATAAGTTTATAAAATTACATAAAAAAGAAAAAAGAAACATAACTGATCATTCTCATTTTTCTTTTCTTTTATTATGCTAAGAATTCCTATTCATTAGATTGTATGTCTGAGTTTATTGTTTTTAATGTGGGTTGTTATGTGTAATTTTTTTGTGACCGAGTGAGTTTATTCAACAACATATGACGAGGCTTTGACTGAATGCTTTCTTCTCTTTTTTGTTTCTCGGTTTGAAACTCTATACTTCTTTTGGCTAGAGTGGAAGTTCGAATATATAAGAGAATTGAGGAGGTTGTTACTAGCAAACTAACTATGAATATTAAGAAGTTTAAATGCTTTAATCTCTCAATAACTAGCCAAGAATTTTATTTACATCCCTGAGTTTTGTAGCTACAAAACACTTCCCTTCGATGGGAGTTGCATATTTATCCTAATTAACAGAATTTAATATTGTGCAAAATTACACTAGTCCAAATGAAAGGTAAAAAAAGGGATTCACGTAAACTTGGGTACTCTAAAAGTAATTTGAGTATTTTTTTTTTTTTTTCAAATTAGTATTATTTTCATGGGATGGTATCCATGGCCTTCAAAGTTGTGAAAAAAAATCTTCAAAAGCGCATGCTAATACACACGACAGATATGTCGTGAGTGCTAAAGACATACTTTAGTCAATTTGGTTGTTTCTCTTCGGTTGACAAAAAAAGTTTTTTCTCTTCTTAATTTTTTCCCTTATACTTTTTTGGATATGAATCCTTCAGTTTATTTTGTATAATCTTCTAGTCAAGTAGTGTTGTTATTTGTTTCATTTTTTTATAGATCTGAGAGTCAAAGTCATTTTATGTAGTATTCATTATGTAAATGCATTACTTATTATTTGTTTCATAAATAGAAAAATTTAATTAGTTAAAATCCCTTACCAAAAAAAAAACAATGATACTTTAACACTAGGAAATGATAGGTCCAAGTAATCAATAAACTTTAATTAATATGATAGTTCAAGCAAAATATACTTTAATTAAACATCAAATAATACTAAAATGCACCAAATAATATAAAATACACCAAATAAATTTTTAATGTACTGATGAAATGCACAAAAACAGAGTTTTATGTACTACTAAAATACACAAAAACAAATTTTTTGTGTTACTGAAATACACAATACCACAAAGGATAAGAACGAAAGAAAAACTATGATTTGGTACTTTAGGTAATACACAAACTGAGTTTTGTGTTACTAAAATACACACAATCACAAAAGGACTGGATTGAAAGAGAATATATGATTCTATGTAATTGTGTAATACACAAGACAAAGTTTTATGTATTTTTAAAATACAGAAACTTAAAAACAAAAAGGGTTGGACTAAAAATGAATTTTTGATATTGTACATTCAGATGTGTGGGATTCATTGTCCATTCTATCTTGCAAGGGGTTTAGGTACCTTAAAGTCTTTATCGATGACCATTGTATGTAATGTTGTCTTTATCCTATAAAATATAAATATGAGCTTTTGCTATGTCTCAAACATTTACAGAAATGATTCCGACTCATTTTGGGGCTATTATTGAAGTGTTTAGAAGTGATAATGGAACTCAGTTTGTTAAAAAGAATTTTGGGTTCTATGTCTAATCTCTGGGTACTCTCCATCAAAGAACTAGAATCTATTATTGGATTTTCAATAATACGAGAGCTAGAATACATATATACAAGAAAACTAATTATTTCGGTCTGTAATTAAGGAATCATAACTTATTTGTAGCCTATTCAAATTAAAGAAATATCACATAATATATGCCCTGGTTTACTTAATAAATTAAGCAAGGAAATATCCACTAATCTACATTAATTTTCAACAATATGAATTACTGACTCTCTTTTCAGTTTGTGTGTTCTATGTCACTTAATTAAGTCATATAATGCCCTTCTAGTCCAGCTAGATAGATAGATATGTAAACTATTGAGGAACAAAAAGGATCCAACAATTATTAGAAATAATATAGCAGTTTGAGAATGTGCAATTTGATGTTTGAGAATGTGCAATTTGATGTACAGTTCGAAGTTGCCTCTTTTGAGACATAAATAATGTTTATTTACATGCTTAGTAAAGCAAGAAAATATCCATGAATCTTGTATTGATTGCGTAGTAATCACTTATATACTTTGGTGAATTAATATGTGTTGACTTTAAACTTTCGAGCATAATAGAAGAAACTTGAAATTTTTCTCATAGATATCCCCAATTAACCAAGAATTTGATCATAAAAATATTGCATCATCTTAAGTATTTACCTTTTTGGTTAAATAACAACCATTTATCTATTCAACTTGAAATAATTTTGGCTAGATATAGTTTTCTCAAGTTTAGTTTAGCTTAGGACCATAAAAGTAGTATGTGTTGTGCATTTACTCTTCTCAAATGCTTGCTTTAACATATGGAATGCTTTTCCTTTTCTTAAAGATTGTTTGAATAGTTGATTTCTCATTTCTCACATGGCATAATTAGCTTAACTAATTTCTTATGTGCAGCAAGGAGGGACTCGACACTCTAAATAAGATCAGACATCATCAAAATAGGGAAACTAACCTTCTATTTCAACTATGTAAATATGAAATTGCGAGAATTACTACAAAAATGACGAGGCTTTATACACTGGTGATATATGAAGGTATATATTTCTATTCCTAAAAGGTATAAAATACTTAGTTAAAAAGATATAGTTTCTTATTTCATTCACTGATATAATTAAAATTATTGCATTATATTATTTTCACGTTAGGTTGGACATTACACGTGGTTACATGGTTCCGTGGTTCCATTTAATTGGTTTCATGCCACCTTAAAATATGTGTCATCGTTCACCATGTCCTTGCCACGCGGAGTTTCTTACTATCTTGTCTTTGCTCTATAAATTCTAAGAGTTTACCTTAGAATACATTCAAATCTCAAGAGCAAAAAATAAATAAAATATCTAAGAAAGATATAGAAAGAGAGATCAATGGAGTTTAGAGGAAATGAAGGATCCCAGGGCCACAACAACAAAGTTTTGCTGCCAGAGTATGGTAAATCTTCAACCTTTCTTTTTTCATTTTTATACATATAATTGTTATAGTACTTATTAACAGAGTAGCAGTCTTACTTTTTCTCTTTTTTTTGGTGAAGAAAAGCTAAAACACACTAGTTTGAATATAATTTGTGTGCATATAATTGGGTTAGCTCAACTGGCCATAGTCTTGTATTTTCTTCTTGGAGGTACAAGGTTCATGTCCCTCACTGAACATGGTAACCTAGTTCTTACTTGCCTAGGGTATACATGGGGAGGCGTGTATACTCTCTGTGGAAATAGTAGAGGTGTTGGCCCAGATACCCATAAAAAATAAAAAAAATAAAGCTAAAACACCTACAATTTGCACATCTTTACATGCATGGCTCCAAAGCTTAGAAATTACTAAAATAGTTCTTCTAACTTTTCTCTTTCTATGTTAAATTTTTTTTATGGCCAACCAAGATTTTATCAGAGTCTTGTAAATGTTTTCCGTTAAAGTTTTGGGTAAACTAACAAATTGGTCACACTTTTGTTTTACCTATTTTGACCAAAGGACCATACATTACAATTTTTCCTTTTTGACCAAAAAAACGACACTGCAAGAGGAAGTGCGTTTTGGTTGAAACGACACTACAGGAGGTTAGTCATTAAATGTAATGGTCGAATTGGAAACAGTTGAAACGTATGGTATCGTTTTGTCAAAAAGGGTAAATATACGTAATCATTTGGGTAGTTTATAATGTTTTTCTTTTTGGTTCAAGACACACAAATATTTTTGTTTAAGACTATTTGATCATTAGTATGCAATTTTTTTTAATGAATTTTAGCTCTTTACCTTACTGTCGTCTATCTCTACATCATTGTTAAATTTTTGAGACTCAAATCAAAAAAACAATTATGTTGGGATTTATTACAAAAGTTGAATCGGCAGGACCAGATCTGAGGGTGATATAATACAAAATCATATATGTGTTAGAATATACTACATATATGTGATATCTTAATTAATCTCAACCCAGCGCCTATGCAATAACTAACTACTATTTGTATTTATGTGTAGAAACTGAAGGCCTACCAAATCTCAATTTAGACATCAGTTTAGGGCCACCTGGTCAGGTGAACAAGACCAGTAACAACATTTCAACTAAAAGGTCTGTTTGAGACCAATCCCGACATTTACCCATGGCTAATGTGGGAAGAGTCATGCATAAAATCTTACCCCCACATGCCAAACTATCGAATGATAGTAAGGCAACTATGCAAGAATGTGTTTCGGAGATCATAAGCTTCATCGAATGATAAAAAGGAAACAATGCAGGATTCATCACATGTGAAGCTAATGAACATCGCAAAATCTTAAATCCGAAGAGTGGTGAGGATTTGATCAAGGCTTTGCAGTCCGTTGGATTGGATGATTATGTTGTGCAGCCTCGCTTGTACCGTCAACGATACCGTGAAAATGAAGAAGCAGTTTATCGTGCACCTGGATCGCAATGAGTCATATTGTAGGTATATCCCAAGTGGAACATGCCAAAGAGTCACTGAAAGAGTAGGAAAGAGACTACTTAGGTTGTAATGTAGGAAGGTTCAATTTATTTTTGTATGTGTTTAATTTTATGTTGATTTTTGTATGATAATGTATGTATGTCTGAGTTTAATATATGTATCTTTTAATGTTAGTTGTTATGTAGTTTTCACTGAGTGAGTTTGTTAGTTTGTTCACCATAACATAGGTTATCCTATCATTTAGTATTCATTCAGGATTTTCTTTATATTTCCTTATTTCAAATATTCATTTTGTATTTATTGAGATTTGTAATGTGTTTTAAAATACATATTAGACATGGAAATTTAATGGACAAATAATAATATAAGGCCTGAAATGTAAATCATAAAATTTTCACCACTCCTCATGCCTCATTACATTATGAAGACATCAAATACAGACGAGAAACATGTCAGCATTATCAGGTAATGATCATCAATTAGGTAATGGTGACTATTAATCCCTCTTGCCCAGGGTACCTAATCTCATCAGATAATGATCGTTTATAAAATCAAAGGGGTAACGAGTAAGTCAAAAATGTCCTGACGAATGGATAATTGTACCGATCCAGGCATTATCTTGGTTATTCATAATCCCGAACGGAATAATCCCGAATTAAGTAATTAATCAAACATTACATCTGGAGATCACCCGACGTCAACGATTTCCTTACATAGTTGCTACGGAAAGCCTACAAGTCGTAGCCTAAATCACACCCATTATTTCCTCATAAGCAAATATACAAGATTTAGTGACAAAGTGAAAAAAGGGAGAGATCAATCCTAGGAACATTCCTTAAAATAGCCATGCTAAGGGGGAGATCTCACCCATGACTCCCACGTCAATAACCTAAAAATAATGTCATGCCCAGTATATATTCCTCTATTTATAAGTAAGTCTAGAAAGTAGTTACCAGTAGGATATCATCCTAACTTGTTATGCTACACATTATTCCTTGACAAGAACAAACTATATTATACTTACTATGTTAATGAAACAAAACAGAGCATATGAATTCATTAGGAGCCTTTTCTACCTTATTCCCATAGTTGTGTCTTTTGTAGGAAACACCTTCAAGAGTACATAAAATAACAAAAATTATAAATAAAATAACATCCACCCTAATCGGGGAGATTGTTCTTACTAATAGGTGTATTTTGTTCTCTACCAAATCCAATTCAAAAAAAAAAGGTAGGCTATGTCACTCCTTACCCAAGGTAGTAGCCATCCTATGGTATAGGGGCACTACGATCCTTATGACTTTTGGGAATCTTTTTGCACCTAATTTTGTAAACACTTTATGGTTTTTAGAATTTAACTTCGTGGTCCCATAAATTTTTAATTTTTGTAAGATTTGATGTATTTATATTTAATTATTTATTATTTATATAAAGCATGTGTTATTTGCAATGCTAATAAAACCCATAGCTCCCTTTCCCAGTAAAAATTCCTTTCTTTGTTCTTGATCTATATTAGTCATACTAATTTTTACCAATGTAATGATAGATTAAAAGTTAGAAAGAATTCCAAGACCCAAAAAACAAGTATCTCAAATATAGTAGGAAGAAGATGAATCATCTTGCCTATTAATTTAAGTTAGATAGTTTAAAATTAGACATTACATATAGTCAAAACAATATAGACCGAATACATCTGGCTAATTATAGCTCTCATATTTGTCTATTTAGTTGTATCTATCGTCTTAGAATATAAGTCTCAAACTCTAAACTACTTTACTGAAGTAAAAAAGGTAATTACCTACATGTACATCACCTTAACAATTTATTTTCATGTTTTTTATGATGGTTGTGACAATGATTCCTATTTACCATCTAGTATTGACTACTTGATCTTACGAGAAATATTGAGATTGTGTAGAAGTCTTGCATGTTCAATTGAGTACAAAAATGGTAAGAAAAAAAGGTCATCAGACCTCCAAGGAGCTGAAGGGAGGACAACCTATCGCAAAATCTCAAATCTGAAGAGTTTGACGGGTGAGGATTTAATCACGGCTATGCAGTCTGTTGGATTGGACAACTATGTTGAGCCACTTCGCTTGTACCTTCAAATATACCAAGAAAATGAAGAAGCAGTTGAAATCGGGCACCTAGGTCGAGCAATGAGTCATCTGGTCTAGTACATCCTAGGTGGAACATGCCAAAGAGTCATTGAAAGAGTAGGAAAGGGACTAGTTAGGTTGTAATGTAGGAAGATTCAATTTATTTTATGTGTAAGCCTGTAATTTATTTATTTCAGTGTGGTGGTTGTGTGTTTAATTGTATGTTGAATTTTGTATGATAATTTGTGTATGTCTGAGTTTAATATATATATCTTTTAATGTTAGTTGATGTTATGTGTCCATTTGTTGTTTGCGTGTGAGTTTGTTCAACCAGAACATAGGTTATCCTATCATTTAGTATCCATTCAGGATATTCTATGTACATATATATTTTGTTAAAATAATACTCATTTTGTATTTGTAATGTGTTTTCAAATACATATTAGACATATAATTTTAATGGATAAGTAATGACATACGGCGTGAAATGAAAATCATACAATCTTCACTGATCCCCATGCATCATTACATTATAAAGTAATCTAATATGGAAGAGAAAATTTTCATCATTATCAGGTAATGATCATCATAATTAGGTAATGTGACTTTTAATCTCTCTTCCTCAAGGTACCAAATCTCCTAAGATAATCTCACCTCATACTAAACTCGTCCTCAGAAAATCGATACCTTCCATGAAACGCTCATAAAATAAAAGGGGTAACTAGTAAGTAAAAAATGTCTGGACCAATGTATAATAGTACAAGTCCAAGTATTATCTTGGTTATACATAATCCCGAAAGGAGAAAGTAAAACAAACAATTCATCCGGAGATCACCCAACATCAACGATTTCCTTACATAGTTTCTACGAAAAGCCTAGATGTCTTATCCTAAATCACACCCACTATTTCCCATAAAAAAATATGCAAGGTACAATGACAAAGTAAAAAAAGGAAAAGATCAATCCTAGGATCATTCCTTAAAATTGCCACGCTAAAGGGGTGATCTCACCCATGAATCCCTCGTCAATAACCTAAAAATAAAGTCTTGCCCAAAATATATTCCTCTATTTATAAGGAAACTTTAGAAAGTAGTTACAAATTGGATATCATCCCAACTTGTTATGCTACACATTATTACTTCACAAGAACACTAACACTATTATATTTATTCCCTATTCCCATAATTGTGTATTTTATAGGAAACACCTTAGGAGTACATGAAATAACAACAATGAGCAATAAAAGAACATCCACCTTAATCGGGGAAATTGTTCTTACATAAAATGGTATTTTGTTCTCTATCAAATCCAACTCAAATAAAAAAAGGCCTACCTATGGTATGGGGTAATACAGTCTTTATGACTTTTGGGAATATTTATTACCGCTAATTTTTATAAAATCCTTGTGTTTTTTAGTATATCGCTTCATGGTCCCATCAATTTTAAAATTTTGTAAGATGTGATGTATTTATATTTATTTATTTATTTATTATTTCTATAAAGAATATGTTATTTGCAATGCTCATAAAACCCATAGCTCCCCTACCCAGTAAAAATTCCTTTGTTCTGATCTATATTAGTTGTACTACTATTTACAAATGCAATGATAGATTTAAAGTTAGAAAGAATGCCAGGATTGGAAAACAAGTATCTCAAACCAAGTAGGAAGAAGATGATTCTGCTTGGCTCTTTTTTTTTTTAAATTAGAGAATTCAAAGTTAGACACTGAATATAGTCAGAATGATAGACTAAATACGTCTGGTTAATTATGGCTCTCATATATGTCTATTTAGTTGCATCTATCGTCTTAGAATATATGTCTCAAACTTTAAACTACTAAACTGAAGTAAAAAAGGTAATTACCTACATGTACATCACCTAAACTTTAATTTTTTTATTATGGTTGTGATAATAATTCCTATTTACCATATATGGTGTTTTAGAGTACATTCAAATTGATGTGTTTGTGACAAATCATTGCATTGAACTACTTGATTTTACGAGAAATATAAAGATTGTGTTGAAGTTTTGCATGTTCAATTGAGTATAAAAATGGTACAAAAACAAGTTCATCAGGCCTCAAAAGAGTTGAAGGGCAGAGAAAATAAGACGGTGGTAGCCCCCAAGGCGTGATAATAAAACCACACTCGAGGGACGGTGGTAGCCCGTAAGCCGTGTACGATTTGTTCTATGTACAAAGAATAAGTAATTTATTATTTTTTGTCACAAGGATTATGGAGTTAATCATCGTGTTTTAATTTGTTTTTGGAATGCTAGTCATGACAAAAATGTAACTGTAAAAGGATATATTTTGTTTTGGGGGTTTTGTGAATGAAACAACTTCGGGGACTAAATTGCAAAAAAAAGTAAAAAAAAATTATAAAAATAAAGCATGGACTTAAGTGATATGCATAAAATATGTGAGAAGTTAGCTCGATAAATAATTTCAATCCCCCACTATACTTGACTTAAACGTTTATTTTGAAGGAATAATTTGTCTTTTTCAAATTAGCTGGGAATCACTATCTAAATCCCTCCCTGGTAGATAAGGGTTGATCTTAGCGAGGATAAAGGGGGCTCGGCGGGAAGAGGAGTGTACCATGAGAGAAGCAAGGAGGTCAACCTCTTTCAAATATACAACATGGATTCTGGCAATGCAATGTAGTTGGACTCTCATGTTGATCCGAATGAATCATCCTTTCCACGGAGGTAAATCTTTGCCCGCCAGGCAAGAGGATAGGACTCTAGGGATCTCGACCAAATGACCTTACAAAATTCCTCGAATGGTAAATTTTAACTCATTGAATATCGAACTAGTGTAGACCTCTTGGTTCTAGAAGAAACATCAACCAAAGATATTATATGTCCATAATAAAATCCCCCTCCCGAGGGTAGTTCGATTAAAATACCAACCCACTAACTTAGACTAGGTTAGTTGTTTACAAATTCAAACAAGTATATATTCAACAAAAATAATTTAAATTCATTTCAATAACAATTTAAAATTACAAACAAATAGGAAATTCAATGTATATGGTGCATATAAATTCTCAAGCTAATATGGTATTAGTTCATTTTAATGGAAGAAATTACAAGAAGAATGATACTTATAATCATAACAAATAAAGAAAAGTAGAAGAAATCACATTAGTAATCAAATTCCTCTTTTCTTCTTCTTTTTCTTCTTTTTCTTCTTTTTCTTTTTCTTGCACCAGGCGCCTATGGATACTTTATAAAAAATTAACTGATTTCAATCTTAATTTTAACATTGGTAAAGAGTAAATATATTTTTGGGCTATGGACCCGACTTGGGTGCGTAAAAAGTAACCCAAAAATATTTTATATCAATGATGGACATGTTAGAATTATGGTGGAAACATTAGCATAACTTTGTAGTATTGTATCCTATTCACGAACCATTTTTTCTCAAGCACTCCCGAATTGAACGAATATCTTGAATCGGAAAAACTTGATCAGAATGCTCACCAAATTTACGTGGTGGGTCTTAAGTTGTCTTCAGAGTTTTACCAAAATTGTACTTGAACCTCTTAGGTGACTTTTTACTATGTTCATTTAGGGTTTAGTTTGAATTTTTTACTTCTCCGCGTCATCACAGGGTATGTACCTAGTATGTACACACTTATTACACACAATTCAAGTAAAAAAATCAAGATTTACCAAAATATCCAAGATTAGCAAGGAACTTAGATAACATCACTTATTAGGGATGACTCCCTTAAGTAAGTCTAATGACCTCCACAAAGTAATGTCTCGTGGCCCTATACATATATAAAAAAAATAGGATATATCATGATCCCCAACTCAAATTTTGTTATTTCGACAAAATAAGTACAACTAATCAAGTAGGAAGAACCAAGCAATGATCCCAAATAAATAACAAAAAATTCTCATGAATTAATACCTAGTAAATAATCAAAAATATGTCGATCATGCAAAAAAATCAACACAACATAATATCAAGAATAAATTAGCAATGCAATAAGATGTTTTTTCACTTAGTTTAAGATGATGGTTGCAGGTTGTTCCTTGCTCCACCCATGGTGTCTAATAGTCCACTCAAACATTACTTGACCACATATCAGAAAATATCAAGGTCTTCGTTTATAGCATATATTTGAGGTAGGGTGTGATATATTTTAGGTCATTTATATTGGATTTTTGGCCCTATATTCACTATATGTCAACTAATCACCCAATAATTTAAGTTTACGTTTTCTAACGCGCCCATTCATCCCCACTTGATGCACTATCTAAGTATTCTAAAAATTCCCTTAAACAATTCATGATGATATCTATGTTGAATAATTTATATATATATATATGTATATATATATATATATATATATATATATATATATATATATATATATATATATATATATATATATATATATATATATATATATATATATATATATATATATATATATATATATATATATACTAGGTTTGACCCGTGCCTGAAGGCACTATCAAAAAATATGTATAATCATTCACTTTACTTACATTGAGTGGAAATATCAGGAATATAAAAGGTATAACTAAAACCACATTAATCATTGATACAAATCAATAGTACTTAGACAAATTCTTACAGGTCAGACCAAAGTGACGTTAATTTACCTAAATGATAAGAGTGTATAAAATCCACTTGCCAAACAATAAACCAAATTTATTTTTAGTATTTGCATTATATTTTCTAGACATATTAAAGAAATCAATATTATTATAGCATAAGGTCAAAATATCTTATACACAATGATATTTTTCTTCATGTGCCATAGTTGCATTCACTATTTATTTATTTTCTTGTGGTTTGTGTGTATCCATCTAGTACATAGAAAATTTTAACTTATTAAAGATTAGAATACTATACAAATATTAATTTGATTTTTTTAAATATTAAAGAGTAGAATTTACCCCGTACCTAAAGGTACTTGAGCAAAAATTAAACTTATTAAAGAGTAGAATATGATATATTCCCAGTTATTTTAAATGACAAAAAATGAAACAATAATAATAAATAATTAGAAAAGACGCAAAACATTAACATAAAAGACACAAACATTAACAAAAAAATACTCAATACAATTTACAAAGAACCTATTTGGTACATTATCTTTGACATTATTTATGTTTTAGTCCCTTATTTTTTGATATTGTGACAATGTCTTTCTTTTTTTGTATGTATATTAGATTGTAGTTCTTTTTTTTACACTTGGAGTCCCCATCCCCTTTTCAAAATATAGGTTATTTTGCATAATATAAAGATGATGTCTCCTCATTTGTGATAGATTAATATTAGGATGAGACATCATTTTAGTTATTTAGAAGTCTTTCTAATCTATTTTCTTGAGAAATACTACACTTTCCTATTTTGAGTCTTGATTTAGTAAATAATTATTTTTAGAGCATATTTGGTTTAATTATTTATTTAGTGTGAAGTTTTAAAGTTAATTATGGAGATTAATTAGAATCCAAGTCAAAGACTAAGAGATATGGAAAGAGATTAGCATGGAAATTGGAGATAAGGAAAGAAAAGCTAAAAATGTAGAAAAGGAAAAGCTGCCATAATCCTGAATTTCACCACCCACAACCACAAATCAGCTTAAAACTCAAAATCGGTGGGGAATTTGGAGAAACGGTCAAGAGAAAAGTTGAATATCTTTCCGATGAATTTCGACTACTCATACGCGTCACACGGATAAGAATTGACGCTGCTAGGACCAAAACAAAAACAGGCCTGATTTCATATTTTAAGGTTACGAATTTGAGTTGGGCTTGGAGTCCACTACTTACCTTCTACTTTAAGATAACAAATTAGGGCTTCTAAACACCTTTAAATACACCCTTATATCACTTGTAAATCATCCTTTCTCATCCTTGGCTCATAGTAATTAGTCCTTAGGGTTTTTTATCATAAAATGTATTGTATAGAGCAAGATGAAGTCTTTTATTATTTCTTTTAGTTTATTTCCTTCAGGTATGAACTAATTTTCCCATAGCTTGGGTTTTGCATCATGTATAAACTATGAATTATAATTTCTTTCTATCTAAGTTTCTTTTTGAATTATATGTTTTAATCTTATATTAGCTGCTTACCTATATATTTGTTTATGTGTTTTGATTTAACAACTGTTTTCCTTACTAGTGCACGAGTATAGGATTACCTTAATAGTAGTTAGATGATCACCTTAGCTGGGTGTCTAATTATTGAAACACCACATAACGTCTAGTGTCGATATTGGTCTTGACAACACTAATTCTAACTAGATAGTCATTAGGGTATAATTTAACCACTATCACCATGTATGGAAATTGATTGCTTAGGGCCCTAGTAGCGCAGGAAAACCCTATTTGAACCAGTCCCGTGGTGTTTCCGTAGCCCCCTTAGTCGCTCTCAAGGTCTAAGGTTTGGGAATTTAGAATCCTGACTAAGTATGTAAGAGCTAATTATCTCCCTTATTAACTAGATTTGATAGAAATAATTAGAAGGATTAGTGCATACTAGCAAAACCTAAGTTATACTTCTCATCTCATATTTCTTCGTATTTATTTTATTGTATTTTATTTTCCTTAGCTTAATCATTAAATTCGAATTATTCATCTTTTACTTTCTGTCTTTTAATTAATTACTTCTTACTCGTTATTCTGCTCATTAGTTTAACATACTAAGTCCCTGAGAACGAACTTCACTTATCATTAAAACTTGCATACGTCCTGTAATACTTGCAGTACTGTGCTTGTCTAGGGTGTAAGTGCATTGTTTCCTGGCTTATATTTATCTTATTTTTATTACACCTTAGGCGACACCAAGTTTTTGGCGCCGCTGCCGGACTTGTGTCTCGTTAACGTGTTGGCTATCTATTTCGAGTAGTAGTTTTTAGTTAATTTTTATTTTTTAGTATTTAGTTTTTATTTTTCCGGATTTACGCTTCTAGTTTGCTTGTAGTTTGCTTTAGTCTTTTTCAGGTTTTATCCGTGTTTAATTCTTGGCCTTCGTTACCGGAGCCTGGAAGGAGCTTTAGAGGTTATAACAAACGTCTTCGTGATGAAAGAGCCTTAAGAAGAGCTATGGCAGACGTACGAGATCAAGTAGATCCACTAGTAAATCTGAGAGCCCTAGGTCCTTTAGGACATTTACAACCACCACCGGTAGGAGGTAACAGAAATAACATTAATCAGAACAAAGTAGAGCAAGACCTCCCAAGCTTGGGAGTACCTTTTCATGTTCAACCGATAGGTTACCGTCCTCCGGAGATCTTAAACATAAAATTTCGACCCGATCCGGGTATGCTTAGTCAATTTCAAAGTTTTGGATTCTACAGTGGTACATCAATTCAAGATCCGATAAGAGTGATTCAGAAGTTTATGCAGATTTGTGATGCTTATATTACTCCAGGCATTACACGTGAGCAACTGTATTGTCATATGTTTTCGTTCTTTCTGACCGGTAGAGCTGGTGAGTGGCTAGATAGGCAACCACCAGGGACAATTAATTCATGGACAAAACTTCAAGCTGCTTTCTTTAACCGTTTTTATCCGAAGAGGATGAGACTCAAAGACCAAAGCGAGCTTGCAAAGTTTTTTCAGGAAGATGGAGAAGAAGTAGGAGAAGCATGGACAAGGTTTCAACAGAAGTTAGCTAGATGTCCACTCCATGGTTATACCCCATCTCTACAGTTAGCTATATTTTATGATGGTATCGACAGAGAAAGTAGACTGAAGGTGGATAACCTTTGGGACGGAAATTTCGTGTCCATGGACCCTGCTGAAGCTGCCGAGGTTTTAGAAAATTGCATTGAACAAGAAAGGATTTGGCCATCTTCGCGAGCTCTTGTTACAAAAACCCAAGGCACGCTTCGTTTAGACGCAGAAACTTCAAATTCAGCTCAACTATCCGCATTAGAGAATCAAATCAAAGAACTTAAGCTTGAGATGCAGAGAAATTTAGCCGCAGCAAATTTAGTGAAAGAAGCACAAGGTTGTCCACATTGTGGAGCAATGTATCATACTTGGGAAGAGTGCGAAGGAAATCCACAATCTGTTTATTTCATATCCAACTGAGGAGGTTATCAATTTGGTAATAGGAATCGTCCAGGTATGCAGTATTCAAATCCACATGGGGCCGCTAATCCTGGTCATTATCAACCACGTCCCCAAAATAATTCTTTCCAACCAAGAGGTTAGTATCAAAATCAATATCAGAATAGACCTGCTCCCACACAACAACATGTTCAAGATGCCTATACCGATTCATTAGCTCAGAAAGATTTACCACAGTATCCTCAAGAGGGAGTTGTGGATAATCAACAATTAACAAAGTTCATGGATCTTATGACCACTAATATGCATTCCTAGAGCGAGAAGTTACGAGAACAGGAAGCTTCAATTCAGATTTTAGGTACTCAAGTAGAACAGATGAACAAAGTTCTAACAAGCATTATGGAACAAAAAGAATTGAAGGTTATCGAAGGAGGTGATGACAATGTTGGGTTCGAAGCTTGTAAGGCTATTTGCCTTTATATTGAAGAAAAGAAGGAAGTACCACATGCTGTCATTAGTTCCGTGGAGGTTCCGAGTACCGAAGACGAATCAACCAAGTCTAGCCTCGTGGACTCTAACTGTTCTGAGAGTGATGTGGAGGAAGATTCACAAAAATCCGAATTTATACAACTTCTGAAGGATATGCAAGAAGAGATTAGATCGGTTATGGAGTTCCAAACTGAGCTGGCTAAAGAAAAAGAGGAAGAAGCCTCAAATGAGGAAACACGAGTAGAAGTTGAAGTTGCACCTACTGTGCAAGAAGAGAAAGAAGAAGAAAAGGTGGAATCGCCACCAGTTGATCAAACAGTGTCATCGACCATTCCTGATACAAATCTGAGGGATGACATTGAACTCAAGACATTTGTAGAGGCGTACACTCCAGAGAATATCAACGCCCAAATTCTTGAGATTGCGAATAAAGGGCTTACACCGCAACAAGTTTTTAAGCAAGTTATTCCTAAGAAAGAAGTGAGTGTAGAAACCAAGAGAGAACTTGAGAGTCTCAAGAAGAAGTGAAAGAGAGTTACCATTGAGTCTCAAAGATCCGGGAAGTTTTAACCTTCCTATTCAAATAAATGGTATGCTCAAGGTGAAAGCTATGTACGATGTGGGTTTAGGTGTGAATCTTATGCCTAAGTCCGTGTTCGAGAGACTTAGACTTTAGAGTTCAGAAAAAGCTCCAATGAAGTTACAGTTTGCTGACAACTCCGTTACCAAGACATGGGGAACAGTGGAGGACGTTTTAGTCCGAGCAGGTAGTATCGCCATCCCTACTGACTTTTTTATACTTTAGTTTGATGCAGATAAGCAGGTTCCAATCATACTTGGACGGACTTTCATGGCCACTATCATCATGTATGGAAATTGATTGCTTAGGTCCCTAGTAGCGCGGGAAAACCTTATTTGAACCAGCCTCGTGGTGTATCTGTAGCCCCTTAGTCGCTCTCAAGGTCTAAGGTATGGGAATTTAGAATCTTGACTAAGTATCTAAGAGCTAATTATTTCCCTTATTAACTTGATTTGATAGAAAGAATTAGAAGGATTAGTGCATACTAGCAAAACCTAAGCTATACTTCTCATCTCATATTTCTTCGTATTTATTTTATTGTCTTTTATTTTCCTTAGCTTAATCATTAATTTCGAATTATTCTTCTTTTACTTTCTGTCTTTTAATTAATTACTTCTTACT
Source organism: Nemophila menziesii (assembly GCA_029959085.1). Lineage (NCBI taxonomy): Eukaryota > Viridiplantae > Streptophyta > Magnoliopsida > Boraginales > Hydrophyllaceae > Nemophila > Nemophila menziesii. The sequence goes on from JARWIR010000004.1 coordinate 29,945,841, forward strand.
CGTTATTCTGCTCATACGGTTAAAACATTATGTCCCTAAGAACGAAATTTACTTATCATTAAAACTTGCGTACGTCCTGTAATACTTGCAGTACCGTGCTTGTCTATGGTGTAAGTGCATTGTTTCCTACCTTATATTTATCTTATTTTTATCATACCCCAGGCGACACCAAAAGACTTACAGTGAGTTCAACATAAAATTAATTAATATGGAGACATGTAGTGCAGATTTCCATAATATGGGAACTTGTAGTCCAATGTCACGTAATATGGGGACATGTAGTGCAATTTACATAATATAGGGGCCTATAGTGAAATTCTGACATCTTCAACTGCTAGTCGTGGAGGATCTACATTGATTTTATGGACCATTCCCTTTATTTTTCAAAAAAAAAGTTTGACCCGTATGAAAACACTATTACTTTATGGTCCCCTAATTTCTAGAATCTACACCCCAACACAGAGTGACAATAACTCAAAACTATTTAACATAAAGTTCTATATAAATAGCGGCTCAAGAACTTTCGTCGCTTGCGCTTTTCGACATGTAAGGATTACAGGAAGGTTACCACATTCATGTCCATGCGCCTCCAATGTTTTTCGTATACACCCAACAATATTAACACCTTTTCTGAAAACTATGCCTCACACTTTACATATTCACCATCAAACCTTGGAAGTACTTGCCTCACATTATACACTTTGCATATTGAGGTCATGTATGTTTGGAACCAAGGTATAGGTCTGAGACCGATGGTTGGTAGTGAAGAAGAGACTATGTAAGGTGTGGATTTTGAACGACAATGTTGATGGTGGAGTAGATTGAATTGATATTGATGGTGGGCTTCAAATAAAAAAGTTCGATTGTGATCGGAAAAATACCTTAAAAATTTCGCATAGAGGACGAAGAACAATGATGGAGTGTTCATTTATGTTGCTTCAACGACAGTCAATTGGGCCTAGTTATTGAGTGTGAAGAAAAAAGTGGAGTTGCAGCAACTTGATTGATAGATGGCATTACTTATCTTGATTCACTTTGAAATAAAAATAGAAAAAGCATCCCCTAGTTCTTTTGAAATTCCTTTAAACTCTTACACAGTCTGTAATTAAATTTTATTTGTAAGAATATTGACTAAGAAATTTCAAATTTTGTTAAAGACTCGGTCGTTAGAATTGAATTTGTTGTGATGTAAGTTGTGTATTCTTGATATTCAAGGACAAGCAATTATTATAAAATACAAAAAACCATATAAGATGACCATACATTCAAATACTATGTTTGATGGATGTGTAACATTCAAAGACTATGTTTGATCACATAACAAAAGTTTACCATACATTTGTCATGTTTTAGAGAAGAGTCTCAACAGGTGATCTTCAACCGTATAAGATGACCATACATTCACCATTTCTTTTGCTTTTCAACATCACATAGTATATAAAATAAATGAGAAATGAAGTTATTTATTCAGGCAAAGACCAAAGGATAAATAAATAGAGTTTGATTCTCTCTCAATCTGCAATACTTAACCACACTCCAGTGTTAACAAAGCTTTTAAAGTTAGTTTGTGGTCTGAAACAAAGTAACATAAATTCCTATACATGTGTATATTTACTGAACCAAAAACCAAAGACTAGTTTTTACATATCGAGTGCTTAAACACAAATAACACCAAGTAAATGGATACATCCCACAATTAAACCTCAAAAACCAACACAATTGGTGTCTCGTAAATCTCTAAATCTATTAGAAAATGAGAGACATTATATTATCATATCGGATACCATAAACAAACCTTATCAATAAAAATATTAATTAGAGACATAAACAATTTCTAGCAATTCCTCAAGCAACCATCCATTTTTAGTTCATACTTTTTTATTCTATTATTTGCTTAATTGTCATTCATAGTTTAATTATTATTTCCATTAAATTCTTAGTTATCAATAAATAAACATTCTTCTATTTGCATTCCTAAATATTTCGGTATTTATATTACAAGATTCATGTATTTACACTAGTTTGAACACCATTAGCCCCACAGATAATCTTTGTTGTAAACGATAACCCTACTTATCACTTTCACTTGTCTTCAATCCGTACACTACAAGCGTCACCCAAATTTTATTATTTCTTTATTATTATCACACACTGGGGGATAGCAAGATGTACCAAATAACAGCTGTGCTGGGTCAAATCAGTCTACTTATTAAGAAAAACGTGTTTGTGTTGGATTAGGACTCTTAAATCTAAGCCATAACCCAGAAAAACGTCCAAGATGGTATATATATGTATATATAAATATATATTTAAATTTAAAAATATTTCCTTATGATGTCTACATATTTCTGATATAATAATCTAGTCACGAGACGTCATTTTAGGTGAATTATGCTTAGCTGAGGAATTTTTGCCTATTATATGATAGTTACACATTTCTTTTCTTCTTTTAGAGATTTGTTGCTTTTAGAACAATTTAGTTGTAATTTGTGTCTTTAGTGTGAATATCGTAGGTACATGGATGATATTAGATTCCAAATAATGGATAAAAAGTTTGGGAAAGAATGTCAAAAACAAAATCAAGAGTCAAAGGACCAAAGAAGCTGTATTTAGAAAGTGCAAGAATTTCTACCAGATTTGGAAAGTGAATTGTTTTCAATTCTGCATGAAATTAATAAAGAATTTGAAGGATTTCTTTTGTATCCAACTTAGGTTTTGAATTAGGTATGTGTGTCTACTGACTGTCTTTGTTTTGGAGTTGTAATGAAGAAGTTATTAGTTATGCAACTGCTATGGACTAAACTAGTCCACTTTTTAAGGAAATTGTAATGGAATTGGATTAGGACTCTAAAACCTAATACATGACCTTAATTTTCTACAAGAACCTATATATATCAGTATTTGACATTAAGAACTTGTCATTATCATTTTATCTTGTAAAAAAATCATTAGAGAGAGAGCAAGTTGACTTGAGGAGAAGCAGAAGAAGCTAGAGCATCACAACTCCTTTTCTCCATCCTTCCACCGCTACCAATAGGGTACACTATATTAGATTCTTATCTTAACAATGTTCCTAATATTTTTATTCTTTAGTTTTATTTCTCTTATTAAGAACTAATTTTCCCATAGCTTGGGTTTGCAATAGTATAATCCTTCAATTCTATTTTTCTATTATGTTATTATTTGGGTTTAAATCTCATTGAGTTTAGATGGTTTTATGATTTTATTTTGTGTTTGTCATTTATTCCATCCCTAGACCTAATCATGTTAGGACTGTTTTTAGTAATTAGAACTGTCACCCTGTCGGGGGGTTTAATTTATTAAAATGACACATAATATTCTAGTGTACGATAGGGACCCTGACAGGCTTGCCTAACAAGATAGTCATAGGGTTAGATTTCAACACCAATTATTGTCCAGGGTACCCTTTCCTAAGTACCCTGGTAGTGTTGTGGTTGTCTTCTAAGCTACCCTGATAGGAGTTAGAGAGATTATAGAATCTCGACTACTTATATATGCTCGATTCACCCTTATTAGTTTATAATTGTAATTTAGGAAGATAGCTTCATACTAGCATACCTAAGATATATCTCATCTCCCATTCTCTTCAGTATATTTCTTTTCATTCTTAGTTTAATACTATTTCTTTAATCTAATTTCTATTCATAAACCAAAAAAAATTTCCTTTTTATCAATAATTTAGTTTTAACAACTAATCTCATCTACACTAATATCTGAACACGAGTTTGAGTTAACCATTAAATCAAGGAGATCAAAATTTTATTTATTAAACTATTACTTGTGTTCTTGGTAGTAGAATTATATTGTTTGTGGCTGATAAACATCAATCCAAAGGATCCAAAAATGGAAAAGTATTTAAATATGATATATAGGAGATTTCACGTACTTTTGAAATTCTAAATTGGTGGAAAAGAATTTATCATTAGGTTTAAACTATAATCCCAACCAGCGATGCAAGACATAGTTGTCCATGTATCAACTGTTGCATCTGAATTTTCTTTCAGCACTAGTGGTAAAGTGCTTATTTAATTTAGAAGCTCCTTGGCTCCCAAAAATGTATAAGTGTAAATATGCACTCAGAATTGGATAAGAGAGTCTCTTCCTATGAAACTTACTACTTCAAAGAAGCTTGTACTTGGAAGAAGAATTGGGTAAGTTATTACATTTACTATTCTTTTGACTTGCATTATATTATTATATAAAACTAATACTAACAATCCATTATAACTTCAATCCTTAGCCAATAATCGGATTCAAGGTATATTTATGTTATTTATTACTTAAAATTTTAATTTACCTTCGTTATTAGTTTTAAATTGTTTTCATCTCATATGTGTTTCTATGATGCAATTATTAAATATTTCATAAATGTTAGTAATGTGTCATGTGTTGTACAATTTTGAGCTGAAAATAAATATATTGTTGTGAAGGCATTCCTTAAATAAGCTCTATTTTATTGAAAAATGGTAACTTTTAAAAATAAGTTGTGTCCCTTGTCCCTTTCCCATTGTCCCCTTTCCATATAAGTTCAGTTGGCATGAAAATTACAAATCCAAATCATCAATACTTCTTACCCTATAATAATAAATAAAATACATAATCTGAAACTTTCAGAATTATGAGGCTATGAGTTATATTATGATATTATGAGGTATTTGTTACTAACAATATTTTTATCTATTCTTTATTATTATTGTCCAAAAAAAGTGATATGTGATCAAGTTTTTGAAAACTACAAGGGTTCAAGTGAAACTAGTAAATATGAAGCAAGTAAAGTAAACTGCTGTATTTTTGGAATTATTATACTTTCTAAATTTAGTAATATCAAACTCTTCTTTTGGAGGAATTTGATCTATTTGTAATCTAAATATTAAAAGGTTTACTAGTCATGATGTATATTTTGGGGAAAATGTGACATTGTAACTAGTTTTCACTTAACCGGTGACGATAAGTGAATATATGAGGTATATGTTTTGTTTACCTATTATTTTGGATTCTTTTTTATATCAATTTTGTCTTTTTACTTTTCTTTTTGTACTTAATTTACTATTTTAGACTATAAGTTCAAATTACTAAAATTCACTGTATAATTGCAATATACTATAATTTTTTTGTTTAATATCGAATGTTGATCAGGTATGACTATATCCAACCCAACCATAATCCTCACATTAATGTACTGACAGAAATCAAAAAAATTGGTTTAATTTAGAGTTAACCCAAACCGAATATGGTTTGGGTTGGACTTAGGGTTGACAAATCCTTAAACCGATACTACGGGTTCGGTGACTCCAAGATCCCTATTGGTTGGTTACCCAACTCGTGTTAACCCATACTTTAAAGTTATCGACTTGAATATCTTTTTTATGTTTTAAATCAAATAATTAAATCTCCATCTATTATGTTGTTTTTATATTTTTGGTAACTATATCATGAAGTCATAGGCTTGTAGGAGTAGTTTAAAGGGTGAATGACATATACGGTCGTGGAGACTAGATTTTCGTCCTATAAGAACTAGTGGAAATCTTATTTATTTAAAGATACCTCAAGGATGACCAAATACTAAATACCCTTATATAATACAAAAACACTAAAGACAAAAAAAATTAGAGTGTTGGCACTTTTCATCTCTAGCCACCACTCATTGAGCTCCGGCCACCCCACCAACCACCGACCACAATCCGCTGACCACCGGTCAAAAAATATAGATTATCGGAAAAAATAAAGAGTATTGGAAAAAAATAGAGCATCTAATAAAATATAGAGCATCGGAAAAAAATATAGAGAATCGGAAATAAAACAACGAGTATTGTAATATTTGATGAGAACTCCATAAAAATAATGAGTACTCTATAAAAAACATTGAGTATTCAATAAAATTAATGAGTAGTGTTAAAAAAATATAGAGTAATAACCTTAACATTATATTTTATTAAAATTTCAAAGTAATGTTGTGTTTCATTTGTATAAACCAGTAAAACAATATAGAACCTAATGCAAAAATAAAATAAAAGTAAATAAATAAATAACTTTACTTTTCGAGGCTCGGATTGGATCCGATATCTTTAAGGTATCTAGGTCACGTACATGTGTCTTACGTTTGATGGCTTCAACCTCCAGGATACAATAACCAAACTATTCAAAAGACTCTGACACACGAATTTTTAAAATTTAAACTTAATAATGCTGCTTCTTTCTCTCTCTCTCTCTTATAATTTTAATACTTTGAAAAATGAATGAAGAAAATGGTTTAGTTGGCCAACTATTTATAGAAAATGAAAAGGTGGCTTGCCAAAGGTTGTGATGTTTCATTTTGGAGTTACGTTGTATTAGTATAACATACAACGTTTACTAAATGAATGCAAAACTTTGGGCTAGTCCAGATGGTATGAACCTAAGGCCCAATGTTCAATCCCACCAGACCCTGTTTTTTCTTTCTTTGCTTTGATTTGTAACAAAAAGAAATAAAATAACATACATTGTTATTTTTTTCTTTCAATCTCTCCAAATTAAATGACACAATTTCTCATTAAATTTCAAATGATTTTAACCAAGTGGATATATTACATTCATCTTTATAACTTGAATAAACGTATTAATATCCGAATCATTTAATTAAATTGAGTCACCGACTAAAATCGTAAAAATGGTCAACACTTGGGTAGAATCCCATTTATCCAACAATCTCCACATGAATGGAAATTGACTAACCACCTTATAAATTATGTAAAAGAATGCTATAAAGTTGAGAGAGAGCGAGAGAGAAGCGTAGAAGAATACTACATCGAGAAAGGTAGGTTTTTGCCTTGAAAATTCTGTAGTAAGAGCTATCAGATTTACTTGCTAACTAGTGAACGTGATGTCTTAAACTATTCAGCTTTTGTGTAAACCAAGCCAATAGAAATTACATAGTGTACTTCCAAACATTATTTGGTTCTCACGGTTGTGTCCATTTACGGCCTTGGATAACTCCTGGTATTTCATGCATAACCGTCGGAGAATTTCGCCTTTACAAAATTCTTGTAGGACGGCCTTACCCATGTAATTCATATAGGTGGTCTATTGTCAAGGGTATCCTGCATTACTCTATCTTATGTTATCGAAGATACAAGAACCATTAAAAAAATAACTTATCCTTCACTTTTACAACTAGCACTGTTTAATTTTTTCCTAGGAATGGTTCGGGGAGACCTCGCCATAGTGCGTCGCACCAAGTTGCAGTTTCATGACTCAATTTTCCTTTTGAACCTAGATTGTGGGATCTCCACTCTGCTAGGTAGGGTTCCCATCATGGCAACTCAGCTTCCGTAGGATTAAGACCCATTCCCCTTCACAAACCTCACACTTTCTCTCTTTGTAGACCTTTGGTCAGTGGATCTGCTATATATCCTTTGATCGAACATAATCAATTGTGATAACTCTGTTAGAGAGCAGTTGTCTGACGGTATTGTGTCTAGACTAACCGTTATACATTTTGTTTAGTGCCCTACCAATGGCACTTTGACTATCGCAATGTATGCAGATAGCTGACACAGGTTTTGGCCAATTAGGAATATCCTTTAAGAAATTCTGAAGCCACTCGGCTTCCTCAGCATCTTTGTCTAAAGCTATAATCTCAGATTCCATAGTGGATCCCGATATGCATGTATGCTTAGTGGATTTCCAAGACACGGTTGCTCCTCCTAACAAGTAGACAAATCCACTTGTGGATTTTGAGTCGGTGGAGTCTGATATCCAGTTTGAATCATTGTGTCCTTCTAGTACAGTTGGATATCCCATGTACAACAACCCTTCATTCATATTGTATCTAAGATACCTTAGAACTCTTACAATAGCAATCCAGTGGTTTTTCTCAGGATTATGTGTAAACCTACTTAGCTTGCTTACTACATGTGCTATATCTAGCCTAGTGCAGTTTGTTAGGTACATAAGACTCCTTACAATTCGAGAGTACTCCAACTGGTTGATCGTATCACCGGTATTCTTAGCAAGATGTAAATTTACATCAACAGGTGTCTTGGAGATATTTCTGTCGCCATCACTGAATTTGTTTAAAACTTTCTCAATATAGTGTGACTGAGATAGTATAATACCATCAGATGTTCGAAGAATCTTGATACCCAAAATAACATCCGTAAGGCCTAGATCTTTCATGTCAAACTTACTTGAAAGCATCCTCTTGTTGAATGTAATCACATCATTGTTACTTCCAATTATAAACATATCATCCACATATAAAACTGACAATGAAATATTTTGTCTCATTTTGTTTTACATAAACGCATTTGTCACATTCATTGATCTTGAAATCATTTGAAATCATGAATCTATCAAATTTGTCATGCCATTGATGTGCCTGTTTTAAACTATATAAAGATTTAACAAACTTACATACTTGCTTCAATTTACCTGGAATTATGTAACCCTCAGGTTGTTCCATATTATATCTCTTCATTTAAATCTCCATTTAGGAAGGTTGTTTTTACATCCATTTGATGTATTTTCAACTTGTATATTGAAGCTATAGTGATTAACAGTCGAATGGATGATATTCTCATGACTGGAGAATAAGTATCAAAATAGTCAAGTCCTTTTTTACTATAACCTTATACAACAAGGCAAACCTTGTATTTTTCAGTAGACCCATCGGTCGTAGTTTATTCTTGAATATCCATTTGCATCCACATGAGGGAAATCCACTAGTTCCCATGTATAGTTTTTCATAATGAAATCTATCTCGCTATTTAATACTTCTTTCCAGTATGAGGCATTAGGGCTTGACATAGCCTCCTTGATGTTCGTGGTTCGTCATCTAGCATGTAAGATAGAAAGTCAGGACCAAAAGACGAAGAGGTTCTCATCCGCTAACTTCTTCTTGGTTCTCCTTCATATGGTAATGATTCTTGATCTTGCTTTTTAGTTGGCAATGATTCTTTATCTTGCTCGTTTGGAATTGTATCATGTGTTCTTTTCAAGGAACCATATTCTGGTGTTGTCTTGTACGGAAAGGTTGCTTCAAAGAAATGTGAATTTCTTGATTCAATCACCGTATTGACGTGAATGTCAACATGACAAGATTTGTGTACCAAGAATCTATATGCAATACTGTTGTGAGCATATCAATGGTATTTGGTCCTATTTTGACAATTTTAGGAGCAATAACTGCTACCTTTGCGAAGCATCCCCACACTTTTAAGCATTTGAAGGTGGTTTTCCATCCCATAATTCATAAGGAGTTTTATCTATCTTCTTGGGTGGTACCTTGTGTGATTTCCGGTGAATAAAGCCTCTCCCTACAAGTTATGTGGTAACCCTGAGTTAATCAGCAAGGCATTCATCATTTCCTTCAACGTGCGGTTCTTGCGTTCAGGAATTCTGTTTTATTGAGGCGAGTAGGGGTTGTGGTTTGATGGATGATTCATTGTTTAGCGCAAATGTCCTCAAAAGGAGACACATATTCTCCTTCCCTATCAGTTCTAAGATTCTTAATCTTTTTATATAGTTGATTCTCAACTTCAGTTTTGTATTGAATAAATGCTTCTAAGAACTCATCTTTACTTCGAAGAAATTATATTTGACAATACCTTGTGCAATCGTCAATGAAAGTTATGAAATACTTTTTCCCAATTCTAGTTTGCACAAATTTCAAGTCACAGATGTCACTGTGAATTAACTCTAAAGGTACCGAAGTCCTTTCTATTGATTTAAACGAGATTTTATTTAATTTTGACTCAACACATACTTCACATTCCTTTTGAGAATTGAAATTCATATTAGGTAATAACCTGACGGTTACTATTGAACCGAAATTAATATGCACTAATCTATCATGCCATAAATTAGGTGAGTCAAACACATATTACTTTCTCTGTTACATTTTTCATAGGTACTATTGTTGTTACATTCATCTTAAATAAACTGTCACATGTGTACCTTTTGCCCACAAATATCCTACCTTTAGTGAACATAACTTTATCGGATTCAAATACTTGTTTGAAGTCATTCTTACTCAATAACGAACCTGAAACTAGATTCCTTCTAATTGCAGGCACATGGAGAACGTTTGAGACTCAACTCTTTTCCAGAAGTCATTATTAGAATAATGATTCCAAATCCAACTACTAATGATGTAGATAAATTTCCAATAAATAAAGTCTCACTAAGAGATAACACAAAAGTTAATTATTTCTTACAACGAAATGATTAAATCAATTATAATTTCCCAAGTTTTTATACTCTTGTTGTAGAGGATCGAAGAAATTAAAGAGATAATCAATTCACGTAAACAAGAATCTCAATCACTTAAGAATTTTTGAATCAGAAAATTATCAAACCACAAGGTTCGACAAGTATGCAGATATTAGCCAAATTAATATTAGTTGTGAAAAAAATACACTAATATTACAAGATAAAATTAAATGTTTTCACTTTGTTCACTAATTTTGACGATGCCCGGTATGAGGCAGAAATAAGACGTTATGTAAACACAACCCTAGAAATCAAAATAAGAAAAAAGAAATAAAATGTAATATTTCTGTTTTGTATACACAGACCCAGAAATTTTGCAGAAGTAAAGTTTTTGAAAACATAAAAGTAAAATATTTTCTGGTTTATACAACGTGAATCATCAATATCTTAAATTGTTGTGTTTTATTTGTATAAACCAGTAAAACAATATAGAAACTAATGCAGAAATAAAATAAAAGTAAATAAATAAAAAACTTTACTTTTCGAGGCTCGGATTTCATCTGATGTCTTTAAGGTATTTAGGCCATATACAGGTGACTTACGTTTGCTGGCTTCAACCTCCAGGATACAACAACCAAACTATTCAAAAGAAACTAACACACGAATTCTTAAGAATTTCAACAAACTTAATAATGCTACTTCATTCTATCTCTCTCTTATAATTTTAATGCTTTGAAAAATGAATGAATAAAATAGTTTAGTTGGTCAACTATTTATTGAAAATGAAAAGGTGGCTTGCCAAAGGTTGTGATTTTTCATTTTGGAGTTACTTTGTATTAATATAACATACAAGGTTTACTTAATAAAGGCAAAACTTTGGGCTAGTCCAGATGGTATGAACCTAAGACCCAATAACCCAACAACGCTAATGGTCTAGGTTCAATCCCACCAAACCTTTTTTTTTCTTTGCTTTGCTTTGTAACAGAAAGAAATAAAATACCATACATTTTATTTTTTTCAATTTTTCCAAATTAAATGACACAATTTCTCATTCAATATCAAATGATATTAACCAAGTGAATATATTACGTTAATGTTTGATGCTTTTTTGGCGACTTGACACCTTCACAAATGACGGCTATAGCTGCAATCTCACGACCTTGAACATTAAAACGAATGGCTTATCTGTATTTTAATGGATCTCACCAGCGAATCTCTACTTCATTGGATCTCACAAACGGGTTTCTTCAATAGAGTGATCACTACAAGCAAGCACTGTTCTCCTTCTCCAAACCTTTTATCCTTCACAAACTCAGGCGTCACGATCTTCAGGCGTTGGGAGAAAGGCTTGAAAACTTGATCGGACCTTCATCACTTTCATAGCTGTTACTCACGAGCTAGGAGAGCGACTGGAATCTCGAAGATCACTAATCGAGAGACTCGTCGTGTGAGTGTGAGAAAATGAGAGGAAGAGAGAGAATGCAAATCTAAAAAATAAACAAACATGGTTTTGAATTTAATATATATATGAATAAAAAACAAAAAAGGGTATAATGGTAAAAGGAATTTTGAATTATATTGTAAAATATTTGTTGAGATCTTTAGTAAATAGAGAAGGTGGATGAGGTGGGAAAGGGTTTAGGGGTATCTTCAATACCCATTTGGTAAAAATATTTAGTTTAATAATAAAAATTTGCAGTTCTTTATATTTATATGCATATGTCTTCTTTCGAATTTTAAATTTTTGTATATTGATAAGTTTATTTTTTATTTAATAGGAAATAATTTATGCCAGAAGAGTATACATAAAGGATTTTAAAAATAAGCAGTCGCTTCTTGGGCATCTTAAAGAAGCTTACATGTATGATTGAAATCCAAAATTATACAATATTGTTATAGACTTATACTAGTGATACTCTTTCAGTTATGTTTGAAAGATAATATATTGATATTTCATCCATATATAAGACACTCACAATGTTATGCTGTAATGAGACTAATAATATAATTTTATTCCTTATTTAAATTTGATTACCATGATTCGTACGCCGTAATCAATTTCATCATACAATTCCTTTCGTAATCACATTATAATGAATATGTAGTTTTCATTATATTACAACTACCTATAAAATGATCCGTTATAATCATAATCATAATCATAATGCACATTTTTAACGAACTAAAATATTTTTATTAAACTTAACATATTACACATTTGATATCATATCTTTTTTTAATCAAATTATACATGTAAAATTCATATTATTGTTTTTATAAACTCATAAATAAATTATAAATACTACATATAGGCATAAATTATACAATATTATATAAGATCTTAATATTTATTGGCGGTTTATTTAACCATAATATACAGAGAATTATAAAAAAATTATATTATTCATCAATCATGAATCAACATATTATAAATCATGAATCAACATATTCATCAATACTAAAATGAAATAAAAATTCTAATTAAATTGGTAAATTTCTAGTTCTCTATGACATTTATACAAGTAATCTAAACATATAACTAACAAATAAAATTTAAATCACATCAATCGTTTGACTATCATATATTCTAACTAAAAGTTAAAATTCAAATCTAGAATTTAAAATTTATCGAACTCTATATACAAATCATTAACAATTATTAAAATTCTTTATTTTTATATATTATTTTATCAAAATATTATTTTATAATAAAAATAAAAGGATTAGTTTTATATTAAATAACTTATTTACAATCTTGTTTAATCAAACTTGTTACTAGCACAAGTTTGAAAACGATCATCCCATTACATCCTCATTCATATAGCGTATAAAACACTGTTAATGACTTCATTATCCCAACTTCATTACATTCTTGAATTGATTAAATCTTGTCTATATCCATTACACCATATTAATTCCTACCTTGTAATGCCATTATGATAGTTTCCAAGCATTGCCACTTTTCATGGTGAATTTTTTAAGCCTTCCGAAGAACATGACAATAATAAGAGTTAATTTTCCAGTACTACTCCATTTTCCGACGAAGCCATACAAAAAATCTTTGCAATGTTCATCAGCTTTGATCAGCCTTGTACAACTATAGCCTACTGAGAAACCCACATTCCCATATGCACTGGTGAAAAAAATTATATCAGTGTTTGTTGTTACAAAATGAAATTTGGTGAATTAATTGTCGGATGGGTAGTAGATGCTACTCCATCTTTCCAAGAAAACAAAATCTATTTGATGTAAATTAAATAAATAATTAAATATTAATTTTTATTTAAAAGAATACTTAGTCGAATATAAATTTTAAGTTTTGCGGTTTTCATATTTCATACACACACACATATATATATATATATATATATATATATATATATATATATATATATATATACTCGTTCTTTTTAGAGCAGTTTTATCATCAATATTTAGGTCAGTAAGAACTAATATGAAATTGGCATTAATTATAATTCATGAAAAGTCAAAATATCAAATATTTCGAACATGGTTTAATTTTAAATCTAGGATTATTACAAATGATTCTTACAACAAGAAAAAATATCTAATTCTTAATCATACATGTTCAATTGTATCATAATGTTCTAAATTTTTTATTAATATTTACATTTAGTTTGTATTGAATTTAAATATTAAGATAAATTTTAATCAAAATGAAAATTTTTGTCCAAGTAAGATACAATAAAAAAATAAGATACTTTGTTTTAATATATTGGAGTGACACTTTGAATTCAGATCCATTTATTAATTTGAATTTTTACCGTTTAGAAGGAGAATCATGGGTCTGCCCATCTTAGCTAACCTCAACTGGTTAAACTTAAAAATAATTGTAAATATAGGATTCTAAATTTATTTGGATTTATATTTGAACATTTTGATAACTAGGCTCTTATATATTTCATAAGAAGTATTAATTTTACCTCAGGTCTTATAATTTTGTGACAACATAAGTCTTTTATTCTACAAATATATATTTCAATTTTTTTATTTTTTATTTTGAGATAATGTTAGTTATTTAGTTGTATATTCATTATGCTATAGACATCAAATAATGTCAAGTCTTATGACCAAACATATGATATTAATTATATGGAATTTTTAAACCTATTTTAGTCTTTCCCACAATAATAATACAATGACTCGTAAATTTAACCCTTATAATGTAAATAAATATATGAAAACTAACATTATAAAAAAATTCAATGAATAGTGGACTAAAATGTTACTTTTAGATACAAAAAATTAGTGATTATCTTTAATTTATGTAAGACGAACTTACCTGACCACTTCAAGAACAATATTCAGAACATTGAAATTTAGAGGATCCTCTTGCATTTGGTATCTCTCAGTAATACAAATTATAATGACAAAGATGACCAAACACGATACTTGCGACAAACACAAAGACTCCATATATTTATTCACTCTATTTTGTACGGTAAACTTCTTCCTTTCATCGGGAACTTCTTCATCATCATAGATTGGTGGTAAAAATGATGTATATGGTGGAAGATACCTACATAGGTAGTAAATTTTATATGATTCAAAATTTAAAAATTTGGTTAGTAGATGTCATTAATTGTTTAAATTACCACCCACCCCTTCACTTAGAGGTGCATGCAAACCAAATACTTACTATTAATCGATGTATAGGTTATTAGAGTCTCTTAATCTCGAAAAAACCTATCAATTTTTATTAAAAATGTTTGATTCCATACTAATATTCCATCATTCTCATAAATAATTGAAAAAATAGAGACAATGGTATATTACTCTGATATGGTTACACAATTAAGATTCCTTTATTAAAGGGTACAATTTATTTTGTTGAGATTGAAAAGATAGTAACATTGATTTTGTTTTAAACTTAATTACACTATAAGTACTTATATTTTGCAAAACATTTTGCTCTTACATATCTTTTCAGTTAATACACTATATGTCCTTATGTTATATTAAAATTTCACTATAGATACGTATAGCGATATTAGTATAAATTTGTGATTACATTTATAAGAACCATGTACTAATAATATGTGGAAACGAATCAACCATCCACAATATTGACATAAAAAATTGACACCATTGTACTATACTAAAATTAATATGTAAGTCCTAAACGAATAAAAAATCTGGATAACAAAGGACAAATTAAAGCATCCATTTTTCAACGGGGTATCACCATCTGGGCAAATGTAGAATTAATAATTTCCTTTTTTCATAGGTGTTTGAACCATAGAATTAAAAAGTATAATATATTGAAGTATAAAATTAATGGTAAAAAGAACCTTAAATTTACCATTAGTTCCATAACTATATTACTAACACAGTAATATATTTACAAAACAAATTACGAAAATAACTAATGGATTTAACATCAGTTACATAACTAAATTACTAAGCTAACAATATACTTGAAGAATAATTTTGAAAATCATTAAAGGGATTAATAAATAAATTAAGGGGGCCAAATACAAATATTTAATGTCTAATGCATATTATTAGGTGTTTTTTATAAATAAAAGAAAAATATTTAAAGAGGTAAGTTGCAACACATCCCATCACTCTAAAATAATAGTATTTAATAATATAAGTTATCAACAAACTATTAATGCGAAATAGAAAAAAAAACTGCTAGAAAAATTATATTAGACTATTATGTTTTATATATGTCGACAAAAAAAAAGAGTATTATGTTTTAGACTAACGTAAAAAAAAGAGGAAAGTTAAGTTTTCTTCTCATCATTCATTCCCTTAACCATTTTTTATTGACTCCTTGATCTTCATTATCATCTAAATCCACTAAATTTACTGATTTGATGTAAAAGAAACTAGACTTATTGATACTTTTTATGGCTAAATTCTCAATAATGCAACTTTTACACAAGAATCAAGGTATAACTGTGTTCTAAATATTAATGAAGAACAAAAAACAAAGATGGATTGTATGGTGATCGATGGTGGATATGAACCTCATTGCATCCCACAAGGGTACTATCTATAAAATTAATATGTTTAATCCAAATATTGGTGGTGGCATGGAAAAAATTTCTTTCTTTTTTACGCAACACCAGTGCAAAGTAATTAAATTTGAACACATAATAAAGTATACGTGGAGAGTGTTACATGTTGGATTCATGATTATATATTTATGAATTTAAGTATATAAATTTTAATCCGATCATGTTTTTTTAGGAGAAGCGGAAGAGATTTAGATTAATATAGAGGATTAACTAAGACTCTTCCCATTCCCTTTGAAAAGTGGAAAAGACAACTTTTCTGAAGGATTTTGTCCCACATAGGAGGTGAGTAAAAAAGTTTATCTATATAAATTAATTCACCTATGTATTCCTATCACAATAGCTAGTCACTATTGAAGCTAAAAGGGAACAAGGAAGCCCCCGTACGCGCGCACCACCACCACCACCCGCCCGCTCGGCCCGGCCCGGCACCGACACCGGGCGTTGGGGAGTTTGAGGAGTTAAAAAATGAAAAATGAAATGGATTTTCCTATCAGCTCTTATAGTGGTCGTTGACAGTTCAAACTCTAACGTAAAGACAAGTCTCCACCAATCTCGCACGCGTTAAAGAAGAAGAATATTCCAGCAGCTGTTACAAGGAGATAGTGAACACGTGGGGAGGTAATCAAGGGACTTAATGGGGACGTTTCTGAATGGTTTGACTCCCACCTCTCCCCTATATAAAGAGCTCTCACTCCACCCATTCTAGCTACGAAATACACTAGAGAGAACAAACACTCTGCCTCACCTTATCTCTAAAAAACGTTGTAGTTAAGTTACGTTTTTTTCCGTTAGAGATACCGGTCCGCCGGAATATCTTTTTAACGACCGTTGGTGATTGTCATTTATTTTTTTTCATTTCCGTGTAAGTGTATTTCATTTCCGTGTAATTTTTATTTATTTTTCCTTGTAATCGTAATTCAATTTTTCTGTAATAGTTAGTTTATACTAAAATTGTTTTTTACTTCTTTTGTTTTTCTTCGAAAACCATTTCTTTTGTCAAACTGGTGATTACTTTTAATCACACTACATAATGACGATTATTACCTTATAAGGACTATGATTAGAAGCCATCTAGCTAGGAGGATTATTGAAGATGTGTTTATGTAAGAAAAAGAAACAAGGAGATACTACATCTTTTGAGATATACATATATTTAATGCATAATCACATTATCTTACAATAATTGCAGCAGAGTTCTGAGAGTGAAATTAGAGTTAAGTTTAATAAGTATAGTAGTTTCCTGGGTAATAGCTGGTTTATTATTTGTATATACTTGAAAAATTAATGTCAAACGAAGGATTGCTGAATTGTTTTATATACTTTTCTTGTCACCAATTTTTTGTTTTTCCAATAAAGGTGGTTGGATTTCTCATACCAAATCAAGTTATGTATTATAATAACACGAAACCCGACATGGTGACAAAATATACAAATATTCAGAGGTTTTCTAAAAAATTATCTAAGAAATGTCTCACAAGTTTATTAAGAGTTTCAACCATAGAATTAACACACCAAAAGCTCATATTCTTGTCTTGATCTTGTGGAAGCCATTCTTCTCTATAATCCTAATGAGTTGTGCAGAAAGGTCGATTATACTTAAGGTTATCATTGATGAGGTTATTTATTAAAGGAAAGTGAAAGAGAATATTCTTTACATATTAGAGGCTAATGGTAAGGTGCTAGTTTATTTGCTTGCAAGGAGTACATTTGTTGCTAAGTTTGAAAGCATACATGAAATATATTTTATTTTCCAATTGATGTGTTCCAATTTCACAATAAAATTGATTGTATGTATGAGTAATAACATATCTAAGTCTGATTATAGCCATTTTACAAGAAACTGAGTATCAAATGTGATATTACAACTAATTGACAAAGTTACTATTTTTGCAACTAACACGAAAATTAAAATATTGAAACTCGAGCCAGAGTAGAAGACTCACGATGGACCAGTAAAGTAAGACCAGCATTAACTAAATTCAAAACTCAAAGCCTTCTAGTCTAAAGATATTTGATTTAGAAGTTGGGAAAGTTTATCTTTGAACTTGACTTGAAATAAAAGAGTTTGAGTCCAAAAATAGTTTAAGAAGAATAGAAGACCGAATAGATCATCTTAGAGTTAATTAGTAGGTTATTTAATTAGTTGAACTTGTTTGTTATTCAAACCTAATTATTTTTTTTAATTAAAGGAGAAATTGATAGACCGAGTAGTCAGAAATTATCATTCATAGTTTTTGTTTTCTATCACTAGGATCATATTCTAAACTCTAACACTTACGGTGGCATTCTAGGATCATTGCAAACAGCTTGAAATAATTAATTAAAATTTAATTTTCTAATTTACCATACGAGAAATTCTTTTTTGTTCCTCTTTCAGTCTTAGTATCCATAGTAAGTATCATATACTGATAAAAGATTATGAGTATGAGATATGATTCTATAGAGGCTTCGAAGTTTCTATATT
Source organism: Nemophila menziesii (assembly GCA_029959085.1). Taxonomy (NCBI): domain Eukaryota; kingdom Viridiplantae; phylum Streptophyta; class Magnoliopsida; order Boraginales; family Hydrophyllaceae; genus Nemophila; species Nemophila menziesii. Next base: position 29,964,561 of record JARWIR010000004.1, read on the forward strand.
ACTGATAGGTTAATATAGTAACGAGACATACTTTAAGTTTTATATTTTTCTTAGTTGAGGGATTTTTCTCTATTATTTCATATCTTCTCGTTTCATGTCTATTTTTGGAGAATGCTATGTTTAGAGCTATTTGAGCGTAATGTGTATGTTAAGTGAGAAACTCTTAGGTACATGTATTATATTATATCCCAAAGTATGGATAATAAATTGAGGAAAGAAGATCAAAACCGAAGAAAAGAGTTAAAGGAAGGAGAAGGCGTTTTTGGAAAGTGAAAGAGTTGTTGAGGTTCCATGCAAGATTGATGAACAGTCTGGAGGATCCCTTTCATATCCAGCTAGAATTTGAAGTTAGGAACTACTGGCCACTGAAGGTATGTGATTTGAAGCTGAACAATAAAGTTACTAAAGTCGAAGCTTTCGTGGGTCGAACCAGTCCACTCATAAAGGAAAACGTTTTTAGGCTGGGTTAGGTCACTTAAAAGAAGCCCATGACCCATAAAAATTTCTAGACCTATAATATTAGAAAATAAAATTAGGAAAGGATCTTTGCTAGTCCCTTCTTCCTTTTTATTGCGAATTTCGGCCAGAGAGAGTGGCAAGTAGATAGAAGATGAGGAAGCAACAGAGTTAGAGCATCGCCAGGGTAATTTGATTTAGGTTTTTGGCCTAACCATATCTCTAAACTTTTTATTATTTAGTTTTATTTCACTATCAATGCACTAAATTCCCATATCTAGGGTTCACGTTGTTTATAAGCCTGATTACTGCCTTGATATCTATGTTATTTGGGGTTAGTGTTTAACTGAATTGGGAATTTAATTTATAGTTGAGTATAAATTATATTAATTTATGTATTATCGAGATTGTACATATATATATTGACCTAAGTTTTTAAACTATCACCCCGAAGGGGGGGGGGTTTAGGAACATAAAATGTTCATACTCGTTCGGTATTTGGTAGTTATCATGACGCGCTTTCCTAACCGATAATCATATAGTGTTAATATATAAAGCTAGCTCTTGCGTAGAATAATCTTACCCAAACAATCTAGTAAGAGTGTGGAAGCCTTCGAAGCTACCCTGATAATAGTTAGATAGATAGTAGAATCACTGTTTTTTGTGACAACCATTTTGCCTTTATAATTATATTTACCATTTTAGAAGGATAGGCAAATACTAGCAAACCTAAGCTAATTTCCCTCCCATTATGCGTTACATAGTTATTTGTATTCTTTCTCTACTCTTTAAATTTTTTTATTCGTAGTTACTAATTCTAAAACCAAAAAATATATCAATATCTTTAACTCTATCATTTACTATAATTATCTAAAACTACCTATACTTTCATATAATACGAGTTCGAAGCTAACTACTTATTACTTGCATGACCCATACACTTGCGGAAAGTATCTGTTCTCTCGAAGTATGTGTTTTGCATCATGTTTTTATCACACCTTGGAAGACGGCAGGCTCATTAGAAGAAAATTGGTGGTTAGACAAATATAGGTCCGTCTACAAATGGTGTGATAAGCTAAAGGTCAGCCGTGATACCCTAGCTAAAGCTAAAGTTTAAATTTTTCAACCATGACAACAAGAATAAAGAAGAAACAGGAATAATTCAAACAATATTATCTATGAGCAGGTAAATGATTCACAACTATTGCATGAGTGAATAATGACCACTCCCCCTTAAGAGGACGCAAGAGTGCTTTAATTCACACAAGTAAGTAATATAAGTATTTAGTATTGAATTAATTATGCTTGATGGTTACGTATTTCAGTTTCCCCCCTTTACAATTATACATAAGATAATATTTCTTATCGTTGAACACTATGAATCTCAATCATAATCGTAATCCCCTTTTTATATATAGTAGAACTAGATAGAGAAATTAACTTAGGTACCCCAATATTCAGTGGATCGGCCCTTGCCATCATGAGAGTGATAAAGTGTAATATAATTTATATTTGTCAGTGTTATGTAATATATCTCCATTGATAGTGATTTCATAAGAAATCAACGAGCTTGCAAAGTACAAACCAATTTGGTGTTGTTGATGGAATTGGATATTAATTACTTAAAATCTATTAATTTTACTATCTAATTTTATTTTTGCATATTTAAAATTATTTTAGTATTTTTATTAATTTTAGTATTTTTTAGTATTTTTAGTATTTTTACATTTTACTTAGTATTATTATCGCATATAAAAAGTATGGTCTTCAATAGATTGACAAGAAAATTCCCATAACTTTAACTGATGAAATATGTATGTCCATAACAATTGCATGCAAGGAACCCTTCTAAATAGGAAAAAGGGTAGTGAACACTAATAATTACATACCTTTTATATTATCATATTAAGAAATATGAGTTCTAATTAAGAAATACCTCGATTACTCTTTGTACCATCTAATAATCAATATTGTATGGTCATGTCTCCATGTACTGAGAAAGATGGTGGGTGAAGTACGTGCCATCTCTTGTTGTCCCACAAGTGCATTACACACTTGGGATACAAAGGGATTTGCAAACCGCTATTCAACCGAGAGTATGTGCCTAATATCCCCTATGACAAGTCACTTAAATAATGCTCAACACAATACTTAAAGAGATAATATCAAACCACCAATAAATGGAATATAATATATGCATTTAAGTAGATCAATTGATAATGCACACGAGGAAGAGCTCATAATAAACCTCAGTAAAAACAAAAAGAATACAAGGAACATCTCAATTAGAGTGATATCTATATAAATTAAAACAGAGGTAATAATAGTTCTTGCTTAAAAAAATATAAAATAACACTTACTATGAGGAAACCCAATATGTATTTTATTTTTTTAGGTTTTATTCATGAACTAGTTGTGAACGAAATTGACTGAGATAGTACTGTATTTAAGAAAAAATATAAATATATGAATAAAACTTAAGTTATTAGCATGTGTTTGGATTTCTGAACCACGATTCAATCCTTTAAATTAAAGTCAGTGGGTGTTTGAACATTCAACCACACATCAAAAAACTTATGATATTTTTTAAAAGTAATATTTTTCGCCTCAAAGTTTCAAAGCACAACTTTGAATGTTTGAAGGTAGCCAAAGACGAATTATTATAATGCTTTATTAAAATTATCGAACATTAGAAAATCCATTCGATATCTTTTAGACCACTAATAATAGCTTAGAATGTTGTGTTTATAACCATTGAATGTTCAAAGTATTTAAGTTTCACTTTTTCATTGTGAAATCAATCGTTCTTGAAATTATAATATTGTGCTTATTTTTATGAATAGTACTATTATGGATTATTTCTAAAGTATGTCTTATTGAGAATTCTTTTATTCATTAATTGATATCATTGCATGCCCCCTTCTTTGAAACTTCTTCGACCTTAGACCCTAGTATGTATTTACTTTGTCTAGACGACAAGTTCTGAGTTGAGGGTCTTGATTTCTCATATTTTTTAATAAATTTGAGACTCAAGAGAAATCATTGAAAGAGATTTTTTGAGTTAATGTGGTACTTATCCCTTTATTTGTCATTATTTGAGTTTTTTTCTAATATTGGTTATATATGTGTTTTTTGAGCAATTCAAGATGATTTGTGTGTCAAATGTGTAACTCCTAGACATATGAATGATACGAGACCCTAATATATATAAAATTAATAAGTCAAATATTTAAGGAAAAAATTTGAGTCATGTTGCGAAGGATCCAAAAGTCTTATAAAAAGCTTAAACAAATTATTGGCAAAAACTCATCCCCAACTATGAAAACTCACGATAAATAATTACTGAGGATTCCGATCAAACCTTTGAGTATATATTGTTTGAGAAGAAACATTTCACAAATAAGAGTTGAAATGACTAAGATACGTGAGCTTTGTCATGAGGACCCAGGTTGTCCAAATTTTCTAAAACCGTTTTTGCCATATTTGACCCACCTAAGTAGGCCCAACCTTGACCTAAACGTTTTTCAAACATAACATATCAAATTTTTGAAGGAAAAACTATTACATTTTCATTGAGAAGAAGCAAGAAACGCCTGAAGGAAGAAGAGAAGAGATATGCAAGTTAACAACACGTATCAATCATTCAATTTTTTATAAGCTTTTAGTTTTTAATGTAAAATTCATTCTTTTATTTGTTTATTTTTATTGCTTTTTATTATTATGAACATATCAAACCTTTTTTCCATTACTTTAGTATGAACTACATCTTAATTAGATTGAAAAAATGAATGGGTTGATCCCTAGACTATGATTTGGGAATATTCGTATGAGTTTGGGATTTTGTTGTTCAAATAAATTGAGAATTTATGTTTTTTCATATATTTATGATTAATTTTTCAATTTAATACCATAGCCATATGTGTAGATTGTGATAACTTTTCGACTACACACGGGAGGATGGGGTTGAATAGAAAAATTAGTTTATGGACATTCAACTTAGCTTAGAATCAGTCAAATACTCACCATAATGTTTAATCATTATAAGACTTTATAGGATCACTCGATAGATTTCCCTAGAGTCGGATAATTGCCCATATCTGCTCGAAAGAGATGTAGGTGGAACGTAGAATTCTGATTATCACTATATTATCAATTCCCCCTTAAATTAGAAATTGTCCTAAGTCATACCTAGTGGTGATTACAATTGATTATTGAGCTACATCTCTCATAATTTCTCTATATGATATTTTTAATTGCTTTTTAGTCCTTGCAAATATACTTTTTTACCTTTGAAAACTATTTGTTTACACTTTTAACACTTTACAATAATTTAACTATTGCACGGAATCCCCCAAACGTATGATGTTGTTCTTATTTTTACTCATCTAATATCCTAAGTATAATCTAAAAATACGAGTTTAATTTTATAGTCCCTGTAGAGAACAATATCTAAAGTTATTATTTTATTGTTTGGGACGACTCGTACACTTACAAGGATTATTCTCAGAAGCATATGTTTGCACCACACTCCATGAGACACCACAGGCCTTTCTGAACCCTCTCTTGTTTGTTGCTCAGATCTTATTATGTAGTAGATTAGGGGGTAAGGTTATTTTTCATATACGGGATTGGTTTCTAAGAAGACTAATATCAAAATTTAAAAATTTATCTATTCAAATCAGACTTTTTTTACAAATATCTTGGTTATAGTGAAAATCAAAATTTGATTAGGAGAACAGATTGTACAAAAAATGAAACTATGAATACTAAATGTACAATAGCTGTCAAATAAGAGAAGCACCACCTTTGTCCCACGGTTATAATTGTCCTTTATTGATGATTGTCTTTTTGTTTTTTTTTCTTTTCAATTTTTGGTTTTGTTTCTGTAAATGTCATTGGAATAATCTTTTTTTTTATATTTATGCAAAATTATTCCATCCAATATTGAATGAACCTATATAAATTATATTAATACAAATACACCATGTTTTAAATCTACAAAAGTAACTAACTAAATATTATAATAACGTGTGTTTTTCTATAACAATCAATGATGCGATGTGAATATTGGATCATCTAATATTATATGGAAGTCTTATCCTATAATTATATATAATTATTTATTATTCAAAGTTCTCATTTTAAAACAAATGTAAATTAAGATTGATAGTTGGTCTAGTGGTTAGACTACTCCGTAGAGACCAAGAGTTCATGGAATCAAATTTTATTGGAGTTAAAATAATTCTGAATCTAAAGTGACATTCATATGTAATAGAAAAATAAATGTGAACAGTATACCGAATTGACATCGACATTAACCCAGTAAATATGATGAAAATTTTTACACATTCTATCAAAAAGAAAAAAACTTATAAGAGAGAGTGAGAAAATAATATAAAAAACTTTACCAGAATTAAAATTAGAAAATTAAATTAGTTTGATCAAAATATTAATCTCTCTCACTCTTTATAACATCGTAAATATATTCTCAAAAATAACTATTACTTGCAAAAGTAAAAAACAATATTCGTACACTATTATATATGGTTATTATATTCTTTAATGTTTTATAAAATATCACTTAAATAACCATCTCCGCTTTTGGCCACCTCCGATTGCAGGCCAAACAATTTGTCGAAATATGAAATTACATGTTTGTAATTTATTAATATAAATCGGTTTTGAACAATTCTGTGAAAAAAGAAATCACATATCTAAAATAGTGAAGTTTTTATTTAAATTTGTTCCAAACAAGAAATTTTATATTCTGAATAAAAAATGTGAAGCAAGAAATTATATGTATTAAACCGTTTGAAAGAATGAATTTTTAGTTTTACAAGGGATTAGATGGCACATTACATTATTTTAAGAAAGAATCTCAAATTTCTATCCCATGATTGATAAGATAATTATAATTTTAAACACAACAAAAATATTAATTCAAACTTCTTTAAATTATTTTTTATTTTTATGGTTGGAGGTGTTGTTGCATAGTAATGGGGTAGAAGGTTAGGGGTTGTGGTCGATGGTAACTAACAACCGAGGAAAGTGGCGAAGGCATGGTGGTTGTTAACAATTTGTTTAATCTTAAAAAATACTGTATTGAAATAGGAAAATTTCTTAATCCAATATTGGATGATCCTACACCAATTACATTCATACACATACCCCATGTTTTAAACTTACAAAAGTAACTATCACATTAATCTAATGACATGTGTTTTCTTTTAATAATCCATGGTCGTGATTTAAATATTGGACCATCCAATATTGGATGGAAGTATTACCCACTGAAATAATATTAAAAAATACTATATTATAATAAAAATGAACATATACTAAAAGTAATAGGGTATAAAAAGATGGTTAGGAGATAATTTAAAATTTTTTTATTAAATGATATATTTTTAGAAAATAAAAATTTATGATTTAAAAGAAATTAGATAATTTAGTTATATTTTCTTTCGTAAAAAAACTTTTTTTACTCATATTTTAATAGTTAAATTTTTTTATTTGAATACAAATAATTCTCAAATATATTGTAAAAAATAACATGTGTTGTTTTATATGCCTCCCAATTTACACAAAAAAAAAATAAAAAGAAAAACTATTTAATTTTGAAATTCTCTCAAAAATTTATCTATGAGAGAAATAACATCTTTTTTTGGCGAGGTGTTTATAAAATACAACAAGTAATTCAAGTTAACATAACAACGAATGTTCTAATCGAATTATTAAATAAATGGTGATTTAATTTATTAATTTTTTCATGCTCTTGAGAAGTGGGAAAAAACTATTTGTGTTCTAATACTCCTACCTTAAATTTGAGAATAAATTATTGGAATTACTAAAATTGAAGAATTATATTTTATTTATTCTTTCTTTCTCTTGGAAAAAGTGGAAAAAACTTTTTATGTGTTAAAAAGTCTCACCTATAAAATAGAGAAGAAAATAAATGAAAAACCGACAAAGATTGATGGCTCTTCAATTCTGCAGTTACGGGAGTTACAAGACTTAATGAATAAAAAATCGGCTAGGTTTAATGACCATTGAAAAGGCATTTAATTGACGGTTTTTGTCTTGCCATTTATTCTATTAATAGTGACTTTGTCACTTTATTTTCTAGAGAAGAGAAAAGAAATATTCCAGAGAGGAATGTAGAGGGGGGAAAACTATTCTAGAAGGAATATAGAATAGTATGTAGACGAAAACTAAGAACTAGAAAAGACTACTCTACTTCTCTCTCAAATTTCTGATATAATTTAGAGTAGAATTTGTTAGAGATAACCGGCATGACCAGAATATCTTTTTAACGCAAGTTATATACCGTGTAATCTTTTATTTATTTCGTGTAAGATTTCGTCTTTTTCATTTTACTGTAATATGTGTAGTTTACTTTAATTGAAAAGTTTTTTATTATTTTTTTTGGAATTCCATTTTACTAGTTTTGCAAACTAGTGATTGTTATTTTTCCAACAATTTAAAAAGATATTACTTTTATATCACTGGTTGTTTTTTGAAATGGTTTTCCTATCTCGGCAGTTGCTTCATTATTGAATGCAAAGGCCTTTCCCGATGTGACTATGTTGGAGCCTTTCAGTGGTTCCAACTACAAACGTTGGGCACAAAAACCACTAATATGCCTTGAACAACATGAACTAGACCTTTCTGTTCTTGAGGTACTCCCCGCCATTGAGGCCAATGGGGAATATACCAAAGAACTACATGCTAGGTTTCTGGCTCTCAAAGTTGGGTTCAAGAGAGCTTATTTAGTGGTTAGGAGATGGATCTTGGATAACGTGATGAACCCTACCTTTTATATGTGTGTCATTGAGAAGTCAACAAACACTAACTGTGAAACGGTTTACAAAAGGTATGAGGGTGATGATCCTAATGAGAAGTAATACGTCACCGGAAAATGATCCAACAAGATCTAATTAGTCCCATACACGTTGAAAAGGGAATTGCTTCAAGGATAAGACCTTATTTTTCCATATTTATATAAGTTTTAGGATTACTTTGACCCTTACTCGCTTATACAACCACCATACGACTCTTGTTGCAGTAACTATCATTTAAAAATATGCTTATACATTAACAGGATGTTAAATATATGTTTGAATGAAAATATAGATGAAGATATCTATATAGTGCAACTTGAACGGTTGGTGGTTTTTGGTCAAGGGGATAAAGTATGAAAACTTAGGAAATTGTTTTGGTTTTTTAAACGGCCACCTTGCTAATGAAATAGTACCTTAATAAAATATGGATCAGTTTGTGTTGCACTTTTAATAATAGGTGTATGACATGATCAACTTTTTGTACTTTCATTCATGGGACTTACTTCCTTTATTTTTCTATTTGTGAATAAAAGAGGTGGGGGAAGCGGATCCTTAGGAAAAAATTCATTTGAGTAAATAATGAAATTTACCTTAGTTAGTCTCACTTTGTTGGAAAGGTTTGACTCTGTTGATATAATGTTTGGTAAAAACTTCCTTATAATACTAATATTCATGAATAAGAGAATTATAGGGGTTGTACCCCTTAATGAATATGAAATAATTTTAAGGAATATTATGTTCTTAATGAACTATACTCAACTTGGTATTGTCCATATTGTAAAGAAACTCAAGTGGTGATAATTGCATTATTATTTGTCATTTAATAAAGTACGACAGAGGTACTATTGATCTAAATTTGCATTTTAAAATAACTTATGTAGTTATTGAAAGATTTATGTTACGCAAACTTGGTCACATATAAATGATGATATAAATAGTTGATTTGTTTACTAAAAAACTTAACCGGGTGAGTAATCCTATAAATATAGAGTGATAGGACTAGAACCCATTAATGGGGAACCTGTGACTAATGATTCTATATGATGCACTAACTTCCTATCTATATATTGTAAATTGTGCATACATGAGAAACTAAAAACTTAATGAATTCATAGCTATGCGTGGTGGTCCTATTGAGATGGACTTGATGAATTCACCGTTGAGGTTGTTGTATATTTTCCAAACTTAATGAATTCATAGACATGTGTGGTGGTCCTATTGAGACGGACTTGATGAATTCACCGTTGAGGTTGTTGTATATTTCTCATACTTAATGAGTTCATAGCCATGTGTGGTGGTCCTACTGAGACGGATTTGATGAATTCACCATTCAGGTTCTTGTTGTTGTATATTGATCATAATATGACTTAAAGGAGACGTTCTTGATGGTCCCAAGGGATGAGTTTTTAGACTCACCACAAATTCATAGCCCGTAAGGATGGTCCTAAAGAGAAAGGACTTGATGAATTCACTAGACACGTAATAAGGCTAAGCTTTATTGCTCTTAATGATCTCGAAATCCAAAAAGGGTCAGCTAATGAGGCTAGACGCTCTAGGAGATCACCTATATGTAAGGAAAGGGTGATGTTTGAGGAATCCGTAACTATCAGTCGGGTAGATTATGTGATGTGAGGGTCTCTATCGAAAACTGTCAAGTTCAAGAGTACGTTCACTTGATATGTTTTTGGTGGTTGCCTCACTTCACTACGTGTCAATTCAAATCTAAAGATACTTCCACTTAAGTACAATTCACCCAAATGCTGGCATTTATGAAAAATTATTCACCTTTTCTCCCAAAGAACTTGAGTGGGTGGATTGTTGGAATTATTAAATAAATGGTGATTTAATTTATTAATTCTTTCATACTCTTGGGAGAAGTGGGAAAAACTATTTGTGTTCACATAGTCTCACCTTAAATTTGAGAATCAATTATTGGAATTACTAAAATTGAAGAATTTTATTTTATTTATTCTTTCTTTCTCTTGGAAAAAGTGGAAAAATAATTTGTGTGTTAAAAAGTCTCACCTATAAAATAGAGAAGAAAATAAAAGAAAAACCGGCGAAGATTGATGGCTCTTCAATTCGGCAGTTATGGGAGTTACAAGGCCTTGTGGAAAAAAAACGGCTAGCTTTAATGACCATTGAAGAAACATTTAATTGACGGTTTTTGTCTTGCCATTTATTCTATAAATATTGACTTTGTCACTTTCATTTCTAGAGAAGAGAAAAGAAATATTCTAGAGAGAACGGAAAAATTATTCTAGACAGAATAGGAAAAAAACTATTCTGTAAAGAATAGAGAGGGAAAAAAATCTATTCTAGAAGGAATATAGAATAGTATGTAGACGAAAACTAAGAACCAGAAAAGACTACTCTACTTCTCTCTCAAATTTTTGATATAATTTAAAGTAGAATTTGTTAGAGATAACCGGCATGACCGGGATATCTAATAACGTAAGTTATATACCGTGTAATATTTTCTTTATTCCATGTAAGTTTTCGTATTTTTTAATTTATTGTAATATGTGTAGTTTACTTTAATTGAAAAGTTTTTTATTACTTTTTTTTTTTGAAATTCTATTTTACTAGTTTTGTAAACTTGTGATTGTTATTTTTCCAACATGTTCAATAACCATAATTTAAATGTCCTAAATTATCTCAAATATTTTGGTTATTTTTGTTTTAGATAAATCATAAAAATCTATTTTCTAGACAAGTTTTTTTTTCCACTCCCTCCGAATGAATACATAGTTGTTGGTTCGGTTGTAGGACATTTACAATTTGATGTAAATTTATTTTAAAAGAATATGTAATTTTAAATTTTTTAATATATAAGTCAGTGATGATTATAATTTATTTGAAGCTAAAACAAAATTTAAAATAGACACTCTAAAAGTAAGAGATCGAAAATTTTGAGAAAGTATTTGAAATTCATACATTAGTAAAATTTATTTTTATATATATAACCCTTTTCTGTTTTATCTCTATATTATTTTTTATGTGTAAAAGTTTTAAAAATTAATAAAATTTGTTTCTTTTTCTTAATTAATTATTTTATCTATTTTTTATTTAATACTACATAATGTGACACATAAAAAATAAAAATAAAAATGAAACAAATAAAATAAAAGTGAAGCAGGTCATATATATGCAATGCTATATATATATATATATATAATATATTATATATTAATGTCCGAATTACAGAAAAGAAATTTAAAAAAGACAACTGAGAGAATTATTGGAGTTAAAATAATTCTGAATCTAAAGTGACATTCATATGTAATAGAAAAATAAATGTGAACAGTATACCGAATTGACATCGACATTAACCCAGTAAATATGATGAAAATTTTTACACATTCTATCAAAAAGAAAAAAACTTATAAGAGAGAGTGAGAAAATAATATAAAAAACTTTACCAGAATTAAAATTAGAAAATTAAATTAGTTTGATCAAAATATTAATCTCTCTCACTCTTTATAACATCGTAAATATATTCTCAAAAATAACTATTACTTGCACAAGTAAAAAACAATATTCGTACACTATTATATATGGTTATTATATTCTTTAATGTTTTATAAAATATCACTTAAATAACCATCTCCGTTTTTGGCCACCTCCGATTGCTGTACAGGCCAAACAATTTGTCGAAATATGAAATTACATGTTTGTAATTTATTAATATAAATCGGTTTTGAACAATTCTGTGAAAAAAGAAATCACATATCTAAAATAGTGAAGTTTTTATTTAAATTTATTCCAAACAAGAAATTTTATATTCTGAATAAAAAATGTGAAGCAAGAAATTATATGTATTAAACCGTTTGAAAGAATGAATTTTTAGTTTTACAAGGGATTAGATGGCACATTACATTATTTTAAGAAAGAATCTCAAATTTCTATCCCATGATTGATAAGATAATTATAATTTTAAACACAACAAAAATATTAATTCAAACTTCTTTAAATTATTTTTTATTTTTATGGTTGGAGGTGTTGTTGCATAGTAATGGGGTAGAAGGTTAGGGGTTGTGGTCGATGGTAACTAACAACCGAGGAAAGTGGCGAAGGCATGGTGGTTGTTAACAATTTGTTTAATCTTAAAAAATACTGTATTGAAATAGGAAAATTCTTTCATCCAATATTGGATGATCCTACACCAATTACATTCATACACATACCCCATGTTTTAAACTTACAAAAGTAACTATCACATTAATCTAATGACATGTGTTTTCTTTTAATAATCCATGGTCGTGATTTAAATATTGGACTATCCAATATTGGATGGAAGTATTACCCATTGAAATAATATTTAAAAATACTATATTATAATAAAAATGAACATATACTAAAAGTAATAGGGTATAAAAAGATGGTTAGGAGATAATTTAAAATTATTTTATTAAATGATATATTTTTAGAAAATAAAAATTTATGATTTAAAAGAAATTAGATAATTTAGTTATATTTTCTTTCGTAAAAAAACTTTTTTTACTCATATTTTAATAGTTAAATTTTTTTATTTGAATACAAATAATTCTCAAATATATTGTAAAAAATAACCTTTATTGTTTTATATGCCTCCCAATTTACACAAAAAAAAATAAAAAGAAAAACTATTTAATTTTGAAATTCTCTCAAAAATTTATCTATGAAAGAAATAACATCTTTTTTTGGCGAGGTGTTTATAAAATACAACAAGTAATTCAAGTTAACATAACAACGAATGTTCTAATCGAATTATTAAATAAATGGTGATTTAATTTATTAATTTTTTCATGCTCTTGAGAAATGGGAAAAAACTATTTGTGTTCTAATACTCCTACCTTAAATTTGAGAATAAATTATTGGAATTACTAAAATTGAAGAATTATATTTTATTTATTCTTACTTTCTCTTGGAAAAAGTGGAAAAAACTTTTTATGTGTTAAAAAGTCTCACCTATAAAATAGAGAAGAAAATAAATGAAAAACCGACAAAGATTGATGGCTCTTCAATTCTGCAGTTACGGGAGTTACAATACTTAATGAATAAAAAATTGGCTAGGTTTAATGACCATTGAAAAGGCATTTAATTGACGGTTTTTGTCTTGCCATTTATTCTATTAATAGTGACTTTGTCACTTTATTTTCTAGAGAAGAGAAAAGAAATATTCCAGAGAGGAATGTAGAGGGGGGAAAACTATTCTAGAAGGAATATAGAATAGTATGTAGACGAAAACTAAGAACTAGAAAAGACTACTCTACTTCTCTCTCAAATTTCTGATATAATTTAGAGTAGAATTTGTTAGAGATAACCGGCATGACCAGAATATCTTTTTAACGCAAGTTATATACCGTGTAATCTTTTATTTATTTCGTGTAAGATTTCGTCTTTTTCATTTTACTGTAATATGTGTAGTTTACTTTAATTGAAAAGTTTTTTATTATTTTTTTTGGAATTCCATTTTACTAGTTTTGCAAACTAGTGATTGTTATTTTTCCAACAATTTAAAAAGATATTACTTTTATATCACTGGTTGTTTTTTGAAATGGTTTTCCTATCTCGGCAGTTGCTTCATTATTGAATGCAAAGGCCTTTCCCGATGTGACTATGTTGGAGCCTTTCAGTGGTTCCAACTACAAACGTTGGGCACAAAAACCACTAATATGCCTTGAACAACATGAACTAGACCTTTCTGTTCTTGAGGTACTCCCCGCCATTGAGGCCAATGGGGAATATACCAAAGAACTACATGCTAGGTTTCTGGCTCTCAAAGTTGGGTTCAAGAGAGCTTATTTAGTGGTTAGGAGATGGATCTTGGATAACGTGATGAACCCTACCTTTTATATGTGTGTCATTGAGAAGTCAACAAACACTAACTGTGAAACGGTTTACAAAAGGTATGAGGGTGATGATCCTAATGAGAAGTAATACGTCACCGGAAAATGATCCAACAAGATCTAATTAGTCCCATACACGTTGAAAAGGGAATTGCTTCAAGGATAAGACCTTATTTTTCCATATTTATATAAGTTTTAGGATTACTTTGACCCTTACTCGCTTATACAACCACCATACGACTCTTGTTGCAGTAACTATCATTTAAAAATATGCTTATACATTAACAGGATGTTAAATATATGTTTGAATGAAAATATAGATGAAGATATCTATATAGTGCAACTTGAAGGGTTGGTGGTTTTTGGTCAAGGGGATAAAGTATGAAAACTTAGGAAATTGTTTTGGTTTTTTAAACGGCCACCTTGCTAATGAAATAGTACCTTAATAAAATATGGATCAGTTTGTGTTGCACTTTTAATAATAGGTGTATGACATGATCAACTTTTTGTACTTTCATTCATGGGACTTACTTCCTTTATTTTTCTATTTGTGAATAAAAGAGGTGGGGGAAGCGAATCCTTAGGAAAAAATTCATTTGAGTAAATAATGAAATTTACCTTAGTTAGTCTCACTTTGTTGGAAAGGTTTGACTCTGTTGATATAATGTTTGGTAAAAACTTCCTTATAATACTAATATTCATGAATAAGAGAATTATAGGGGTTGTACCCCTTAATGAATATGAAATAATTTTAAGGAATATTATGTTCTTAATGAACTATACTCAACTTGGTATTGTCCATATTGTAAAGAAACTCAAGTGGTGATAATTGCATTATTATTTGTCATTTAATAAAGTACGACAGAGGTACTATTGATCTAAATTTGCATTTTAAAATAACTTATGTAGTTATTGAAAGATTTATGTTACGCAAACTTGGTCACATATAAATGATGATATAAATAGTTGATTTGTTTACTAAAAAACTTAACCGGGTGAGTAATCCTATAAATATAGAGTGATAGGACTAGAACCCATTAATGGGGAACCTGTGACTAATGATTCTATATGATGCACTAACTTCCTATCTATATATTGTAAATTGTGCATACATGAGAAACTAAAAACTTAATGAATTCATAGCTATGCGTGGTGGTCCTATTGAGATGGACTTGATGAATTCACCGTTGAGGTTGTTGTATATTTTCCAAACTTAATGAATTCATAGACATGTGTGGTGGTCCTATTGAGACGGACTTGATGAATTCACCGTTGAGGTTGTTGTATATTTCTCATACTTAATGAGTTCATAGCCATGTGTGGTGGTCCTACTGAGACGGATTTGATGAATTCACCATTCAGGTTCTTGTTGTTGTATATTGATCATAATATGACTTAAAGGAGACGTTCTTGATGTTCCCAAGGGATGAGTTTTTAGACTCACCACAAATTCATAGCCCGTAAGGATGGTCCTAAAGAGAAAGGACTTGATGAATTCACTAGACACGTAATAAGGCTAAGCTTTATTGCTCTTAATGATCTCGAAATCCAAAAAGGGTCGGCTAATGAGGCTAGACGCTCTAGGAGATCACCTATATGTAAGGAAAGGGTGATGTTTGAGGAATCCGTAACTATCAGTCGGGTAGATTATGTGATGTGAGGGTCTCTATCGAAAACTGTCAAGTTCAAGAGTACGTTCACTTGATATGTTTTTGGTGGTTGCCTCACTTCACTACGTGTCAATTCAAATCTAAAGATACTTCCACTTAAGTACAATTCACCCAAATGCTGGTATTTATGAAAAATTATTCACCTTTTCTCCCAAAGAACCTGAGTGGGGGGATTGTTGGAATTATTAAATAAATGGTGATTTAATTTATTAATTCTTTCATACTCTTGGGAGAAGTGGGAAAAACTATTTGTGTTCACATAGTCTCACCTTAAATTTGAGAATCAATTATTGGAATTACTAAAATTGAAGAATTTTATTTTATTTATTCTTTCTTTCTCTTGGAAAAAGTGGAAAAATAATTTGTGTGTTAAAAAGTCTCACCTATAAAATAGAGAAGAAAATAAAAGAAAAACCGGCGAAGATTGATGGCTCTTCAATTCGGCAGTTATGGGAGTTACAAGGCCTTGTGGAAAAAAACGGCTAGCTTTAATGACCATTGAAGAAACATTTAATTGACGGTTTTTGTCTTGCCATTTATTCTATAAATATTGACTTTGTCACTTTCATTTCTAGAGAAGAGAAAAGAAATATTCTAGAGAGAACGGAAAAATTATTCTAGACAGAATAGGAAAAAAACTATTCTGTAAAGAATAGAGAGGGAAAAAAATCTATTCTAGAAGGAATATAGAATAGTATGTAGACGAAAACTAAGAACCAGAAAAGACTACTCTACTTCTCTCTCAAATTTTTGATATAATTTAAAGTAGAATTTGTTAGAGATAACCGGCATGACCGGGATATCTAATAACGTAAGTTATATACCGTGTAATATTTTCTTTATTCCATGTAAGTTTTCGTATTTTTTAATTTATTGTAATATGTGTAGTTTACTTTAATTGAAAAGTTTTTTATTACTTTTTTTTTTTGAAATTCTATTTTACTAGTTTTGTAAACTTGTGATTGTTATTTTTCCAACATGTTCAATAACCATAATTTAAATGTCCTAAATTATCTCAAATATTTTGGTTATTTTCGTTTTAGATAAATCATAAAAATCTATTTTCTAGACAAGTTTTTTTTTCCACTCCCACCGAATGAATACATAGCTGTTGGTTCGGTTGTAGGACATTTACAATTTGATGTAAATTTATTTTAAAAGAATATGTAATTTTAAATTTTTTAATATATAAGTCAGTGATGATTATAATTTATTTGAAGCTAAAACAAAATTTAAAATAGACACTTTAAAAGTAAGAGATCGAAAATTTTGAGAAAGTATTTGAAATTCATACATTAGTAAAATTTATTTTTATACATATAACCCTTTTCTGTTTTATCTCTATATTATTTTTTATGTGTAAAAGTTTTAAAAATTAATAAAATTTGTTTATTTTTCTTAATTAATTATTTTATCTATTTTTTATTTAATACTACATAATGTGACACATAAAAAATAAAAATAAAAATGAAACAAATAAAATAAAAGTGAAGCAGGTCATATATATGCAATGCTATATATATATATAATATTATATATTAATGTCCGAATTACAGAAAAGAAATTTAAAAAAGACAACTGAGAGAATTATTGGAGTTAAAATAATTCTGAATCTAAAGTGACATTCATATGTAATAGAAAAATAAATGTGAATAGTATACCGAATTGACATCGACATTAACCCAGTAAATATGATGAAAATTTTTACACATTCTATCAAAAAGAAAAAAACTTATAAGAGAGAGTGAGAAAATAATATAAAAAACTTTACCAGAATTAAAATTAGAAAATTAAATTAGTTTGATCTAAATATTAATCTCTCTCACTCTTTATAACATCGTAAATATATTCTCAAAAATAACTATTACTTGCAAAAGTAAAAAACAATATTCGTACACTATTATATATGGTTATTATATTCTTTAATGTTTTATAAAATATCACTTAAATAACCATCTCCGCTTTTGGCCACCTCCGATTGCTGTACAGGCCAAACAATTTGTCGAAATATGAAATTACATGTTTGTAATTTATTAATATAAATCGGTTTTGAACAATTCTGTGAAAAAAGAAATCACATATCTAAAATAGTGAAGTTTTTATTTAAATTTGTTCCAAACAAGAAATTTTATATTCTGAATAAAAAATGTGAAGCAAGAAATTATATGTATTAAACCGTTTGAAAGAATGAATTTTTAGTTTTACAAGGGATTAGATGGCACATTACATTATTTTAAGAAAGAATCTCAAATTTCTATCCCATGATTGATAAGATAATTATAATTTTAAACACAACAAAAATATTATTTCAAACTTCTTTAAATTATTTTTTATTTTTATGGTTGGAGGTGTTGTTGCATAGTAATGGGGTAGAAGGTTAGGGGTTGTGGTCGATGGTAACTAACAACCGAGGAAAGTGGCGAAGGCATGGTGGTTGTTAACAATTTGTTTAATCTTAAAAAATACTGTATTGAAATAGGAAAATTCTTTCATCCAATATTGGATGATCCTACACCAATTACATTCATACACATACCCCATGTTTTAAACTTACAAAAGTAACTATCACATTAATCTAATGACATGTGTTTTCTTTTAATAATCCATGGTCGTGATTTAAATATTGGACTATCCAATATTGGATGGAAGTATTACCCATTGAAATAATATTTAAAAATACTATATTATAATAAAAATGAACATATACTAAAAGTAATAGGGTATAAAAAGATGGTTAGGAGATAATTTAAAATTATTTTATTAAATGATATATTTTTAGAAAATAAAAATTTATGATTTAAAAGAAATTAGATAATTTAGTTATATTTTCTTTCGTAAAAAAACTTTTTTTACTCATATTTTAATAGTTAAATTTTTTTATTTGAATACAAATAATTCTCAAATATATTGTAAAAAATAACCTTTATTGTTTTATATGCCTCCCAATTTACACAAAAAAAAAAAAAAAAAAACTATTTAATTTTGAAATTCTCTCAAAAATTTATTTATGAGAGAAATAACATCTTTTTTTGGCGAGGTGTCTATAAAATACAACAAGTAATTCAAGTTAACATAACAACGAATGTTCTAATCGAATTATTAAATAAATGGTGATTTAATTTATTAATTTTTTCATGCTCTTGAGAATTGGGAAAAAACTATTTGTGTTCTAATACTCCTACCTTAAATTTGAGAATAAATTATTGGAATTACTAAAATTGAAGAATTATATTTTATTTATTCTTTCTTTCTCTTGGAAAAAGTGGAAAAAACTTTTTATGTGTTAAAAAGTCTCACCTATAAAATAGAGAAGAAAATAAATGAAAAACCGACAAAGATTGATGGCTCTTCAATTCTGCAGTTACGGGAGTTACAAGACTTAATGAATAAAAAATCGGCTAGGTTTAATGACCATTGAAAAGGCATTTAATTGACGGTTTTTGTCTTGCCATTTATTCTATTAATAGTGACTTTGTCACTTTATTTTCTAGAGAAGAGAAAAGAAATATTCCAGAGAGGAATGTAGAGGGGGGAAAACTATTCTAGAAGGAATATAGAATAGTATGTAGACGAAAACTAAGAACTAGAAAAGACTACTCTACTTCTCTCTCAAATTTCTGATATAATTTAGAGTAGAATTTGTTAGAGATAACCGGCATGACCAGAATATCTTTTTAACGCAAGTTATATACCGTGTAATCTTTTATTTATTTCGTGTAAGATTTCGTCTTTTTCATTTTACTGTAATATGTGTAGTTTACTTTAATTGAAAAGTTTTTTATTATTTTTTTTGGAATTCCATTTTACTAGTTTTGCAAACTAGTGATTGTTATTTTTCCAACAATTTAAAAAGATATTACTTTTATATCACTGGTTGTTTTTTGAAATGGTTTTCCTATCTCGGCAGTTGCTTCATTATTGAATGCAAAGGCCTTTCCCGATGTGACTATGTTGGAGCCTTTCAGTGGTTCCAACTACAAACGTTGGGCACAAAAACCACTAATATGCCTTGAACAACATGAACTAGACCTTTCTGTTCTTGAGGTACTCCCCGCCATTGAGGCCAATGGGGAATATACCAAAGAACTACATGCTAGGTTTCTGGCTCTCAAAGTTGGGTTCAAGAGAGCTTATTTAGTGGTTAGGAGATGGATCTTGGATAACGTGATGAACCCTACCTTTTATATGTGTGTCATTGAGAAGTCAACAAACACTAACTGTGAAACGGTTTACAAAAGGTATGAGGGTGATGATCCTAATGAGAAGTAATACGTCACCGGAAAATGATCCAACAAGATCTAATTAGTCCCATACACGTTGAAAAGGGAATTGCTTCAAGGATAAGACCTTATTTTTCCATATTTATATAAGTTTTAGGATTACTTTGACCCTTACTCTCTTATACAACCACCATACGACTCTTGTTGCAGTAACTATCATTTAAAAATATGCTTATACATTAACAGGATGTTAAATATATGTTTGAATGAAAATATAGATGAAGATATCTATATAGTGCAACTTGAAGGGTTGGTGGTTTTTGGTCAAGGGGATAAAGTACGAAAACTTAGGAAATTGTTTTGGTTTTTTAAACGGCCACCTTGCTAATGAAATAGTACCTTAATAAAATATGGATCAGTTTGTGTTGCACTTTTAATAATAGGTGTATGACATGATCAACTTTTGGTACTTTCATTCATGGGACTTATTTCCTTTATTTTTCTATTTGTGAATAAAAGAGGTGGGGGAAGCGGATCCTTAGGAAAAAATTCATTTGAGTAAATAATGAAATTTACCTTAGTTAGTCTCACTTTGTTGGAAAGGTTTGACTCTGTTGATATAATGTTTGGTAAAAACTTCCTTATAATACTAATATTCATGAATAAGAGAATTATAGGGGTTGTACCCCTTAATGAATATGAAATAATTTTAAGGAATATTATGTTCTTAATGAACTATACTCAACTTGGTATTGTCCATATTGTAAAGAAACTCAAGTGGTGATAATTGCATTATTATTTGTCATTTAATAAAGTACGACAGAGGTACTATTGATCTAAATTTGCATTTTAAAATAACTTATTTAGTTATTGAAAGATTTATGTTACGCAAACTTGGTTACATATAAATGATGATATAAATAGTTGATTTCTTTACTAAAAAACTTAACCGGGTGAGTAATCCTATAAATATAGAGTGATAGGACTAGAACCCATTAATGGGGAACCTGTGACTAATGATTCTATATGATGCACTAACTTCCTATCTATATATTGTAAATTGTGCATACATGAGAAACTAAAAACTTAATGAATTCATAGCTATGCGTGGTGGTCCTATTGAGATGGACTTGATGAATTCACCGTTGAGGTTGTTGTATATTTTCCAAACTTAATGAATTCATAGACATGTGTGGTGGTCCTATTGAGACGGACTTGATGAATTCACCGTTGAGGTTGTTGTATATTTCTCATACTTAATGAGTTCATAGCCATGTGTGGTGGTCCAACTGAGACGGATTTGATGAATTCACCATTCAGATTCTTGTTGTTGTATATTGATCATAATATGACTTAAAGGAGACGTTCTTGATGTTCCCAAGGGATGAGTTTTTAGACTCACCACAAATTCATAGCCCGTAAGGATGGTCCTAAAGAGAAAGGACTTGATGAATTCACTAGACACGTAATAAGGCTAAGCTTTATTGCTCTTAATGATCTCGAAATCCAAAAAGGGTCGGCTAATGAGGCTAGACGCTCTAGGAGATCACCTATATGTAAGGAAAGGGTGATGTTTGAGGAATCCGTAACTCTCAGTCGGGTAGATTATGTGATGTGAGGGTCTCTATCGAAAACTGTCAAGTTCAAGAGTACGTTCACTTGATATGTTTTTGGTGGTTGCCTCACTTCACTACGTGTCAATTCAAATCTAAAGATACTTCCACTTAAGTACAATTCACCCAAATGCTGGTATTTATGAAAAATTATTCACCTTTTCTCCCAAAGAACCTGAGTGGGGGATTGTTGGAATTATTAAATAAATGGTGATTTAATTTATTAATTCTTTCATACTCTTGGGAGAAGTGGGAAAAACTATTTGTGTTCAAATAGTCTCACCTTAAATTTGAGAATCAATTATTGGAATTACTAAAATTGAAGAATTTTATTTTATTTATTCTTTCTTTCTCTTGGAAAAAGTGGAAAAATAATTTGTGTGTTAAAAAGTCTCACCTATAAAATAGAGAAGAAAATAAAAGAAAAACCGGCGAAGATTGATGGCTCTTCAATTCGGCAGTTATGGGAGTTACAAGGCCTTGTGGAAAAAAACGGCTAGCTTTAATGACCATTGAAGAAACATTTAATTGACGGTTTTTGTCTTGCCATTTATTCTATAAATATTGACTTTGTCACTTTCATTTCTAGAGAAGAGAAAAGAAATATTCTAGAGAGAACGGAAAAATTATTCTAGACAGAATAGGAAAAAAACTATTCTGTAAAGAATAGAGAGGGAAAAAATCTATTCTAGAAGGAATATAGAATAGTATGTAGACGAAAACTAAGAACCAGAAAAGACTACTCTACTTCTCTCTCAAATTTTTGATATAATTTAAAGTAGAATTTGTTAGAGATAACCGGCATGATCGGGATATCTAATAACGTAAGTTATATACCGTGTAATATTTTCTTTATTCCATGTAAGTTTTCGTATTTTTTAATTTATTGTAATATGTGTAGTTTACTTTAATTGAAAAGTTTTTTATTACTTTTTTTTTTTGAAATTCTATTTTACTAGTTTTGTAAACTTGTGATTGTTATTTTTCCAACATGTTCAATAACCATAATTTAAATGTCCTAAACTATCTCAAATATTTTGGTTATTTTTGTTTTAGATAAATCATAAAAATCTATTTTCTAGACAAGTTTTTTTTTCCACTCCCACCGAATGAATACATAGCTGTTGGTGCGGTTGTAGGACATTTACAATTTGATGTAAATTTATTTTAAAAGAATATGTAATTTTAAATTTTTTAATATATAAGTCAGTGATGATTATAATTTATTTGAAGCTAAAACAAAATTTAAAATAGACACTCTAAAAGTAAGAGATCGAAAATTTTGAGAAAGTATTTGAAATTCATACATTAGTAAAATTTATTTTTATATATATAACCCTTTTCTGTTTTATCTCTATATTATTTTTTATGTGTAAAAGTTTTAAAAATTAATAAAATTTGTTTCTTTTTCTTAATTAATTATTTTATCTATTTTTTATTTAATACTACATAATGTGACACATAAAAAATAAAAATAAAAATGAAACAAATAAAATAAAAGTGAAGCAGGTCATATATATGCAATGATATATATATATAATATATTATATATTAATGTCCGAATTACAGAAAAGAAATTTAAAAAAGACAACTGAGAGAACGTATTAAGTGAATAGTACATATCATTTAATGTACTGTAATTCTCTTCTTGTTTTTGTTCGAATACTGTAATTTTCCTTTGGAATTCGGTAAGTTTGTTGTGTGGGTCATGTTTAGCTTCAAATGTACGAATTCTAATTGTAAAAATATTGTACTCCAAGCAATGATAGTTTAATGATAAAAATAACACAACATGGATTGGCGGCATTAGAAATTTCTGGCATGAGAACTAAGAATGAGAGATCCGTTTAGGTTGGTCAATATATAATTCTATTAATTATTGTGTTCTTGTTTTTTTCCTGAAGAATAAAAACAGACAAATCACTGCTAACACTGTAAAACATCGGGACTAATTGATGAGGTTGTAGCCCCACCGTCCCAAATCAGAGCCCTAGACAACATGGAACCTCCTAGTCTTTGCGAACTATCAAGTTCTCTAAGCCATATTTAATGCCTCTAGAGGGGATTTGTTCAAATTTAAATTTAAGGTAAGAGAAGGAAGTTAGTATTCGATACTTACATCATAAAAATGAACATCACCAAGATCCCCGGAGTAATTATTGAAAGATCGAATACAGACTCTCCAGTGTGCCTGGAATTAACAACTTGGAATAACGAAGCTACAAGCTTCTCGTAATCATTTAGCCCGGTAGTTGCTTCTGAGTGCCACTCCAATGAGCAAAATAGCACAAATTGTACTATTATGAATCCAAAAACAGTAGTTGCTAGGAAAATAGAATGTCTACCTGAAAAACTAGGATCAGTCCTACTTAGTGAACTTATAAAACTTGGTTATAAAACTTACAATTTAATAGAATACAAACCTGAAAACAAATGATCAAATTCCATCTTTTTTGGATTTTCTAACATGTAAGTGAACTTAGATTGTTTCATAATCCTTCCGAAAATAAAAATAATCAAACGTAGACATGCTGGAAACAACGTGTTTCCAAGAAGAATTTGTGGAATTAGAATGAGGAGAAGTCCTGAATTTTTTATGAACACCATCATATTCTCATTTGTAGGGACAAAACCACAATTAGAAAATGTTGAAACCACCGTAAATATAGAGAATGTTATCAAGTTTAGCCGTTTTTTCTGAAGCACTTCACGTGCAGATTGGACAAGATTTATGTAGACAACGATCAACATAGTACCGGCAACATGAACGACAATGAGATAACTCAAAACAATGGAAGCCAATGATTTGATACATGTAAACCTTGAACTCTCGTCCTCTTCAAGAACTTCATCGTCAATTG
This sequence comes from Nemophila menziesii, assembly GCA_029959085.1. Classification (NCBI taxonomy): domain Eukaryota; kingdom Viridiplantae; phylum Streptophyta; class Magnoliopsida; order Boraginales; family Hydrophyllaceae; genus Nemophila; species Nemophila menziesii. The sequence goes on from JARWIR010000004.1 coordinate 29,989,053, forward strand.
TGTTTCCTATTTTTCGTTTTCTATTGAAGTACTTGAATTTGATGAGTATTTGAAGTTCAAGCATAGAAGTAAAAACTTCCCCGCCAACTAACATTAGAAAGGTTAAAATGAGAAGCTGGATATTTGAGAAAGTCTCCATCTCAAGAGTTGCCATGCTCGAAACCGTTGTGGCGCTCACAGAGGTGAAGAAAATGTCCAGGTTTCGGATCTTAAACGAGTTATGTTTTGGCTCCGAGACCTTCAAACCAACAAACCCTACTAGCGAGAGGATTATAAAATAGCTAAGATGAATCCAAAATGGACTTATCTTTTTCCATGAACCATTACGAAAATAATCCATATTTTCTAATGAAAATCAAGAAAATAAGCTTTATCTTTAATCTGTAATAAAAACTTAGTCATCTTTTATTCTTAACTCCATTTATAGTGGTAACTCTCCAAGTTAATGCAAATTTCCTGTAGTTTGAGATTGGACAACTTTAATAAGCAAACTTTTAAATTTCTCGTAATGGAATCCGCATTAAAAGACTATTGCAGAATAAAGTATGGGCAATATAGCATCACGAATAAATATATATTACCGACCAAATATATATAGTATACATATATTACAACTAGCATACTTGAACGAAAAAAAAAAAAAAACAATAGCACATTTGTAAGTAATGGATTAAGTGGACCACGCATCCTTCCCTTTAATACATGGAAGATCGACACGTGTAAAATATTTTACGCATCCGCATCAATCACTTGCTAAATAATTGAGACAACCTCAGCGAATTTTGAATAAGGGTGATTTAATTGTTAAGAAAAATCTACAATCTTAGACCATTAATAAATGTCTTTTTTCTTTTCCCAGTGTTTGTCAAAAGGAACATGGTGACTGGAAAATTGTTTAAGTAGGAAAGTTAAATTTATTATTTCATGTAATTAGAAAGAAGTACAGAATAAAGAAAAAACAAAACCAATTTGAGTAATAGTTACAAACACCAGTATTAAAAATAATATTTCGGGTATAACTGGTTCCTTAAACGGATTGTTATCATTACTCTAATGTATGTTCGAAATTTTAAAATAAAGGAAAAATTGAGAGTTTTTTTCGGGTGTATTACAATTATGTTTGGGTGTAAATTATACAAATGAGTCAAACTCTTCTCATTTAGTGGTAGAGATATTTTAAAAATTGTGCATACATAATGCCATATCATAAAAATGTTCATTATAAATACAAATATTTCACAAGTTGGCATGAACCTGTACAATTTTTTTTTTTGGCAATTTGAAGAACGAATCCGGACAAATTTAATAAACTCACTAATAATTGAGTCTTTACTATGAGAGTTTTTGAACATTGAGGATAGAATCATTCAATTAAAACATTTTATAAATCATTGGAAATAACTACAAAAGCATCCAAGAATAAAACAAATTACTCAATTTACAAACTCGGACAATGAAGTGTATAAGTACTAAATTCAAAATAAGGTTTCATTTTTATTTTTTAACAAATTTTTTAACTCCCAAAAACTTCTCAACTCCCACGACCATACCATCGACGTCGGTGCTGGTGCCAACCCGGGTTGGACGGGTGGTGATGGGGGTGGTTTTAGAAAATAACAATCACTAGCTTAAAAATCTAAAGAAATGAAATTTCAAAATAAGAAAAAGAAATTATTTTCATTTAAAAATAACACCACACACAATTACAAGAAATTAAAAATAACGAAACTTACACAGAAATCGAAGAAGATAACTGTTTGATGTCTCCTCATTTGTGATGATTAAATCTACTTCTGAGACATCATTTTAGGCGTATTTATTAGTTTATAGGTCGATTTTAGCTTGAATTAGTACACTTTCCAATTTTGGGTCTTGAATTAATTAATTATTATTTTTAGAGCATATTGGGTTTAATTATTTATTTAGTGTGAAGCTTTAGAGATAATGGTAATTAATTAGAGTCCAAGCTGGTTTAAAGAGATAAAGGAAAGAAGATAAACATGGAAATTGAAGATAAGGAAGTAAAAGCTAAAAACATGGAAAAAGAAAAGCTGTCTTAATTCTGAATTTCTGTACCTACACAAATCAGCTTATATCTCAAAACCGGTGAGGAATCTGGAGAACCGGTCAAGAACAAGGTTGAAGATCTTTACGAGACGATAAATTTCGACTATTCATACGCGTCAATCGGATAAGTATTGAACCTGTTAGGACCAAAACAAAAACAAGGTTGATTCCATGATTTTGGGCGACGAAATTTGAGTTGGGCTAGGAGCCCATATTTACGTTTTCCTTCAAGAAAACGTGTAGGTCAACCTATACACTATAAATACAGCCTCTTAACATTAAAAAATCATCCTTGGTGAAACCCTAAGCCAAGAGGAAGCTTACAACACAAGAAAAGAAGTCTGGAATGAGCTATTCATCAATAATGTCTTCTTCTACCTTTGAATTTGTAATTTTTTTTTTTAGTATGAACTAAATTTCTATTAGTTTGAGTTTTAGCATATATGTATGAACCCTAGTTTTGGTTGACATCTATCTAATTTGGGAATTTTAGGTTTTAAATTGAATTATTGTTTTTATTCTCTGTTTATGTGTTTAGATTTATATTCTGTGTTCTTGTGGAAGCGCGCCCATATAAAATTACCATCTAGTAGGTAGGTCACCATTGAAAACGGTGTTTAATTACATGTTTAGCACATAATGTATAGTATTCGGTTTAGATCTGACAAATCAACCTAACTAGATAATCACCATGGTTTAGTGTATTGCTATTGACCAATTGCAGGAACAGTTTGCTTAGGACTCCTTACTGACACAGGTAAACCCTATTTAAAACTACCTAGTGCAATTGGAACCGATTATTAAAATACTACATAATTCACCCTTACATGTTTAGAACGGCAAAACTAGTGTGGATTGCATGCTATTTACGCAAGTTATATTCTCATACTACTTCTTCTCTTGCATTTAAATTTATGTCTTTACTTTCTTAGTTTAATTTAATTAATTGAAAATCAAATAAAAATCTATTTGTCTTTACTTTTTATGCGTTTTATTTGTTCTAGCTTTTATTATTGCATAAGATTCCCCTAACCTTCGTAGTCTCTGCGGAACGAATCTTACTTAATCATTAAAACTTGCATACGATCTGTATACTTGTAGAACTGTGCTAGCTTAGGGTGCTTATTTGCATCTAATTTATATATCTTTTATCACACCCTAGGCGACACCAAGTTTTTGGAGCCGCTGCCGGGGACTACATCGTTAGTCCTTTAGCATATATCTTGTGCTTTTATTTCAGTTAGTTCTATTTTACACTTTTCTTTTTAGTTTTTGTTTTATAGATAGTTACAAATGGAGAATCCAAGGAGACTTGACTTACCCATCGAATTCAGAGTGCAACCACGCGGAATCCGCGCTCCAGAAATCCAAGCCGCTAAATTTAGATCTGATCCAGAGATGTTAACGCAGTTTGCAACTCATGGGCTATTTAGCGGTGCTGCACAACAAGATCCGATCTGATATATTCAGAAATTCATGCAAATCTGTGATGCGTATATCATAAGAGGAGTTACTAGGGAGCAGGTGTATTACGTAATGTTCCAGTTCTTCTTGACCAGAGGTGCAAGCAATTGGTACGATACCCAATATCCTCATGTTATTCCAGATTGGGACAAGCTTCAAGCAAGATTCCTAGACCAATTCTATCCGGTTAGTAGACGTTTAAAAGATATGTTGGAGCTTGAACAATTTATACAGGAAGACAGAGAGAGTTTGGGTGAAGCATGGTTACGATTTAATGAAAAGAAGGCGAGATGTCCATACCATAAATCATCGCCGGAATATTATTTAACCTTGTTTTATGGAGGACTTAATGACAAGTCAAGGGCAAAAGCAGATTCGTTAGGAAACAGAGGTTTTGTGTTGTTGGATCCTGAAGAAGCCGAATTGGGTATGGAGAGAATTCTTGAGAACGAGAGGAGTTGGCCAAAGGAACCAGAAAAAGAAAACACTTCAGAGTGTCTGAAACTCAAAGACTTGGCCCAACAACTCGAAGAACTACAAGAACAAGCTCGAACCATTGCTCAGGTGAATCTAGTACGTACTATACCTTCTTGTCCAGGTTATGGATCAAGAAATCATGTGTGGGAAAGGTGTGTGAATAATCCAGCATTAGCTTTTGTTACATATCCTCAAGATAGATATTATTCTAATGGTTATGATTATCCGCAAGAAAGCTACGCTAATTATCAACAACCTCCACAACAAAAAAGTTGGGTTAGAAATCAAGAGACGTATCATCAACCCCAACCTCAACCTTACCATCCACCACAACCTATTTATAAAAAGGCGCCCGTTGTTGAAAAAGCTTATCAAGAACCACCAAAACAATCAATGCAACTGGCAAAGAAAGAACAAACCTTGAGCTTGAATTCGAGTATGGCTAAACTAATGCAAGCAATTGAAAACAATATGAGTCGTAGCCAACAGAAAATTCAAGCCCAACAAAAGGTAATCAAGAAACTCGAGCATAATCTATCACACATGGCGAGTACATTACAAAATAGGCCAAAAGGGCAACTCCCAAGTGATACTATTGCTCCTAGAGATGATTCTTGTCATGCAGTTGAATTGCGAAGTGGAAAACAACTACCTCCACCAAGATCAGAACCAGAACCAATCCCTATTCCAGAAAAGGGGGGGAGAAGAAACAACAGAAGATACAGTAGAAGAGGTAGTTGAACCAAAGAGTGTCCAAGCCAAGACACCTGAGAAATCGAAAAAATCAGTGGAACTTAATACACGCCCTCCACCAGCATACCCTTCACGTGTCAGAAAAAAGGACAATGACCTGGAATTCAAGAAGTTCGTTGACATGTTGAGCAAGTTGGAGATTAATATGCCGTTTGTTGAAGCTCTCAAGAGAATGCCAAAATATCTGAAATTCATGAAGGACATTCTTTCCAACAAACGGAGTATAGAAACTAGGGAAACAATTGGATTGCATGTGGAGTGTAGTGCTATATGTCAAAACAAGTTACCACCGAAGCTAGAAGATCCCGAAAGTTTTACAATTCCCATTGGCATTGGAGATAATTGGACCGGGAAAGCATTATGTGATTTAGGCGCGGGTATCAATCTCATGCCGAGATCCCTGTTCGAGAAGCTTAACATAGGAGAGGTAGTACCCACATGTGTGGTATTACAAATGGCGGATTGCTCTCTCTCCCGACCAGTAGGTAAAATTGAAGATGTTTTAGTTAAAGATGGTTCTTTTATTTTTCCTTGTGATTTTATTATTCTTGACTACGACGCGGATAAGAATGTCCCCATCATCTTGGGTAGACCATTCTTAGCCACGGGGCGTTCACTAATAGATATTGAGAATGGTGAGTTGATCATGAGGGTACAAGACGAACAGGTACGATTCAATGTGTTTAAGGCTATGAAGCTACCAAATTCGAAAGACGAATGTTTCAAAATAGATGTCATCGGAAGAATTACACAAGAAGTCTTCAATGAAGCAAGCTTAGATGATGATCTTGACGAGTCCTTAACACTTGAATCACAAGAGGAAAACGAGAGTCCCCTGAAGAAGTTGCTGCATTAGGATCAAATATACGAGAACTACTTCGAGAATCAGGTGACATTGAACCTATAAAGCAACCATCCATAATATGTCCACCTGTTCTCGTAGAAAAACCCCTTCCAGATCATCTACGCTATGCATATCTAGGTACGAACAAAACTTTGCCCGTTATTATTTCTGCTAACCTTTCAGGTCTTCAAGAGGAGAAGTTACTTCATGTACTTCGCGCTAATAAAGAAGCAATCGGATGGACTATTGCCGACATCAAGGGAATTAGTCCTTCCGTTTGCAAACACAAAATCATTCTTGAGAACGAAGGTGGGCGATCTATAGAGGGACAAAGAAGACTCATGCCAGCTATGAAAGAAGTGGTGAGAAAGGAAGTAATCAAGTTGTTAGACGCAGGAATTATCGATCCGATTGCTAGCAGTGATTGGGTTAGTCCAGTGCAATGTGTTCCAAAGAAAGGAGGCATCACTACTATCCTTAATGATCAAGGTGAAGCCATACCATCAAGAACAGTTGTGGGGTGGCGAGTATGCATGGATTACCGAAGACTCAACAAAGCTACAAAGAAAGATCACTTCCCGCTACCATTCATTGATCAGATGCTAGACAAACTCGTAGGGAGAGAGTATTATTGTTTCCTTGACGGATATTCGGGTTATAATAAGATTTGTGTGGATCCCCTTGATCAACACAAACAACTTTTACTTTTCCGTTTGCCACATTTGCTTATAGAAGGATGTCGTTTGGTTTATGTAATGCACCTGCCACGTTCCAGAGGTGCATGATGGCTATTTTGGAACATGATTGATAAATACTTGGAGGTTTTTATGGATGATTTTTCGGTGTTTGGAGATAGTTTTGATGATTGTTTGAATAATCTTGAGAAAGTCCTTGTGAGATGTAGAGAAAAAGATCTTATTCTTAATTGGTAAAAATGCCACTTCATAGTTAAAGAGGGAATTGTGTTGGGACATAAAGTTTCGAAGGCAGGAATGGAGGTTGATCGTGCTAAAATTGAAGTTATCAAAACATTACCACCTCCAGTTTCTGTAAAAGAAGTGAGAAGTTTCTTGGGTCACGCAGGATTTTATCGAAGATTTATTAAATATTTCGTTAAGATCGCCAAACCGCTGTGTTCTTTACTTAAAAGGATACTCCTTTTAACTTTACTAACGAATGTTTTCAAGCGTTTTTGACGATTAAAGAGAAACTGATCTCTACACCTATTGTTATACCTCCTAATTGGAAAGCTCCGTTTGAACTTATGTGCGATGCTAGTGATCACGCTATGGTTGTTGTGTTGAGGCAGAGGAAAGACAAGTTATTCCATACGATTTATTATGCAAGTAAGACTTTCAACGCTGCCCAGATGAACTATACAGTAATGGAGAAAGAGATGTTGGCCGTGGTATATGCTTTTGATAAATTTCGTTCCTATCTGACTGGAAAGAAAACTGTTGTATACACGGGCCATTCAGCTATCAGATACCTTATGGAGAAAAAGGACGCTAAGCCGCGTCTTATTAGATGGGTACTGTTGCTTCAAGAGTTCGACATAGACATTCAAGACCGATAGGGATGCGGAAATCAAGTTACTGATCATTTATCAAGGCTCGAAGGATTTGATGCGAACGAGGAACCATTATTGGTTAAAGAGGTATTCCCTGATGAACAACTTTTTGCTATTAAAGATGTGTTTGTGCCATGGTATGCAGATCTAGTCAACCTCATTGTGAGTGGCGTATTCCACAAGGATATCCATCCACAACAAAGACAAAGATTATCTCACCAAACCTTACCTCTGGAAAGTTTGTAGTGACCAAGTAGTTAGAAGATGTGTCCATGAAGGCGAAGTTGATAAAATTATAGCAAGTTTTCATAGTTCACCATATGGAGGTCACTTTAAAGGCGATAGAACTGCAGCTAAAATTCTTCAATCCGGTTTCTATTGGCCTACCATACACAAAGACTGTCATCGTTTCGTCCAGTCATGTCAAAGATGCCAGATCACTGGTAATATATCAAAAAGGGACGCAATGCCGCTTAACAATAATCTAGAAGTCGAAATCTTTGATGTATGGGGAATAGATTTCATGGGACCTTTCATCACCTCCCATGGAAATCTTTATATTTTGCTTGCGGTAGATTATGTATCAAAATGGGTAGAAGCAGTGGCAACACCAAGGAACGATTCTCAAACAGTAATTAAATTCTTAAAAACAAACATATTTTCAAGACATGCTACGCCACGTGTTCTCATCAGTGATAAAGGTACCCATTTCATTAATTCTCAACTGAGAAACCTCCTTCGTAAGTTTGGAGTGAGACAACACATTTCAACCGGTTATCACCCACAAACTAACGGTCAAGCTGAAGTTTCCAACCGGAAAATCAAATCTATTCTTGAGAAGACCGTGAATAAAACAAGGAAGGACTGGTCATTAAAGTTAGATGATGATCTCTGGGCTTACAGAACAGCATTTAAAACACCAGTTGGGGCATCTCCATATCGTATGGTCTACGGCAAAGCGTGTCATCTACCTATTGAACTTGAAGCTCGAGCCTTCTGGGCTATTAAAACTCTGAATCTAGATCCAGAACTGGCCGGGAAACAAAGGTTGATGCAGTTGAACGAGTTGGAGGAGTTTCGCTATCTTGCCTATGAAAATTCACGCCTCTACAAGGAGAAAACAAAGAGATGGCATGATAGACGACTCCGTCCAAAGCATTTCGAGAGAGGACAAAAGGTTTTATTATACAACTCTCGATTTTCAAACTACCCAGGAAAGCTTAAATCCCGTTGGGGAGGACCTTACATTGTTACGAAAGTCACACCTCATGGAGCGATTGAAATTGAACATCCAACCGAGTAAAGGACATTCATGGTGAATGGCCAGCGTTTGAAAAGATACCATGACAGTGAAGACTTCGGACGAGAGGAGACAATCCATCTCGTAGAAAACGCTTAGCTTGAGGTACACGTCTAACTCAAAGACGTTAAACAAAAGTGCTCGTGGGAGACACCCCTTGTTTTTAATTGCTTTTTAGATTAGTTATTGCTTTGTAGTGTATAATTTTAAGTTAGTATAGATTTTAATTGTGTTTACAAGTTAATAGGAGAGAAAGGTAGTGTGCTATTGTGCAGAAAACGAGTTTGGGGTCAAAAGGAACAACTTGGAAAAATTCGCAGGTCTGTCCGGTATACCGCGCCAGGAAAAACCCGTAACACGGGTATGTGACCCGGGTTTTCTGCCGAGAGTTTGAAAAATTGGAGCATGACAGGTCCGGTATACCGCGCGATATGCCCGGTATACCGCAGGAGGAAAAACTCGTAATACGGGTAGGAGACTCGGGTTTTTTGCCGAGAAGTGAAAAAGAAAGACACGCAGGTCCAGTATACCGCGCTATGTCGGTTTTGAGGAATTTTATTCCTATTCAAACTCTTACCTTATCAAACTTAACCCTAGCCCCTCCCACACGAAATTTTCAGACCCAAACACTATAAATACACCTTGAAGCTTGTACAAACCTCCACAATTAACACAATAACATCAATAATTCTCTCCTCCATCCTCCATAAACACAATTTCTTCATCAAATTCATCACACTATACCATTAAACACCATCAAGAACATCAAGCTTTCAAGAATTCTTCCAAGATTCATCAAGAAACCTTTCTCATTCATCAATTCCATGCAACAACCTCAAGCTACACCAATTTCTCTTAAATTTTTAATTCATCCTTGGTATAACTTGAGTTGTGGGTAAATCAAGCATGACTAATAGATCTGATGTTATGGAATACAAGAGAAAGTGTACCATCCTTGGGAAGAATAAGAAATTTCCTGGAGCCACCATTGAAAAGCCTATCAACCTTGATGAGGCTACTGAAGAATCAAAAGAAAAGGAACCAGCACAACCACTACCAAAAAAGTCAACTGCTAGAATGTCTGTACCAGCAAGGCCTTTGAAAAAGATAAAGATTCATGATCAAGGTTCTTCTACTTCTTCCTCTAAAGTTGATCATGATATTCCCCCATGGGCTCTTAAATTACAACATGAAGTTGAACGTTTACAAGAAGATAACAGAGAACTTTGGGTGGAAATTACACAGATTAATTCACAGCTGGAAGATATAACAATGGACCGGGATATTGATAATTATTCTTCTCCATCTTCTTTGGAGGAGGAGGAGGACATAATGGATCTCTATGGCCAGCCGGGTACGCCACTCTAATTCTTTTTCTTAATAGCTTGTATGCATTAGGTAGTTTAGTTAGTTTTAATTTAAAATTTTATTTCTTTCTTGAGTCTTTTTCTAGTCGTGGGGACACGACTCACTTTTGAGTTGGGGGTGGGGATTCGTTGTCCTCATCTTCTTTTCGTTTTTTGCATACAATTTAAATTTTTTTAGGTTGAATTAAGGCATAGAATATGTTGAATGTACCTATTGAGCATGATTTAATAAAGTCAGTGATAATAAGTAGTATGTTATTGAAGGATGTCATAAATATGTTTAATATGCATGTATGAAAACAGGAGATAAAAGATAGAAAAGTTAATGAGCAATGCTAAGAAGTCACGTTGAAACTTAGGGAGGTTATTTGATATGTAGAACGTGAGGTTTGAAATTAGTGAAAACCCACTTGTCTATGAATTAATAATGAAAAAGTAACAAAATCCGGTAGTTAGAAAATGAATAAGGCAGTTCTTTCATATTAAAGCCACTTGAAGCCTTTTATACCTTCTCACCCTTTTTATTTGATTATTGTTATTATTTATCCGTCTTAGCCCCTCTGAGCCTTTCTAAAGCCTTTTATTGGAACACATTATAATCCATACCCTTAGTTTGTAGGACTTATCTATATGACCCGCACTTGAATCGCAAAACCTGAAACAAGTCATTTTTAGAGCTTGAGTTTGGGGTGGTGGGTTTCATCATTAGGGAACATTGGGATTTGGAAATTATAATTGCGATTTATTGATGATGAAAATGTTATTATTGTAACCCTTTGCCGGGGTAATAGTGAATGGAAAAGAAGCTACGAGCTAAAATTTGCCAACAAGTGCATATAAAAGAAGAATATATAAATGAAAAATAACATGACATCTCGAACATCAAAAAGAGAGTCATAGCTATACAAAAGAAAAAATTTGTATGAAAAGAATATATATTCGGACCGGGAAAGTGGAATTTGTATATCATCATCATAAAAGGTTTTATTTGTGATTATTGGGGATGCACATCAAAAGCATCAATAAATTGGGTTGAGTGAGAACATCTTCGAGTAAAAACTCAAGCTCTAGGGCGATTCGTTGATGGCTAGTGAGGAGAGAGCCAAAAGCTCACTTTTCATTTATCCAAATATACCATACCATCCCTAAGCCAAGTTATAACCAAAGACCTTAGGATTTCTAATTACTTGGTGGAGAAACAATTGAGATATTAGGTAGACCATTGGATTCTATATTAGAACCTATGAACAACCTATAGCCATTAGCATGAACTAAGTTATCAACCTCTCCTTCTGGCATTGTGAAATTAATCTTAACTTGAAGTTATGGATTGTTGATTACGTGTATATTAAGCATATATGTGCATTATTTCTTGAGCATTACTACATGAGACTTTTTAGATATTTATGCTCTAAGATCATTCACTGTGTGCTGTTCTTATCCTCCTCCGACTTCTTCTTCTTGTTTATTTGACTACCCTTATGTTCTTTATTTTTATTGTATCGGGACGATACAACTTTGAGTTGGGGGTTTTGATGTCTCCTCATTTGTGATGATTAATCTACTTCTGAGACATCATTTTAGGCGTATTTTTTAGTTTATAGGTCGATTTTAGCTTGAATTAGTACACTTTCCTATTTTGGGTCTTGAATTAATTAATTATTCTTTTTAGAGCATATTGGGTTTAATTATTTATTTAGTGTGAAACTTTAGAGATATATGGTAATTAATTAGAGTCCAAGTTTGTTTAAAGAGCTAAAGTAAAGATAATAAACATGGAAATTGAAGATAAGGAAGTAAAACCTAAAAACATGGAAAAGGAAAAGCTGCCTTAATTCTGAATTTCTGCACCTACGACCAAAAATCAGCTTATATCTCTAAAACAGTGAGGAATCTGGAGAAACGGTCAAGAACAAAGTTGAAGATCTTTCCGAGACGATGAATTTCGACTACTCATACGCGTCAATCGGATAAGTATTGAAGCTGTTAGGACCAAAACAAAAACGAGGTTGATTCCATGATTTTGGGCTACGAATTTGAGTTGGGCTAGGAGCCCATATTTACATTTTCCTTCAAGAAAACGTGTAGGTCAACCTATACACTATAAATACACTCTCTTAACATCCTTGGTGAAACCCTAAGCCAAGAGGAAGCTTACAACACAAGAAAAGAAGTCTGGAAGGAGCTATTCATCAATAATGTCTTCTTCTACCTTTGAATTTGTAATTTATTTCTTTTCTTCCATTAGTATGAACTAAATTTCTATTATCTTGAGTTTTAGCATATATGTATGAACCCTAGTTTTGGTTGACATCTATCTAATTTGGGAATTTTAGATTTTAAATTGAATTATTGTTTTTATTCATTGTTTATGTGTTTGGATTTATATTCTGTGTTCTCGTGGAAGCGCGCCCATATAGAATTACCATCTAGTAGTTAGGTCACCATTGACAAAGGTGTTTAATTACATGTTTAGCACATAACGTCTAGTATTCGGTTTATATCTGACAAATCAAGCTAACTAGATAATCACCATGGTTTAGTGTATTGCTATTGACCAATTGCAGGAACAGTTTGCTTAGGACTCCTTATTGACACAGGTAAACCCTATTTAAAACTACCTAGCGCAATTGGAACTGATTATTGAAATACTACATAATTCACCCTTACATGTTTAGAGCGGCAAAACTAGTGGAGATTGCATGCTATTTACTCAAGCTATATTCTCATACTACTTCTTCTCTTGCATTTAAATTTCTGTCTTTACTTTCTTAGTTTAATTTAATTAATTGAAAATCAAATAAAAATCTATTAGTCTTTACTTTTTCTGCGTTTTATTTGTTCTAGCTTTTAATATTTGCACTTGATTATTGCATAAGATTCCCCTAACCTTCATAGTCTCTGCGAAACGAATCTTACTTAATCGTTAAAACTTGCATACGATCTGTATACTTGCAGAAGCGTGCTAGATTAGGGTGTTTATATGCATCTAATTTATATATCTTTTTATCACACCCTAGGCGACACTACTGTTACATGATATAGTCAGTTTTTTTAAAATATATTCTGCTTGTACCGATCTCTCTAGCAGAGCATCTACTCTACTCTATGAATATCAAAAATATTATAAATGTGAGAAGGGTAGAGTGTTCTTTTATGAAGAATTAGTTTCGTCCTTTTGAAAATGGGAGAAACCTCTATTTATAGGTTAAGATGAGGTCTTAATAATCATCAAATATATGGCATTTAAGGGTACTTTTACTGCTGCAGTTCTACAAGTTACATATTTTCATATTGTATCATGAACCTTGACTCCTTACTAACTTCCGTTTCATTTTGGTTTGACCAACTCATGTAACTGTTGAGCCTTGATTGGAGAATATTCTGAGTTTAATGGGTCATTAATTTGTATATGTTTTAATTTTTGGCTAGAAGTTTAAGAAGTGCCAATGACTAGTATAATTATTGGTCATCCATCACTATTCTCACTTTAAAAGTCATTTTATTTTTTATTTTTTGACTCCCCAAACTCCCCAACTCTCCAACAAACTCACGACCCCACGCCGTCGCCGAGCTACACAAGGAGGGGTAGTGATGGTGGTACGCACGTGTGTGGTTTTGTTTATTCTCTTTTAGCTTTCATAATGTTTGATCCTTTTGGAATTGATAGAGAGGTAGGCCTACATGAACTAACTTAATCTCTTCTCTATTTCAAATGTGAGATTTTTTAATTAATAAAAAGTTTTTTCCACATTTTCTAATAGGATGAAGAATTCTAGAAAGGAAACTATTTAAATAAAGTATTTTCAATAGTTCTCTTTTTATTTTTTATACAATTCATGAATATATTTTTCACTTCTCTCATAAGATCATTAAAGAGTTCACTTAATAAATCAATATTAATGTGTCAATTCCAACAATCCCAACTCAGGTATTTGAGAGTGAAGGTGAACAGGTTTTCATAACTATCAGTATTTGGGTGAATTGTACTTAAGTGGCGATATCATTTGATTTGAATTGATACGTCGTAAAGTGAGGCAACCGCCAAATTCCTTCAAGTGAACGTACTCTTGAGCTTAATAGTGTTCGATCGAAACCCTCACAACACATACACTACCCTGCTTAAAGTTATAGTTCCCTCAAATATCCCCCTTTCATTGTTCATCAAATCCTTTTTTAAGGACCACGACTTGTGGGATATGAAATTTGTGGACAGTTATTTGGGATTATTAAAGATCGAAGTGGTCGGGTCCTTATGTTGTGACCAAAGTTACACCTCATGGGGCGATAGAGATAGAACATCCACTCGAGAACCATTCATTTATGGTGAGCGGTCATCGGTTGAAGATATACAATGGAGGTGAAGACACCAATTGCTCGGAAGATCCACATCCCGGGGAGGTCATGTACCTCTTCGAAGCTCCTTAGAAGCGTGAGGTAACCCGTCGAGCTTAACGACGTTAAACAAAAGCCAATTATTTGTATATTAGTTTAAGTCTTTTAATTTTAGTAGTGTATAGTAGACAATTTTTGTTAATTTAGTGTTTATTATTAAGAAATGAGGAAGGGTAGTTATTTTTGATGATTTCAGGGGTAAAAAGGTCATGAGTTTGGGGTCGAAACGATGAAAAAACGAAAAAAAAAATTGGAGTCAAAATCTGCGCTCGCCGGCATGCCGGTCATCTGACCGGCTAGCAGGTCGAACACTTTGAAGACCTCCCAGACTTCTGACTAGTGCGTCCACTTTGACGCACGACGTAGCGTCCACGTTTGTGCTAGCGAGATTTCACCGGCATGTCGGTCAGCCACCGGCTAGCCGGCCAGCGAAGACGAAAAGTTCTGGTTAGTGCGTCATGTTTGACGCAAGGTGCTGCGTCTGAGGTTGCGCCAGCGAGATTCCACCGGCATATGCTGGTGAGATGACCGGCTTGCTGGTCAATGACGAAGGATGTTCTGACTAGTGCGTCATGTTTGACGCAAGGAGGCTTGCGTCAGAGGTATAAAAAAAATCGAATTTTTAAATTTTTTCGCAGAGACCGCGACCGGCATGCCGGTCAGCCACCGGCTAGCCGGTCCGCTGTTGCGAGAGGCGGTTTTTGAAGCTTTTAACCTAGTTTTTTACCTTCTTTTCCAAGCCAACCTCCTATTACAAATCCTAGCCTCCACCTACTCCGAAAATCTTTATCAAAACACTATAAAATCATCTAAACAAGCCTTCCTACATCACAAATACATAAAATTAACTCATATCCTCTCCAAAACATCAACAATTTCCCACTTTTCTCCAAAAATTTCTTCTTCCAAGTCTTCAAATTAAACCCAATCCCTTCACAATCCTTCTCAATTAGCCTTTACCCATCTCATATTCCACCTTATTCTTCAATTTTTAAACCTCAAAACATCAAAGTTCTAAGCTTTTCTCTAGCTTTTTCACTATTTGAATTTTGAGTTTGGGGTGAAAAGAGATGACTAACAGAACCAACTCCATGTGTACTTATCGAAGAAACGTTCCAAGAAACAGAAACAATGTTGGTGCTTGCCCAGAAAAAGCAATTGAGATTCCGGATTCGCGTTTCAAACGCAAGACTGAAGAAATCCCAGCTGCTCCGAAAAGGAAAGAAAATCCGATTAAGGCTAATCCAAAAAGTAGACTAATTGATGAACCAGAAAGTGAGGAAGAATCTGAAGAGGAAACTCCGCAAGCACCCATTCAAGAACCAACGTCAACAAGAAGAAAGATGTTTGCTCAGAACCCAAAGAGAGTTGCTATGACTTGGAATGATCAGGTTCGTGACAGAATTACTTACTTGAAATTTGGTATTGAGAAGGGTCTTTCAAATGGAATTTTGAATAGTGCTTTTAAGGATTATGCTACTACTTGTGACAAATTTGGGTGGAAAGAGGTGAGAGAAAGAAAGCTTGAGTATATTCCTACCTTGGTGCGTGATTTTTACGAGGGACTAGCTTTTTCAAAAGAAGCCATTATTGTACGCAAAAAGTTAATTCATCTCTCTGCTGAGCTTATTCGACAATCCTTGAAATTTCCAAACTTCACCGGCCCTTGTCCCTACCAAGAAACCCTCACCGATCCCTCTTTCGTTTTCGAATCTCTTTAGGGAAAAGTACTTATTCTTGGGACCCGCCCAATTCCAGCAGGAGAGCGTTATCATGGACAGTTTTATATTAGCAATTTATTGCCTTGTGCTAAGGTTTGGTCCCGTTTCATAGTCACTACCTTCTTTGGTATTTCACACACATCGGAATTGAAAAAGGAACATATTATATTCATCAAGTGTATTGTTGAGGAAAAACATATCGATGTGGCTCGTATGCTTTATGATAATATTATGGAATTCGAGAAAGCTCCTACTACACAACAGAATCTAAAATTTCCTTGTACCATCACTACCTTGTGTTTAGACGCTAAGATTCTGCGTAAATGTGAAGAAGCTGAACCATCCGTAGTTGGAGAATAGATAACTTTAATCTCGATTCAGAATGCCCATGACGAAGCAACACAAGCTTTAAGGACTCATAGAGCTCCTCCAAATAAGAAGATTCATACCGATAACGAGTTGGAATCGATAATCAAAGTGTTGGAAGAGAATCAAGTGAATATGATTTCTACTTTAGGAAACGTTACAAAAGTGCTAGACCTTATCCGAAACATGCTACTTGGGGTGAGCACGATTCAACACGCCACCTATGGTCTACTTACGAAGGATAAAGTACATGGACGCAACACCGATGACCAGCCACGCGCTGGTTAAGCTACGTTTTCTATCACTTACGCGTTTTAGTGTAGATTAGTTTAATTGCTTTGCATCTTTTCGAGTCGTGGGGACACGACTCATTTTTGAGTTTGGGGTGGGGTTCGTTGCCTCATCCCAGTTTTTATGTGTTATATGTTTTACTTGCTTTCAATAAAAATAATTAGGGGTTGCGTTTGACTGTAGAAGATCTTAAATGTCCCTTTTAAGCATACTTTTGATGAATCTATGATAGTAAATAATGGACTTTAGGGAATAACATAAAATGCACTCTAATTGCATGCAAACACAGATAATTAATAGGAAAAATTAATAAACAATGCAAAAGAAGTAAGATGTACTTAAGGAAAATGTTTGGTTTGTAGAACGTGAGATCTAAATTAGTAGAGAACCCACTTAGATATTAACTAGAGACGAACCATGTAACTAGGAAAATGATAGGGGCAGTTCTTTGTTAGCCATTTGAAGACTTTTAGCCTGCTATCCCTTATATTAATTTTATCCGTCTTAGCCCAATTTTGAGCCTGAAGCATTTTGTTTTGTAGCCACGATATAAGCCCATTATCCTTTAGATTATTAGACATGACCAAATGACCCGCACTTGAATCACGATCCTGAGACCTGTCTCGAGCTTGAGTTTGGGGTGGAGGGTCCACGTTTGGGAAATTTCATTGGGTGGGAAATAATGTGTTTGTATTGAGGCACAAAAAGTAGATGATATTATTAACTGTAACCCTTTGCCGGGATTTTAAAAAAAAATTATAAGAGACATGACCTTTCACATGAAAATGAGGGTCATGGGTATCTTGTAAACAAAAAAAGAAGAAAAGAAATGAAAAAGAAAATAAAAAGAAAGAAAGAATAAAATAACCGGCAAAGTGGAATATTTTGAAAAAATCATCTTAGATTAATTGGGTTGACATTGGGGACGCAACATTAGCGCGTCAAATGGGTTGAGTGAGAACATTATATGAGTGTAAACACAAGCTCGTGGACAGTTGTTGATGGTAAGTGAGGAGAGAGCCAAAAGCTCACTTCAAAATTACCAAATATACATACCATACCGTCCCTAAGCCTACGCTAAAACCGTAAAGTCCTCGTGATTCCTAGGTGTATGGTAAGTTAATAAGGAGTACACTAAGTGGAGTGTTCAAAGCGAGTAAAGATCGAGGAACAACCTATAGCCATCATATTGAGATAAGTACAAGTGTAACCTTCTAGCATTGCAAAGTTAATTTTATGATTGAAGTTATTTGTGTTTGATGTTGCATGATTAGTGTATGTGTATGTTAGTTCTTAAATGTTTGCTATATGAGATTTATCTTTAGAATTGCTTTAGGGTGTATTTACTAGCTTCTATTTTCTCGTCCATCTACTTCATTCCCCTTTTTTTTTGGTTTTGCTTTGTCGGGACGACAAAGGTTTGAGTTGGGGGTCTTGATGTCTCCCTAAATGTTCTAATTTTATGCCCTTGGGAGACATCATTTTTGGTGTTTATTTGACTATTTAGATAGACTTTTGGCATTAAAATGCAATAAATCGATTTTCCTCTTTTAATTCTAGTATTTTTCGTTTATTAAACTTTTGCGTGTAATATGGTTTGTTTTGAGTGAAAAGTTGTAGGTTTTGAATACTAGCTAGGAGAGGAACTAAAGAATAAAGTCAAAGATCGTGTAAGGAACTCAAAGCAAGAAGAAATATCCCGAAAGAATTGATAATTTGAAGCTGCAAATCTGGAAAGTTGATAAAGATTGCTGATTCCGAGCCATCTAAGAATGGATTTAGCCTTTGACTTATGAAGAGAAATTTTTTCCCAATGAGTCACGCAACGTTAGCAACTGGAATGAGGTCAATCTGAGTTAAAACGAGCCGTTTAGAGCTGATTTAGTAAAGGTGGTGTAGCAGTTACGGGATTTGGACTTAATTAGTGGAATTGGGCTTTTCTAATTTTTATTTAATCCTTATGAAAAACCCTAGTCCGAATTTTAGCTTATAAAAGGGCTTTTGACTTCTATTTTCACACACTTTTTTCATAACACACCATACGCTTAAGAGTCAGACACCAGAGAAGAAGTTAGAGCAAGGAAGGGAAGAAGCAAGAGCTGGAGACTGTCTATATCTCCAATTCTCAGCCAATTCAACTCCGTAATTAGGTTCTTCTGTTTTATTCTGTAAAACATTATGAACTCAATTATTTCTTTAGTTTTCGTCTTTTCAATTATTATGAGCTAAACTTAAATAGTGCTTGAGAACGCATAATGAGTTAATCCCAATTCGATTTTATTTCATGTGTTTGGATTTGGGATTTTTATAATTGAAATCAAAACGGGTAAATTGTATTTTGCGTTAATTTGCTTTTATTTACTATGAATGACATAATTAACCAATCATAGGACTTAGTATTTAGGATATTCCATTTAGTGGCGAATGGATCACCTTGACGGGGGTCTGGGTATAGAATTAATTAACGAATGTAGGATAGAAATTAGAGACTCTGATGAGCTTAATTAATACTATGGCCAATTGGGTAAAATAGACTTAACCACTTGAAGGTGGACTATAATCACCCTGACGGGGTTTGTAGCACCTAAGAGTAGCTCCTTAGTCCACCCTGACGGGGGTAAGGAGAATTCTGAAATCCGACCAATACATATTTACCAATTTGTCCCTTATACAATACATGAAATGAATGATAATTAGGCGAAATCATTGCGTCTCTCAAGTACTGCCTTTCCTACCTTGCGTAAACACTTTATTTTCTTGCGTCTAGTTTAATCTTATTTAGTATTTTAATTATTTGTCTTAGTCTTAGAAAAAACAAACAACCATTCTTAAAACAATTTATCTTCTTTCACGTGCAATTAACCACTATTCGATAAGCATTAGAGTCAACCAATCCGTCCCTGAGAACGAATATGTATTATCACATATATTACTTGGGACAACCGTACACTTGCGGTTGTGGTTCTCTTATCCTTATTGCATTATTTTTAGAACACACAAAGGACCACCATTCTACCTTTGATAATCATTCATCCAAGCAACAAACTCAAGCCACACCAATCTTTCATGACTTTATTCTATCCTTAGTGTAACTTGAGTTTTGGTTAATCAAAGATGATGAACAAAACGGATGCTTTGAATTATAAGAGGAAGTGTTCAACCTTAGGGAAGAAAAAGAAATTTCCTGGAGCCACAAGAGAAAAGGCCATTTACCTTGATGAGCATATTGAGAAGAAACTAAAGATAGAGGCACCAGTACAACCACTAAGAAAGAAACTAACAACTAGAATGAGTGTACCACCAAGGCCAAAAGCAAAGACAACAATCCAAGAAATTTCTTCTTCCAATCTTAATGAAAATTCAGAGATTATATCCACACCACCAACATGGGCAGTTAAATTGATGGAAGAAATTGGTAATCTTAAAAGACAATTCAAAACCTGCTGGGATGAAATTTCAAGGATTAATCAGGTAATAAACGAAGTAACACAAGGCTTAGATATAAATGATTATTCTTCTTCAGAAGAGGATATGCTAGATCTCTATGGACAAGTACTCCGTTCTAATTCTTCTTCTTAATTGCTTGTATGCATTAGTTTAGTTTAGTTTTAAATTGTATTCCTTTATTGAATCTTTTTTAGTCGTGGGGACGCGACTCACTTTTGAGTTGGGGGTGTGGATTCGTTGTCCTCATCTTCCTTTTCTTTTGAATAAACTTTAAAAAATTTAGGTTTGAATTGGCATAGAATATATTGAATGTACCTATTGAGCTTGATTTAATTAGGTCAATGATAGTAAGTAGTATGTTCTTGAAAGGTGTCATAAGTATGTTTAGTATGCATGTATGAAAGCAAGAAATAAAAGATATGGAAGATTAATGAGCAATGTGTAAAGAGTAATGTTGAAACTTAGGAAGAGTTATTTGGTGTGTAGAACATGAGGTTTGAAATTAGTTGAAAAATCGCTTATCTATGACCTAGTAGAGAGAAAGTAACAAAATCTGATAGTTAGAAAAGTGAATAAGGAAGTTCTATCATATTGAACTCACTTGAAGCCTTTTAGCTTTCTCACCCTTTTATTTGATTATTATTATTATTATTATTATTATTATTATTATTATTATTATTATTATTATTATTATTATTATTATTATTATTTATCCATCTTAGCCCCTCTGAGCCTTTCTAAGGCCTTTTATTTAACCACATTAGAAGCCATACCCCTTAGTTTATAGGACTTATCCATATGGCCCGCACTCGAATCGCAAAACCTGAGACAAGTCATTTTTAGAGCTTGATTTTGGGGTGGTGGGTTTCATCATTAGGGAACATTGGGTTTGGGAAATTATAATTGTGATATTATTGATGATGAAAAAGTTATTATTGTAACCCTTTGCTGGGGTAAGATTAAATGAAAAAAGCTGAAAAAGCATGAAAAAAAAGAAAAATATATATGAGAAAAAGTAGCATGATATCTCAACATCAAAAAGAGATCCATAGCTAGCTTTCAAAAAAATGATATGAAAAGAATGAAAAAAATTTGGACCGGCAAAGTGGAATATATTATATCATCATGAAAAGATTTTTATTTGGGTTAATTGGGGATGCAAATCAGAAACATCAAAATTTGGTTGAGTGAGAACATATTCGAGTGAAAACTCAAGCTCTAGGACGGTTTGTTGATGGAATGTAAGGAGATAGCCAAAAGCTCACTTTTTCATTATCCAAATATACCACACCGTCCCTAAGCCACGTTATAACCGTAAAGATCTTAGGATTTCTAGCTACTTGTTGGAGAAACAATGGAGCTATTAGGTTGTAGATGAGTGGACTATTGGATACTATATAAGGACCCATGAACAACCTATAGCCATTAACATGAACTGAGTTGAAAACCTCTCCCTCTGGCATTGCGAAGTTAATCTGGACTTGAATTTAGGGAATGTGTATTATGTGTGTATTAAGCATACATGTGCATTATTTATTTATCATTACTACATGAGACTTTTTAGATATTTTTCTCTAGGATCATTCATTATGTTCTATTCTTCTTCTCCTCCTACTTCTTCTTCTCTGTTTATTATTTGACTACCCTCCCGTTCTTTATCTTTTATTGTATCGGGACGATACAACTTTGAGTTGGGGTCTTGATGTCTCCCTATTTGTGATGAATTAATCTAGGTTGGAGACATCATTTTAGGTGTACTTAATAATTTAATTATCGATTTTTATTCATAAATTGTTATTTTCTTATTTCTTGTCTTGATTTGATGATTTATTATTCTTAAAACATATTTGGTTTAATTGTTTGTTAATTATGAAGTTTTAAAGATATATGGTCTTCGAAAATGGCTTCTTAATTTGTATATCTGAGAGAAAAAATCTCACCTTTCAAACTTATCTGGAAAATAACCTTAACACAACTCATTGTAATCTCAAATTTATGGGGAAAAAGTTGAAATGTTAAGGAAGTTTTAAACTTGATTTAATCATATTTTCATCATGAAATCATAAATTTTTTGAAAATTAAATTTATTAGGTTGTAAATTTACCAAATATACATGTTAAACATAATTTTGAACACTAAAAATATCTTATAATATAACCCAAATAAATTCATATGCCTGTAAAAATGAAAAATATATAAATTCATTATTTCTAAAGTCTTAGGAATTTCAAAACAGTGACTATAACACCAATTGTTAGTTTTAGTATAGTTTCATACATATATAATCTATAAAAAAACAAAAAGTCATAAATTTACGAAATCACGTAAAAATATAGGAATCACATAAAAAATTTATTCAATGCAAAATAAATTAGGGATACACGATACTTCAACATAAAGGATGAAAAATCGAGCCCAACGAGAGGAAGGGGTGATCAGCTGCAACAACCCTACCCTTATAGGTGGGGTGCCTAAAATGTAAATC
Source organism: Nemophila menziesii (assembly GCA_029959085.1). Lineage (NCBI taxonomy): Eukaryota > Viridiplantae > Streptophyta > Magnoliopsida > Boraginales > Hydrophyllaceae > Nemophila > Nemophila menziesii. The sequence continues at coordinate 30,011,600 of JARWIR010000004.1, forward strand.
CATCTGTGTCCTTATTATAGTCCCCAAAAAAGTTTTTTTACCAATTCATTGTACTCTGAAAGTTGTGATCAAGTTGCATAATGTTATGGATTAACAATAGTAGTAAACAAACTCACTTATTTATAATTGTATTCGAGCATCTGGACAAGTTTATATAATCATTGATCTGAATTATGTCTCAAAATCTAAGTCTTTAGTTGTGACTACAAAATCACATAAATTAACTAATTTAATCCCAATACATTTGTGTAGTTTCATAATTAGACCCGATTACAAAACTTTGAAAGGAATTTTGGACTTTCTATAATTAGTATCGCGATTATTGCTTAAGATTGAATAGGAATTTTTTTAATATACTTACATTTGCTAGATCAATTGTGATGCAACCCATGTAAATAACTAATTTCAACCCAATTCCTTATTACTTTCACATGTCTAAATCAATTATCATGCAAATCATGTATATAACAAATTTTAGTTTTTTTCCATTATCTTTCTCCTTATATTTCTCACATATCTAGAAAATTGTAATGCAAATCACTACCTAATTCAATGTTTTTGGATAATATTCCTTATTTTTCTCATATATCTAGATCACTTGATAGTCAATTCATGTAAATAACTATTTTCAATATCTTTTCGTTATTCATTGCCTTATTTTTCTCATATTTCTAGATCAATTGAATGACATGTATCAGTTTAGAGTAAAAAACATTAATGTGCTGAAAGGTCCAAATTATACTATGTTTTAATCTATATTCAACACTTCCACATTTCATTCAATTAACTTACATTTATATAATATAAATAGTGATACATACGACCGAAACAAACCACCTAACATACTACACATAATGTGGCGTGATTTGATTGAAAAATAATTGTCAGTCCCTTAATTTCTACATTCGATCTCTAAATCACGTCACATCAAGGATAGTCATGCGTAAGGGTCAAGTTCTACTGATCCTAATGTGTGAATCAACCCATGAAAATAAAAACCGGAATCGACACGTTTGAAATGGTCTGACCAATGTGTTAGAGTAGATGGTTCACACCGATTTGCTCAAAAATAGACCCAGATTCATTAAAGAACTAGAAATAATGTTTATGGCCAAAACCGTAACCGAATGGTCCTAGTCGGTTTTGTGGTTAATAGAGACTATGCGGAATAAAAATAACTAATCAATCATAAATAATCCTATTTATAAAAAGGTTTGATATTTTAACTAAGAGGTTAGAGATATATAAGAGAAAGTTAAAAATATGGTTTAGGTAATGAGACAGACACTTAGCAAGCAAAAAATTGATATATCTACCAAACCTTCTCTAGGATATGATTTTACAAACGCTAGGCATGCAATATTATTAATAGAACCCAAACAACTATATGGTAAAAATTAAACAAACATATATCATGTGTGAATGTAAAAACAAAGGGAATAAATGGGATACACGAGATTTAGAGTGTTTAGGCCCCCTTTGTCATAGTCCGTAGCCAAGGGTCTACTCGATTCTTAGGATTTGGCAAGACCATTCACTATACTTTTGTGACTCTTCAACAAGGTAAGCTCATAAAAACCACTTTGGCACACTCTTCAAAGCAACCCCTTTTTTTGGGGACCAACACAAAACAATTGAGTGCGAAATTTATACTCAAGATCCTTTTTTTCTTTCTTTCTATAGAGCAAAAACTATTCCAATGCTAGAGATGAATTAAGCGACCGAAATAATTTTTGTGATTTCAATATATTCCATTATATCTAAACTGCTTTATGAGTAGATATGAAAGTGTATGTATTTTTAAAAGAAATATCTAGATAAAGACTAAGAATAACGCTTGTCTTTTTTAGCAAACAAGTATCCATTTTGATGATCAAGCCAAACACACAAGAAATGCCTTATTAAATTTTATCAGGCATAACTTTTTACTCGCTGGTCCAAAAACCTGATTCCACTTCTCAAATCTCGTTGACTTAGAGGCGCACCTTTTTCATTTGAACCACAATGTCTGGATCTGCACCGTTTGGGCTTGGAATGAGCTGGAAGTGACGCCTTTCTCAATCTGAAATATCTTCTCCTTCACGAAAGTGGTGACTTTTGCTCCTTTAACTCTTTTTATTGGACTTCAAACTTCAATTCTTCCATTCATCTTGGTTCCTTCTAGGTTCCATGTACTTAAGAGCTTCACACTAAACAAACAAATTGACGCACAAAAGCTCTAAAAGTCACAATATTATATTTTAGAAGGAAGAAAGTGCATTATTGCATATTAAGCCAATAAATCAACTAACTAAATCCAACTTCTACGTAAAATGATGTCTCATGAGGAAATTTATTTCTCACAAAAAGGGAGACATCACTATAACCCTCAAATGTTTTTCTCACACTATATATATTAAATAACACATTATCACTCACTCATTCTCACAAACTGACTCCAATATAATAAAACTCTCTCTCTCTCCCTTAACAAAACACACACAAACACCTATATCATACGATTCATTTTCTTGCTATTTCGATTCTGAATTTTTGTGTTATTCATATCATATTGAAGATTATGTGTAAGTTTTTCACTCATTTCTACTATGTTATCATGTTTATGGGTTGAATCTTTCCATTTTTTCTAGAGGTGTTTATGAATATTTTATCATGATTTACTTTCCTCTTCTTATATTGAGTCTATTGTTCATTAATATGTGAACTTTATGAGATTTACTACATGGGTACATGTTTCCTAGGGTTTCAGTTGTTGTTTCTATCTATTTTATTGATTCGCTACGTACAGTCATGCATATTGACATTGGTGATTTGTTTCATAGGGTTTTATTGATTTATACCCTTTTATGCTTTTAATACTTAGTGATTTGTTTTTTTAAGTACTCAGTGTTTTACACACTTTTCTGCTTTCAATACTCAGTGATTTGTTGTTTTTCATATAATCTGTGTTTTTGTGTATGTGTTCTTAGTACTCAGCTATACTCGATCATTTTACTGTTGGTATGCCCTAGATAATCAATAATTAGTTGTTTATCTGAGACTTCGGCCTATTTCTCATGTCCACTGAGAACTTAGTGATTACTTAGCATATTTTCATTTTTTTGTATGAATAGTACAGTTACTGAGCACTTGGTAAAATATATTATAATTATCTGTTACATAATACTCAAATATTTTGTTTGTATACTCAGTTCCCCATATCTTTTAGGTTTAATTCTCTAAGGGGTCAATACTTTTCATATGTTAATGAGTGTAAAAGCGTTAGGTACTCAATTCATTATAACGTTAATATGTTTAAAATATTTGAGTACTCAATACATTGTATTTCTAATGCATTTAAAACTGCTGAGTACTCGGTGTTTCACTAGACACATGTAGTTTTTGTTTTCTCATAGTTGTTTTAGTACCTTTTTTACATATACGAATACTTACATAATTCTTTCTTTACTAGGATCGATGAATTTCTGATGCTCTAGTTGTGTTCAAGGCTAATTTTGATCAATTCTTTCTGCTATTCTATGAGTTGGCCAATTTCAATTTAATAAAGGATTTTGCAGAGAATAGATGGGTTGAGTTAGCCGGGGTATGTAGTTTGTCTTACACTACAGGTGAGTGTAAATATTTCAAACTAGAGAATGAAATTGGTTTTTGCACGATCAAATGGATTTTGGAGCGTGGTAATTTCTAGAAGATAAAGATATGGGTTTCAGATTAACAATTTATGGTACCATACATTTCATTAGCTACAGATTCATCCTTTGTATGTGTATCATACATTTTTCTGGACCTTATACAAGTTTTTCTAACCCTCTGATACATGATCCTACTCCCACATATTGTACACACAAAGTAAAGGATTTGAGAAGTGATTCGTGGAAATCATGCTTGCAATCTACCAAACAATTCCTCTTATTTCTTTGTAAACAAGTTCTTGTTGAAGGATTTAATTTTGACTATATTCATAATAATAATATGAGCATAAGTGTCAAATGCATGTATGAGATTGAGAAGGGGCGCAATTGGTCTGTTTACATTTCTCTTGAGAAAGCCAAAAGTTATTGGTCTGTAAGGACTTTTAGGAGTACACATAGATGTAGTCGGGTTTACAAGAAGATGTGACATGAGTGGAAGGAATCTAGTATCTTAGCTCGTGTTACCGTAGATGAGGTTCGTGCCAAAAAATCTATTAGTCCAAGAGAATTGCAGTCAGTTATAAAGGATACTTACGGCATTGAAGTTTCATAATAAATATCTTGGGGTACCATCAACAAGGAAAAGGACCAATTATACGGTGATATTGAATCTTCTTTTAATTGGTTACAAAGTTACTTTGAGAAGCTTAAAGTACTTAACCCGCATACTGTCTTATATGTTGAGTGTAACCTTGTTACATATGTATTTCATCGATGTTGTTTCTCGTTTGGTGGATGCATAGCTAGTTTTCGTTCATGTCGTGCAATGTTATTTCTGGATGCCACTTTTCTGAAATCTAAATATAAGGGACTGTTATTGGTTGAAACTGCCAAAGACGGTGACGAAGGTCAGTTGTTTTGCTTACAATACTCAGTGTTCTATATACTTAGTTGTTTTTCTTACAATACTCGGTTTTTTATTTTCCAATTTAATTGATACTCAGTTATTTTGAATGGTCTGATAGGTTATTCCCTATTGCATTTCATATTTTCCCGGCGAAGATACAGAGAGTTAGATTGCTTTTCTGCAATTTTTGAGCCTTTTCTTAGTGGTTGTCCTCTTACTTTCATCTCCGAGGGACTCCTAAACTTTGTTAAATCTGTCTTTCTAGATGAATCCGGAGTTTATGCTTGAAACATGTCAAGAAAAAACTTTAGATTGCAATAAAAGGTACACCATGCTTCGGTGATCGCATGGTACATCTTATGGACATAGTTGCAGGTGGTGTCGCCTAAGGTGTGATAAAATAATGTAATAAATAAGTGCAAATAAACACCCTAAGCTGAGCACGGTTCTGCAAGTATTACAGATCGTACGCAAGTTTTAAGGAATAAGTAAGATTCGTTCCTCAGAGACTACGAAGGTTAAGAAAAACTTATGCAAATATTCAAGTGCAAATAATTAAGCTAGAATAATAATACGCAGGGGTAATGAAGAGGAAGATAGATTTTTATTTGATTTTCAATAAAGGAAAATTAAACTAATAAACTAAAATACATAAAATAAATAAAAGAAAAGAAAATATACTGGTTATCTAACTACTATGATGGTAATCCTATATGTTTGCAACCATAAAGAACACAGAATATAAATCCAACACATAAACAGAGAAATCAAAACATAAATTCAATCAAATTAGATAGATGTCAACCAAAACAAGGGTTCATACATATATGCTAAAACTCAAGCTAAATAGAATTAATTCATAATAAAGAAAGAAAAGAAAAGAATTACAGAATTAAAGGTTGAAGGAGACATAATTTATGCACAGCTCCTTCCAGACTTCTCTTCTTGTTGTAGCTTCTTCCTGACCTTAAGGTTTGGCCAAGGATGATTTTCTAATGTTAAGAGTTTGTATTTATAGTGTATAGGTTGACCTAATTCGTTTTCTTGAAGTAGAAGGTAAGTGTTGGACTCCTAGCCCAACTCAAATTCGTAGCCCAAAAACATGGAATCAGTCCCGTTTTTTGTATTGGTCCTAACATCTCCAATACGTATCCGTTTGATGTGAATGAGTAGTCGAAATTCATCGTCTCGGAAAGATATTTAACTTTGCTCCTGACCGTTTCTCCAAATTCCTCACCGATTTTGAGATATAAGCTGATTTATGGTTGTAGGTGCTGGAATTCAGATTTAAGGCATCTTTTCCTTTTCCATAATTTTAGCTTTTACTTCCTTATCTTCAATTTCCATGTTTATCTTCTTTCCTTTAGCTCTTGGAACCAAATTGGACTCTAATTAATTACCATATATCTCTAAAGCTTCACACTAAATAGATAATTAAACCCAATATGCTCTAAAAATAATAAATAATCAATTCAAGAGACAAAATAGGAAAGTGTACTAAATCATGAGAAAATCGACCTATATTCTAAAAAATACACCTAAAATGATGTCTACAAGATAGATTATATCATCACAAATAGGGAGACATCAAGACCCCCAACTCAAAGTTGTATCGTCCCGATACAATAAAAATAAAGAATAGTAGGGAGTCAAGAAGAAGAAGTAGGAGGAGAATAAGAACAGAACAAAATGAATGATCTTTGAGCATATTATCTAAAACGTCTCATGTAGTAATGCTCAAGAAATAATGCACAAGTATGATTAATATACACATAATCAACAATCCATGAATTCAAGTCAAGATTAATTTCGCAATGCCAGTAGGAGAGGTTGATAACTTAGTTCATGCTAATGGCTATAGGTTGTTCATAGGTCCTAATATAGAATCCAATGGTCCACTTACCTACTACCTAATAGCTCAATTGTTTCTCCACCAAGCAGTTATAAATCCTAAGATCTTTGGTTATAACTTGGCTTAGGGACGGTGTGGTATATTTGGATAATGAAAAATGAGCTTTTGGCTCTCTTCTCACTAGCCATCAACGAATCGCCCTAGAGCTTGAGTTTTTCACTCGAAGATGTTCTCACTCAACCCATTTTTTTATGCTTTTGATGTGCATCCCCAATAATCCCAAATAAAACCTTTTTTATGATGATATACAAATTCCACTTTGCCGGTCTGAATATATATTCTTTTCATATCAATGTTTTTCTTTTGTATAGTTATGACTCTCTTTTTGATGTTGAGATATCACGCTATGTTTTTCTCAATGTTATGCTTTTTCATAACTTTTACCTCGTAGCTTTTTTTCATTCACTATTACCCCGGCAAAGGGTTACAATATTAAATTTTTCATCATCAATAAAATCACAATTATAATTTCCCAAACCCAATGTTCCCAATGATGAAACCCACCACCCCAAACTCAAGCTCTAAAAATGACTTGTTTCAGGTTTTTCGATTCGAGTGCGGGTTATATAGATAAGTCCTACAAACTAAGGGTATGAATTATAATGTGTTTCAATAAAGGCTTTATAAAGACTCAGAGGGGCTAAGACGGATAAATAATAACAATAATCAAATAAAAAGGGTGAGAAGTTATAAAAGGCTTCAAGTGGCTTCAATATGAAAGAACTGCCTTATTCATTTTTTTAACTGCCGGATTTTGTTACTTTTCAATAATAGTTCATAGACAAGTGGGTTTTCAACTAATTTCAAACCTCATGTTCTACACGCCAAATAACTCTCCCTAAGTTTCAACGTAACTTCTTAGCATTGCTCATTAACTTTTCTAATCTTTTATTTCCTGTTTTTATACATGCATGCTATACATATTTGTGACATCTTTCAAAAACATACTACTTACTATCATTGACATAATTAAATCATGCTCAAATAAGTACATTCAACATATTCTACACCTAATTCAACCTAAAAAAAATTAAATTTTATGCAAAAACAAAAAGGAAGATGAGGACAACGAATCCTCACCCCAACTCAAAAATTAGCCGTGTCCCCACGACTCGAAAAAGACTCAAAAAAATAAACAAAATTCAAAATTAGCAGACATATTGCACTTAAAGAAATGGTAGGGAAGAAAGAAAACATACTCTTCGAGGCTATTACCTCGCCTTATTGACATCCAAGATAGGATTTTGCTGGATTTTTCTTTAATTGCTCAAGGAGTGTTATGATGTACTCCTTTTTTTCTTTTGAAAGTTGCGTAATTACTCTCAAAACTTTAATGATCCAAGCATTTCAATATTTTTACTCATCTTAAACTCACATGTTTCTTCTTCACCCAAAATTATATTCGCTTTTCAAACATGACACGTGATCATAGTAGGATATTTCATTAAATACCGACATTGGAGAGATCAAAAAATCGTATCACCTCCTCATAGATCAACTGTGCCACATCCTCTTCTTCTCCTCACAAAATACAATTCAACAAAAAGAACGTCTTACCATTAACGTAGACCAGCCCAATCTTTCCAAATCTCCAAGAAACGTTATGTATTCTCTTTTATCAATTTCTTCTTCAAATACTTTCTCATAAGCAAAAGGTAGTTCCTTTAATTGTTTCTTCGGAGAAGCTATCATGGCCATTGAAGCTTTCCCTTTTTCTTTGGGTGATGGTCTTTTAATTGGAGAGGTTGTGTTGTTTTCTTCACTAAAGCTCGAACCTTTTCGCCCATTGAATCAAACATAGCTAGCTGGCCACTCTTCTCTTGACTTGTTTTACCCTTTGTATTGGAACTAGAACTTTTCTCACTTGATTTCTTCTCAATAAAATCCAATACCTTGCTTTTCTTCATCTCCCTTAAAATAGATAATGTTCATGTTCTCTTAATCATCTCAATTGACCCCCAACTCACCACTCTTGAAATTTGAAACTCTTGATTATTGGTTGAACAAGCTTTATTTGGGTAAGGAAAGGTGTTTTGATAATGATCCTCTATATGGGTAAGATGGATTCTTCATGGATTGGTATGGATCTAAGAAATTGTTGGATGAATTTTTGAAATTTAAGCTTTTGATTATTGGATTCAATGTGTTTTGGTATGATATGGGTGGTTGAATCTTCTTTGTAATGATGTGGAGAAAAGATTTTATGTGTTTTTATGGTGATTGGGTAGTGTTTTTATGATTAGGGAAGGTTTGATGTAGCTTCCATAGAGTTGGGAGAGGTTTGGGGAAGAAGGAGAAGCTTAAGGATGGACAAATTCGTAATAGAGCAACCTCTTCTCCCTTATAACCTGAAAAAATGCAAAAAATTTCTCTCTCTAGTAGTGTCGGGCGGTATACCGGCCATAGGGCCCGGTATACTAGAGCTGTGGTTCTTCCAGGTCGAGTTACGTCAAAATACCCGAGTCGTGAACCCGTGGGCACGGGTTTTTGTGCTGGGCGGCATACCGGAGTTGTGGCCCGGTATACCGGAGCTGACCTCCTTCGATTATTTACCTCTCGGCATAGAACACGTGGCGGTACCCGTGGGCACAGGTTTTTAACCTGCGGTATACCGGCCTTAGGGCCTGGTATACCGGTGCTGGGATCTGATTTTTCTGAAAACTTTCGTTTTTCCTCCCAAATTCGATTTCTTTAGCACCTAAACATCAAAAACACTAATACCTTTCTCAAATATGAAATATCAACTAAAATTAACTAAACTAAACATAAATTAAAAACAGAAAAACATGAAAACATAAAAGAAACTACGGGTTGTCTCCCGTATAGCACTTTTGTTTAACGTCTTTTAAAGTTAGACGTGTTACCTCGGTTATGGCTTGCGAAATTTAAACCCCTTGCCTTTTATTCCCATGAACTTTTCAGATCTATTCTGTGTAGCCATGGATGGTTTCATCCATAAGTTCTGGGGTGTTTGCGCGTCTTGTGGTAACTTTAGTTCATTTGTAGCATTACACTCCTCTAGCAATCCATTCATCTCTTGTTTGTTAGAAAGAATATACTTCATGAACTTACGATATTTGGTTATTCTTGTGAGAGCTTCTACAAACGGGATGTTGATCTTTAACTCGTTCACCATGTCAAGGAACTTCTTGAATTCTTTTTCATTGTTCTGATTTCTGACACGTGACAGAAATGGTGGAGGAGGACGTGTGTTGTTTACCACTAGGCTCTTTTTCTTTTCTGGTGTCTTCTCTGGGACACTCGTTTGTTCAATTACCTCTTCCACCTTGTCTTTGATTGTTTCTTCAACCACTTTCTCAGGATTAGAGGTTGGTTCTGGTTCTACTCCAGGTGGAGGTAATTGTTTTCCACTTCTCAATTCAACTGCATGACAAGCATGATCTTCAGGAACAACAGTATCACTTGGGAGTTGCCCTTTTGGCCTATTTTTCAATGCACTCGACATTCGTGATATTGTATGCTCAAGGTTTTTAATTACCTTGGATTGGGTTTGGATTCTTTGCTGGCTCATCTTCATATTTTCTTCCATTACTTTCATCATTGCAGCCATACTTGAATTCAAACTTGAAGGTTTCTTTTGTGGAGCTTGTTGCATTGAATATTGAGGTGGTTCTTGATAAGATTCTTTAGAATTCGGCGCTTCTTGATAGATTTCTTTGTAAATCGACGCTTCTTGATAGATTTCTTTGTAAATCGACGCTTCTTGATAGATAGGTTGTGGTGGATAGTAAGCTTGAGGTCGAGGTTGATAACAAGTCTCTTGATTTCTGACCCAATTTTGATTTTGTGGGGGCTGATAATTAGCGTAACTTCCTTGAGGATGATAATGACCATTAGAATAATGGTTTCTTTGATGAGATGCGAAGGAACTCAAAGCTATATTATTCATGCAATTCTCCCACGAGTTGTTTCTTGCTCCACAACCTGGACATAAAGGTAAAGTAGGTATTGGGTTCACCTAAGCTACTGTTCGTGCTTGTTCTCGTAATTCCTCAAGTTGTTGGTTTAACTCCTTGGGCTCTTCTTGTTTTTCTAATTCAACCGGCCAACTTCTCTCATTCTCAAGAACATTCTCCATAATATTTTCAGCTTCTTCAGGATCCAATAACACAAAACCTTTACCTCCTAACATATCTGCTCTTTTTCTGGACTCGTTATTGAGTCCTCCATTGAACATGGTTAATGAATATTCTGGCGATGATATATGGCATGGACACCTCGCCTTCATCTCGTTAAAACGTAACCATGCTTCACCCAAACTTTCTCCGTCTTCCTGCATAAATTGTTCAAGCTCCAACATATCTTTTAATCTTCTACTAACCGGATAAAATCGGTCTAGGAATTTAGATTGAAGCTTGTCCCAATCTGGAATAACGTGAGGGCGCTGGGTATCGTACCAATCGCTTGCACTTCTGGTAAAAAAGAACTGGAACATAATGTAATACATCTGCTCCTTTGTAACGCCTTTGGTAATATAAACGTCACAGGTCTGCATAAATTTCTGAACATACCGGACCGGATCTTGTTGTGCAGCACTGCTAAATTGTCCATGACTCGCAAATTGCGCTATCATGCCTGGATCTGGTCTAAAATTGGCGGCTTGGATTTCTGGAGTGTGGATTCCACGTGGTTGCACTCTATATGTGATGGGAAGGTCAAGTCTCCTTGGGCTCTCCACCTGTAAAAATCTGTAAAGACAAAAACTGAAAAGAAAAGCGTAAAATAGAACTAACATAAAAGCACTAGATATATGCACAAGGACTAACGATGTAGTCCCCGGCACCGGCGCCAAAAACTTTGTGTCGCCTAAGGTGTGATAAAATAATGTAATAAATAAGTGTAAATAAACACCCTAAGCTGAGCACGATTCTGCAAGTATTACAGATCGTATGCAAGTTTAATGAATAAGTAAGATTCGTTCCTCAGATACTACGAAGGTTAAGAAGAACTTATGCAAATATTCAAGTGCAAATAATTAAGTTAGAATAATAATACGCAAGGGTGAAGAAGAGGAAGATAGATTTTTATTTGATTTTCAATAAAGGAAAATTGAACTAATAAACTAAAAGACAGAAAATTAATAAAAGAAAAGAAAAGAAAAGAAAAGAAGATAGTATGAAAGTTTAGCTTGAGTAATTAGCAAGTAATCCCCACTAGTTTTGCCGTTCTAAACATGTAAGGTATGAATCATGTAGTATTTCAATAGTTTGGTTTCAATTGCTCTAGGTAGTTTCAAATAGAGTTTACCTGTGTCAATAAGAACCTAAGCAAACTGTTCATGCAATTGATTAAATAGCAATGCACTAAACCATTGACTATCTAGTTAGGCTGAATTGTCAGATCAAACCTTATTCTAGATGTTATGCGATAATTCTATAGTCAAATATATCGGTTATCTAACTATTATGATGGTAATCCTATATGTTTGCAACCATAAAGAACACAGAATATAAATGTAACACATAAATAGAGAAATCAAAACATAAATTCAATCAAATTAGATAGATGTCAACCAAAACTAGGGTTCATACATATATGCTAAAACTCATGCTAAATATAATTAATTCATACTAAAGAAAGAAAAGAAATGAATTACAGAATTAAAGGTTGAAGGAGACATAATTGATGCACAGCTCCTTCCAGACTTCTCTTCTTGTTGTAGCTTCTTCCTGACCTTAAGGTTTGGCCAAGGATGATTTTCTAATGTTAAGAGATTGTATTTATAGTGTATAGGTTGACCTAATTCGTTTTCTTGAAGGAGAAGGTTAGTGTTGGACTCCTAGCCCAACTCAAATTCGTAGCCCAAAAAACATGGAATCAGCCCCGTTTTTTGTTTTGGTCCTAACAGCTTCAATACTTATCCGTTTGACGCGAATGAGTAGTCTAAATCCATCGTCTCGGAAAGATATTTAACTTTTATCTTGACCATTTCTCCAAATTCCTCACCGATTTTGAGATATAAGCTGATTTGTGGTCGTAGGTGCTGGAATTCAGATTTAAGGCAAGTTTTCCTTTTCCATAATTTTAGCTTTTACTTCCTTATCTTCAATTTCCATGTTTATCTTATTTCCTTTAGCTCTTGGAACCAACTTGGACTCTAATTAATTACCATATATCTCTAAAGATTCACACTAAATAGATAATTAATCCCAATTTCCTCTAAAAATAATAAATAATCAATTCAAGACACAAAATAGCAAAGTGTACTAAATCATGAGAAAATCGACCTATACTCTAATAAATACACCTAAAATGATGTCTCCAAGATAGATTAAATCATCACAAGTAGGAAGACATTAGCAGGCTCTCCAACCATTGAACACTTTGGTTACTCTGTGGCTGCTTGGCTTCTAGAAGTGAAGAAACAACTTCTATACTGGATACCTTTCCTAAGGAAACTATGCGAATGCATATTTCAATGACTGACGTTATGGTGAGATGTCTTTAAATGAAACTGAATCGTTCAATTATTGGATAATAGAGTAAAGGAGTCTTCCCGTTTAGCATCTTATTGATGTGATGTGTGTTAAGTTGATGCAGTGGTTTCATGACCGTGCGTTAAAGTCATCAAAATGGACCACACCACTATGTATATACGTTATGGTACTGTAAAGTATCAACATTGGTCTTAGTTGTACATGGGATGTTAAGCAGTCTACCCCGTCTCTTTTCCAAGTTGGTTCAAACCCGGTCATGGTTATGTTCGTTGTTGCTCGAACATGTTCTTGTTGTCCATGGCAAGAGTTGAGTTTCTCTTGCCAGCACACGATTTGTGCTTTGCTTGACTTCCTCTACAATTTACTTTTTAAATACATTTTATAGTTTTGCAAATATTTTTGGTATATACTCTAAGGTTAAATTGCTGAGTTAGGCTTAGCATACTCCATAAGTTTACTGAGTTATGTGTACCTTACATAGTAATATTACTAGGTATACTCAATATACTCAATAATTTTATTGAGTATAACTTATATACTTAGTAAGTTTATTGGGTACTACTACCATACTCAATACTTTTATTGAGTATCAAGTGATTGCTCAGTACTTTTTTTAATTCTTTTTGATTTCCTTGTTTTTTACATTTACTAAGTGATATAACTGAGTATAACTCATATACTATGTAATTAAATTGAGTATTACTACCATACTCGGTGCTTTTATTGAGTATCAGGCGATAACCCATTACTTTTACTAAGTATGGTGAATTTACATTAAGGTTGCTTATTTCTTTGTTTGTTGCGATTTGTACTCAATAACTATATTTTTTATGAATTTGAATACATCACATACCGTGATTTATAATAGCTTACTTAGAAAAGATATATTACATTACAATCCATCCACAAAATATAATTATGCAACAAAACATTATTAAAATCACACCATATTACATAGATAATTTATTCTACCAATCGACATATCTTTTAATAATTACTCAGTCTAGTTTAATTCTAGAGAATATCTCTCGTGACGCAATAACTTCCCGATTTTAGTGCCTCTTATCTCATTGATCACTGTTGGTTTGTATGAGTAGTTTGCCAAGCCACCAATATTGTAATAGTACTTTGTACTCAAAATAACAAAGACTCCACAATCCACACTCACATGTACCCGTTGAGGTGAAAGTTTGTTTGATAAGAACCTATAGGTTATTCACCCACAATAATATTGCAACTTCAACTTTTCAAAAAATTGTTATTCAAAACTTAAAGCTATAAATTATATGCCATGGAATTGAAGATTTTTTTGTAGTGTTTTTCTCGTTTTCTTTATCATTATCCTTATCATTATCATTTTTTTTTATAAATCTCAAGTATGACGTGTTTTTCGTTAAACTTTTAAATTTAAAATTTAAATGTTTTTCACACAAAACTTCATAAAAAGAGTATCAATTAGGGAAAATACTTTCATTCAAAAATAGATGGTACAATACCAATCATATTATGACACAATGATGATTTTTTCTAAAAACATGAAATGATTTATTAGTAGAAAAATCTTTAACTATCTTTCAAATATTGTTGTTAATCTTCTAATATTTCTAATAAGGAGGACATTCTTATCATTTTATCATCGATCCAACCCAACACATATATTAAAACAATCACATCATATTGGAGAATAACTGAAATAATCATCTTTATTCTCTATATTATTAAGTTCAATTTGATGTGTGTTTAGTTCTAGAAGTTATTTATACATACTTGTTTCACTATTGATTGCGATTTTTATATGATCTTAACTTTGTTAAATAACACCACATACCAACTAAAATCAAAATATTTTCCATGCAAAACAATGCATTACCAATCATAAAAAATCTGGCAAGATATAAATATTTAATATCATTAAATTGTACTTCCTTTCAAACTAGGAAGAGACAATAAGTAAACAGTGAAATATCTGTTACTTTCATTTCCTTAAAGTAAATAGGTAAGGACAATAAAAAAACATAAATTAAAATCAACTAATTAACAAATATTGAATTGATATATTTTAAATTAGGTGACTGGATCATACAAATTACAATTTCTGAAAAGATGGATTGGACAAGAAAAATATTACATCTTATATCCTATTCATATATAATAGGTGATCATTCATTTCTCACATAGTAATGGATTATGTTTTAGAAGCTTGGATCAAAATTCTCTAAAACTAGGATTTGAAATTGATGCAACTTTTTCTAAATGCTAGCAAAAAATTGTTAAATATTTAGACTAGGATCACTCCACCACAATGATGATGTTATGAAGGTACAGTTCTTCCTCTATATATGATTTGATTTGCTATAAAAAACTAATTTTTTATGTCCTTCAACAAAAAAAACTTTAGTATATGCTTCACGAGGGTAACATTTTGACATCTCTTAAACCACATTTTCTAAAGTTTAAGTATAAGTCTTTATTGTAGTATGACAAAATCATTTTAATATTATATGTTTCACGAGGGTAACATGTGAAATCATTTAAACAAAAACTATTTTAGATATAAGCCTGTCTAGCTTAGTTGGTAGATTGCAAGGCTCTTAACCTTGTGGTCGAGGGTTTGAGCCCCCTGGTGGGCGTTATTCGTTTGCTAGTAATGTGAAGTTAAATCGTCAAATGATTGTATTATTCATCTTCTCCTTGAAAAATTATATTAATATAGTTTTCCTATTCATCCAAAACTTTTTAGGCTGCCTTGTGACAATTTACTTCAAGTATGTAGTGCTTTTTGGTTGAACAAGTCCTAAAATATGTGAACGCATTGTTTTTAAGAGAATTATTTTAACCTTAGCCGCCTGAAATATAACAGAGTGTCTTCTTCTATTCTATAATTTATACGTGAAATGCATCCTGCATATGTGCTGGAATTTTCTCATGTCAATTAATCTGAAACTTATATGAATGAGTAGTAATGTGAACTTAAAAATCTGCAAATAATTGTATTATTCATCTTCCCCTTGAAAAAGTATATTAATATAGTTTTCCTATTAATCCAAAACTTTATGGGCTGTCTTGTGACAATTTGCTTCAAGTATATATGTTCTTTTTGGTTGAACAAGTCCTAAAATATGTGAACGCATCGTTTTTAAGAGAATTATTTTAACCTTAGCCGCCTGAAATATAATGTAGTGTTTCCTTTTCTTTTATCTAATGTATAATTGAAATGCATCCTACATATGTGCTGGAATTTTCTCATGTCACAGAATCTGAAACTTATATGAATAAGTAGTAATGTGAACTTTAATCTGCAAATGATTGTATTATTCATCTTCTCCTTGAAAAAGTAAATTCGTCTTGTGAAATATAATCGTAGCAGATTTTTATTCATATCCATGATTTCAAAGCACGAATTCATTACTTTCAATAACCAGGAAAAATAATGACGGGATGGGAGTTTGTCCCTCTGCAGGTACAAAAAATCCTTTGAATCCTTGTTGATATGAACGCCTTAATTTGAATCGCTAACTTTCTTTTATCCCCCTTTTCCTAAAATATTTCTCAATCTACACCTTAATTTGGAGAGCATTGCAACAGTTAATGGATCCATTTGAAGTTACAAGTTTCCTTTCCAAGAGTTCTATAACAAGGATACATAATTTAATTCATGAGTAATGTTGGATATCACTGCAAATCACATCACCCTTTTATCGCCCATTATGTGGACCAATCATAAAAAAAATCAAGAAAGAGAAATCATATGATTGGTCTATTTAAAATGCACCTAGGAGGCGATAAAAGGGTGATGTGATTTAGGGTAATATCCAGGATTACTCTTAATTCATATTCTTTGTTGTTGTAAAGGTGGGGTGGATGTGTGTGAAAAAAATATTTTGTGTTTTTGTTAGGCAGTCTGAAAAAGATAACTCAAATGGTTATATTCCTGGGCTGGGCGTTCAACTTATGTGCCTCCCTGGACTCTTGCTTCGATTCCAGATCCATGTGCTATGGAAGCACCTACATGGTATTAGACACCAGCTTTAAATGTGGAGAAGCGTAAAAAGAATATTGCTTAGCTTGAGGTAGTATTGGACCATCAGTTTCATGCAGAGAGAGGAGTTTGTCTTTTTAAAATCATACCAATATATATATATATATATATATATATATATATATATATTTCCACTGCGGCGGCGTGTAGAGCTGATAACGCTATTTAGGGTACAACAAAAATTTATATCTATAAGAAAATGTAAAGCCACTTTTGGTCAATTGAGGGAAAACTCCTATCTTTATTTTTCTTAATGTAATTGCAAGAGTTGGATCGGTAAATTTCTACTTATGAAAGATATTAATAAGTCATCCCTAATATCATTGTTTTCAAGTTTTTTTGGCTTGATGTGGAATGTTAGTGATAACTCAAATAAGATAAATAGTAGATGAAGGGTAAATCACAGAAAAACTCGACTTTTAGCGTGTTATTCCAGGTTTTAAAAGAAAGTTTGACCCGGAATCCCTTCTCTTAACCATGTTTATCCTTCCTTGATAGTATGTTACACTGTATAGTATGTTTTTCATTTGTAGTGGTATTGGTATATCTTTGAACGAATTTTAGAACGGCGAGCAAAGTAGCATTAATGAAGTCATGGTGTAATAAGAAGAAAGATAAACAAACAAAGTTCTGATTAGAGTAATTATATATACCACTGAAATTCATATCACCCAATATACAACCTATGATGTGGCGTGATTTGAATGGAAGTAAATCGTTAATCTATTTATGTTCTCGATTTAATTAACAATTTACTTCTACTCAAATCACGCCACGTCATGGTGGTATATTGGGCAATATGAATTTGTGTGATATATATCATTAGTCTTCCTTAATTGATGACATCGTTAGTCCCCTTAGTTACAAAATCAAAAGATAAGGGATTAAAATGTAAGTTTCGTAAGATAAGGGAAAAAGAAAAAAGTGTAAAACATGTCCATAGTCAACCTCAAACCTCATATATTTTTTTCACAAGCCTCAATCAAGATAATTAAGCTCTTTGAATTTAGGACATGCTGATTGTTGAAAGCTTATACATGTAATGTGACGTTTCGGAAAAATAATATTTCACCAAGATTAGCTATATATATACTAACTATGTGTAACAAGTAAAGTATTGGCAATATCATTGTTAGCCGCCACAAGCTATTTATTTTGCAAAATGTGTTATTCTAGAAACATATTTCCTCATCTATAAATTATGTGTTTTTCCTTTTTATTGCATTCCATTCCTCAATTATGTAAAAATAGTATGGATAGAGTACTTAACAAGAGACCTATAGTGCATTTAACTTAAAAAAAAATGAACCTGATAACTAAAATCTTAAATTGCTATCCCAAATTCTCTTGGTCCTCACTATAAATTTTTTGGTGTCCATATTTTTAGAAAAATTATAACACACAAATCCCAAAAAGATAAAAAAAAATCTTAACATCAAATATATGAATCACTTAATGGACAAAACTACTTATTATAAATGGATAACAATTATCTCTTAAGATAACGAGCACAAAAAGAGGACTCTCACAATAGGATTTTAAATGTGTTGATGTCACATGCATGAGCTCGCTATTTGTATCATCTTGCACGATATATAATGTAGTATTTAAATGTAGAAATTATAGTAGAACTTGCCTTAACTAAGAAAAATACACTCAAATGGGGCAATTATATAATAGAGCCCCATGACTTCCATCTTAATAAAATAAGGCCTAACCCCAAACCTCTAGTTACAACCCAACTACTACCTCCATTCCCTATTAATTGACTCTTTAGAGTTTTTCACACATATTAAGGAACCTAAAAAGTAGGTGAAATTTAGTTTAAAATGACTAACATGTCCCTAATTATAAGAGAGAGAAAATTAAATATTTAATTGGTAAGACATTTTAAAAGGAGGGTAGAATAGGAAAAAAGTCATTTATTTTGGTTTGGAACTTTAAAAGTGACACACATTATAGAATATATTATTTTGGCTAAAGAGACAATTATTAAGGAATGGAGGTAGTAGTATAGAGCAAAATACCAAAAAGAAACCATTCTTGTCTCTTATACACACTGAAACGAAAATCAAAAACAAAAAAAAAACCTATTAGGTTTTTGTCTAAGAAAATCCTATCCTCTCTCTACCCTCTCTCTACCCTCTCTCTGTCCCTCTCTCTTTTCACCATATCTGCCACCGCCATCCCCATCTTCCCACCTCCCTCTTCCCTCCGTAAGACCACCCTCTTCCCTCCGTTTGCTGGCAGAGAAGACCACCACCACTATTGATCTGCTGCAACATCACCAATCCACCCGCTGCTGCACAGACGCTCGAAGCCGTTCACCAGCGCCGCTGTAACGAGCATGATCAAGACCACACAAGCGACGCAACACACCTTTTCTGGATCTGCGTTTTCCGGCTCTGCAGAAAGCCGTCGCGTTCACACAAACCAACATCAAACACCGCCGCCTTCACACAAACCAGATCTCCTACTCTGCTCCAACAAAACCAACGCTGCTGCACTTCTCGCTCTCCTTCAGATCTGCTCCAACAAAACTCCGCCCTCGCGCTCCTCGTCTCGCTCCAGCAACCTTCAGATCTGCGACGCCACCTACGAGACACCAGAAAAAGGATGCCACCTGCGACGCCTCTGACACCAGAAATAACCAACGCTGCTGAACAAGATCTAAAAACCGCTGCAACACCACCAACACTGTTGCGCCGCCAACACACCGTTCTCCTTCACACCAACAGTCAAACACACCACCTCCACCACCTATGCGCGTGAACTCTCGCCGCCCTATCCACCATGACCAACCTTAAGTTTCGTTTTTGTTTCATTTTGCTTTTCTTTTTTTGAACATGTTTGGTCCAGTGTCCAGCCCATTATGGGCTATAGCTTGTTTTTTTTAAAACTCTTTGTTGTCCAGCCCATTATGGGCTATAGCGTTTTGGACAGCCTGTTTTTTAAAATAGAAATGTTTATGTTATTTTTTTAAAGTTTCTTTTTTTGTTTTTGGTTCCCCTTACGTATATCCTCTTATTGTCCATCCCTTAGTGTTCATCTTTTAGGTATATCCCTGGGCCAGGACATTATGGGCTTTTATAATTTTTTGGATTAAACTTAATCTAGTTTGTTAATTTGTGCAGGTAAAAATTAAACAATAATAATTTAACACTGTGAAAATTTTAAAAACTCGAGTAAATAGTTATTAGGTACAACCTTTACGGTAAATTACTAGACACATTGGCATGAATATGGACAAAAACGGACTTGTTTACAGACCATTGGGTACACGAACTTGCTTGGATTTTATTGGACATGCACTTAGACAAAACCGGGATATTGGACTCATACAAAACATTCATTTTATCCATCTTAAAAATCTTAAAAAAAACTTAGGTCTGTACCGATAAAAAATGTAGATACCTACCCTCGTGAATGTAAGAAAAAATCTATCTGGTAAGTTAAAGTCAAAAAATCTCAGAAAAATAAATTAATAAAAAATAAGAAAAACAAATTAAAAAAAATGAAAAGGATAAAAAAGTAAATAAAGACAACCAAAAATTTGAATTAGATTTAAAAAATAGTATTTCCAGTTAGGTTTTAAAACTCTCTTTTATAAAAATTGGGCTCTAATTAATAAAATTCTCCACTCAAAAAACATGATTCGACCTCCTCCTGCTTCTATCACATATCAATGCTCATTCATATGTCAAATGTATAATTTAGAGTGATGTATAACTGTTACTATAATACTACTAACTATAGAAAGGTATGATAAACTGTTCCATTAGTACTACTAATATCAGAGAGTGATGTACAAACTGTTCCTATAGTACTACTTATGAGGAAAAATAATTTTATAACTAACACAAAGGTGCTCCTCTCGAAGAGAAGAGCTATTCAATCCATTAACTTAATCAATTTTAATCCTGAAAAAAATTTGTTGGCCAACTATCTTCAAATGGGTATTTCCTTTTATCACGTTTTCTTCTTTCATCACTCTTCTTCAAGGATTTATCTGTTTGCTCTAATGGAAACTGTGATGTACCGTTATTAATTTTGAATCTTTTTTTAAGACATGAGCTTAAATTTTACTTTGACATGGCAGCTTTTGGAATCATGTGCTGATGTGCATCTCCTACGGATGGTGAGACTTGTTTGTACCGTGGCAATTGCCCTGCTCTTGAAAAGACTCAACCTTTTTGTGTTAGAGGACAAACTTTACAACCAACTTCATTTGTAATCTTCTTTTATCCATTTCCCTTTATATATGTTCAATTATGGCTCTAATATTGTATTTGTGAAATTGTTCAAAGTTTAAAACCAAATATATTATTTACCCAATTTTATAATTATCGGTGTGAACAGATCAATGGGTTACCTTTTAACAAGTACACATGGATTGTGAGTCTGTTACCCACAATACAATTTCCATTGTTGATGCACCTTCATTAACGGATGCTCAGAGGATTACTTTCTACAATCAAGAAGATACTGTTACTAACCAATTAAGAGCAAATGGCTTCCCTTTTATCCTGTGTTTAGTGTAAATTGTACCATTACTCTTCAAAATTGGTAAATGCATATAATGAACTTATTTGTCGGGTATGGGTTAATGGTGCAATTTACCCTATTTTAAAACAAAAGACATGTTTATATTTAATTTTCTTTTTTTCTTAATTTGTGGATTTTTCTGTTTCATGGGTGTGCTTAAGAATGGAGTACGAGGTTAAATGCTGGTTATGTATATTTTTAAAAATGGTATCTGGCGTTGTCACTCTTTGCACGGACAATGTTTCAACTTCACGGCTTTCATAAGCTAAATTAAGCTAATTTGACATTCATTTCCTTGAAAAAATTCAACTTATTCTTAATTTTCTTACAATGTGTGTAAATGATAATTCTCATCAACCAGCAATCAACACTTTAAAAGAAGCTGAAGCATTCTTAACTGCAAAGCCCACCAAGATTATAGCCATTATAGTCGAGGATTATGTTCATACACCAAAAGGATTAACACGAGTATTTAATGCTTCTAGGCTAGATAAATAATATGGGTTTCCACCAGATGGTTGGCCAATAAAAAAAAATTAAGTAGAAGCACCTCAAGATTCTTAAGATTAAGATAATTAATAGGATGAAATGATAGGTTAGTTTTAAAATTATTTTGCACATAAGTTTTTATGGGAATTATTTTTTTATTTACATAAATAATAAAAAAAACTCCAGAGAATGACGTATAAACTGTTCCTATAGTACTACTAATTTAGAGAGTAATGTATAAATGGTTCTCATATCTGCAACTAAAATTTGGAAATAACACCTTAAGATTTTTGCAATTAACTCCAAGGAAAACGACTATTTCTTCATAGTACTAAACATTTAAAAAAGGTTTATTAAGCAAAATTAAGATTCTGAAACATCATATTATAAGAATAAGAAGTTAAAAACAAATACATGAAGAAATCAAAGATGTGAAATTAGATGTTAAACTTAAAAAGTTTTTAATGGTGTTTTCATGGAAAAGATAAACCAAAAACTTTTTTCTTGCAAAATTTCACATCGAAAATTGAGATGAAAAATTATTGGTTTGTAATATTTTATTCTTCTATACAATTCAAAAGCGTTAGGACTATGGAGTCAAAAGGAGGAATGGGAATACCCCACCTGTGCACACCGCCACCACCAAATTGCCTGAATCGGCAACTCGGTCCGATCCGTCACTAGTGGTGTCCTGGTCGTGGGAGTGATATCTCCTTTTATGTGATAGATTAGTCTAATCACAAGACATTTTTTAGAGGTATTTAGATTTTCCCCTATTATTTGATATTTTATGATTTCTTGTCTAGTTTCGCCTTTTATGTTACTTTTAGAGTTTTTTTGTGTAATTTGTGTGTTAAGTATGCAACTCTTAGATACTTGAATACTACGATACTCCAAGACAATGATAAGAAGTCAAAAAACAAGATTACCTCAAATTGATGGTGTTAGAGGACAATTCCACCACTTTTGGACAATTAGAGCTTTTACCTGCAATACTTAAAAATTGACTTGTTAGAGTTACCAACCATAACTAGTTAGGATTTTGGACGAGTTCTTAGAACTCATGGTATCACTTGGAGTTAGAAGAGCGTGAGAAATGACTACTTGTGATTTGGAGCTAAAATAAAATATTTATGCAATTTTTCGTTGTTGTAATTCGAATCAACCCACACACCCTTATAAACGATTTTGGATTGAAAATTGGACTATTAAAGGGGACAACAACACAAAAATGTTTTAGAAGATTATATATCAGATTTTAATGATAAAATCAAGGTTAGACTTCATTATTCACATGCATGGGAAGCAGAGAATGATGAGAGAAGAAGACTGGAAGCATTACATGTCATTCCATATCTATCTTTCATCATTTCTTTAAGATTATTAGTGTAATTCTTTTATATCTTATCTTGTAAACATTATTATTACACTCTTAGTGTTTGTTTTTATTTTTTTATGCACAAAATTATTCATAACTTGAAAATCGCGATTCTGTATGAACTCTAGTATGATTTATTGCATTTCTTCTTGAATTTGGGATTACATAATTTAATTAGGCTGTTAAAGTATATAATTTGATTATGTATTTGTCATTTAAATTTATCTTACTTTGTCCATGTATAGGACTTCCATTAGTAATAAGTAATAGCACCCTGGCAGAGAAAGAAACGCACTCGTAAATGCGACTTGCAAGAAGCTGATGAATTTTTTTTTTAAAATTTGGCCAAACCAGATTTATTTAGCTTTTTTTTTTATTAGGTGGATGTTAAGTTAGAATTAGTTTTTTTCTTATTATTAGGTAGCTGTTGATTTAACTGTTCGAAAAAAATGTAATATTTTCTATTTTTATAAAGTACTCTATATCTTTTATAGACTACTCTATATTTTTGTAGAGTATTCTAAATTTTTTGTAATTAATACTCTAATTTTTTGAATAATACTCTTTCTTTTTATATCAATATTCACTTTTTTAATTCGGATACTCTTGTTATTTTTTGTTGCTCTATTTTTTCTCGATACGCTATATTTTTTCTGATACTCTATATTTTTTCCGATGGTTGGTGGTCGGTGGTCGGTGGTCAAAGGTAGGTGGGTAGTGGCTCGAGATGAAAAATAACAACACTTAAAAATTTATTACTGTTTTTTAGTGTTAGTAAGGGTATTTTAGCATTTGGTGAAATAAATCCTTGAGGTCTCTTTAAATAAATAACCTTTCTACTAATTTGTATAGGACGGAAATCTAATCTTCAACACCTTATATGTCATTTATCCTATTAAGAACTTTTTGATAAAAGCAAGAACTGGAAAATTATAATTAAAAAAATGGATTATCATGCTTTTTTTTACAAGGGTGATCCAAACCAACTAACCAATTGGTCAATTAATCTTGTTTGTTGGATTAAAAAAGGATAAATCTTTCGACTCTTTATTTTTTAGAATTTTGTTGTCTTTGTCTTTGTCTTTGATTTATGAAATTATCTCAATTAATTTTTATATTTTTATAATTGATTCATGGAGTTTGTAACTAATTTTATGTTTATGGTGAATTGTGACTTCTTTTATTAAAAGATCACTAAAATGTTATTGGTTAAAAATGTTTTTGAAATATATATAAAAGAAACAACCGTTCAACTATTTATTTCTATTCATTGCCTATGTAACTTGCATATCTACAAATATTCACGCACAAGATATAATATTTTATACCAGAAAATGAGAACTCAGACATGGTTAAGCTTGTAATATCCATGGAATTGTCTAAACTTTTTGGTGTTGTGGGGATTCTGAAAGAATCCATCAAACTTCTCCCAAAAAAATGGGAAGCTGGTGGAACTATTATTCTTACTCTATTGATGTCTCCTCATTTTTTATAATAGAATCTATTTATGAGACATCATTTTAGGCGTATTTATTAGTTTATAGGTCGATTTTCACATGATTTAGTACACTTTCCTATTTTGGGTCTTGAATTGATTGTTTATTATTTTTAGAGCATATTGAGTTTAATTATTTATTTAGTGTGAAGCTTTAGAGATATATCGTAATTAATTAGAGTCCAAGTTGGTTCCAAAAGCTAAAGGAAAGAAGATAAGGAAGTAAAAGCTAAAAACATGGAAAAGGAAAAGCTGCCTTAAATCTGAATTTCTGCACCGACGACCACAAATCAGCTCATATCTTAAAATCGGTGAGGAATTTGGAGAAACAGTCAAGAGGAAAGTTGAAGTTCTTTCCGATACCATAAATTTAGACTACTCTTACGCGTCAAACGGATAAGTATTGAAACTGCTAGGACCAAAACAAAACGGGGTTGATTTCATATTTTTTGGCTACGAATTTGAGTTGGGCTAGGAGCCCAAGAGTTACCTTTTCCTTCAAGAAAACGATTAAGTCAACCTATACACTATAAATACAGCCTCTTAACACTATAAAATCATCCTTGGTAAAACCTTAAGCCAAGAGGAAGCTTACAACACAAGAAAAGAAGTCTGGAAGGAGATGTGCATCCACTACTCCGCGTCAGGCTTCCAGCGACTACACGAGTAGTCGCTGATGATAAGATAAGTAGTCGCGAGAAATCAGTTCAAGGATCTAACGACTACAAGTAGTCGTTAAAAATTAGTCGCGAATAATTAGTCGTTAGAAGGTAACCCTTACGACTACACGCGAAGAAGTAGTCGTTAGATACTGTGGCATTACTAACGACTACTTTGTAGTCGTTAGATAGCGCTTCTTCTAGCGACTACTTACTAGTCGTTATTTCAGTAGTTATCAACGACTACATTGTAGTCGAGAAAATATAACTTTATTAACGACTACTTTGTAGTCGTTATTATAACAATGTATAGAGACTACTTAATGTAGTCAATAACGACTACTATGTAGTCGCTATTATTAATTTTTTTTATTTTTAAAAAAAATAAAAAAACACAATTTTCGAATTATTTTTAATTACAATACTGTAATTAAAAATAATTTGAAAATCATATATTTTTATTTTTTTTAAAATACAATTAATAAATAAAAATACAATTAATAATTCAAAATAATTAATTAAAATATATAATTAAACCAAAGTCAAACCAGGTCAAAGTCAAACCAAACCACACCAAAATAAACTTAAAGTCTTAAAACAAAACCAAACCAAATTAAATTAAATTAAAAGTCTTAATAGATAATAAAATAAACACCAACAACGTCCACGATATCTAGAATCCGAGCCGGGTATAAACATCTTCATCATTCCCGGGCTCGTCATCATCTTCACCATCTTCACCATCTTCACCATCATCACTACTACTATCATCATCATCCTCTTCATCTTCATCACCGCTAGGAGGAGTGGGGCCCGCATTCATAGGCTGGAAGGAGGTATCGCCTTTCTCTGCCCTCAACTGATTAACATACGCGATGGCATCATTCACAACAACCATCGAAAAAGCTGGAGGCTGAGTGCTAGTAGAGCCTTCAGGGCGGGGAAACGGAGAAAGACCGCTAGATACTCGGAGCTCGTTAATCGCCGCAATCATCTCCTCGTGTTGCTCGTTTTGGGCTGGAGTAGTCTTAGTCTTCTTCTTCGATTTTCTCGGACGGCCAATTCCCGGTATAAAGCTCCTCTTCGGTGACCCGATCGCCTTCGTGGAGCTCCTCACGTAATCGTATTGCTCCTTTTGACTCAAGCCTTGACCATCGGTTGACTCAGATTGACTCTGAGTCACCTTTTTCCTTCATCGCGTCCTTGAGCAATTTCTGTTACATAATAAACAAAAAATTAATTAAATTTCACTTAAGATGAAAAAAATAATTATTAATTGACTTTTAAAAAAAACTTACATCGGCTTTTTCGTAGCCCTCCGACCTCCACTGTTTGGTCTTCTTGCTTTTCCCCACCACCTCGTAAAAACCACCCATACGCGGAATTGGGATGTCTTGTTGGGTAGCCTCATCCCTGATCACCAGATTCCCTCCCAAGATTAATTCTTCACCCTGTTTCATAAAAATAAAAAATATTCAAAATAAATAATAAATTAATAATTAAAAATTTTACTTAAATAAAAAACCACCTCGTATAGCATATCCCGAGTTCGGGAATACCTCCTCGACCCCGCTCCACTCTTGTTTTTTTGCTTTTCTCGATTCTTTTTATTTTCTTCTGCTTGATGCTGAAAAAATTTAAAATTCAATTATTAAAAAAATATATTATAATTTAAAGTATATACTTAAATTTAAAAAAATAAAAAGTTCACCTTCGCTTTTCTCGATCCCCAATACTCACAACACTTAGCCCACACCTCGTCCGATAACCAATCCGGCTTCAACCCTTTTCTCCAAAACCTCTTCTTCACGTAATGTTTGTAGTCCTTAAATCGAATCCTCATCGTATTGTCTAAGTTTCCTAAAATAGAATCACAGTCTTTCCTCTTTCTCCAAGTCTTTATGTCAAAATATTTCTGTACAAAAATATATTATTTAAATTTAAATTAGAATAATAAATTAAGTTTAAAAAATATTAACAATTTAATTTGTACCGATAATCTCTTAATCACGGCGTTTTTGTCCGCGTCCGGTACTTTATTCCAAGCCGGGTGATAGGGCGGAATCCTCTCTCGAACTGCAATCCCAATCACTTGCGCAACGTGGGGCCCGTACTTGCCTGATTGACTCCACGTGTCGTCTAATATACAAAAATTGACCGGCAAAGGCCACCCTACAGCTTTAAGTGCCCTCATCGCAGTTTTGAGGGCAGCGTTACCCCTTTTTTTCCGTCTAGGGGGATTGGTTAAAGTTGAGTGCTTGGGGTCAAAGTTGAGTTATTTGGGTCAAAGTTGAGTGTTTAGAGTCAAAGTTGAGTGTTTGGGGTCAAAGTTGAGTGTTTAGGGTCAAAGTTGAGTTTTTGGGGTCAAAGTTGAGTGTTTAGAGTCAAAGTTGAGTGTTTGGGGTCAAAGTTGAGTTATTTGGGTCAAAGTTGAGTGTTTAGAGTCAAAGATGAGTGTTTGGGGTCAAAGTTGAGTTATATGGGTCAAAGTTGAGTGTTTAGAGTCAAAGTTGAGTGTTTGGGGTCAAAGTTGAGTGTTTGGGGTCAAAGTTGAGTGTTTGGGGTCAAAGTTGAGTGTTTGGGGTCAAAGTTGAGTGTTTCGGGTCAAAGTTGAGTGTTTGGGATCAAAGTTGAGTATTTAGGGTCAAAGTTGAGTGTTTGGGGTCAAAGTTGAGTGTTTGGGGTCAAAGTTGAGTTATTTGGGTCAAAGATAAGTTATTTGGGTCAAAGTTGAGTGTTTAGAGTCAAAGTTGAGTTATTTGGGTCAAAGTTAAGTGTTTGGGTCAAAGTTGAGTGTTTAGAGTCAAAGTTGAGTGTTTGGGGTCAAAGTTGAGTGTTTAGAGTCAAAGTTGAGTGTTTGGGGTCAAAGTTGAGTTATTTGGGTCAAAGTTGAGTGTTTAGACTCAAAGTTGAGTGTTTGGAGTATCTAGTCAACTATATAAAAAGTATAAAAATACAAATTCACCTCAAATATAAAAAGTTTAAGTCAATAAAATGTTTTAATACAAATAAACCAAAAAAAAATCTCCTAATCAGAATCTTATCCACTAACAACTATAGGTTCATCATCGCTATCAACCTCAATAGGTTCTTCCTCATCACCGTATTCATCCAAGGTGTCATCTTCAATTTCCTCGTTTTCATCAACAACCATATCAAAAGTCAAATCAACAAAAAAATTAGCAGGATCAATCTCGATCTCCTCGGGGGATGCCAAGTTCACCGGATTGTAAATCGTCTCGGTGTTCACTAAAGGGATACTGACACTCGAGTCTCCAGTAGGCATTGATTCTGCACCCCATAACTCGGGACTCCATCCATGTCTATCGTTGAGTTCCCATACTACTTTCCATCCTTTTTGTGATTTTCTTGGGTTAATCTCATCGATGTAAAATACTTTTTTTACTTGAGTAGCTAAGATGTACGGCTCTGTTTCCCAAAAAAATTTAGACGTGTTAATAAGAGTTACCCCATTCTCTTCCCTCGGTTTACTCGTGTTATACCAATTACACTCGAACAGCACAACGGAAAAGTCATCGTCAAATGTGACCTCTATAACCTTGACTAATTCACCGTAATAAGTTTTTCCATCGTAGATGGTGGATACCCCGTAATCTTGTGTCACCCTTGTTTCACCCTTTTCACGAGTGACCCATTTAACACCATTCACAACACAAAAATCGTACTTATAAACTGCACCATGAGACTTACTAGCCAATGAATTCATCTCACTTGTAGCGAATGCATCACCTTCTTTTTCCATTTCATAAACCTACAAGCATAAAAAATTATAACCATGTTGTCTAAAATGGAATATAAGTTTTGTATTTTGAATGGATCTATAACTTATGCAGAAACCAGTCTCGAAAATTTTGCCAGTGTTTCCTATCTTTATCGGCTACAGTACCCGATAGCGTGGCTTTGTGTTCTCTGCACATTTGACGATCAAACTGAATACATTTATCATAATGAATAAACATTTAATAAATAAATTGAAAACTTACGTCATCAAATGTTGGATTTCATCGCAATTAAGTAGGATATACCAGTCGATTTGCTCCTTCTCGTTGTATTGCAAATTACCATACTCTTTTTTACCTATAGGAATACATTGGCTCTTAAATACGGACAAATCTTTAGGTTGAGCTTCGATCTCAGGATATCTACCCGGATCATTAAACTTTCTTTTTTCTTCTGTAAGGTAACGTGATATGAATGTCAAAGTCTCCTCTACAACGTATCCCTCGGCGATTGAACCCTCCGGCCTAGCCGGGTTTCGTATGTACTCCTTTAATTTCTTCAGATACCGCTCAAACGGGTACATCCAACGCATCAGAACCGGTCCCCCTAACAAAGCTTCGTCGTATAAATGTATGACCAGGCGGATCATTATATCGAAAAATGCGGGAGGTAAAATTATCTCCAATCTACACATAACTTCAACCACTTTCACCTTCCCCTTTTCTAACTCTTTCCTACTCAGATTTTTATTACACACAACTCTAAAAACGTTGGCTAGCCCGATAATCACGTCACTAATCGCTTTGTCTTCGGAAAGACCTGGTATACTAGCCACAAATAGGTACTGCATCATCACGTGACAGTCGTGAGATTTCATTCCTATAATCTTGCCCAAGTCACTTTGAATGTTATTTCTCAAACTCGATGCGAATCCATCGGGAAACTTCTGTGCCTTCAGCCAGTCAAGAAATGTTTTCCGTTTTTCCATGGATAACGTATAACTAGCTCGAGGCATTACTTTTTTACTATTTCTCTCTGTCAACCACAATTCTGGCCTGATGTTCAATTCCTCAAGATCAATTCTCGCTTTCAAGTTGTCTTTGTTAAGTTTCCCATCAAGACCTATAACTGTGCCGAGAAGAGAATCACACACGTTTTTCTCGCAATGCATGACATCAATGTTATGTTTCAACAAATTTTTGGACCAATAAGGTAAACGATAAAAGATACTTTTTTTCTTCCAATTGAATACACAAGGAACAGTCTGTCTCACGATCTTTCCCCCAAAATCCTTGAGTTTCCCGGGAAGAACAATGGGTAGCCCATCTAACTGTGTCTGAATATCGGCCGGTCTATATTTCTTCGGTGGGCCCCTACAATCGGATTTCTTGTACAAAACCTTTTCGTTTCTAAAACGATGGCCGATAGGTAACCAACGTCTATGGTCGAAGTAAGCAACCCCTTTCTTCACGCTCAATGACGGAGTAGAATCCATGCATTCTGGACAAGCTTTGTAACCTTGACCCGACCATCCCGAGGTGTATGACCTAGCGAGAAAATCGTTAGTCGTAGACAACAAACAAACCTTCATCGTAAACTCTTCCTTCTTGTGGGCATCATAAGTAAGAACCCCTTTATCCCACAACTCTTCCAACTCATTGGTGGGTCCTAGGTTGTTATAAAATTAAGTGCAAAAATAAAGGAACCACTTAACCGCAAGTGTACGGTTGTCCCAAGTAATATATGATAATCAAGTTCGTTCTCAGGGACGGATTAGGTTCAACCCACTTATTAATCAAGTAGTAAGAATAATTGCTAAACAGAAAATAAAATATAAGAATTTTTGTAAAGGGTTGAATGACTATTGTTGGAAGAATAGGATTCCTCCAGCTTATAGCTTCTTCTCTCCTTCGTGCTCTGACTTGAAAACCTTAAGCCTCTTGTGTAATTCTTTGAAGTGTGTGAAAGTAGGAGGTTAAGGGGTGTATTTATAGGTGTTGGAGGACCCTAGGTCGAATTTGCTTGGAGTGGAAGATAAGTTAAAGACTCTTAAATTCGTAGCCCTAAATTCTAGGAAAGGTAAGATTTTGCTGCTGATTTGATTTGGTCATATCTTTTTCAATACTTATCCGTTTGAGAAGTTCTAATATATGAAACTGCTTGTATTGGAAAGAGCTTTCTATTGGTGCAGACCACTCGTTCAGAATCCTAGACAATCGTGAGTTATGAATTAATCTTTAAAACGTGGCTGGAATCTCAGATTCACAAGGCAGCTTTATCTTTTCCTCCTTTGAATAAATCTTTCCTAAATCTTCTTATTTACATGTAAATCTTCTTTCCTTTAATCCTTTATCTTGACTTGGTCTCTAAGTAATTACCATTTATCTTTTAAAGCTTCACAATAAATAAATAATTAAACCGCATATGCTTAAAAAGAATAAATCAATAAATCAAGGAAGCGAAATAGGAAAGTGCACTCTAAAAATAGAAACTCGAGTAAAAATCATTTCCTAACACTCTAAAATACACTAAGACTTTATTCTCACTTCTTCTCCTTGGATTGGTCTTTCATGAAATTCAAGAACCTATTAACTTTGCATTAAAAATAGTCAAATTTACGCACAAAAGCTCAGATTCTGCAATTAGTTAATTTCCAAGGGGAGAAAGTGCAATATGATCAAATAAGCCTAAAAGTCTATCAAACAAGTCATTTATTCACCTAAAAGGATGTCTCCAAGAGGCTAATAATTAGAACAAATAGGGAGACATCAAGACCCCAAACTCAAACCTTTGTCGTCCCGACAAAGTAAATAAAAACAAAGGATCTTTTAGGTGAACGCAGAAGGTAGAATCTAGAAAATAATCCCAAAGCACAACTTAAAACAAATCTCATATAGTCTAATCTAGGAATTAATATACACCTACACTTATCATGCAAAATCAAATACAAAACAATATCAATCCAAAATTAATTTCACAATGCTAGAAGGTTACGCTTATTACTTATCTCAAAATGGTGGCTATAGGGTGTTCCTCGATCCTTACTTGCTTTAAACGCTCCACTTAGAATATTCCCTATTAAGTCACTGTGCATCTAGGAATCACGAGGTCTTTGCGGTTTTAGCATAGGCTGAAGGACGGTATGGTATGTATATTTGGTAAATTTGAAGTGAGCTTTTGGCTCTCTCCTCACTCACCATCAACAAACTGTCCAAGAGCTTGAGTTTACACTCGAATAAATTTCTCACTCAACCCAATTGACGCGCTTAATTAGCGTCCCCAAATTAACCCAATAAGCACTAAGGATGATTCACTTAAAAATTTCCACTTTGCCGGTCCGAATATATTTTCTTTTTAAATCATTCATTTTTTCTTTTCTTTTGTATAGCGATGACTCTCTTTTTGATGTTGAGATATCATGCTATTTTACATAGTTATGGCTATTCATAACTTGAGCTCGTAGCTTCTTTTCCATTCACTATTACCCCAGCAAAGGGTTACAATATAATAAACTTGTGAATCATCATCATTTATAGCACAAAGCATAATTGATAAGCTCAAAAATCCCAACCCAATGTAAATTCCCATATAGTGAACCCACCACCCCAAACTCAAGCTCAAGACAGGAAGTCTCAGGATCGTGATTCAAGTGCAGGTCATATGGTAATGCCTAACAATCTAAAGGGATATTGGCTTATAATGTGGCGACAAAAGAAAGGCTTAAAGGCTGAAAATATGTCTTAGAAGGATAAAATTAATTCAGGGATAGAAGGTCAAAAAGGATTCAAAGGGCTAACAAAGAACTGCCTCTATCATCTTCCTATTTACACAACTTGTCTCTAGTTCACACCTAAGTGGGTTCTCTACTCATTTAGATCTCACGTTCTACAAACCACCTATTATCCTTAAGCACAAGTTTACTTCTTTTGCATTGTTCATTAATTCTTCCTATCAATTATCTCATATTTGCATACAATCAAAGTGTGGTTTACACTAACTCCTAAAGTCAACTATTTTCTATCATTAATTCATAAAAAGCATGCTTGATGGGGGCATTTAAAATTCTCCACAGTCAACGCAACCCTAAGATTAATTTTATTGAAAGCATGTAAAACACAAAAAATTGGGATGAGGCAACGAACCCCACCCCAAACTCAAAAGTGAGTCGTGTCCCCACGACTCGAAAAAGACTCAATAAAGCAATAAAATTAAACTAAACTACCTAACTAGTGCCTACCATCAACTAAGAAGAAGAATTAGAACGAGGGTACCTAGCCATAAAGATCCATCGTGTCCTCTTCCGAAGGGGAAGAATAATTATCAATATCCATGTACATAGTTACCTCTTCCAATGTTGACTTAATCTGTGTAATTTCCTTCCAAAGTGCTCCGATGTCTAGTCGTAAAAGTTCGAATTCTTGTTGCAAATTGCGAGCCCATGGAGGAATACCAGAATTAGTTTGAGAAGAAGAAGAACCTTGAACTTGAATTTGTGTCCTGTCTTTAGGCTTTGATGATACCCTCATCCTTGCTGTTAATTTCTTGTGTTGTGGTGGTGCAGGTGCCTTTTCTTCTTGTTTTTCTTCAATATGCTCATCAAGATTGATGGCCTTTTCAATTGTAGAACCAGGCAAATTCTTGTTCTTCCCTAGGATACAACACTTCCTCTTGTAATTCATAGCAACTGTTCTTTTTGTCATGGTTGAATTGACCCCAAACTCAAGTTATACCAAGGATAGAATAAAGTTAAGAAAACTTGGTGTAGCTTGAGTTTATTGCTTGGATTAGATGAAGGAAGGTGGTTTCTTGATGAATCTTGGAAGAATTCTTGAAAGCTTGATGATCTTGATTGTGTTTAATGGTGTTTTGTGATGAATTTGATGAAGAGGTTATGTTTATGGAGGATGGAAGAGAGAATTATTGATGTTAATGTGTTTGTTGTGGAGGTATAATCAAGCTTCAAGGTGTTTTTATAAGGTTGGGAGCTGGAAAATACGTATGGAAGAGGCTAGAGTTTATCTTGTTAAGGTAAGAAGTTGAATGGGCCTTGATTTCTTCACAAACCGCCTAGCGCGGTGCATCCCTGCGGTATATGGGTGTACCGCGAGGGTACACCGCAGCGCTGTTACTCTTCAAATTTTGGCCTCGGCAATATACCCGTGCTAGCACCCCGTGGCACGCGTTTTGGACGTGCGGTATAGGGGTGCGGTGCATGGGTACACCGCAGGAACCTCGTCAAAAAACCCGCGGTACATCACCCCGTGGCACGCGTTTTGGGCGTGCGGTATAGGGGTGCGGTGCACCGCACCTATCAGCTATCTTTTTTTTGTCTCGGTAATAAACCCGAGCTTCATACCCGTGGCACGGGTTTTTCTTCCTGCAGTATACCGGAGGTCTTGCGCGGTATACCAGGCCTCGCGCTGATTTTTTTCCATGTGTTCCTTTTTCCGTTTCCTAGCACCCCAAACTCAATTCCTGCACCATTAACACACTACCTTTCTCATTTCTTTTAAAAGTAGACACTAAAACTCGACATTAACTTAGAATTATACACTAGGAATTGAAAAACTTACAGCAATAAACTAATATACAATGAAATGGCTTTTGCTTAACGTCGTTAAGCTCGACAGGTTACCTCTCGAATCATTTTTTCACATAACCTCCCCAGCAGTGAGTGAGGTTATCAACGTTTGTTACACGGAATTTGCATCCCTTAGCTTTTATCACCACCAGTTGATTCGAAATAACCTTTGTGACCATGAACGGTTCTTGCCAAGAACTCTTGGCTTCGCGCGTTTTCGGAGGAGGATCAGGCTTCTTCAATGCAACCTCTTCGCCTACTCTGAACCCCCTTTTCTTTCTCTCTTTCTTAGGTTCTTTAGGAACCTTCATAGCTCGCCCCTTCTCTTTTATCTTTGCACCGTCAAGGAACCACAGATTTGGTGGATTTTCCTCAGGATCTGAATGGAGAAACCATGGATTTGGTGGTTTCTTTTTTAGATCTTCTTCCTCCATTCCTAGGGTTTCCACTACCTTAGTTGGTTCCTTGTCTGTTTGTTCAATCACATCAATCCAAAAACAATCCTCCTTGGGATCCGGAAACTTCATTGGCTTAAACACGTTAAATTTCACCTCTTCGTCTTGGATACGCATAATCATTTCACCGTTTTCTACATCAATCAAAGTACGCCCCGTGGCTAGGAATGGTCTTCCCAAAATAATGGGGACATTCCTATCCGCGTCGTAATCAAGTATAACAAAATCAACAGGAAAGATTAACGTACCAGCCTTGATGAGGACATCTTCTAGTCTTCCCTCTGGATGTACGAGAGATCTGTCAGCCATTTGCAAAACCATAGAAGTTGGTTTTGCGTTTCCTATCTTAAACTTTTCAAACACGGATTTGGGTATGAGATTAATACTTGCTCCCAAATCACACAAAGCTTTCCCTTGCCACTTAGCACCGATGGAAATCGGGATCGTAAAACTTCCAGGATCAAGTAATTCGGGTGGCAACTTACTTTGGCAGATGGCACTACACTCTTCTGGTAAACCCACCATTTCATTCTCAAGATACTGACGCTTGCTGGTGATAGCTCTTTTCAATAATTTCATGTATTTCGGTACACCTTTGATAGCTTCTAAGAAAGGTATATTAATGTTAAGCTTACCCACCATGGTCATGAATCTCTGATATTCCACAGTATCTCCTTTCTTCTGAACTCTTGAAGGGAATGGTGGAGGAGGACGGACTTCTATAACATCTTTCTTTTTTGGATTTTCCGGAATCTTCTACACTTCAATTATTTCAGGTTCATCTTCTTTCTCTTCCACCTCTTTTACCGGTTTCTCTTTCACAGTTGTTTCTTTTTCTTTCATAATGGGAAAAGGTAGGGGTGGA
Source organism: Nemophila menziesii (assembly GCA_029959085.1). NCBI lineage: Eukaryota > Viridiplantae > Streptophyta > Magnoliopsida > Boraginales > Hydrophyllaceae > Nemophila > Nemophila menziesii. The sequence continues at coordinate 30,047,756 of JARWIR010000004.1, forward strand.
AGATTCTTACCACTTCTAAGAGAGATCGCGTTACATTCTTCATATGGTTTAGGTTCTTCAGTATCGCTTGGTAATTGTCCCTGTGGACGCTGATTTAACTGCTTTGCCATCTGAGCTATCTGAGTTTCCATCAATTTAAGTGCTGCGGTTGTAGTTTGTTGAATGGTGATTAGTGTTGTCAAAGTTTGCTGAACATCTAATGAACCTTCTTTAGGTTGAGCAGGTAGAGCTTTCTGGTTTATGGTTTCGGTATAAGCATCTTGAGGAGGTTGTCTTTGAGTTTGATTTCCGTATGCTTTTCCACCTTGGTAGTTGTTCTGAGGTCTTGGTTGATAGTTATTGCCTTGGGGACGCGGTTGATATGCATGTTGTGGATTAGCGGCCCCATTTGGGTTCGAATTGGAAACCCGGATAGTTTCCGTTTGGTTGATAACCTTGACCACTTGAGTTATAATTTCCTCGGTTGGAAACGAACATTACGGATTCTGTATTGTGTTGACATTGCTCCTATTCATGATCTTGCGTACCGCAGTTTAAACATCCATAAACTTCTTGTGTAACATTAACATCTGCTCTTCTACCAGTAACACTTTTTGTAACAGCTAGAGCAAGCTGTTTCAGTTGTTGTTCGAGTTTTGTTTCCATGGCGGTGAATTTTTCTTCAATCAGTGCAATATTTCCACCTGGGACAGGTGTTCTTACGGTATTCCAACCTAGTTAATTCGTTACAGTTCTATTCAGAATAATCTTAGCATGGACTGGTTGTACCCGTAAAAATGCACCACCACAAAGCAAGTCTAGATCCTTTCTTGAAGAGCCATCAAGTCCTCGGTAAAATATCTTGATCTGTTGAACTTCTGTGAGGCCATGATCAGGGACTCTTCGTAAGCAAATCTGAAATCTCTTCCAACTTCTTCCCTGTTTGGTGCCAGGTCATATTTTCGGCAGTGTGTCTCGAAGCATAAAGTCGCTGCAGCCTAGGGACAATCGGGAAATATCTGAGTTTCTTATGCGCTACTTTCAGACCCTTCTTCGGGTCCCATCTGGATTCACTACATACTGGACAATTTTCGAGGGAGGCATTCTCCTTGTAAAACAAAGCACAATCGTTCACGCAAACATCGATGGTATTGTAACCCATACCTAAATTTTTTAACTTTTTGTTGCACGCCTCGTATGAATCGGGCAAGGTATGAGGTTTGGGCAACACACGACACAAAAGATCAAGCAACTCGGTGAAAGACGTGTTAGTCCACTTGTTCCTCACCTTCACGTGCATTAGCTTCGCAATGAAATTTAATGAACTCATAACATCACAACCAGGGTATAACTCGGTCTCTAAATCGGAAAATATCGTTTCGAATTTGCCACGAGCTGAACTGTTCGGGTCTGTCATCTCGGTGTCACCGGAATGACCACCAACCTCGTAATTAGGTCTAAAATCCTCGTATAAATCCAACATTTCATTTTCTTCATATCGAGTCTCGGGAATATCCTCGATCTCACCATGCTTTGTCCAAATATCATACGACTCCAAAAACCCAAACTGTAACAGATGTGACATAACTTTGACCACCGTATACCTACGATAATTCGAACACTCTTTACACGGACAAAAAATTGTTTCTTCACTAGGAGGTTTATTTTTTTGAGCAAAAGCGAGGAATGCTTCTATCCCCTTAATAAATTCACGCGAAACTTTATGAGCGGTACCAATCCAACTTTTATCAATACCCGAAGCCATAGTCAACTATTACAATATAAAAGAATACAAAATAAATGTCTCATAAATAAAATGAAAAAAAAATTATTACATCACCAAATAAATACATAAAAATAAAATGAAAAAAATTATTACATCACCGATTACATAAATGAATAAAAAATGAAAAAAATTATTACATCACCGATTAAATAAATAAATATAAAATGAAAAAAATTATGACATCACCGATTAAATAAATAAATATAAAATAAAAAACACACAAAATATGACATCACCAAATAAATGCATAAATATAAAATTAAATGCATACAAAATATAACATCACAAAATAAATACATAAATAAAAAATTAAAAGCATACAAAATATAACATCACTAAATAAATATATATCCTATTTATGCTTGTATGCATCATACAATAATATATAATACATATATATATATATATATATATATATATATATATATATATATATATATATATATATATATATATATATATATAATTCACATAAAATTATAAGATGATTAGAGATATATACATAGTGATATTATATATTTAGCATTAACTATACAATTGTAATCAAATAAGGTAAAGATGAAAAAGACACATACTTTTGGGCAAATTTGGAAGGAAAATAGATAATTGAGGCGGTCCCACGTTGATGTTTGACCCGGGAAAGCTTGTCCACGTGTTGAAATACCTAATAAGTGATACTATTTACCATTTACTACACAATTGCATGAAAGTAAAAGAAATTTGAATGAGTTTTATGGAACAAAAAATACCTACTTTTGGGCAAATTTGGAAGGAAAAATTGATAATTGAGGCGGTCCCACGTGATGATTGACCCGGGCAAGCTTTTCCAAGTGTTGAAATAATTTTTGATGATGAATTGTGGAAAAAAATTGGGAGAGTTTTGAGAGAAACAAAGAGAAATTATATAATAATGGTGTATTGAGTAAAGCAATTCGCAAGTCACTATTGAAAACACGCTACCACTATTCGCGACTACACGTGTAGTCACCAAAGCCTCACACGTAGTTGTTAGAAATGACTACTAAAGACTACTTTATGTAGTCGTTAATTAATACAACATCTAGCGACTACACGTTGGCGATGGGAAATTAATAAAAAAAAAACACACTAGCGACTACCTCATAAGTAGTAACGACTACTTCTTGTAGTCGTTAAACGAATAACTTACTAACGACTACGCTGTAGTCAAGAAAAATGCCCTGTAGTCGTTAAACACATGTAGTCGCTAGAAGTTTAGTCGCTAGAGAGCCGCGCTGTAGTAGTGATCAATTATGTCATCTTCAAACTTTGAATTTGTAATTTCTTTCTTTTCTTTCATTAGTATGAACTAAATTTCCATTAGCTTGAGTTTTAGCATATATGTATGAACCCTAGTTTTGGTTGACATCTATCTAATTTGGGAGTTCTATGTTTTAAATTGAATTATAGTTTTTATTCTCTGTGTATGTGTTTGGATTTATATTCTGTGTTCTTGTGGATCGCGACCATATAGAATTACCATCTAGTAGTTAGGTCACCATTGACAACGGTGTTTAATTACATGTTTAGCACATAACGTCTAGTGAACGGTTTAGATCTGACAAATCAACCTAACTAGATAATCACCATGGTTTAGTGTATTGCTATTTACCAATTGCAGGAAAAGTTTTCTTAGGACTCCTTATAGACACAGGTAAACCCTATTTAAAACTACCTAGCGCAATTGGAACCGATTATTGAAATACTACATAATTCACCCTTACATGTTTAGAACGGCAAAACTAGTGGGGATCGCATGCTATTTACTCAAGCTAAACTCTCATACTACTTCTTCTCTTGCATTTAGAATTCCTGTCTTTACTTTATTAGTTTAATTTAGTTAATTGAAAATCAAATAAAAATCTATTTGTCTTTACTTTTTATGCGTTTTATTTGTTCTAGCTTTTAATATTTGCACTTGATTATTGCATAAGATTCGGATGTCTCCTTAATTGTTCGTATTTTCGACCCTTAGGAGACATCATTTTTGGTGTTTATTTAATCAATTTGATAGACTTTTGGACTAAATATGCAATAATATGATTTTCCTCTTTTATTTCTAGCATTTTTGATTTATTAAGCTTTTGCGCGTAATATTGGTATTTTTAGTGAAGATTTTACAGGTTTTAAATGTTAGCTAGAAGAGGAAACCGAGGAGAAAGTCAAAGATCACAAAGATAGAGTCAAGACTTGAAAAGAAATCCCGAAGATATTATTTTTAGAGCTGAAAATTCATTTTCCAGGCCATAGATTGCTGATTTCGAGGTGCTTAAGCGATGATTTAGCCGCTGACCTTTGAAGAGAAAACGCTCCTTATCGAGTTACAGAACTTTAGCAACTGAAATGAGGTCAATCGGAGTTGTAACACATCGGGAAAAGCCGTTTTAGTGAAGATGTATCAGCAGTTACGGGATTTTGGGCTTAGAAATTGGGCTTGGACATTTAATTAGTGTTTTATTATTAGGTCCAAGCCCTAATCCGTTTTTGAGCTTATAAAAGGAGATTTTGACCTCATTATTTCTCACCTCTCAATTTGTTCTTCAAATCATCTCATCCTTAGAAGAGAGTGTCAATACAATTCACATTCTGCAAGATTAAAAACACCAGAGAGAAGCAACTGAAGGAAGGAGAAGAAGCTACAAGAACTGGAGAGGGTCTATATCTCCGTTCGTAGTCATTCCGATTCCGGAAATTAGGTTCTTTTATCTTTTTAATTCTGTAAACAATATGAATTCCTTTATTTTTAATTTCGTATTTCATTTTAATATGAGCTAAGTTTTATTTAGTGCTTGAGAACAAACAATGGGTGAATCCCAATTCTTATTAATTAACGAATGTTGAATTTGGGTTTTTATTGAATTAAACTAAATTAGGGCTTTTACTCTTTTCGATAAATCATGAATATTTACTGTTTTTAGCGTCATGAACTAGGAACAGGTACTAGTGTTTAGGCTATTCCAATTAGTGGCAATTGGATCATCCTGACGGAGGGTTTAAATACGGAACCATTTATTCAATCTAGGATAGAAGTTAATTATTCTGACGAGCTTAGCTAATCCTAGGGCCAATGAGGTAATAACACTTAATCATCCAACGGTGGATCATATTTACCCTGACGGGACTAGTGACACTTTAGGATCGCCTTATAGTCCACCCTGACGGGGGTATAAGGAAATTAGAATCCCGACCATTGTAATTGACTGATTTAGCCCTTAAACAACATAAGTTAAGAAATAGGATAGGGAGGATCCTTGCGTTCTCAAGTGCTACTTCTCATATTGCGTTTTACATCATTTTACTTGCGTCTTAGCTTTTACTTGCATTTTAATATTCGTCTTTCGTTTACTTAGTCTTATAACAAAAACCAAACAAATATATTATTGTCTTTTATTTTCATAAGTGCATCAATCACTATTCGCTAGACATTGTGATCAACCATTCCGTCCTTGGAACGAATCTGTATTATCAGATATACTACTTGGGACAACCGTACACTTGCGGTTGTGGTTCGATTATTATTTGCATTTATTTAGAACACACAAAGGACCACCAAGTTTTTGGCGCCGCTGCCGGGGACGGTAGCGTGTGACCACGGTGTTTATCCTTTAGTGATAGTTGCATTTATTTTTATTTTTATTTTTCAGTTTTACGCGTGTGTTTGTTTTGTTTTGTTTTTACAGGTGCTTTATTCAGGTAATGATCAAGAAATTTAATTAAAGATGTATAGAGAACATTACCCAAATCCTGGTCCATTTGACTATTGGGAAGACTCTTCGGGACAACAACAATGGGGTATAAATTCTTACCAACAACCTTATCAATACCCGCAAGAGCAAGGATGGAACAATCAATGGATCGGGAATAATCAGCAACAAACGCCACATCACTATCAACAAGAACAAGTATGGAACCACCATTGGGTTGAGAATAATCAACATTATCCATCTCATAACTATCAACAAGAACAACACGAGCATGAATGGAACAACCAGTGGGTTGAAAACATTCAACAGTATCCACCTCATCAAGATCAACAAGATACACTACTAGAGAAAGCCAATCGCCTACTCGAGGAATTTCAGGCAAGAGAACCAGAGCGTAAGGCAAGAGACGAAGAATTCAAAGCCACCCATGCACACATACAAAAGATGCTAGATGAAAGGGATGCCCGAAACAACTCTCCTAACTTAGCTGAAAGTGGTAGTAAGTCTTATGAAGGTCCCGCTCCCTCGAGGGATGGAACAGATCAATTGGAAAAAGTTGTTGAGGAGGAGGTGTTGAAAGAAGGTTAGAATCTTGTTAGCATAGTGGAAGAAGGAGTAGCAACGCAAACCCTAGAAGTGAACACAGAGATTGCTATTCCTAAGGTGTATACACATGATCAAGATATAGAGCGCAAACAAGAAGAGGTGATGATCGTGGTTATAGAAAATCCAAATAAAGAATATTATGAGGTAATAGTTGAAGATTGGGTTGAAAGCGAAGATGAATATGAAATGGTTGGAGAATCAATTGAAGAATTAAAGGTTAAAGATATAATAGAAATTGAATATCCGCCACAAAAAGTTCACCAATCACCATCTCTACCACGAATCATTATTAAAGATGAAAAATTTGAATCACCTCGACTACCACAAATGATCAATATGTGTTATACAATCAAGGTGCCACACCGCGAGAGCAAAAAGGCAAGGAGAAGCACCTACCCACCACATTTTAAAGATAAATCCGAGATTGAAACAAGGAATAAAAATGATCTTCTACCGTTGAAAACGGTTATCTACTCTAATGTGGTGGAAAATGAGTTTCGTCATGAAAATAAAAAGGCGAAACGAAGTACTTACCCACCTCCTTTTAGAGATCGATTGAATAATATTCAAAGGGGGGAGGTTCTTAAGCTTTTACATCAAGGAAGAGGCGAGTTTAAGCGGAGGAACACCGCAGGGGCCTCAATACCATCTTCATGGAAGGTAACGCGTCGAACTTAAAGACGTAATAAACAAAAGTGCTTCTTGGGAGACAACCCATGTTTTAAATTGCTTTCATGTCTTTTAAATTCTTAGTGTAAATTAGAGTAATGGTTCTTTATTTAGTGTTTATTTTTAAGAAATGAGGAAGGGTAGTTGTTTTTGATGATTGCAGGGGTAAAAGGGTCATGAGTTTGGGGTCAAAACGATGAGAAAACGAAAAATTATGGAGTCAACAGCAGGTTTGACCGGCTAGCCGGCATACCGGCCAAAAATGCTGAAGACCCCCAAACTCTCTGACCACTGCGTCAGCGATGACGCAGCATTGCTGCGTCACCATTCGCGCCAGCGAGAATCCACCGGCATACCGGTCAGATGACCGGCTAGCCGGCCAGCAAAAAGAGGAGTTCTGATCACTGCGTCAGCGATGACGCAATCACGCTGCGTCTCCATTCCCGCCATCGACATGCCGCCGGCATGCCGGCGAATCCGCTGGCTAGCCGGCCGATGACGAACGAGTTTCTGATCACTGTGTCAGCGATGACGCAAGAAGGCTGCGTCAGAGGTAAAAAAAAAAATGGCCGACGCACTGGCCGGCATGCCGGTCAACCGCCGGCTAGCCGGTCAACTGCTGTGATCGGCGATTTTAAGGGCTAAAACCCTATAATTTTTACCCTCTTTCCCAAGCCTACCTCTTTATTACGAATCCTAGCCTCCTACCACTCCAAGAATCATCATCAAGACAACATTATACCACCAATCGTTCCCTCTAAAACATCATCCAAGATCACAATCAAACCATTAAACTTCCAAACTACCAAAGCTTCACACTTTAATCCGAAGTTTTCTTCCACCAAAGCTAAAATTTATCCATTAAACCTTTCCCAAACCTTGAAATATCCATGACCCAGCTCTAAACAATCCATAATTCAAACCCAAACCTTCAAGAACACTAAAATCACAATTTTATCCAAACCTTTTGAGGGTCTTGAAGCTTTGAGTTTGGGGTCATCGGAGATGACCATGAAGGTTAGGAAAGGTACGAAGAACATGGTGACGAAAGCGATTTGGGTATTGAGGAAAGATTTTAATAGAGGAGATGATGCTTAGAGGGCAAGTAATAAATGAAAACGTGGGAAATTTGAAGAAGTTCGAGGTAATGAAGAACACTTTAAACGCAACCATTGATGAAGAAGAATTCAAAACCTCAACTTGGACGCAACACCGACACCAGCCTCGCGCTGGTTCAGATACGTTTTCTTTCCCTTCTCATTTAGTGTAAATTATTTTATTGCTTTGAGTCTTTTCGAGTCGTGGGGACACGACTCATTTTTGAGTTTGGGGTGGGGTTCGTTGCCTCATCCCAGTTTTTATGTGTTATGTGTTTTATTTGCTTTCAATAAAATAATTTTCGGAGTTGCGTTTGACTATAGAAGATTTTAAATGTCCCTTTAAGCATACTTTTGATGAATCTATGATAGTAAATAGTGGACTTTAGGGATTTATATAGAACGCACTTACAATTGCATGCGAACATAGGTAATTGATAGGAAAAATTAATGAACAATGCAAATGAAGTAAGCTTGTACTTAAGGAATATGTTTGGTGTGTAGAACGTGAAATCCTAATTAGTAGAGAACCCACCTAGATATGAACTAAAGACAAGCTATGTACTTAGGAAAATGATAGGGGCAGTTCTTTATTAGCCATTTGAAGCCTTTAGCTTGCTATCCCTTATATTATAATTTTATCCGTCTTAGCCCAATTTTGAGCCTTAAGCCTTTTCTTTTGTAGTCACGATATAAGCCCATTATCCGTTAGATTATTAGGCATGACCAAATGACACGCACTTGAATCACAACCCTGAGACTTGTCTCGAGCTTGAGTTTGGGGTGGAGGGTCTACATTTGGGAAATTACATTGGGAAGGGATTATATGTGTTTGTATTGAGGCACAAAAATGTAGATGATATTATTATTTGTAACCCTTTGCCGGGATTTGAAAAAGAAAATAGAAAAAAAAAAGAGAAAAAGAAAAAGAAAATTATAAGAGACATGACTTTTCACATAAAAACGAGGGTCATGGGTATCTTGTACAAAAAATGAGAATAAAAAGAAAGAAAGAATAAAATAAACCGGCAAGGTGGAATATTTTTGGAAATCATCTTAGTTTATTTGGGTTGACATTGGGGACGCAACATTAGTGCGTCAATTGGGTGAGTGAGAACATTTTTGAGCGTAAACTCAAGCTCGAGGACATTTTTGATGGTAAGTGAGGAGAGAGCCAAAAGCTCACTTCAAATTTACCAAATATACATCCATACCGTCCTTAAGCCATCATTAAAACCATAAAGACCTCGTGATTCCTAAGTGCATAGTGAATTTATAATTCTGTTGATAGGGAATATGCTAGGTGGAGCGTTCAAAGCGAGTTAGGATTAATGACCACCCTATAGCCATCATACAGAGATGAGTACAAGTGTAACCTTCAAGCATTGCGACTTTGATTTTATGATTGAGATTATTTATGTTTGATGTTGCATGATTAGTGTATGTATATGTTAGTTCTTAATGTTTGATATATGAGATTTATCTTAAGAATTGCTTTAGGGTTATTTGCTAGCTTCTATTTGTTCTTGCGTTTACTTCTACCCCTTGTTTTGTTCTGTTTTGCTTTGTCGGGACGACAAAGGTTTGAGTTGGGGGTCTTGATGTCTCCTTAATTGTTCGTATTTTCGACCCTTAGGAGACATCATTTTTGGTGTTTATTTAATCAATTTGATAGACTTTTGGACTAAATATGCAATAATATGATTTTCCTCTTTTATATCTAGCATTTTTGATTTATTAAGCTTTTGCGCGTAATATTGGTATTTTTAGTGAAGATTTTACAGGTTTTAAATGTTAGCTAGAAGAGGAAACCAAGGAGAAAGTCAAAGATCACAAAGATAGAGTCAAGACTTGAAAAGAAATCCCGAAGATATTATTTTTAGAGTTGAAAATTCATTTTCCAGGCCATAGATTGCTGATTTCTAGGTGCTTAAGCAATGATTTAGCCGCTGACCTTTGAAGAGAAAACGCTCCTTATCGAGTTACGGAACTTTAGCAACTGGAATGAGGTCAATCGGAGTTGTAACGCATCGGGAAAAGCCGTTTTAGTGAAGATGTATCAGCAGTTACGGGATTTTGGGCTTAGAAATTGGGCTTGGACATTTAATTAGTGTTTTATTATTAGGTACAAGCCCTAATCCGTTTTTGAGCTTATAAAAGGAGATTTTGACCTCATTATTTCTCACCTCTCAATTTGTTCTTCAAATCATCTCATCCTTAGAAGAGAGTGTCAATACAATTCACATTCTGCAAGATTAAAAACACCAGAGAGAAGCAACTGAAGGAAGGAGAAGAAGCTACAAGAACTGGAGAGGGTCTATATCTCCGTTCGTAGTCATTCCGATTCCGGAAATTAGGTTCTTTTATCTTTTTAATTCTGTAAACAATATGAATTCTTTTATTTTTAATTTCGTATTTCATTTTAATATGAGCTAAGTTTTATTTAGTGCTTGAGAACAAACAATGGGTGAATCCCAATTCTTATTAATTCACGAATGTTGAATTTGGGTTTTTATTGAATTAAACTAAATTAGGGCTTTTACTCTTTTCGATAAATCATGAATATTTACTGTTTTTAGCGTCATGAACTAGGAACAGGTACTAGTGTTTAGGCTATTCCAATTAGTGGCAATTGGATCATCCTGACGGAGGGTTTAAATACGGAACCATTTATTCAATCTAGGATAGAAGTTAATGATTCTGACGAGCTTAGCTAATCCTAGGGCCAATGAGGTAATAACACTTAATCATCCAACGGTGGATCATATTTACCCTGACGGGACTAGTGACACTTTAGGATCGCCTTATAGTCCACCCTGACGGGGGTATAAGGAAATTAGAATCCCGACCATTGTAATTGACTGATTTAGCCCTTAAACAACATAAGTTAAGAAATAGGATAGGGAGGATCCTTGCGTTCTCAAGTGCTACTTCTCATATTGCGTTTTACATCATTTTACTTGCGTCTTAGCTTTTACTTGCATTTTAATATTCGTCTTTCGTTTACTTAGTCTTATAACAAAAACCAAACAAATATATTATTGTCTTTTATTTTCATAAGTGCATCAATCACTATTCGCTAGACATTGTGATCAACCATTCCGTCCTTGGAACGAATCTGTATTATCAGATATACTACTTGGGACAACCATACACTTGCGGTTGTGGTTCGATTATTATTTGCATTTATTTAGAACACACAAAGGACCACCAGATTCCCCTAACCTTCGTAGTCTCTGCGGAACGAATCTTACTTATTTATTAAAACTTGCATACGATCTGTATACTTGCAGAACCTGATGTCTCCCTATTTGTTCTAATTATTAGCCCTCTGGAGACATCCTTTTAGGTGAATTATTGACTTATTAGATAGACTTTTAGGCTTATTTGATCATATTACACTTTTCCCCCTTTGAATTTAACTATTTGCATTTCCTGAGCTTTTGTGCGTAAATTTGACTATTTTCGATGCAAAGTTAAATAGGTTCTTGAATTTCATGAAAGACCAATCCAAGGTGGGGAAGTGAGAATAAAGTCTTAGTGTATTTTAGAGTGTTAGGAATGATTTTTACTCGAGTTTCTATTTTTAGAGTGCACTTTCCTATTTCGTTGTCTTGATTTATTGATTTATTCTTTTTAAGCATATGCGGTTTAATTATTTATTTAATGTGAAGCTTTAAAAGATAAATGGTAATTACTTAGAGACCAAGTCAAGATAAAGATGAAAGGAAAGAAGATTTACATGGAAATAAGAAGATTTAGGAAGGATTTATTCAAAGGAGGAAAAGATAAAGCTGCCTTTTGAAATCTGAAATTCAGCCACGTTTTAGAGATTAAATCATAATAAAAGATTGGCTAGGATTCTCGACGAATGGTCTGCACCAATAGAAAACTCTTTCCAAGACAAGCAGTTTCATATATTGGAACTTCTCAAACGGATAAGTATTGAAAAAGATATGACCAAATCAAATCAGCAGAATCTTATCTTTTAGAGCTACGAATTTGAGAGTCCTTGACTTGTCTTCCACTCCAAGCAAATTCGACCTAGGGTCTTCCAACACCTATAAATACACCCCTTAGCCTCCTCTTTTACACACACTTCATATAATTATCAAAGAGGCTTAAGGATTCAAGTCAGAGCAAGCAGGAAGGAAGAAAGCTAGAGCTGGAAACTGTCTATATCTCCAATTCAAGCCAAACCCAACCTCTTAATTAGGTTTTATTATTTTCTTTCTGTAAAACATTATGTCTTTTAATTTCATTGTTTTAGTTTTATTTTCCATTATGAGCTAAACTTCTTAAGTGCTTGAGAATCGCTATATAGGTTGAACTTAATTTATTTAATGAATGTTTTCTGATTTGGGATTGTTTTTATAATTTAAATCGAATTGAGTAATTTAGTATTGTTTGTTATCGTAAGTTAATTTCACTATATTTAATTTGGCCAATTAGACATAGGTTTGAGTAATTAGGCTATTCCAATTAGTGGCGATTGGATCATCTTGACAGGGGGTTTAATTACTGACATAGGTAATGAACGTAAGATAGAAATTATTGATCCTGACGGACTTAGTTAATCTTTTTTTTTTTTTTTTTTTGATCAAACTTACCATTTTATATCCACAAAACGACAAGTACAAATCAAACCCCTACTTGTTTTTGACTCAAAAACAAGCATGGCTAGGAAAAACAAACCCTATACAACATTTATTAGAAAATAAACCTATCAACTTGCAAAAACCTATACAACCATTGCTATAAAAAATAAAACCCTATACAACCATTGCTAGGAGAACCTATACAACAATTGCTAAAGTCTTATACTAGTTCCAAGCTCCAAGCTATCCTCCTTGATCCTCTTTCTTTCCTCACTTGAGCACTCCATGTAGCTTCCATCTTGCCACCAACCTCATATTCTCAACACTCCTCTTAAATAACTTTCTATTCCAAAGTGTATATTGAACATCTTTCACAACTATTTTCACAATATCCTCATATTTGGGACATATCTTCTTAAACTCATGTTTATTCCTCATATCCCAAATACAATAAAGAAAACTAAGGAAAGAAATGTTTGATATAGTATCCTTTAAAGTGTTACCATTGAATTTAATCATAAAGTCAAGCCTTTCTTCCCAAGTACCACCCGAGTTGTGCCAATTGTGAAGAGCACAAACCTCCTTCCAAGCCAAAGTTGTGAACTTGCACTTCACAAATAAATGATCCCTAGATTCATGCTCTTCAAAGCAAAGGTTGCACATCTTGTCCACTTCCATACCCCACTTGCTAAGCCTATCCTTTGTACTTAACCTATCCTTACAAATTAGCCAAGCACAAAACTTGTGCTTTGGCATACTCCATTTATGCCACACCACACTATACCATTTAGTTTCCTCATTAGGACCCCTTAGATCATACATAACATCCAAGGTCCTAAAGCCCTTATCTCCCCATCTAATAGTGTCATGCTCATCCTTAAGCACCATATCCCTTACCACCTCATACACCTTATTAAGCCTAGGTGGAAATCTCCACCTCTTTCCCACATAATAGTCCACCACCTTTTTGTTAATATTGTAATTTCCCAAAGAGATAGTATCCATTTTCCCACAAATATCACCTACACACTTCCCTTTTATCCATCTATCATCTAACATATATGTTCTCTTACCATTTCCAACCTCATGAACAATATATTTAAAAGCAAGGTACCTTATATTAAGCATAGCTCTCCATGTCCAAGGAAGGCTATTATCACAAGTAATGCTCCATATACTCTTGTTCCTAAGCCAATTTGAGTAGACCCATTGAGACCAAATATTATCCTTATAGCCATACATTCTCCAAAAAGCTTTGAGAATAGCAACTTGATTGATTTGGAGAAGATTAGGTATGCCTAGTCCTCCATTTTCCTTACTTTGACATAGTTCTTCCAAGCCACTTTAGCACCATGGAAATCATTAGTATTACCTTTCCAAAGGAATCTACTCAAGAGTGATTCTATCTCATGAATAACTCCCATTGGAAGTATCATTACATTACACCAATACCTAGCTTTACTTTGTAAAACACTTTTGATTAAATGAAGCCTTCCCGCAAATGTAAGAAATTTATGCATCCACCCTTCAACACTTCCCACAATATTATTAATAAGGGTAGCACACATTAGGCTATTAGGACCCTTTGTAGTTAAAGGAGCCCCAAGATATCTAACCGGAAGTTTGCCCTTTTTAACATTGAGAATACAACTCAAATCATCATGAAGGTCTTTATTACAACCTCCCATATAGAGCTCACTTTTTTCAGGGCTTATTTTAAGGCCGGATAGTCTAGAGAAGAGATCTAGGCCTTGTTTTAGTCTCATAACCGAGTCTTTATCACCATTAAAGAAAACTAAGCAATCATCCGCAAAAATAAGGTGATTCAAACCCATTCTAGCACAATTGGGGTGATAAGTAAAAGCTTTATTATTTGCCACTTTCTCAAGAATAGAGGAGAAACCTTGCATACATATAACAAATAGATAAGGAGATAAAGGATCACCTTGTCTTAGTCCTCTTTCTCCTTTGAAATAACCACATACACTACCATTAATGCACAAAGAGAACATAGGAGTTGTAATACACATTTTGACCCAAGATATAAGCTTTTTATCAAATCCCATGATTTGTAATAGTTTGAATAAGTACCTCCAATTAATTGTATCAAAAGCCTTTTGGAGATCAATATTTAAAGTACATCTTGGACTCAAGTCCTTCCTATCATAACCGGTCACCACACTTTGAGCAACCAATATATTATCCGATATACTTCTACCTCCCACAAAAGCGGCTTGATTATTAGATATAAGCTTCTCAAGACTCTTCTTCATCCTATTAGCAATGATTTTAGATATAGCTTTATAGAGGATATTACAACAAGCGATGGGCCTAAAGCTCTTTACTGAAGTGGGGTTTTTAACCTTAGGTATAAGAACAAGATTAGTAGCATTAATTTGCTTCAAAATTTGTCTATTCTTGAAAGTTTCCTTTATAGCATTACAAACATCCACACCAATAATACTCCAAGTAGCTTTGAAGAAGGCACTATTAAAACCATCTGGGCCAGGAGCTTTTGAGTTGTCAATAGAGAAAATAGCTTCTTTAATCTCCTTATTAGTAATATCTTTCACCATATCTTTTGCTTCTTCCTTAGTAATAGCTTTATTAACAAGCTTATTTAAACAACTTGAGCTAACACTCTCTTCATAAATGTCCTTAGTACCAATTAAACTAGTATAGTACTTAATAAACTCATCATGAATAGCCTCCTCATCATCCACAACATCACCATTTTCAGTCACAATAGATGCAACTCGGTTTTGAGTGATTCTTGCCTTGATACTCTTGTGATAAAGGGTAGTACTACAATCACCTTTTTGTGCCCAAGTAATTCCAGATTTTTGCTTTAGAATCTCCTCTTGAATATTGAGAAGATGCATAAGTTTGTCCCTAAGTTCCTTCTCAATAGTAATCATAGATTGATCCCCATTCATAAGCAATATTTGTGCCTTCTCAAGCTCCTCTTTAAGCTCCATTATTTCTTTAGTAGAGTGATGAAAATATTTTCTATTGAAGATCTTCAAAGCTTTCTTTACTTCCTTCAATTTATTCACCACTTTATACATCATACTCCCTCTTACTTCATATTTCCACACCTTTTCAATCAAAGGCATAAATTCATCATGATCAATCCAAATATTAAAAAATTTAAAAGATGAAGGTTTAGTATTAGAACTCCCCTGAATTTTGAGGATAAGATTAGAATGATCCGAGATTCCGGGAGCTTCAACCATCAAGTGAGATTTGAAACAAGTGAACCAAGCATCATTTATAAACATTTTGTCAATTTTACTAGATATAAACCCTTCTACTCTTCTATTAGTCCAAGTGTAGTAACACCCTTGGCTAGGATGTTCAACCATCCCATTATCCTTTATACAATCAACAAATTCATGAGAACTCTTATGAAGGCTAGTACAACCCACTCTTTCATCAACTTTAGTAATTTCATTATAATCCCCACACCAAATACAAGGAGAGTCCCCATTAATAACCATCCAATCACCAAGTGTTTCCCAAAGAGTCACCCTTTTTTCATCATCATTATCCGCATATACCATCACACAATTAAAGGTATTTTTATTATATATATCATGTACCTCAAGGAAGATGGCTTGGCTAGTTGAATTAAGACACTTTACATCCAAAACATTCTTATTCCACTTTACACATATTCTCCCTCTTTCATCCTTATCATGATTAGTTATTGTACCCCAATTACTCAAGTAAGTGTTGTGAAACTTGTTGTAGCTTTATAGGGTCATTTTAGTCTCCAATAAACCAACTAGATCAACTTTTTTATCTTGTATAACATGAATAACTTCTTTTTGTTTGAGGTTTTGATTCAAACCTCTAACATTCCATGAGCTAATTATCATTTAAATCCGGAGGTTCTCTTTCTCTATGGGCACTTCCCACAAACCTATTCAAAGCCTCTTCAAGGTTTTCATTAGCCACATTTAAAGCACAAAAGGAGTTACTTAACTCCCCTACAAGGATATTAGAGTTGTAAGCACCTTCTCTAGGTGTGCAAGGGTTTATTTCTTTCCCCTTTGCACTACTACTTCCCACATGTTTAGGTGAGGGTGTTTTTGTGTTTTTGGTGTTAGGAATATGAACTTCATCTTCCTTCTTCTCCTTTTGCTTTCTTTGCACTACCCTCCATTCTTCAACCCTCTTTTGAGCTTTGTTTTGGTTTGGTTGGTGATTATCTTGGTTTGGTTTAGGTTGGTTGATTTGGTTTTGTTTAGGTTGGTTTTGGTTTGATTTAGGTCTCTCCTTGATAGGTTCTTTTATTCCTTGGCTACAATTAATCTCCTTATGCCCTAAAGCCTTACAATTAGAGCATCTTGGAGGTAACCACTCATAGTAAGCCTCCACCACATGGATCCCATCCTCCTCAAGATCTACCTTCACCCTTTTTACAAGCTCCTTTGTCATATCCACTTCCACACAAACTCTAGCAAAGCTTAGCCTATTTTTTGTTTTAGTGATTGGGTCCATTTGGAGTGGAATACCCAAAGCACTACTAATGTAGCTTAGTCCATCCTTATTCCACAAATGTAATGGTACCTTCCTTAGTTTAACCCATAATGGGACCTTGGTCAAATCAAGCTTATCAAATTTCATATTAGGTTCCCACCTTCTCAAGATCATAATTCTACCATTTACATGCCAAACTTGCTCTAATATATTGTTACATTCTTGCTCACCTTTGAATTTGAATAGAAACACTTCCATATCCGTAGATTTTATTTCAACTTGACCACAATTTCTCCATTGTGCATTAACCATACTTCTAACCATGTGATATTGAGGAGCTTCTCCAAAAAATTGTCCAACTAAGCAATTATCCCACTCTTCAATTCCACTCTTCACTATATCTCTAGGTGGCTTAACCATGAGTTCATCTTCTACTAAACTAGGAGCAAAGTACTTTAGTTTCAAGTCTTGATCACTTTTCTTAAACAATTCTGTCCATTTACCTTGCTTTCTATTGTTTTCCACCATAATTTCAACCTCGGGATTATCCTTCTCCTCCACACTTTGACCTTGTGCTACTCCCAAGAGGGTACTTTCACTAGGTGGAGAAATTAACCCAATTCCTGCACCTAAAGTGGAGTAATCCTCCTTATGACTCACATTCAAGCTATTCTCGAGAGAATTAGGAGCCTCACCCTCAAATAGGGACCCATCTTGGCCGTTCATCCCCTCAATCATTGTACACTCAACGATTTGAGTAGCCTGGATGCTTTCACTGGAGCTAAGTAAGGTTAAATTCTCAGTTTCAGTTTCTGTTCCTCTTTTAGACATTTCATCGAGCATGTTGTCTTCATTACTTAAAATGCTATCCTTCCTGCTTAAACCATACTTTACACCCTCTTCAACTCTTTTACTCATCAAATTCACACGTTTTGCAGCAGAAAAGTTGTTGCTAACTTGAATCACAGGAGTAGCAGGTATATATTTACCTTGTACAGGTATAGTTCCTTCTTCATGCTCTGTTTCCACTGTGCTATCCTTTGCTTTCTTGTTACCAGCCCTCTTCCTCGGTGCCATTGAATCAAGCTTCAAATTAGAAGCTCAACAAAAAAAGAATCACTAAAAACAATTGAGAATTGAGCAAGAAATCCCAATTTTTCGAGCAACACTGCTGTATAATCGGGCAAGAATCAGAAATTATTTGCACAAGAATTTTTGTTGATTTTGCACGGAAATGCTTGCAATTATTACTCCATTATGATAACCGAACAATTATTACCCAATCAAACAAATATCCACTTCGTGACACAGAGAACAATTCTCACGCGTGAAATTTTTACACTTCCCAATCCAGCCGCGCGTTCAATACACCTTCCACTCCTTTTAACACTCAGCCGCCAAAACCTTTACACCTCAGATCTCCACTATCTCTTCTCCTGAATTAATTTCCGGTACCACTCAATTTAAATCCAAAAAACCCAAAGAAATTATTTATTTAACAATATTAAAGAAGCAAACTCCAACTCCAGTCAACTAGGTCAACGCCGCCAGTCAATCTCCGGTCAAACTCCACCCATATGGTCGGAGAGTCATCGGTGATGGATGGGGTGGGTCAACGGGGTCAAGAGGAGTCAAATCTAGGTCAAACTTTGACCAAACTTTCAAACCCTAGTGAGAGAAAGAGAAAGAGGAGAGAAGGAGGAGGATTGTGTGTTTTAGGTGTAGTGTGTGTGTTTTAGGTGTAGTTGGGCTTATGTAGGCTTTTTGACTTAGTTAATCTTATAGCCAATTGGGTAGAAAACTTGACATTCGAAGGTGGATTATGATCGCCCTGACGGGGTTTGTAACACCTGAGAATAGCTCCTAAGTCCACCCTGACGGGGGTTAGGAGAATCTAGAATCCCGACTATTACTAGTTACTAATTTGTCCCTTAGAAGAAGCATTGATTAAGTTTATTTTGGTGAAACCTAGCGTGACTCAAGTACTATTCTCTCATCTTTTAGTCTCTTCATATTTACTTTCTTGCATTAGTTTAATTTTAGTTTAATATTTACTTTATTTTCACTTTAGTCCTTTAATCAAAAATCAAATAAAAATCTATTTTCTTTACCTTTAATTTCCATTCAAGCAACTACTTCCATTTATTGCATAACACTTTAATCATACCTAATCCGTCCCTGAGATCGAAATCCTGTTTACCGGATATTACTTGGACGACCCGTACACTTGCGGTACGTGTCTTGCCTTTTTAAGTGTGTTTATTTAGAACACACTAGGAGACACCAAGTTTTTGGCGCCGCTGCCGGGGACGGTAGCGTGTGACCACGGTGTTATCCGTAAGTGTTTTAGTTGCTAGTTTTTAGTTTAGTTTTCATTTTTAGTTTTCAGTTTTACGCTTTGTTTTGTTCTTGCTTTCTCAGATTTACAGGTTTGGTGCATGTACTCAAACCCCGAGAGGTTAATTCGAGAGAAAAACAAAAGAGATAAAGAAGCAAGAGAACAAGCAAAGTTAGAAAAAGCAATGGCAGAAGATAATGCTCAAGATCCTGTGATTCAAGATCCCGTGATTCAGTTGGATGACAACGGTCTCCCAATAGCTCCACCGGTAGGAGTTCAATTACCAATTCCACCGGTAGGAGTCCAATTACCAGCTCCTCCCGGAAATCAACAGCAAGTCAACAATAATGGTGGAGTGCTTCTAGATCATGGACCACAGATCTTTCAACCGAACAACCATGGACCTTTTCTTTTACCACCACTAGGACTCCGTCCTCCTGCAATTAAGGAGTTCGATTCAGACCAGACGCAGGGATGATCAACCAGTTTACAACCGTTGGACAGTATAGTGGTGCAGCTCGTGAAGATCCTATTCATGCTATGTACAAGTTTATGCAAATCTGTGATGCATATGTCACCCCTGGAGTAACCCAAGAACAAATGTACTTTCATATGTTTCCATTCTTCCTCACCGGAGGAGCAACTGAGTGGTATGACCAACAGCCACACAACGCGATTTTGACTTGGGATCAACTTCAGACAGCCTTTTTCGATAGGTACTATCCTCAAAGTGTTCGACTCAGTGGGCAATTAGATATTGTTTATTTTCGCCAAGAGCCAGGAGAAACTGTAGGTGCTGCATGGACTCGTTTTCAAACATTACTACGCAAGTGCCCATTACATGGGTACTCTCTTGAATTACAACTTGGAATATTTTATCGAAGTTTAGGTGATGCTGCAAAAGATAAAATCGATACTATGTGCCAAGGTGGTCTCATGATGGTCACAACTGATCAAGCTCTGATTATCATGGACCGAATTGTGAAGAATGAAATGAGTTGGCAATCATCGAAATCATCGGTTAGAGCTTCGGAAAGAGGTACTTTGAATTTGGATACAGAAACTGCATTGAAAGCTAAGATTGCTGCACTTGAGAACAAGCTGAAACAATTATCTATGTCGAATAAAGCTGTGGTAAACGTTGTGAATGAACCAGAATTATGTTCTAGTTGTGGAGGAGATGATCATGGGTGGGAAGAATGTGCCAACAACCCCGAATCCGTATACTTTGTTAATCAGCGGGGTAACTATTCAGGTGGTCAAGGGTATGGAAATCAAAACAGAAATCATCTAGGCTTTCAGTATTCAAATCCACAAGGGGCAGCCAATCCTGGAACTTATCAACAAAGGCCTCAAGGGAACCATTATCAGTTTCGAGCGCAAAACCAATACCAAGGGAATCAAACCAGAACAGATCAAGACGCGTATGCCGACACACTAGCTCAAAAAGCGCTTCCTTCTCAACCTCAAGAAGGTGCAATTACCGCAAGTGAGTTAGCACGTACTGTAACAAAATACATGTCAGATGCAGAGAAGAGGTCAGAGAAAATCGAAAACCAACTATCTCGATTTATGGACGATACCCACACAAGAGAGAATAGGATAAATGAAACATTGAACTCACATTCCGCTTCGCTAAAAGTCTTGGAGACTCAAATATCAAAGATCGCCAACAGTTTGAATGTTCGAGGTCAAGGCCAACTCCCGAGTAACACAGAACTTCCTACACAAAAGGAGGATTGTAGAGCGATCACCACCAGAAGCGGTAAGACTGTGCAACCACCACCCTTCCCGGTTATGAAAGAAAAAGAAGTTACTAGAAAAGAAAAACCGTTAGAAGAGGTGGAAGAGAAAGATGAAGAACCTGAAGTGATAGAAGTGGAGAAGATTCTGGAAGTTCCGAAAAAGAAAGATGTTGCAGAAGCCCGTCTTCCTCCACCCTTCCCTTCAAGAGTTCAGAAGAAAGGAGATATGGTCGAATATCAAAGGTTCTTGAATAGAGTGAGAGGTCTCAATATTAACATTCCGTTGTTAGAAGCCATCAAAGAAATACCAAAATACGTGAAGTTTTTAAAGAGAGCCCTCACCAACAAAAGACCATATTGCGATAATGAAATGGTAGGGTTACCTGAAGAGTGTAGTGCCATCTGTCAAAGCAAACTACCACCGAAGCTACTTGATCCAGGAAGTTTTACGCTTCCAATCTCGATTGGTAGCGAGTGGAAGGGGAAAGCGTTATGCGATTTAGGCGCGAGTATTAATCTCATGCACAAGTCAATTTTTGATATGCTAAAGATTGGAGATATGCGACCTACCTCTATGGTCCTACAAATGGCAGACAGATCCCTCGTGCATCCTGAGGGACGAATCGAAGATGTCCTCGTCAAGGCAGGTACTCTAGTTTTTCCTGTAGATTTTGTTATCCTTGAATACGACGCGGATAGGAATGTCCCCATCATCTTGGGAAGACCATTCCTAGCCACGGGGCGTACATTGATTGATGTAGAGAACGGCGAATTAACCATGAGAATCCAAGACGAGGAGGTCAAATTCAATGTGTTTCGAGCCATGAAATTCCCAGATGTTCCCGGAGATTGTTCCGAATGGATATTGCAGAACACGCCGCACAAGAGGTATTTGATTGTTTTAATTATGATGACATCTTGCAGGCGGCGTTAACATTAGATATACCGGAGATGATGGAAGAGCTAGCCGACACAGTGGCAGCTCTTAACTCTGAGAATCCAAAATATAGGCGTCTAGCCTACGAACCATTGCGTGATGCAGGGGAGATTGAGCCTCCAAAGAAACCATCCATTGAGTCTCCCCCGAAGCTAGAAGAGAAACCACTCCCGTCCCACTTGAGGTATGCATATTTAGGTACTAACAACACTCTACCTGTTATTGTTTCAGCTACTTTAACAGGTCCTCAAGAAGACAAACTATTGCGTGTACTAAGAGCGAATAAAGAGGCGATAGGTTAGACTATTGCTGATATTAAAGGCATTAGCCCTTCCTATTGCCAACACAAGATCATTCTGGAGGACAACAGAACACGTTCAGTTGAAGGACAGAGAAGATTGATGCCTGCGATGAAAGAAGTGGTAAAGAAAGAAGTGATCAAGCTACTAGATGCGGGGATTATCTACCCCATAGCTAGTAGTGATTGGGTGAGTCCAGTTCAATGCGTGCCAAAGAAGGGTGGTATCACTACCATCATGAATGACAAGAACGAAGCCATACCCTCGAGGACCGTAGTTGGTTGGAGAGTTTGTATGGATTACCGAAAGTTGAACAAAGCTACTAGAAAAGACCATTTTCCACTCCCTTTCATTGATCAGATGTTGGACAAGCTAGCCGGTAGAGAGTATTATTGTTTCTTAGATGGGTATTCCGGCTACAATCAAACTTGCGTAGATCCTGATGACCAGCATAAGACCACATTCACGTGTCCTTTCGGTACTTTCGCATACCGAAGGATGCCTTTTGGACTATGTAATGCACCGGCTACTTTCCAACGTTGCATGATGGCAATATTTGGTGATATGATCGATCGATTTCTTGAGGTATTCATGGATGACTTTTCTGTTTTTGGAGATAACTTTGATGATTGTTTGCAGAATCTAGAAAAAGTATTGATTAGATATAAGGAAACCGATTTGGTCTAGAATTGGGAGAAGTGTCACTTTATGGTTCGTGAAGGCATAGTATTGGTACACAAAGTATCAAGCGCTGTGTTAGAAGTTGATCGTGCGAAGATTGAAGTTATCAAAACTCTTCCCCCTCCTGTTTCTGTAAAAGGGGTCAGGAGTTTTCTAGGCCATGCTGGGTTTTATCGCCGTTTTATCAAGGACTTTTCAATGATTTCAAAACCTTTGTGCAACTTACTCGAGAAGGACACCAAATTCCTTTTTGATGAAGCTTGCATGAAGGCATTCCAAGAGCTTAAAGAGAAACTGATTACTGCGCCGATTGTGCTACCACCTGATTGGAAACTTCCCTTTGAAGTTACGTGTGATGCTAGTGATTCTGATATGGGTGCGGTGCTGGGTCAAAGAAAAGATAAAGTGTTCCATTCGATTTATTATGCAAGCAAGACCTTCACCAGCGCTCAGATTAATTACACGGTAACTGAAAAGGAGCTTTTAGCGGTTGTTTATGCCTTTGACAAATTTCGTTCCTATCTCTTTGGGGCGAAAATTGTTGTATTCACCGACCATTCCGCTATTAAGTACTTGATGGAGAAGAAAGATGCGAAGCCGCGATTGATCAGATGGGTATTATTGCTACAAGAGTTTGATTTGGAGATTCGAGATAGAAAAGGGTGTGAAAATCAAGTTGCTGATCATCTGTCACGTCTTGAAGGTTCGGAGTCGAACAGTAGTCCTGAGCTAGTTAATGAAGCATTCCCCGATGAAGGCCTATTTGCGATTTATGATGCTACCCCGTGGTACGCTGATATTGCAAATCTTATTGTAAGTGGTAACTTTCCCGAAGGAGCCACTTCACAAGACAAGAAGAGATTAATGAGCCGTGCTAAACAGTTCTTTTGGGAAGATCCCTTCCTTTACAAAGTGTGTGCTGATCAGATGATGAGAAGATGTATACCTGAGAATGAAGTCTTAGGAGTAGTTGCGGGTTGTCACGATTCACCTTATGGAGGACATTTCAAGGGCGACCGCACAGCTGCTAAGGTACTACAATCCGGTTTTTATTGGCCTACATTACATAAGGATTGTCATGAGTATGTTAAGAAGTGTCATAGATGCCAGTTTACTGGTAATATATCCAAGAGGGATGAGATGCCGCGTAACAACGTTCTTGAAGTTAAAATATTTGATGTTTGGGGTATTGATTTCATGGGTCCCTTCGTACCATCTAACGGAAATCAATACATCCTACTAGCTGTTGATTACGTGTCCAAATGGGTGGAGGCTAAAGCTCTACCAACGAATGATTCGCGAGTGGTGATTAAATTCTTGAAATCCCATATTTTCACTAGACATGGTACACCCAGAGTTATTATCAGTGATGGAGGTTCACACTTTGTGAACAAATATCTGAAGACAGTGCTAGAGAAGAATGGGATAAGACATCGCGTTTCTACCGCGTATCATCCACAGGCCAACGGTCAAGCTGAGGTTTCAAATCGTGAAGTAAAATCTATCCTAGAAAAGACTGTTGGTCCTACAAGAAAAGATTGGTCAACAAAGTTAGAGGATGCTTTATGGGCCTATCGTACTGCGTTCAAAACTCCTGTTGGTGCATCTCCGTATCGTATGGTTTATGGTAAGGCTTGTCACTTACCTCTTGAACTTGAATTGGGGGCATATTGGGCGATAGCGCAGTTGAACTTAGATCCTACTTTGGCCGGTGAAAATCGTATGATGAAATTGAATGAACTTGATGAGTTTCGGTTACATGCCTATGAAAACGCTAAACTCTATAAAGAGAACACTAAAAGATGGCATGATAACCGTATTCGCGTAAAAAAGTTTGAAGTTGGACAGAAGGTTCTGAAATACAACTCCAAGTTCAGTAATTATCCGGGAAAGTTGAGATCGAAGTGGTCTGGTCCTTACGTGGTGACCAAAGTTACGCCTCATGGAGCTATAGAGATTGAACATCCAATCGAGCACCGCACCTTTATGGTGAATGGTCATCGATTGAAAGTTTATCATGGAGGCGAGGATACTAATCGCATGGTGGATCCACATCCTGGGGAGGTCATGTACCTCCTTGAAGCCGAATAGTCGCGAGAGGTAACCCGTCGAGCTTAACGACGTTAAACAAAAGCCATTTCATTGTATATTAGTTTATTGCTTTAAGTTTTTCAATTCCTAGTGTATAATTCTAAGTTAGTGTCGAGTTTTAGTGTCTACTTTTAAAGAAATGAGAAGGGTATTGTGTTAATAGTGCAGGAATCAGGTTTGGGAAGCTAGGAAAAATTTTGTGGAGAATTCAAGGCTGGCGCGGACTACCCCCGCGGTGTGCCCCCTATACCGCAGGGATGTACCGCGCCCCAAAAACCCGTACCACGGGTCTTATCCAGAGGCGAGAAAAAAAAATTCGCGGTGCACCGCGCCCCAAAAACCCGTACCACGGGGTATGTACCGCGGGTTTTTTGACGGAGTTGGTGCGGACTACCCCATGCACCGCACCCCTGCACCGCAGGGCAAAAACCCATACCACGGGGTGCTAGCACGGGTACAAGACAGAAGCGAAAAAAATCAAACCAACGGCGCTGCGGTGTACCCCGCGGACTACCCATGCACCGCAGGGATGCACCGCGCCAGGCGGTTTATGAAGAGTCCAAAGCCCAATCAACTTCTAACCTTAAGGAGATAAACCCTAGCCTCTTCCATACGAATTTTCCAGCTCCCAACCTTATAAAAACACCTTAAAGCTTGAGTAAACCTCCACATTAAACACGATCAAGATCATCAAGCTTCCAAGAATTCTTCCAAAGCTCTTCAAGAAACAACTTCCTTCATCTAATCCAAGCAAGAAACTCAAGCTATACCAAGTTTTCTTAACTTTATTCTATCCTTGGTATAACTTGAGTTTGGGGTCAATTCAACCATGACAAACAGAACAGATGCTATGGATTATAAGAGGAAGTGTTGCATCCTAGGGAAGAACAAGAATTTGCCCGGTTCCACAATTGAAAAGGCCATCAATCTCGATGAGCCTACTGAAGAACAAGAAAAGGCACCTGCACAACCAGTACACAAGAAATTCACAGTTAGAATGAAGGTACAATCAAAGCCTAAAGAAAAGACACCAATCCAAGATCAAGGTTCTTCTTCCTCTTCTCTGAATGATTCTTACACACCCCCATGGGCTATCAAACATCAACAACAAATCGATCATCTAAGAAAACAAGTCTTAGCACTATGGGAGGAAATTGCCAAGATGAATTCAACAAGGGACAAGGTAACTTTGAACATGGATATTGATAATAATTCTTCCTCTTTGGAGGAGGATATAATGGATCTTTATGGCCAGGTACCCCGTTCTAATTCTTCTTCTTAATTTATGGTAGGCACTAGGTAGTTTAGTTTTTATTGCTTTATTGAGTTTTTTTCGAGTCGTGGGGACACGACTCACTTTTGAGTTTGGGGTGGGGTTCGTTGCCTCATCCCAATTTTTTGTGTTTTACATGCTTTTCAGAAAGAAATTTTTTTAGGGTTGCGTTTGACTGTAGAGTGTTGTAAATGCCCCCATCAAGCATGCTTTTTATGAATTAATGATAGTTGACTTTAGGAGTTAGTATGAAGCTGAACTTTGATTGCATGCAAATATGAGATAATTGATAGGAAAAATTAATGAACAATGCAAAAGAAGTAAACTTGTGCTTAAGGATAATAGGTGGTTTTTAGAACGTGAGATCTAAATGAGTAGAGAACCCACTTAGGTATGAACTAGAGACAAATTGTGTAGATAGGAAAATGATAGAGGCAGTTCTTTGTTAGCCCTTTGAATCCTTTTTGGCCTTCTATCCCTGAATTAATTTTATCCTTCTTAGACAAATTTTTAGCCTTTAAGCCTTTCTTTTGTCGCCACATTATAAGCCAATTTCCCTTTAGATTATTAGGCATGACCATATGACCCGCACTTGAATCACGATCCTGAGACTTCCTGTCTTGAGCTTGAGTTTGGGGTGGTGGGTCCACCATATGGGAATTTATTGGGTTGGGATTTTTGAGCTTATCAATTGTGCTTGGTTATAAATTTTGATGATTCACAGGTTTATGATATTGTATCCCTTTTCCGGGGTAATAGTGAATGGAAAAGAAGCTTCGAGCTCAAGTTATGAATAGGCATAACTGTGAAAAATAGCATGATATCTCAACATCATAAAGAGAGTCATAGCTATAAGAATATGAAAGATTGAATAAATGATTTGAAAAGAATATACATATTCGGACCGGCAAAGTGGAAATTTTTAAGTGAATCATTCTTAGTGCTTATTGGGTTAATTTGGGACGCTAATTAAGCGCGTCAATTGGGTTGAGTGAGAACGTTATTCGAGTGTAAACTCAAGCTCTTGGACAGTTGTTGATGGTAAGTGAGGAGAGAGCCAAAAGCTCACTTCAAATTTACCAAATATACATACCATACCGTCCTTCAGCCTATGCTAAAACCGTAAAGTCCTCGTGATTCCTAGATGCACAGTGAGTTAATAGGGAGTATTCTAAGTGGAGCCTTCAAAGCAAGTAAAGATCGAGGAACACCCTATAGCCACCATCTTGAGATAAGTATTAAGCGTAATCTTCTAGCATTGTGAAATTAATTTTGAATTGATATTGCTTTGTATTTGATTTTGCATGATAAGTGTAGGTGTATATCAATTCCTAGGTTAGACTATATGAAATTTGCTTTAAGCTTTGCTTTGGGATTATTTACTAGATTCTACCTTCTGCATTCACCTAAAAGATCCTTTGTTTTTATTTTACTTTGTCGGGACGACAAAGGTTTGAGTTGGGGGTCTTGATGTCTCCCTATTTGTTCTAATTATTAGCCCTCTGGAGACATCATTTTAGGTGAATTATTGACTTATTAGATACACTTTTCGGCTTATTTGATCATATTACACTTTTCCCCCTTTGAATTTAACTATTTGCATTTCCTGAGCTTTTGTGCGTAAATTTGACTATTTTCGATGCAAAGTTAAATAGGTTCTTGAATTTCATGAAAGACCAATCCAAGGTGGGGAAGTGAGAATAAAGTCTTAGTGTATTTTAGAGTGTTAGGAATGATTTTTACTCGAGTTTCTATTTTTAGAGTGCACTTTCCTATTTCGTTGTCTTGATTTATTGATTTATTCTTTTTAAGCATATGCGGTTTAATTATTTATTTAATGTGAAGCTTTAAAAGATAAATGGTAATTACTTAGAGACCAAGTCAAGATAAAGATGAAAGGAAAGAAGATTTACATGGAAATAAGAAGATTTAGGAAGGATTTATTCAAAGGAGGAAAAGATAAAGCTGCCTTTTGAAATCTGAAATTCAGCCACGTTTTAGAGATTAAATCATAATAAAAGATTGGCTAGGATTCTGGACGAATGGTCTGCACCAATAGAAAGATCTTCCAAGACAAGCAGTTTCATATATTGGAACTTCTCAAACGGATAAGTATTGAAAAAGATATGACCAAATCAAATCAGCAGAATCTTATCTTTTAGAGCTACGAATTTGAGAGTCCTTGACTTGTCTTCCACTCCAAGCAAATTCGACCTAGGGTCTTCCAACACCTATAAATACACCCCTTAGCCTCCTCTTTTACACACACTTCATATAATTATCAAAGAGGCTTAAGGATTCAAGTCAGAGCAAGCATGAAGGAAGAAAGCTAGAGCTGGAGACTGTCTATATCTCCAATTCAAGCCAAACCCAACCTCTTAATTAGGTTTTATTATTTTCTTTCTGTAAAACATTATGTCTTTTAATTTCATTGTTTTAGTTTTATTTTCCATTATGAGCTAAACTTCTTAAGTGCTTGAGAATCGCTATATAGGTTGAACTTAATTTATTTAATGAATGTTTTCTGATTTGGGATTGTTTTTATAATTTAAATCGAATTGAGTAATTTAGTATTGTTTGTTATCGTAAGTTAATTTCACTATATTTAATTTGGCCAATTAGACATAGGTTTGAGTAATTAGGCTATTCCAATTAGTGGCGATTGGATCATCTTGACGGGGGGTTTAATTACTGACATAGGTAATGAACGTAAGATAGAAATTATTGATCCTGACGGACTTAGTTAATCTTATAGCCAATTGGGTAGAAAACTTGACATTCGAAGGTGGATTATGATCGCCCTGACGGGGTTTGTAACACCTGAGAATAGCTCCTAAGTCCACCCTGACGGGGGTTAGGAGAATCTAGAATCCCGACTATTACTAGTTACTAATTTGTCCCTTAGAAGAAGCATTGATTAAGTTTATTTTGGTGAAACCTAGCGTGACTCAAGTACTATTCATTCATCTTTTAGTCTCTTCATATTTACTTTCTTGCATTAGTTTAATTTTAGTTTAATATTTACTTTATTTTCACTTTAGTCCTTTAATCAAAAATCAAATAAAAATCTATTTTCTTTACCTTTAATTTCTATTCAAGCAACTACTTCCATTTATTGCATAACACTTTAATCATACCTAATCCGTCCCTGAGATCGAAATCCCGTTTACCGGATATTACTTGGACGACCCGTACACTTGCGGTACGTGTCTTTCCTTTTTAAGTGTGTTTATTTAGAACACGCTAGGAGACACCAGAACCGTGCTCAGCTTAGGGTGTTTATTTGCATCTAATTTATACATCTTTTTATCACACCCTAGGCGACACCAAGTTTTTGGCGCCGCTGCCGGGGACTACATCGTTAGTCCTTGTGCATATATCTTGTGCTTTTATTTCAGTTAGTTATATTTTATGCTTTTGTCTTTTAGTTTTTGTTTTATAGATAGTTACAGATGGAGAATCCAAGGAGACTTGAGTTACCCATCGAATTGCGAGTGCAACCACGCGGAATCCGCGCTCCAGAAATCCAAGCCGCTAAATTTAGGCCTGATCCAGGGATGTTAACGCAGTTTGCAACTCATGGACTATTTAGCGGTGCTGCACAACAAGATCCGATCCAATATATTCAGAAATTCATGCAAATCTGTGATGCTTATATCGTAAGAGGAGTTACTAGGGAGCATGTGTATTACGTGATGTTCCAGTTCTTCTTGACCCGAGGTGCAAGCAATTGGTACAATACCCAATATCCTCATGTCATTCCAGATTGGGATAAGCTTCAAGCAAGATTCCTAGACCGATTGTATCCGGTTAGTAGATGATTAAAAGATATGTTGGAGCTTGAAAAAGTTATACATGAAGACGGAGAACGTTTGGGTGAAGCATGGTTACGATTTAATGAAAAGAAGGCGAGATGTCCATACCATAAATCATCGCCGGAATATTATTTAACCTTGTTCTATGGAGGGCTTAATAACAAGTCAAGGGCAAAAGCAGATTCGTTAGGAAACAAAGGTTTTGTGTTGCTAGATCCTGAAGAAGCCGAAATTTGTATGGAGAGAATTCTCGAGAACGAGAGAAGTTGGCCAAAGGAACCAGAAAAAGAAGACTCTTCAGAATCTCTGAAGCTCAAAGAATTAGCCCAACAACCCGAAGAACTACAAGAACAAGCTCGAACCATCGCTCAGGTAAATCTAGTACGTACAATACCTTCGTGTCCTGGTTGTGGATCAAGAAGTCATGTGTGGTAAAGGTGTATGATAAATCCAGCCTTAGCTTCCGTTACATATCCTCAAGATAACTATTATTCTAATGGTTATGATTATCTGCAAGAAAGCTACACTAATTATCAACAACCTCCACAACAAAGAAGTTGGGTCAGAAATCAAGAAACTTATCATCAACCCCAACCTCAACCTTACTATGCACCACAACCTATTCATAAAAAGGTGCCCGTTGTTGAAAAATCTTATCAAGAACCACCAAAACAATCAATGCAACTAGCAAAGAAAGAACAAACCTTGAGCTTGAATTCGAGTATGGCTAAATTGATGCAAGCAATTGAAAATAACATGAATCGTAGCGAACAGAAAATTCAAGCCCAGCAAAAGGTAATCAAGAAACTCGAGCATACTCTATCACACATGGCGAGTACATTGCAAAACAGGCCAAAAGGGAAACTCCCAAGTGATACTATTGCTCCTAGAGATGATTCTTGTCATGCAGTTGAATTGCGAAGTGGAAAACAACTACCTCCACCAAGACCAGAGCTAGAACCAATCCCTATTCCAGAAAAGGGGGGAGAAGAAACAACAAAAGATACAGTAGAAGAGGTAGTTGAACCAAAGAGTGTCCAAGCCAAGACACCTGAAAAAACAAAAAACTCAGTGGAACTTAATACACGCCCTCCACCACCACACCCTTCACATGTCAAAAAAAAGGACAATGACTTGGAATTTAAGAAGTTCGTTAACATGGTGAGCATGTTAGAGATTAATATGCTGTTTGTCGAAGCTCTGAAGAGAATGCCGAAATATCTAAAATTCATGAACGACATTCTTTCGAACAAATGAAGTATAGAAACTGGGGAAACAATTGGATTACCTGTGGAGTGTTGTGATATTTGTCAAAACAAGTTACCACCGAAGCTAGAAGATCCGGAAGTTTTACTATTCCCATTGGCATTGGAGACAGTTGGACCGGGAAACCATAATGTGATTTAGGCGCGAGTATCAATATCATGCCAAGATCCCTGTTCGAGAAGCTTAATATAGGAGAGGTAGTACCCACATCTGTGGTATTACAAATGGCAGATCAATCCATATCCCGACCAGGAGGTAAAATTGAAGATGTTTTAGTTAAAGCTGGTACTTTTATTTTTCCTTTTGATTTTATTATTCTTGACTACGAAGCGGATAAGAATGTCCCCATCATCTTGGGTAGACTATTCTTAGCCACGGGGCGTACACTAATAGATGTTGAGAATGGTGAGTTGATCATGAGGGTACAAGACGAACAGGTATGATTCAATGTGTTTAAGGCTATGAAATTACCAAATTCGAAAGATGAATGTTTCAAAATAGATGTCATCGGAAAAATTACACAAGAAGTCTTCAATGAAGCAAGCTTAGATGATGATCTCGACGAGGCCTTAACACTTGAATCACAAGAGGAAAACGAGATTCCCCCTGAAGAAGTTGCTGCATTAGGATCAAATATAAGAGAACTACTTCGAGAATCAGAAGACATTGAACCTATAAAGAAACCATCCATAATATGTCCACCTGTTCTCGAAGAAAAACCGCTTCCAGATCATCTACGCTATGCATATTTAGGTACAAACAAAACTTTGCCTGTTATAATTTCTGCTAACCTTTCAAGTACTCAAGAGGAGAAGCTACTTTATGTACTTCGCGCTAATAAAGAAGCAATCGGATGGACTATTGCTGACATTAAGGGAATTAGTCCTTCCGTTTGCAAACACAAAATCATTCTTGAGAACGAAGGTGGGCGATCTATAGAGGGACAAAGAAGACTCATGCCAGCAATGAAAGAAGTGGTGAGGAAGGAAGTAATCAAGTTGTTAGACGCAGGAATTATCTATCTGATTGCTAGCAGTGATTGGGTTAGTCCAGTGCAATGTGTTCCAAAGAAAGGAGGTATCACTACTATCCTTAATGATCAAGGTGAAGCCATACCATCAATAACAGTTGTGGGGTGGCGAGTATGCATGGACTACCGAAGACTCAACAAAGCTACAAAGAAAGATCACTTCCCGCTACCATTCATTGATCAGATGCTAGACAAACTCACAGGGAGAGAGTATTATTGTTTCCTTGACGGATATTCGGGTTATAATTAGATTTGTGTGGATCCCCTTGATCAACACAAAACAACTTTTACTTGTCCGTTTGGCACCTTTTCTTATAGGAGGATGTCGTTTAGTTTATGTAATGCACCTGCCACGTTCCAGAGGTGCATGATGGCTATATTTTGGGACATGATTGATAAATAGTTGGAAGTTTTTATGGATGATTTTTCGGTGTTTGGAGATAATTTTGATGATTGTTTGAATAATCTTGAGAAAGTCCTTGTGAGATGTAAAGAAAAAGATCTTGTGCTTAACTGGGAAAAATGCCACTTCATGGTTCAAGAAGGAATTGTGTTGGGACATAAAGTTTCAAAGGCAGGAATAGAGGTTGATCGTGCTAAAATTGAAGTTATCAAAACATTGCCACCTCCAGTTTCTGTAAAAGGAGTGAGAAGTTTCTTGGGTCACGCAGGATTTTATTAAAGATTTCTCCAAGATCGCCAAACCGCTTTGTTCTTTACTTGAAAAGTATACTCCTTTTAACTTTACTAACGAATGTCTTCAAGCGTTTTTTACGATTAAGGAGAAACTGATCTCTACACCTATTGTTATACCTCCTGATTGGAAAGCTCTGTTTGAACTTATGTGCGATGCTAGTGATCACGCTATGGGCGTTGTGTTGGGGCAGAGGAAAGACAAGCTCTTTCACACGATTTATTATGCAAGTAAGACCTTCAACGCTGCCCAAATGAATTATACAGTGACGGAGAAAGAGATGTTGGCCGTAGTATATGCTTTTGATAAATTTCGTTCCTATCTGATTGGGAAGAAAACTATTGTATACACGGACCATTCAGCTATCAGATACCTTATGGAGAAAAAGGACGCTAAGCCGCATCTTATTAGATGGGTACTGTTGCTTCAAGAGTTCGACATAGACATTCGAGACCGAAAGGGATGCGAGAATCAAGTTGCTGATCATTTATCAAGGCTCGAAGGATCTGATGCGAACAAGGATCCGTTATTGGTTAAAGAGGTATTCCTTGATGAACAACTTTTTGCTATTAAATATGCGTTTGTGCCATGGTATGCAGATCTAGTCAACCTCATCGTGAGTGGTGTATTCCCCAAGGATATACATCCACAACAAAGACAAAGACTATCTCACCAGGCTAAACAATACTATTGGGATGAACCATACCTCTGGAAAATTTATAGTGACCAAGTAGTTAGAAGATGTGTCCATGAAGGCGAAGTTGATAAGATTATAGCAAGCTATCATAGTTCACCATATGGAGGTCACTTTAAAGGCGATAGAAAAATTCTTCAATCCGGGTTGTATTGGCCTACCCTACACAAAGATTGTCATCGTTTCGTCCAGTCATGTCAAAGATGCAAGTTCACTAGTAATATATCAAAAAGGGACGCAATGCCACTTAACAATATTCTAGAAGTCGAAATCTTTGATGTATGTGGAATAGATTTCATTGGACCTTTCATTACGTCCCATGGAAATATTTATATTTTGCTTGCGGTAGATTATGTATCCAAATGGGTAGAAGCAGTGGCAACACCAAAGAACGATGCTCAAACAGTGATAAAATTCTTAAAACAAACATCTTTTCAAGACATGGTACGCCACGTGTTCTCATCAGTGATAAAGGTACCCACTTCATTAATGCTCAACTGAGAAATCTTCTTCGTAAGTTTGGAGTGAGACACCGCATTTCAACCGGTTATTACCCACAAACTAACGGTCAAGCTGAAGTTTCCAATCGGGAAATCAAATCTATTTTTGAGAAGACCGTGAACAAAACGAGGAAAGATTGGTCGTTAAAGCTAGATGATGCTCTCTGGGCTTACAGAACAACATTTAAAACACCAGTTGGGGCATCTCCATATCGCATGGTCTACGGCAAAGCGTGTCATCTACCTATTGAACTTGAAGCTGGAGCCTTTTGGGCTATTAAAACTCTGAATCTAGACCCAAAACTGGCCGGGAAACAAAGGTTGATGCAGTTGAATGAGTTGGAGGAGTTTCGATATCTTGCCTATAAAATTCACGTCTTTACAATGAGAAAACAAAGAGATGGCATGATAGACGACTCCGTCCAAAGAATTTCGAGAGAGGACAAAAGGTACTATTATACAACTCTCGATTCTCAAACTACCCAGGAAAGCTTAAATCCCGTTGGGGAGGACCTTACATTGTTATGAAAGTCACACCGCATGGAGCGATTGAAATTGAACATCTAACCGAGCAAAGGACATTCATGGTGAATGGCCAGCGTTTGAAAAGATACCATGACAGTGAAGACTTCGGGCGAGAGGAGACAATCCATCTCGTAGAAAACGCTTAGCCTGAGGTACACGTCTAACTCAAAGACGTTAAACAAAAACGCTCTTGGGAGACACCCCTTGTTTTTAATTGCTTTTTAGATTAGTTTTATGCTTTGTAGTGTATAATTTTAAGTTGGTGTAGAATTTTAATTGTGTTTACAAGCTAATAGGAGAGAAAGGTAGTGTGTTATTGTGCAGGAAATGAGTTTGGGGTCAAAAGGGAAACACTTGGAAAAATTCGCAGGTCAGTCCGGTATACCGCGCCTCATGTCCGGTATACCGCGCCAGGAAAAACCCGTGACCACGGGTATATGACTCGGGTTTTATGCCGAGAGTTCGAAAAATCGAAGGTTGACAGGTCCGGTATACCGCGCCTCACGTCTGGTATACCGCAGGAGGAAAAACCCGTGACCACGGGTAGGAGACTCGGGTTTTTTGCCAAGGAGAGAAAAATTGGAAGACGCGTAGGTCCGGCATACCACGCCATATGTCCGGTATACCGCAGTATGTCGGTTTTGAGGAAGTTTATTCCTATTCAAACTCTTACCTTATCAAAACTTAACCCTAGCCCCTCCCACACAAAATTTTCAGACCCAAACACTATAAATACACCTTGAAGCTTGTACAAACCTCCACAATTATCACAACAACATCAATAATTCTCTCCTCCATCCTCCATAAACACAATTTCTTCATCAAAATCATCACACTACACCATTAAACACCATCAAGAACATCAAGCTTTCAAGATTTCTTCCAAGATTCATCAAGAAACCTTTCTCTTTCATCAATTCCAAGCAACAACCTCAAGCTACACCAATTTCTCTTAAACTTTTAATTCATCCTTGGTATAACTTGAGTTGTAGGTAAATCAAACATGACTAATAGATCTGATGCTATGGAATACAAGAGAAAGTGTACCATCTTAGGGAAGAATAAGAAATTGCCTGGAGCCACCATTGAAAAGCCTATCAACCTTGATGAGGCTACTGAAGAATCAAAGAAAAGGCACCAGCACAACCACTACCAAAGAAATCAACTGCTAGAATGTCTGTACTAGCAAGGCCTTTGAAAAAGAAGAAGATTCATGATCAAGGTTCTTCTACTTCTTCCTCTAAAGTTGATTCTGATATTCCCCATGGGCTCTTAAATTACAACATGAAGTTGAACATTTACAAGAAGACAATAGAGAACTTTATGTGGAAATTACACAAATTAATTCACAACTGGAAGATACAATGGACCGGGATATTGATAATTATTCTTCTCCATCTTCTTCTTCAAAGGAGGACATAATGGATCTCTATGGCCAGCCGGGTACGCCACTCTAATTCTCTTTCTCAATAGCTTGTATGCATTAGGTAGTTTAGTTAGTTTTAATTTTAAATTTTATTTCTTTTTTGAGTCTTTTTCGAGTCGTGGGGACACGGCTCATTTTTGAGTTGGGGGTGGGGATTCGTTGTCCTCACCGTCTTTTCAATTTTGCATAAAATTTAAAAATTTTAGGTTTAATTAAGGCATAGAATATTTTGAATGTACCTGTTGAGCATGATTTAATTAGGTCAATGATAGTAGGTAGTATGTTTTTGAAAGATGTTACAAATTTGTTTAGCATGCATGTATGAAAACAGGATATAAAAGATAGGAAAGTTAATGAGCAATGCTAAGAAATCACGTTAAAACTTAGGGAGAGTTATTTGGTGTGTAGAACGTGAGGTTTGAAATTAGTTGAAAACCCACTTGTCTATGAACTAGTAGTGAAAAAGTAACAAAATCTGGTAGTTAGAAAAATGAATAAGGCAGTTCTTTCATATTGAAGCCACTTGAAGCCTTTTATACCTTTTCACCCTTTTATTTGATATTTGTTATTATTTATCCGTCTTAGCCCCTCTGAGCCTTTCTAAAGCCTTTTATTGAACCACATTATAATCCATACCCATAGTTTGTAGGACTTATCTATATGACCCGCACTCGAATCGCAAAACCTGAAACAAGTCGTTTTTAGAGCTTGAGTTTGGGGTGGTGGGTTTTATCATTAAGGAACATTGGGGTTGGGAATTATAATTGTGATTTTATTGATGATGAAAAAGTTATTATTGTAACCCTTTGCCGGGGTAATAGTGAATGAAAAAGAAGCTACGAGCTAAAATTTGCCAACAAGGGCATAAAAAGAAGAATATATATATGAAAAATAGCGTGATATCTCGACATCAAAAAGAGAGTCATTGTTATACAAAAGAAAAAAATTGATATGAAAAGAATATATATTCGGACCGGCAAAGTGGAATTCGTATATCATCATGAAAAAAGTTTTATTTGGGATTAATTGGGGATGCACGTCAAAAGCATCAAAAATTGGGTTGAGTGAGAACATCTTCGAGTGAAAACACAAGCTCTAGGGCGATTCGTTGATGGCTAGTGAGGAGAGAGCCAAAAGCTCACTTTTCATTATCCAAATATATCACACCGTCCCTAAGCCAAGTTATAACCAAAGACCTTAGGATTTCTAACTACTTGGTGGAGAAAACATTGAGCTATTAGGTAGTAGGTAAGTGGACCATTGAATACTATATAAGGACCTATGAACAACCTATACCCATTAGCATGAACTAAGTTATCAAAGCTGAGATCAAATCTGCCAGAGTAGTAAAGGAAGCCCTTGACTTATTTTCAAGAATCTCTGGGCTCAAAATCAATTACAGTAAAAGGGAACTTTACTTTGGAAGCACCAATTCACATACTATGAAAGGTATCTCTGATCTCTTAAATATTAAAGTTGGAAAATTACCTGTCAGGTACTTAGGAGTTCCTCTAAACTCAAAAAAACTCTCTGTATCTGATGGTAATAAGTTAATCGAGAATATATGTAGCTGTATCAGTATATGGACTTCAAAACTACTGTCCTATGCAGGAAGAGTAGAACTAATTAAGACTGTTCTTATCAGTAAAATTTTATTCTGGTGTAGAGTCTTCTTGCTCCCTAAACAGGTGATATACAAACTTAATCAAAAAATTGTTAGTTTTCTATGGAAGGGTAATATTGATGGAGATATGGGTGCAAAAGTTTCATGGAGTAAAATATGCACTAATAAAGAAAATGGAGGACTTGGAATCCCAAACATTGAAGATATAAATAAAGTCTGTCTTCTTGCAACCTTTTGGAGAATGTATTCTCAGAAATATAACTTGTGGAGCTTATGGGTTCATCAGAACATTATAAAGGGTAAGTGCATATGGAGTCTGGATATTAAACAGGCTCATACCTGGATTTGGAAGCAGATGCTGAAGATAAGACATATTGCTTATCAGTTCATCTCGCATAAGGTTAAAAGTGGAAATAATACTTTCTTATTATGTGATAAATGGCTTAGTGGTAAAAGTCCACAAGAGATTCTTGAGCTTGAGATTAACAAGGATGACATAAATAATGATAAAGTAGTTGCAGCTTTCTATGGGGGTAATAGATGGAGACTTCCTCCTAAAATTGGAAAATTACTACCTCTTGTTAGTAGTATTACTCTTACAAAAGGGGAAGATACAGTTGAGTGGAAAGAAAGCACTAAAAACCGATTTTCCTTCAAAAAGACTCTTGAGCAAATCAAGGATAAACATGAAGAAGTAGATTGGTGGAAAGTTATATGGACTAAGAGTTGTATACCGAGGTGTGTCTTTATATCTTGGTTGTGTTTTCAAGACAGATTAGCTACTAAATCAAGGCAAATAAGTTGGGGACTACAGGTTAGTTCATTATGTTGCTTTTGTAGTGCAAAAATTGAATATGCTAATCACCTATTCATCAATTGTTCTTTTACTAAAAGAATTCTAGTAAGGTTACTTCTACTTTGCAACATTACTAGTATTCCTGCAGATTTAGCAGAATTGGTGAGTATTCTTAATAATATACCAAACAGTGAAATAATTGATATTAGTGGTACTTTTATTACCACATATATTTATTGTATATGGTGGGAGCGAAATGAAAAAATTCATGGAGGAAATTGTTTAAACGAAGACCAAATTTGGAAGAGAATATATAGTCTTGTCCATGTGAAGTTTGGAAGAAATAGTTACAAAAGCAAAGAAGCAAAAGGGCTTACCGAGAAGATAATGTCCACTTAGCGAGTGGGCCTTAGTTTTCTAATTGAATTTTTGTAATGTGTTAAATGTATTTTTTATTACTTTGGGCTTTCTTTGTAATAGTAAGTAGGCCTAGTGGGTAATAGTTATAGCGTTAGCAAAGTTTGTAATGAAAACCAAATGTATGAGCTTTAATTAATAAAAGTTTGATTTAATGATCAAAAAAAAAAAAGTTATCAAACTCTCCTTCTGGCATTGCGAAATTAATCTTGACTTGAATTCATGGATTGTTGATTATATGTATATTAAGCATACTTGTGCATTATTTCTTGAGCATTACTACATGAGACTTTTTAGATATTTATGCTCTAAGATCATTCATTGTGTTCTGTTCTTATTCTCCTACTTCTTCCTCTTGATTATTTGACTATCCTATTGTTCTTTACTTTTATTGTATCGGGACGATACAACTTTGAGTTAGGGGTATTGATGTCTCCTCATGTGTGATAATAAAATCTATTTCTGAGACATCATTTTAGGCGTATTTATTAGTTTATAGGTCGATTTTCACATGATTTAGTACACTTTTCTATTTTGGGTCTTGAATTGATTGTTTATTATTTTTAGAGCATATTGGGTTTAATTATTTATTTAGTGTGAAGATTTAGAGATATATCGTAATTAATTAGAGTCCAATTTGGTTCCAAAAGCTAAAGTTAAGAAGATAAAACTGGAAATTGAAGATAAAGAAGTAAAAGCTAAAAACATGGAAAAGGAAAAGCTGCCTTAAATATGAATTTCTGCACCTACGACCACAAATCAGCTTATAACTTAAAATAGGTGAGGAATTTGGAGAAACAGTCAAGATCAAAGTTGAAGATCTTTCCGATACGATAAATTTCGACTACTCATACGCGTCAAACGGATAAGAATTGAAGTTGCTAGGACCAAAGCAAAAACGGCGCTGATTCCATGTTTTTGGGCTACGAATTTGATTTGGGTTAGGAGCCCAAGAGTTACCTTTTCCTTCAAGAAAACGATTAGGTCAACATATACACTATAAATACAGCCTCTTAACACTAGAAAATCATCCTTGGTGAAACCTTAAGCCAAGAGGAAGCTTACAACACAAGAAAAGAAGTCTGGAAGGAGTTGTGCATCAATAATGTCATCTTCAACCTTTGAATTTGTAATTTATTTCTTTTCTTTCATTATTATGAACTAAATTTCCATTAGCTTGATTTTTAGCATATATGTATGAACCCTAGTTTTGGTTGACATCTATCTAATTTGGGAATTCTATGTTTTAAATTGAATTATAGTTTTTATTCTCTGTTTATGTGTTTGGATTTATATTCTGTGTTCTTGTGGATCGCGACCATATAGAATTACCATCTAGTAGTTAGGTCACCATTGACAACGGTTTTTAATTACATGTTTATCACATAACGTCTAGTGAACGGTTTAGATCTGACAAATCAACCTAACTAGATAATCACCATGGTTTAGTGTATTGCTATTTACCAATTGCAGGAACAGTTTGCTAAGGACTCCTTATTGACACAGGTAAACCCTATTTAAAACTACCTAGCGCAATTGGAACCGATTATTGAAATACTACATAATTCACCCTTACATGTTTAGAACGGAAAAACTAGTGGGGATCGCATGCTATTTACTCAAGCTAAACTCTCATACTACTTCTTCTCTTACATTTAAATTCCTGTCTTTACTTTATTAGTTTAACTTAGTTAATTGAAAATCAAATAAAAATCTATTTGTCTTTACTTTTTCTGCGTTTTATTTTTTCTAGCTTTTAATATTTGCACTTGATTATTGAATAAGATTCCCCTAACCTTCGTAGTCTCTGCGGAACGAATCTTACTTATTTATTAAAACTTGCATACGATCTGTATACTTGCAGAACCGTGCTCAGCTTAGGGTGTTTATTTGCATCTAATTTATACATCTTTTTATCACACCCTATGCTACACCATCTATATTGTTCTATCCTCAATTTCCTTGTGGATATTTAGCTTCCCGGTCAAATCTTTCTTGCTAGATATGCTTGTAAAGTTCTCATCTTTCCTAAGCTCCCCCTCCTCCAACCCCTCAGATTACCTTAGCGTTTTTGCTACTATGGAAGAAGATATAGGACTTATTGTTCTACTCTATGTTGTTTTCCTTTCTACTTTCTTCATCATATCATCCTTCTGTACAGCAACAATCATATTAATCAACACAAAAGTTTGTTGAATTTGATTTTGATGATGGTGAAATCATGGACAAGGCAACTCGTCACAAGTTTCTACACTATGCTTATTGGTTTGGGATACAGGTTTTTTGTCTCATCAATACTTTACCATCTTTTCATGTTCCACTATACATTGCTTTACTATGTCACAATATTGATCTGTATAATTTCTTGAGCCAATTATAGATTAATGCCTATTAAAAACTTATTTATAAAAAGGTACCTAGAATAAGATACTTTATAGAAAACATCCCATCCCAAATTACCCCTATAATTTACAATTAAAAAAATAGAAAAAAACAAAACAAAAACTAATAAACACACGCGCGCGTCCGTCAATTTTTTTTAAATCGACATAAATAATTCTAAAAAAATTAAAAAAATCAAAAATTTATATATTTGGATAAAGAAAATAAATATTTACTGAATTTGTTTTCCGCAGACACGAAATTCAGTGTTTAAAACATGGAATTTCGTGTCTGCGGAAAAAATTAAAAAAAATCAAAAAATTCAATAAAAAAAAAAATCATAGACGTAAATATTAATTTTCTTTATCCAAAAATGCAAATTTTTTAATTTTTAATTTTTTTTGAATTAGTTATGACGATTTTCAAAAAAATTTCACGGACGCGCACGTGTGATGAAATTAGTAGTAGTTGGTGGTGGTTGTGGTGGTGGTTGTGGTGGTGGAGGTGGTGATGGATGTGGTGGCTGTAGTGGTGGTGGGGGTGGTGGTGGTAAAAGTACCCTGTTATTTGTTTAATATTTAAAAATAAATATTGTATTAAAAATAAAATAATATATTTAATAATAAGGATAGTAAAAATATAAAAAATATAAAAGAAATGTTTTCTATTAGATATTTTTTTATTAAATAAATAAATAAAGGCTTAAAATTATTTTTTTTTCTTTTTGGTTACATAGGAGAGCCACTTTAGACTCGGAGTCATTGACTCGGTTCGAACCTGCACCACTAGATTGGTAGACCAAGGCCTGGCCAGTGAGCTAATCCCATCTGGTTAAAAAAAATATTAGACTACTCTATATATGCTTTCTATAATAACCCCTAATTTCTAACGTGTATTATATATATATATATATATATATATATATATATATATATATATATATATATATATATATATAATGGTTGTTTGGATCCTAGCCTTTGTTATATCAGTCCTGGAACAAGATTGTATCGGAGTTGAAGCACGCGGAAAAGCTACCGCGCTTGTGAAGAAACAAAGGCTACATGGTTTTGTTATCAATCTTGTTTATAATTTTATTACCATGATCGACTTTCAAAGTGTCATGTTCATAGTTGGTGATCAATGGCTAGTCAATCCAGTTAAGGCCTTATTTTCACTGAGCCTTTTATGCTTAATCATGATATTACTTTATGCGGCATACATAGTATTTTATTTCCATTGCAAGAAGAATAGTGGTGAAGTTGCAAGGTGGTTTTGATTCAATAGAACATATAAAAGACTTACTACGCCACTTGATAACGATGTATTGGCAAAGGTCTAGTAGTTAAATTGTATTTACTTTACATATGAGTGATAAATAAAGCTTAAAATATTTAATTTGGATTTCACTTTTTTAAAAAGCTATAAGCACTAATTAGGTGGTCGGGCACTTTTGAATGTACTTTTCAGCCCATTCATTCTTCATATTAATCTTTTACGAAAGATTTCCATTAACCGAGCTATCATATAACAGATAAACAAGATGCTTATCATAACAGAATCCTAGCATAGTCGTTAAAATTCTTATGCGGCACATTCCCAATCTAGTTCAGAAATTGTAATATTGTACTCATTTGTGTCGGTTCCCATTCAATCTTCCTAACCGAGACCATTATGGAAAGGGCGGCATCACTTTCTGAAGCTTCTCAAAACATCATTAGCACAAGAGCCTTACAATTGGATATACTTTCTGGGATGATTCCGAATAAATTATTCGTACTCAAATAAATAATAGATACGGATTTGCAACTCTTTTTTTTTGTTCGAAAGGATTTGCAACTCATAAAGGAATAGTCCCGGAAATCCCACAAGAAGCTGCTGTGAATTTTTGAAGAAATGTTAAAGACCATGTATTTTCCGTGACTATTCCTAGAAGCTCTCGATTATTCGACATGTTAAACTATTGAAAGATTTAGAATTTGAGAAATATTATACGGGATCTCTATGATAAACCCATTTCTTGATAAAACCACATTCAGGAAGATAGCTAAATTTTAGAGATATTTCACCTGATAATTAGTTATCCTCGATTCTAAGTTAAAATGAGATATGAACAATTAGCATTAAATGAATATAACTCACCTGTAAATTTATTAGAAAACATAATCGAATTGATTAATACCCCTCCAGAGCACATACTCGGTGGTATCTGACCAGTTAAATTAATTGTCGAAACGGACATACTTGAGATTTGAGTATCTCCCAAGACCCTCTAAAATGATCCTGAGAAATAATTGTTTCATAGAAAGTATTAAGCTGTGGAATCTTAGCAATACCATTAGGAACAGTTCCAGTCAAGTCATTATCCATGAGGCTAAGCAATGTAAGACTTTTCGGCTCCAAGAAACTCTCTCTGGAAAGGTTCCGGAAAGTAGAGTATCAGAAATATCCAAGCTTTTGAAAGAGGTGAGTTTTGCTACTAATCTCCCATGGAAGTACTCCATTTAGGTGGATCCGAAACCGGAAAAGCGAGACAAGCTTAGTAAGATTACTAAATTCACGTGGTATAGAATCAGAAGGATTAGAATCAGCAATATCAAGAAACTAAAGCTCACGCATATCACAAAATATTGAATGAATTGTTCCTTCATACGTGCTATAACCAATCTCCATGTGAATTAACGTTATGACTTTCCGAATTCGAACGGGATTTGCCCAGTTAGGAAATATCCAGCTAAATGGATGATTTCAAGACTCTTGAAAGAACCATACTCTGAGAGGCTTTTTCCACTAACGTAAATTTCTTCAAAATTCAGTACTTTAAGTGACTCGATTTGAAAAACATCAGGGCATGTCCCAAAAAGTTGTTACTAAAAGAATCATGAACAACCAAATGCTGCAAATTGAAAATCCCACATTGGAATTTTTCAGAGATAG
This sequence comes from Nemophila menziesii, assembly GCA_029959085.1. Lineage (NCBI taxonomy): Eukaryota > Viridiplantae > Streptophyta > Magnoliopsida > Boraginales > Hydrophyllaceae > Nemophila > Nemophila menziesii. Next base: position 30,092,168 of record JARWIR010000004.1, read on the forward strand.
TGTTTCTGCTGATCTTTTCGCTCAACAGTCTAGTGTAGCTAATGTACAAAGATAGCAGGAAGTCAGCTAACAAGTATGAGAATCTCTACTGTTCAATCAACAAAGCAAGGGTTGTGAACCCTTATAACTAAAGATCTATAGCCAGAAGATCAAAGAAGATATGGGTAGCATTCTCAAGATCCATGAGGGTATACTCTCAATTAAATATCTGGGTAATCCTATGATAATCATAGGAAAGCTAACATATAATGACTGTGCTCTCCTTATCAAAAAGTTTATAAATAAATCTGAACTCTGCACTACTAAATTTCTGTTTTTGGAGGAAGATTATAGCTAATCAAAGTTGGTTTAAGTAGTTTCTTAGTCTATTGGTGGGGTGTCTTTGCTTTACCAGAAAAAAGTTATTCGAAAGATCAATAGTATCATGAGTTCTTTCTTATGGAAAGGTACGATTACCTACACAGGAAGAGCTAGAGTGACCTGCACTGATATATGTATGCCTTATGAAAAGGGGATTGAGCATTAAATATTTATTTACTCAAAATAAGGTGGCTATTATTAAATGTTTTTTTTGGCAAACTGTTGTCCAAGAAACATAATTTGGTACAGATGGATTCAAGCTAACCTACTCTAACTGGGTTGGAAGAAAATACTCAAGAACAGATCACTAATCTATCAAATTACTGATTTCATATAGCAAGACAGCAGAATTTTATAAGAAGGGAGCATGGAAGTGGCCTAAAGTATTAAGTTTTAAACACAAATATATAGAAGGAATTTAGCAGAAGAAAAATTTACCCGACAAAGTATCTATCTAATATACTAAAAATTGTAAGTTTATCACCAGATATACGAAAACATGAGAGGAAAAAAAGAGATTAGCCCTGGAGTTCAATTGGGTGGGACAAAACAATTATTCATAAAACAAAATTCATAACCTTGTTAGTAACTCGGGATAGACTCCCAACAAAGCTCTACCTCATTGATTACGGAATACAAATTTCCAGTTAATACGTAATTTGTAACCTGTACAACAATTTTCTTTTTAACAAGATTGAATGTATCGAATAGACATCAGATATAGGTACCCCACCCTTTTTTCCCCATCATAAGCAGGGCGTTTCCTTATTAAACTCTTCTGATGCACAGTATTAGCAAATAATACTCTCCCGAGTTGGAACTCTCACCGACATCTCCGCGAACCTAGGATGAAGTTGATCTGAGCGCTTATCAGCTTCCTCAGCCACCCTCCATGCATGGGTCACCGAAGCATCACCTTCAGTAATTTTGGCCTCCAATTTCTTAACGTCGGCCTCTGAGGACCCGCTACCAAGGTTCGGGCATTGTTCCTTTAGGCGCTGAGCTGAGAATCCTAAATGAATCCCTCAGAGAATTCAAAGAAACTCGATGGGAATGCAAGAGTCTCTAACTTACCTCCATGAAAAAGGAGAAAGGGAATAAGCTAAGCCAAATGTCTCATAGTAGAGTAACGATATTTGTCATCCTTTTTGTATCACCCTTTTATCACCTCCTACGTGTATGCTTACATGTACCAATGAAATGATTTCTCTATCCTATTTAATTTTTTTCTATCTGCTATTCAATAAAATTAAAACATATATATAGAAGGGTGATAAAAAGGTGACATGAAAAGGGGTGACATATATCATTACTCCTCATAGTAACATAAAGTTTAAAAACACTTTACAAAGGTCATAGCCGAATCCAGCATGGAAGTGGCTCGATCGCAACTTGAAGGCTAGTCGGGTGTAAGCCCGGAACCCTCGTACGGAAAAAAAAAACATGAAGGCTAATCCAAATGAGTTGAAAAAGAGGCAAGATGAGTTCAAGGAGTCTCTACCCCAGAGGGTAAAGAAACCAAGGGAGAAGGTGATAAGTTCCTTTTCTTGGGAACACGAGCCGGAGGTTCCCCATGTTCATTGAAGACTATAAGATCTACTTTGAGAGGCGAAAAAACAATGGGATGGGAGCTGTCATCCATGGTGAGTAAAATGACAAGAAAAACCACTCACAGAATGTTGAAAATGAAAGAAATTACCACAGGATTTATAGAGTGAAGGGTGATTTTTCATCTTCCCAAGAAAATTAACGAAAGAAGACTCATGGTATTCTGAGTAACGGTAAATCCCATATAGACTGGAAATTAGAGATTATTCGTATGACTGATGTAGTCTCAGCAATTAAAGAAAATTATTCGTAAGTCAGACGTAGCCTCGGTAATTGAAAATTATTTGTAAGTTCGACATAGTCTCAACAATTGAAGATTATTTGTAAGTCCAACGTAGCCTTGGCGATCAGGTATTATTCGTAAACCCGAAGTAACCGCAAAAATTGAAGTTTATTCGTAAGTATGACGTATCATGGGCAATCAAAGATTATTTGTAAGTCCGATGTAGTCTCGACAACTAAAGAGAGATTTCCTAAGTTCAGCGTATACCTGGCAGACTAGAGAACACTCGTAAGTTTAGCGTAGCATTAGAAAGAGAACATGCAAGCCCGATGTAGTATCGATAATCAAAGATTACGTCAATGGAGAAAAATGTGCATGGTGACCCCCACTGATGACATGCTCTCAGAGGCGCGTACCTAAAAAATAGTGTCAACGGTTAAAGGAAATGCTTGTAAGACCGACGTACACTCGGCAATCAAGTTTTACCTAAAAATACCAACGAATTCATTGGAATCTTGAAGTGGTAAAGCGCGGAAAGGACATTGGGTAAGCCAATTCAAAGAGTTCAACCTTGTATTAGCGTAAAGTGTGAAGAAGTAGTGAATTCATTTTGATCATATCCAAGCAAATGATATTGATATAAATAATTCAAAGGGGCATTGATAAGTCATAATATAAAGCAGATACTTGGTCAAGACCGAAGGGGCCTGAAGGATCCTAGTCTAGGAGTATGCTGAGGATATATGTGTCTACCTGAGGGAAAGAAGTGTCAAACTCTTCCCAAGGTAGATATCCAAATTTGTCCAATGGAAGGGAACTCAATGCCACGTAAGGTCCTGGCCATCTCCGACTTTTCCTTTTTCTTACCGTACAGACATGTTCTCTCCCTATACTATTCACCCGAGTTGCGCTCCGCACACATATTCAACATTTTTAAATACTCTTTTCTCTAGCACAATCAAAATACTCTAAGTACCCCCCCCCCCCCCTCCATAAGTTGATCTTATTTCTCTCTATATCTAAAAATGACTGTGGTTATTGTACAGTTGGACTAAGTCTCCGTAGATCCTTGGATACCTTAATCTCGGATAGTAATGATCCTAATGTTGAGGGTCAGAGTGTCATCAGAAACGCACCTCCCTTTGGTCTTGATATAATGTCTGGTTTCAGGCAAGCTTGGAGAAGCGGGCGAGTGAAGATAAAACTCCTTGGCAGTAGTTGAGAGTAAGGTACACGGTTGTAAACACTTCTCAGCTTCCAATTACTTATTTCAATCTCTCCTCCTTTTCCAACGATACTTCAAATTCTCTATTGTTATGTTTAAAGCCTCGGATTGAGTCTTTGGGCTAAGTGTGTTGATAGTGTGATATTGTTTTCTCTATAAATATAGAGATCTCTTCAGAGTGATTTCAAAGCAATAAGAATCGTATTAAAATTTAGTTCTTTTGGAGTAGCTAGCCCTAAAAGACCTTAGGATCGGTCCATCTCCCTCTCCAACGGTGGAGTATCCATCTTCTTGGTCACTAGAAATTTTGTAGCCAAAAAGAAGGGAGGGAGGCCGAGATATTTGACATGAAAACAATGGAGTTTAAATCAAAGACGCATAGGAGGATTTGACGACGGTTGGTTCTGGATCCATTACATTTGTATATGTCGAATCTTGGCCTTTCAGACGGAAATGTGAATTTTCTTGAGGTTATTGTTGGACTTTGTTTGATTGAGAATAAAATAGAGGGAGAAACAAGCCAAATGAATGAGAATAAAGTGGAAAACGCTAAGTTTTTTTTGCTAAGCAAAGTGCAAAAACATGTACTTAAAGAGGTGAATCAATGCAAAACTTTGGAAACTCCATTCATGATGGTAAGATCAAGCAAATATTGAGAGAAATCAGTATTCGAATGGAAAGTATTCATAGGAAACCAGATCTGGAAGGAAGTTTTGATCGAATCAATATAATAATAAACACGACGGAAAGGACTTGTCTAATCGATATAAGATCTAAGGGAAGTCTAGATTTCTTGAAATCGTTAGGAGTTTCATGGGATATCTAGAGTTTACATGGGAAATATATGGTTTTCATGGGAATGTTTTTAAATTTTCTTTGGGAGTGTTTTTTGACCGTATGGTCCTAACAAAAATTGCCTTGTATATAGATATACAGTATATATACGATATATATAATATATATATCAAATATCGCATTAATCAAAAAAATGCCATCAGGTTTTCAATATTTTAAAAAATATTTATAAATTTACCATTGAATGCATAGAAAGTGTTTTCAGGATAAAATTATGCGAGGTATGGGGGATTTAGGTACACTTGCCGAGGAGAAAATTGTTCTTAAACAATTAGAGGAAGCAGTCACAAATGAACATGAAATTTTAAAGCAAAAATCCAGGGCTACTTGGACAACACAGAGTGACTGTAGCTCAGCATACTATTTCAAGATGATAAAGGGCAGGCAAGCAAGGAATAATGTTGCTACTTTGATAGATGATTATGGCAATGTTTTGACCAAACCTGAGGATATAAAAAATGAGTTCATAAATTTTTATCAAGGGTTAATAGGTACTAAAGATGGTGATGAGGAGAATTGCACTAGTGAGAGTATTAAGAAGCTTGTAAATGTGAAGTTAACTGAGGAGCAAAAAGTTTGGCTTGTGAGACCTATTACAAAAGAGGAGATTAAAAAAGTAGTTTTTTCAATTAATGAAGAAAAGTGCCCTGGCCCTGATGGGTTTACTTCAAAATTTTACAAGGTATGTTGGGATTTAGTGGGTGATGAGTTTTGTGAAGCTGTTTTGGAGACCTTTGAAAGTGGGAATATGTTAAGAGAAATCAATGCTACTAATATAACTTTGATTCCTAAAGTGTCTGTACCTTCAAATGTTAAACTGTTTAGACCTATTTCCTGTGTTAATACCTCTTATAAAACCATTTCTAGAATCATATCTGATAGAATTAAAGAAGTTTTGGACTCTCTAGTATCTAATAACCAATCAGCTTTTGTGAGTGGTAGGTATATCTGTGATAACATAGTGGTTACCCAGGATTTAATGCATGATTATGAGAAGGAGAAGGTGACACCTCGGTGTACTATTAATGTAGATATCCAGAAGGCATATGATAGCCTTAATTGGGAATTCTTATTTAAAACTTTACATGGGTTTGAATTCCCTATGAAGTTTATTGAATGGGTGAAAATGTGTGTCACTACACCAAGCTTCTCAGTTGGTGTTAATGGAGAAATGGTGGGATTTTTCAGTGGTAAGAGGGGCTTGAGACAAGGGGACCCAATGTCCCCTTATCTCTTTGTCCTTAGTATGGAAATATTTACATCAATTTTTAGGTTGTGTGGGGAGAATAAAAATTTCTCATATCACCCTGGTTGTGAGAATTTAAGACTTAACAATATAATGTTTGCAGATGATCTGCTCATTTCCCTAAAAGCAGATTATCTATCAGCTAATGTGGTGAAAGAAGGTATAAACATATTTTCTAGACTATCAGGGCTCAGGATCAATAGTAACAAAAGCAAAATCTATTTTGGGGGAGTTTCAGCTGAAGTAAGAGAGGGTATTTCAAAGATTTTGGATATTAAAAGAGGCTCCTTACCTGTTAGATATCTAGGGGTGCCTTTAAATGCAAAAAAGCTAAGTTTGGGTGAAGCTAATAAGCTTGTTGAGAAAATATGCGAGAGTATGAACCAATGGAGTAATAGATTCTTGACCTTTGCTGGTAGATTGGAGCTTATAAGGGTGGTTCTTATTAGTAGGATAACCTACTGGTGTAGGGTTTTTCTACTCCCTAAAAATGTAATTTACAAAATTAACCAAAAGCTTTCAAGTTTCCTATGGAGGGGTAATTTGGAAGGGTCAAGGGGAGCTAGAGTTGCCTGGGACAAAGTTTGTAGACCTAAAGCTGAGGGTGGATTGAACATACCTAATATTGAACAATTGAATAAGGTATGTATGCTTAGCTTGTTTTGGAGGGTTTATAAGATGAGTGATAATTTACTCAGTAAGTGGTTTCATGGGAATATTAGTAAAGATTGTTGTATTTGGAGTTTAAAGGTGAAGCAGGACTTAGCTTGGATATGGAAAAAGATTTTAAATATGAGGGAAGTGGCCTATCAATTTATAACTCACGAGTTTAGGGATGGTGCTAACACTTATGTGTATTGGGACAGGTGGATCAAAGGAGAAAATATAGGGGGTGCTTTAAAAAAAGAGTTTATATATAGTAATGATTGGGATAATAGAATAGTAGAGAGCTGTTTCAGCAGGGGAAGATGGCACTTTCCTATTGAGTTGAGGGGCTTATCTGATATGATCCAAAACCCTAGACAAGGCCTTGATGTTATTAGGTGGTCAGCTAGTTGCAAAAATAAGTTTTCATTCAAGAAAACTATGCAAGTAATTAGAGGGCCTGGAGTGGTCCTTGAATGGACTAAACTAATATGGTATAAGACCAATATTCCAAAGTGCAGTTTTATGGCTTGGATGGCTTGTTTGGATAGATTGCCAACCAAGTTTAGAATGTGTGAGTGGGGTATAAGTGCAGACATGACTTGTGAGACTTGTCACAACTTAATTGAGGACAGGGACCATGTCTTTGTGACCTGTCCTATATCTAAAAGAATGTTGAGAGAGTGTTTTAGGAGAAGTGGCCTCAGATGGAAAGAGTGTGGTACATGGGAGGAGGTTATAGAAATGTTGTTAATGGAAGCTAATAGTAAATTTTTGAATTATATTCTTAGTGGATGGATTACAAGTTTTGTGTACCAGGTGTGGTTGAACAGAAATGCTATTATTCACAATGATAGGGTGAAAAATGAGGATGAAATGCTGAGTAATATCCAATATATGCTAGCTGTAAAATCAATGGGGTGTAGAAAATATACAAGTAACATCAAGAATGAAGAGATAGCAAAAGAGTGGAATCTTTGTAATGTTTTTAAAGTTAGTTAAACAATTTATATTGCTCAATTTGTATTTTTCTAGATTTGGATGTAATGAGCAGTAGATGTTGTTAAAGTTTGTACTTTCAAAGAGTTTTAATAAAATTGATTGATTAGCGAAAAAAAAAAAAAAAAAAAGTGTTTTCAGTAGCATTATCCAGTTTACAAAGAAAAATTGGAGAATATAGATTTCACTTTCTTTAAAAAATATATCTTTTCCATTTCATTTTTTGGAAAATTGATTTCAGTTCCACTAGAACAAACATATTTTCATTATAATTTAAAAATATAGTAAAGAAAAACAGAAAATATCATTTATTTTGTGGAAGCAAAACAGGGTTTTAGGCTTGAGGATTTTATAAAAATTAGTCAGTTGGGTCAAGTGCAACATGTTTGGTATGCTGATTGAGTCTGCTCATGGATTAGAGAGAATTATAAAGGTTGGAATTAGAGCAGACATTAGATCCAGAGACCCAAGTAAACCTTGTTTGGACACCTTGCACAAAAAAATTCCTGAACACATCAATGGCCGGATGTGATTGAACCCCAGGTATTCTCATCTAACGTCATTCGGTGGTGGAACAAGAATTTCACAGCTAAGGTATATTTGCTGGAGTAAACTGGAGCATTTTTTTTCAGTACATTAATCGGAGTTGTACGGAGGGAACATAACGAGGCAGAGTTTAATATACCCATGGTGATGTTCTGATTAAGAAGGCTAAATATCTGGAATTGATTTATATTAGAGAGTGGAGAAGTCGGACATAAATGATTGTTAACCATAGAGATATTGTAGAACTTATTAGTTGTTGTAAACTTAGTCGTCGTGACAAGCTCGATACGAATGGGAGTTGTATTACTTACCGAGGGTTAGATGGAGTTGTGGGTTTTCTATGAAATTTAACTGTACTTTGTCGGTGGTTGCAAAGTTAGTAACACTAAATAAGGGTTTGTGTATGCTAAAAGAGATCTTGGAGTTAAAAGACATTTGGGTGAAAGTCAGATTCGTAGAAAGCACTAAAGGGAGTATCGCATGGGGAGTATGGTAGAAGACCTGCCATGTTTTAAATTGAAGGAATCCAAGAAAGGTTAAAGAAGGAATTAAGCCTTTGCGGTAAACTGTATATATTAAGTAATCAATATGTGTGTTGATTTGTTTGCTCGATTGGGCCTAAATCAAGTCCGTGTATACTCCACATTTATTCACCAGATGAAATTTGGAGATCACTCACTCGAGATAAAAATTAGTCGGAAGACATCAAGGAGTTTCATAGTGAAAATACAGCTGATGTGGTGATGTATTGAGTTTTCACGTTAGTTGCATACCACGATCTTATAACTTCCCATGTAATTAAAAAAGAATATGTTGGATAGAGAATTATAATAGATTAATAGTTAAAAATAATAATTGAACTAAACCCGGACCATCAAGCCTATCATTTGTTCCTCGTACCAACTTTAAAAAAATACTAGCTTATATCTAAACAATGTCTAATTTCTCTCCTACTATAGATTGTGGACAATATCATGAAAATAAATATGTAGGATGGCAAACGAAACACTTTGCTTATCCTTCTGCGTAGATAATTGTATTAGATAATTAATTATATTAATGTTACAAAGTCTGCGATCCACAAATAGCCATCTTTAGTTCATTCGGTAAAAAATTATATTGAAAGTAAAAAATGCTACTCTTTTTGCTATTTTCACTCATCCAATTATGTAAACTTCAATCCCTTTTCTCAAAAGTTAAGGACTTTATGAAAGCCTAACAAGAACATTACAACAAGATAATTTAAACTTGGCCAGCATTATCCATACACACAAACCAAAATGAAACTTCCTAAATTACAACACAAATCACTTTCCTACTCCTTCTTGGCCTGGATGAATGGATTAAACTTAGGCTGTGATGGACCTGCAGCATCCGATGGCTCGATCTTGGGTACAGCTGAGAAGTCAGGAGGAGGGTACCGAGGCCCAGAAGTAGATGCACTTGATAGCTCAATCTTCGGTCTAGTTGCAGGTCTTGGTGTAGAGAAGAAGCCAGGAGGGTGTCGAGGACCAGAAGTAGCTGCACCTGATAGCTCAATCTTCGATGGAATTATACGTGCAGGAGGTAAGAACCCAGGAGGGTATCGAGGAGCCACAGAAGCAGATGGACCTGCAGCATCTGATGGAGGGAAAAAGCTAGGTGGAATTGTGCGTGCAGGAGGAAAGTTAGGCCGTGCCGCCAAGAATGGACCTGCAGCAGATTGGTGACTGATCGGCCGCAGTGCAGGGAAAAATCCAGGGTGATGACCCAGGAAAGCAGGTGAAGGACGAGGTGGCAAACCTAGCCTAACTGATTCATGTGCCCGATAGCGCCGGAGATATATCTGGAGGGGGCATGTACGTAATTGTCGTACCCAAGGTTGTTCATGGCTGTGATCAGGTCATCAGCACCCAGGATCGTCCTATGGTTGTCTATGCAAACATCCCTGGCTTCTGATGTGATGAACATAATGAACTCAGATACGCAATTCTGCACTGCTACCACAGATTCATCAGAGATATAAGAATCCGCAGGCAGGATTCTTTGCATAATTCTTCCCACATTAGCAATGGGAATTAAAAGTTGTTGCTCCTCATTAATGTGGGGGTTCGCCTCACCCGGAACCCCCACATTAATAGCTGGTTGTGTTTGTATCCCTACACATATAACCATTGAAATACTAGTTAGTGCTTGCATTTTCAGGCTTCAGACTTTTTCCATTATTTAAAATCCTTTATTAGATCGTACAGTTGATTATCATATTACAATTATGTGGCATATTCTAGATCTACCAAAATATGTTTGTTAAAAAGCAAATATATTAGACATGCTACAATTTTATTACTACATGTAAAAAAAAACCCATCTTCATTAAACAACGCAAACATTTAACAATATTCACCAAACGAAAGATTGAGAATATAATAATGCCTATAGATAAATTATTGGGCCCACCAGGGCCACAGAGGATTTGGTGGAAAAGGGGTTGGTCAAATCACGAAAGACAAATATTTCTACATATGATGTAAGGAAAAGTAATGAAAAAAAAAATCAAACTTTTTTTTATCTTTATATCATCAACTTTTGTCTTTTTCTCATTTATCCGGCTTTTACGATAATTACCAATTTATTTTATTTTTTTGGTTTAACCCTCCAAGTTTGAGTAATTTATTAAATACTCAATGTGGTGGTTTGAATAAAGATAATAAGAAACCCTATACTTTTATAAGGGACATAAATCCCTTGTGGTTTTCCAATTCGTGACTACTTACCTCTATTTGTAATTCATGATAGCTTGTAACATGAGCCTTAGTGATATATGTAATAAAAGGTCGAGTTGTGATGACTTGAGAAACCACAGGGGAGTATTTGTCCTTTTAAAAATAATAGGATTTATTTTACATGCATTATAACACAGGGGGATATATGGTATTTTACCCTCAAAATTCTAGTATACATCACTTTATCATTCTTGGAATTTTATAACAAATGTTAAGTTTGTAAAAAAGTAGATTTAATACGGGTATACACATAAACAAAATTTACTAATAGTGAAGTTAAGATCAAGACTCGTTTAAGTTGTAATCATAGAAGAATTTGACAAGAGTCAAATTTAATCATAGAAGAATTTAACAAAACTCAACTAAGTTTAATCCACAAAAATTGAATCAGAAAACAAAATCAAAGATCAAAGTAGGTTTACCAGGATATGGAAGCAGGACCCTATGGTGGTTGCCTTGGGATCCTTCGTTTCCTCTAAAATCCATTGCTTTATCTCTCTCTCTTAGCTTTCCTAATTTTAATTTTTGCTCTTTGACAGTATGAAAGTATGAAAAGGGGAATGTGTAAAATATATAGAGCTAGCAATGAAGCGAAGATACTCCACGTAGAAAACACGTGGTGTAGACGAGGCTAGTGTTGGGAATTGTGCCTGACGTAACGGGTCCACTTAAAGGTCCACTTAAAGTGTTAAACATGATAATAAAGCTAAGGTGAATAATAAAAATAAATAAATAATCTTAAAACAATATTTAGCGTTTAGGTGAAGGAAATAAGAAATTATTTCTGTTTTAACAAAGTATTTTATATATACATAAGGTCCCTCCTTACTGTATATAAGCAATATATAGTTTTTATTAATCGGTTTAACTAATTATTTAATCGCTGGAAAATATAAGGTTCTCATATATGCTATTGTTATAATGTGAGAATTGAAAATCAACTATTTTAACAATCGTGAAGAGATGGAATATCATCCTGAATGGTTAAGCAAGCATTTGAGACGAAACTTGTGTTTTAGTTATATAATTATTAAATTAAGAATAATTGAGCAACATTTACTCCATAAATGGTCCTACTCTATGCTATACTCAAAAGAACTATATCTAGCCAAAATCAGTAGGTAAATAACAAGAAAGATAAATTATTAAAGACAATGTAGACATAATTATAATTAAAATTCTCTATGAGAAATTTCCAAGTTGCCTCTTTACCGCACATTAGTTCAGAGTCAAACATATTAATTCAATATTCTTGCGTTTAATGCAAAAAGATTGTCGAAATCCAGTAAGCACTCAATTAATTGCTGTCATAAAGAAGCAACTTTGATCTTTAACCCGCTTCATAGACACTTAATCTGTACAATGAATTGTGCACTCTTAAAATTGCTGGCTTATTACCAAAAATTGTTGGGTCCTTTTTGTTCCTATAGAGTTTACATAAGGAAAATAGAAATTAAATAATCTCAGTATCTCACGTTTTTTCGTCCCGATAAATCAAAGTGACTATACGCTGGTTGAATATTAAACTACTTTCATTTTAAAACTTAAACTCTAAAATATTTAACTTTTGTATAAATTTTTTAGTGCATTCTAGAGGCCATTAAATTATAGAGCAAATTGATTTATCCACTAAACATATTTTTCATCAGATCCATTAAAGAGAAACTTATGGTAGTACATCTAGATTTGGTTGATATATTTCAGTGGACCAACTTCAAAACAAAAAACGAGGATGTGGGTCCCACGTTCGTGTGGGGTCGCCATGACTCTTGTGAGCATATAAGTACAATTTGCAAACCACAGAGACAAACTTTATATCACAATAGCCTTTTTCATGCTAAGAAGTAGATTTTTTATTTATATATTTTGCTTCTGCCTTACACTGAACCTGATGAGTCATAAAATAAGTAATATATATATATATATGTATCTAATTATCAAAGAAACTTAGTCAATAAAGGTTAAATATGAATATTAGAATACTGTTTTATTTTGGCCACCTGTGCTATCCCAACAGTATAAGTTTATGTTAGTTACTCTTGCATTCTTTTCTGCTCTTCTCATTAAACCTTACCTGGGAAAATGGATCAGGATTAAATTTGTGTAGGTAAAATTGCATTATATGACCCTTTATCTTTGCTCTTTGGAACACTTTTCCCCATTCTCTTTCATTTTGAACCTTTTAACCCTTAATCTTTTATTTTCGGTACACACCATCCAACCCTTTTTCAATTTCGTTAAGTCAACAATTATTCATGTTAAGTCAGTTGCCACATTATATAGTTTCAATTAAGCACAAAACTGCCATTTTTTCCCAGCTCCTATTTATTAGTTTTGATTTATTCGTTGTTTTTTCTTTTTACTTTTACTAATCATTTTCACACCCCACGAATGCCCTTTTATACCACTTTTTCTATTCCTTTATCTTCAAAGATTATAAGCTCAAACTCAAATTCTAACAAACTACAAACACTCTAAGGGCAAGCAAAATGGTAGGGCTAAATTTTTGTGACTGTTTAGCTTTAATCTTGACCAAAAAAAAAAAAAATATGGCCCCAAAAAACATTTTTTTATCACACGAGAGGCAAGATATATATTCAATGTTTAACGTATTAACTTGATTACTCTTTTTTTATTAATTGGTGTAATTCTATATTATGTATTTTTATTTAGATTATATTAGTATAAAATTACAAGTATTTTGATTTTTTTTAAACCGAAAATGTTATAATTTGCTCTTAATAATCTGCATCCAGATTTTATTCCATATCATTACCTTTCAAAGATTTTCACACTTTTGAAAAGTTTTCCAAATCATACGACCTTTAATTGGATTTCATGAAATATGAATGAATGATATATCTTAAACATAATTAAATCATTTCTAAATTGATTAGATTATTTGATATAATACTATAAATATGATTATAAAAAATAACTAAACTGGAAAAGTTATGTAGTCGGGCTAGATGTATTTAGCCCATCCGATGATGAATAGTGCTTGGAGGAATTTTTGGCAAGATTTGAAAACAATAAAAATTTGTAATTTTAATTGATCTAATAATGTCAGCAATGTTCTCCAAGGGGGTGAAATAAAATGGCATTTTTGCCCTCAACTTATATAATATATGGGTGGTGTGGCAGATGACTTAACGAAATTAAATTAAAGGGTGGATGATGTCTCTAAATAAAAAATAAAAGAACTAAAATGTTAAAATGAAAGGTTAGGAAGGAAAGTGTGTAAGAAGAGAAAATATAAAGGGCCATATAAAACGCATTTTTACAATTTTTGTGTATATCTTAACAATTGTAATAATTAATATCAGATATTAAATATCATTTAAGATATTTTTCGACCAAGTATACATTAGCAAGACAATCACAAACTTCAAGAAACACTCCATTATATTTCAGGCTATGAATGTTACAATGTTATTTAAAAATCATTATCTTAAAGAAATTTGAGAGAGCTTAAAAACAATGTGTTCATTGTTCAACCAAAAAGAACTACATATACAAACTTGAAGCGAATTGTTGACAAGACAACCCAAAAAAATTTGGTTTATTATGAAACCTAAATTAAACTTATAATCTAACAAAAACATCAATAAAAATCATTGTGTCTTTTCCGTGCTGTAGTAGTAGTAGTAAAGGAAGGCAAAAAGTTATAGTTTGCGTGAAACCTCGACCACAAGGTTAAGAGCTTTGCGCTCTCTAGACGGGCTTCTTGGTGAAAACATTGTGGAACCACCAGTAGAGGTACCTTTTATATTTTTGACACCACAAATGATACATATAAGCTGTAATAAACAATTGACAAATAAAATCTTATGTTGGGTTAGTCTTCTATCAAACCAGTATACATATATTTAGCGACAAGTCTTAGCTATCCATATAAATGATAAACATGTGGTATTACTGGCGTATATATATATAGCAGTGTGAGAAGACAATTCCCTTCAAGTATGTATATAGCTATATGCATATCTTTTTGGTTCAGGAAGTGCTAAAACTCTGGTTAAATTAATTCTAATTGTCTAGATATTAATTAATATGTTTGTGACAGAAACATGAGATACAAAATCGCATAGTATATAAGCAGTTGTCATTTAATCTTTTCTATATCGAACTAACAATAAAAATGAAATATCACAACAGATATAAAGCTTTTTGCTGAAGAACATCAAAAAAATAACAAATCTTTTCATATGTACAGGAAGAGAAGTACCTTGGTAACATCATCACAGTGGAGCGATTCTAGTCTGGATAATATACAAGTTTTAACTTGCATTTTAGAAGAGGCTGCATAGATTTTAATCCTGGTTTTGGAGAAGAGACAAGTTGCACGTTGATGCATAATATATAAGGAAGGCACGAAGAATATTCACTTCCGTGTTTAGATACTTGTAAGCTTGTAAAACATAAGTCATTACTATGTGTATTCTTATAGAGAACCGGTGAGTAGAAACCTGTCCTGTCCACCTACATCCTTTTTGGAGCTGCTGCAGTTATAGGCAGCCGGAATACAACAGCTCGAGTTATGTCTTTTACATATCATATACAAACACAAGCAACCAAATAACTTAATATCCACAAAAATATAAGGATTCTAACATAACTTCTATCAGAAAAAGGGGGAAGAAAACATGGAAATGTCAAGCCAAATCAAATCACAAAAGATTTATATGTTTTATTTAACCAACTAATGAAAAAAATAGCACCCAATGAACCTTAATTTAAACCTCTGACAAAAATACTGTTTAGGGTACCATTAAAAATTTAATAAACACCGTGGACATAGAAGATTTAGCTTAACTCACTACAACTTAAATTAATTCAGCTTTCAGAAATTTACAAAATTTAACTCAGGTATATATATTTACAAATTCTGGGAGCTATAAGAAGAATAATATGAGAACAAGTGTATTATAAAAAGATTGTAAAACAATATGAATTAAATAAAATATAGTAAGATCGGCCTTATAGCTGTTGGTAGCGTGATGAGCTTCGTTCCAAGCTACTTCAGCGGCCGGTCGTTGGACCTTCTCACCCTATTATGTATTAGATCCTCCATTGGTGAATGAATATCTTGATTGGGTGAATTTTACAATTTGTTCACACAGGGTTACATTTCTGTTTGATTAGGAATTTGTTTGCAAGTTTTTAGGTGCAAACTTAAAATACTGAATTAATATGACTTTTTATCTTTTGTAACAAAATCAGATATGAATAATTTTTAAATGATCTATTGTTTTGTAAGTATACTTCGATTTTTTAAAAACTCTTTGATAAAAGAATGGAGGAAAAAATTTCAAATAAAAAATATAAAGTGAATTAATTTTGTTTGGATTAAGAAAAAGGGTAAACCTTCTTACCCTTTATGTTTAAGATTTTTGCAAACGAAACACTTTGCTTATTCTTCTGCGTAGATAATTGTATTAGATAATTATTTATATTAATGTTACAAAGTCTGCCACAAATAGCCATCTTTAGTTCATTCAGTAAAAAATTATATTGAAAGTAAAAAATGCTACTCTTTTTGCTATTTTCGTTCATCCAATTATGTAAACTTCAATCCCTTTTCTCAAAAGTTAAGGAATTTATGAAAGGCTAAAAAGAACATTACAACAAGATAACTTAAACTTGGCCAGCATTATCCATACACACAAACCAAAATGAAACTTCCTAAATTACATCACAAATCACTTTCCTACTCCTTCTTGGCCTGGATAAATGGAGTAAACTTAGGTTGTGATGGACCTGCGTCATCCGATGGCTCGATCTTTGGTACAGCTGAGAAGCCAGGAGGAGGGTACCGAGGCCCAGAAGTAGATGCACTTGATAGCTCAATCTTCAGTCTAGTTGCAGGTCTTGGTGTAGCGAAGAAGCCAGGAGGGTGTCGAGGACCAGAAGTAGCTGCACCTGATAGCTCAATCTTCGGTGGAATTATACGTGCAGGAGGTAAGAACCCAGGAGGGTATCGAGGAGCCGCAGAAGCAGATGGACCTGCAGCACCTGATGTAGGGAAAAAGCCAGGTGGAATTGAGCGTGCAGGAGGAATGTTAGGCCGTGCCGCCAAGAATGGACCTGCAGATTGGTGACTGATCGGCCGCGGTGCAGGGAAGAATCCAGGGTGATGACCCAGGAAAGCAGGTGAAGGACGAGGTGGCAAACCTAGCCTAACTGATTCATGTGCCCGATAGCGCCGGAGATATATCTGGAGGGCATGTACGTAATTGTCGTACCCTAAGGTGTGCATGGCTCTGATCAGGTCATCAGCACCCAGGATGCTCCTATGGTTGTCTATGCAAACATCCCTGGCTTCTGATGTGATGAACATAATGAACTCAGATACGCAATTCTGCACTGCTACCACAGATTCATCAGAGATATAAGAATCCGCAGGCAGGATTCTTTGCATAATTCTTCCCACATTAGCAATGGGAATTAAAAGTTGTTGCTCCTCATTAATGTGGGGGTTCGCCTCACCCGGAACCCCCACATTAATAGCTGGTTGTGTTTGTATCCCTACACATATAACCATTGAAATACTAGTTAGTGCTTGCATTTTCAGGCTTCAGACTTTTTCTATTATTTAAAATCATTTATTAGATCGTACAATTGATTATCATATACAATTATGAGGTGTATAGATCTACCAAAATATGTTTGTTAAAAAGCAAATAAATTACAATCTTATTACATGTAAAAAAACCATCTTCATTAAACAACGCAAACATTGAACAATGTTCACCAAACGAAAGATTGAGAATATAATAATGCCTATAGATAAATTATTGGACCCACAAGGCCCACCAAGCCCACAAAGGCTTTGGTGGAAAAGGGGTTGGTCAAATCACGAAAGACAAATATTTCTACATATGACATAAGGAAAAGTAATGAAAAAAACAAATCAAATATATTTTTATCTTTATATCACAAACTTTTGTCTTTTTCTCATCTATTCGGCTTTTATGATAATTACCACTTTATTTTCTTTTTTTCATTTAACCCTCCAACTTTGAGTAATTTATTAAATACTCAGTGTGGTGGTTTGAATAAAGATAATAAGAAACCCTATGGTTTTATAAGGGACATAAATCCCTTGTGATTTTCCAATTCGTGACTACTTACCACTATTTGTAACTCATGACAGCTTGTAACATGAGCCTTAGTAATATATGTAATAAAAGGTCTAGTTGTGACAACTTGAGAAACCACAGGGGAGTATTTGTCCTTTTTATTTTACATGCGTTATACACAGGGGGATATATGGTTTTTACCCTCAAAATTCTGGTATACATCACTTTATCATTCTTGGAATTTTATAACAAACTTTATCTTTGTAAAAACGTAGATTTTATACGGGTATACACATAATTTTTTTTACTAATAGTGAAGTTAAGATCTAGACTCGTTTAAGTTGTAATCATCGAAGAATTTGACAAGACTCAAATTTAATCTAGAAGAATTTAACAAAACTCGACTAAGTTTAATCCACAAAAATTGAATCAGAAAACAAAATCAAAGACCAATGTAGGTTTACCAGGATATGGAAGCCGGACCCTATGGTGGTTGCCTTGGGATCCTTCGTTTCTTCTGAAATCCATTGCTTTATCTCTCTCTTAGCTTTTCTAATTATAATTTTTGCTCTCTGACAGTATGAAAGTATGAAAAGGGGAATGTGTAAAATATATAGAGCTAGCAATGAAGCGAAGATACTCCACGTAGAAAACACGTGGTGTAGACGAGGCTAGAGTTGGGAATTGTGCATATAATGACACGTAACCGGTCCACTTAAAGTTTTAATCATGATGATAAAGCTAAGGTGAATAATAAAAATAAATACATAATCTTAAAACAATATTAAGCGTTTAGGTGAAGGAAATAAGAAATTATTTCTGTTTTAACAAAGTATTTTATATATATATAAGGTCCCTCCTTACTGCATATAAGCAAAATATAGTTTTATTAATCGGTTTAACTAATTATTTAATCGCTGGAAAATATAAGGTTCTCATATATGCTATTGTTATGATGTGAGAATTGAAAATCAACTATTTTAACAATCGTGAAGAGATGGAAAATCATCCTGAATGGTTAAGCAAGCAGTTGAGACGAAACTTGTGTTTTAGTTATATAATTATTAAATTAAGAATAATATAGCAACACTACTCTATAAATGGTCCTACTCTAAACTATACTCAGAAAAACTATATCTAGTCAAAATCAGTAGGTAACTAACAAGAAAGATAAATTATTAAAGACAATGTAGACATAATTATATTTACAATTCTCTATGAGATATTTTCAAGTTGCCTCTTTACTGCACATTAATTAGTTCACAGTCAAACATATTAATTCAATATTCTTGCGTTTAATGCAAAAAGATTGTCGAAATCCGGTAAGCACTCAATTAATTATGTCATAAAGAAGCACCTTTGATCTTTAACCCGCTTCATAGACACTTAATTTTTACATTGAATTGTGCACTCTTAAAATTGCTGGCTTATTACCAAAAATTGTTGGGTCCTTTTTGTTTACATAAGGAAAATAGAAATTAAATAATCTCAGTATCTCACGTTTGTTTAATCCCGATAAATCAAAGTGACTATACGCTGGTTGAATATTAAACTACTTTCATTTTCAAACTTTAACTCTAAAATATTTAACTTTGGCATAAATTTTTTAGTGCATTCTAGAGGCCATTAAATTATAGAGCAAATTGATTTATCCACTAAACATATTTTTCATCAGATCCATTAAAGAGAAACTTATGGTAGTACATCTAGATTTGGTTGATATATTCCAGTGGACCGACTTCAATACAAAAAATGAGGATGTGGGTCCCACAGTCGTGCGGGGTCGCCATGACTCTTGTGAGCATAAAAGTACAATTTGCAAATCATAGAGACAAACTTTATATCACAATAGCCTTTTTCATGCTTAGAAGTAGATTTTTTATTTATATATTTTGCTTCTGCCTTACACTGAACCTGATGAGTCATAAGTAATATATGTATCTAATTATCAAAGAAACTTAGTCAATAAAGGTTAAAAATGATATTACAATATTGTTTTATTTTGGCCACCTGTGCTATCCCAACAGTATGTTTATGTTAGTTACTCTTGCATTCTTTGCTGCTCTTCTCATTAAACCTTACCTGCGAAAATGGATCAAGATTATATTTGTGTAGGTAAAATTGCATTATATGACCCATTATCTTTGCTCTTTGGAACACTTATTCCATTATCTTTCATTTTAAACCTTTTAACCCTTGATCTTTTATTTTCTATACACACCATCCAACCCTTTTTCAATTTCGTTAAGTCAATAATTATTCATGTTAAGTCAGTTGCCACATTATATAGTTTAAATTAAGGACAAAACTGTCATTTTTTCCCAGCTCCTTTTAATTAATTTTGCTTTATTCGTTGTTTTTCCTTTTTACTTTTACTAATCATCTTCACACCCCTACGAAAGCCCTTTTATTCCACTTTTTCTATTTCTTTATCTTCAAAGATTATAAGCTCAAACTCAAATTCTAATAAACTACAAATATCACTCTAAGGGCAAGCAAAATGATAGGGCTAAATTTGTGTGCCTGTTTAGCTCCAATCTTGAACAAAAAAAAAAATATGGCCCCAAAAAAGATTTTTTTTATCACACGAGAGGCAAGATATATATTCAATGTTTACGTATTAATTTGGTGTAATTCTATATTATGTATTTTTATTTAGATTATATTAGTATTAAATTACAAGTATTATGATTTTTTTTTAAAACCGAAAATGTTATAATTTGCTCTTAATATAGTCTGGATCCAGCTTTTATTCCATATCATTTACCTTTCACAGATTTTGACACTTTTGAAAAGTTTTCCAAATCATACGACCTTTAATTGGATTTCATAAAAGAAAGATTAACTAATTAATTAGATGAATGAATGATATATCTTAAACATAATTAAATCATTTCTAAATTGATTAGATTATTTGATATAATACTATAAATATGATTATAAAAAATAACTAAACGGTGGGTCCCCCAATTAACTATAAAAAATGGAAAAGTTATGTAGTCGGGCGTATCTTTAGCGGCAAAAAATTTAACACTAAAAATCTTAATTTTGCAGCTAATAGTCGTTATTTGTCGCCTCTATAAGTTCGTCGCTAAAGATACCTTCAGTAGCAAATTATTTGTTTTTGCCTCTATTAACTTTATCTTTAGCGGCAAATATTGCCGCTAAATATATAATTAGAGGCCATTTTAGTTTTTAAAAATATCATTAGAGGTCATTTTAGTTGTTGCCGCAATAGCTTCCCTGCTAATGCTACTATTTCTTGTAGTGTTAGCCTATCCGGTGATGAATAGTGCTTGAAGGAATTTTTGTTGGGGGATTTGTAAATAATAAAAATTTGTAATTTTAATGGATCTAATAATGTCAGCAATGTTCTCCAAGGTGGTGAAATAAAATGGCATTTTTGCCATCAACTAATATGATATATGGATGGTGTGGATGACTTAACAAAATTAAATTAAATTAATGGGTGGATGATGTCTCTAAATCAAAAATAAATGAACTAAAATGTTTAAAATGAAAGGATAGGAAGGAAAGTGTGTAAGAAGAGCAATGATAGAGGGCCATATAAAAGGCTTTTTTACAATTTTTGAGTGTATCTTAACAATTGTAATAATTAATATAAGATATTAAATATCATTCAAGATATTTTCCTCTCAAGTATACATTAGCAAGACAATTACAAACTTCAAGAAACACTCCATTATATTTCGGGCGATGAATATTACAATGTTATTTAAAAATCATTATTTTAAAGAAATTTGAGAGAGCTTAAAAACAATGTGTTCATTGTTTAACCAAAACGAAATACATATACAAACTTGTAGCTAATTTTTGACAAGATAACCCAAAAAAATTTGGTTTATTATGAAACCTAAATTAAACTTATAATCTAACAAAAAATCAATAAAAATCATTGTTTCTTTTCCGTGCTGTAGTAGTAGTAAAGGAAGGCAAAAAGTTATAGTTTATGTGAAACCTCGACCACAAGTCTAAGAGCTTTGCGCTCTCTAGACGGGCTTCTTGGTGAAAACATTGTGGAACCACCAGTAGAGGTACCTTTTATATTTTTGACACCACAAATGATACATATAAGCTGTAATAAACAACTGACAAATAAAATCTTATGTTGGGTTAGTCTTCTATCAAACCAGTATACATATATTTAGCGACAAGTCTTAGCTATCCATATAAATGATAAACATGTGGTATTACTGGCGTATATATATAGCAGTGTGATAGAAGACAATTCCCTTCAAGTATGTATATAGCTATATGCATATCTTTTTGGTTCAGGAAGTGCTATAACTCTGGTTAAATTAATTCTAATTGTCTAGATATTAATTAATATGTTTGTGACAGAAACATGAGATACAAAATCACATAGTATATAAACAGTTGTCATTTAATTCTTTTTATATCAAACTAACAATATAAATGCAAAATCACAACAGATATAAAGCTTTTTGCTGAAGAACATCAAAAAAATAACAAATCTTTTCATATCTACAGGAAGAGAAGTACCTTGGTAACATCATCACAGTGGAGCGATTCTAGTCTGGATATTATACAAGTTTTGACTTTCATTATAGAAGAGGCTGCATAGATTTTAATCCTGGTTTTGGAGAAGTCTGATCCAACTTGAAGAGACAAGTTGCACGTTGATGCATAATATATAATTAAGGAAGGCACGAAGAATATTCACTTCCGCGTTTAGATACTTATAAGCTTTTAAAACATAAGTCATTACTATGTGTATTCTGATAGAGGACCCGTGAGTAGAAACCTGTCCTGTCCACCTACATCCTTTTTGGAGCTGCTGCAGTTAATAGGCAGCAGGAATACAACAGCTCTAGTTATGTCTTTTTACATATCATCTACAAATACAAGCAATCAAATAACTTAATATCCACAAAAATATAAGGATTCTAACATAACTTCTATCAGAAAAAGGGGGAAGAAAACACGGAAATGTCAAGCCAAATCAAATCACAAAAAAATTTATATGTTTTATTTAACCAACTAATGAAAAAAATAGCACCCAATGAGACTTAATTTAAACCTCTGACAAAAATACTGTTTAGGGTACCATTAAAAATTTAATAAACACCGTGGACATAGAAGATTTAGCTTAACTCACAACTTAAATTAATTCAGCTTTCAGAAATTTACAAAATTTAACTCAGGTATATATATTTACAATTTCTGGGAGGTATAAGAAGATCAAAATGAGAACAAGTGTATTGTAAAAAGATTGTAAAACAATATGAATTAAATAAAATATAACCTTCAAGGGAATAGTAAGATCGTCCTTATAGTTGTTGGTAGCGTGATGAGCTTCGTTCCAAGCTACTTCAACGGCCGGGCAGTTGGATCTTCTCACCCAAATTTTGTATTAGCTCCGCCATTGGTGAATGAATATCTTGATTGGGTGAATTTTACAATTTGTTCACACAGGGTTAAAGTTCTGTTTGATTATGGATGAAATTGTTTGCAATTTTTTAGGTGCAAACTTAAAATACTAAATTAATAGGACTTTTTATCTTTTGTAACAAAATCAGATATGAATAATTTTTAAATGATCTATTGTTTTGTGAGTATACTTCGATTTTTTAAAAACTCTTTGATAAAAGAATGGAGGAAAAAATTTCAAATAAAAAATATAAAGTGAATTAATTTTGTTTGGATTAAGAAAAAGGGTAAACCTTCTTACCCTTTATGTTTAAGATTTTTGCAAACGAAACACTTTGCTTATTCTTCTGCGTAGATAATTGTATTAGATAATTATGTATATTAATGTTACAAAGTCTGCGATCCACAAATAGCCATCTTTAGTTCATTCAGTAAAAAATTATATTGAAAGTATAAAATGCTACTCTTTTTGCTATTTTCGTTCATCCAATTATGTAAACTTCAATCCCTTTTCTCAAAAGTTAAGGAATTTATGAAAGGCTAAAAAGAACATTACAACAAGATAACTTAAACTTGGCCAGCATTATCCGTACACACAAACCAAAACGAAACTTCCTAAATTACATCACAAATCACTTTCCTACTCCTTCTTGGCCTGGATAAATGGAGTAAACTTAGGTTGTGATGGACCTGCGTCATCCGATGGCTCGATCTTGGGTACTGCTGAGAAGCCAGGAGGAGGGTATCGAGGACCAGAAGTAGCTGCACCTGATAGCTCAATCTTCGGTGGAATTATACGTGCAGGAGGTAAGAACCCAGGAGGGTATCGAGGAGCCACAGAAGCAGATGGACCTGCAGCACCTGATGGAGGGAAAAAGCCAGGTGGAATTGTGCGTGCAGGAGGAAAGTTAGGCCGTGCTGCCAAGAATGGACCTGCAGCAGATTGGTGACTGATCGGCCGCGGTGCAGGGAAGAATCCAGGGTGATGACCCAGGAAAGCAGGTGAAGGACGAGGTGGCAAACCTAGCCTAACTGATTCATGTGCCCGATAGCGCCGGAGATATATCTGGAGGGCATGTACGTAATTGTCGTACCCAAGGTTGTTCATGGCTGTGATCAGGTCATCAGCACCCAGGATGCTCCTATGGTTGTCTATGCAAACATCCCTGGCTTCTGATGTGATGAACATAATGAACTCAGATACGCAATTCTGCACTGCTTCCACAGATTCATCAGAGATATAAGAATCCGCAGGCAGGATTCTTTGCATAATTCTTCCCACATTAGCAATGGGAATTAAAAGTTGTTGCTCCTCATTAATGTGGGGGTTCGCCTCACCAGGAACCCCCACATTAATAGTTGGTTGTGTTTGTATCCCTACACATATAACCATTGAAATACTAGTTAGTGCTTGCATTTTCAGGCTTCAGACTTTTTCCATTATTTAAAATCCTTTATTAGGTCGTACAGTTGATTATCATATTACAATTATGGGTATATTCTAGAACTACCAAAATATGTTTTTGTTAAAAAGCAAATAAATTAGACATGCTACAATCTTATTAGATGTAAAAAAACCCATCTTCATTAAACAACGCAAACATTTAACAATATTCACAAAAAGAAAAAGATTGAGAATATAATAATACCTATAGATAAATTATTGGACCCACCAGGCCCACAGAGGCTTTGGTGGAAAAGGGGTTTGGTCAAATCAGGAAAGACAAATATTTCTACATATGCCCCGTAAGGAAAAGTAATGAAAAAAAACAAATCAATTTTTTTTATCTATATATCACAAACTTTTGTCTTTTTCTCATCTATCCGGCTTTTATGATAATTACCACTTTATTTTCTTTTTTTCATTTAACCATCCAACTTTGAGTAATTTATTAAATACTCAGTGTGGTGGTTTGAATAAAGATAATAAGAAACCCTATGGTTTTATAAGGGACATAAATCCGATTTTCCAATTCGTGACTACTTACCACTATTTGTAACTCATAATAGCATGTAACATGAGCCTTAGTAATATATGTAATAAAAGGTCTAGTTGTGACAACTTGAGAAACCACATGGGAGTATTTGTCCTTTTAAAAATAATAGGTTTTTTTTTACATGTGTTATACACATGGGGATATATGGTTTTTACCCTCAAAATTCTGGTATACATCACTTTATCATTCTTGGAATTTTATAACAAACTTTATCTTTGTAAAAACGTAGATTTAATACGGGTATACACATAATTTTTTTTACTAATAGTGAAGTTAAGATCAAGACTCGTTTAAGTTGTAATCATAGAAGAATTTGACAAGACTCAAATTTAATCTAGAAGAATTTAACAAAACTCGACTAAGTTTAATCCACAAAAATTGAATCAGAAAACAAAATCAAAGATCAATGTAGGTTTACCAGGATATGGAAGCCGGACCCTATGGTGGTTGCCTTGGGATCCTTCGTTTCCTCTGAAATCCATTGCTTTATCTCTCTCTCTTAGCTTTTCTAATTATAATTTTTGCTCTCTGACAGTATGAAAGTATGAAAAGGGGAATGTGTAAAATATATAGAGCTAGCAATGAAGCGAAGATACTCCACGTAGAAAACACATGGTGTAGACGAGGCTAGAGTTGGGAAGTGTGCAAATAATGACACGTAACGGGTCCACTTAAAGTTTTAAACATGATAATAAAGCTAAGGTGAATAATAAAAATAAATACATAATCTTAAAACAATATTTAGCGTTTAGGTGAAGGAAATAAGAAATTATTTCTGTTTTAACAAAGTATTATATATATATATAAGGTCCCTCCTTACTGCATATAAGCAAAATATAGTTTTTATTAATCGGTTTAACGGATTATTTAATCGCTGGAAAATATAAGGTTCTCATATATGCTATTGTTATGATGTGAGAATTGAAAATCAACTATTTTAACGATCATGAAGAGATGGAAAATCATCCTGAATGGTTAAGCAAGCAGTAGAGACGAAACTTGTGTTTTAGTTATATAATTATTAAATTAAGAATAATTGAGCAACACTACTCCATAAATGGTCCTACTCTAAACTATACTCAAAAAAACTATATCTAGCCAAAATAAGTAGGTAAATAACAAGAAATATAAATTATTAAAGACAATGTAGACATAATTATAATTACAATTCTCTATGAGAAATTTTCAAGTTGCCTCTTTACCGCACATTAGTTCACAGTCAAACATATTAATTCAATATTCTTGCGTTCGAAATCCAGTAAGCACTCAATTAATTGCTGTCATAAAGAAGCAACTTTGATCTTTAACCCGCTTCATAGACACTTAATTTGTACATTGAATTGTGCACTCTTAAAATTGCTGGCTTATTACCAAAAATTGTTGGATCCTTTTTGTATACATAAGGAAAATAGAAATTAAATAATCTCAGTATCTCACGTTGTTTAATCCCGATAAATCAAAGTGACTATACGCTGGTTGAATATTAAACTACTTTCATTTTCAAACTTTAACTCTAAAATATTTAACTTTTGCATAAATTTTAATAGTGCATTCTAGAGGCCATTAAATTATAGAGCAAATTGATTTATCCACCAAACATATTTTTCATCAGATCCATTAAAGAGAAACTTATGGTAAAAGTACAATTTGCAATTCATAGAGACAAACTTTATATCATAATAGCCTTTTTCATGCGTAGAAGTAGATTTTTTATTTATATATTTTGCTTCTGCCTTACACTGAACCTGATGAGTCATAAGTAATATATGTATCTAATTATCAAATAAACTTAGTCAATAAAGGTTAAAAATGAATATTAGAATACTGTTTTATTTTGGCCACCTGTGCTATCCCAACAGTAAGTTTATGTTAGTTACTCTTGCATTCTTTGCTGCTCTTCTCATTAAACCTTACCTGGGAAAATGGATCCAGATTATATTTGTGTAGGTAAAATTGCATTATATGACCCTTTATCTTTGCTCTTTGGAACACTTTTCCCCATTATCTTTCATTTTGAACCTTTTAACCCTTAATCTTTTATTTTCGGTACACACCAGCCAACCCTTTTTCAATTTCGTTAAGTCAACAAGTATTCATGTTAAGTCAGTTGCCACATTATATAGTTTAAATTAAGGACAAAACTGCCATTTTTTCCCAGCTCCTTTTTATTAATTTTGATTTATTCGTTGTTTTTCTTTTTTACTTTTACTAATCATCTTCACACCCCCACGAAACCCCTTTTATTCCACTTTTTCTATTTCTTTATCTTCAAAAGTTATAAGCTCAAACTCAAATTCTAACAAACTACAAATATCACTCTAAGGGCAAGCAAAATGGTAGGGCTAAATTTTTGTGCCTGTTTAGCTCCAATCTTGACCAAAAAAAAAATATGGCCGCAAAAAAGATTTTTTTATCACACTAGAGGCAAGATATATATTCAATGTTTACGTATTAATTTGATTACTCTTTTATATTAATTTGTGTAATTCTATATTATGTATTTTTATCTAGATTATATTAGTATTAAATTAAAAGTATTTTGATTTTTTTTTAAACCGAAAATGTTATAATTTGCTCTTAATATAATCTGGATCGAGATTTTATTCCATATCATTTACCTTTCAAAGATTTTCACACTTTTGAAAAGTTTTCCAAATCATACTACCTTTATTTGGATTTCATTAAAGAAAAGATTAACTAATTAATTAGATAAATGAATGATATATCTTAAACATAATTAAATCATTTCTAAATTGATTAGATTATTTGATATAATACTATAAATATGTGGGTCCCCCAACTATAAGAAATGGAAAAGTTATATAGTCGGGCTAGATGTATTTAGCCCATCTGATGATAAATAGTGCTTGGAGGAATTTTTGTTGGGGCAAGATTTAGAAAACAATAAAAATTTGTAATTTTAATGGATTTAATAAAGTCAGCAATGTTCTCCAAGGGGGTGAAATAAAATGGCATTTTTCCCTCAACTTATATGATATATGGGTGGTGTGGCGGATGACTTAACGAAATTAAATTTAAGGGTGGATGATGTCTCTAAATCAAAGATAAAAGAACTAAAATGTTTAAAATGAAAGGTTAGGAAGAAAAGTGTGTAAGTAGAGCAAAGATAGAGGGCCATATAAAAGGCATTTTTACAATTGTTGTGTATATCTTAACAATTGTAATAATTAATATCAGATATTAAATATCATTCAAGATATTTTTCTCTCAAATATACATTAGCAAGACAATCACGAACTTCAAGAAACACTCTATTATATTTCAGGGGATGAATATTACAATGTTATTTAAAAATCATTATCTTAAAGAAATTTGAGAGAGCTTAAAAACAATATGTTCATTGTTCAACCAAAAAGAACTACATATACAAACTTGAAGCGAATTGTTGACAAGACAACTCAAAAAGTCTTGGTTTATTATGAAACCTAAATTAAACTTATAATCTAACAAAACCATCAATAAAAATCATTGTTTCTTTTTCTTGTTGCAGTAGTAGTAGTAAAGGAAGGCAAAAAGTTATAGTTTGCGTGAAACCTCGACCACAAGATTAAGAGCCTTGCGCTCTATAGACGGGCTTCTTGGTGAAAACATTGTGGAACCGCCATTAGAGGTACCTTTAATATTTTTGACACCACAAATGATACATATAAGCTGTAATAAACAACTGACAAATAAAATCTTATGTTGGGTTGGTCTTCTATCAAACCAGTATACATATATTTAGCGACAAGTCTTAGCTATCCATATAAATGATAAACATGTGGTATTACTGGCGTATATATATATATATAGCAGTGTGAGAAGACAATTCCCTTCAAGTATGTATATAGCTATATGCATATCTTTTTGGTTCAGGAAGTGCTAAAACTCTGGTTAAATTAATTCTAATTGTCTAGATATTAATTAATATGTTTGTGACAGAAACATGAGATACAAAATCGCATAGTATATAAGCAGTTGTCATTTCATTCTTTCTATATCAAACTAACAATATAAATGCAATATCACAACAGATATAAAGCTTTTTGCTGAAGAACATCAAAAAAATAACAAATCTTTTCATATCTACAGGAAGAGAAGTACCTTGGTAACATCACAGTGGAGCGATTCTAGTCTGGATAGATTTTAATCCTGGTTTTGGAGAAGTCTGATCCAACTTGAAGAGACAAGTTGCACGTTGATGCATAATATATAAGTAAGGAAGGCACGAAGAATATTCACTTCCGCGTTTAGATACTTGTAAGCTTGTAAAACATAAGTCATTACTATGTGTATTCTGATAGAGAACTCGTGAGTAGAAACCTGTCCTGTCCACCTACATCCTTTTTGGAGCTGCTGCAGTTATAGGCAGTCGGAATTCAACAGCTCTAGTTATGTCTTTTTACATACCATCTACAAATACAAGCAACCAAATAACTTAATATCCACAAAAATATAAGGATTCTAACATAACTTCTATCAGAAAAAGGGGGAAGAAAACACGGAAATGTCAAGCCAAGTCAAATCACAAAAAGATTTATATGTTTTATTTAACCAACTAATGAAAAAAAATAGACCCAATGAACCTTAATTTAAACCTCTGACAAAAATACTGTTTAGGGAACCATTAAAAATTTAATAAACACCTTGGACATAGAAGATTTAGCTGAACTCACTACAGCTTAAATTAATTCAGCTTTCAAAAATTTACAAAATTTAACTCAGGTATATATATTTACAAATTCTGGGAGCTATAAGAAGAACAAAATGAGAACAAGTGTATTGTTAAAAGATTGTAAAACAATATGAATTAAATAAAATATAACCTTCAAGAGAACAGTAAGATCGGCCTTATAGCTGTTAGTAGCGTGATGAGCTTCGTTCCAAGCTACTTCAGCGGCCGGCGTTGGATCTTCTCACCCAATTTTTGTATTAGCTCCGCCATTGGTGAATGAATATTTTGGTTGGGTGAATTTTATAATTTGTTCACACAGGGTTAAAGTTCTGTTTGATTATGGATGGAATTTGTTTGCAATTTTTTAGGTACAAACTTAAAATACTAAATTAATATGACTTTTTATCTTTTGTAACAAAATCAGATATGAATAATTTTTAAATGATCTATGTAAGTATACTTCGATTTTTTAAAAACTCTTTGATAAAAGATTGGAGGGAAAAATTACAAATAAAAAATATAAAGTAAATTAATTTTGTTTGGATTAAGAAAAAGGGTAAACCTTCTTACCCTTTATTTTTAAGATTTTTGTTGAATGAGTTTTTAATTTATGAAACTATCTTTAATAGTTTTTATTTTTGGGTGACTTAATCTTGAGATCTTGAAAACTAGTGTTATGGTTTATATAAATCTTATAGTCGTATTCTTTGCTTTCTTTTTCTCTTTTTCAAATCTCAAGTAAATCATTGTCAGTGACACGGCTGTCATTTTCGGCGATACATCGGAGTTTCATGCTTGAAAATTTATTTATTTCAACAGTTCAACAATTTTGTACTTGTGACTTTTATTGGAAAAGATCATATTTGAAATATCATGGATACGCAATGATTTTATTTTAATACTCAGTAATTTTACGTCAATACTCGGTGATTTTGTGTTGATACTCATTAATCTACTGTAACTTCTGTAATTTTGAAATACTCAATAGTTTTATGTTAAATACTCAGTGATTTGCGCTAATACTTAGTGATTTTGTGTTAATATTAATTAATTTGTTAAAACTTTTGTGGTTTATAAATATCAGGGATTTTGTGTTGATACTCAGTTATATTAAATAATACTTACATAAATCACCAACAAAATCACTGAGTACTCAACAAAATCACTAAGTAGTTAACAAAGTCACTAATAAGGCTCAACCAAAACACTGAGTTCTCAGTAAAAAATCGTTGTGTATTATTGAAAATCGTTGAGTATTAACATAAAATGACTAGGTTTTAATATACAATCATTGAGTATTAATGCAAACTCACTGAGTATTACACTGTATCACTTAATATTACACAGAAGCACTGAGTATTAAGCAAAATCACTAAGTATTAACATAAAATTTATGAGTATTACACAAAATCATTGAGTATCCTACACAAAATCACTAAGTATTACACAAAATCACTAAGTTTTAACATAAATTCACAAAATTTTAACGCAAAATCACTGAGTATTAACAATCCAACGAACAAAGCTTCCTCCTCCTCCTCAACAAAGTTTTTTCCACCTTGAACCAACAAGTTTTGTTGGACCTTTGAACCAGCTCAATGAATGGAACTTCTTCTCCATTAACAAACCATTTCAAACCTTCATTAGAAACATTTGCAACTCGCCGGAAAACTCACGAACAACCTTCAAGCTCTCCTCCTCAAGCTTCCTTTTAATAACATGGATCTTCAATATCAAACCAAAACTCGTCTGTTGTGAATCTATGTTAACGAGATACAGTGGAACTTCAAAAAGCTTATAAAAATGGTTGCTGAAAAACTTTGGAATGGAGGAGAGAGGGGGAATGAGGGTTTATAGGTGTTATTATGATTTATGTGTTTATTATAATTAGTGTAGTAGGTAGTTGGAGGGTATAATAGGTAGTAGGAAATAGGTGTATAATGTTAATTATTCTAATTATCCTTTAGTAAGAAGATTAGATTAATGAGGTGTGGTTTGGTCTTAAGGAGGGGTCTTCAAGGCCCGTTGAGTAAAAATATTTTTATTATTTAAAAGGTGTTACATTATTTGTTTATCTCTATGGTCAACATCACATAATACCATGTAAGTACCACGTAGGCGCCACGTGTGCATCATTCTTCCATGACTAGGGTTTTTTTTGTCATTTCAGTTATTTTTAGACCCTACATGTAAATCAACCTATAAACCAAATCTACCACTTTCTTCACCACAAAGTCCTTCAATGGAGAGAGTAACTATGACCTACTCTATTTGCAACTATAGGAGTTAGGTGTAAAGTCAAGATCTCGTGCACATCGTCTAACATTATCAGATGCTTTATTGTGTGAGAAGTCCATATCTGTTGAGCAAAAATGCTCGCTTTTCAACTATGTCAATCCTCCTGTATGTGAGAGAGGAATAGAGGTGATCCTTGAGTTGTTGAGGACACTATCTAGAATAATGACGAGATTATGGTGTTGGTGATGAATGAAGGTTATATCTTGAGAAAATGACATGTTGTTTTCTCGTTTGTCTTTGTTTTCTTGTTGCAAGAGATGCTTTCAAATAGGTGTTAATGATTTTAATGTTGATGTTGTTTAGTTGATGTTTGTTTTTTATTAGATGATGTTGTTTTTCTTATTGTAATTCTTTGCAATTCTAATGTTGTACTGTTGTTGTTGGTGTTCCAACCTCGAAGGATTTTCGATATCCACTATACAGTATGTTTAATGTATGCTTAATCTTATGCTTTTGAATTGTCATTTAGATTTTAAATGGTAGTTGATTGATGTTTTAGTTGAGATTCTATGAAGGAGCCATTCAACTAGGGAAAGTCGAGTTAGTTGCAAGTGACTTCTATAGTAAAAAATATTGTATTGGAAAAGACAGTGTAAACCACAATGTTTGTGACGTGAGATAGGTATCCCTTTATGATTGTAAATTGATACGGTGTAGCTTTTTATATATGACAACTGAGAAAATGTAACCATTAATGTTATTAATGAGTTGTCAGTGTAACACTTCATTTATTAGTACTTATTACAATTAGGTCATTTAGATATACATAGGGTGACAAATATATTCATGTTTTAGTATAATGGCAGTGGCCGGATTACTTATTTATTTATTTATTTTTCCGCCCATTTTGAAATGGTCGCTTGGTTTTTTCAAAGTAAGCATTTAGAGAGTTTTGCGTTAGTAATCATGACTAGGAATTGGTAACTAAAAGAACATACCTAGAGATAATGAATGGACTTCCCCTATCTCTTTATAAAGGTTTTACTTGGTTTTTTATAATGCATTACTCATTTTTAATAGAGTGTAAGCAGATACGAGATTAACATGGTTGGACATATACCAAAATCTGGAGAAAAGGTTTTGAGAATGACGAGTACGTCAATGGTGTCATCATGCCTCATCGTAGGTTGTCTAGTATTTTTAATTCATCCATGGGTTTTCTATGAATTTTAATTGTTTCTTGTCGGTGGTTGTAGAGTTAGTAGCACTACATGAGAGTTTGTGTATGACATAAGAGATTGGAGTTAAAGAGATTTGACTGGAGGTCGATTCGTAGGAAGAATTAAAATCAGTATCGCATGGGGAGTATGACAGAGGACCGACCACGTTTTGGATTGAAGAATTCTGAGATATGGTAAACAGGAATAAAGCCTTCTAATTAAATGTATATATTGAGAAACCAACATGTGTGTTGATTGGTTTGTTCGATTGGGTCTGCATCAAATCCACGTATATTACATGCTCATTGATGTCTCCTCATTTGTGATAGTAAAATATACTCATGAGACATCATTCTAGGCTTATTTATTAGTTTATAGGTTGATTTTAGCTTGATTTAGTGCACTTTTCTATTTTGAGTCTTGATTTGCAGGATTATTATTTTTAGAGCATATTGGGTTTAATTGTTTATTTAGTGTGAAGCTTTAAAGATAATTATGGAGATTAATTAGAGTCCAAGTCAAAGATTACAACTTATGGAAAGAGATATGCATGGAAATTGGAGATAAGGAAATAAAGGCTAAAAAGATGGAAAAGGAAAAGCTGCCTAAATCTGGGATTCTGCATACACGTCCAAATATATGCGTTTTTACCTAAGAAATAGGCCTAATTTGGTAATTTCCTTCTAAAGGGCCTAGATAATTCTGTTGCGATTCTTTTGGTATCTTGTGGAGCAAAATCCGACCAATAAAGAAGAAGATACACTCAAAACGGTCCAGCCGTATTTTCCTTACGAATTTGAGTTGGGCTAGGAGTCCATTACTTGAAATTATTTCCAAGAAACGAATTAGGTCAACCTCTACACTATAAATAAAGCCTCTTATCACTCTTAAATCATCCTTGGTGAAACCTTAAACCAAGAGGAAGCATAGAACACAAGAGAGAAGTCTGGAAGGAGCTGTCATCAACAATGTCTTCTTCTACCTTTAGATTTGTAATTTCTTTCTTTTCTTTCATGAACTAATTTTCTTTAGCTTGAGTTTTAGCATTAATGTATGAACCCTAGTTTTGATTGACATCTATCTAATTTGGGAATTTAATGGTTTAAATAGAATTATAGTTTTTATTCTCTGTTTATGTGTTTGGATTTATATTCTGTGTTCTTGTGGACTGCAGCCATTAGAATTACCATCTAGTAATTAGGATACCATTGACAACGGTGTTTAATTGCATGTTTAGCATATAACGTTTAGTTTTAGGTTTGATCTGACAACCCAACCTAGCTAGATAATCACTATGGTTTAGTCTTTGTGACTATTTACCAATTACAGGAAAAGTTTGCTTAGGAAGCCTTATTGACACAGGTAAATCCTATTTGAAACTACCGATAGCATATTGGGACCGATTAGGGAAATACTACATAATTCACCCTTACATGTTTAGAACGGCAAAGCTAGTGGGGATTACATGCTAATAACTTAAGCTACATTCTCATATCACTTCTCTTTCATATTTATTTTCTGTCTTTTAATTCTTAGTTTTAATTTAGTTAATTAGAAAATCAAAAAAATATCTATCTGTCTTTACTTTTATTTGCCTTTAATTATTCTAGCCTTAACTATTTACACTTGATATTTGCATAAGATTCTTCTAACCTCTGTAGTCTCTGCGGAACGAATCTTTATCGAAAACTTGCATACGATCTGTATACTTGCAG
This sequence comes from Nemophila menziesii, assembly GCA_029959085.1. Lineage (NCBI taxonomy): Eukaryota > Viridiplantae > Streptophyta > Magnoliopsida > Boraginales > Hydrophyllaceae > Nemophila > Nemophila menziesii. Next base: position 30,126,976 of record JARWIR010000004.1, read on the forward strand.
AACCGTGTAGTTCTAGGGTGTTTTTGCACTTTATTTATATCTTATGGCGCCGCTGCCGGGGACTACATCGTTAGTCCTTGTGCATATATCTTGTGCTTTTATTTTAGTTAGTTCTATTTTACGCTTTTGTTTTTAGTTTTTGTTTTTCAGATTTAGTTACAGATGGAGAATCCAAGGAGACTTGAGTTACCCATCGAGTTCAGAGTGGAGCCGTGAGGAATTCGCGCTCCAGAAATCCAAGCCGCGAAATTTAAACCTGATCCAGGGATGCTAACTCAATTTGCATCTCATGGATTATTCAGCGGAGTTTCACATCAAGATCCGATCCGATATATTCAAAAATTCATGCAGATCTGTGATGCTTATATCGTAAGAGGAGTTACTAGGGAGCAAGTATATTACCTGATGTTCCAGTTCTTCTTGACCGGATGTGCAAGCGATTGGTATGATGCCCAATACCCTCATGTTATTCCAGATTGGGACAAGCTTCAAGCAAGATTCCTAGACCGTTTTTATCCGGTTAGTAGACGTTTAAAAGATATGTTGGAGCTTGAACAATTTATACATAAAGAGGAAGAGAGTTTGGGTGAAGCATGGTTACGATTTACAGAGAAGAAGGCGAGATGTCCCTATCATAGATCCTCGCCGGAATATTATTTAACCTTGTTTTATGGAGGCCTTAATGATAAATCAAGAGAAAAAGCAGATTCGTTGGGAAACGCAGGTTTTGAGTTACTAGACCCTGAAGAAGCTGAGTTGGGGATGGAAAGAATCCTTGAGAACGAGAGAAGTTGGCCAAAGAAATCAGCAAAGGAGAACACTTCAGAATACCTGAAGCTTAAAGAACTGGCTAAACAACTCGAAGAGCTAACAGAACAAGCCCGAATAATTGCTCAGGTGAATACGGTACGCACAATTCCTTCGTGTCTTGGTTGTGGATCATGAAATCATGTGTGGGAAGGATGCATGAATAATCCAGCAGTAGCTTCCGTTCAATATCCTCAAAATAGCTATTATTCTAATGGTTATAATTATCCTCAAGAAAGCTACACTAATTTTCAACAACCTCCGCAACAAAGAAGTTGGGTCAGAAATCAAGAGACTTATCATCAACCCCAACCTCAATCTTATAATCCACCACAACCTATTCAGAAAAAGGCACCCATTGTTGAAAAAGCTTGTCAAGAACCAAAGATAGATCCACCTAAACAATCAATGCAACTGGCAAAACGAGAACAAATCCAAGACTTGAATTCGAGTATGGCTAAATTAATACAAGCAGCTGAGAAAATGAGTCATAGCCAACAGAAAGTTCAAACCCAGGATAAGATTATCAAGCAACTAGAGCATACTATATCACATCTAGCGAGTTCATTACAAAATCGGCCAAAAGGGCAACTCCCAAGTGATACTATTGCTCCTAGAGAAGATTCTTGCCATGCAATTGAGTTGCAAAGTGGAAAACAACTACCTCCACCTAGACCAGAAGCAGAACCAATCCCTATTACAGAGCAAAGGGGGGAAGAAATAATCAAAGATACAGTTGAGGAGGTAGTTAAACTAAAGAGTGTCCAAACCGAGACAGCTGAGAAGACAAGAAAACCAGTGGAACTTAATAGACGCCCTCCACCACCATACCCTTCACGTGTCAGAAAGAAGGACAATGACCTGGAATTCAAGAAGTTCGATGACATGGTGAGCAAGGTTGAGATTAAAATGCCGTTTGTTGAAGCTATCAAAAGAATGCCGAAATATCTAAAATTCATGAAAGACATTCTTTCGAACAAACGAAGTATAGAAACCGCGGATATGAGTGGATCACCAGAGGGGTGTTATGCTATCAAGTTACCACCAGAAGAGCCCCTTCCCACGAAATCTTGGATGGAACCATCCATATTTATGAAGAATCGAGCTGAAAAGTTCGTGGGAATCAAAGGAAAGGGGTGGAAATTTCGTCATTATTAATCAAATTAATTGCAGTTGAACGAGTTGGAGGAGTTTCGTTATCTTGCCTATGAAAATGCACGTCTCTATAAAGAGAAAACAAACCGATGGCATGATAAAAGGCTCCGTCCAAAGAATTTCGAGATAGGACATAAGGTTTTATTATACAACTCTCGATTTTCGAACTACCCAGGAAAGCTTAAATCCCGGTGGGGAGGACCTTACATTGTTACCAAAGTCACACCGCATGGAGCGATTGAGATTGAAAATCCAACCGAGCAACGGACATTCATGGTGAATGGCCAGCGTTTGAAAAGATACTATGACAGTGAGGACTTTGGAAAAGGGGAGAAAATCTACCTTGTCGAATGCGCTTAGCCTGAGGTACACGTCTAACTCAAAGACGTTAAACAAAAGTGCTCTTGGGAGACACCCCTTGTTTTAATTGCTTTTTAGATTACTTGTTTTTGCTTTGTAGTGTCTAATTTTAGGTTAGTGTATATTTTTAATTGTGTTTACAAGCTAATAGGAGAGAAATGTAGTGTGTTATTGTGTAGGAAACGAGTTTGGGGTCGAAAAGGGAAAATCTGGAGGAATTCAAGGCCTGGCGCAGACTACCCCGCGGACTACCCCCTGGTCCACAGGGATGCACCGTGCCCAGAAAACCCATACCACGGTCGGGTACCACGGGTTTCATCCAGAAAGAAGAAAAAAATCGACCTGAAGGCGCGGTACACCAGACCCCTGGTCCGCACGCCCAAAACGCGTGCCACGGGGTCGGGTACCACGGGTTTTTTGACGGAGTATCCGCGGACTACCCCCTGCACCGCACCCCTGGTCCGCAGGCACAAAACACGTGCCACGGGGTGCTAGCTCGGGTATTATCCAGTGGGCAAAAATTTGGAGCAGCAGAAGCTGCGGTGTACCGCGGGTTATGTCTGGTGCACCGCAGGAGGCGGTTTGTGAAGGAATTCTTTTCCTAATCAAACTCTTACCTTATGAGATTAACCCTAGCCTTCCACCCACGAATTTTTCAGACACAAACCCTATATATACATCTTAAAGCTTGTGCAAACCTTCACAATTGACACAACAACTCATCAAATCCTCTCCTACATCTTCCATAAACACAATCCTTCATCAAATTCATCACACTACACCATCAAAACACCATCAAATCCAACAAGCTTTAAAGAATTCTTCCAAGATCAATCAAATAACCTTTCTCTTTCATCAATTCCAAGCAACAACATCAAGCTACACCAACTTTTCCTTAAACTTTTAATTCATCCTTGGTATAACTTGAGTTGTGGGTAAATCAAGCATGACTAACAGATCTGAAGTTATGGAATACAAGAGAAAGTGTTCAATCCTTGGGAAGAATAAGAAATTGCCTGGAGCCACCATTGAAATACCTATCAATCTTGATGAGGTTTCTGAAGAATCAAAAGGACAGCCACCTGAACAACCACTACCAAAGAAGAGATTAACTGCTAGAATGTCCATACCATCAAGGAGGCCTTTAGACAAAATAAAAATCCAAGACCAAGGTTCTTCTACTTCTTCCTCTGAAATTGCTTATGATCTTCCTCCTTGGGCTATCAAGTTACAGAACGAAGTTGAAAGATTACGTGAAGATAACAAAGACCTTTGGGTAGAAATCATGCAATTGGAAACAAAGGTAGAGAATTCGACCTTGTACAAGGATGTAGATGATTACACCGATCCCTCAGCTTCAGAAGATGAGGATGATATGATGGATCTCTATGGCCAACCAGGTAGGTCATTCTAATTTTTCTCAATAGCTTGTATGCATTAGGTAGTTTAGTTAGTTTTATTTTAAATTTTATTCCATGCTTGAGTCTTTTTCGAGTCGTGGGGACACGACTCACTTTTGAGTTTGGGGTGGTGGGTTTCATTATTAGGGAACTTTGGGAATTGGGAATTATCTTTGTGATTTTATTGATGATGAATTGTTATTATTGTAACCCTTTGCCGGGGAAGTAGTGAATGAAAAAGAAGCTACGAGCTAATTTTGCCAACAAGGGCATAAAAAGAATATATATATGAAAAAAATAGTGTGACATCTCAACATCAAAAGAGAGTCATGGCTATACAAAAGAAACAAATTTGATGTGAAAAGAGAATATATATTCGGACCGGCAAAGTGGATTTTATATCATCAAAGGTTTTAATTGGGATTATTGGGGATGCACATTAAAAAACATCAATAAATTGGGTTGAGTGAGAACATCTTCGAGTGAAAACTCAAGCTCTAGGGCGATTTGTTGATGGCTAGTGAGGAGAGAGCCAAAAGCTCACTTTTCATTATCCAAATATACCACACCCGTCCTTAAGCCAAGTTATAACCAAGACCTTAGGATTTTTAACTACTAGATGGAGAAACAATTGAGCTATTAGGTAGTAGGTAAGTGGACCATTGGATGTTGTATTTAGGACCTATGAACAACCTATAGCCATTAACCTGGACTAAGTTATCATCCTCTCTTTCTGGCATTGCGAAATTAATCTTAACTTGAATTTATGGATTGTTGATTACATGTATATGAGGCATATTTGTGCATTATTTCTTGAGCATTACTACATGAGATTTTTTAGATATTTTATGCTCTAGGATCATTCATTGTATTTTGTTCTTATTCTCCTCCGACCTCTTCTTGTTTATTTTGACTACCCTACTGTTCTTTACTTTTATTGTATCGGGACGATACAACTTTGAGTTGGGGGTCTTGATGTCTCCTCGTCTGTGATAGTAAAATATACTCATGAGACATCATTCTAGGCTTATTTATTAGTTTATAGATTGATTTTAGCTTGATTTAGTGCACTTTCCTAGTTTGAGTCTTGATTTGTAGGATTATTATTTTTAGAGCATATTGGGTTTAATTGTTTATTTAGTGTGAAGCTTTAAAGATAATTATGGAGATTAATTAGAGTCCAAGTCAAAGATTACAACTTATGGAAAGATATATGCATGGAAATTTGAGATAAGGAAACAAAGGCTAAAAAGATGGAAAAGGAAAAGCTGCCTAAATATGGGATTCTGCATACACGTCCAAAGATATGCGTTTTTACCTAAGAAATAGGCCGAATTTGGTAATTTCCTTCTGAAGGGCCTAGATAATTCTGTTGCGATTCTTTTGGTATCTCGTGGAGCAAAATCCGACCAATAACGAAGAAGATACACTCAAAACGGTCTAGCAGTGTTTTCCTTACGAATTTGAGTTGGGCTAGGAGTCCATTACTTGAAGTTATTTTCAAGAAACGAATTAGGTCAACCTCTACACTATACATACAGCCTCTTATCACTCTTAAATCATCCTTGGTGAAACCTTAAATCAAGAGGAAGCTTAGAACACAAGAGAGAAGTCTGGAAGGAGCTGTCATCAACAATGTCTTCTTCTACCTTTAGATTTATAATTTCTTTCTTTTCTTTCATGAACTAATTTTCTTTAGCTTGAGTTTTAGCATTAATGTATGAACCCTAGTTTTGATTGACATCTATCTAATTTGGGAATTTAATGTTTTAAATAAAATTATAGTTTTTATTCTCTGTTTATGTGTTTGGATTTATATTATGTGTTCTTGTGGACTGCAGCCATTAGAATTACCATCTAGTAATTAGGATACCATTGACAACGGTGTTTAATTGCATGTTTAGCACATAACGTTTAGTTTTAGGTTTGATCTGACAACCCAACCTAGCTAGATAATCACTATGGTTTAGTCTTTGTGACTATTTACCAATTACAGGAAAAGTTTGCTTAGGAAGCCTTATTGACACAGGTAAATCCTTTTTGAAACTACCGATAGCATATTGGGACTAATTAGGGAAATACTACATAATTCACCCTTACATGTTTAGAACGGCAAATCTAGTGGGGATTACATGCTAATAACTTAAGCTACATTCTCATATCACTTCTCTTTCATATTTATTTTCTGTCTTTTAATTCTTAGTTTTAATTTAGTTAATTAGAAAATCAAACAAATATCTATCTGTCTTTACTTTTATTTGCGTTTAATTATTCTAGCCTTAACTATTTACACTTGATATTTGCATAAGATTCTTCTAACCTCTGTAGTCTCTGCGGAACGAATCTTTATCTAAAACTTGCATACGATCTGTATACTTGCAGAACCGTGTAGTTCTAGGGTGTTTTTGCACTTTATTTATATCTTATTTTATCACACCCTAGGCCCCACCACTCATTAATCATCTAGATGGGATTTTAAGAATAGTCACTCGAGATAGAATGGTTGAAAGACGCAAAGGAGTTTGTTTGTATAGTGAGGGTTTAGTTGATGTGATGATATACTGAAAGAGAACATGCAAAACCGATGTAGTATCGATAATCAAAGATTACGTCAATGGAGAAAGACGTGCATGGTGACCCCCACTGATGACACACTCACCTAAAAAATAGTGTCAGCGGTTAAAGGAAATGCCTGTAAGACCGACGTACACTCGAATCAAGTTTCACCTAAAAAGACCAAAAAATTCATTGAAATCTTGACGTGGTAAAGCGCGGAAAAGGACATTGGGTAAGCCAATTGAAAGAGTTCAACCTTGTATTAGCGTAAAGTGTGAAGAAGTAGTGAATTCATTTTGATCATATCTAAGAAAATGATATTGATATAAAAAAATTCAAAGAGGCATTTATACGTCATAATATAAAGCAGATACTTGGTCAAGACCGAAGGGGTCTGAAGGATCCTAGTAGAGGAGTATGTTGAGGATATATGTGTCTACATGAGGTAAAGGAGTGTCAAACTCTTCCCAAGGTAGATATCCAAATTTGTCCAATGGAAAGGAACTCAATGTCACGTAAGGTCCTTGCTAGCTCCGACTTTTCCTTTTTCTTACCGTACACACATGTTCTCTCCCTATACTATTCACCCGAGTTGCACTCCACGCAGATATTGAACATTTTAAAATACCCTTTTCTCTAGCACAATCAAAATACTCTAAGTACACCCCCCCCCCCTCATAAGTGATCTCATTTCTCTCTATATTTAAAAATGATTGTGGTTATTGTACAGTCGGACTAAGTCTCCATAGATCCTTGGGTACATTAATCTCGGATAGCAATAAGTGCCATCATAAACGCACCTCCCTTTGGTCTTGATATAATGTCTGGTTTCAGACAGGCTTGGAGAAGCGGGCGAGTGAAGATAAAACTTTTTGGCAGTAGTTTCTTGCGGTTGTAAATATTTCTCAGCTTTACTTATTTTAATCTCTCCTCCTTTTCCGACGATACTTCAAATTCTCTATTGTTATGCTTAAAGCCTCAGATTGAGTCTTTGGGCTAAGTGTGTTGATAGTGTGATATTTTTTTCTCTATAAATATAGAGATCTCTTCAGAATGATTTCAAAGCAATAAGAATTGTATTAAAATTTAGTTCTTTTGGAGTAGCAAGGCCTAAAAGACCTTACCATCGGTCCATCTCCCTCTCCAAAGGTGGAGCATCCATCTTCTTGGTAACTATAAATTTTGTAGTAAAAAAGAAGGGAGGGAGGTCGAGATATTTGACAAGAAAACACTGGAGTTTAAATCAAAGACGCATAGGAGGATTTGACGACGGTTAGTTCTGGATCCATTACATTTGTATATGTCGAATCTTGGTCTTTCAGACGGAAATGTGAATTTTCTTGAGGTTATTGTTGGATTTTGTTTGATATAGAATAAAATAGAGGGAGAAACAAGCCAAACGATTGAGAATAAAGTGGAAAGCGCTAAGTTTTTTTTGCTAAGCAAAGTGCAAAAACATGTACTTGAAGAGGTGAATCAATGTAAAACTTTAGAAACTCCATTCATGATGGTAAGATCAAGCAAATATTGAGAGAAATCAGTATTCGAATGGAAAGTATTCATAGGAAACCAGATCTGGAAGGAAGTTTTGATCGAATCAAGATAATAAAAAACACGACGGTAAGGATTAATCTGATCAATATAAATTTTTAACTTTAATGGATCCAATTTTCCTAGGGGTGAAATAAACTTATATGATATATGGGTGGGGTGGCATCCTATGTGGAAGCTGATCAAGCATGACTAAAATTTTCAAAATGTAAGGTAAGGAAGAAAAGTGTGAAGAAGAGCAAAGATAGAGGGGCATAAAAGGCATTTTTACCCATTTTGTGTTTATCTTAACAATTGTAATATTTAATTTCAGATATTAAATTTCATTCAAGATATTTTTCTCCTAAGTATACATTAGCAAGACAATCACAAACTTAAAGAAACACTACATTATATTTCAGGCAATGAAGGTTATAATGTTATTAAAAAATTATTATCTTAAAGGAATTTGAGGGAGCTTAAAAACGACGTGTTCACGTTTGTTCAACCAAAAAGAACTACATATACAAACTTGTAGCTAATTTTTGACAAGACAGCCTGGTTTATCATTAAACCTAAATTAAACTTATAATCTAATTGAAACTAATCATTAAAATCATTTTTTCTTTTACCTGTAGCAGTAGTAGTAGTAAAGGAAGGCAACAGGATGGAACGAATAAAAAAGGAAGGCGAAAAGTTATATGCTAAGTTATAAAAGTAATTTATAGAAGATCATTTTGAGTTTTAATAATACAGATATCACTGATAGTTTTTTAGGATTGAAAAAGGTAACGCCCACCAAGGGGCTCGAATCCTCGACCACAAGGTTAAGAGTCGTGCCGTCTACCAACTGAGCTAGACGGGCTTCTTGGCGAGTGCTTTTTTGAGCTACCTTTAGAGTTACCTTCTATTTCTTTCACACCACAAATGATAGAGATAAAGTTTAGGATTGATTATTTTAGAGGCAAATGCTCTTTTAAATTAAAATTTTATTATTTGTAAAAATTATTAAAAAATATTTTGACATCCAAAATCATTTTAAGTGATTTTTTTAATAATTACTTGGCTAGTGTTTTTCTTAAAAGTGATTTTAAAGGTCTAGAATATTATTAGAAAGCTAAAATCACTTTAAGTGATTATTTTAAAAAGCAATCCCACACGGGCTCATAAGTTGTTTACCCTCATGAAGCATTTTTGCTTTGTTAGCTCTATAAATATGACATATTATTACCTTTTGCATTCCTTCACAATTTAGCATATAAGAACAAATCTCTGAACGAGAGGGAAAGAAAAGGAGTTTTAGGTGGTAATCCAATAATAGTTAATTAGCTACCTTCTACCTTAGGTAGCAAGCATTTAGTTAGTTAGTTCTGTAACTACTTCCTAGTTTGCCAGGTGAAGTTATGACAAAACAACTATCATCAACTGCAATTTAACTTTAATAAACCAACATGTCTGATATGAAGACCCTTCTCTCTAAGGGATAGAAAAATGTAAACAATCTATAACATCAATATACTGAAAACCACTTCACAATTCTCAGATTCTCTCTACTTCTCAATAAGGAAATGAAGGCTAGCACGGGATCCCATGACAAGATTTTTGTAAGGCCATAATGTCATTAACAAACACTTTATAGATCTCCACATTCTAGGTTTCATATTCTGCTTAATAGTTACTAGAACATATATTTCTACTATTACTTACATTATATCTATTTTGTAATAGTTTTTATGTTGGATTGGTATTCTATCAAACCAGACCAATATACATATATTTAGCGACACGTTTTAGCTATCCATATAAATAATAAACATGTGGCATTACTAGCATATATATATATATATATATAGTTGTGTGATAGAAGACAATTCCTTTTATATATTAGACCAATCAGGTGCCTAATCAACAAATTTGCCTGAAGTATTTATATAGCTATATGCATATCTATTTTGTTCCAGAAAGTACTAAAACTCTGGTTAAGTTAATTCGAATTGTCTAGATATTAATTAATATGCCTGAGATACAAAATCTTATAATAGTATAACAAGCAACTGTCAACATTACAGTAACAATTTATTCTTCCTATATTAAACTAATAATATAAATGCAACACCACAACAGTTTTAAAGCTTTTCGGTGAACAAGTCAAAAAAACTTTTGTACAAAGCATGTCATATTTACAGGAAGAAAAGTAACTTGGTAACTTCATTACTGTAGAATGATTATAGTCTGGGTATTATACAAGTTTTGACTCGCATTTCTGGTTTTCGAGAAGTCTGATCCAACTTGAAATGCAAAAAGCCCCTGGAAGTGCTGCTAACGTCCGGGCCCATCTTATGGTATTAGGCATTGAAGGAACAGGATTTATAGAGTGAGGGGTGATTTTTCATCTTCCTAAGAAAATTAATGGAAAATGACTCATGGTAGCTTGAGTAACGGTAAATCCCATATAGACTGGCAATTAGAGATTATTCGTAAGTCTGATGTAGTCTCAGCAATTAAAGAAAATATTCGTAAGTCAGATGTAGCCTCATTAATTGAAATTATTTTTAAGTTTGACATAGTCTCAACAATTGAAGATTATTTGTAAGTCCAACGTAGCCTTGGCGATCAGATATTATTCGTAAACCCGAATTAACCGCAAAAATTGAAGTTTATTCGTAAATATGACGTATCATGGGCAACCAAAGATTATTTGTAAGTTTGACGTAGTCTCGACAACCAAAGAGAGATTTCCTAAGTTCAGCGTATACCTGGCAGACTAGAGAACACTCGTAAGTTTAGCGTATCAATAGAAAGAGAACATGCAAACCCGATGTAGTATGATAATCAAAGATTATGTCAATGGAGAAAGACGTGCATGGTGACCCCCACTGATGACACACTCACCTAAAAAATAGTGTCAGCGATTAAAGGAAATGCCTGTAAGACCGACGTACACTCGAATCAAGTTTCACCTAGAAAGACCAACAAATTCATTGAAATCTTGAAGTTGTATATCGCGGAAAAGGACATTGGGTAAGCCAATTGAAAGAGTTCAACCTTGTATTAGCGTAAAGTGTGAAGAAGTAGTGAATTCATTTTGATCATATCTAAGAAAATGATATTGATATAAAAAAATTCAAAGAGGCATTTATACGTCATAATATAAAGCAGATACTTGGTCAAGACCGAAGGGGTCTGAAGGATACCAGTAGAGGAGTATGTTGAGGATATATGTGTCTACCTGAGGTAAAGGAGTGTCAAACTCTTCCCAAGGTAGATATCCAAATTTGTCCAATGGAAAGGAACTCAATGTCACATAAGGTCCTTGCTAGCTCCGACTTTTCCTTTTTCTTACCGTACACACATGTTCTCTCCCTATACTATTCACCCGAGTTGCACTCCGCGCACATATTGAACATTTTAAAATACCCTTTTCTCTAGCACAATCAAAATACTCTAAGTACACCCCCCCTCATAAGTGATCTCATTTCTCTCTATATTTAAAACTGATTGTGGTTATTGTACAGTCGACATAAGTCTCCATAGATCCTTGGGTACATTAATCTCGGATAGCAATAAGTGCCACCAGAAACGCACCTCCCTTTGGTCTTGATATAATGTCTGGTTTCAGACAGGCTTGGAGAAGCGGGCGAGTGAAGATAAAACTTTTTGGCAGTAGTTGAGAGTAAGGTATGCGGTTGTAAATATTTCTCAGCTTTCAATTACTTATTTTAATCTCTCCTCCTTTTCCGACGATACATCAAATTCTCTATTGTTATGCTTGAAGCCTCAGATTGAGTCTTTGGGCTAAGTGTGTTGATAGTGTGATATTTTTTTCTCTATAAATATAAAGATCTCTTCAGAATGATTTCAAAGCAATAAGAATTGTATTAAAATTTCGTTCTTTTGGAGTAGCAAGGCCTAAAAGACCTTACCATCGGTCCATCTCCCTCTCCAAAAGTGGAGCATCCATCTTCTTGGTAACTAGAAATTTTGTAGTCAAAAAGAAGGGAGGGAGGTCGAGATATTTGACATGAAAACACTGGAGTTTAAATCAAAGACGCATAGGAGGATTTGACGACGGTTAGTTCTGAATCCATTACATTTGTATATGTCGAATCTTGGTCTTTCAGACGGAAATGTGAATTTTCTTGAGGTTATTGTTGGATTTTGTTTGATAGAGAATAAAATAGAGGGAGAAACAAGCCAAACGATTGAGAATAAAGTGGAAAGCGCTAAGTTTTTTTTGCTAAGCAAAGTGCAAAAACATGTACTTGAAGAGGTGAATCAATGTAAAACTTTGGAAACTCCATTTATGATAGTAAGATCAAGCAAATATTGAGAGAAATCAGTATTCGAATCGAAAGTATTCATAGGAAACCAAATCTGGAAGGAAGTTTTGATCGAATCAAGATAATAAAAAACACGACAGAAAGGATTAATCTGATCGATATAAAATTTGAAAAGAAAACAAAAATCATTTTCTGAAAATATATTCTGAAAACAAAAACAGAAAATGTTTTTACAAACCAAACAGAGCCTAGATTTCTTGAAATCGTTAGGAGTTTCATGGGATATCTAGAGTTTACATGGGAAATCTATGGTTTTCATGAGAATGTTTTTAAATTTTCTTTGGGAGTGGTTTTTGACCGTATAGATCTAACAAAAGTCGCCTTGTATATAGATATACAGCATATATACGATATATATATAATATATATATCAAATATCGCATTAATCAAAAAAATGCCATCAGGTGTTCAATATTTTAAAAAATATTTATAAATTTACCATTGAATGCATAGAAAGTGTTTTCAGTAGCATTATCCAGTTTACAAAGAAAAATTGGAGAATATAGATTTCACTTTCTTTAAAAAAATATATCTTTTCCATTTCATTTTTTGGAAAATTGATTTCAGTTCCACTAGAACAAACATATTTTCATTATACTTTAAATATATAGTAAAGAAAAACAGAAAATATCATTTATTTTCTGGAACCAAAACAGGGTTTTAGGCTTGAGGATTTTATAAAAATTAGTCAGTTGGGTCAAGTGCAACATGTTTGGTATGCTGATTGAGTCTGCTCATGAATTAGGGAGGATTATAAAGGTTAGAATTAGAGCAGACATTGGATCCAGATTCCCAAGTAAACCTTGTTTGGACACCTTGCACAAAAAAAAATTCCGGAACACATCAACGGCCGGATGTGATTGAACCCCAGGTATTCTCATCTAACATCATTCGGTGGTGGAACAAGAATTTCGCAGCTAAGGTATATTTGCTGGAGTAAACTGGAGCATTTTTTTTAGTACATTAATCGAAGTTGTACGGAGGGAACATAACGAGGCAGAGTTTAATAATGTTGTAATTACCCATGGTGAAGTTCTGATTAAGAAGGCTAAATATCTGGAAATGATGTATATTAGAGAGTGGAGAAGCCTGGACATAAATGATTGTTAACCATAGAGATATTGTAGAACTTATTAGTTGTTGTAAACTTAGTCGGCGTGACAAGCTCGATACGAATGGGAATTGTATTACTTACCGAGGGTTAGATGGAGTTGGTGGGGTGTTAAGAAATTTGGAGGGCAATTGGACTTGTGGGTTTTCTATGAAATTTTACTGTACTTTGTCGGTGGTTGCAAAGTTGTAGCACTAGATAAGGGTTTGTGTATGCTAAAAGAGATCTTGGAGTTAAAAATATTTGGGTGAAAGTCAGATTCGTAGGAAGCACTAAAGGCAGTATCGCATGGGGAGTATGGTAGAAGACCTGCCATTCCGAGAAAGGTTAAAGAAGGAATCAAGCCTTTGCGGTAAACTGTATATATTGAGTAATCAATATGTGTGTTGATTGGTTTGCTCGATTGGGCCTAAATCAAGTCCGTGTATATTCCAAATTCATTCACCAGATGAAATTTGGAGATCACTCACTCGAGATAAAAATTAGTCGGAAGACATCAACGAGTTTCATAGTGAAAATATAGCTGATGTGGTGATGTATTGAGTTTTCACGTTAGTTGCATACCACGATCTTATAACTTCCCATGTAATTAAAAAAGAATAATATGTTGGATAGATAATTATAATAGATCAATAGTTAAAAATAATAATTGAACAAAACCCGAACCATCAAGCCTATCATTTGTTCCTCGTACCAACTTTAAAAAAATACTAGCTCATATCTAAACAATGTCTAGTTTCTCCCCTACTATAGATTGTGGACAATATCATGAAAATAAATATGTAGGATGGCAAATGAAACACTTTTCATATTCTTCTGCGTAGATAATTGTATTAGATAATTAATTATATTAAAGTTACAAAGTCTGCGATCCACAAATAGCCATCTTGTGATCCACGAATAGCCATCTTTAGTTCATTCGGTAAAAAATTATATTGGAAGTAAGAAAATGCTACTCTTTTTGCTATTTTCGCTCATCCAATTCCGTAAACTTCAATCCCTTTTCTCAAAAGTAAAGGAATTTATGAAAAGCCTAAAAAGAACATTACAACAAGAAAATTTAAACTTGGCCAGCATTATCCATACACACAAACCAAAATGAAACTTCCTAAATTACAACACAAATCACCTTCCTACTCCTTCTTGGCTTGGATAAATGGAGTAAACTTAGGTTGTGATGGACCTGCATCATCAAATGGCTTGATCTTGGGTACAGCTGAGAAGCCAGGAGGAGGGTGTCGAGGACCAGAAGTAGCTGCACCTGATAGCTCAATCTTCGGTGGAATTATACGTGCAGGAGGTAAGAACCCAGGAGGGTATCGAGGAGCCACAGAAGCAGATGGACCTGCAGCATCTGATGGAGGGAAAAAGCTAGGTGGAATTGTGCGTGCAGGAGGAAAGTTAGGCCGTGCCGCCAAGAATGGACCTGCAGCAGATTGGTGACTGATCGGCCGCAGTGCAGGGAAAAATCCAGGGTGATGACCCAGGAAAGCAGGTGAAGGACGAGGTGGCAAACCTAGCCTAACTGATTCATGTGCCCGATAGCGCCGGAGATATATCTGGAGGGCATGTACGTAATTGTCGTACCCAAGGTTGTTCATGGCTGTGATCAGGTCATCAGCACCCAGGATGCTCCTATGGTTGTCTATGCAAACATCCCTGGCTTCTGATGTGATGAACATAATGAACTCAGATACGCAATTCTGCACTGCTACCACAGATTCATCAGAGATATAAGAATCCGCAGGCAGGATTCTTTGCATAATTCTTCCCACATTAGCAATGGGAATTAAAAGTTGTTGCTCCTCATTAATGTGGGGGTTCGCCTCACCCGGAACCCCCACATTAATAGCTGGTTGTGTTTGTATCCCTACACATATAACCATTGAAATACTAGTTAGTGCTTGCATTTTCAGGCTTCAGACTTTTTCCATTATTTAAAATCATCTATTAGATCGTACAATTGATTATCATATACAAATATGAGGTATATTCTAGATCTACCAAAATATGTTTGTTAAAAAGCAAATAAATTAAACATGCTACAATCTTATTAAATGTAAAAAAACCATCTTCATTAAACAACGCAAACATTTAACAATATTCACCAAAAGAAAAAGATAGAGAATATAATAATACCTATAGATAAATTATTGGACCCACCAGGCCCACAGAGGCTTTGGTGGAAAAGGGGTTGGTCAAATCAGGAAAGACAAATATTTCTACATATGACGTAAGGAAAAGTAATGAAAAAAAACAAATCATTTTTTTTATCTATATATCACAAAGTTTTGTCTTTTTCTCATCTATCCGGCTTTTATGATAATTACCACTTTATTTTCTTTTTTTCATTTAACCCTCCAACTTTGAGTAATTTATTAAATACTCAGTGTGGTGGTTTGAATAAAGATAATAAGAAACCCTATGGTTTTATAAGGGACATAAATCCGATTTTCCAATTCGTGACTACTTACCACTATTTGTAACTCATGACAGCTTATAACATGAGCCTTAGTAATATATGTAATAAAAGGTCTAGTTGTGACAACTTGAGAAACCACATGGGAGTATTTGTCCTTTTAAAAATAATAGGTTTTTTTTACATGTGTTATACACAGGGGGATATATGGTTTTTACCCTCAAAATTCTGGTATACATCACTTTATCATTCTTGGAATTTTATAACAAACTTTATCTTTGTAAAAACGTAGATTTAATACGGGTATACACATAATATTTTTTTACTAATAGTGAAGTTAAGATCAAGACTCGTTTAAGTTGTAATCATAGAAGAATTTGACAAGACTCAAATTTAATCTAGAAGAATTTAACAAAACTCGACTAAGTTTAATCCACAAAAATTGAATCAGAAACCAAAATCAAAGATCAATGTAGGTTTACCAGGATATGGAAGCCGGACCCTATGGTGATTGCCTTGGGATCCTTCGTTTCCTCTGAAATCCATTGCTTTATCTCTCTCTCTTAGCTTTTCTAATTATAATTTTTGCTCTCTGACAGTATGAAAGAATGAAAAGGGGAATGTGTAAAATATATAGAGCTAGCAATGAAGCGAAGATACTCCAAGTAGAAAACACGTGGTGTAGACGAGGCTAGAGTTGGGAAGTGTGCAAATAATGACACGTAACGGGTCCACTTAAAGTTTTAAACATGATAATAAAGCTAAGGTGAATAATAAAAATAAATACATAATCTTAAAACAATATTTAGCGTTTAGGTGAAGGAAATAAGAAATTATTTCTGTTTTAACAAAGTATTATATATATAAGGTCCCTCCTTACTGCATATAAGCAAATTATAGTTTTTATTAATCGGTTTAACGAATTATTTAATCGCTGGAAAATATAAGGTTCTCATATATGCTATTGTTATGATGTGAGAATTGAAATGATCGTAAAGAGATGGAAAATCATCCTGAATGGTTAAGCAAGCAGTAGAGACGAAACTTGTGTTTTAGTTATATAATTATTAAATTAAGAATAATTGAACAACACTACTCCATAAATGGTCCTACTCTAAACTATACTCAAAAAAACTATATCTAGCCAAAATAAGTAGGTAAATAACAGGAAATATAAATTATTAAAGACAATGTAGACATAATTATAATTACAATTCTCTATGAGAAATTTTCAAGTTGCCTCTTTACCGCACATTAGTTCACAGTCAAACATATTAATTCAATATTCTTGCGTTTAATGCAAAAAGATTGTCGAAATCCAGTAAGCACTCAATTAATTGCTGTCATAAAGAAGCAACTTTGATCTTTTAACCCGCTTCATAGACACTTAATTTGTACATTGAATTGTGCACTCTTAAAATTGCTGGCTTATTACCAAAAATTGTTGGGTCCTTTTTGTTTACATAAGGAAAATAGAAATTAAATAATCTCAGTATCTCACGTTTGTTTAATCCCGATAAACTAAAGTGACTATACGCTGGTTGAATATTAAACTACTTTCATTTTCAAACTTTAACTCTAAAATATTTAACTTTTGCATAAATTTTTTAGTGCATTCTAGAGGCCATTAAATTATAGAGCAAATTGATTTATCCACCAAACATATTTTTCATCAGATCCATTAAAGAGAAACTTATGGTAAAAGTACAATTTTCAATTCATAGAGACAAACTTTATATCACAATAGCCTTTTTCATGCGTAGAAGTAGATTTTTTATTTATATATTTTGCTTCTGCCTTACACTGAACCTGATGAGTCATAAGTAATATATGTATCTAATTATCAAATAAACTTAGTCAATAAAGGTTAAATATGAATATTAGAATACTTTGACCAAAAAAAAAAAAAAGAATATTAGAATACTGTTTTATTTTGGCCACCTGTGCTATCCCAACAGTAAGTTTATGTTAGTTACTCTTGCATTCTTTGCTGCTCTTCTCATTAAACCTTACCTGGGAAAATGGATCCAGATTATATTTGTGTAGGTAAAATTGCATTATATGACCCTTTATCTTTGCTCTTTGGAACACTTTACCCCATTATCTTTCATTTTGAACCTTTTAACCCTTAATCTTTTATTTTCGGTACACACCAGCCAACCCTTTTTCAATTTCGTTAAGTCAACAATTATTCATGTTAAGTCAGTTGCCACATTATATAGTTTAAATTAAGGACAACACTGCCATTTTTTCCCAGCTCCTTTTTATTAATTTTGATTTATTCGATGTTTTTCTTTTTTACTTTTACTAATCATCTTCACACCCCCACGAAACCCCTTTTATTCCACTTTTTCTATTTCTTTATCTTCAAAGATTATAAGCTCAAACTCAAATTCTAACAAACTACAAATATCACTCTAAGGGCAAGCAAAATGGTAGGGCTAAATTTTTGTGCCTGTTTAGCTCCAATCTTGACCAAAAAAAAATATGGCCCCAAAAAAGATTTTTTTATCACACTAGAGGCAAGATATATATTCAATGTTTACGTATTAATTTGATTACTCTTTTTTATTAATTGGTGTAATTCTATATTATGTATTTTTATCTAGATTATATTAGTATTAAATTAAAAGTATTTTGATTTTTTTTTAAAACCGAAAATGTTATAATTTGCTCTTAATATAATCTGGATCGAGATTTTATTCCATATCATTTACCTTTCAAAGATTTTCACACTTTTGAAAAGTTTTCCAAATCATACTACCTTTATTTGGATTTCATTAAAGAAAAGATTAACTAATTAATTAGATGAATGAATGATATATCTTAAACATAATTAAATCATTTCTAAATTGATTAGATTATTTGATATAATACTATAAATATGTGGGTCCCCCAACTATAAGAAATGGAAAAGTTATATAGTCGGGCTAGATGTATTTAGCCCATCTGATGATAAATAGTGCTTGGAGGAATTTTTGTTGGGGCAAGATTTGAAAACAATAAAAATTTGTAATTTTAATGGATTTAATAAAGTCAACAATGTTCTCCAAGGGGGTGAAATAAAATGGCATTTTTCCCTCAACTTATATGATATATGGGTGGTGTGAATTTAAGGGTGGATGATGTCTCTAAATCAAAGATAAAAGAACTAAAATGTTTAAAATGAAAGGTTAGGAAGAAAAGTGTGTAAGTAGAGCAAAGATAGAGGGCCATATAAAAGGAATTTTTACAATTGTTGTGTATATCTTAACAATTGTAATAATTAATATCAGATATTAAATATCATTCAAGATATTTTTCTCTCAAGTATACATTAGCAAGACAATCACAAATTTCAAGAAACACTCCATTATATTTCAGGCGATGAATATTACAATGTTATTTAAAAATCATTATCTTAAAGAAATTTGAGAGAGCTTAAAAACAATATATTCATTGTTCAACCAAAAAGAACTACATATACAAACTTGAAGCGAATTGTTGACAAGACAACTCAAAAAGTCTTGGTTTATTATGAAACCTAAATTAAACTTATAATCTAACAAAACCATCAATAAAAATCGTTGTTTCTTTTTCGTGTTGTAGTAGTAGTAGTAAAGGAAGGCAAAAAGTTATAGTTTGCGTGAAACCTCGACCACAAGATTAAGAGCCTTGCGCTCTCTAAACGGGCTTCTTGGTGAAAACATTGTGGAACCGCCATTAGAGGTACCTTTTATATTTTTGACACCACAAATGATACATATAAGCTGTAATAAACAACTGACAAATAAAATCTTATGTTGGGTTGGTCTTCTATCAAACCAGTATACATATATTTAGCGACAAGTCTTAGCTATCCATATAAATGATAAACATGTGGTATTACTGGCGTGTATATATATATATATATATATATATATATATATATATATATATATATATATATATAGCAGTGTGAGAAGACAATTCCCTTCAAGTATGTATATAGCTATATGCATATCTTTTTGGTTCAGGAAGTAAAACTCTGGTTAAATTAATTCTAATTGTCTAGATATTAATTAATATGTTTGTGACAGAAACATAAGATACAAAATCGCATAGTATATAAGCAGTTGTCATTTCATTCTTTCTATATCAAACTAACAATATAAATGCAATATCACAACAGATATAAAGCTTTTTGCTGAAGAACATCAAAAAAATAACAAATCTTTTCATATCTACAGGAAGAGAAGTACCTTGGTAACATCATCACAGTGGAGCGATTCTAGTCTGGATATTAGAAGAGGCTGCATAGATTTTAATCCTGGTTTTGGAGAAGTCTGATCCAACTTGAAGAGACAAGTTGCACGTTGATGCATAATATATAATTAAGGAAGGCACGAAGAATATTCACTTCCGCGTTTAGATACTTATATGCTTTTAAAACACAAGTCATTACTATGTGTATTCTGATAGAGGACCCGTGAGTAGAAACCTGTCCTGTCCACCTACATCCTTTTTAAAGCTGCCGCAGTTATAGGCAGCCGGAATACAACAGCTCTAGTTATGTCTTTTTACATATCATCTATCTACAAATACAAGCAACCAAATAACTTAATTTCCACAAAAATATAAGGATTCTAACATAACTTTTATCAGAAAAAGGGGGAAGAAAACACGGAAATGTAAAGCCAAATCAAATCACAAAAAGATTTATATGTTTTATTTAACCAACTAATGAAAAAAATAGTACCCAATGAACCTTAATTTAAACCTCTGACAAAAATACTGTTTAGGGTACCATTAAAAATTTAATAAACACCGTAGACATAGAAGATTTAGCTTAACTCACTACAACTTAAATTAATTCAGCTTTCAGAAATTTACAAAATTTAACTCAGGTATATATATTTATTTATTCTGGGAGCTATAAGAAGAATAAAATGAGAACAAGTGTATTATAAAAAGATTGTAAAACAATATGAAGTAAATAAAATATAGTAAGATCGGCCTTATAGCTGTTGGTAGCGTGATGAGCTTCGTTCCAAGCTACTTCAGCGGCCGGTCGTTGGACCTTCTCACCCTATTATGTATTAGCTCCGCCATTGGTGAATGAATATCTTGATTGGGTGAATTTTACAATTTGTTCACACAGGGTTACATTTCTGTTTGATTATGGAAGGAATTTGTTTGCAAGTTTTTAGGTGCAAACTTAAAATACTGAATTAATATGACTTTTTATCTTTTGTAACAAAATCAGATATGAATAATTTTTAAATGACCTATTGTTTTGTAAGTATACGTCGATTTTTTAAAAACTCTTTGATAAAAGAATGGAGGAAAAAATTTCAAATAAAAAATATAAAGTTAATTAATTTTGTTTGGATTAAGAAAAAGGGTAAACCTTCTTACCCTTTATGTTTAAGATTTTTGCAAACGAAACACTTTGCTTTAGATAATTGTATTAGATAATTATTTATATTAATGTTACAAAGTCTGCGATCCACAAATAGCCATCTTTAGTTCATTCAGTAAAAAATTATATTGAAAGTAAAAAATGCTACTCTTTTTGCTATTTTCGTTCATCCAAATATGTAAACTTCAATCCCTTTTCTCAAAAGTTAAGGAATTTATGAAAGGCTAAAAAGAACATTACAACAAGATAACTTAAACATGGCCAGCATTATCCATACACACAAACCAAAATGAAACTTCCTAAATTACATCACAAATCACTTTCCTACTCCTTCTTGGCTTGGATAAATGGAGTAAACTTAGGTTGTGATGGACCTGCATCATCAAATGGCTTGATCTTGGGTACAGCTGAGAAGCCAGGAGGAGGGTGTCGAGGCCCAGAAGTAGATGCACCTGATAGCTCAATCTTTGGTGGAAGTATACGTGCAGGAGGTAAGAACCCAGGAGGGTATCGAGGAGCCACAGAAACAGATGGACCTGCAGCACCTGATGGAGGGAAAAAGCCAGGTGGAATTGTGCGTGCAGGAGGAAAGTTAGGCCGTGCCGCCAAGAATGGACCTGGAGCAGATTGGTGACTGATCGGCCGCGGTGCAGGGAAGAATCCAGGGTGATGACCCAGGAAAGCAGGTGAAGGACGAGGTGGCAAACCTAGCCTAACTGATTCATGTGCCCGATAGCGCCGGAGATATATCTGGAGGGCATGTACGTAATTGTCGTACCCAAGGTTGTTCATGGCTGTGATCAGGTCATCAGCACCCAGGATGCTCCTATGGTTGTCTATGCAAACATCCCTGGCTTCTGATGTGATGAACATAATGAACTCAGATACGCAATTCTGCACTGCTTCCACAGATTCATCAGAGATATAAAAATCCGCAGGCAGGATTCTTTGCATAATTCTTCCCACATTAGCAATGGGAATTAAAAGTTGTTGCTCCTCATTAATGTGGGGGTTCGCCTCACCAGGAACCCCCACATTAATAGTTGGTTGTGTTTGTATCCCTACACATAAAACCATTGAAATACTAGTTAGTGCTTGCATTTTCAGGCTTCAGACTTTTTCCATTATTTAAAATCCTTTATTAGATCGTACAGTTGATTATCATATTACAATTATGTGGCATATTCTAGATCTACCAAAATATGTTTGTTAAAAAGCAAATAAATTAGACATGCTACAATTTTATTAGTACATGTAAAAAAAACCCATCTTCATTAAACAACGCAAACATTTAACAATATTCACCAAACGAAAGATTGAGAATATAATAATGCCTATAGATAAATTATTGGGCCCACCAGGGCCACAGAGGATTTGGTGGAAAAGGGGTTGGTCAAATCACGAAAGACAAATATTTCTACATATGATGTAAGGAAAAGTAATGAAAAAAAAATCAAACTTTTTTTTATCTTTATATCATCAACTTTTGTCTTTTTCTCATCTATTCGGCTTTTACGATAATTACCAATTTATTTTATTTTTTTGGTTTAACCCTCTAAGTTTGAGTAATTTATTAAATACTCAATGTGGTGGTTTAAATAAAGATAATAAGAAACCCTATACTTTTATAAGGGACATAAATCCCTTGTGGTTTTCCAATTCGTGACTACTTACCTCTATTTGTAATTCTTGATAGCTTGTAAGATGAGCCTTAGTGATATATGTAATAAAAGGTTGAGTTGTGATGACTTGAGAAACCACAGGGGAGTATTTGTCCTTTTAAAAATAATAGGTTTTATTTTACATGCATTATAACACAGGGGGATATATGGTATTTTACCCTCAAAATTCTAGTATACATCACTTTATCATTCTTGAAATTTTATAACAAATGTTAAGTTTGTAAAAAAGTAGATTTAATACGGGTATACACATAAACAAAATTTACTAATAGTGAAGTTAAGATCAAGACTCGTTTAAGTTGTAATCATAGAAGAATTTGACAAGAGTCAAATTTAATCATAGAAGAATTTAACAAAACTCAACTAAGTTTAATCCACAAAAATTGAATCAGAAAACAAAATCAAAGATCAAAGTAGGTTTACCAGGATATGGAAGCAGGACCCTATGGTGGTTGCCTTGGGATCCTTCGTTTCCTCTAAAATCCATTGCTTTATCTCTCTCTCTCTTAGCTTTCCTAATTTTAATTTTTGCTCTTTGACAGTATGAAAGTATGAAAAGGGGAATGTGTAAAATATATAGAGCTAGCAATGAAGCGAAGATACTCCACGTAGAAAACACGTGGTGTAGACGAGGCTAGTGTTGGGAATTGTGCCTGACGTAACGGGTCCACTTAAAGGTCCACTTAAAGTGTTAAACATGATAATAAAGCTAAGGTGAATAATAAAAATAAATAAATAATCTTAAAACAATATTTAGCGTTTAGGTGAAGGAAATAAGAAATTATTTCTGTTTTAACAAAGTATTTTATATATACATAAGGTCCCTCCTTACTGCATATAAGAAATATATAGTTTTTATTAATCGGTTTAACTAATTATTTAATCGCTGGAAAATATAAGGTTCTCATATATGCTATTGTTATAATGTGAGAATTGAAAATCAACTATTTTAACAATCGTGAAGAGATGGAATATCATCCTGAATGGTTAAGCAAGCATTTGAGACGAAACTTGTGTTTTAGTTATATAATTATTAAATTAAGAATAATTGAGCAACATTTACTCCATAAATGGTCCTACTCTATTCTATACTCAAAAGAACTATATCTAGCCAAAATCAGTGGGTAAATAACAAGAAAGATAAATTATTAAAGACAATGTAGACATTAAAATTCTCTATGAGAAATTTCCAAGTTGCCTCTTTACCGCACATTAGTTCAGAGTCAAACATATTAATTCAATATTCTTGCGTTTAATGCAAAAAGATTGTCGAAATCCAGTATGCACTCAATTAATTGCTGTCATAAAGAAGCAACTTTGATCTTTAACCCGCTTCATAGACACTTAATCTGTACAATGAATTGTGCACTCTTAAAATTGCTGGCTTATTACCAAAAATTGTTGGGTCCTTTTTGTTCCTATAGAGTTTACATAAGGAAAATAGAAATTAAATAATCTCAGTATCTCACGTTTTTTCGTCCCGATAAATCAAAGTGACTATACGCTGGTTGAATATTAAACTACTTTCATTTTAAAACTTAAACTCTAAAATATTTAACTTTTGTATAAATTTTTTAGTGCATTCTAGAGGCCATTAAATTATAGAGCAAATTGATTTATCCACTAAACATATTTTTCATCAGATCCATTAAAGAGAAACTTATGGTAGTACATCTAGATTTGGTTGATATATTTCAGTGGACCAACTTCAAAACAAAAAACGAGGATGTGGGTCCCACGTTCGTGTGGGGTCGCCATGACTCTTTTGAGCATATAAGTACAATTTGCAAACCATAGAGACAAACTTTATATCACAATAGCCTTTTTCATGCTAAGAAGTAGATTTTTTATTTATATATTTTGCTTCTGCCTTACACTGAACCTGATGAGTCATAAAATAAGTTATATATATATGTATCTAATTATCAAAGAAACTTAGTCAATAAAGGTTAAAAATGAATATTAGAATACTGTTTTATTTTGGCCACCTGTGCTATCCCAACAGTATAAGTTTATGTTCTTGCATTCTTTTCTGCTCTTCTCATTAAACCTTACCTGGGAAAATGGATCAGGATTAAATTTGTGTAGGTAAAATTGCATTATATGACCCTTTATCTTTGCTCTTTGGAACACTTTTCCCCATTCTCTTTCATTTTGAACCTTTTAACCCTTAATCTTTTATTTTCGTTACACACTATCCAACCCTTTTTCAATTTCGTTAAGTCAACAATTATTCATGTTAAGTCAGTTGCCACATTATATAGTTTCAATTAAGCACAAAACTGCCATTTTTTCCCAGCTCCTATTTATTAGTTTTGATTTATTCGTTGTTTTTTCTTTTTACTTTTACTAATCATCTTCACACCCCACGAATGCCCTTTTATACCACTTTTTCTATTCCTTTATCTTCAAAGATTATAAGCTCAAACTCAAATTCTAACAAACTAAAAACACTCTAAGGGCAAGCAAAATGGTAGGGCTAAATTTTTGTGACTGTTTAGCTTTAATCTTGACCAAAAAAAAAAAAATATGGCCCCAAAAAACATTTTTTTATCACACGAGAGGCAAGATATATATTCAATGTTTACGTATTAACTTGATTACTCTTTTTTTATTAATTGGTGTAATTCTATATTATGTATTTTTATTTAGATTATATTAGTATAAAATTACAAGTATTTTGATTTTTTTTAAACCGAAAATGTTATAATTTGCTCTTAATAATCTGCATCCAGATTTTATTCCATATCATTACCTTTCAAAGATTTTCACACTTTTGAAAAGTTTTCCAAATCATACGACCTTTAATTGGATTTCATGAAATATGAATGAATGATATATCTTAAACATTATTAAATCATTTCTAAATTGATTAGATTATTTGATATAATACTATAAATATGATTATAAAAAATAACTAAACTGGAAAAGTTATGTAGTCGGGCTAGATGTATTTAGCCCATCCGATGATGAATAGTGCTTGGAGGAATTTTTGGCAAGATTTGAAAACAATAAAAATTTGTAATTTTAATTGATCTAATAATGTCAGCAATGTTCTCCAAGGGGGTGAAATAAAATGGCATTTTTGCCCTCAACTTATATAATATATGGGTGGTGTGGCAGATGACTTAACGAAATTAAATTAAAGGGTGGATGATGTCTCTAAATAAAAAATAAAAGAACTAAAATGTTAAAATGAAAGGTTAGGAAGGAAAGTGTGTAAGAAGAGCAAATATAAAGGGCCATATAAAACGCATTTTTACAATTTTTGTGTATATCTTAACAATTGTAATAATTAATATCAGATATTAAATATCATTTAAGATATTTTTCTACCAAGTATACATTAGCAAGACAATCACAAAGTTCAAGAAACACTCCATTATATTTCAGGCTATGAATGTTACAATGTTATTTAAAAATCATTATCTTAAAGAAATTTGAGAAAGCTTAAAAACAATGTGTTCATTGTTCAACCAAAAAGAACTACATATACAAACTTGAAGCGAATTGTTGACAAGACAACCCAAAAAAATTTGGTTTATTATGAAACCTAAATTAAACTTATAATCTAACAAAAACATCAATAAAAATCATTGTTTCTTTTCCGTGCTGTAGTAGTAGTAGTAGTAAAGGAAGGCAAAAAGTTATAGTTTGCGTGAAACCTCGACCACAAGGTTAAGAGCTTTGCGCTCTCTAGACGGGCTTCTTGGTGAAAACATTGTGGAACCACCAGTAGAGGTACCTTTTATATTTTTGACACCACAAATGATACATATAAGCTGTAATAAACAATTGACAAACAAAATCTTATGTTGGGTTAGTCTTCTATCAAACCAGTATACATATATTTAGCGACAAGTCTTAGCTATCCATATAAATGATAAACATGTGGTATTACTGGCGTATATATATATAGCAGTGGGAGAAGACAATTCCCTTCAAGTATGTATATAGCTATATGCATATCTTTTTGGTTCAGGAAGTGCTAAAACTATGGTTAAATTAATTCTAATTGTCTAGATATTAATTAATATGTTTGTGACAGAAACATGAGATACAAAATCGCATAGTATATAAGCAGTTGTCATTTAATTTTTTCTATATCGAACTAACAATAAAAATGAAATATCACAACAGATATAAAGCTTTTTGCTGAAGAACATCAAAAAAATAACAAATCTTTTCATATGTACAGGAAGAGAAGTACCTTGGTAACATCATCACAGTGGAGCGATTCTAGTCTGGATAATATACAAGTTTTAACTTGCATTTTAGAAGAGGCTGCATAGATTTTAATCCTGGTTTTGGAGAAGAGACAAGTTGCACGTTGATGCATAATATATAAGGAAGGCACGAAGAATATTCACTTCCGCGTTTAGATACTTGTAAGCTTGTAAAAAATAAGTCATTACTATGTGTATTCTTATAGAGAACCGGTGAGTAGAAACCTGTCCTGTCCACCTACATCCTTTTTGGAGCTGCTGCAGTTATAGGCAGCCGGAATACAACAGCTCTAGTTATGTCTTTTACATATCATATACAAACACAAGCAACCAAATAACTTAATATCCACAAAAATATAAGGATTCTAACATAACTTCTATCAGAAAAAGGGGGAAGAAAACACGGAAATGTCAAGCCAAATCAAATCACAAAAGATTTATATGTTTTATTTAACCAACTAATGAAAAAAATAGCACCCAATGAACCTTAATTTAAACCTCTGACAAAAATACTGTTTAGGGTACCATTAAAAATTTAATAAACACCGTGGACATAGAAGATTTAGCTTAACTCACAACAACTTAAATTAATTCAGCTTTCAGAAATTTACAAAATTTAACTCAGGTATATATATTTACAAATTCTGGGAGCTATAAGAAGAATAAAATGAGAACAAGTGTATTATAAAAAGATTGTAAAACAATATGAATTAAATAAAATATAGTAAGATCGGCCTTATAGCTGTTGGTAGCGTGATGAGCTTCGTTCCAAGCTACTTCAGCGGCCGGTCGTTGGACCTTCTCACCCTATTATGTATTAGCTCCTCCATTGGTGAATGAATATCTTGATTGAGTGAATTTTACAATTTGTTCACACAGGGTTACATTTCTGTTTGATTATGGAAGGAATTTGTTTGCAAGTTTTTAGGTGCAAACTTAAAATACTGAATTAATATGACTTTTTATCTTTTGTAACAAAATCAGATATGAATAATTTTTAAATGATCTATTGTTTTGTAAGTATACTTCGATTTTTTAAAAACTCTTTGATAAAAGAATGGAGGAAAAAATTTCAAATAAAAAATATAAAGTGAATTAATTTTGTTTGGATTAAGAAAAAGGGTAAACCTTCTTACCCTTTATGTTTAAGATTTTTGCAAACGAAACACTTTGCTTATTCTTCTGCGTAGATAATTGTATTAGATAATTATTTATATTAATGTTACAAAGTCTGCGATCCACAAATAGCCATCTTTAGTTCATTCAGTAAAAAATTATATTAAAAGTAAAAAATGCTACTCTTTTTGCTATTTTCGTTCATCCAATTATGTAAACTTCAATACCTTTTCTCAAAAGTTAACGAATTTATGAAAGCCTAAAAAGAACATTACAACAAGAAAATTTGAACTTTGCCAGCATTATCCATACACACAAACCAAAATGAAGCTTCCTAAATTACATCACAAATCACTTTCCTACTCCTTCTTGGCCTGGATAAATGCAGTAAACTTAGGTTGTGATGGACCTGCGTCATCCGATGGCTCGATCTTGGGTACAGCTGAGAAGCCAGGAGGAGGGTGTCGAGGCCCAGAAGTAGATGCACCTGATAGCTCAATCTTTGGTGGAATTATACGTGCAGGAGGTAAGAACCCAGGAGGGTATCGAGGAGCCACAGAAACAGATGGACCTGCAGCACCTGATGGAGGGAAAAAGCCAGGTGGAATTGTGCGTGCAGGAGGAAAGTTAGGCCGTGCCGCCAAGAATAGACCTGGAGCAGATTGGTGACTGATCGGACGCGGTGCAGGGAAGAATCCAGGGTGATGACCCAGGAAAGCAGGTGAAGGACGAGGTGGCAAACCTAGTCTAACTGATTCATGTGCCCGATAGCGCCGGAGATATATCTGGAGGGCATGTACGTAATTGTCGTACCCAAGGTTGTTCATGGCTGTGATCAGGTCATCAGCACCCAGGATGCTCCTATGGTTGTCTATGCAAACATCCCTGGCTTCTGATGTGATGAACATAATGAACTCAGATACGCAATTCTGCACTGCTTCCACAGATTCATCAGAGATATAAAAATCCGCAGGCAGGATTCTTTGCATAATTCTTCCCACATTAGCAATGGGAATTAAAAGTTGTTGCTCCTCATTAATGTGGGGGTTCGCCTCACCAGGAACCCCCACATTAATAGTTGGTTGTGTTTGTATCCCTACAGATAAAACCATTAAAATACTAGTTAGTGCTTGCATTTTCAGGCTTCAGACTTTTTCCATTATTTAAAATCCTTTATTAGGTCGTACAGTTGATTATCATATTACAATTATGGGTATATTCTAGATCTACCAAAATATGTTTTTGTTAAAAAGCAAATAAATTAGACATGCTACAATCTTATTAGATGTAAAAAAACCCATCTTCATTAAACAACGCAAACATTTAACAATATTCACCAAAAGAAAAAGATTGAGAATATAATAATACCTATAGATAAATTATTGGACCCACCAGGCCCACAGATGCTTTGTTGGAAAAGGGGTTGGTCAAATCAGGAAAGACAAATATTTCTACATATGACGTAGGGGTGAGCAAAACTAAACCGAAAAACCGAACCGATCCAAAAAACCGAAAAAACCGAAAACCAACAAAACCGTTCGGTTCGGTATAAGCTTTTTAAAAAACCGAAAAGTTCGGTCCGGTACGGTTTTTCTATGCTAAACCGAACCGAAAAAACCGAACCGAAAAAATACAAAAATTAAGACATTCTTGAATTTAATTTATTTTCTTGAAGAGATTATGACAATGGGATAAAAATTGAGTAATTTTGGAAAACAAAAATGTTCATATATGACATGCACCATCCCTAAAAATGTTATAATGTGCAACAAATTTTTATATAAGTCATTAGTCTATATATTTTAAAAAATCCTTCGTTTATTAATATTTGTTGAAAGTAAAGCATACACATTAAATTTTATAAATATTTCTTCGAAATTATTTGTTTATGACTAATATATAATATTTGAGCTTCAAAAATGCAATTTCTTGCATGAGTCAAATCAAAACAAAAACATTGCTTTTTTTTTTTTACAATCATGAACATTGCTTTGAAATTATGTGTTTACAACTAATATAAATATTCCGTGGAAATTATTTTTTTACGATTAATATACAATATTTGAGTTCTAAAAATATAATTTCCTACATAGGTCAATAATATGAAAATCAAACACTTTATAGATGGATTTGTTAGAAAATAAAATGTCTCATGTAAACGCTCTTGAAATATATATAACTACCGAATTAAACATATACTGAAACCGAAAAAAACCGAACCGAACATGTAGAAAACCGAAAACCGATAAAACCGAACCGATAAAAACCGTTCGGTTCGGTACCGGCACCTTTAAAAACCGAATCATTCGGTTTCGGTTTCGGTTATAGCCAAAAACCGAGCCGAACCGTACTGTGCTCACCCCTAATATGACGTAAGGAAAAGTAATGAAAAAAAAAATCAATTTTTTTTATCTATATATCACAAACTTTTGTCTTTTTCTCATCTATCCGGCTTTTATGATAATTACCATTTTATTTTCTTTTTTTCATTTAACCCTCCAACTTCGAGTAATTTATTAAATACTCAGTGTGGTGGTTTGAATAAAGATAATAAGAAACCCTATGGTTTTATAAGGGATATAAATCCGATTTTCCAATTCGTGACTCTTACCACTATTTGTAACTCATGACAGCTTGCAACATGAGCCTTAGTAATATATGTAATAAAAGGTCTAGTTGTGACAACTTGAGAAACCACATGGGAGTATTTGTCCTTTTAAAAATAATAGGTTTTCTTTACATGTGTTATACACAGGGGGATATATGGTTTTTACCCTCAAAATTCTGGTATACATCACTTTATCATTCTTGGAATTTTATAGCAAACTTTATCTTTGTAAAAACGTAGATTTAATACGGGTATACACATAATATTTTTTTACTAATAGTGATGTTAAGATCAAGACTCGTTTAAGTTGTAATCATAGAAGAATTTGACAAGACTCAAATTTAATCTAGAAGAATTTAACAAAACTCGACTAAGTTTAATCCACAAAAATTCAATCAAAAAACAAAATCAAAGATCAATGTAGGTTTACCAGGATATGGAAGCCGGACCCTATGGTGGTTGCCTTGGGATCCTTCGTTTCCTCTGAAATCCATTGCTTTATCTCTCTCTCTTAGCTTTTCTAATTATAATTTTTGCTCTGTGACAGTATGAAAGAATGAAAAGGGGAATGTGTAAAATATATAGAGCTAGCAATGAAGCGAAGATACTCCACGTAGAAAACACGTGGTGTAGACGAGGCTAGAGTTGGGAAGTGTGCAAATAATGACACGTAACGGGTCCACTTAAAGTTTTAAACATGATATATAATAAAGCTAAGGTGAATAATAAAAATAAATACATAATCTTAAAACAATATTTAGCCTTTAGGTGAAGGAAATAAGAAATTATTTCTGTTTTAACAAAGTATTATATATATATATATATATATATATATATAAGGTCCCTCCTTACTGCATATAAGCAAAATATAGTTTTTATTAATCGGTTTAACGAATTATTTAATCGCTGGAAAATATAAGGTTCTCATATATGCTATTGTTATGATGTGAGAATTGAAATGATCGTGAAGAGATGGAAAATCATCCTGAATGGTTAAGCAAGCAGTAGAGACGAAACTTGTGTTTTAGTTATATAATTATTAAATTAAGAATAATTGAGCAACACTACTCCATAAATGGTCCTACTCTAAACTATACTCAATATCTAGCCAAAATAAGTAGGTAAATAACAAGAAATATAAATTATTAAAGACAATGTAGACATAATTATAATTACAATTCTCTATGAGAAATTTTCAAGTTGCCTCTTTACCGCAGATTAGTTCACAGTCAAACATATTAATTCAATATTCTTGCGTTTAATGCAAAAAGATTGTCGAAATCCAGTAAGCACTCAATTAATTGCTGTCATAAAGAAGCAACTTTGATCTTTAACCCGCTTCATAGACACTTAATTTGTACATTGAATTGTGCACTCTTAAAATTGCTGGCTTATTACCAAAAATTGTTGGGTCCTTTTTGTTTACATAAGGAAAATAGAAATTAAATAATCTCAGTATCTCACGTTTGTTTAATACCGATAAATCAAAGTGACTATACGCTGGTTGAATATTAAACTACTTTCATTTTCAAACTTTAACTCTAAAATATTTAACTTTTGCATAAATTTTTTAGTGCATTCTAGAGGCTATTAAATTATAGAGCAAATTGATTTATCCACCAAACATATTTTTCATCAGATCCATTAAAGAGAAACTTATGGTAAAAGTACAATTTGCAATTCATAGAGACAAACTTTATATCACAATAGCCTTTTTCATGCGTAGAAGTAGATTTTTTATTTATATATTTTGCTTCTGCCTTACACTGAACCTGATGAGTCATAAGTAATATATGTATCTAATTATCAAATAAACTTAGTCAATAAAGGTTAAAAATGAATATTAGAATACTTTGACCAAAAAAAAATAAATATTAGAATACTGTTTTATTTTGGCCACCTGTGCTATCCCAACAGTAAGTTTAAGTTAGTTACTCTTGCATTCTTTGCTGCTCTTCTCATTAAACCTTACCTGGGAAAATGGATCCAGATTATATTTGTGTAGGTAAAATTGCATTATATGACCCTTTATCTTTGCTCTTTGGAACACTTTTCCCCATTATCTTTCATTTTGAACCTTTTAACCCTTAATCTTTTATTTTCGGTACACACCAGCCAACCCTTTTTCAATTTCGTTAAGTCAACAACTATTCATGTTAAGTCAGATGCCACATTATATA
This sequence comes from Nemophila menziesii, assembly GCA_029959085.1. Taxonomy (NCBI): domain Eukaryota; kingdom Viridiplantae; phylum Streptophyta; class Magnoliopsida; order Boraginales; family Hydrophyllaceae; genus Nemophila; species Nemophila menziesii. Next base: position 30,159,846 of record JARWIR010000004.1, read on the forward strand.
GTTTAAATTAAGGACAAAACTGCCATTTTTTCCCAGCTCCTTTTTATTAATTTTGATTTATTCGTTGTTTTTCTTTTTTACTTTTACTAATCATCTTCACACCCCCACGAATCCCCTTTTATTCCACTTTTTCTATTTCTTTATCTTCAAAGATTATAAGCTCAAACTCAAATTCTAACAAACTACAAATATCACTCTAAGGGCAAGCAAAATGGTAGGGCTAAATTTTTGTGCCTGTTTAGCTCCAATCTTGACCAAAAAAAAAATATGGCCCCAAAAAAGATTTTTTTATCACACTAGAGGCAAGATATATATTCAATGTTTACGTATTAATTTGATTACACTTTTTTATTAATTGGTGTAATTCTATATTATGTATTTTTATCTAGATTATATTAGTATTAAATTAAATGTATTTTGATTTTTTTTTAAACCAAAAATGTTATAATTTGCTCTTAATATAATATGGATCGAGATTTTATTCCATATCATTTACCTTTCAAAGATTTTCACACTTTTGAAAAGTTTTCCAAATCATACTACCTTTATTTGGATTTCATTAAAGAAAAGATTAACTAATTAATTAGATGAATGAATGATATATCTTAAACATAATTAAATCATTTCTAAATTGTTTAGATTATTTGATATAATACTATAAATATGTGGGTCCCCCAACTATAAGAAATGGAAAAGTTATATAGTCGGGCTAGATGTACTTAGCCCATCTGATGATAAATAGTGCTTGGAGGAATTTTTGTTGGGGCAAGATTTGAAAACAATAAAAATTTGTAATTTTAATGGATTTAATAAAGTCAGCAATGTTCTCCAAGGGGGTGAAATAAAATGCCATTTTTCCCTCAACTTATATGATATATGGGTGGTGTGGCGGATGACTTAACGAAATTAAATTAAATTAAAGGGTGGATGATGTCTCTAAATCAAAAATAAATGAACTAAAATGTTTAAAATGAAAGGATAGGAAAGAAAGTGTGTAAGAAGAGCAATGATAGAGGGCCATATAAAAGGCTTTTTTACAATTTTTGAGTATATCTTAACAATTGTAATAATTAATATAAGATATTAAATATCATTCAAGATATTTTTCTCTCAAGTATACATTAGCAAGACAATTACAAACTTCAAGAAACACTCCATTATATTTCAGGCGATGAATATTACAATGTTATTTAAAAATCATTATCTTAAAGAAATTTGAGAGAGCTTAAAAACAATATGTTCATTGTTCAAACAAAAAGAACTACATATACAAACTTGTAGCTAATTTTTGACAAGATAACCCAAAAAAATTGGGTTTATTATGAAACCTAAATTAAACTTATAATCTAACAAAAAATCAATAAAAATCATTGTTTCTTTTCCGTGCTGTAGTAGTAGTAAAGGAAGGCAAAAAGTTATAGTTTGCGTGAAACCTCGACCACAAGTCTAAGAGCTTTGCGCTCTCTAGACGGGCTTCTTGGTGAAAACATTGTGGAACCACCAGTAGAGGTACCTTTTATATTTTTGACACCACAAATGATACATATAAGCTGTAATAAACAACTGACAAATAAAATCTTATGTTGGGTTAGTCTTCTATCAAACCAGTATACATATATTTAGCGACAAGTCTTAGCTATCCATATAAATGATAAACATGTGGTATTACTGGCGTATATATATATATATATATATATATATATAGCAGTGTGATAGAAGACAATTCCCTTCAAGTATGTATATAGCTATATGCATATCTTTTTGGTTCAGGAAGTGCTATAACTCTGGTTAAATTAATTCTAATTGTCTAGATATTAATTAATATGTTTGTGACAGAAACATGAGATACAAAATCGCATAGTATATAAGCAGTTGTCATTTCATTCTTTCTATATCAAACTAACAATATAAATGCAATATCACAACAGATATAAAGATTTTTGCTGAAGAACATCAAAAAAATAACAAATCTTTTCATATTTACAGGAAGAGAAGTACCTTGGTAACATCATCACAGTGGAGCGATTCTAGTCTGGATATTATACAAGTTTTGACTTGCATTTTAGAAGACTCTGCATAGATTTTAATCCTGGTTTTGGAGAAGTCTGATCCAACTTGAAGAGACAAGTTCCACGTTGATGCATAATATATAATTAAGGAAGGCACGAAGAATATTCACTTCCGCGTTTAGATACTTATAAGCTTTTAAAACATAGGTCATTACTATGTGTATTCTGATAGAGGACCCGTGAGTAGAAACCTGTCCTGTCCACCTACATCCTTTTTGGAGCTGCTGCAGTTAATAGGCAGCCGGAATACATTAGCTCTAGTTATGTCTTTTTACATATCATCTACAAATGCAAGCAACCAAATAACTTAATATCCACAAAAATATAAGGATTCTAACATAACTTTTATCAGAAAAAGGGGGAAGAAAACATGGAAATGTCAAGCCAAATCAAATCACAAAAGATTTATATGTTTTATTTAACCAACTAATGAAACATGGGAAAAAGTATGCACAAGCAAAGTGTATGGAGGTTTGGGTATTCCAAAAATCGAAAACTTAAATCGAGTATGCTTGCTTTTTACCTTTTGGAGAATGTATGCACAGGAAGACAATTTGTGGAGCAAATGGGTGAAACATAATATTGTCAAAAACAGGTGTATTTGGAGCTTAGAAGAGAAAAACTCACATACTTGGGTTTGGAGGAAAATTATGAAGATTAGAGATTGTGCTTACAAGTTCATTTATCACAAAATTGGAGACGGGAAAAACACATACATGATTTGGGATAAATGGCTTGATGGAGTTAGTGTTCAGGAGGTGCTTGGGATTGAGTTTGATAAGAGCAATCTGAATAGCAACAAAACAGTTAATGACTGTTATGGAAGAAATAGGTGGAGGTTACCACCTTGCATTGGTAAGTTGCTTCCTAAACTAAATGATGTTTACTTAAATAATAGCAAGGATGTTAAGTGCTGGAGTGAGAGTAAAAATAACAAGTTTTCATTCAGCAAAACTCTTGCTAGAATCAATTCTGAGGAGAGATTAGAAGAGGTAAAGTGGCATGAATTTGTGTGGGGAAAAAAGAATATACCAAGATGTGCTTTTATTACTTGGATTGCAGTCCAAGATAAACTGAATACCAAGCAAAGAATGAGTTATTCGAATCCCTCTATAGATCCCCTGTATGAATTTTGCAGGGCTAGTACAGAAGATAATGAGCATTTGTTTTTCAAATGCTCATTTACAAGAAGAATCCTGAGAAGAATTCTAGACAAATGTAGTATTAAACAGATGCCTGAGAACTTTATGAAATTAAATGATTTGATTCTAAGCTGTGGAGGTGGAGAAGAGAGTACACTTAGTAGCTGTTTATGCACCTCTTATACTTATGTTATATGGTGTGAGAGAAATGATAGAAGTCATGGTGGTGTAGGTTCAAATGAGGAGCAGATTTATAATAAGGTGATTAAAAATGTGTTTTTTAAAGTAAAAGGATGGAAGACAAAGAAGAAATCTATTAAAGAGAAGATTGAGAATCTAGATGATAAGTAAAAGTCTTGTCTTTGTAATGGGCCATATTGTTTGCGTGTCTTTATTTTAAATGGCTTTTGGGCCGAGTAATGTAATAGCTTAGATATTTTGTAATTGTCATAGCTTATGGGCTGAGTAATGTAATAGTTATGTAGGTGTAATGGGCTTGTAGGTTAGAGTATTAATTCCTATGTTAGGATTAATGTCTAAACCTAGTAAAGTTTGTAAAGACAATTGGGGTGTTGATTTTATTAATGAAAGTTTGATTTGATGATAAAAAAAAAGAAAAAAATTGCACCCAATGAACCTTAATTTAAACCTCTGACAAAAATACTGTTTAGGGTACCATTAAAAATTTAATAAACACCGTGGACATAGAAGATTTAGCTTAACTCACTACAACTTAAATTAATTTAGCTTTCAGAAATTTACAAAATTTAACTCAGGTATATATATTTACAAATTCTGGGAGCTATAAGAAGAATAAAATGAGAACAAGTGTATTATAAAAAGATTGTAAAACAATATGAATTAAATAAAATATAGTAAGATCGGCCTTATAGCTGTTGGTAGCGTGATGAGCTTCGTTCCAAGCTACTTCAGCGGCCGGTCGTTGGACCTTCTCACCCTATTATGTATTAGCTCCGCCATTGGTGAATGAATATCTTGATTGGGTGAATTTTACAATTTGTTCACACAGGGTTACATTTCTGTTTGATTATGGAAGGAATTTGTTTGCAAGTTTTTAGGTGCAAACTTAAAATACTGAATTCATATGACTTTTTATCTTTTGTAACAAAATCAGATATGAATAATTTTTAAATGATCTATTGTTTTGTAAGTATACTTCGATTTTTTAAAAACTCTTTGATAAAAGAATGGAGGAAAAAATTTCAAATAAAAAATATAAAGTGATTTAATTTTGTTTGGATTAAGAAAAAGGGTAAACCTTCTTACCCTTTATGTTTAAGATTTTTGCAAACGAAACACTTTGCTTATTCTTCTGCGTAGATAATTGTATTAGATAATTATTTATATTAATGTTACAAAGTCTGCGATCCACATATAGCCATCTTTAGTTCATTCAGTAAAAAATTATATTGAAAGTAAAAAATGCTACTCTTTTGCTATTTTCGTTCATCCAATTATGTAAACTTCAATCCCTTTTCTCAAAAGTTAAGGAATTTATGAAAGACTAAAAAGAACATTACAACAAGATAACTTAAACTTGGCCAGCATTATCCATACACACAAACCAAAATGAAACTTCCTAAATTACATCCCAAATCACTTTCCTACTCCTTCTTGGCCTGGATAAATGGAGTAAACTTAGGTTGTGATGGACCTGCGTCATCCGATGGCTCGATCTTGGGTACAGCTGAGAAGCCAGGAGGAGGGTACCGAGGCCCAGAAGTAGATGCACTTGATAGCTCAATCTTCGGTCTAGTTGCAGGTCTTGGTGCAGCGAAGAAGCCAGGAGGGTGTCGAGGACCAGAAGTAGCTGCACCTGATAGCTCAATCTTCGGTGGAATTATACGTGCAGGAGATAAGAACCCAGGAGGGTATCGAGGAGCCGCAGAAGCAGATGGACCTGCAGCACCTGATGTAGGGAAAAAGCCAGGTGGAATTGTGCGTGCAGGAGGAATGTTAGGCCGTGCCGCCAAGAATGGACCTGCAGCAGATTGGTGACTGATCGGCCGCGGTGCAGGGAAGAATCCAGGGTGATGACCCAAAAAAGCAGGTGAAGGACGAGGTGGCAAACCTAGCCTAACTGATTCATGTGCCCGATAGCGCCGGAGATATATCTGGAGGGCATGTACGTAATTGTCGTACCCAAGGTTGTTCATGGCTGTGATCAGGTCATCAGCACCCAGGATGCTCCTATGGTTGTCTATGCAAACATCCCTGGCTTCTGATGTGATGAACATAATGAACTCAGATACGCAATTCTGCACTGCTTCCACAGATTCATCAGAGATATAAAAATCCACAGGCAGGATCCTTTGCATAATTCTTCCCACATTAGCAATGGGAATTAAAAGTTGTTGCTCCTCATTAATGTGGGGGTTCGCCTCACCAGGAACCCCCACATTAATAGTTGGTTGTGTTTGTATCCCTACAGATAAAACCATTGAAATACTAGTTAGTGCTTGCATTTTCAGGCTTCAGACTTTTTCCATTATTTAAAATCCTTTATTAGGTCGTACAGTTGATTATCATATTACAATTATGGGTATATTCTAGATCTACCAAAATATGTTTTTGTTAAAAAGCAAATAAATTAGACATGCTACAATCTTATTAGATGTAAAAAAACCCATCTTCATTAAACAACGCAAACATTTAACAATATTCACCAAAAGAAAAAGATTGAGAATATAATAATACCTATAGATAAATTATTGGACCCACCAGGCCCACAGAGGCTTTGGTGGAAAAGGGGTTGGTCAAATCAGGAAAGACAAATATTTCTACATATGACGTAAGGAAAAGTAATGAAAAAAAACAAATCAATTTTTTTTATCTATATATCACAAACTTTTGTCTTTTTCTCATCTATCCGGCTTTTATGATAATTACCACTTTATTTACCTTTTTTCATTTAACCCTCCAACTTTGAGTAATTTATTAAATACTCAGTGTGGTGGTTTGAATAAAGATAATAAGAACCCCTATGGTTTTATAAGGGACATAAATCCGATTTTCCAATTCGTGACTACTTACCACTATTTGTAACTCATGACAGCTTGTAACATGAGCCTTAGTAATATATGTAATAAAAGGTCTAGTTGTAACAACTTGAGAAACCACATGGGAGTATTTGTCCTTTTAAAAATAATAGGTTTTTTTTACATGTGTTATACACAGGGGGATATATGGTTTTTACCCTCAAAATTCTGGTATACATCACTTTATCATTCTTGGAATTTTATAACAAACTTTATCTTTGTAAAAACGTAGATTTAATACGGGTATACACATAATATTTTTTTACTAATAGTGAAGTTAAGATCAAGACTCGTTTAAGTTGTAATCATAGAAGAATTTGACAAGACTCAAATTTAATCTAGAAGAATTTAACAAAACTCGACTAAGTTTAATCCACAAAAATTGAATCAGAAAACAAAATCAAAGATCAATGTAGGTTTACCAGGATATGGAAGCCGGACCCTATGGTGGTTGCCTTGGGATCCTTCGTTTCCTCTGAAATCCATTGCTTTCTCTCTCTCTTAGCTTTTCTAATTATAATTTTTGCTCTCTGACAGTATGAAAGAATGAAAAGGGGAATGTGTAAAATATATAGAGCTAGCTATGAAGCGAAGATACTCCACGTAGAAAACACGTGGTGTAGACGAGGCTAGAGTTGGGAAGTGTGCAAATAATGACACGTAACGGGTCCACTTAAAGTTTTAAACATGATAATAAAGCTAAGGTGAATAATAAAAATAAATACATAATCTTAAAACAATATTTAGCGTTTAGGTGAAGGAAATAAGAAATTATTTCTGTTTTAACAAAGTATTATATATATAAGGTCCCTCCTTACTGCATATAAGCAAAATATAGTTTTTATTAATCGGTTTAACGAATTATTTGATCGCTGGAAAATATAAGGTTCTCATATATGCTATTGTTATGATGTGAGAATTGAAATGATCGTGAAGAGATGGAATATCATCCTGAATGGTTAAGCAAGCATTTGAGACGAAACTTGTGTTTTAGTTATATAGTTTTTAAATTAAGAATAATTGAGCAACATTTACTCCATAAATGGTCCTACTCTATGCTATACTCAAAAGAACTATATCTAGCCATAATCAGTAGGTAAATAACAAGAAAGATAAATTATTAAAGACAATGTAGACATAATTATAATTAAAATTCTCTATGAGAAATTTCCAAGTTGCCTCTTTACCGCACATTAGTTCAGAGTCAAACATATTAATTCAATATTCTTGCGTTTAATGCAAAAAGATTGTCGAAATCCAGTAAGCACTCAATTAATTGCTGTCATAAAGAAGCAACTTTGATCTTTAACCCGCTTCATAGACACTTAATCTGTACAATGAATTGTGCACTCTTAAAATTGCTGGCTTATTACCAAAAATTGTTGGGTCCTTTTTGTTCCTATAGAGTTTACATAAGGAAAATAGAAATTAAATAATCTCAGTATCTCACGTTTTTTCGTCCCGATAAATCAAAGTGACTATACGCTGGTTGAATATTAAACTACTTTCATTTTAAAACTTAAACTCTAAAATATTTAACTTTTGTATAAATTTTTTAGTGCATTCTAGAGGCCATTAAATTATAGAGCAAATTGATTTATCCACTAAACATATTTTTCATCAGATCCATTAAAGAGAAACTTATGGTAGTACATCTAGATTTGGTTGATATATTTCAGTGGACCAACTTCAAAACAAAAAACGAGGATGTGGGTCCCACGTTCGTGTGGGGTCGCCATGACTCTTGTGAGCATATAAGTACAATTTGCAAACCATAGAGACAAACTTTATATCACAATAGCCTTTTTAATGCTAAGAAGTAGATTTTTTATTTATATATTTTGCTTCTGCCTTACACTGAACCTGATGAGTCATAAAATAAGTAATATATATATGTATCTAATTATCAAAGAAACTTAGTCAATAAAGGTTAAAAATGAATATTAGAATACTGTTTTATTTTGGCCACCTGTGCTATCCCAACAGTATAAGTTTATGTTAGTTACTCTTGCATTCTTTTCTGCTCTTCTCATTAAACCTTACCTGGGAAAATGGATCAGGATTAAATTTGTGTAGGTAAAATTGCATTATATGACCCTTTATCTTTGCTCTTTGGAACACTTTTCCCCATTCTCTTTCATTTTGAACCTTTTAACCCTTAATCTTTTATTTTCGGTACACACCATCCAACCCTTTTTCAATTTCGTTAAGTCAACAATTATTCATGTTAAGTCAGTTGCCACATTATATAGTTTCAATTAAGCACAAAACTGCCATTTTTTCCCAGCTCCTATTTATTAGTTTTGATTTATTCGTTGTTTTTTCTTTTTACTTTTACTAATCATCTTCACACCCACGAATGCCCTTTTATACCACTTTTTCTATTCCTTTATCTTGAAAGATTATAAGCTCAAACTCAAATTCTAACAAACTACAAACACTCTAAGGGCAAGCAAAATGGTAGGGCTAAATTTTTGTGACGGTTTAGCTTTAATCTTGACCAAAAAAAAAAAAAATATGGCCCCAAAAAACATTTTTTTATCACACGAGAGGCAAGATATATATTCAATGTTTACGTATTAACTTGATTACTCTTTTTTTATTAATTGGTGTAATTCTATATTATGTATTTTTATTTAGATTATATTAGTATAAAATTACAAGTATTTTGATTTTTTTTAAACCGAAAATGTTATAATTTGCTCTTAATAATCTGCATCCAGATTTTATTCCATATCATTACCTTTCAAAGATTTTCACACTTTTGAAAAGTTTTTCAAATCATACGACCTTTAATTGGATTTCATGAAATATGAATGAATGATATATCTTAAACATAATTAAATCATTTCTAAATTGATTAGATTATTTGATATAATACTATAAATATGATTATAAAAAATAACTAAACTGGAAAAGTTATGTAGTCGGGCTAGATGTATTTAGCCCATCCGATGATGAATAGTGCTTGGAGGAATTTTTGGCAAGATTTGAAAACAATAAAAATTTGTAATTTTAATTGATCTAATAATGTCAGCAATGTTCTCCAAGGGGGTGAAATAAAATGGCATTTTTGCCCTCAACTTATATAATATATGGGTGGTGTGGCAGATGACTTAACGAAATTAAATTAAAGGGTGGATGATGTCTCTAAATAAAAAATAAAAGAACTAAAATGTTAAAATGAAAGGTTAGGAAGGAAAGTGTGTAAGAAGAGCAAATATAAAGGGCCATATAAAACGCATTTTTACAATTTTTGTGTATATCTTAACAATTGTAATAATTAATATCAGATATTAAATATCATTTAAGATATTTTTCTACCAAGTATACATTAGCAAGACAATCACAAACTTCAAGAAACACTCCATTATATTTCAGGCTATGAATGTTACAATGTTATTTAAAAATCATTATCTTAAAGAAATTTGAGAGAGCTTAAAAACAATGTGTTCATTGTTCAACCAAAAAGAACTACATATACAAACTTGAAGCGAATTGTTGACAAGACAACCCAAAAAAATTTGGTTTATTATGAAACCTAAATTAAACTTATAATCTAACAAAAACATCAATAAAAATCATTGTTTCTTTTCCGTGCTGTAGTAGTAGTAGTAAAGGAAGGCAAAAAGTTATAGTTTGCGTGAAATCTCGACCACAAGGTTAAGAGCTTTGCGCTCTCTAGACGGGCTTCTTGGTGAAAACATTGTGGAACCACCAGTAGAGGTACCTTTTATATTTTTGACACCACAAATGATACATATAAGCTGTAATAAACAATTGACAAATAAAATCTTATGTTGGGTTAGTCTTCTATCAAACCAGTATACATATATTTAGCGACAAGTCTTAGCTATCCATATAAATGATAAACATGTGGTATTACTGGCGTATATATATATAGCAGTGTGAGAAGACAATTCCCTTCAAGTATGTATATAGCTATATGCATATCTTTTTGGTTCAGGAAGTGCTAAAACTCTGGTTAAATTAATTCTAATTGTCTAGATATTAATTAATATGTTTGTGACAGAAACATGAGATACAAAATCGCATAGTATATAAGCAGTTGTCATTTAATTTTTTCTATATCGAACTAACAATAAAAATGAAATATCACAACAGATATAAAGCTTTTTGCTGAAGAACATCAAAAAAATAACAAATCTTTTCATATGTACAGGAAGAGAAGTACCTTGGTAACATCATCACAGTGGAGCGATTCTAGTCTGGATAATATACAAGTTTTAACTTGCATTTTAGAAGAGGCTGCATAGATTTTAATCCTGGTTTTGGAGAAGAGACAAGTTGCACGTTGATGCATAATATATAAGGAAGGCACGAAGAATATTCACTTCCGTGTTTAGATACTTGTAAGCTTGTAAAACATAAGTCATTACTATGTGTATTCTTATAGAGAACCGGTGAGTAGAAACCTGTCCTGTCCACCTACATCCTTTTTGGAGCTGCTGCAGTTATAGGCAGCCGGAATACAACAGCTCGAGTTATGTCTTTTACATATCATATACAAACACAAGCAACCAAATAACTTAATATCCACAAAAATATAAGGATTCTAACATAACTTCTATCAGAAAAAGGGGGAAGAAAACACGGAAATGTCAAGCCAAATCAAATCACAAAAGATTTATATGTTTTATTTAACCAACTAATGAAAAAAATAGCACCCAATGAACCTTAATTTAAACCTCTGACAAAAATACTGTTTAGGGTACCATTAAAAATTTAATAAACACCGTGGACATAGAAGATTTAGCTTAACTCACTACAACTTAAATTAATTCAGCTTTCAGAAATTTACAAAATTTAACTCAGGTATATATATTTACAAATTCTGGGAGCTATAAGAAGAATAATATGAGAACAAGTGTATTATAAAAAGATTGTAAAACAATATGAATTAAATAAAATATAGTAAGATCGGCCTTATAGCTGTTGGTAGCGTGATGAGCTTCGTTCCAAGCTACTTCAGCGGCCGGTCGTTGGACCTTCTCACCCTATTATGTATTAGATCCTCCATTGGTGAATGAATATCTTGATTGGGTGAATTTTACAATTTGTTCACACAGGGTTACATTTCTGTTTGATTAGGAATTTGTTTGCAAGTTTTTAGGTGCAAACTTAAAATACTGAATTAATATGACTTTTTATCTTTTGTAACAAAATCAGATATGAATAATTTTTAAATGATCTATTGTTTTGTAAGTATACTTCGATTTTTTAAAAACTCTTTGATAAAAGAATGGAGGAAAAAATTTCAAATAAAAAATATAAAGTGAATTAATTTTGTTTGGATTAAGAAAAAGGGTAAACCTTCTTACCCTTTATGTTTAAGATTTTTGCAAACGAAACACTTTGCTTATTCTTCTGCGTAGATAATTGTATTAGATAATTATTTATATTAATGTTACAAAGTCTGCCACAAATAGCCATCTTTAGTTCATTCAGTAAAAAATTATATTGAAAGTAAAAAATGCTACTCTTTTTGCTATTTTCGTTCATCCAATTATGTAAACTTCAATCCCTTTTCTCAAAAGTTAAGGAATTTATGAAAGGCTAAAAAGAACATTACAACAAGATAACTTAAACTTGGCCAGCATTATCCATACACACAAACCAAAATGAAACTTCCTAAATTACATCACAAATCACTTTCCTACTCCTTCTTGGCCTGGATAAATGGAGTAAACTTAGGTTGTGATGGACCTGCGTCATCCGATGGCTCGATCTTTGGTACAGCTGAGAAGCCAGGAGGAGGGTACCGAGGCCCAGAAGTAGATGCACTTGATAGCTCAATCTTCAGTCTAGTTGCAGGTCTTGGTGTAGCGAAGAAGCCAGGAGGGTGTCGAGGACCAGAAGTAGCTGCACCTGATAGCTCAATCTTCGGTGGAATTATACGTGCAGGAGGTAAGAACCCAGGAGGGTATCGAGGAGCCGCAGAAGCAGATGGACCTGCAGCACCTGATGTAGGGAAAAAGCCAGGTGGAATTGAGCGTGCAGGAGGAATGTTAGGCCGTGCCGCCAAGAATGGACCTGCAGATTGGTGACTGATCGGCCGCGGTGCAGGGAAGAATCCAGGGTGATGACCCAGGAAAGCAGGTGAAGGACGAGGTGGCAAACCTAGCCTAACTGATTCATGTGCCCGATAGCGCCGGATATATATCTGGAGGGCATGTACGTAATTGTCGTACCCAAGGTTGTTCATGGCTGTGATCAGGTCATCAGCACCCAGGATGCTCCTATGGTTGTCTATGCAAACATCCCTGGCTTCTGATGTGATGAACATAATGAACTCAGATACGCAATTCTGCACTGCTACCACAGATTCATCAGAGATATAAGAATCCGCAGGCAGGATTCTTTGCATAATTCTTCCCACATTAGCAATGGGAATTAAAAGTTGTTGCTCCTCATTAATGTGGGGGTTCGCCTCACCCGGAACCCCCACATTAATAGCTGGTTGTGTTTGTATCCCTACACATATAACCATTGAAATACTAGTTAGTGCTTGCATTTTCAGGCTTCAGACTTTTTCCATTATTTAAAATCATTTATTAGATCGTACAATTTATTATCATATACAAATATGAGGTATATTCTAGATCTACCAAAATATGTTTGTTAAAAAGAAAATAAATTAAACATGCTACAATCTTTTTACATGTAAAAAAACCATCTTCATTAAACAACGCAAACATTGAACAATGTTCACCAAATGAAAGATTGAGAATATAATAATGCCTATAGATAAATTATTGGACCCACCAGGCACACCAAGCCCACAGAGGCTTTGGTGGAAAAGGGGTTGGTCAAATCACGAAAGACAAATATTTCTACATATGACGTAAGGAAAAGTAATGAAAAAAAACAAATCAAATATTTTTTTATCTTTATATCACAAACTTTTGTCTTTTTCTCATTTATTCGGTTTTTATGATAATTACCACTTTATTTTCTTTTTTTCATTTAACCCTCCAACTTTGAGTAATTTATTAAATACTCAGTGTGGTGGTTTGAATAAAGATAATAAGAAACCCTATGGTTTTATAAGGGACATAAATCCCTTGTGATTTTCCAATTCGTGACTACTTACCACTATTTGTAACTCATGACAGCTTGTAACATGAGCCTTAGTAATATATGTAATAAAAGGTCTAGTTGTGACAACTTGAGAAACCACAGGGGAGTATTTGTCCTTTTAAAAATAATAGGTTTTATTTTACATGCGTTATACACAGGGGGGATATATGGTTTTTACCCTCAAAATTCTGGTATACATCACTTTATCATTCTTGGAATTTTATAACAAACTTTATCTTTGTAAAAATGTAGATTTAATACGGGTATACACATAATATTTTTTTACTAATAGTGAAGTTAAGATCAAGACTCGTTTAAGTTGTAATCATAGAAGAATTTGACAAGACTCAAATTTAATCTAGAAGAATTTAACAAAACTCGACTAAGTTTAATCCACAAAAATTGAATCAGAAAACAAAATCAAAGACCAATGTAGGTTTACCAGGATATGGAAGCCGGACCCTAGGGTGGTTGCCTTGGAATCCTTCGTTTCCTCTGAAATCCATTGCTTTATCTCTCTCTTAGCTTTTCTAATTATAATTTTTGCTCTCTGACAGTATGAAAGTATGAAAAGGGGAATGTGTAAAATATATAGAGCTAGCAATGAAGCGAAGATACTCCACGTAGAAAACACGTGGTGTAGACGAGGCTAGAGTTGGGAATTGTGCATATAATGACACGTAAAGGGTCCACATAAAGTTTTAATCATGATAATAAAGCTAAGGTGAATAATAAAAATAAATACATAATCTTAAAACAATATTAAGCGTTTAGGTGAAGGAAATAAGAAATTATTTCTGTTTTAACAAAGTATTTTATATATATATATGTATATAAGGTCCCTCCTTACTGCATATAAGCAAAATATAGTTTTATTAATTGGTTTAACTAATTATTTAATCGCTGGAAAATATAAGGTTCTCATATATGCTATTGTTATGATGTGAGAATTGAAAATCAACTATTTTAACAATCGTGAAGAGATGGAAAATCATCCTGAATGGTTAAGCAAGCAGTTGAGACGAAACTTGTGTTTTAGTTATATAATTATTAAATTAAGAATAATATAGCAACACTACTCTATAAATGGTCCTACTCTAAACTATACTCAAAAAAACTATATCTAGTCAAAATCAGTAGGTAAATAACAAGAAAGATAAATTATTAAAGACAATGTAGACATAATTATATTTACAATTCTCTATGAGAAATTTTCAAGTTGCATCTTTACTGCACATTAGTTCACAGTCAAACATATTAATTCAATATTCTTGCGTTTAATGCAAAAAGATTGTCGAAATCCGGTAAGCACTCAATTAATTGCTGTCATAAAGAAGCAACTTTGATCTTTAACCCGCTTCATAGACACTTAATTTTTACATTGAATTGTGCACTCTTAAAATTGCTGGCTTATTACCAAAAATTGTTGGGTCCTTTTTGTTTACATAAGGAAAATAAAAATTAAATAATCTCAGTATCTCACGTTTGTTTAATCCCGATAAATCAAAGTGACTATACGCTGGTTGAATATTAAACTACTTTCATTTTCAAACTTTAACTCTAAAATATTTAACTTTTGCCTAGTGCATTCTAGAGGCCATTAAATTATAGAGCAAATTGATTTATCCACTAAACATATTTTTCATCAGATCCATTAAAGAGAAACTTATGGTAGTACATCTAGATTTGGTTGATATATTCCAGTGGACCAACTTCAATACAAAAAATGAGGATATGGGTCCCACAGTCGTGCGGGGTCGCCATGACTCTTGTGAGCATAAAAGTACAATTTGCAAATCATAGAGACAAACTTTATATCACAATAGCCTTTTTCATGCTTAGAAGTAGATTTTTTATTTATATATTTTGCTTCTGCCTTACACTGAACCTGATGAGTCATAAGTAATATATGTATCTAATTATCAAAGAAACTTAGTCAATAAAGGTTAAAAATGAATATTAGAATACTGTTTTATTTTGGCCACCTGTGCTATCCCAACAGTAAGTTTATGTTAGTTACTCTTGCATTCTTTGCTGCTCTTCTCATTAAACCTTACCTGCGAAAATGGATCAAGATTATATTTGTGTAGGTAAAATTGCATTATATGACCCTTTATCTTTGCTCTTTTTGGAACACTTTTCCCCATTATCTTTCATTTTAAACCTTTTAACCCTTAATCTTTTATTTTCGGTACACACCATCCAACCCTTTTTCAATTTCGTTAAGTCAACAATTATTCATGTTAAGTCAGTTGCCACATTATATAGTTTAAATTAAGGACAAAAATGCCATTTTTTCCCAGCTCCTTTTAATTAATTTTGATTTATTCGTTGTTTTTCCTTTTTACTTTTACTAATCATCTTCACACCCCTACGAAAGCCCTTTTATTCCACTTTTTCTATTTCTTTATGTTCAAAGATTATAAGCTCAAACTCAAATTCTAATAAATTACAAATATCACTCTAAGGGCAAGCAAAATGGTAGGGCTAAATTTTTGTGCCTGTTTAGCTCCAATCTTGACAAAAAAAAAAATATGGCCCCAAAAAAGATTTTTTTTATCACACGAGAGGCAAGATATATATTCAATGTTTACGTATTAATTTGATTACTCTTTTTTATTAATTGGTGTAATTCTATATTATGTATTTTTATTTAGATTATATTAGTATTAAATTACAAGTATTATGATTTTTTTTTTAAAACCGAAAATGTTATAATTTGCTCTTAATATAATCTGGATCCAGCTTTTATTCCATATCATTTACCTTTCACAGATTTTGACACTTTTGAAAAGTTTTCCATATCATACGACCTTTAATTGGATTTCATGAAAGAAAGATTAACTAATTAATTAGATGAATGAATGATATATCTTAAACATAATTAAATCATTTCTAAATTGATTAGATTATTTGATATAATACTATAAATATGATTATAAAAAACAACTAAACTGTGGGTCCCCCAATTAACTATAAAAAATGGAAAAGTTATGTAGTCGGGCGTATCTTTAGCGGCAAAAAATTTAACACTAAAAATCTTAATTTTGCCGCTAATAGTCGTTATTTGTCGCCTCTATAAGTTCGTCGCTAAAGATACCTTCAGTAGTAAATTATTTGTTTTTGCCTCTATTAACTTTATCTTTAGCGGCAAATATTGTCGCAAAAAATATAATTAGAGGCCATTTTAGTTTTTAAAAATATTATTAGAGGTCATTTTAGTTGTTGGCGCAATAGCTTCCCCGCTAATGCTACTATTTCTTGTAGTGTTATCCTATCCGGTGATGAATAGTGCTTGGAGGAATTTTTGTTGGGGCATTTGAAAATAATAAAAATTTGTAATTTTAATGGATCTAATAACGTCAGCAATGTTCTCCAAGGGGGTGAAATAAAATGGCATTTTTGCCCTCAACTAATATGATATATGGGTGGTGTGGCAGATGACTTAACGAAATTAAATTAAATTAAAGGGTGGATGATGTCTCTAAATCAAAAATAAATGAACTAAAATGTTTAAAATGAAAGGATAGGAAGGAAAGTGTGTAAGAAGAGCAATGATAGAGGGCCATATAAAAGGCTTTTTACAATTTTTGAGTATATCTTATCAATTGTAATAATTAATATAAGATATTAAATATCATTCAAGATATTTTTCTCTCAAGTATACATTAGCAAGACAATTACAAACTTCAAGAAACACTCCATTATATTTCAGGCGATGAATATTACAATGTTATTTAAAATTTATTATCTTAAAGAAATTTGAGAGAGCTTAAAAACAATGTGTTCATTGTTTAACCAAAAAGAACTACATATACAAACTTGTAGCTAATTTTTGACAAGATAACCCAAAAAAAGTTGGTTTATTATGAAACCTAAATTAAACTTATAATCTAACAAAACATCAATAAAAATCATTGTTTCTTTTCTGTGCTGTAGTAGTAGTAAAGGAAGGCAAAAAGTTATAGTTTGCGTGAAACCTCGACCACAAGGCTAAGAGCTTTGCGCTCTCTAGACGGGCTTCTTGGTGAAAACATTGTGGAACCACCAGTACAGGTACCTTTTATATTTTTGACACCACAAATGATACATATAAGCTGTAATAAACAACTGATAAATAAAATCTTATGTTGGGTTAATCTTCTATCAAACCAGTATACATATATTTAGCGACAAGTCTTAGCTATCCATATAAATGATAAACATGTGGTATTACTGGCGTATATATATATAGCAGTGTGAGAAGACAATTCCCTTCAAGTATGTATATAGCTATATGCATATCTTTTTGGTTCAGGAAGTGCTAAAACTCTGGTTAAATTAATTCTAATTGTCTAGATATTAATTAATATGTTTGTGACAGAAACATGAGATACAAAATCGCATAGTATATAAGCAGTTGTCATTTAATTTTTTCTATATCGAACTAACAATAAAAATGAAATATCACAACAGATATAAAGCTTTTTGCTGAAGAACATCAAAAAAATAACAAATCTTTTCATATGTACAGGAAGAGAAGTACCTTGGTAACATCATCACAGTGGAGCGATTCTAGTCTGGATAATATACAAGTTTTAACTTGCATTTTAGAAGAGGCTGCATAGATTTTAATCCTGGTTTTGGAGAAGAGACAAGTTGCACGTTGATGCATAATATATAAGGAAGGCACGAAGAATATTCACTTCCGTGTTTAGATACTTGTAAGCTTGTAAAACATAAGTCATTACTATGTGTATTCTTATAGAGAACCGGTGAGTAGAAACCTGTCCTGTCCACCTACATCCTTTTTGGAGCTGCTGCAGTTATAGGCAGCCGGAATACAACAGCTCGAGTTATGTCTTTTACATATCATATACAAACACAAGCAACCAAATAACTTAATATCCACAAAAATATAAGGATTCTAACATAACTTCTATCAGAAAAAGGGGGAAGAAAACACGGAAATGTCAAGCCAAATCAAATCACAAAAGATTTATATGTTTTATTTAACCAACTAATGAAAAAAATAGCACCCAATGAACCTTAATTTAAACCTCTGACAAAAATACTGTTTAGGGTACCATTAAAAATTTAATAAACACCGTGGACATAGAAGATTTAGCTTAACTCACTACAACTTAAATTAATTCAGCTTTCAGAAATTTACAAAATTTAACTCAGGTATATATATTTACAAATTCTGGGAGCTATAAGAAGAATAATATGAGAACAAGTGTATTATAAAAAGATTGTAAAACAATATGAATTAAATAAAATATAGTAAGATCGGCCTTATAGCTGTTGGTAGCGTGATGAGCTTCGTTCCAAGCTACTTCAGCGGCCGGTCGTTGGACCTTCTCACCCTATTATGTATTAGATCCTCCATTGGTGAATGAATATCTTGATTGGGTGAATTTTACAATTTGTTCACACAGGGTTACATTTCTGTTTGATTAGGAATTTGTTTGCAAGTTTTTAGGTGCAAACTTAAAATACTGAATTAATATGACTTTTTATCTTTTGTAACAAAATCAGATATGAATAATTTTTAAATGATCTATTGTTTTGTAAGTATACTTCGATTTTTTAAAAACTCTTTGATAAAAGAATGGAGGAAAAAATTTCAAATAAAAAATATAAAGTGAATTAATTTTGTTTGGATTAAGAAAAAGGGTAAACCTTCTTACCCTTTATGTTTAAGATTTTTGCAAACGAAACACTTTGCTTATTCTTCTGCGTAGATAATTGTATTAGATAATTATTTATATTAATGTTACAAAGTCTGCCACAAATAGCCATCTTTAGTTCATTCAGTAAAAAATTATATTGAAAGTAAAAAATGCTACTCTTTTTGCTATTTTCGTTCATCCAATTATGTAAACTTCAATCCCTTTTCTCAAAAGTTAAGGAATTTATGAAAGGCTAAAAAGAACATTACAACAAGATAACTTAAACTTGGCCAGCATTATCCATACACACAAACCAAAATGAAACTTCCTAAATTACATCACAAATCACTTTCCTACTCCTTCTTGGCCTGGATAAATGGAGTAAACTTAGGTTGTGATGGACCTGCGTCATCCGATGGCTCGATCTTTGGTACAGCTGAGAAGCCAGGAGGAGGGTACCGAGGCCCAGAAGTAGATGCACTTGATAGCTCAATCTTCAGTCTAGTTGCAGGTCTTGGTGTAGCGAAGAAGCCAGGAGGGTGTCGAGGACCAGAAGTAGCTGCACCTGATAGCTCAATCTTCGGTGGAATTATACGTGCAGGAGGTAAGAACCCAGGAGGGTATCGAGGAGCCGCAGAAGCAGATGGACCTGCAGCACCTGATGTAGGGAAAAAGCCAGGTGGAATTGAGCGTGCAGGAGGAATGTTAGGCCGTGCCGCCAAGAATGGACCTGCAGATTGGTGACTGATCGGCCGCGGTGCAGGGAAGAATCCAGGGTGATGACCCAGGAAAGCAGGTGAAGGACGAGGTGGCAAACCTAGCCTAACTGATTCATGTGCCCGATAGCGCCGGATATATATCTGGAGGGCATGTACGTAATTGTCGTACCCAAGGTTGTTCATGGCTGTGATCAGGTCATCAGCACCCAGGATGCTCCTATGGTTGTCTATGCAAACATCCCTGGCTTCTGATGTGATGAACATAATGAACTCAGATACGCAATTCTGCACTGCTACCACAGATTCATCAGAGATATAAGAATCCGCAGGCAGGATTCTTTGCATAATTCTTCCCACATTAGCAATGGGAATTAAAAGTTGTTGCTCCTCATTAATGTGGGGGTTCGCCTCACCCGGAACCCCCACATTAATAGCTGGTTGTGTTTGTATCCCTACACATATAACCATTGAAATACTAGTTAGTGCTTGCATTTTCAGGCTTCAGACTTTTTCCATTATTTAAAATCATTTATTAGATCGTACAATTTATTATCATATACAAATATGAGGTATATTCTAGATCTACCAAAATATGTTTGTTAAAAAGAAAATAAATTAAACATGCTACAATCTTTTTACATGTAAAAAAACCATCTTCATTAAACAACGCAAACATTGAACAATGTTCACCAAATGAAAGATTGAGAATATAATAATGCCTATAGATAAATTATTGGACCCACCAGGCACACCAAGCCCACAGAGGCTTTGGTGGAAAAGGGGTTGGTCAAATCACGAAAGACAAATATTTCTACATATGACGTAAGGAAAAGTAATGAAAAAAAACAAATCAAATATTTTTTTATCTTTATATCACAAACTTTTGTCTTTTTCTCATTTATTCGGTTTTTATGATAATTACCACTTTATTTTCTTTTTTTCATTTAACCCTCCAACTTTGAGTAATTTATTAAATACTCAGTGTGGTGGTTTGAATAAAGATAATAAGAAACCCTATGGTTTTATAAGGGACATAAATCCCTTGTGATTTTCCAATTCGTGACTACTTACCACTATTTGTAACTCATGACAGCTTGTAACATGAGCCTTAGTAATATATGTAATAAAAGGTCTAGTTGTGACAACTTGAGAAACCACAGGGGAGTATTTGTCCTTTTAAAAATAATAGGTTTTATTTTACATGCGTTATACACAGGGGGGATATATGGTTTTTACCCTCAAAATTCTGGTATACATCACTTTATCATTCTTGGAATTTTATAACAAACTTTATCTTTGTAAAAATGTAGATTTAATACGGGTATACACATAATATTTTTTTACTAATAGTGAAGTTAAGATCAAGACTCGTTTAAGTTGTAATCATAGAAGAATTTGACAAGACTCAAATTTAATCTAGAAGAATTTAACAAAACTCGACTAAGTTTAATCCACAAAAATTGAATCAGAAAACAAAATCAAAGACCAATGTAGGTTTACCAGGATATGGAAGCCGGACCCTAGGGTGGTTGCCTTGGAATCCTTCGTTTCCTCTGAAATCCATTGCTTTATCTCTCTCTTAGCTTTTCTAATTATAATTTTTGCTCTCTGACAGTATGAAAGTATGAAAAGGGGAATGTGTAAAATATATAGAGCTAGCAATGAAGCGAAGATACTCCACGTAGAAAACACGTGGTGTAGACGAGGCTAGAGTTGGGAATTGTGCATATAATGACACGTAAAGGGTCCACATAAAGTTTTAATCATGATAATAAAGCTAAGGTGAATAATAAAAATAAATACATAATCTTAAAACAATATTAAGCGTTTAGGTGAAGGAAATAAGAAATTATTTCTGTTTTAACAAAGTATTTTATATATATATATATGTATATAAGGTCCCTCCTTACTGCATATAAGCAAAATATAGTTTTATTAATTGGTTTAACTAATTATTTAATCGCTGGAAAATATAAGGTTCTCATATATGCTATTGTTATGATGTGAGAATTGAAAATCAACTATTTTAACAATCGTGAAGAGATGGAAAATCATCCTGAATGGTTAAGCAAGCAGTTGAGACGAAACTTGTGTTTTAGTTATATAATTATTAAATTAAGAATAATATAGCAACACTACTCTATAAATGGTCCTACTCTAAACTATACTCAAAAAAACTATATCTAGTCAAAATCAGTAGGTAAATAACAAGAAAGATAAATTATTAAAGACAATGTAGACATAATTATATTTACAATTCTCTATGAGAAATTTTCAAGTTGCATCTTTACTGCACATTAGTTCACAGTCAAACATATTAATTCAATATTCTTGCGTTTAATGCAAAAAGATTGTCGAAATCCGGTAAGCACTCAATTAATTGCTGTCATAAAGAAGCAACTTTGATCTTTAACCCGCTTCATAGACACTTAATTTTTACATTGAATTGTGCACTCTTAAAATTGCTGGCTTATTACCAAAAATTGTTGGGTCCTTTTTGTTTACATAAGGAAAATAAAAATTAAATAATCTCAGTATCTCACGTTTGTTTAATCCCGATAAATCAAAGTGACTATACGCTGGTTGAATATTAAACTACTTTCATTTTCAAACTTTAACTCTAAAATATTTAACTTTTGCCTAGTGCATTCTAGAGGCCATTAAATTATAGAGCAAATTGATTTATCCACTAAACATATTTTTCATCAGATCCATTAAAGAGAAACTTATGGTAGTACATCTAGATTTGGTTGATATATTCCAGTGGACCAACTTCAATACAAAAAATGAGGATATGGGTCCCACAGTCGTGCGGGGTCGCCATGACTCTTGTGAGCATAAAAGTACAATTTGCAAATCATAGAGACAAACTTTATATCACAATAGCCTTTTTCATGCTTAGAAGTAGATTTTTTATTTATATATTTTGCTTCTGCCTTACACTGAACCTGATGAGTCATAAGTAATATATGTATCTAATTATCAAAGAAACTTAGTCAATAAAGGTTAAAAATGAATATTAGAATACTGTTTTATTTTGGCCACCTGTGCTATCCCAACAGTAAGTTTATGTTAGTTACTCTTGCATTCTTTGCTGCTCTTCTCATTAAACCTTACCTGCGAAAATGGATCAAGATTATATTTGTGTAGGTAAAATTGCATTATATGACCCTTTATCTTTGCTCTTTTTGGAACACTTTTCCCCATTATCTTTCATTTTAAACCTTTTAACCCTTAATCTTTTATTTTCGGTACACACCATCCAACCCTTTTTCAATTTCGTTAAGTCAACAATTATTCATGTTAAGTCAGTTGCCACATTATATAGTTTAAATTAAGGACAAAAATGCCATTTTTTCCCAGCTCCTTTTAATTAATTTTGATTTATTCGTTGTTTTTCCTTTTTACTTTTACTAATCATCTTCACACCCCTACGAAAGCCCTTTTATTCCACTTTTTCTATTTCTTTATGTTCAAAGATTATAAGCTCAAACTCAAATTCTAATAAATTACAAATATCACTCTAAGGGCAAGCAAAATGGTAGGGCTAAATTTTTGTGCCTGTTTAGCTCCAATCTTGACAAAAAAAAAAATATGGCCCCAAAAAAGATTTTTTTTATCACACGAGAGGCAAGATATATATTCAATGTTTACGTATTAATTTGATTACTCTTTTTTATTAATTGGTGTAATTCTATATTATGTATTTTTATTTAGATTATATTAGTATTAAATTACAAGTATTATGATTTTTTTTTTAAAACCGAAAATGTTATAATTTGCTCTTAATATAATCTGGATCCAGCTTTTATTCCATATCATTTACCTTTCACAGATTTTGACACTTTTGAAAAGTTTTCCATATCATACGACCTTTAATTGGATTTCATGAAAGAAAGATTAACTAATTAATTAGATGAATGAATGATATATCTTAAACATAATTAAATCATTTCTAAATTGATTAGATTATTTGATATAATACTATAAATATGATTATAAAAAACAACTAAACTGTGGGTCCCCCAATTAACTATAAAAAATGGAAAAGTTATGTAGTCGGGCGTATCTTTAGCGGCAAAAAATTTAACACTAAAAATCTTAATTTTGCCGCTAATAGTCGTTATTTGTCGCCTCTATAAGTTCGTCGCTAAAGATACCTTCAGTAGTAAATTATTTGTTTTTGCCTCTATTAACTTTATCTTTAGCGGCAAATATTGTCGCAAAAAATATAATTAGAGGCCATTTTAGTTTTTAAAAATATTATTAGAGGTCATTTTAGTTGTTGGCGCAATAGCTTCCCCGCTAATGCTACTATTTCTTGTAGTGTTATCCTATCCGGTGATGAATAGTGCTTGGAGGAATTTTTGTTGGGGCATTTGAAAATAATAAAAATTTGTAATTTTAATGGATCTAATAACGTCAGCAATGTTCTCCAAGGGGGTGAAATAAAATGGCATTTTTGCCCTCAACTAATATGATATATGGGTGGTGTGGCAGATGACTTAACGAAATTAAATTAAATTAAAGGGTGGATGATGTCTCTAAATCAAAAATAAATGAACTAAAATGTTTAAAATGAAAGGATAGGAAGGAAAGTGTGTAAGAAGAGCAATGATAGAGGGCCATATAAAAGGCTTTTTACAATTTTTGAGTATATCTTATCAATTGTAATAATTAATATAAGATATTAAATATCATTCAAGATATTTTTCTCTCAAGTATACATTAGCAAGACAATTACAAACTTCAAGAAACACTCCATTATATTTCAGGCGATGAATATTACAATGTTATTTAAAATTTATTATCTTAAAGAAATTTGAGAGAGCTTAAAAACAATGTGTTCATTGTTTAACCAAAAAGAACTACATATACAAACTTGTAGCTAATTTTTGACAAGATAACCCAAAAAAAGTTGGTTTATTATGAAACCTAAATTAAACTTATAATCTAACAAAACATCAATAAAAATCATTGTTTCTTTTCTGTGCTGTAGTAGTAGTAAAGGAAGGCAAAAAGTTATAGTTTGCGTGAAACCTCGACCACAAGGCTAAGAGCTTTGCGCTCTCTAGACGGGCTTCTTGGTGAAAACATTGTGGAACCACCAGTACAGGTACCTTTTATATTTTTGACACCACAAATGATACATATAAGCTGTAATAAACAACTGATAAATAAAATCTTATGTTGGGTTAATCTTCTATCAAACCAGTATACATATATTTAGCGACAAGTCTTAGCTATCCATATAAATCATAAACATGTGGTATTACTGGCGTATATATATATAGCAGTGTGATAGAAGACAGTTCCCTTCAAGTATATATATAGCTATATGCATATCTTTTTGGTTCAGGAAGTGCTAAAACTCTGGTTAAATTAATTCTAATTGTCTAGATATTAATTAATATGTTTGTGACAGAAACATGAGATACAAAATCGCATAGTATATAAGCAGTTGTCATTTAATTCTTTTATATCAAACTAACAATATAAATGCAAAATCACAACAGATATAAAGCTTTTTGCTGAAGAACATCAAAAAAATAATAAATCTTTTCATATCTACAGGAAGAGAAGTACCTTGGTAACATCATCACAGTGGAGCGATTCTAGTCTGGATATTATACAAGTTTTGACTTGCATTTTAGAAGAGGCTGCATAGATTTTAATCCTGGTTTTGGAGAAGTCTGATCCAACTTGAAGAGACAAGTTGCACGTTGATGCATAATATATAATTAAGGAAGGCACGAAGAATATTCACTTCCGCGTTTAGATACTTACTATGTGTATTCTGATAGAGGACCCGTGAGTAGAAACCTGTCCTGTCCACCTACATCCTTTTTGGAGCTGCTGCAGTTAATAGGCAGCCGGAATACAACAGCTCTAGTTATGTCTTTTTACATATCATGTACAAAATACAAGCAACCAAATTATTTAATATCCACAAAAATATAAGGATTCTAACATAACTTCTATCAGAAAAAGGGGGAAGAAAACACGGAAATGTCAAGTCAAATCAAATCACAAAAAGATTTATATGTTATATTTAACCAACTAATGAAAAAAATAGCACCCAATGAGACTTAATTTAAACCTCTGACAAAAATACTGTTTAGGGTACCATTAAAAATTTAATAAACACCGTGGACATAGAAGATTTAGCTTAACTCACTACAACTTAAATTAATTCAGCTTTCAGAAATTTACAAAATTTAACTCAGGTATATATATTTACAATTTCTGGGAGGTATAAGAAGATCAAAATGAGAACAATTATATTGTAAAAAGATTGTAAAACAATATGAATTAAATAAAATATAACCTTCAAGAGAATAGTAAGATCGGCCTTATAGCTGTTGGTAGCGTGATGAGCTTCGTTCCAAGCTACTTCAGCGGCCGGGCAGTTGGAGTTTCTAACCCAATTTTTGTATTAGCTCCGCCATTGGTGAATGAATATCTTGATTGGGTGAATTTTACAATTTGTTCACACAGGGTTAAAGTTCTGTTTAATTATGGATGGAATTTGTTTGCAAGTTTTTAGGTGTAAACTTAAAATACTGAATTAGTTGGGTAAGACTTCCATCCAATATTGGATGGTCCAATATTCACATCACAACCATTGATTATTATAACAAAACACATGTTATTAGATTAATAAGTTAGTTACTTTGTAAGTTTAAAACTTCGGATAGGTGTATTAATATGATTGGTGTAGGATCATCCAATATTGGATGGAAAAATTTTCCACTAAATTAATATGACTTTTTATCTTTTATAACAAAATCAGGTATGAATAATTTGTTAAATGATCTATTGTTTTGTAAGTATACTTCGATTTTTTAAAAACTCTTTGATAAAAGAATGGAGGAAAAAATTTCAAATAAAAAATATAAAGTGAATTAATATTGTTTGGATTAAGAAAAAGGGTAAACCTTCTTACCCTTTATGTTTGATTTTTGTTTAATGAGTTTTTAATTGATGAAACTATCTTAATTAGTTTTTATTTTTGGGTGACTTAACCTTGAGATCTTGAAAACTAGTGTTATGGTTTATAGAAATCTTATAGTTATATTCTTTGCTTTCTTTTTCTCTTTTTCAAATCTCAAGGAAACCATTGTCATTCACGATGTCAAAGCAGTGACACGGCTGTCATTTTCGGTGATACACCGGAGTTTCTGCTTGAAAATTTATTTATTTCAACAACTCAACAATTTTGTACTTGTGCTTCTATTGGAAAAAAATTATATTTGAAATATTATGGATACGCAATGATTTTATGTTAATACTCCGTGATTTTACATTAATACTTGGTGATTTTGTGTTGATACTCATTAATCTACTGTAACATCTCTAATTTTAAAATACTCAATAGTTTTATGTTAAATACTCAGTGATTTGCGCTAATACTCAGTGATTTTGTGTTACTACTAATTAATTTGTTGAAACTTGTATTAACATAAAATTATTGAGTATTACACAAAATCACTGAGTATCCTACACAAAATCACTAAGTATTAACATAAAATCACTAATTTTTAACGCAAAATCACTAAGTATTAACAATCCGATGAACAAAGCTTCCTCCTCCTCCTCAACAATGTTTTCTCCTCCTCGAACCAACAAGTTTCGTTGGAGCTTTGAACCAGCTCAATGAACGGAACTTATTCTCAATAGTTTTATGTTAAATACTCAGTGATTTGCGCTAATACTCAGTGATTTTGTGTTAATACTAATTAATTTGTTGAAACTTCTGTGATTTATAAATATCAGTAATTTTGTCTTGATACTCAGTTATGTTAAATAATACTTACATAAATTACCAACAAAATCACTGAGTACTCAGCAAAATCACTAAGTAGTTAACAAAGTCACTAATAAGGCTCAAACAAAACACTGAGTACTCAGTAAAAAATCACTGAGTAGTATTTAAAATTATTGAGTATTATTAAAAGTCATTGAGTATTAACATAAAATGACTAGGTTTTAATATACAATCATTGAGTATTAATGCAAACTCACTGAGTATTACACTGTATCACTTCATATTACACATAATCACTGAATATTAAGAAAAATCACTAAGTATTAACATAAAATTACTGAGTATTACACAAAATCACTGAGTATCCTACACAGAATCACTAAGTATTAACATAAAATCACTAAATTTTAACGCAAAATTACTGAGTATTAACAATCCAACGAACAAAGCTTCCTCCTCCTCGACAAAGTCTTCTACCTCCTCGAACCAATAAGTTTTGTTGGAGCTTTGAACCAGCTCAATGAACGAAACTTCTTCTCTATTAACAAAACATTTCAAACCTTCATTAGAGACATTTGCAACTCGCCGGAAAACTCACGAACAACCTTCAAGCTCTCCTCCTCAAGCTTTCTTTTAATAATATGGATCTTCAGTATCAAACCAAAACTCTGTCATGAATCTATGTTAACGAGATACAGTGGAACTTCAAAATTCTTATAAAAATGGTTGCTGAAAAACTTTGGAATGGAGGAGATAGGAGGGAATGACGGTTTATAGGTGTTATTATGATTTATTTGTTTATTATAATTAGTATAGTAGGTAGTTTGAGGGTATAATAGGTAGTAGGAAATAGGTGTATAATATTAATTATTCTAATTGTCCTTTAGTAAGAAGAGTAGATTAATTAGGTGTGGTTTGGTCTTAAGGAGGGGTCTTCAAGGCCCATTGAGTAAAAATATTTTTATTATTTAAAATGTGTGACATTATTTGTTTATCTGTATGGTCAACGTCACATAATCCCATGTAAGTACCACGTAGGCACCACGTTTGCATCATTCTTCCATGACTAGGTTTTTTTTGTCATTTCAATTATTTTTAAACCTTACATGTAAATCAACTTATAAACCAAATCTACCACTTTCTTCAACACAAAGTCCAACAATGGCGAGAGGATCTATGACCTACTCTTTTTGCAACTATGGAGTTAGGTGTAAAGTCAAGATCTTGTGCACATCGTCTAACATTATCAGATGCTTTGTTGTGTGAGACGTCCATATCTGTTGGGCAAAAATGCTCGCTTTTCAACTATGTAGACCCTCCTATATGTGAGAGAGGAGCATAGATGATTCCTGAGTTGTTGAGGACACTATCCAGAATAATGACGAGATTATGGTGTTGATGATGAATGAAGGTTATATCTTGAGAAAATGACATGTTGTTGCATCATTTGTCTTTTTTTTTCTTTTTACAAGAGATACTTTCAAATGGGTGTTAATGATTTTAATGTTGATGGTTCTTAGTTGATTTTTGTTTTTTATTAGATGATGTTGTTTTTCTTATTGTAATGCTTTGCAATTCTAATGTTGTACTGTTGTTGTTGATGTTCCAACCTCGAAGGATTTTTTGATATATACTATAATGTATGTTTAATGTACGCTTAATATTATGTTTTTAATTGTCATTCAGACTTTAAATTGTAGTTGATTGCTGTTTTAGTTGAGATTCTATGAAGGAGCCATTCAATTAGGAAAGGTCGAGTTAGTTGCAAGTGACTTCTATAGTAAAAAATATTGTAATGGAAAAGACAGTGTAAACCACTATGTTTGTGATGTGAGATAGGTATCTCTTTATGATTGTAAATTGATACGGTGTAGCTTTTTATGTATGACAACTGAGAAAATGTAACCATTGATGTTATTAATGAGTTGTCAGTGTAATACTTCATTTATTAGTACTTATTACAATTAGGTCATTTAGATATGCATAGGGTGACAAATATATTCATGTTTTAGTGTAATGGCATTGGTCGGGTTAAATATTTATTTATTTATTTTTCCGCCCATTTTGAAATGGTCACTTGGTTGTTTCAAAGTAAGCATTTTAAGAGTTTTGCGTTAGTAATCATGACTAGGCATTGGTAACTAAAAGAACATGCCTAGACATAATGAATGGACTTCCCCTATCTCTTTATAAAGGCTTTACTCAGTTTTTTATAATGCATTACTCATTTTTAATAAAGTGTAAGAAGATACGAGATTAACATGGTTGGACATATACCAAAATATAGAGAAAAGGTTTTGGGACCGACGAGTACGACAACGGTGTCATCATGCCTCATCGTAGGTTGTCTAGTATTTTTAATTCAACCGTGGGTTTTCTATGAATTTTAATTGTTCCTTGTCGATGGTTGTAGAGTTAGTATCACTATATGAGAGTTTGTGTATGACATAAGAGATTGGAGTTAAAGAGATTTGAGTGGAGGTCGATTTGTAGAAAGTATTAAAATCAGTATCGCATGGGGAGTATGACAGAGGACCGACCACGTTTTGGATTGAAGAATTCTGAGATATGGTAAACAGGAATAAAGCCTTCTGATTAACTGTATATATTGAGAAACCAATATGTGTGTTGATTGGTTTGTTTGACTGGGCCTGCATCAAATCCACGTATATTACACGCTCATTAATCATCTAGATGGGATTTTAAGAATAGTCACTCGAAATAGAATGGTTGAAAGACGTCAAGGAGTTTGTTTGTATAGTGAGGGTTTAGTTGATGTGATGATATATTGAGTTTTCGTATTAGTTGCAAACCACGGTTTTAGAACCTCCCATGTAACTATAATGGTTCGATAGTTTAAAATAATAAATGAAATAAGCTCGAACCATCATTAAGTCTATCATTTAAAAATCGTTTTTTGGGCATATAAACCTTGAACGTGGGATTTTTATTTCATTTTTTCTCCCTTGCTTGCTAATCAGAATTTCTTTCATTTCAAACCTTGATGCCTCTTACTATAAGAAGCGGTAAATAGCGAGACAGAATCCATTATGCAAAACCATACATGGGAACTAGTGTATCTCCATTTTGGGAATAAACCACTTGGATACAAATGGATATTCAAGAAGAAACTAAAGACTGGTGGTGTATTAAGAAATACAAGGCTCACCTTGTTGGAAAAGGTTATAGTCAAAGAGAAGGACTTGACTATTTTGATACTTATTCTCCAGTACTGAGAATATCATCCATTCGAATACTAATCGCTATAGCTTCAATATACAAGCTCGGAATTTATCAAATGGATGTAAAAACAGCCTTACTAAATAGAACACCATATTAAGATATATATATATATATATATATATATATATATATTATATGGGACAACTCGAAAGTCAAAGAGTGGGCATGATTTATCTAGAGCAAAAATATATGGCATCTAAAACCATCTGCATCTTGCCACATGTATTCTAACCATAATACACCCCACTACTATCACCACTACTTCCTTCTTAACTACCAAATATCTCATTAAAAATAATTATGTTACATTATGAAGAATAATTTAGGAAGAAATACATTATTCAAATATTTCTTTTTTAACTACCAAATATTTCATTATTAAAGATTGACGAAAATCTTCACTAAAATTTTATGTATATGTTTATTTGAAGTAGTAAATTAGTTTTCTTTTATTAATGATTACTCTAAAATCATTAATCTATTTTTTAATTTTTTTTAGTTATTGCAAATCCTTAATATTTTTTATAATCTCCACTAAAACATTTTTGTATGAGTTGGTTGTGCAAATAAATTGTCTTTCTTCTATTAATGATTACTCTAAAATAGTTGATCTATTTTTATTTTTGTTTAGTTACTGCAAATCCTTAATATTTTTTGAAAAAATTATTCATTTGTATGTAATCTTCACTAAAATTTTATGTATGTGTTTGTTTGATGTAGAAAATTAGCTTTCTTTTATTAATGATTACTCAAAAATTATTTCTCTATTTTTTATTTTTTTTAGTTACTGCAAATCCTTTATTTTTTCTGTAATATTCACTAAAACTTTTCTATATGTGTTGGTTGTGAAAATAATTTATCTTTCTTTTATTACTGATTACTCTAAAATTATTGATCTATTTTTTAATTTTTTTAGTTATTACAAATCCTTAATATTTTGTGAAAAAATCATTAATTTGTATGTAATCTTCACTAAAACTTTATGTATGTGTTTTTTAGCTTTCTTTTAATAATGATTACTCTCAAATCATTCATCTGTTTTTTTAATTTTCTTTAGTTACTGCAAATTGGTTATATTTTCTGTAATCTTCACTAAACCTTTTCCGTATGTGTTGGGTGTCAACAAACTAGAGCAAAAATATTTGACACCCTAAATGATCAAAATTTATCTATTTGTTTTTTTAATTCATTTCCTCATCATCATTTTATTAACTTCCCACTATCACTCCTACTGAATCTTAACACCTTAAAAACCTTAAAAAAATCTCCTCCACGCCTTATTTATTAATTAATTTCTTCCTTTGCTTCAAAAAATTATGTATGAATATTATTTAAAGGCGAGTACAGAGGAGAAATATTTTTAATGAACTTAAGAGACAAAAGGTGATTTTCTTATTTTAATTTTTTTAATTGTGGAACATTTTAATTTACTGCGAGTTAATAAATCCAGGGAATATAGGGGTATTTTGTAGGTTTCATCCATTAAGTAAAGGAGAAATCTCTTCAAAATGTTCAACAGTGGTTGATTACGGAGGTTCAAAAGATGGTGAACCAGTTGTTTTATCAAATGCCTCAGTGAAAAAATACATTTAAGGTTGTTTACAAACCAGGTAACATTTACGAAAGCCCTTCAAGTTTAACAAAGTCTTTTGGTTTTTTATTACTAAGGTTGTTTTTAGTATTGGGTGGGTATAATGTATGTATATATGCGTACGGTCAAACTGGAAAGGATAAAACATTTACTATAGAGGGTTAATTATAGTACTCTTAAATAATTATTTCGAATTTCTAAGGAAAGAATTGAAACTGATCAGGGACCTTCTTGAAGTTTTTAGATAGTAAGTGTGCTTTAAGTTTATAATGAACAAGCACCTTCTTGCAACAACTCATACCTCGAAAAAGTTAGTATTTTCTCACCAAGCATTATTTTGTTATATAGCTTACTTTGCATAATATAAGGGATTTATAGTGCAATTTTTGCTTAATATAGTGACCTATACTTAATATCAGGTTCTCCTATCTTATCATCATTACTATTGAACTACGTTAAAAAATTATGTGAAACTCTCATTTTAGGTGATAAAATCAATGTTTGCTATATATGTAAATTGCAACCGTTGAACTCGGATGATATTAAATGGAAAAGATAAAGTTGTACTTTATTACAAAAAAGGTTATCCACAAGTTTCAATATGAAAAAAGGAAAAAATCATAATTGTTCAAGACTTTTTTGCTATCCATTAGAGTAAAGGAATTCATTGTTAATGTTTCACCTATTAGGTGATAGATTTCGTTTGCCTAAACCATATGGAAGTCTATGCGGTCTTAATTGGCAGATTTTCAAGGTAAAATTTATTATTTTATTACTAGCTAAATGTTTATAGTATCAATTGATTATATATCTTTCTAAAATCATTACAATTAAAAATTGTAGGACATTTGATTAATTGATGATGTGGTTTGATTATTAGATTTATTTGTGGTCATTTGAAATGATGGTTCTATATTTCTTATATATGCCTCTTACCAGAGGTAGATTTATCCTTTCACATATATAAAACAGTAGCTATCAATAACTTTGCATGTGCATAATTCACTATACATCTCTAAAATTAAACATGTCTTGCTTGAAGTCTAGAGTAATTAATTATATTGAATTTAACTATATATCAGGTTAATCTACTCACTCTTATAATATATTTTTATTTGTGATCTTGAGATTAATTTCCATATTATTGCAATTTCCAAGTTTATTTCTTGGTCAAGCCTGACAAGGCAACTATTACCCAATTCATCTAAAGATGGGAATAAAAGAAGTTCTTCTTTCCTTGAAAATTTAGCATTTAAAAACTATATTGGAAGTCATAGCACTCAAAATAGAGAAGGTTCTACCATGTTTATTATCCCTCGAATAGATGAAATGAAAAAGGATTTTTGTAAAGTTTTAAGTGTTGGGCCATGAGGAACATTTAAATGCTGAATTTGGTATTTGTAAGATGGTCGTTTGAAGTTAGTGAACCACATGCTTCAAATAGTTAGTTAGACATTGACTTTCTTGAGTGTATCTTTAAGGTTAAAAGACTTAAGATATTATGAAGTCTTCAATATTCTTGATAAAAATTCAATCAATTATTATGGTTATTACTAACCTTTGGTTTGTAATGTCCGTGTTTAGGTATTAAGGAAATATCAAGTGATCGAATACTTAGAAGCATCAGGATATACTGTGTCTGACTTAAAAAACCCAACAAAGACATCTGAACCAGACATTTTCAAGTTAGAATATGTCCTACGGAACTCATTATTAGCTTTATGATTAAATGAGAATAGGATAATTGTTGAATAACAGGAGCGAGCTATAAATGTACTTGATGAGTGCATGTAATTAAATTTTGATACGAGATTTATAATTATCTTCAACTCGAATATATTAAAGCATCTTGCCGCAATTCCAGTTTTGTCCTCGACATATAAGTCGCTAAGATATGACTCCGTGTATCTATTTCACTTGATGCAATATTTAAAAATGGATCTAAATCTTTTTAATGTTCTGTTATCCTTGATATAATATTCTATTGTGTGTATGGATTTATCTTTGTTAATGCAACATAGTCAAATATGTCCTTATAGAAAAATCTTGATTAAAGTCTTTGGTAAATTTAAATGGTAAATAAATTTTGTATATATTATTACAAATGAATTTTGTGTAATTGGTGCAATTATTGTTGTTTTACTATATGATATAGCTAACATATACCCATGTAACATGTGTATATCTGGCTATTTTGCATAATACCCTTTCGTATCCATGACATTCAGTTTTAAGACCCTAACTGTTCCAGTTGTTCACTCTTGATATAAATGAAATATTCAAGAGTTACAACATAAATTCAATGAAGTACACACAAAGAGACCATTATATTTGCAAGTAGTCTCATAGATTTGGATATCAATTGAAAGTTTTGGACATAGTTTTGATTTGCAAATATGCCTAGGAAGTTGATTCAGGACTATTTCTCAAGTTGTTCTTTTTTCAACCTCTGGTGGAGCTGCTGACTAAGATGATTTGTTTATTTATAAGGATCCCATCTGAGTATTATTAAGTTGTCTTTTGAAACTTAAAAAATTGGGATTTTTTTCCTACTATTTATTTTGTTTTATGATTAAATTATATTATTAACAGTTTATGCAATTTAATTATTATTTCAAGTAATTTATCATTTGGTTTACTTGGGTTAATGTGGAAATCTTTGTATATATTTTCACAAGTCTATGCGACCATTTGAGAATAAATAAAACAATACAGAGTAATAAACCAAGTCTGAAAAGTTATTTTTGTAACTAATGCTTAATAGTAAATCTGAGTATACCAATATAAACTTTAATTATTAAGTAACATCTTATATTTATCCCTATATCCATGTAAGTGTTTTAATGAATTTGTAGCTGCATTAGAAGATTGTGAAATGTTTTACTAAAATAGAGGACATCCTATTTTTGCAATGTTTGATTACACATCCCATTCAAGAAAAAATATCATTCATTTTTCTTTGATGTGTGTGCATATAAGCAGCACGGTTATAGAGACACGACATACTATTGACATGGCAATTTTCTTAATGAGGCTAATAAGGAGTGGAAGAAAGATTATAACTCTTTTTGCATAATAGTAAACCAACATTTTTCATAATTTTCTCATATTTATCTAGATACTATGGTAAAGATAGTAGTGTGTATCATTTTAATATAATTTAATTAAAGACTTAACAAATAAATTAGCAACTTAGTAAATATTATGATTGATAAGTTAAGAATAAAGATTGTCCTAATTATGTTATTTTCAATGTTATATGTACAGTTTTTTCTAGAAATAAAATAGGAAAATTTTATACTCAAATTTTTCTATCATTAATTATTCTCGGCAGTTCCTCCAATATGGAGTGTGGTTCCTTGGGAACTTTAATTTGAATAAATGATTCAAATAGGTTATTTTATCATTACTAATGAACTTTATACTTCTGAAATAACCCACCTAAAACTATTTTAATCAAGTTAGCATTATTTAAAAGGTAATCTCGAATAGTAAAAGTCAAATAATATGTAACTTATTTAGAAGAATAGATTACCTATAACTATTGCATTCTATTCTCTTTCATATTGTTAAACAAAATTTAGTGCCCTCGGGCACGGGTTATCCCTAGTATATATATATATATATAGAGGAAAAGAGAGGAGAGCTGTCATCTTATTTTAAAAATAGGCTAGCAAGTACTAATATATAAACAAAAAGAACAAAAAATTAAAACCACAACTTCAAGCTATCTTATTAGGAGTGACTCCACCAAACCTCTTAGAGCAGCGCCTCCGATCCAACCTCTCCAAGAAACTTAGTCCCACCTTCCCACCATGCCGCCCTCCTACACAAGAAATCGCCGCCACTCGTAGACTTTTCACCCGACTTTGGCGAAGAACTCAAATTAAGAGGTAAAAAGTTGAATTACAATCTTTCAAGATTATCTAATTTAAGTATAATTCTTTAATATTTTTGTTACAAATCCTAAAATGGCCATTTTATGACCGTATGAGAAGTGATGTGATGCTAGTTGACCAAAGAAGAATCTGTGGAAGAAAATCGTCATAAAATGGCCATCGGATTTGGTCTTATACTGCATTTTTTGAAGTTTTTGAATAGTAAAAAAAGCGCCCCAAGGACTATATAGCAATTTGGAATCTTCGGAAATAATTAAATAACAATTAACCGATTAAAAGACTTTGTGATATTGAGGAAAATTCAAAAGCGGAGACTATATTTCAATCTAATATAGATCAAGTAAAATCGTCAAGTAATGAAAGTAAGTGTTACATCATATTACATTTCTAGTTCAATTTTCAAACTGTGCTCTACTATTTTTTCCTTTATTCTTCTGTACCAGATGGATTAAACTTATATTTCTCTAATATTGATCGACTAATTGATTCAAAAAATGAAAATGATACACCTTTATCACATCCTGACGCCGTAGCAGATGATGATTCAAAAGGCAAGTATTACATCATTTCATGATCTTACTCAAATTTAATTTGTTATCTGTTGTTCAAATGATATAATTTTTATCGTTTGTTCTTGTGTTTCAGATGTATCAGATAGTTCAAAGTCTTGCATAATTATTGATAGCGATGGAAACTTGTTCAGCCTTGGAATGTCCAGGTGTGGCCTAGTGCTTTTTCTTTGGGTTAATTGCACCATTTTGACGAAATATTTTAGTTTAACCTTACAAAATCCGACTCTTGTACTGTGTTCCAGAAATCTTTTAGAAAAGGCTTGGGGTTTAAAAAAGAGAGAGAACATAAGGGAGTTGTTACTGAAGGTCTTAATGAAGAGTCATTGGATCAATATTTCGGATAACCTGAGTGGGAGATTATCTAACATAGCATCGGCAATCTAAAATGATTTTGCTCGCATTTATTTATCCTCGTGAGATTGTGCGAAATTTTGTTTTATTTTGTTGAACTAATGTGCTGCTGTGTTATAAAATATGAAATTCGACAACATAACCTCTTTGTATGCAACATATATATGTCATTACCCAGACCTACATCACTATTACATTAATCTTTATAAAACTTGAAGAAACATACAAGATGTCAAATTTCAACCAAATTAATGTAACGGAACTTGAAATACAATAGTCAAAATTTTACAATTAATAACAAAGATTCTACAATCATCTGTAACCAGGATATTTTATGACGTAATTGCACTATAGTTAAAATTCAGTGTATGGTACAAAAACACAACATGACTAGTTTTATAATTGAAATACAATGTCTTTGTAAAGTCTTTATTGGTTCTTCCAGCACTTGCCTCTGATAAGATAACTATGAGCACACATAAGCAGTCTGAGAAGCATATAGCACACATACACCAACCAAAAAAATCCGGGTGCTCTGCAGAATCATATCGTCAAATGCAACAACGAACTTTTACTTAGACTCGCGACCAGGGATTACACACTATTTATAAGATCGCCAGCTTTACAGAAATACGATAAAAGTTAACCAAATAATGATTAAAAGCTAATATATTCTTCTTTTTTCTTAACTCTTTCCTCATTCTTTCTAATCTTCTTGCTCTAATAATCCGTGCAATGCCCCTCCTCGCGAACAATAATTGGTTCTCCAACATCTATATTCACATTAGTCAAAATGGAGTTGCGATCAATCCATTGTTACCCATGGTTCTTTGTCTTAATATATGGTTCCTTTACAGTTCAAGTTACCAAGGTTAACACGAGCATAATTCCGGAAGAACCTTACACCAATAAGATTCACCACCCAATTTGTCACAGCAGAGATAATCAAATAATGCCTAAAATTAGACCATGGTCACAATTATTTAACTAAGGGAGTGATTTTAATATCATATTGTAACTTGTGCTCAGATTCATTCTATATAAAAGAATGTAGTGCTTCCACTAGTAAAGGAAATGACATGAATAGAAGAAATAATTCCCTGCAGCACAACCAAAATACTGTGAAACTGAGTTTCACAACAAACCTCTAAGCAGATATAACAGAACAGAAGCAATTTTCTTATAAGGGCCTCAAAGCAATTTTCTTTACAAGGCACAGGGGATAATTGCAAATAGCAAACACAATACAAAACCATGATCATTCCAAGAAAAATATAAAGAAGGAATGGGGACCAAATTAGGCAAAACACTAACAAGAAAGATTTATATAGCTAATTGCAACAAAATTACTTATAATCATATACCATATCTGATATTCCATTTATATTATTATCAACTGCTCCATCAGAGTTAATCATAGTTTGACCTTCTTCTTTGGTCAACGAGCAGCGCATATGGCATCGCCTTCCCCATATTTTCAGAGCATCACTTCTCATACGATCATAAAATGGCCATTCTAGGATTTGTAAAAAGATATTAAAGAATTATACTTAATAAATTAGATAATATTGAAAGATTGTAATTCAATTTTTTACCTCTTAATTTGGGTTCTTCGTCAAAGTTGGGTTGATGATCGATGGTGGAGAAAAGTCCACGAGTGGCGGCGATTTTCTTGTGTAGGAGGGCAGCATGGTAGGAAGGTGAGACTAAAAGTTTCTTGGAGAGGTTGGGTTGGAGTTGCTTGAAGTTGTGGTTTTAATTTTTTGTTCTTTTTGTTTATATATTAGTACCTGCTAGCCTACTTTTAAAATAAGATGGCAGCTCTCCTCCCGTATCCTCATATATATATATCTATATTATATTTCGAAGTTTTTCCTACTGTCCGGATTTATCCACTTAAGTGGTGGTCAGGATCGATTCTGGGAAAACATAAGTGGTGGCCAGGATCGATTCTGAGAAAACATAAGTGGTGGCCAAGATCGATTCTGGCCCCACTTATTAATTTTTTTTTTATCCGCCTTCACACTCCCTTCACACTTCTCTCTCTTATTCGTCAAGCAAAAAAGACTCTGCCTTCACCGTTCTCCCAACATCGACACCGCCGCTCACCACCTCACCATCTCACCACCTCACCACCTCACATACCTACTCCAAGACACCTCTCCGCTCCATCGACCTCTGACTTTCTTTATATTTTTCAAGGTTAGCAACCATTTTGGTTCCAGAAGAATGGAGTTTCGTAGAATAAAAAGGAGCTGCCGAAGGTAATTATTTAGTTTCTTTTATTAACATAATCGGAGAACAAATCGGTAAGGTGTAAAGTCATTTTGGGCTCCGGTGAAGACTGCTTTAAGCTAGGCTTCGATCGATCGAGGGCTTTGAAGAAATTATCGGTATTCGATTCAGTTTAATTCGATTAGTGGGGGTATTGGTAGTTGATTTCATATTGATTTCCATTTCAATTTTTCCCTAATCTTTACATACATATATAATACAGGTCCTGCACAGAAGGTGTTTGGGATCAGTCCTATGAAAGGTTTGTTAAGCTATTAAATGGCCGAGAGACATATGGTTCTGTTATATGGTTCATAATCTTCAAAATGAGTTGTCCATCTATCTAATACATTCATTCTTCTGAATATCCATTAGGTTCAATTAAAATGAATATAGCTCATGCTCGGAAAACAGCGGTTGATTTGAATCAAGCACCTTTCAAGATTAGAATGAGAGCACTTTCAAAAACTGGTAAAGTTACATGACATTACAAGTCTTACTACTAATTTTGTTTTTGAGCAGTGTGGAACTTGGGAAGCGTTTGTTGTTCAGAGGTACTACGTAGCTTATTGGGGAATTGCTTAACTATAAGTTCACGCAAGGGCAGAGTTATTGTTCGATGAGGTGTTAAGAGCTCTTCACGAGGTCTCGAAAAGATGAACTAGCAGAAAAATGCACTCATTAGCTACTGAGAAGTTATCTCAAAAGAGATCCTGACCTACAGGTAAAAATTTATGTTTTTACAACTGATTATTACTCAGTTGGTAAAAAGTTTTGTATGAATTTGTTAACAGCTTTGTTTTCAACTTTTGGAAGACTTTCCTGATGCACTTATGGTAATGAGAATGGCCCCAGTCTTGGGAAAGGTAAATTTTTGATATCGCCAAATTTGCTATTGATGAACATAAGAAATCAATTGAACAGTCAGGAAAAAAGTATGTGTTTGAAGATGTTTTGTCGTGCGTATAAAGATTGGTACTGTGTATCAATACACCACCACTTTTACAGCCATGGAAATAGAGGAAACGGGAGGAGATCCTAAACTTAGAACAATCAATGCTAAAGTGAATGATAAGAAGATAAATGATTATTATCTCAAGTATTTCAAGGTACTGGAGGTGATGAGGATAAAATCACCGTTCAGCCATAACTCCTTTAATGTGAAAGGAAAGGAAAGAGAAGTGAAGTGAAGTGAAGTGAAGACTGGTATGGAAATTAGAACAATTGGTTTATTTCATATTTAAGTAAGGAAGTACTGTATGAATAATAAGGTGTTTATATTAAGACATTAGTTTATATTATTGATGGGTTAATATAACATAATCTGTAATGTGAAGGTTGCTAATGAGCTTTTATTTGTTTTATTTGTTATATTAGAGTTCTTCAATTTGTGAAAAAAAAAAAATTAATTACTGTTTTTAAATGTAATCAGGATGCAACTATTGATCAACTTCTTCCGATATTTCTCTCTCTTTTAAAAGATGAATTTCCTGATGTGCGTTTAAATATTATTAGCAAGCTTGATCAAGTTAATCTGGTGGGTTTATTACTTTATATTATAATAAGTTAATTTAAGAAATGTTATAATCTAATTTACTGTTTAATTTTATTACAGGTGATTGGAATAAGACTTTTGAGACTGATTTGTCCTTTCGAAAAGTTTGGTGGCTGATTTGTCCTTTTCGAAAAATTCTGTGCCTGCTGCTATTATTTCCTCTAGATCCAGAACTAACTTCAATCCAAACTTTGCGAGTGGAGCTAAATAAATTAACAAGAATCATACAGGGACTAGCTGTGCAATTATAGTTTATGATGGAGTTGCTTCTTCGAAGAAGAACAAATACTACGGAGCTGCTGCTATGGAAAATAAAAACGGAGCTGCAAAAGACGCTAAATTTCCCCCTGGGTGGCGATAAAAGCTTGAGTATGGGGGCGCAACTGCTGGAGAGTTAATTGCAGCATTAGTCCCTGTTATTGCATATATTTATTTCTATAGAACTAACTCATTAAGTAGATGATAGCCACAAGTTTTATTGTACTGCAAAATAGCTGATGGTCAAGAAATTAATGATATAGCTGGTGTATTGCAAAATACCTCCAAACGTTCATTATATATATAATACTTAAATTAAACCGTGGATAGTAATGAATGAGCTCTTCTAAAGTTCAATTAGTTTTGCTTCGATTTATTGATTTAGTAATTCGATTGTACATTTTGTATAACAGTCCTGTGGCAAAATATACGAGAAATTCGAGAAAAAAGGAGTAGTGAAAGAAAAACCAGCAGTGAGAAGCCTTTTAAGTATATTAGTTTTTTCAGTAATTTTGGGTGCATTTTCTAAATACTTTTAAAGAATTTTTTCTGTGTTATATTTTTGCTCACTGAAATTAGAAGATTTTTCATTGGGACCGGGGTGGAGGGCGTTAATTGCACTATATGTCCCTGTATCATGCAAATATTACACTATAGGTCCCTGTATCTCTCTTAATTTCTTTCATTTTTTTATCAAATGATTATCAGCTCTATCTCTCTTAACATCTCTCTTAATTTCATTAAAAAATTATACAGTTTTGCTAATGATTATACTTGCAGTTTTGCTATTATTGTATTAAACTGTTATGTTTATTGATAAACATGTTAAATCTGATAGTTAACTGTATTGCGTCATTTCATACCTATTATTGTCAACATATCCTCTGGCTGGGGAAGATCTGCTGCTGCACAGGTAATAACAAATTAAATTTCCATTAGAACAGTCTTTTGTAACATGTGGCACCGTATTGTGATTAACACTGAGATGCTTCAGTCATGGCTCGCTATATCA
This sequence comes from Nemophila menziesii, assembly GCA_029959085.1. Taxonomy (NCBI): domain Eukaryota; kingdom Viridiplantae; phylum Streptophyta; class Magnoliopsida; order Boraginales; family Hydrophyllaceae; genus Nemophila; species Nemophila menziesii. Next base: position 30,202,113 of record JARWIR010000004.1, read on the forward strand.
GTCACCTGAGTCATGGTATTTATTTATATACTTTTTCAATTTATTTCTAGACTTTTGATAATTAATATACCTCATATATGTGAATTTTCAGGTTAGAAGAGTTCATGAGAGATTTTAATTGTATTTCAAGAGACGTGAAAAAATTTTATCAGGTAATTTTTATATCCCCTCCCATTTCTGTTAGATAAGCCTCCTCTCACCTTTTTTTGAGCCCTTCAAATTTATTATTATCATATGGCCCCCTCAACTTTTCAAGCTTTGATTTATTTTGTTTATTATTATGATAACACTGAGATGCTTCAGTCATGTTTTGGTTCTACAGCCTCGCTATATCAGTTACCTGAGTCATGGTATTTTTATTAATGGATACTTCTTCATAATTTTTTCTAATGGATACTTCTTTATAACATTTCATAATTTTTATTAACATTGAGATGCTTCAGTCATGTATGTATTTTATTAATGGATTTTGAATATGAAATATTCTTTTACGCTTTTGTTTAACAGGGGTCCAAAGGCAGCTACAATGATACTTAATATTACGGTGGCGGATCCAGTGAACTGGCTGTTAGGACTACATTTAGTCATTCTTGAACGTGTGCTCCGTGCATTATTTTCTTCGATGAGGTACTTTTTGCTTCTGTTTTTTCAAAGAGTTTCTAATGCTTGATTTGAAATGTAGTCTACTAATGTATTTGTTCCACCGGTGGATGCTTTGACAACAAAGCGTGGAAGAGAATGAGGATGGGTTGTTGAGCACCTTTTAAACCAGGTTAATTACAATTCTCTTTCTTTTGACTTGAATAGAAATAGTACAAACTAGCTAGCAATATGTTGGTTCTGAAATTAAGTATATCTATCTATTATCATCATTGCAGCTACTTATAGAGTTGGACGGTGCAGAACAGTGCAAGGGCGTTTATGTAATTGGTGCTACATACTTTAACAGTTCAAGAAGATGATCATTTTAAAGCTATTGAGTGGAATATAAAAATTATAGCTGATGAAATAACTCATTTTCGAGATTTATTATACAGGTAAAGTTTAATCAGTTCATTATATTATTAATATTATAATCATTGATTATAGTAACTAATAACTATTTGATTTGTTTTTTGTTAAACGGAAAAATCGGGAAACTTACACTTGCGAGATTATTAATCGCTCAAGATACACTCCAAAATTTAATCGCTCAAAATACTCGAAATATCGAAAAGTATGAAGAAATACTTCAACTTGAGCATTATTTAATGAAATGGGATCCAACTCATATTCAACACTATAAGGATCAGTACAGTTTAGTTTTGCTAAAACAGGTTCGAAATGAGTTTAATTATACATATATTTTATGTATATGAGGTTTTTTTAAAGCTAATTAAAACGTATAATTTTTTTATTATCTTTTTGCATGTTTGAACCCTGAATTTTGAATTTAATTTCTTATTTGATGCAGTGCTTGCTCCGAGAGATGCAAAAAATATCCGATTTGTCGTTTAACTATTGAGGAATATTTACCTGTATATGATGTATAACAGCTTTATATATATACATAAAAGTTGGGATATTCAGAAGAATATACTGCAGCTTTTATATGGCTTCAAACTTCAGTAACAGTGACAAATCACAAATGACAAAAGTTGGGATATTCAGGTGAATATCTACTTGAAGAAAAAGAACGAGTTGCCCAGTCTTTAGTCTTTAGAGTACAAACTTCTAAAGGTAGATTCGTTTCAACTTTATATGTTGATATCTCCAATCAATTATTTTTTATCTTATTAATGTCTTAATCCTATTCCTGTTTCCGACAAGTGTGGATGAGAGTATTATAAAGAAATTAGGAGTAGTACTAATGAAAGATCAATTTGCAGGAGGTAGAATTAACCATTGAAACAAGGAAGTCATGTACGGATGAAAAAACCAGATGCAGAGAAGCTAATGCTTAAATTCGGTATGGAACTTTGTGCTTCTGAAAACATTATTGTAGAGCTAATGCTTAATTTCCCTACACCTTTATAACATAAATTAATTTTATATCATGTTGTAGGAGTTTATTCGCAAACTTGATCGTTAGAGTGAAAGTGGAGACAATAAAAACAATATAATGGAGTGTATTAGTTCGACAAGTTCTGTGTTAGAGTTTCGGTGTTTGTTTTTTTTCCTATAAGAACATAGTTACAAGTGTTATGGTTTGTTCATGTATAATTCTTAAAATACAAAGGAGCATGTCACGTAAATAAAGATGAAGGACCAATATTGTAAATTGTTCCCTTTGTATTTTGCAAGGAAACCAGGGCTAGAGATGCAATAATTTTTTAGAGTTGATACTATATCTTGCAGCTCTCACTAGAATGATATTTCAACGATAGATGTTAATACTACACTTACCTTGCGTTATTTTTATCAGGTTAATATGAGATTAGGTTCAAGAGTTTTCATCTATTTTTTTTTGGTAATAAGTGAATGGGATGAGATTAGGTTCCGGAAAGTGGGAACGTTTATTTAAAAAGGAAATTTTTTCAACCATAGAACGTTTATTTACAAAAGGGATTTTTTTTTTCAATCATAAAACGCGTTTATTTACAAAAGGATTTTTTTTCACCATATCAACCTTGATCATATTCTTAATTTTGACTTAATATCAACTTTAATCTTAACTATAACTTAACCTTAATTTTACCCTTTAACTTCAAACCATTAATCTTTATTTTAACTTTAACATAAATCTTAAACCTTAAGCATTATCATTAGCCTTAAACCTTCATTTTGATTTTAACTTTTACTTTTATCTTAACTTTGTTAACATTAACCTTAACGTTAAAGTTATTACTTCACCTTAACCTTTAACCTTGAAACCTAAACCTTAACGTTAAAGGTAAAATTTAACCTTAACCTTGAATCTTAAATTTTAAAACTTAAACTTTAACCTTCGTCTTAACATTAAACCTTAAAATTAACCTCAAACTTTGAACTTCAAACCTTAAACTTAATTTTCATTTTAACCTTAACCTTAATTTTAACCAAATAAAATTTCATCGTGCTAATATTCGAACTTAAACCTTATATATTATTAAACCTTAACCTTAAATGTTAGATCTTAAACCTTAACTTAAAATTTAAGTTTAACCTTAACATTGACCATAAACTTGACTTCACCCAAATTTTTGCTTGAGTGTCTTCAGACACGGGTTTTGAATAATAGACAAAAATCAAACAATTTGCTCACTAAACATAACACCAGAAAGATGATTTTGATCTTGCCATATAATTTCATGAAACTTGAATTTGAAACCCTAAATCATGAATACATATTAGACCAAAAAAATCATGATCTTAAACGTATTTTTATCTAAAATTTTAAATTTTTGAAGTAAGTAAATTGACGATTAATTGATTTTTCTTCCGAAAGTGTCTTCAGACACGGGCAATACCTAGTATATATATATATATATATATATATATATATATATATATATATATATATATATATATATATATGGAACAACCTGAGGGTTACGTAGTTTCAGGGAAGGAAATCCAAGTATGTAAGCTTGTTAAATCTTTATATGGTTTAAAACAGGCAACGAAGCAATGACATGACAAATTTGATAGATTCATGATTTTGAATGATTTCAAGATCAACGAATGTGACAAATGCATTTATGTAAAACAAAATGAGACAAGATATGTCATTGTCTATTTATATGTGGATGATATGTTGGAAGTAACAATGATGTGATTACATTCACCAAGAGGATGCTTTCAAGTAAATTTGACATGAAAGATCTAGGCCTTGCGGGTTGGGTATCAAGATTCTCCGAACATCTAATATATTATAGTATCTCAGTCACACTATATTGAGAAAGTATTAAACAATCTTAGTAATGGCGACACAAATATTTCCAAGACACTTGTTGATGTAAATTTACATCTTGCTAAGAACACTAGTGAACGATCAACCAGTTGGAGTACTCTCGGATAATTGGGAGTTTCATGTACCTAACAAACTGAACTAGGCCAGATATAGCACATGCAATAAACAAGTCCACTGGATTGCTATTGTAAGAGTTCTAAGATATCTTAGATACACTATGAACGAAGGGTTGTTGTACACAGGATATCCAACTGTACTAGAAGGATACAGTGATACAAACTGGATATCAGACTCCACCGGCTCAAAATCAACAAGTGGATTTGTCTACATGTTATGAGGAGGAGCCGTGTCTTGGGAATCCACTAAGCAAACGTGCATATAGCTAGATCCACTATGGAATCTAAGTTTATAGCTTTAGACAACGCTACTGAGGAAGTCGAGTGGCTTCAGAATTTCTTAGAGGATATTCCTAATTGGCCAAAGCCTGTGTCAGCTATCTGCATACGTTGAGATAGTCAAAGTGCCATTGGTAGGGCACTAAATGAAATGTATAACGGTAAGTGTCGACACATACATCATAGACACAATACCGTTACACAACTGCTCTCAAACGGAGTTATCATAGTTGATTATGTTCGGTCAAAGGATAATATAGCGTATCCACTGACCAAAGGTCTACAAAGAGAGCAAGTGCGAGTGTTGTCAAGGAGAATGGGTCTTAAACCTATGAAAGCTGAGTTGCCATGATGGGAACCCTACCTAGCAGAGTGGAGATCCCACAATCTAGGTTCAAAGGGAAAACTGAATCATGAAACTGCATCTTGGTGCGACACACTGTGGGAGACCTCCCCAACCCATTCCTAAGACAAAATTAAACAGTGCTACTTGTAAAAGTGAAGGATAAGTGAAACTTTTAATAATTCTTGTATCTTCGATAACATAAGATAGAGTAATGCGGAATACTCTCGACAAGAGACCACTTATATGGATAACATGGGTAGGGCCGTCCTACGAGATTTTTAAAGGCAAACTTCTCCGACTGTTATTCATGAAATACCAGGAGTTGTCTAGGGCCGTAAATGGACACAACCGTGAGAACCAAATAATGTTTGAAAGTATACTATGTAAGTTCTGTTGTCTTGGTTTACACAAAAGCTGAATAGTTCAAGACATCACGTTCACTAGTTAGCAAGTAAATCCGATAGCTTTTACTAGAGAAGGTTCAAGGACAAAAACTACCTTTCTCGATGTAGTATCTTCTACGCTTCTCTCTCGCTCTCCCTCAAATTTTTAGCATTATTTTGCATAATATTTTAAGGTGGTTAGTAAATTCTCATTCATATGGGGATTGTTGGACAGATGGAATTCTACCCAAGTGTTGACCATGTTTACGATGTTAGTCGGTGACTCAATTTAATGAATGATTCGAATATTAATACGTTTATTCAAGTTGTAAAGATTAACGTAATATATTCACTTGGTTAAATCATTTGAAATTGAATGAGAAATTGAGTCATGTAATTTGGAGAAATTAAAAGGAAAAAAACAATATATGCTATTTTATTTCTTTTTTTATAAAGCAAAGAAAGAAAGAAAGAAAGAAAAAAATGGCCTGGGATCATTAGCTTTGTTGGGCCTTAGGTGGGGTATGAACCTGGACCATCAACTTTGTTGGGCTTTTGGGTCTTAGGTTCATACCACTGGACCAACCCAAGTTTTTTGGGCTTTTAAGTAAACGTTGTATCTTAAATTAATACAACATAACTCCAAAATGAAACATCACAACCTTTGGCAAGCCACCTTTTCATTTTCTATAAATAGTTGGCCAACTAAACCATTTTCTTCATTCATTTTTCAAAGCATTAAAATTATAAGAGAGAGATAGAAAGAAGCAGCATTATTAAGTTCGTTGAAATTCTTAAAAATTCGTGTGTCAGTTTCTTTTGAATAATTTTGTCGTTGTATCCTGGAGGTTGAAGCCAACAAACGTAAAACACCTGTACGTGGCCTAAATACCTTAAAGACATCGGATACAATCCGAGCCTCGACAAGTAAAGTTATTTATTTATTTACTTTTATTTTATTTCTGCATTATTTTTTATATTGTTTTACTGGTTTATACAAATAAAACACAACAATAATAATACTTTGCAAGAAACACGTATTGTACTATGCATACTTTGTGAACTACGAAAGACAAAGAAGAGAATTGAAGATGTTAACTCGTGCCATTATTATGCATTGTTGCCACACACACACACATATATATATATATATATATATATATATATATATATATATATATATATATATATATATTCGCATTCCTTGAATGGTGGAAGTACAATTTTAATTGCATGCTACAGTTAGAATTCACCACCTCGGTTGAATTCTCAAATCTTCTTTTATAGATTCTCTCCATAATGCTCTTGGAATAGTATAGTAATGGTTTCTTTCATTTAATCATGGTTAACAGATGGCATGGAAATTGTGATGCTATTTTTCTTTTCACTATCGTTCACCTTAAATAGTTTTTTATATAGTTATTATTGAGATCGGATAGGGGTTTTCATGGGAAATATAGGATTTTCATGGGAGTACTTTTAAATTTTCCTTGGGAGTGCTTTTTGACCGAATAGATATAACAAAATATATCTCGTATTTTGATATACAGTATATATATATATCAAATATTACATTAATCATGAAAATGTCATCATATTTTCAATATTTTTAAAATACTTACAAGTTTACAATTGAAGGGATTTTTTTTTTAAATATCTATATCCAATTTACAAAGAAAAATTGAAGAATATAATTTCAGTTTTGCTAAAAAAATAAAAAAATTCCACATTTTCTACAATATATGACCATTGACTTGATATATTCTTGGTGGTCGTCATTCTAATATATATATTCCATTGACTATTTTCCATCCTTTCTAGGTGTTATATTTTGCTCCTCGAGTACCCTCCTAGCTTCTCTTTGCGTGTATGCTGGAGTAGAGTCTTTAAACCTTGATGATTAATGGATCGAGTAGTAGGCACATATACTTGGAGTCTAATCTTCAATAATCTTGTCCCTCTAGTAGATGCATAGTCCAGTCTTCTCAAATCAGAGGTCGTTGACTTTAATTTCTAAGCTCTTTCATCAGATTCTCTGCGATAGTCTGATCTCTATCAGCGCAGAGGTTCGTCCACTTTCTTCCTTGCCTCCTTATTCAGATGTTCTAAGGCAATCGAGTTGTGCCTTCTTTGGAGGTTTGATAACTCTACTTTATCTTCACGATTTCTGCTACAACTCGTCGAATGTCTCATGTTTTCCTCTTATGAGGTCCTACCACGATTTCTACTAGTGTTTTTGCACGGCTTACCCTCATCGAATGGGTCAATTTGATCTCAGATGGACGGGCTTGATTTCTACTATATCTTGTTGGGAACCTACATTATTTTATTTGAGGGCTATACTAAGCTGATTACTGTTTTAGTTTCCTTTACAATTAATCTTTTCTAGAGGCAGTATTTTGCTAATGATCTTCCTTACTTAGAAACATTTGATGCACATCTTGCGATAGTTACAAGCTTGATATTCGAACTCCCTCGAGTCCTGATCTTTAATATTCTCAAACTTTTTTATACTTCTTCATATTCTCTATCAAGCCAAACGTCTCGGTGTGTATTCGAACTCCCTCGAGTCCTGATCTTTAATATTTTCAAACTTGTTTATACTTCTTCATATTCTCTATCAAGCCAAACGTCTCGGTGAGTTTTTGTCTCTACATTTAGTGAACTTCCTTAAGTCTTGTTCATATTTAGCTCATTTCTTAATCTCCCTTAAGTCTTGATTTTCAAACATCTCCAAGATTAACCTCTTCTAACTTCCTTGAGTATTGATTTATCTTCAAACATCTTCAAATTCGATCTCTTATAACTCCATTAAGTCTTGATCTGTAAACATTTTTAAACTAGATCTTTTTTAACAACCTTAATTCTTGATCTGCAATATCTTCGAACTTGTTTTCTCGATATCTGATGTAATTAATCTCTAATATTTCCAAACTAATTCATTTAACTTCCTTGTGTCTTAATATTCTTTAGCTTGTTTGTTGATCCCCCTTAAGTATTTTTCTTGGTAACTTAAACTCATTTTCTTTATCACTCTATGTTCTTGTGATCATCTCTTGGATGTCTTCAATAGAGTGTGATTTTTATTGTTTCTATAACTCCAAGCATGCATTTTTCTTAACTATTTAATGTGAATCTGCTAAACACACCTCAAACAACTTTGCTATGATTGGATAACAATAAAAAATGATTATTTACTACATAATCACAAATACTAAAAAAAGTGAGGTTAGCATATAGTTTCAAATACTATTTTTTTATTTTTTAAATTCTAAAAGTTAGATAAGATAGACCAAATTCGAAAGGCGACCTTATGCAAATTCAGGTAGTCTCCTAGACCTTCCAAAATGGTCAACTAATTTTTAGGTCGCAGAGGACCTTCATTGACTAAGTGAAAATTTTAGAACAGTTGACACATTTAGATTAACAAGAAACAAATTTAAGTAAAATAAGATACTTGGAAAATCATTTATCATCCTTATAATTTTAGTTTAGTTGTAATAATTATACATATTCAAGTAAAATAATACACTTGAAAAATGATTTGTCACATACATTTATTTTTTGGTTGCATTCCTTTATCTTCCATGTTAAACAAAATTTGTTCAATGATTTTATATTGACAAATTTGGATCAATAAGAAGCATATGAAACTCAAATACTTCTGTAGGAGAAAAATTCACCATCCTTGTGGTTGTAGTTTAATGGTAAGAATTCTACGTTGTAGCAATAAAGATCTAGGTAACTAGTTGAGTTAGCTCAATTGGCCAGAGCCTTGATATTTATTCAGCACTTAAAGGGGAGGTCTGTATTTCAAATCCCCTCCCTAATGGGTGTAAAGTGAGAAGTACAAGGCTCAAACCCCTTCTGAACATGGGTAACCTAGTTCTGATTTACCATGAGAATATATATGGAGAGACATGTATATCTCCATGGAATTAGTCGGGTGCGCGCAAGCTAGCCCGGATCACCCATGTAACCGAAAAAAAAAGAGCTGGCTCGAATTCTAACAGACACATATATTATTATTACTTTATATTTCATGTTAGACGAAATTTGTGCAACAATTTTATAATGACACGTTTGAATTGGCAACGGCGATACTTAAATTAAATAATGCAATTGGACAATAATGTGACATCCTTGTGGCTGTAGTTTAGTGGTAAGAATTCTACGTTGTGGCCGTGGAGACCTGGGCTCGAATCCCAGCAGCCACATACATTATTGTTTCTTTTTGTTTTTATTCTTCCATGCTAGACAAAATTTTTGCAACAATTTTATAATGACACATACATGTGGAGAACAATTCAGGGTGTAGTTTATCGGGAATCCTAGCACCCACATATATTATTGTTACTTTTAGCTCATTTATCTTATATGTTAGACAAAATTTATACAAGAAATTTATAATGACATGTTAGGACTGACAACGAACATACTTAACTTAAATAATTTAAAAGGATACTAAATTGATATCTATGTGGTTGTATTTTAGTGGTATGAATTACATGTTGTGGTTGTGAAGTCCTAGGTTCAATTCCTTATAACCACATTGTTACTTTTATCTCCTTTATTTTTATGTCAAAGGGAATTTGTGAAACAATTTTATAATGAAACGTTTGAATTAACAACTAACATATTTAACATAAATAATGCAATTGGAGAATAATATGATATCCTTGTGTTTGTAGTTTAGTGGTAAGAATTACATGTTATGACTGTGAAGACCTGGGCTTGAAACCCATCAGCCACATACATTGTTGTTACTTTTCGTTATTTAATCTTGCATGTTAGACAAAATTTGTGCAACGGTTTTATAATGACACATTTAGATTGACAATGAACATATTCAACTTAAATAATATGATTGGCTAATAATTTGATATTCTTGTGGGTGTAGTTTAGTGGTAAAAAATTTATTTTGTGATTGTGAAGACCTCGGCTTGAATCCTAGCACCCACATATATAATTGATACTTTTAACTCCTTTATCTGTTAAATTAGACAAAATTTGTGCAACAATTTTATAATTACGCATTGGGACCGACAATGAACACATTTAAGTTAAATAATCTATTCATCACATAATTTAATATCCTTTTGGTTGTAGTTTAGTGGTAAGAATTTCACGTTATGATTGTGGAAACCTAGGCTTGAATTCCGACAGCCACATACATTATTGCTTCTTTGTGTTATTTTATATTCCATGTTAGACAAAAGTTGTGCAATGGCATTCTATTTTATACAGTTTCTAATTCTATTCATACTTTTCTAACTTTTAATAATTGAACAATACATTTTAGAGGCTTGAATCCAAGTTGCCACATACATGGTTGTTTCGTTTCATTCTTTAATCTTTCATGTTAGTCGGAATTTGTGCAATGGTTTTATATTTCATACAGTTTAAAATACTATTTTAAATTTTCTAACTTATAAATATTGAACAATACATTTTAGAACATCTATGTGATCCTAAATGAATTAAGATTACCTCGCAATCCTACCAAAATGGTTTAAATATTGTTTATGTTATTTTCAAGGGATGAAGGGCCTTACATTAGTTAAAAGTTTTAGAATTACGTTGATTGGCATATTTGGATTGTCCATGAACATATATAACTCAAATAATTATATTAATTTTTTTACGACCAATATAGTTGTAGTTTAGTGATAAATATTACATTTTATGGTTGCAAAAAATTTGGGTAGAAGCATACACATAAATTATTATTCCTTTTCATTCCTTTATTTTTTATATTGGACAAAATTTGTGCTATAAATCTATATTTAATAAGATCGCAAATTCTATTTGAAAGTTTCCTAACTTCCGACTTTCAAAGGTGTAAGACCATACATCAATATCTCATAACTATTTGGATAACATTAAAAGTTCTCTAACAAATTATGTATGCAGTTCAAGGACCGATTGGGTAACTTACGAGTTTCAAAGAACAAATGGGTAGCTAGACTATAGTCCATGGACCGTTTGGGATGTTTTTCTTTGTTTTCTTTTTACTATTCGAACACCCTGTCATAGAATTGTGTATTTTAATAAAAGTAGACAAGATTTAACAATATAGATATTCATAATAGTTTAAAAGGGTAACATCGGCATTAGATGAGTAGTCTTTACTAAAAGTTAATAATGGAAGGGTAAAAGGCATCCTAACACAATGACATGTGTTCCCTTTGTAAGAGAAAGGTTGCGATTTCAGTCCTTACTGGTGGCTAATTTACATTAAAATAATTATACAAAAATAATTCGATTGCAAAAGGATTTATTTTTTTCAAAAGTAAAATCTAGCAAAATTCACAAATATATCGACTATAAGGTCTCCATAACACAAGGGTGGTCTGTTCTCTTCGTAAGGAAAAGATCGTGAGTTTGATCCTCACTAGTGCCTTAAATTATTATTAAGCTTTAAATTTTTGGAAAATTTATAAAAAAGTAAATTAATCGCGAATGGATCTATTTTTTTCTTTTTCAAAAGTAAATTTTTGAGATTATTCCCTACGGGGTCTTAAAAACACCCCCGTATTTCTATTCCCAACCCAATCTACCATCTCTTCTTACTAAAGACCTCAACTAATGATTTACACTATAATAAAAAACCCCGTTTACGATTATACCCCTTTTCAGTTTTTTAATTACTATATATACTGATTTATAAACTCTAAAATTCTATTTTTCAGATCCAGTTTCTCTTTGCTTCTCCTGCTCACACAAAATCTCTCATTCTCTCTCTCTCTCATGGAGAGTTTATTAGATCTACCATAGCTTACTAATGTCGGGGCTTCAAAAGCACACGAAATCAGAAGCTTCGAACCTCCATGGCCGAGCATCATCAAGTTGCAGCAATGGAATAAACAGTCGCCGGAATCATGAAGAAAATGGCTTCTCACCGGAGCAAGAAGGCAAAAGTTTGCCAGCGAGGAGCAACGACCAGTCAACAACTTAGCAAGCACGGGAGAGTGACGATGTTTTTCACTGCCATGGCTGTCGATCTGGTGTGAGCAGAGAGAGTGGCGGCGTTGCTAACTGTTGTGCTCGTCTGAGATCCTGAAAGGACGCAGATCTCCTTCTCTGTAAATCACCTTCATTCCAGCGCCTGAGAAGGAGCTTGTGAGAAGGAGCTCTGGAGAGAAGGATGTTGTTGGCCATGGCTCGCTGGTTCGAGCAACTCCAAGTCGACGGTTCCACTCCCCCTCCGGCAAGCTGGTTCGAAGTTGAAGATGTGAAGACTTTTCAGAAGATTTTTTTTGTTTGTTCAGATCTGGTCAAACCAATAGTATTTAGGTAGGTCAACCAATAATACATATAATATTTTGTTAGGTCAATAGTATTTATCGGTTAGAAAAATGATGTAATACTCGCCTTTTTTATAAGAGTACTCTACTATTTTTCAATAATACTCTGTTTTTGTAATAATACTCATTATTCTTATATAATATCATCAAATTTATCGGAATACTCATCAAATTTTTTCGATATTGTATGTTTTTCCGAAGCCCGGTGATAGGTGGTCGGAGGTCGGAGGTAGGTGGGTAGTGGAGAGAGATGAACAGTCACATCAATCCTTTTGTTTTTTAGTGTTAGTAAGAGTATTTTAGTATTAGGTGATCCTTGAGATCCTTTGAAAGAATTAGGATTTATTTCATTCCTTATAGAGAATAAAATCTGTCTCCAAGACCCTATGTCTCATTCACCCAAAAACTTTACAAACTTCATAAATATATGATCATGACCCAAGTTTTTAGAACAACGAGGCCTCCATAGCACAGTGGTAGTGCGTTCCCTTCGTAAGGGAAAGGTCGTGAGTTCGATCCTCACTGGTGGCTGAATTATAACAACTTTTTTATTACGAATTTAATAAAAAAATTGACTTCGAGAATGAATCCTTCGAACCTGAAGAAGAATCTGTAAACTCACAGTCACTTCATGCTAGCCACCATGAAAGAAATGATATTGACTTCAGGTAGAGATGGTCCTCTAACCCTAAAAGTAGGGTTTTACTCCGAAGGAAGGATATTCTTGGCAAAAAAATATCAAGAGGAAAGCATCTCCAGTTTTCGAATAAGATAGTTAAGTCCTTGTCTAGAAGTATTATATTTTTGTTGCTTGTTTCTTAGAGTCTAGGCTTAGAAGGAAAGATCTTAGTTCTTATTATAATCTCAAATATTTTAATAATCCCATCACAGTTGAATTTGGAAGAAGATCATATATGTCTGGGGGAATACTACTCGTGTGGATAGGTGATGTAAAGCTAAGAGTGATAAACTCAACAACATCTTTTTTTATTGCTAAGATCAAGGAATCAAATGATTTTTCTTGGTACCTCGTGTGTGTCTATGCGCCAACTAACGATGTTGAAAGACAAAATTTTGGAACTCACTTACTTCCTGATATACGAAAATTAGTGAACCGACTCTTTCTATGGGTGATTTTAACGATATTGCAAAAAATTCTGAAAATAAGAAAATTAGCATTAAACATCTATAGAATTATCTGATTCAATGAATTCAGTAATAATAATCATCTCATGGATTTTCCCAGCAAAGGATGTATTTTGACTTGGTCAGATAAAAGAAATGATGATGAGAATATAAGAGAAAAACTTGATCGTGCACTTCCATCTAGTTCTTGGTGCAATGATTTTCCAAATGCAACTCTTATAATTCCACCCTTGATCAGATCCGATCATTCGCCGCTCATTAAGCAAAAGGATATCTCAAAGTCAAAATACAAAGACTATTTTATGTTCGAATCAAGATGGTTAGAAAATAAACAATGTCCAGAAGTGGTCGCAAATACTTAGGGAAGATACCAAAATATCAATAACATCCAAGATGTCTGCCACAAGAAACATCCCACTTGTCTCTCTCTGACTAGTTGGAGCAGGACAGCTTTCCTTAACAATATAAGACGAATATAAAAACTTCAACAAGACTTTGTCAAGATCCATAACGAGGAACCGTATATTTTTACCAAATAAGGAAATAGTAATCAATAAGGAGCTGGAAAATCTCTGGGACATGGAAGAATCCTTATGGGCAGTTAAAGCAAGAGATCTTTAGATTAAAAAAGGAGATCAAAAAATAATAAATATTTTTACGCTTCAACTCAAAAGTGAAGGAAAATTAATCGCATATACAACGTCAAAACCGAGGACGATACGTGAACAGATGATCTGAAAGTTATCAATAAGACTATTCTTGATTACTACATTAATCCTTTTAGGTAAAAGTTAGGGTCTAACATTGTGGATGTAGCGAGACACACTCCTTGTAAAATCACGTCTCAGATGAATGATATGCTTACAAAGACGTAAAATATGGATATAATCAAGAATTTAGTCTTCAGTATGTCGGGATAGAAAGCTCTGGGACCGGATGGCCTCTCGGGAAATTTTTTTCAAGAATTCTGGAATATTCAAAGAAGGATTTGGTCCTATTGGTTACTGATTTTTATTTATTCACAAGATAAATGTGACGCTCATCACATTGGTCCCGGATGGGTACTATGAAGAAGCAATCAAAGATCATAGACCATGCGTGTATCGATTTCAGTTACAAAATAATATAAAAAATCTTGGCGCTCAGACTACAACCAATCATGCATTTCACCAACCTAGTCTGCTTCTATTAAGGTAAGAAACATCCAGGATAATATTCTAATTGCTTAAGAAGTCTCCTATTATCTCAAAACTAAAAGGAAATCTAGGAAACGCTATGCGATTATTAAAGTTGATATGGCTAAAGCTTACGATCAAGTCAACTGGGACTTCCTCTTGGAAACTCTTAAAAGTCTTGGGTTTTGTGAAAATGGAGATAATTTTTCTTGAACTGTATCTCATTAGTCTCATTTAATATTAAATTCAATGGTCAAAGACTTAATTTTTTACCCTAAACAAGATATCATACAAGGTGGCCCGCTCTCACCCCTCATTTTATCTCTTCTTATTGAGAGACTTATTGGTCTCTTCAATTATCAACATCGGGAAGGAAAGATTAATGGAATATAAATCTCAACGAAATTCCTAAGATCACTCATCTCTTGTTTGCGGATGATTCTCTCTTTTTCATCAATTTGAACCAAGAAGAAATTGAAGCTTTTAAAAAACCCTTGTCGAGTATTGTTTGGCATCAGTACAAAGAATCAACTTTCACAAGTCATCAATTCTACCTAGCAGAGCTACCTTGGAGGATGGTTTCCACGAAGTTCCCCAATCTCTTAACACCAGTTTAACTAAATTGCTTTGAAAATATTTATGTATTCCTCTATCTCTTAAGAGGTCAAAATCTTAAAATCTCAACTATATCAAAGACAGACTCCTATCTAAATCAGCCAACTGGATCTCTAACCTTCTTTCGGATGGAGGTGAGGAAGTTTTTATTAAATCAGTTCTCCAATCTATTCTTAACTATGAAATGTCCATCTTCGAATTCCCTTAGGACTTTTGCAAGAAACTGTCTAGCATAGTCGCTAATTTTTTGTGGGACTCCCGATTAAAAAAACAATTCACTGGATGGAATGGAAGTTGCTAGGTTCAAAAATATTGAAGGTATTGGATTTAGATATTTCCATAAAATGAACTTGGCTCTCCTTGCAAATCAAGCATGGAGAATTCTTAATAATCCTAATTCTCTTGTCACGAGAGTGCTCAAAGGAATTTACTGCCCCAATGGAAAACTTTGGGATTCTAAACTTTCTAAAAAAATCTTGGAGATGGGCGAGCAACTTTAAAGGAAGACATTTTACATTTGGAAAATTTGTAATGGACTTAAAACGAATATTTGGGACTATAATTGGATTGGCAAAGGGCTCAAGATGGATAGACCGGATGATTGCAATATTGAAGTCGTCGGTGAACTTTTTAGCAAAGATTACTCAGGTTGTAATCTTGACCTTCTTAATGATATTTCAACTATTCATGAAATAAAAAAGATTCCAATTATTCAGTTGGACGAATAAGATAAACTTATATGGCCACTGTTTGAAGGACAGTACTTACTCAACAAAGTTAGATTATCATGCCCTCGCCCATAAAGAAATTTGTAATGAGGACCAAAACTCGCAAGCGGGAGAAACAAATAATAGTGAAACTTGGAATATTTTTTTGGCACTCGAGTGTCCCATCAAAGATAGAATATTCAGGTGGCAGATATGTAATGGAGATTTACCTACAAAAGCCAACCTACATAAAAGGAAATGTACCCAGGACGCAAGATGTGAGTGGTGTGATACTGACAAGAGAACCATTGAACACATGTTCGTTAAATGCCCCTTTATTATTAGCGCTTGGCTAATTCTTCTCTCCAAATCATGATCCATCATGACTCTCACTTAACCTTCTCAGAATAGCTCTTACAGAAGATCAATAACTATGTTGTCGATGGGTTAGAGAACTGTTAAAACTTATATTCTATGCACAACATGTAACATCTGGAAAGCGAAAAGGAAAGGTTTTTAAAAATGGAATATCCATAAAATCACTGATGTCTCCCTAAATGTTTTAATTTTATGCCCTTGGGAGACATCATTTATTGTGTTTATTTGAATATTTTGATAGACTTTTGAGCTAAAAATGCAATAATCCAGAATTTCCATTTTATTTCCAGTAATTTTGATTTATTAAGCTTTTGCGCGTAATCTTGTGTATTTTAGTGAAAAGTTTGTAGGTTTTGAATATTAGCTAGGAATGGAATCCGAAAGAAGAGTCAAAGATCACGAGATGAAGTCAAGACTTGAAGATAAATCCCGAAGATATTATTTTTAGAGCTGAAAATCTGTTTTCCAGGCCATAGAATGTTGATTTCGAGGCACTTAAGAGCTGATTTAGCCGCTGACCTTTGAAGAGAAAACATTCCTTATCGAGTTACGGAAATTTAGCAACTGATTTCAGGTCAATCGGAGTTGTAGAAGCGGGAAAAGCCGTTTTAGTGAACGTGTATCAGTAGTTACGGGATTTTGGGCCAAGAGTGGAGTTGGGCTTTTCTAATTTTCATTTAAACCTTAAGTAAAACCCTAATCCGTTTTTACCACTATAAATAGGCCTTTAGACCTCATTATTCAGTACCTCTCATTTTTATTCTTCAAATTAAATCATCCTTAGAAGAGAGCGTCCAGAGAGAAAGCTTAGAGTTGGAGAAAGTCATCTTCTCCAAATCACAGCCAAACCCGATTCTTAATTAGGTTCTATCTTTTATTTCTGTAATTGAAGAACATGAATTCTTTCTGTTTTAATTTAGTTTTTCGTTTTAATATGAGCTAAACTTTTCATAGTGCTTGAGAACAAACAATGGGTGAATCCCAATTTTATTGAATAACGAATGTTGAATTTGGGTTTCTGTTAAATTAAACTAAATTAGGGCTTTTACTCTTTTCAATAAATTGAGATTATTTTACTGTTTTTAGCGTCATGAACTAGGAACAGGTGTTAGTATTTAGGCTATTCCAATTAGTGGCAATTGGATCATCCTGACGGAGGGTTTAAATACAGAACCATTTATTCAATCTAGGATAGAAGCTATTGATTCTGACGAACTTAGATAATTCTAGGGCCAATGAGGTAATAAATCTTAAACATCCAAAGGTGGATCATATTTACCCTGACGGGACTAGTGACACCCTAGGATCGCCTTATAGTCCACCCTGACGGGGGTATAAGGAAATTAGAATCCCGACCATTGTAATTGACCAATTTAGCCCTTAAACAACATAAGTTAGGAAATAGGATTGGCAGGATCCTTGCGTTCTCAAGTGCTACTTCTCATATTGCGTTTACATCATTTTACTTGCGTCTTAGCTTTTTACTTGCATTTATAATTTGTCTTTCATTTAGTAGTTTTAATAAACAAAACCAAACAAACATATTTTATTTACTTGCTTTCATAAGTGCAACCAATCATTATTTGTTAAACATTGTAGTCAACCATCCCGTCCTTGGAACGAATCTGTTTTATCATACATACTACTTGGGACAACCGTACACTTGCGGTTGTGGTTCGATTATTTATTGCATTTATTTTAGAACACACAAAGGACCACCATGTTTTTGGCGCCGCTGCCGGGGACGGTAGCGTGTGACCACGGTGTTTATCCTTTAGTGATAGTTGCATTTATTTTTATTTTTCAGTTTTACGCTTGTGTTTGCTTTGTTTTGTTTTTACAGGTGTTTTATTCAGGTAATGATCAAGAAATTTAATTAAAGATGTATAGAGAACATTACCCAAATCCTGGTCCATTTGACTATTGGGAAGACTCTTCGGAACAACAACAATGGGGTATAAATTCTTACCAACAACCTTATCAATACCCGCAAGAGCAAGGATGGAACAATCAATGGATCGGGAATAATCAACAACAAGCGCCATATCACTATCAACAAGAACAAGTATGGAACCACCATTGGGTTGAGAATAATCAACATTATCCATCTCATAACTATCAACAAGAGCAACACGAGCATGAATGGAACAACTAGTGGGTTGAAAACATTCAACAACCTCCACCTTCACCACAATTTCCCAATTATATAGATCAGTTACAGAACTCATGCGCTTATATGAACAATCGCAGAAGTTAGCAGATGAAAGAGATTCCCGTTTGCAAAGACTGCAAAAGGAGCTAGACGAAATAGAATCCATAATTAATTCTCAGCATTCTACCAATAGTATCAAGTCTTATGAAGATGGAAGAGATCAACCGGAAGAAATAGTTGAGGAGGAGGTGTTGAAAGAAGGTATTAGTTCTAGTGATATGAACACCGTGCCGATTATAAATGAAGAAAACCATGTGGTTGAGGATCTTGTTAGCATGGTGGAAGAAGGAGTAGCAACGCAAATCCTAGAAGTGAACACAGAGATTGCTATTCCCAAGGTGTATACACATGATCAAGATATAGAACGCAAACAAGAAGAGGTGGAGATCGAGGTTATAGAAAATCCAAAGAAAGAATATTATGAGGTAATAGTGGAAGATTGGGTTGAAAGTGAAGACGAATGTGAAATGGTTGGAGAATAAATTGAAGAATTAAAGGTTAAAGATAAAATAGAAATTGAATATCCGCCACAAAAAGTTCACCAATCACCATCTCTACCACGAATCATTATTAGAGATGAAAAATCAGAATCACCTCCACTACCAGAAATGATCAATATGTGTTATACAAGCAAGGTGCCACACCGCGAGAGCAAAAAGGCAAGGAGGAGCACCTACCCACCACATTTTAAAGATGAATCCGAGATTGAAACAAGGAATAAAAATAAGCTTATACCGTTGAGAACGGTTATCTACTCTAATGTGGTGGAAAATGAGTTTCGTCGTGAAAGTAAGAAGGCGAAACGAAGTACTTACCCACCTCCTTTCAGAGATCGACTAAATAATATTCTAAGGGGGAAGTATCTAAAACTTTTACATCAAGGAAGAGGCGAGTTTAAGCGGAGGAACGCCGCAAGGGCCTCAATACCATCTTCATGGAAGGTAACGCGTCGAACTTAAAGACGTAATAAACAAAAGTGCTTCTTGGGAGACAACCCATGTTTTAAATTGCTTTCATGTCTTTTAAATTTTTAGTGTAAATTAGAGTAATGGTTCTTGATTTAGTGTTTATTTGTAAGAAATGAGGAAGGTTGGTGTTTTTGATGATTACAGGAGTGAAGGTCACGAGTTTGGGGTAGTTAGAACGAAAAAGAATGAAAATTTTGGGTTCCAATACAGTAGAAACCGGGTACCCAGTTTGTAGAATGCGGGGACCCGTTTTTGGTGTTGTACCCCAGGTATCAAAACTTCGGAAGATCATAACTTAACGCTCGGAGGTCGGAATTAACTTTTTCTTGAGCCTAAACCGCATAACTTTTCGAGCTCTATCCAATGGTGAAGTAAAAAATTTCGTATGAACAGCTAAAAGTTTCTGACCCAGCGTTTTGAGGCCCCCATTAGTTGCGTCTCGTGGTTGCGTCTCCACTTAACACCATTGATGACGAACCAGAACTCCAAAAACACTCAAATTCCATCATCAAAACACCAATATATCACCAATCCTTACCTCTAAACATCATCCCAACACATAATCAATCACAAATCTTTCCAAAAACACCAAGAAATTCAAGTTTTAACCCAAGGAAAGTTGGGTGTTGAGGAAAGATTTTTCGTAGAAGAGATGATGATTTAGAGAGATAGGAAATGATGAAGATTTGGGAAATATGGCAAAAGAGTTCGAGGTAATGAAGAACACTTTAGTCAAGATGGATGCAACAATTAAATGATCTTTAAAGCTTGATGAAGTAGTATTCAAAACCTTAACATGAGACTACACGTAATCGGCCTAGTGTCGATCCAGATATGTTTTCCAATCCTTTTCTCATTAGTGTAGATTATTTTATTGCTTTGAGTCTTTTCGAGTCGTGGGGACACGACTCATTTTTGAGTTTGGGATGGGGTTCGTTGCCTCATCCCAGTTTTTATGTGTTTATTTGTTTTTAATTGCTTTCAATAAATTAATTAGGAGTTGCGTTTGACTATAGAAGATTTTAAATGTCCCTTTTAAGCATACTTTTGATGAATCTATGATAGTAAATAGTGGACCTTAGGGAATAACATAAAACGCACTTACAATTTCATGCGAACATAGATAATGAATAGGAAAAATTAATGAACAATGTAAAAGAAGTAAGCTTGTACTTAAGGAAAATGTTTGGTTTGTAGAACGTGAGATCTAAATTAGTAGAGAACCCACTTAGATATGAACTAGAGACGAACCATGTAGTTAGGAAAATGATAGGGGCAGTTCTTTGTTATCCATTTGAAGCCTTTTAGCTTGCTATCCCTTATATTAATTTTATCCGTCTTAGCCCAATTTTGAGCCTTAAGTCTTTCTTTTGTAGCCACGATATAAGCCCATTATCCCTTAGATTATTAGGCATGACCAAATGACCCGCACTTGAATCACATTCCTGAGACCTGTCTCGAGCTTGAGTTTGGGGTGGAGGGTCCACATTTGGGAAATTTCATTGGGAGGGATTTATGTGTTTATATTAAGGCACAAAAATAAAAGATGATATTATTATTTGTAACCCTTTGCCGGGATTTGAAAAGAAAATAGAGAGAAAAAAAAAGAGAAAAAGGAAAAAATATTATAAGAGACATGACCTTTCACATCAAAACGAGGGTCATGGGTATCTTGTACAAAAAAAAAGAAAGAAAGAATAAAAAAAACCGGCAAAGTGGAATATTTTGAAAAATCATCTTAGTTTATATTGGGTTGACATGGAGACGCAACATTAGCGCGTCAAATGGGTTGAGTGAGAACATTATATGAGTGTAAACTCAAGCTCGTGGACAGTTGTTGATGGTAAGTGAGGAGAGAGCCAAAAGCTCACTTCAAATTTACCAAATATACATACCACACCGTCCCTAAGCCTACGCTAAAACCGTAAAGTCCTCGTGATTCCTAGGTACATGGTAAGTTAATAGTTTGTATACTAAGTGGAGCGTTCAAAGCGAGTAAGGATCGAGGAACAAACTATAGCCATCATAATGAGATAAGTACAAGTGTAACCTTCTAGCATTGCAAAGTTAATTTTATGATTGAAGTTATTTATGTTTGATGTTGCATGATTAGTGTATGTGTATGTTAATTCTTGATGTTTGCTATATGAGATTTATCTTTAGCATTGCTTTAGGGTTTATTTGCTAGCTTCTATTTTCTCTTGCATCTACTTCATTCCCCTTGTTTTGTTTTGCTTTGTCGGGACGACAAAGGTTTGAGTTGGGGGTCTTGATTTCTCCCTAAATGTTCTAATTTTATGCCCTTGGGAGACATCATTTTTTGTGTTTATTTGAATATTTTGATAGACTTTTGAGCTAAAAATGCAATAATCCGGAATTTTCATTTTATTTCCAGTAATTTTGATTTATTAAGCTTTTGCGCGTAATCTTGTGTATTTTAGTGAAAAGTTTGTAGGTTTTGAATATTAGCTAGGAATGGAATCCGAAAGAAGAGTCAAAGATCACGAGATGAAGTCAAGACTTGAAGATAAATCCCGAAGATATTATTTTTAGAGCTGAAAATCTGTTTTCCAGGCCATAGAATGTTGATTTCGAGGCACTTAAGAGCTGATTTAGCCGCTGACCTTTGAAGAGAAAACATTCCTTATCGAGTTACGGAAATTTAGCAACTGATTTCAGGTCAATCGGAGTTGTAGAAGCGGGAAAAGCCGTTTTAGTGAACGTGTATCAGTAGTTACGGGATTTTGGGCCAAGAGTGGAGTTGGGCTTTTCTAATTTTCATTTAAACCTTAAGTAAAACCCTAATCCGTTTTTACCACTATAAATAGGCCTTTAGACCTCATTATTCAGTACCTCTCATTTTTATTCTTCAAATTAAATCATCCTTAGAAGAGAGCGTCCAGAGAGAAAGCTTAGAGTTGGAGAAAGTCATCTTCTCCAAATCACAGCCAAACCCGATTCTTAATTAGGTTCTATCTTTTATTTCTGTAATTGAAGAACATGAATTCTTTCTGTTTTAATTTAGTTTTTCGTTTTAATATGAGCTAAACTTTTCATAGTGCTTGAGAACAAACAATGGGTGAATCCCAATTTTATTGAATAACGAATGTTGAATTTGGGTTTCTGTTAAATTAAACTAAATTAGGGCTTTTACTCTTTTCAATAAATTGAGATTATTTTACTGTTTTTAGCGTCATGAACTAGGAACAGGTGTTAGTATTTAGGCTATTCCAATTAGTGGCCATTGGATCATCCTGACGGAGGGTTTAAATACAGAACCATTTATTCAATCTAGGATAGAAGCTATTGATTATGACGAACTTAGCTAATTCTAGGGCCAATGAGGTAATAAATCTTAAACATCCAAAGGTGGATCATATTTACCCTGACGGGACTAGTGACACCCTAGGATCGCCTTATAGTCCACCCTGACGGGGGTATAAGGAAATTAGAATCCCGACCATTGTAATTGACCAATTTAGCCCTTAAACAACATAAGTTAGGAAATAGGATTGGCAGGATCCTTGCGTTCTCAAGTGCTACTTCTCATATTGCGTTTACATCATTTTACTTGCGTCTTAGCTTTTTACTTGCATTTATAATTTGTCTTTCATTTAGTAGTTTTAATAAACAAAACCAAACAAACATATTTTATTTACTTGCTTTCATAAGTGCAACCAATCATTATTTGTTAAACATTGTAGTCAACCATCCCGTCCTTGGAACGAATCTGTTTTATCATACATACTACTTGGGACAACCGTACACTTGCGGTTGTGGTTCGATTATTTATTGCATTTATTTTAGAACACACAAAGGACCACCAATCACCAACAAAACTAGCACTCTCGTTGCAGATTTTTGTGGTCCCTCTCTACCAACTCTGGAAAAAATCAACCTGATATCAAAGGAAATAACACAAATAGTGATAATAATAACATTGAATAGGATTACCCCATCTTTCTTGATGATGCAGATTATATGTGTCTCAATGATGCTTTTGTAAGGAATGGGAACCAACATAAATTGCTTTTATAGTTGTTAACAAAGAAGGGTAGATCTTCCATAGAGTCACACAAAAATATACTGTGAAAAACGCTATCAAAGAAGAAAGTTGGGTGATACTTCTTGCCATGAGCTCAACTGCCAGAGTGGTTCTTTCTACTCTGAAACTTTGAACTCATCCAAGGTATTCATAAAGAGGTTAGCATTCTTAGGAGTATTTAGGCACTTCTTGTTGAAATTGGGAGATAGATGGACAAATACCCAAAATGGAAAGTCTCTCATACAAATAGAAGCTTAAATGGTGTTTCACATACACTAGCAAAATATGTTAAGTGTAACATTGACCTCTGGTTAGCGGGATCATTCTCGCATTGGATCATTTTCTTTTCTCTCTAGTATTTGTAACTTTTTTTATGTTATTTAATTTTATTCTCTAATTGAAAAAAGAATATATATGATCATAAATCAACTTTTTGAAGACTTTGAGGCCTCCTTAGCACAGTTATAATATGTTCTCTTAGTAAGGAAAAGATCGTGAGTTTGATTCTCATTAATGTCTAATTTATATTAAAATTCTATACACAAATAAATTTCTCAAGAATGAATTCGTTAATTTCAATAGTCAAATCTAACAAAAATCATGAATTATATGGCCTTGAATCAATTTTCACAAAGCTATGAGGCCTCCATATGATAGTGGTAGTGTGTTCCTAGGTCTGTAAACGAGTCGAGCCAAATACTAGATCTGCATGCTTGTTTGTTTAACTTTTCAAACTGAGCCGAGCTCAAATTTAAACAAACCGAGGTCAAATTTCAATGATCCAAGTTAGAGATGTTAAAACTTGTTTGTTTAACCTATAGAACAAGCGTATTCAGAGTCGAGATCGAGTTACTCAAGAACAATTTGTTTTCTATCGTTGAAACAAAACTTCCATGAAGGGTTGGTATTTTATGGAGTGTATGGTACGGAAATATGATGCATAATATTGATGAAAAAATAAAAGTATAAACAAATAAAATATTCAAGTTGATATTGAAGGTTTAATAATATATGTACAAGTAACTAATATATTAATATATAAATTATAAATATAAACGAGTTGTTCACAAACGAGTTTGAGCGGGTTTGTTTACTTCACGAAGTTTAAATTGGAGTTTGCTTTTTTTTATGATCTGATCTCGAACGAATTTTTCGGCGATTTGAGCTCGAGTTAATCGCGAGCGCCTTGGTTTACTTACAACCCTATATGTACCATTTGTAAGAGAAAGGTCATGAGTTCAATCCTCACCAATGACTACTTTATATTAGTTAAAAAATTGAATATATGATCATGAATTAATTTAATTTTCTTGTAAATCAAAATTTTGAAAATCCCTTCTTTTAATCAATTCTAGTATATGCCTCCCATTGACAAGAAAAAAAATATAGGCCTAGCACAATGATAATGTGTTTCCTTCATAAGGGAAAGATCGTGAGTGCAATCATCACTGATAACTTGTTTACATCAATCTTTTTACATCGCGAATGATCTCGTTTTTCTAAAAAAGAAAATCTAGTATGCGAACATATATCAACCAGGTTCTTTTTAGTTAATCTATTTTTGTATTCAATTTTAGTATTATGTTTAAGCAAGAGGGGTTGACAAGCATACTCACCGAGAGTTCCTTCATTATTGGATATTGAATATGATATGTAGCAACAACCAGACTAGAAGAACCAACACATTTTCCAAGGTGATAGTGTTTATTGGTGGTATAGACTGACCTACCGACGATGGTGCACACTAACCGGCATAGTTTCTTAAAACTCTTTGTTAAATTCAAAGCATAAGCAATCATATTTTTTTAGATCGAGGGCAATATGGAATTCATACCACCCTTCCCGAAGAAACATAAACACATCATTCTTGTCAATAAGAATCTTACAGGTTGTGTGATATTTATTAAAACGGATGATAGAAAATAAGAAAAGAGAAATAATATATAAATAATATGAGAGCCATAAAGGCTAGAGGCATAGAAAAATTAGAGACTATATAGTGAATAGGAGTTGTTCTAATACAGAAGAATGAGATCATATTTATAGGACTAATAACTTGGTGAACAAGATAGCTAAGTCTGTGCTAACAAGGAAACATATAAAATATGTAAATAAAATAGTTTAATAAGGTAATAATATATAAATTTATAATACATTTAACACCCCCACTCAAACTCAAGTAGGTCAGACAGTGAGCAACTTGAGTTTGAAATCTGGATCATGGATGTCGTGTCTTGAGTCTTGTTAATCGAGAAACGGCATGGTGACAATGTTTCTATAGTAGAGTGGTGATGAGGTGGGGCGATGAGTCGAGCATTGAGAAACGTGAACCAAAAACTGAATGCTGAGGGAATTAGCATGATGAGCCCATTGGATGGTCTAACGATATTTTGAATCCTATGAAAGGATTAATTTTGAATCCTGCGAGAGGATTAAGATTTTGATTCCTAGGAGAGGAATAAGATTTTGAATACTACGAGATGATTTATATTTTGAATCCTAAGAGACGATTAAGATTTCGAATCCTACAAGAGAAATAATTTTTCAAATCCTACAAGAAGAGTAAGATTTCGAAACCTACGAGATGATTAAGATTTCGAATATTACGAGAAGATTAAGATTTCAAATCCTATGAGAGGACTAAGAGAAAAGAGTTCTTTTTTTTTGCGAAAGTGATTGAGACAATAATGAGAACACCATGGAAGGTGGAGATTAACAACTTGCAGAAACGAATGACACAATAATGAAAAACCACTTGGATTAGTAACTCTGATACCATTTAGGTATTGAAGCTAATATTTCTTTTAAAATTAAGCCAACCATTATTTTAATTCTTAATATACGGTTCATTTGTAATATTTCTTCTAAATTCAGGCCATTACTATTTTTTCTTACCAAAATACATTTATCGTTTTAATTTTACATAATTAATATATTATAAATATTATATTATTTATTTAGCTATCCCTATCCAGATTTCTGGTTCGAACCATGGTTGAAGCAAATAGCATAACATTTCTTCTTAGCTCCCAATTGACTTCCGTCACTTGCCATGCGACCCTAACTTCAAGGTTTTCTAAATAAATAGGAATCATGTCCAAAATTCTCACCAATATGTCGTAGTGACTGAAACACTAAGGCGTAAATATTCCTCTGGCAAACACTCCAACTTCTCAAAGTGACTCTAAGCTCAAATTCTACTTTGACTTGGGGTTTATCTTCACTTTTTGACTTCTTTTATTCATCTTGGACCCTTTAATCAAGCATGTACCTAAAATCTACACACTTAACACATAATTAACACACAAAAGCTCTATAAGAAGTTATAACTCCAAAATTAGATGTAAAAGTGCAATATAGTAAGTAACACGGAAAATTCCAAACTTAGGCCCATTAAACTATGAAAATAGTGTCTTATGAGTGTATTAATCCATCACAAAAAGAGAGACAGCAAAACCCCCAACTCAAATTTTTGTCGTCCTGACAAAATAAAAAGAAAAGGACTTTAGAAGGGTCTAAGTCAAATACGCCGAAGAAGAGAGAAAGAGTAGAAAAGTAATGAATGACACTAAAGAACAAATATTAAAAAGTTTGATATAATAGAATTTACAAACTAAATCAAATATACACTTATCAATTAAAGAATCTACACATGTTAATTTCAAGATCCGATTAGAGTTTCAATGCACGAATATAGGCCATTTCTTATTCACAACGGTGGCTATAGGGTGTTCCTCGATACTCACATAGTTTCTAAGGTCCATCTAACTACTCTCTATTGGTTTTATAGCTCATGATTTGCATAGTCTAGACTCCTAATGTCTTTAAGGCTATAATGTAGGCTTAGGGTAGGTATTATACGTATATTTAGATAATTTAGAGTAAGATTTTGGCTCTCTCCTCACTAGTCTTCAATGAATCTCCCTAGATCTTGAGTTACTCTAAAAAATATTCTCACTCAACCCAATTTATGCACTTAGTCGCATTCCCAAAAAACAAAATGAACCCTTTTATGATCACCTAAATAATCCCACTTTACCGATCTGAAATGTATATATATATATATATATATATATATATATATATATATATATATATATATATATATATATATATATATATATATATATATATATATATATATATATATATATATTTCTTTTGTAAATGATGATAATCCTCTTTTTGATTTGAGAGATCATGTCATTAGTTTTCTTATTCTTTTTCATATATATTTTTCTCATCTTTTTCATATATATTTTTCTTATCTTTTTCATTTATTTTTCTTTTGCTTTTTACCCCGGCAAAGGGTTGCAATAAACACGTGGTCAAAGCGCACCATTAGAAACGCAAACCCACCCAATAATGTTTTCCCTTAAATCACCACCTCAAACTCAAGCTCTAAACGAGTGTCAAATCATCGAGATTCAAGTGCGGGTCATAGGAAAAGTCTTAGGAATCTGAAGGATAAGGCTTGTAACGTGGCAAATAAAAAGGCTCAAAAGGCAAGATGGGGCTGAGATGGATAATATAACAATTACAATGGACAACAGGCTAAAAAGGCACAAAGGGATAAACAAAGAAACACTTTAATAATGTTCTATTCTACACAATTTATTCATTTTCTCACTTCTGGCACGTTTATTAAATGGTTTATACGCTAGTTTAGATCTCACGTTCTAGACCTCACTCATGCTCCATAAGATCAAAGCTTTTTAACCGCATTGCTTACTAATCTTTTCTTTACTATCAACATGCATTTCATATAAATCTTTTAAGCATACACAAGACAAGTTCATAAACATACCATTTACTATCATTAACTCATTAAACGATATCTTAAAAAATACATGCACTAAATTCTACAATAGCCTTCACACTTATTGAAAGCAATAAAAACACATAAAAGTGGGGATGGAGACACAGATCTCCAACCCCAACTCAAAGTTGAGGCGTGACTTCCACATAGGGGTGTGCGCGGGTTGGTTTTTGATGAAAATTGTCCAATCCACAAACCGCCCGTTCTTGTGCGGGTTATGAAAAATAAGACCGGCACCCGCCCAATATATTATATAAACCGTTAAGTTTTGGGTTGGATGGGTTGCGGGTGCATTACGGGTGATTTAGTTTGATAAATGAGTTGAATTTGTATACATATTCATTTCACGAGTCAAATTTATATTACAAACGAAAGTTGTAACAAAAAATATAGTTTAGGATACTAATATACACTTCAAATCGTTTTTTAAATTAAAAATACATAAAGTAATTTTTAGGAGAATAATTTTATAAAACGAATATAAAGATAATATCACAATTGAAATGAAAAGAAGATTCATTTGATAAAATATTATTGAAGTATTGGGAATATAAAAACATAAAAAATGTAGCAATAAATAACAGAAATGTAGAGTGAGAAACATATGATCTACTATTTTATTTGGATAAATTGAGTAATACAAATTTTTTCTAATTTTATACTATAGGGTAATCGGGTATGTAGGTTTGTGGGTTGCGGGTTTCGAGTTTAAAATCCACAACCCGCAAAAATATTATATTTTTTTAAAAATGTAAACCGCAACCCACCCAATAATAAACTAACCCGTATAATTTCGGTTAGTGTAATCGGGTTGGTCGGGTTATGCGGGTTTTCTAACCCGATGCACACCCCTACTTCTACAACTCGAAACAAACTCAATAAAATTAAATACAAACAAGTAATAAACAAATAGAGAAAGGGGTAGAAAATAGAGAAATAAACTCTCGAGGTTATTGCCTCGGGCGATCACCATCCAATATAGATGAGGTGAATCTTTTGCGGTGTCGCGTCCCATTTTCTCTAGGAGTGACATGATGTGCATTTGATTAGATTTGATTAGCGCCACATCATTGGAAAGTAGGGCTTGAGTTGTTTCGATTTGCTTAAGTTGATCACTCAAATTCTTCTACCAAGGAGATCCCTTTGATTGTACTCCTCTCAAAATGTTTTTCATTAACTCATTATTTAAGATGGACCTGACCTGATAACAAGTTTCTCTTTCTCCCCAATGTTCACCTCCGCTTTCATCACTAGGATAGTGATCATTGATGTGTATATAAAGTTAATTATTTGGTTTGACGAATAATCGCATTACCTCATCAAAGGTCACGTGTGCCATATACACTTCTTCCTCTCTCATAATACAATCTAATATGATGGCGGATTTATAAAGTACATCTGCGACTCGAGCATTCCCAAGGGTTGAGGGTTCCAGGAAATGGTACCAAATACCCCTATCTCCAACAGGATCAACACACTCTGAGTTCCCACATAAGTTGATATATTCTCTCTCTATCTTTAAAAATGGTTGTGGTTATTAAACAGTTGTCTTAAACCTCCATAGCTCCTCAGGTATAGTAATATCCTATAGAAAAATAATATCAATGTTGAGCGTCGTAGTGTCATCGGGACCGTACCTCCCTTTGGTCCTAACATAATTCTTGGTATCAAGAAGGGTAGGAGAAGTGGAAATCTCCGGAAAGTGAAGATAAAGCTGATTAATAACAGTCGAGAGCAAGGTACGCGGTTGTAAACACTTCTCATCGTTCAATTACATACTTCGATGTCTCCTCCTCTTCTGTTGATACTTACACTTCTCTGTTGTTACGCTTGAGGCTTCGAATTAAGTCTTCGGGCTAAGTATGGTGATAGTATTAAAATTTAGTTCCTCGACGGTAGTAAGGCCTAAAAGACCCCATGATCGGTCCATTTCTCTTTCCAACGTTGAAGCATCTATCATTTTGGTGCTTGAAATTTTAGAGTCAATTATAGATGGGGTTGAGATATCTAACATGAAACATTATAGTTTGACTCCTAAAAGACAGGCATGAGGCTTTGACAAGGGTTTGATATTGGATTCATTAGATTTGTATCTATCAAAATATTGGTCTTTCTAACGAAAACATGAGTTTTTGTGAGGACCTTGTTGGATTTTGTTTGATAGAGAGAAGAAAATAGGAGAAACAAGCCAAACGACTGGGAATAGAGTGGAAAACGCTGAGTTTGTTTGCTAAGAAAAATGAAAAAAAAAAAATATTTGAAGCGGTAAACCAATGCAGAATTTACAAGCTACATTCATAATGGTAATAATTAAGATCAAGCAGATTTTGAGAGAAATCAATATTCAAATGGCAAGTATTGATAAGAAACCTGATCGGGAAATTTTTTTGATCGAATTAAGATAAAAAAAAAAAGCACATATAGCTTAATATTGGTTGTGATTTACATGGTTTTTAGGTCAACAAGGTACAAAAAATACTCGTAATCTAGGGTTTCTATAGGAGTAATTTTAAATTTTTTTGTGAATGTTTATGACCTAATAAATGTACCAGAATTCGTTATGTATATATACATACACATATCAAATATCACATTAATCATAAAAATGCACAACGTTTTCAATATTTTTAGAATATTTACAAAATTTTACCATGGATAATATTTTCAATAGCATTATCCATTTTTTTTAAAACTAAAGAATATAGATTCCATGATCTCTAAAAAAACCTTTTTTCATCCCATTCTTTAAAAAAATTGATTCATTGGGACAAATATATTTTTGTTATAATTTTTAATAATATAGAAAAAATCCAAAAATATCTATTATTTTCTTGAACGAAAATTAGGCATTAGACTTGAGAATTTCATAAAAACTAGTGATCTGATAGATAAAAATATGAGCCAATTGTTGATTGATGCCTATTAAAAAACTTATTTAGAAAAAGGTGCCTAGGAAAAAATATTTATTGAAAACAGCCCTCTTATAATTAACAATTAAAAAATAAAAAAAAAACTAATAAATACACGCGCGCGTCCGTGAAATTTTTTTAAAATCGTCATAACTAATTCAAAAAAAATCAAAAAAATCAAAAAAAATTATATTTGGATAAATCAAATTAATATTTACGTCTATGATTTTTTTCGGAATTTTCTGAATTTTTCGATTTTTTTTTATTTTTTTAATTTTTTTTTTCGCAGACACGAAATTCCATGTTTAAAACATGGAATTTCATGTTTAAAACATGGAATTTCATGTTTCAAACATGAAATTCCATGTTTTAAACATGGAATTTCATGTTTATTTCACGGTTTAAAACATGGAATTCCGTGTCTGCGAAAAAAAAATTAAAAAAATTCGAAAAAATTCAAAAAAATCAAAAAAAATCAAAAAAATTCATAGACGTAAATATTAATTAGATTTATTCAAAAATATTTTTTTTTTAATTTTCTGATTTTTTTTGAATTAGTTATGACGATTTTAAAAAAATTTCACGGACGAGCGCATGTGATGGAATTAATAAAGGTATAGAAAATATAAATGGGATGTTTTCTATAAATAATTATTTCATTAGGCATTTTTTTATAAATAAGATTATTGAAGGCATAAAAAAACAATTAAAGAGTTTAAGGAGGATGTTTTCAACAATAACCCCTAAAAATATTAATTGAGCTGAGCCCAAACCATCATTAGGTCTATAGTTTAAAATAACCATTATATAGACCAACCGGCCTGGAAGGCAGGATTTATATTTTTAATTTTTTTAGATTACCTTATAATTACAACTTTCTCCATTTTTTGGATTTGTTCCTAGTATACTAGTAATAATTTTGAAAATAAAAAATAGTACTAACTTGATATTTAAACCTTTGAAAGTGTTTTTCTAAAAATGCATTTCTCGATCTTTAAATATATTAAGACTTTAAAAGTATTTGTAGAAAAAATTTCATACATATACTTTTAAGAAAAAAGAACTTAAAATAATTTTAGATTTCAAAAAATATTTATAAAATAATTTTTTTACAAATATTATGATTTTATTCTAAAGTAATTTTTATTTCATTTTTCTTGTTCAAGAAAAAGTGTTTTTTATTTAAGAATCTAGGAACACTTTGCTTTTTTTTTTTTAATGTTACAGAACTTGCGATCCACAAATAGCCATCCTTAGTTCATTCGGTAAAAAATGTTAAAAATGAAAGAAAAGAATGCTACTCTTTTTGCTGCATTACATAAACTCCAATCCATTTTTTTTTTTCAAAAGTTGAGGAATTTTACGAAATTTTAAAAGAAAACATTACAAGAAACAAAATGAAACTGATCCAACAACATCAACTTAAACTTCCTAAATTACAACACTATCATTTTCCTACTCTTTCTTCGGCTGGATGAATTGATTAAAGCTAGGCTGTGATGGTCCCGCATCATCCAATGGCTCGCTCTTGGGTATAGCTGAGAAGCCAGGAGGAGGGTGCTGTGGCCCAGGAGCAGCAGATGCAAAGTTGCCCGCCCATGCCATCACCTGGGATGGCTCTACCTTTAGTCCACCTGCAGGTCTCGGTGCTGTGAAGAAGCCAGGAGGGTATACTGGAGTAGGAAGACCCGCACGTGTTGGAGGGTAGAAGCTGGGTGGAACCGTATGCACGGGAGGATAGTGAGGTGCTTGTGTCCCTACGCGTATAAAACCATAAAAATACTAGTTAGTGCTTGCATTGGTGCATGTAGCCTTCACATTCATCAACTTATAATCAATTTTTCCATTTATTAAATTGTACAATTTGTTGACAAAAATAAATAAATTGTTCAATTGGTAACCATACCACAAATATGTAGAGTATATTCTAGATCTACCAAAATAAATTAGTGAAAGAATGCGATTGTAGAGAAATATAACAACCGATTTTCGCAACAAAAGAAAAGTTGAAGAAAAAATTAGCTTTACCAGCAGATGGAAGCACAACCCTACGCTGGTGGCCTTGGGATCCTTCGTTTCCTGTGAATTCCATTGCTTACTTTCTCTCTATATGTCTCTAACTCTCTTAGATTTTCTAATTTAATTTTTGCTCTCTTGTAGTATGAATGTGTACTATGATATTATATATACAGCTAAGAATAAATGAAATCGCCTCTTTAATGCACATTTATTAATAGTCAAACATATTAATTAAAATTCTTGCAGTTAATGCATTGAAGTTGACCAAGTTCAATTCAAAAATTGTGCGAGAGGATGTGGGTCCCACAGGCGTGTGGGGCCGCCATGCCTCTTGTGAGCGTCTTTTTTTATAAATTTTATATTTTTACGCTGAACCTATAAGTGATATATGTATATAATTATAAAGAAACTTAGTCAAGAACCAACTGTATATGACAAAAAGGTAAATGAAATGAACATTAGACTACCACCTTTATGTATACATGTTTCCACAACAGTAAGTTTATGTTACTCTTGCATTCTATTCTGCACTTCTTATTCATCCTTACCCTGTGAAAATGGATTAACATTATTTGTGTAAGGTAAATGTCTAATATGGTCATCTATCTTTGCTCTTTGAGACACTTTCCCCCCTTATCTTTGATTTTAGGTATACCATCCACTTTTTTTCAATTCCGTTAAGTCAACAGTTAGTCATGTCTGGTCAACTGCCGTATTATATAATATAAATAAGGACAAAAATACCATTTTATCGAGCTCATTTAATTAATTTTATTTACTTTTGTTTTCTTTTTTCTTTTTACTACTTTATATACTTCTTACCCCACCTCAGCCACACGAATGCCATTTTTCCCTTTTTTATTTATTTATCTTCAAAGATTAGAAGTTCAACATCAAACTCAGATAAGCACCATCAAAATTACAAATATCACTCTATAAGGGCAAGCAGTAAAGCACCATGGTAGGGCTAAACTTTTGTGCCAGACCCCAATTTAGACCAAAACGGAATCTAGTCCCAAAAAACTGTTTTTTATCGCATGAGAGGCAAGACTTATATATAGGTTTACTTATTAATTTGATTATACTGTCAATTTTGTGTTTATTTTATTTTTTATTTTATATTTAGATTATTTACAAGTATTTTGATTTTTAAAAAACAAAATCCTTATAATATGCTCTCAATATAATTTGGATCAATATTTCATACCATATAATTTACCTTTTTACAATTTTTGAAAGGTTTTCCACCATACAACCTCTAATCAGATGAATGAATAATTGATTAATTAATTATTAATTAGTTTAATTACCTAATTAAATAATTTATTAACACTTCATTGATTAGATTATTTAATATAGTTATATAAATATGACTATTCGATTTAATAATAAAGATATACAAAGTTTAGATTAAAATAAAAAACTAAATGGTGAATCCCACAACTAAAAGAAAATGGAAAAAATAACATATATTAGGGTTATATAGTTTTAGATCTATTTAGCCCAAAGCCCAGTGGTTGGAGTTAGAGATTTTTTAAGAATGTAGTACGAAAAAATGATCATTGACAATAAATTTTTATAGATTCATATCTAGCCCAAAGAGAAACATAGCCCGACCTTTTTTCTTGCCCTAACTAAAGAGTAAAATTAAGGTTCAACTTAGTTTTCTTTGCAGCCAGCCATAACCACAATAAATCTCTAAAACAAAAAATTCAAATCTGCAAAAAATCAAATGAACAAATTCATAAATTGTGCACATCCACCCCCACCTGTAAAATAAGGAAACGCCCACCGAGGGGCTTGAAACCCTCGACCACAAGGTTAAGAGCCTTGCGCTATTCCAACTGATCTAGACGGGCTTCTTGCTAATGTTGTTTTTGTTTAAAACATGTCAAAATGTTAAACCTTGTGAAGCATATTTCCTTTATTAGCTCTATAAATTTCACCTATTATTATTACCTTTTGCATTGCTCCACTATTAGCAAAGACCAAATCTAAAGGAGAGGGAGAGAAAGGAGTTTTAGGTAATAATACATTAATAGTTAGTTAGCCACCTTCTACCTTAGGTAGCAAGCATTCTTTCTATATGTATAGACAGAAAGTGACAGATAGTAATATGTTTGTGATGGCAACATGAGAGACAAAATCTTATAGTATGATCGACACTACAATACCAATTTATTCTTTCAATATCAACCTAACAAGATAAATGCAACATCAAAACAGCTCTAAAGTTATTTGCTGAAGGACTTAAAAAAATCAGTTTTGCATAACAAAGCATTTTATATCTATAGGAAGAGAAGTACCTTTGTAAAACCATCACTGTGTAAGTATGGAGCGTTTAGTGGAGTGATCCTAGTGATTACTCAAATACATGCTGGAGAGACAAGTGGCATATATAAGTAAGGCATGAAGAACATAAACTTCGTAATCAGTTAACTTAAATCTTTTACCTGGCTATAGATACTTCTAAGCTTTTAAAACATAAGCCATTACTATGTGAGAAATGACTGATCAGCTATTCATACATTTGTCCGCAAAAAGAATTCTAACATAACTATTGCAAAAAAAAAAAAGACATGAAAATGTCAAGCCAGATCAAATCACAAAAAGGTTCATATGTTTTCTCTGACCAATTAATGACAAAAATAGCACCCAATAAACCCTAATTTAACCTCGGACAATATACTATTTTGGGTATAAAATTTCGATAAACATAGTAGACATCGAAGATATAGCTAAACTCCCTCAAACTTAAATTAAATTAGCTTTTAAAAATTGATAAAGTCAAATTGGCTATAAAAATTCACAAAATCTAGGAGCTAAAAAGAAGAACAAATTAATAACAAGTTAATTATAGGAAGCTTGTAAAAGTGAAACAGATAAATTAAATAAAAAATTACCTTTTAAGAGATCAGTAGGAGCGGC
Source organism: Nemophila menziesii (assembly GCA_029959085.1). Classification (NCBI taxonomy): domain Eukaryota; kingdom Viridiplantae; phylum Streptophyta; class Magnoliopsida; order Boraginales; family Hydrophyllaceae; genus Nemophila; species Nemophila menziesii. Next base: position 30,238,336 of record JARWIR010000004.1, read on the forward strand.
CTTAGCTGTCTGCTCCCAACATTTTAAGTTGCCATTTTTAGTTGTGTGTGTGAACTGTGGAAGAGAGTTGGCGATTTTTTATTTATTTTTAGTCAATAGAGAGTTGATGATTATCTTTATTGGTGAGTTTCACGTTTTGTTCACAGATCTTAAAAACTTTATTTTATTTTTATTCCAACACATTCCTTATTGTCCACCTCAAACGAAGACAAAAACAGACTATATTTCAAGTCAAGCCTACTTTTTGCTATTCTCCATCTCGAACTTGACCAAGCCCTCTTCAACAAACCTGAGAACATGGAAAAATTAGCAATCATATGGTGAAACAAGTATGTATAAGCAACTTGTAGAACCAAAAACACATCAAAATGAACTTAACAATATAGAGAATAAAAATGATTACTTCAAGTATTCTCCAATATGATGCGATGGTTTTGAATATATGTAGGATTGGATCAAAGAGCAGATAATAAATTGATTAATAATCTTTAGAAACCCCATTAGAACTTGTGTTAATTGAAGTTGGCGAATAAACCAATTTGTTAAGGAAAAAATATTTTTGAGTCCATTTTGTATTGAACTATTGAACAATGCTGCAAAACAACCGAGTATCTTTATAACATGTAGGTAATGTTTTTAGTATTAAATGGATTTTATTGGTCATTGGCTTTTATAAAAATGTGTTTTCCAAGTATTATATATATATATATTTGGGATCAATATGAGAAAATTAATATCTACCACTACTAGTTCCACAAATACTACTTAATGACCACAATACTTACAAAAAATTGTAGAGGACAATTGAGGAAGAATTATGTTGGGAAAGAAAGGTAAAAAATGAAATATTATAGCCGGTGGGATTTTTTAGCTATAGATACTTTGAAGCTTCTTAAACATATATATATGACATTGAATGATCAGTTATTCATACATTTGTCCAGAAAAGGAAGAATATCCTAAAAATATTCTTGCTTACGTCTTAGAAAGAAATCCCCAAGTCTATTAAGCCAAATTTAGAGGATAGAATACATATTGAGATACACATAATCCTTACAAAGAAAGGTCTTTAACTCAAGCAAGGAAGCATATCTAGGCAAGATCACTTTGATTTGAATTAAGAATGAAGGTATGCCATATCAGCAGGAAGATATATTAAAGACAATGTAACATGTTTTTATATTTAAGATGAGTAAGGTTACACAAAAACATCTATCATATATTTTGTAATCAAAATCGAGGTTAAGACCAAATCAAGATTGACTTCATACTCTGATTAGTGCTGGATTAAATCCATAAATGATAAATAGTGCCTCATAATACAACCTCACTCTGTTTTAGGTATGTTCTGATGCTCATTGGGCAATGAGCACAATGTTCAGTAGAGGCAGAGCACTAAGAAATAGTCAGGTTATAGAGATAAGATGCATACTAGAAACAATAGATACACTTAAAATGAAGTACTCCAAGGTGGAAAGATAAATTGCAGATATTCTCACTAAAAGATTTATATGTTTTCTCTAACAAATTAATGACAAATATAGCACCTAATAAACCCTCAGTTAACCGATTTAGCAGAATACTGGGTAAGAGTATAAATTCAATAAACATAGTGGATATCGTGTATTTAGCTAAACTCACTCGAAATTAAATTAAATCAGAGCTAAAAACTATAACAAGTTAATTATAGCAAGCTTGTAAAACTAAATAATTCAAATAAAAAAATTACCTTTAAGGGATCAGTAAGCGCAGCCTTAGATGTTAGGTAGCTTGCGGAGCTTTAAACCAAGCTCTAAATTCAATACCATTATGCTGATCAGCTCCGCCATTTTAAGTCGTGTGTGTGAACTGTGTAAAGAGAGTTGTGATTATCTATATTGAATGAATTTCCCAATTTGTTCACATGGTAAATGGGGTTTGAATTCGACAAGACTCTAGCTAATTAATTTTTATTTGTTCGGTGTTTTTCATTTTTACTTTTACTAATCTTCTTCACACCCCAAAAAAAATTTGGTCCCAAAAAACGGTTTTTTATCACACGAGAGGCAAGATTTATAATATAATGTTTACGTATTAATACGATTATACTCTCATTTTTTTGTGTAATTTTTATATTATGTATTTTTATTTAGATTATTTTAAAATTAAATTACATATATACCGAGAGGTGAATAAATGTGTAGATTTTTTTAATGCATCACGACTATTCCTATAGGAAATATACACGCCTCCTCATACATACTCCCACTTAATCAGAACTAGGTTACCCATGTTTAGGGAGGGGACTCGAACCTTGCACCTCTTGCTTACCCCCTTTAAGGGCTCAAGAAACTTGCACCTCTTGCTTACCCCCTTTAAGGGCTCAAGAAACTTGCACCTCTTACTTACCCCCTTTAAGGGCTCAAGAAACAACAAGGCTGAGGGGATTCGAACCCTGTACATCCTAGATGAGAGACAAGGTCCTGGCCATTGAGCTAGCCCCAATGGTTAATAGATTTGATGACAAAAGAGGAGACGAAAATGAAGATGGAACCAGTAGAGTATAGTGATCTCTGGATTATCTTTGGGCTAACATGAAGGATATGAGTAGTAATTAGATGTCTAGACTGATTTTAAATTCTCAATGAGGATTATTGTAAGTGTTTGTAACATTTCAACGTTTTTAACCTCCTAGGTATGCAAAAAAAAAATTACAATTATTTTTATTTAAAAATTCGATAATGTTATAATTTGATCTCAATATTATGGATCAAGATTTCATATACCATATCATTTACCTTTCATAGATTTTTACACATTTGAAAAGTTTTTCAAATGATACGACGTTTACTTGGATTCATTAAAGAAAGATTAACTAATTAATTAGATGAATGCATGATTATTTAATTAGTTTAATTATATAGTTAAATTATTCTTAAATGGCTTGTTTCTTTTGTTTTTTAATCTTCCAAGTTAGACAAAAAATTTACAATAATTTTATAATGACATGTACATCTGAAGAAAAATTTGATATCCTTGTGGGTGTTGTTTAGCGGAAATTCTAGCACCCACATATATTATTGTTATATTTAGCTCCTTCACCTTTTATGCTAAATGGAATTTGTGCAAGAATTTTATACTGACATGTTAGGATGAATAATGAACATACTTAACTTAAATAATGCAATAGGATACTAATTTGATATTCGTGTGGTTGTAGTTTAGTGATAAGAATTTCATATTGTGGTTGTGAAGACCTAGGTCCAATTCCTAATAGCCACATACATTGTTGTTACTTTTAGCTCCTTTATTTTCATGCTAACCGGAATTTGTGCAACAATTTTACAATGACACGTTTGGATTAACAACAAACATATTTAACTCAAATAGCGCAATTGGAGAATAATATGATATCTTTGTGGTTGTAGTATAATGGTAAGAATTACATGTTGTGGCTGTGGAGACCTAGCCTTGAATAACAGTAGCCACATACATTATTGTTTCTTTTCGTTATCTAATCTTTCATGCTAGACAAAATTTGTGCAATAATTTTACAATGATGCGTTTGGATTGACAATGAACATATTCAACTTAAATAATATGATATGCGAATAATTTGATATTCTTGTTGGTGTAGTTTAGTGGTAAGAATTTCATATTGTGATTTTGAAAACCCTGGCTTGAATCCTAGCACCCACACATATAATTGTTAGTTTTAGCTCATTTATCTTTCACGTTATACAAAATTTGTGCAATAATTTTATAATGACGTGTTGGGACTGACAATGAACATTTATAAGTTAAATAATCTATTTGGAAAATAATTTAATATCCTTGTGGTTTTAGTTTAGTGGTAAGAATTATACGTTCTGATCGTGGAAACCTGGGCTTGAATTCCAATAGCCACATACATTATTGTTTCTTTGTGTTATTTAATTGTCCATGTTAGACAAAATTTGTGCAGTGGCTTTATATTTTATACAGTTTCAAATTCTATTTGGACTAGTGTGACTTTTAGAAATTGAACAATACATTTTAGAACACCTATGTGGTTGTAGTTTACTGGTAAGAATTCTACGTATGGTCGTAGAGATCTAGGCTTGAATCAAAGTTGCCACATACAAGGTTGTTTCTTTTCATTCTCTAATCTTTTATATTAGTTGAAATTTGTGCAATTGTTTTATGTTTTATATAATTTCAAACACTATCTGTAATTTCTTAACTTATAAATATTAAACAATACGTTTTAGAACGTTTATGTGGTCTCAATCCTACCAAAATGGTTTAAATATCGTTTATGTTATTTTCAAGGCGACGAAGGGCCTTACATTAGGTAAAAGTTTTAGAATTGCGTCGATTGACATATTTGGATTGCCCGTGAACATATCTGACTCAAATAATTATATTAATTTTTTAACGGCCAATATAGTTGTAGTTTAGTGATAAAAATTACATTTTATGGTTGCAAAAAATTTGGGTACAGCATCCACATAAATTATTATTCCTTTTCATTATTTTATTTTTTATATTACACAAAATTTGAGAGATAAATCTATATTTTATAAGATCACAAATGCTATTTGAAAGTTTCCTAAATTCTGACTTTCAAAGGTTTAAGACCATCATCAATATCTGATAACTATTTGGATAATTTCAAAAGTTTGAGGAACAAACTATTTATGAAGTTCAACAACCGTTTGTGTAACCTAAGAGTTTCAAGGAACAAATGGGTAGCTAGACTATAGTCTATCGACCGTTTGGGGTGTTTTTCCTTTTTTTCTTTTTAATTTTCGAACACCCCATCATAAAATTTTGTATTTTTAATGAAAGTAGACAATATTTAACAATATGAGAAAGATATTTATAATAGTTTAAAAGATAAGCATCACCATTAGATGAGTAGTCTTTATTAAAACTTAATCATGGAAGGGTAAAAGGCTTCCTAACACAATGGCAGTGTGTTAATTATTATTAAGTTAATTTTTAGAAATTTTACAAGAAAGTAAATTAATCGCGAATGGATTTATTTATTTTCAAAAGTAAAATTTTACAAAATTCATGAATATACAGTCATGGTTCAATTTTTTGAGGAGAATGAGGCCTCCATAGCACAGTGGTAGTTCGTTCCCTTCGTAAGGGAAATGTGACCGCAAACATATATTTTAAAACAGGATTTGAACAATAAGGAGGAAGACTTAAAGTGGGAAAAAATCGCTTCAAGAATGAATCCTTCGAACCTGAAGAAGAATCTGCGAACTCACAGTCAATTTATGCTAGCCGCCATGAAAGACAGTATGTTGACTTCGAGATGGTACTCTAACCCTAGAAGTAAGGTTTTCCTCCAAAGGAAAGATTTTCTTGCTAAAAAAATATCAAGAGGAAAGCATCTAAAATCCATAAATGTAATCACAACGACTTTGACACCATAAAACGAAGAACTTGCGATTTACATGATTTTATGGAGGACTTTACACCAACTTTTAAGATGTTAAATAACGTATGATTAATGATAATAGGATTGAAGATCAGCCTGATCCGGAATTTGAAGATGGTCCTCTTGTTCAGAAAAAGTTATATTTTTGTAATGGGAAGGAATGTAGAGGCCATCTTAGATGTGTATCATGTAGTGATAACCATTCACAGGACGTGATGAGTATCCGAGCTCAATCCATGAAGGAAAAATTATCTCCAAATCATCTGGAGGACATCACCTAGTCCCTTAATATGGCTGAGACTAATGGATAGTGTTAGGTTTGGAACTGCCTAGGGGTTAGGTTTCCCTTGACGAATAAGGTGGTTAAGTCCCTTGTGTAGAGTATTATATTTTTGTTGCTTGTTTCTTAGAGTTTAGGCTTAAAAGGTTAGATCTTAGTTCTTATAATTATCTCAAATCTTATAATAATTACCTCATAAATGAATCCGGAGGAAGAATTTATAACCTCCATTCATAATGGTAATAAGATTAAGCAGATTTTTAGACAATTCATTATTTAAATGGCAAGTATTGATAGGAAACCTGATCGAGAAAGAAAATTTGATCAAATTAAGATAAAAAACATGAATAGCTTGATACTAATTATGAATTACATGGTTTTTAGGTCAAAAAAGGCGCAAAATATACTCGTAATCTACGGTGATTATGAGAGTAGTTTTAATTTATTTTTTTGGAATGTTTATTGACTGAATAAATGTAACATAATTTGTTATGTATATAGAAATACGTTATAAATACATATCAAATATCACATTCATCGTAAAAATGCACAACTTTTTCAATATTTTTAGAATATATTTACCATTGGATGGATCGAAAGAAAATATTTTCAATAGAATTACCCAAATTTTTTCAAAAATATGGAGAATATAGATTCCATAATCTCAAGAACTTTTTTTAATCTCATTCTTTGAAAAAATTGATTCACTAGCACAAATATTTTTTTTATAGCTTTTAAAAATATAGAGAAAAAAACCCAAAATATCTATTTTTTTCTTGAACTAAAACAAAGTATTAGACTTGAGAATTTCATAAAAACTAGTGAAATTAATCTAAAAGTTAAAATGATAGTTAAAATTATTAATTAAGCTAAACCCAAACCATCATTGTGCCTATAGATTAAAATAACCGCTATATGGACCAACGGGCTGGAAGGCAGGATTTATATATATTTTTTTTATACTTTTTTGTTACATAGGAGAGCCACTTTTGGACTCTAGTTATTAACTCAATGAACAGTAAACTAATCCCAACTAGTTATTTTATTTTACTTTAGCTTACCTACTAATCACAACTTCCTTCATTTTCTTTTGGATTTGCTCCTCGTGTTAGCGTTAATATTTTGAAAAAAATATATATTTCTAACTTAATATCTAAACCACTATTTGGAAGTATTCTTCTTAAAAGCGTGTTTTTAGATTTTTAAATATATTTAGAACTTGAAAAACATTTTTAGAAAAGAATACCATACCCGCGCTTTTTAAAAAAAACTTAAAATGATTTTAGATTTCAAAAAATATTTATAATAATATTTACAAATATTATAATTTTAGGGTGATTGACATATAGGGTCTTAGAGACTAGTTTTTTAGCATAAAGAAACTAGTTGAAATAATTATCCTCCTAAAGGACCTCAAAAATACAGAATGTCGAGTATACCCTCGGTAGTATAAATACTCATAAAAACCCCAATTAAACCTTTTCGCCTTCTTATTTATCGGATCTACTTTCTTTCTCCTCTCTCTCTCTCCAAACTCTCCTCTTTCTCTCTATACGAACCAACTAACGGCAGAACTCATCGAAATCAAGCCGAAGAAGACCTAAACGGGGGTTGAATCTACTAATACTCATCATAATTCAGGTAAAATTCATGACTACCGCTATTTTTCATTAGTTTCTGGTGTTTCCAAACCCTGACTCTCCTCTTTCTCTCTCGACAACAAACCGACGGCGGAACTCATCAAAATCAAGCCATAGAAGACCAAAACAGAGATTGAATCTACTAGTGCTTAGCATTATTTAAGTAACATTAGTGACTACCAAAATTTTTTAGTGGTTTATGGTGTTTCAAAACCCAAAATCTCCTATTTCTCTCTCGACGAACTCAACGACTACGAAAACTAATCAAAATCAAGTAAGGGAAGACCAGAACGGATGTTGAGTCTACTAATACTCAGTATTATTAAGGTAACAAACGTGAATACCCTTCTGTTTCAGTGGATTCTAGTGTTTCAAAACCCTAACTCTGCTCTTTCTATCTCGATGAACTCACTAACGGCGAAATTCGTCAAAATCAAGCATGCGAACAACAAAAAGGAGGTCGAATCCAGTAATACTACTTGTTATACAGGTAACAATCATGAATATCCTTCTATTTAAGTGATTTACAGTGTTTATTCATTTAGGTGTTTAATAGACTGTAACTGTATAGATCCTCATTAGATCCTGTGATATGCAATAGATTTTGTATTGCCTAAAACTCAACAGTTCACGTATCGAACCCTAGATTCTCTTCTATGCGTTGTATTTGGTGTTTTAGCACTAGATTATGTAATTAACTGCATATATTAATGTGTGTAGCGAGTCTAGTTCATCATACTAGGGTTTAGCAGAATACTCAGCTTTATGCACGCAATATACCTTCTGTTTTCTAATTAAATGTGTGCTCATAATTTCATATAAGTCACTAAAAAAAGTACTCTGAATAATATAGAGTACTCTAAGTTACTAATGAGTTCAAATCATAGAGTGTAGAAACTCATCAAATTTGTATAAACTCATCAAATAAGTAGAAACTCATCAAATTTTTCATAGGATACATCATATGTTAAAGGCCCAAAAGTAGAACGCTAACATATTTAATGTCTATTGTATTGCAAGATGGGACGAAAAGGCGTTCAATATCGGTCAACTCTTAATTCTTTGTTTGAGATAATGAGGCTTCCAGGATTTAAAGAGGAGCACTTATCTGAAAGCCACCGTACACCATTCAGCAGGCTATGGAGAGGACTGTTTAAAATGAGGGCAAGAACTACACAACTCAGGAAGTCAGACCTGGTTATAAAACATATAATAGACAATTACTCTACCGAAAGTCATTGCTTTGTGATTGGTGAAAGAAAACTGAAGATAATTGAGAGGGAGGTCAGAATAATTATGGGGTTGGATTGTGGATTCGATCATGTACCTACAGTGTTTAACAACGACGAAGACAACCGAACCGAATGGTACCTGATAGTGTTCAGAGATGTAGACGTTGTTAACGCAAAAACCATCAGAAAGTGGATAAAAGATGTAGTCAAAAGATACGCTATTATAGAGCTTACCAAGGAGGCCTAGGAGGATATGGCCAATTTGCTCTCAATACTCACTGTAACCTCCCTCATCGTGACAAATAGAAATTACCAAGCAACGCGACAACATATAGCAATATGCGAAGACTTGGACAATTTGAAGAGTTATAACTGGGCATCGGATTTGATCCAGTACATCATGACCTCTATTAGAAAGTGCTCCGATATGATGCGAGTGAAAGGAGGACTACTTGTGCTACTGGTAAGATGTCGTCTTTTAAATGAAAAAATAAATTGATAATTTGATACTAATGTGTTTGATTTTTATAATTGTAGCCTGGTTGCTTGAGCATGTGATGGTTGGAAAAATTAAGGAGCCTGAAGCACCTCTGGGGGTCCTTAAATGGGAATATATGTTAGGTGCAAAATCCATTGACATACATTCCGTCAAAGAAAAGAAGGTTAATACTTGTCTATAAACACATTAATAAACTGAATATCAAAACATTTTGCTGATGGGATTAACTAATAATATATTGGTTTGTTGCTTCTAATAGGTTAAGGAAAAGGAGTTAGTGGCTACAGCTGCAGAGATGGAGTGGATGGCTCCGTACGAAGAAAACATCATTGAAATCTAGAATCAAAACCTTATGGTGGAGGAAAATAATGAGGAAATGAATGAGCAGGGAGAATGTTAGGAGCAAACGATGGTCTGGGACTGGTTGAAGAAGTGGATAATGTAGTTAACTCGGCAAAGGATGATGATGCATATCAAGTCACACAACACAATGGAAATGTATTAAATGATAATGATAATGATCAGTGTAGAAAGGATGGTGACGGAGATGGTGACGAGGATAATGTTGAGGACAAAAAATGTATGGTAGATGGATAGTTAAATGAGAATGTGGACGGGTTTTTGTGCCACGATTCTGCAGAAAGGGAGGAGGATTCTGGTATGGCGGTGGCTACATCAGAAAATAAGGCAACTGAGGAAGACGAAAATGCGGAACAATCAGATAGTCCGTGTACATCTGAAAATAGACGAGTACCACCAATAACCGAAAGGAACATAGATGGTCTAGTTCGGTCAATTGTAGAGAACGAACATTCAGATACAAGTGCGGAAGAGGAGATGTATATTGACGACTCGGTGGAAGATGGACCACCAATAGGTGGTGAGGATAATGAAAATAACGACCTTGATTGCCAGGTAGAGACGAGTTTAGACACAAATGACGAGGATAGAATAGAACAAAATCCTAAAGTAAGATCAAAGTAGTCAAAATCGGAATTAACCAACAAGGAGCTAGGACATGTTATACACGATGCTCAGCCTAGTAGGTATCGATATGATGGTCCAGGAAGACATGGAGAATGTTCCAGCGATCCAGTAGTATCAAAAACTGCGAGAAATATTGGTCGACTCGGCAAACGAATTGAACATGTTGGTTGCACAAGTAGAAGAGTTGACCAAGGAGCGTGATGGTTATATGGAAATGCTTGCCACATATCAGGAACACAAACAAGAAGACGAAAGACTTAAGGCTAGGAACGAGGAGCTGGAGAGTATAATAAAGAGCCTTAGTGATCAAATAAACAAATAAGAAACATGGTCAAGAGAATTGGAGGACACTATTATAGAGCAAGAAGAGAGAATTAGAAAAATGAACACCCGTAGGGTAAGGCTGGAGGAAAGAAATGTGAAATTGGCTAGTGAGGTAGAAGAGAAAAACAAGGAGCTTCAGGAGTTGACCAAGTGGTACAACGAAAGCTTGGATGAGTTAGGAGAAGTATAAAACCGAGTACGAAAATCGTAGAGCCGCTGCAAAACTTCTTTTAAGGACAAAAAGAATGTGAACTGGCGGATGTTTAGATAAAAGGTGAAAAAAATCAACAGAAAAAGCAACAACAGTAGCACGCATAAGGAGCTACAGAATAAACACGCCTTTGTCAATACTAAGAAACGTGAAAACAAACAAGCGCGCCGCTGCAGCGACAAAAAAATTGACTCAGATTTCATTGAAGAACCACCCGTTAAGCGCCCCGGAGCAACAAAAAAAAATGACACTAAAATTAGACAAGAAAAACAAGAAAATTAATAACACGGTAGATGATGGAAAATTAAAGGAGACTAATACAAAATCAAAGGGGAAAAACATTAACGAAAGCGTGAAGGCCACTGTAAATGTAGCCGGCAACATTTAAGAAAGAGGGGAGCAAATCTGAACCAAAAGCTAAGACATGGGAAGGAGAACACTGCGCAGACGAAGCAGAATACAGATGGCTAAAGCAGATACCAACAACCAAACTAAATGAAAATGTGTGGATGAAGGACGGTGTTATGGTGGTGACAGGAAACGATGCCTTTAATGTTGCCCATAGGGGTAGCCTTGATTTTCAGGTGAACAGGATTAAAATCATATCAAGGTGTGCTGTTAACATGGTATTAACACTTAAATGTTGCAGGTGATCGAGGCAATGCTATTCATGGTAGACAAGGAGTATGGAGGCAAGAACTGAGGCATGCACAGTGTGGTATACCAAAGCGCAATGTGCATGGTAATATCGAAACAACACTTAACATTTATATATAAGTTCCGTATATAACGAACGCTAACGTAAACTCAAAAAATGCAAAATAGGATCTCATTGATTCGGAAAGTATGGAAGCATGTGAAATAGACGTGCTAAGTCCATCCAGGCGTAACCACAAGCGATATGCTTACACACTATTACCGGTGTTCGTTAATGATGGTAGCGCGTCACATCGGAGCTTGCTAATATAAGAGAGGGGCCAACATGCGTTCCCACATTACAACTCAATTAGAAGGAAAAATGCAAACTCGATAGGCGTAAAAAATGAACAAACAGCAGACAGGTATCGACAATTCTTGGTGGACCATGTGTTGCGAGCTAAGGATCCAAATAACGAAAAAAATTCTTATTAACACACATGGCATCGCTCTAGCAAGAGAAAGGAAGTGTAGAATGTGGAGTATTTGTACTCTTATGGGCAAGAAGTTACTATAGGATGGGTGGGATATCACACTACTCCTACACTAAAAAAAATCGATGAAGGCAGGGCATGGATAGTGCGCAGATTATTACGTCACGAAAAACATTCTCAATAAATAGAATTCCAAATGGTGAACAGGGTATTTGGTTATGTATTTAATGTGAAACTGTATTGTTATGTTGATTTAGATTATGATAATCTTTTGACTGTATAATTGACTATGTATTATATGGATTTGATACTTATGATGTTTAATTATTAACATGCTTAGTTTTCATGTATTAGAAAATCTTAAGTATGTCATTATACAGAATAGTTTACATGTTATATATAATTATACCGAAATGGGAAAGTTAAGCAAACTCAGAAAAAAATGAGTATAGTATAGAAATGATGATTGTTCGTCTCTAAAGGATGAGTTTACCGAAATAAAGGTGAGTATTCACTAATAAGGTGAGTTTACCGAAATAAAGGAAAACATAAAAAGGAAAAATAAGTAAAAAGAAGAAAAGATGAGTATCCCAAAAAAAAAGATGAGTATGTGTAAAAAATGATGAGTTTACACAAAAAAAGATGAGTAATTTATCAAGGCTATGTCTCCATAACTAAAAGATGAATATACATAATAAAGATGAGCATTTTCATAAACAATGATGAGTATCTACAAAAAATGATGAGTATCTACAAAAAATGTGGAGTATCCATTATTAAAGATAAGTATACTGTAAAAATGATTGTTAAGCTAACTGATATATTTATATACATATGTTAGCCAACATAAAGCAAAACAAACACATGACAATCACTCTGATGAAAAGATAAGTATACTTTATAAAATCATTAGGATCCGCAAAAATAGATAACGAATACACGCTATAAAACTTTTAAATACTCTATAACTCAAACTATCCCGATAATTAAATGTATAAAGGAGATGAATCATTACATAAACATAATCATTAACCAGTGATAAATTAACCAAACAAATACATTATACGTGTGTCTGCGAGTAATCAAATAGCAGCTCTGCATGTGGAACGATTATGTGTGCCCATCTTCTTGCATCTTCCGCAACGGATTAACCGCACCAACTTCTCTGTACTAGAACGGAAATGCTTGAACTGCGGCTTGCCCGATGGAACCCTAACTGAAGGAGCTAATATGGCTGCAGATTCATCTACAGGGACTTCAACATGAAATGTAGACATGGCGGGTATGTTATTAGAATAATTCTTCAGGTAAGAAGAAGAGTAAAAATGGGACTCCACATATACGAAGGGATCACGCACACCTGCACTAGATAAGGCACACAAGGCGTGTTGGCAAGGAAAACCAAGTTCTTTCCATTTACAACAGGAACAAGTGCGAGCCTCGACATATTCTACCATGATAGGATTCGAGCCAACCTGGAAAACAAAAGGGGTGGATAACTTAATTGTTCATGTGCAGCTAAGTCCGACGTTGGTGTTATATAGCGCCATAATAGATGGACATAGAGGTGAAGTCCACTTGGATGAGATCAAAACCCGATCACGAAACCACTACATTAACTTAACCCGGAGCGCATCCACAAGATTAGTCACGGGAAGAGTCCTCTGTTCTAATATCTAATAATTAAACGACTCAACATCATTAGATGTCATTTCACCATATTGTCTACCACAGAACTAAGCATTTGCAAAATTTTCCTTCGGCAATGACTTCAGAAAGTCGCTCACCTGTTTCTTCCCTTCTTGTATCAAAATAAACATCTATTGATCGAAATGTTCAACGGTATGAGCATGGGCCAGTTTCTTGAAAATGTATACTATACGGTCACGGAAGAAGGGCGTACCCTTAACAACAAGCCGGATATTCTTCTCGATGTGTTTGATGCAAAAACTGTGATGGTGACCCGGGAATACGTTTCATACTGCATTTATTAGACCCGGGTGATGATATGATATACATGTGAGATGGCGCCTATCAACAAGGGGCTTTAAAAGCTCGAGGAATGCAGTCCAATTGTCGGTGTCCTCACCAAGGACAACACCTAAAGCAACCAGAAATAGATTTGAAACATTACAAACCAATCAATTTATCAAAACTCATTAAAAAGCAATTAGTCAGAATAAGAATTAACTCATCCGCTAAGACACGACAATGAAATACCTTGGTTTCCATCTTTTGCGGTAGCAACCAATAACGACCCCTTGTATTTAGACTTCAAGAATGTAGGGTCTAAGAATAGCATCGGACGACACGAATCAAACCCAGTTATACAACTACCAAACGAGAAGAAGTAGCGATGGAATACATGAGTATCGGGGTTTGCTAAACCGAGTACACAGTTTGAGGGTCGAGCAACTAGAGCTTCTCAAAGTACCCTTGCAACCGATTAAATGACGAACCGATATCACCGAATTGATAATCCTTGGCCTTGTTAATAGTACCCCCATGATGTTTTATACGAAATGTCGAACCCGTAACTCTCCTTCAGAATAGCCTCACATTCGGTTTTGAACAAACTTCATCTGAAATAACATGACTAAGTATGGAAGAATCCAATCGAGAGTGTGAAGTCTTCTTGTAAGCTTTACTGCAAGTGTGGACACCCCTGTATGATTGCACGTACCAATATCCATTCGACTTTCCTAAAGAAACATATATATACCACATACACCCATTCTCCTTCTTGTAGAAGCACTGCGCGCTAATACGTTTGTTCTTGTTATTATGAATGTAGTCAAAGTCAAAACCATCGAAAGCAGCTTGTTTACAAGAAAGAAACGGAATTGCTCGGCACCTCCTACAAAAAACTGACCAACATCTATTAGACCAGATTTCCAGGAGTCAGTCCTCATATCCTTCGCATCATGGATAAAAACCGATGGATTAGGTGCCGCCGCAATAACTGACCTAATCGAATTAGTGCAGCTGGGTGTAGGAAAAACGACTGACTCCACAGTCGAGATAGTATTCAAAACAAATGCTCGGGAGTCACAAATAGAAACAACTACCTTTTCAAACCGACCCCGTGCATGAATCCATTTGATTGTGCGGAAATCTGTGTCATTCTCCAATAAAGCATCCTTATGGTCTCCTATGGTATAAGATAAAGTGTGAGCATCAACTAAATTAGGCCACCTGGAGTTAATAAACACCTTATCTGAATGGAAATCAGACAACTCATCAAATGGGAGAAAAATCTGATCAACACCTGATTTGAACACAACAAGGACATCTGGAAACATGATACATGTACCATACAGAAATATGAGCAATGCATCACTAAGGAGTAGAATTCTCATCATTTTGTGTAATATTAAAATGATGAGTATTATAATACTCAGCAAGACAGTGTGCAGTAAACTCGGCATTTCATACATACACTAATAAGTTCATGTATACTATTCATAATTATGACAAAACTAACCAATAACTAAAAACATGCTCATTAACACGCTAAAAATAGTAAAAAAAAGAAAAAAACTCGTACAAGCAACAGTAATTACTCAGCAATTACTCATATAAACAAATGACTATGCAATATCCATACACATAAACAGAAATTACTCAGCAATTAGCGAAAATGGTGAGTATTAAGCAACGGTACTTGCATGCATGCATCATGATGATTATAAACCCTAAAAAACGACGAGTTTCGCCGCAACAACACCAACACACACGATAAGACTGAACAAATCACACATACAAACGAAGCATAACATCTACCAATCACCTTTGTATAAACGATTCAGATGCGTAACTAAAAAGCACGAACAACTTACAATGATTGACGCTAAAGCTGGGAAAAAACCCATGCTAATATCATCGAATATGGATGCCACCACCAGAAAATCAAATTAGGAAAGAACGGAATAGAGAGAGAAGACGAGATCGATCGGCAATTCGGCATCGTACAATATTCATATTCAAAATCCAAAAACAGACGGTATGTTGGTTAGCTGTGAAATAGAGAAAGAGAGAATGAGAGACTTGGTACTTATATAAGGCATAAAACATTTGAGGGTATTTTGGTAACTGGAATATTAGCTCTATAGTGTAAAATCTAATAGGAGATCTTTAGTAAGAAGACTAAAAAGAAGAGGTTGAGTTAGGACTAGAGGGTGTGTGTTCAAGACCCCTTGGGTCAAAATCTCATAATTTTATTCTAAAAGTAATTTTTTTCTTTTTCTTTTGTTTGAAAAGAAATGTTTTTTATTTAAAAATATAGGAATACTTAACTTTTTTTAATGTTACAAAACTTTTGATCCACAAATAGCTATATTCACTTCATTCGGTAAAAAAATGTTAAAAATGAAAGAAGAAAAAATGCAACTCTTTTTGCGGTTTCGTTCATTCCATTACCTAAACTTCAATCCGTTTTTTGTTCAAAAGTTAAGGAATTTACGAAATTCTAAAAGAAAATATTACAACAAGCAAAAGGAAACTGATCCAGCATTATCCATACACAAAGTTTGTAAATTACAACACAAATATTCAATGAATGAGCATAGTAATTAGTAACACTCTCCCTACTCCTTCTTGGCATGGATGAACGGATAAAACTTAGGCTGTGAAGGACCCGCATCATCCGATGGCTCGCTCTTAGGTACAGCTAAGAAGGCAGGAGGTTGTCGAGGCCCAGAAGCAACAGATGAAAAGTTGCCCGCCCATGTCGCCACCTGGGATGACTCTATCTTTGGTCCAGCTGCAGGTCTCGGTGCTGTGAAGAAGCCACGAGGGTGTCTAGGCCCAGAAGCAATCGGTCCAGGAGGTGGAGGTAAGTACCCAGGAGGGTATACGGGAGTAGAAAAACCTGCACGTGTTGGAGGGTAGAAGCCGGGTTGAATTGTTTGCGCACGAGGATAATGAGGTGCTTGTGTCCCTGTGCATAAAACCATAAAAATACTAGTTAGTGCTTGCATTGGTGCAGCCTTCACATTCATCAACTTATAATCAATTTTTGAGCATACCACATATATGTGGTATATTTTAGATCTACCAAAATACTTTTGTTCAAAAGCTAATAAACTTATTACTTGTCAAAATCCCATCTTCATTTAACAGGCAAACTTAATTAATATTCATCAAGCTAAAAGATTGACGATATAATAATGCATATAGACAAATTATTGGGTCCACCAACCTAAAAAGTATAAAAACAAACTTTCCACAAGGCCCACAGGGGGAAATTGACCAACAGGACAACAAAAATAATGTAAAAGTAAGAGAAGAAGAGCTAAAACTAATGAACGAATGCAATTGTAAAGAATTATAACAACCGAATTTTGATATATATATATTTAGGAAACGGGAGGAGAGGTGGCACCTCACTTTAAAAAAAATGAGGTAGCGCTATTTAGTATATAAAGAAAAAAACAAGAAAAAAGAAATTCAATAATTAAAAACCAAAGATAATAAGTATCGTCGCCATACACCTCCTGAAGAAAAACACCCCCTCAGGCAACCTCTATATATATATATATATATATATATATAAAAGTGAGATGTCAAGACTCAAAAAATTTAATTCACAAAAATGGAACCATAAAAGAAATGTCGAAGAACAAAACAACTTTACCAGTAGACGGAAGCAGAACCCTACGGTGTTGGCCTTGGGATCCATTATTTCTTGTGAGATCCATTGCTCTCTCTATATCTTTCTCACTCTCTTAGATTTTCTAATTTTTTGCTCTCTTGTAGTGTAAATATCTATGTAAGTACTATGGTATTATATAGTGCTAAGAATAAGTAAAGATACTCACGTGGTGTGAAAGATATATATAATCTTAAATGTCTTCAGCAAAAATTAACTCGAGAGAACTATATCTCACCAAAACAAAGTCAAATGAAGTAGAAAAGTTGTATATTAAAGACAATGCGACTTGTTTATAATTTAAAATATCTATTAGAAATTCTCAAGTTGCCTCTTTAATTAATGCTCATTAATTCATGAGTAATGCTATATAGCACCCAAATTCATACCACCCACATACCACTCAATAACGTGGCTTGAATTGGTTGGTTACAAATATTTAATCAAATCAAAAAAATAAATACATTAACAATTTGTAACCAACCAATTCATACCTTATTCTAAGATGTCAAAAGTTAGTCATGTCTGGTCAACTGCCATATTATATAATATAAATAAGGACAAAAATGCTATTTTATCCTGCTCCTTTAATTAATTTTTATTTATGTTTGTTTTCTTTTTTCTTTTACTACTTTATGTAATTCTTATTTCACCTCTGCCCCAAAATTAATTCAAATTGAGATAGATAGTTAGCCTAGTAGTTAGGTTACTCCGCAGAGACCAAGAGGTCCTGGGATCGGATCTCATTGGAGTCATTTACTCCGAGTCCAAAGTGGCTCTCTCATGTATTAAAAAAAAATTAATTCAAATTAAGTAGAAAAGCTGTATTTTAACCAGAAACAAAAATATTAAAGACAATGCGACTTGTTTATAATTTAAAATATCTATTAGAAATTCTCAAGTTGCCTCTTTAATTAATGCTCATTAATTAATGAGTAATAATTTATACCACCTAAATTTATACCATTCAAATACCACTCAATAACGTGGCATGAATGGTTGGTTACAAATATTTAATCAAATCAAGAAAATAAATACATTAACAATTTGTGACCAACCAATTCATACCTTATTCTAAGATGTCAAAAGTTAGTCATGTCTGGTAAACTGCCATATTATATAATATAAATAAGGACAAAAATGCTATTTTGTTTCCCTTTTTTATATATAAGTTTATTTATTAATTTTATTTTTGAAAAAGGAAACGGCCACCGAAGAGCTCAAACCCTCGACCACAAGGTTAAGAGCCTTGCGCTCTACCAACCAAGCTAGACGAGCTTCTTACTAATATTGTTTGTGTTCAAAACATGTTAAAATGTTAAACCTCGTGAAGCATATTTCCTTTCTTAGCTCTATAAATTTTGCCTTTTATTATTACCTTTTGCATTTCTTCCTGCTAATTAACAAGTTAGCCAACATCTAGAATCTAGCTTAGGTAGCAAGCATTAGTTAGTTACAATCGTGAGGACTGTAACTACTTCCTCGTTTGTCAGGCAAAGTTATGACAATATACATGCTATTTCATCACGCTTAATAGTTACAAAAGTATATATATTTCTATCATTATTTTTCTTTCTTCTCTTTCGTTTCAGTTTTTATGTTGAGTCGCTCTTCTATCAAACCGCTATATATATATATATATATATATATATATATATAGCGACACATCTTAGCTATCCATTTAAAGACATATGGCATTACACTACATGAGTTGGTAAAATGGATGTGTGGTGCCAAATATATATACTCTTACTGAAATATATTATATATTTATAGCAGTGTGATAGAAGACAAATCCTTTTATATTTTTTTTATTAGATCAACAAATTCCCTTAAAGTATGTATATAGCTATAAGCATAGCTTTTTGTTCCAGAAAGAGCTAAGACAGTGTCTAGATAGTAATATGTTTGTGATGGAAATGTGAGAGACAAAATCTTATAGTATGATCAACACTACAATAACAATTTATTCATTCTATATCAACCTAACGTGACTTAAAAAATCAGTTTTGTATAACAAAGCAATTTATATCTACAGTAAGAAAAGAAGTACCTTTGTAAAACCATCACTGTGTAAATATGGAGCCTTTAGTGGAGTAATCCTAGTGATTAGTGATTACTCAGATACATGCTGCACCTATTTTTAAAATCCTGATTTTGGAGAAGTCAGATCTAACTTGGAGAGACAAGTGGCATATATAAGTAAGGCATGAAGAACATAAACTTCGTAATCAGTTAACTTAAATCATTTACTATGTGAGAAATATGATCAGCTTTTTATACGTTTGTCCGCAAAATGAATTCTAACATAACTATCTGCAAAGAAAAAAAAAAAAAAAGCCAGATCAAATCACAAAAAGGTTCATATGTTTTCTTTGACTAATTAATGACAAAAATAGCACACAATAGACTCTAATTTAACCTCGAACAATATACTATAATGGGTACCATTAAAATTTCAATAAACATAGTAGACATCGAAGATTTAGCTAAACTCCCTCAAACTTAAATTAATTTAGCTTTCAAAAATTGATAAAGTCAACTCGGCTGTAAAAATTCACAAAATCTAGGAGCGAAAAAGAAGAACAAAATGATAACAAGTTATTTATAGCAAGCTTGTAAAAGTAAAACAAAATAAATTAAATAAAAAATTACCTTTAAGAGATCAGTAGGAGCTGCCTTAGCTGTCTGCTCCCAACATTTTAAGTTGCCATTTTTAGTTGTGAGTGTGAATGTGAAAGAGAGTTGGCTATTTTTTATATATCTATATTGGTGAATTTTACATTTTGTTCACAGATCTTAAAAACTTTATTTTAATTTTATTCCAATACATTCCTTATTGTCCACCTCAAACGAAGGCAAAAACAGACTCTATTTCAAGTCAAGCCTACTTTTTGCTATTCTCCATCTCAAACTTGACCAAGCTCTCTTCAACAAACCTGAGAACGTGGAAAAACTAGCAATCATATGGTGAAGTAAGTATGTATAAACAACTTGTAGAACCAAAAACACATCAAAATGAACTTAACAATATAGAGAATAAAGATGATTACTTCAATTATACTCCAATATGTAGATGGTTTTGAATATAGGTTGGATTGGATAGAAGAGCAGATAATAAATTGATGAATGATCTTTAGAAACCCCATTAGACCTTGTGTTGATTGAAGTTGGCAAATAAACCCATTTGTTAAGGAAAAAAATAATTTTGAGTCCATTTATATTGAACAATGCTGCAAATCACCCGAGTTTCTTTATAACATGTAGGGGGATGTTTTTAGTATTAAAGGGATTTTATTGGTCATTGGCTTTTATAAAAATGTGTTTTCCAAGTATTATAAATATATTTCGGATCAATATAAGAAAATTAATATTTACCACTAGCTAGTTCAACAAATAATACTTAATAATCACAATACATACAAAAAATTGTAGAGGACAATTGAGGAAGATTGGGGAAGAAAGGTAAAAAATGAAAAAATTATAGCTGGTGGGATTTTTTGCTATAGATACTTCAAAGCTTCTAGAACATCAGTTATTCATACATTTGTCCATAAAAAGAAAGAATTTCCTAAAAGTATTCTTGCTTGCGTCTGAGAAAGAAATCCCCAAATATATTAAGCCAAATTTAGAGGATAGAAAATAAATACATATTGAGATATACATAGTCCTTACAAAGAAAGGTCCTTAACTCAAGCAAAAAAGCATATCTAGGCAAGATCATTTTGAGTTGAATTAATAATGAAGGTATTCCATATCAGCAGGAAGATATATTAAAGACAATGTAACATGTTTTTACATTTAAGATGAGTAAGGTTACACGAAAGCATCTATGATATATTTTGTAATTTAAATCGAGGTTAAGACAAATTGAAGATTGACTTAATACTCTGATTAGTGCTGGGTTGAATCCATAAATGATATATAGTGCCTCACTCTGTCTAAGGTATGTTCTGATGCTCATTGGGAAATGAACACAATATTCAGTAGAGGCATAGCACTAAGAACTAGTCAGGGACTCAGGTTATATAGATAAGATGCATACTAGAAACCATACACTTAAAACTAACTAAGTACTCCAAAGGTGGAAAAATAAATTGCAGATATTCTCACAAAAAGATTTATATGCTTTCTCTAACCAATTAATGACAAGAATAGAACCAATGAACCCTAATTTAACTGATTAAGCAGAAAAATACTATTCCAGGTACCAGTATAAATTCAATAAACATAGTGGACATCGAAGATTTAGCTAAACTCTCTCGAACTTAAATTAATTCAGCTTTCAGAAATAAAGTTAACTCGGCTATGAAAATTTACAAAATCTAGGAACTAAAAACGATAACAAGTTAATCATAGCAAGCTTGTAAAATAAAATAAATCAAATAAAAAATTACCTTTAAGAGATTAGTAAGCGCAGCCTTAGATGTTAGGTAGCATGCGGAGCTTTAATCCAAGCTCCAAATTCTGGACCATTTTGCTAATTAGCTTAGCTCCGCCATTTTTAAGTCGTGTGTTTGAACTGTGTAAAGAGAGTTGTGATTATCTTGAATGAATTTCCCAATTTGTTAAATGGAGTTTGAAATCGATAAGACACTGGTTAATTAATTTTTATTAGTTCTTTGTTTTTTCTTTTACTTTTACTAAACCTCTTCACACCCCCAAAAAAAATTTGGTTCCAAAAAATGGTTTTTTATCACACGAGAGGCAAGATTTATAATATAATGTTTACTTATTAATATGATTATATTCTCATTTTTTCTGTGTAATTTATATATTATGAATTTTTATTTAGATTATTTTAAAATTAAATTACATACATATATATACCGAGAGACGAATAAATTTACAGATTTGATGGCAAAGGAGGGGGCGAAAAATGTGAATTATCTTTGGGCTAACATCACGAAGAATAGAAGTAGTAGTTATGTGCCTAGATTGATTTTAAATTCTCAATGAAGATTTAGTGTAAGTGTTTGTAATATTCTGACGTTTTTAACCTCCTTTGTATGAAAAAAAATAATTACAAGTATCTTGATTAAAAACAATCCGATAATGTAATAATTTGCCCTCAATATGGATCGTGATTTCATACCAATATCATTAACCTTTCAAAGATTTTCACACTTTTGAGAAGTTTTCCAAATCATACGACCTTTAATTGGATTTCATTAAAGGAAGATTAACTAATTAATTAGATGAATGAATGATTATTTAATTAGTTTAATTATATAACTAAATTATTCTTAAACATAATTAAATAATTTCTAAATTGATTAGATTATTTGATATAATACTATAAACATGATTATAAAAAATAACTAAATTGTGGGTCCCACAACTAAAAAGAATGGAAAAGTTAGATAGTTGGGCTAGATCTATCTATAGCCCATCCTATAAACATGCTTACAAAAAACAACTAAATTGAGACCATTTGGCTTGAACGAAATGAAAAAGGTGTTTTAAGGATAGTGAATTTTGAATCCTAAGGCGATGTTACAGAAAGCTATCCTTCGAGCACAAAATTACATAAAGGCATGGGGTATCATTCCGGGTAAAGGACCACCTAGAAGATCTTACGTTAATTTGATAGATTGGTCCAAAGCAAATAAAGGATGGAAATTGGACGGATGAGAGGTATAATAAGTGGCAGCAAGTAGGAGGTTGTGGGGGAGTGATAAGAGATGAAGAAGGAAACTGGATTCGTGGTTTTTCGGTTAAGATTAACCAAGACTCGGCAGTGGTAATCGAGATATTTTCACTTTTTGACGGACTACAAATGGCGGAAGTTATGCGAGCGACAGATTTAGTGATCGAAGTTGATTCGTGGTAAGTAATAGAAGTGATTCGAGACATGAAGGTGGGAGGAGGACCCGCGGCGCGTTGGGTTCTTTGGATTCAAGAAATACTTGCACGTAACAAAGGTTTCTCTTTGAAGGGCATTTAGAATAACTAAATGTCGACCTAACAGAATTAAAATAAAGGGTGGATTGTGTCTCTAAATCAAAGATAAAAGAATTAAAATGTGCAAAATGAAAGATAAGGTAGGAAAGTGTGAAAGAAGAGCAAAGATAGAGACGGACATAAAAGGCATTTTTACCCTTTTTGTGTTTATCTTAGCAATTGTAATACTTAATTTCAGATATTAAAATATTATTCAACATATTTTTTTCTCAAGTATACATTCACAAGACGATCACAAACTTCAAGAAACACGCCATCATATTTCAGACGATAAAAGTTAAAAAATGTTATTTAAAAATGATTATCTTAAAGGAATTTGAGAGAGCTTAAAAGCGATGACGGCCCAAAAAATCTTGGTTTATCATGTAAATTAAACTTATAATCTAAAAAACATCATGAAAATCATTTTATTTTTCCAATACCAATGACAATTGACATTTTAAAATCAAATGAGCACTTTCTAAATTAAACTTATAATCTAAAAAACATCATGAAAATCATTTTATTTTTCCTAATACCAATGACAATTGACATTTTAAAATCAAATGAGCACTTTCTAAATTAAACTTATAATCTAAAAAACATCATGAAAATCATTTTATTTTTCCTAATACCAATGACAATTGACATTTTAAAATCAAATGAGCACTTTCTAAGTGGATGAAACGCCCACCGAAGGGCTCGAACCCTCGACCACAAGGTTAAGAGCCTTGCGCTCTACCAACTGAGCTAGACGGGCTTGTTGGTAAGAACCTTGTGGAACCACCTCTACAGTTACCTTTCTATTTCTTTCAACCACAAATGATACATATAAGTTCTAAAAACCTACTGAAAAATAAAATCTTAGCCTCTGAACAACATCCCGTCACATCCCATCCCATCCCATTGCCTACTCATTTCTCTAAGGTAAAGCAAAACATGTACAAGAACTTTTTTGAAACCAGACTCTTATCCCCAAGAATGTTAATTAGGAAAACATATGTATATAACAGAAGTAGGTACTCAATTCACTTTTTTGGCAATATATACAAAAATCATTGGTGTTTAAAGTAAGCATGTCAAAGTGTCAAAATGTTACCCTAAAGCATATTTCCTTTATTAAATATGGCCTATTATTAACTTTTGCATTCCTTCACTATTTAGCAAAAAAGAACAAATCTGAAGGAGAGGGAGACAAAAGTAGTTTTAAGTGGTAATACAATAAAAGCCTACTTCCTAGTTTGTTAGCCACCCTCTACCATAGGTAGCAAGCGTTTTAGTTAGTTAGAATTGTGAGAACTGTAACTATTTTCTGGAATTAAACTGTAATAAACCAAGAGATCTGATGTGCAGATCGTTCTCTCTCTAATTGATTGAAAAAAATGTAAATAATCTATAGCATCAATATATTGAAAAACACTTCTCAATTCTAAGATTCACTCTACTTCTTAATGAGGAAATGGAGGCTTGCACAGGATCCTATGACAAGATTCTGGTAAAGCTATTATGGCATTAAATAATAGTTTTTTTAATCTACACTTTCTAGCTTCTATACTCTGCTTGCCACTATTCGATCATGCTTAATAGTTACTTAAGTATATATTTTTCTACCATTACTTTTATCTCTTCTCTTTTATCTTAGTTTTTATGCTGGATCGGTCTTCTATCAAACCGATATATATATATATATATATATATATATATATATATATATATATATATATATATATATATATATATATATATATATATATCTTTGCTATTCATTTAAATGATAGCCATGTGGCATGACAAATTGTGTGGCGCCAAATATTTTCTCTTGCGTATATAAATAGTAAATAGCAGTGTTATAGAAGACAATTCCTTTTATGTTTTAGACCAACCAGGTGCCTTATCAACAAATTCCCTTGAAGTATTTATATAGCTATATGCATAGCTTTTTGGTTCAGATAGTGCTAAAACACTGATTACATTGATTCTAATTATCTTGGTATTAACTAATATGTTTGTGATAGAAGCATGAGATACAAAATCTTTTAGTATGATAAGCAATTGTCAACATAACTAACAATATATATGCAACATCACAGCAGCTTAAAAGCTTTTTGCTGAAGAACATCAAAAAAAAATTGTATAACAAAGCTTTTCACATCTACAGGAAGAGAAGTACCTTGGTAATTAACATCATCAATGTGGAATGATTATACTCTGAATATTTTACAAGTTTTGACTTGCATTTCCGGTTTTGGAGAAGTCTGATCCGATTTGAAGTGCAAAATGCCCCTGGAAGTGCTGCTACTATGCGGGCCCATCTTTCGGTTTCATGTTCCTGTCAGGCGTTGGAGCTGCTACAATTATAGGCAACCGGAATACAGCAGCTCTAGTTATGTCTTTTTACATATCATCTACCAAAACAAGCAACCAAATAACTTAATATCCACAAAACTATAAGAAATCTGTTAACTTGCCAACTCAACCAAAGGTCCGAACTTAGAAGAAGGCGGAGAACAGGTTATATGAGATTTATACTCCAACACGCCCCCTCACGTGCAGGTTTAGAGGAGATGTGCATGCTTAGCAGAGAAGACGGATCGATCTAAGCAATGCACGGAGACGAATAAGCCATGCACGTGGAGATATCGAGGTGGGTGGTACCTGGAGCTCTGATACCATGTTAACTTGCCAACTCAACCAAAAGTCCGAACTGTTAGAAGAAGGCAGAGAACAGGTTATATGAGATTTATACTCCAACAAAATCTAACATAACTTCTATTACAAAAAGGGGAAAAAAATAAGGAAATGTCAAGCCAAATTAATAACAAAAATGTTTATATGTTTTCTCTAACCGAAACAAAAAAAAGCGCCTAATAAACCTTAATTTAAACCTCAATCAAAATAATACTGTTCTGGGTACCATTAAATATTCAATAAACATAGTGGACTGAAGATTTAGCTTAGCTAACTAGAACTTACATTAATTCAGTTTTACAAAATTTTACTCAGGTATGAATATTTACAAAATCTAGGAGCTAAAAGAAGAACAAGTGAATTGTAGAAAGCTTGTAAAACAAAATGAATCAAATTATATATAAGCTTCGAGAGATTAGTAAGATCGGCCTTAGCTGTAGATAGCGTGACGAGCTTTGTTCCAAGCAACTTCAGCTGCCGGCCATTGAACCTTCTCACCCATTTTTCTTATCAGCTCCGCCTTTGGTGAATGAATATCTTGATTCACAGGGTTAAAAAGTCGGTTTGATTGAGGATAAAATATGTTTTCTTTTTTTTGTTTGTTCCAGATAAAATTTGTTTGCATTTGCACTAAAAATACTGTTCCAGACTTTTGTTAGAAATCTTTGATAAAACAAAGGAGGGGAAAATTTCAATTAAAAAGAAAAATGAATTAATCTTGTTTGAATTTAAAAAAGAAATTAGAAAAAGGATAATGGTTCGTGAAAATAGTGGGTATTTTCTATTTTCATTTTCTATATTTTCAAATGTTAATGAAAACGTGTTTGGCTAAAGAAAATGAAAACAGTTTTCTGAAAAATTAAATGAAAACAGTCTATATTAGAGAATGTGAAATCGACGTTTTCTATATTTTCTAAAAATATTGAAACTGAAAACGAAAATTATTTTCTGAATATATATTCTGAAAACGAAAATAGAAAATGTTTTCATAAACCAAACAGGGCCTAAAGTCTTGTGAAAATATTTTTTATTTTGGCTTTCAAAATATATTTTCGAAAAATTATTTTTGTTTCCTTTTTCAATATTTTCAAAAAATATGGAAAATATCGATAGCAGCATTTTCATTTTGTTTTTCCAGAAAACTGTTCTCTTTTTCTCTAGTCAAACACATTTTTATTAGCATTTTGAAAAATATAGAAGATAAAAACAAAAAATATCTATTATTTTCACGAATCAAACAAGACCTAAACCTTCCTACTCTTTATTTTTCAATATTTTGCTTTCTTGGGTCTTTGATTTATGAAATTATCTCAATTAATTTTTTTAAATAATTGATTAATACGGTTTTTGACTAATTTTATGATTTATAGAAAAATTGTGACTACATTCTTTTACTCAAAGATCACTAAAATGTTATTAGTCAAAAAATATTTTTGAAATATATACAGGAGAGGAAACGTCCAACTATTCATTTCTATTAATTTTTTTTCCCGTTTTCGCTCTCCCCTCTTCTCTCTCTTCTCTAGCACAACTCAAGGAATCGTCGTCATTCACGGCGGCAAATCAGTGACACGGCTGCCATTCTCGGCGCAGATCAACGCTACATGCTTGAAAATTCATGTTTTTCAACAGTCTCACAATTTTGTATTCGTGACTTTGCTGAAGAAGATTCATATTCAAAATTTTGTGGATCTAGAATTTTAACAGTTTGAAAAGTTGTTGGAGAAGATCAAGGTTTAATAGCCAGCATTAACCAGTTATGGTTTGTGCGATGGCGAGTTCCTGGTACAGTGAAGAAGAAGTTTTGTGGATTTGCTAGAGAATATTCAATGACTTCATGTTAATACTTAGTGATTTTACATTAAAACTCAGTGGTTTTGTGTTAATATTCAGTGATTTTGTGTTAATACTCATCAATTAGTTGTAACTTCTGTGATTTTATAATACTCGATGATTTTGTATTAATACTTAGTGATTTAAAATATTAGTCAAAAAAATCACCATCAAAATCACTGAGTACTCAGCAAAAAACTTGATAGGACTAGTCAATGTGTGCTCAACAAAGTCACTAAGTACTCAACAAAATCATTGAGCAGTCAACGTCAATGGTGTCGTCTTGCATCATCGTCCGTTGTTGAGTTTTTTTAATTTAAATTTAGTGTTTTCTTAATTGGAAATGCGTAAGATTTATTTTTAGGCTTCAAATTAAAATTTTATTTAAAATTTAAGTTTTTTTGTATGAAAACATGACACAAAGACGTTCTGATATATCAAAGTTAACCTACGCCCATCCCGGTGAACATCATGTTCGTATCTGTTGCACACTTCTAGTTTTCTCTATGGTTGTATGCCTCGCATTTTGCCAGCTTGTGTGCTCGAGTATTGTGACGTCTAGTAATATGCATAAATGTGACCGAGCCATAAAAATTCGCCAAGTTAATGATTCTCCACAGCATCAGTTGGAGCTGCTAACATTTGCCTAATTCCTTTGAACTAGCTCAAGGCCATCTAACGGGATGGTCGTTTCTTCATTTTGGAAATCCTTGCACATTTCCATTACTTTCAGATCTGTTTATGTATCCCCTTTGATGATCGAGTCACACGGACATGTTTTACAATGACCAATCCTGATACCGGTTTGTTTATGTACATGTACAATGCTAATTCCTTTCAATTTATTCTTGTTATTGAAAGAGGCGTACAGATGAAATAAATGTTTGTTTGTAACTCTAAATCTATTATTGCCAATTGAGGTTGTTTGTCATTAGGGGTTGAGGTATAATCCTAATTTATCCAGTATGAACCAAATAGCTCGTGCATGTAGTAGTTCGTGACAATGATGATGCTATCGGCCTCCTTTTGAGTATCTTTATATAAACTTTTCATTAATGCTTTCCATATGTTCCACATCATCATAGAACATAGGTCGTTATAACTTTAATTGGGCAGCCCTCTATGTTATATGAAATTGTAATTTTCAAGATCCAATGTCTCATTTTAGTAATAACATCCAGATTTATTCTGATTCGGGGTGTTGAACCAACCCACACATGTTGACTCATCATACATTTAAGTAAAATATGTTCTACAAATTAATCGCCTCTTGTCACCAGTTGCACGCGTCTATCTTTGTGCATTTCCTTTTTTCTTTCAGAGTGTTCCCTGTTGATATCACATTATTACACGTCTTCCAAATGAAGAATCTGACTTTTGTGGGTATGTTCGCTTTTCAGTCACATTTTCAAAGATCACATCTAACCTCTTGAGACGATATAGATGCTTGCGACTTGACCAAAGCAGTTTGATCTGTCAGAATTTTGTGTTCAGTCTTTGTTGTATATTCTCCAATTTTTGAGAATGACTAGATGAATTTGTCTTTTTGATCTGGTTGTAAAATTTGAATCTTAGAATCATCAGTACAATTGGCGTCGGTATATAATCTAGCAGCTTTGTATTCTATTTTGTGGTTCCTTATCACCATTGTTGTGACATCGTCTAGCTCGCTACCCTCTGGTTTCTCCAATTTCTATTGTGTATTCAACCATTTATCATTCTATATATTAATATTTTTCCCATCCCCATTTTGATATATCTCATTCATTTTTAAGAAATCTCGTCCTTCCAAATAACTTTCACATGACCATGTATGACTTTACCTAAGTTTGATATCCATGAAAATTGATATTGGGAAATAAATACCTTTTAACAGTCTTGCGGCTAAAATATTCGAATTATTGAGAATTACCCATTCTTGTTTTGCTAACATTTGTTGTGTTCATTCTTGTAAAGTCCCAGAATGCCATCCCTTTTATCAATTTCCTAATTGCTATTCTTCCCATGCAACCTAGTGAATTCGATTGCGATTCCCCGGAGTTCCACCAGAAATTGAAATTGCAGAAATTATCTTATCGCAAAATGAAGTAGGGAAATAAAATATTGGCATCGTGTAAGTCGGGATTGCCTGTAACACTGTTTTGATGAGACCTTTTTTCCCTTCTTCCGATAATAGTTGGGCTTTCATCCTAATATTATCTACAATCCACATAAGTGTTTGTCATTTCTACATTTTATGGCAATAATGGAATTCCTAGATACTTTCTAAAATCACCTGTCTCTTGAAATTTGTAATTATTTTGAAATTGTATCTCAGAGGCTTGTTGGTGTGTCCTGACTAAAACATGTTGATGATTTGTTAAAATTGATACGTTGGCCTTGCCCTTTACAATAAAATGAAATGCATTCTTGAAACACAAAAATCTTGCACTCATTAAGCTTTAAGAAACATATCGTGTCGTCCTCAAACAAAAGATGCTTAAGAATTAGGCAATTCCTAGTAATACAAATTCCATTAATGAATCTACGAGTAACTTATTGGTTTCTCCATCCCGAGACGTCAATGCCCAGTCTCACACATTTCGCTACTCGGTCAGCAATACCTCCGGTTGATCTGAATTACTTTCTAATTTGAATATTTCGTCATCCTTTTCGATTGGTAGGATTTCCTAGTTTTTTTTTAAAATCCTTGAAATTGTTTGAGTAGAACGAGCTACTCGATGAATTTAAAAAATTCAAATATTATTAAAAAAAAGAAGAGTCAATTAGAGATTAATGCCTATTAAAAAACTTATTTAAAAAAAGGTGCCTATAATAAAAAAAAAATTTATAGAAAATAACCCCATCCCAAACTACCCTTATAATTAACAATTAAAAAAACAAATTAGGAAAAAAACAAAACAAAAACTAATAAACACACGCGCGCGTCCGTGATTTTTTTTTAAAATCGTCATAACTAATTCTAAAAAAATCAAAAAAATAAAAAAATTATATATTTGGATAAAACAAATTAATATTTACGTCTATGATTTTTTTCAGAATTTTTTGAATTTTTTGATTTTTTTGAATTTTTTAATTCGCAGAACATGGAATTCCATGTTTTGATATAAGGAATTTGTTTTTCGCAGACACGAAATTCACTGTTTAAAACATGGAATTCCATGTTCTGCGAATTTAAAAATTAAAAAAAAAAATCAAAAAAACCAAAAAATTCAAAAAGCTCCGAAAAAAAATCATAAACGTAAATATTAATTTGATTTATCCAAATATGATTTTTTTCGATTTTTCTGATTTTTTTTGAATTAGTTATGGCGATTTTAAAAAAATTTCACGGACGCGCGCGTGTGATGAAATTAGTAGTAGGTGGTTGTGGTAGTGGTGGTTGTGGTGGTGAAGGTTGTGATGGTTGTGGTGGCTGTAGTGGTGGTTGTGGTAGCTGTGATGGTGGTGGTGGTGGAAATACCCTATTATTTGTTTAAGATTTAAAAATAAATATTGTATTAAAAATAAAATAATATATTTAATAATAAGGATAGTATAGGTATAAAAAATATAAAGAAGATGTTTCTATAAATAATTGTTCTATTAGGCATTTATCTCTAAATAAGATAATTAGAGGTTTAAAAAAATTAAAGGCATCTTAAGGGCATTTATCTCTAATTATCCAAAAAAGAAATAAATTGGTTAAAAATTATTTATATATAATTTTGTTAAAAAAGGTAATTTTTTTTATTAATTCAGTATTTTAATTGCATATTTTAAAAAATGCAAACAAATTTTTATCCTCAATTAAACAGAACTTCAACCCTGTGTGAGCAATTGTGAAATTCACCAACAGCGGAGCGAATATAAAAATGGGTAAGAAGGTTCAATGGCCGGCAGCTGAAGTAGCTTGGAGCTAAGGCTGATCGTACTAATCTCTCGAAGGTTATATTTAATTTAATTCATTGTGTTTTACAAACTTTCTACAATTCACTTGTTCTCATTTTGTTCTTCTTTTAGCTTCTAGAATTTGTAAATATTCATACCTGAGTTGACTTTTGAGTTTTTGACCATTTCTGAAAACTGAATCTTCAGTGTCCACTATGTTTATTGAAATTTTAATGGTACCCAAAACAGTATTTTGTCAGAGGTTTAAATTAAGGTTTATTGGGCGCTATTTTTGACAGGTTAGAGAATTTGATTTGCCTTGACATTTCCGTGTTTTTTCCCATTTTAGTGATAGAAGTTATGTTAGAATCGTTATAGTTTTGTGAATATTAATTATTTGGTTGCTTGTTTTTGTAGATGAAATGTAAAAAGACATAACTAGAGCTACTATATTCTGGCTGCCTATAACTGCAGCAGCTCCAACGCCTGACAGGAACCATAATACTATAAGATGGGACCCGGACAGTAGTCGCACATCCAGGTGCTTTTTTCACCTGATTTCAGCCTTTTTGAGAGGCTTTTTCTAGCTTCCGGCAATCCTTTCGAATTGTAGCAGTCCTGAATCAAATGTGATAAGATTACCCTGGACCTTTTTTGGAGCCCAAATTAGTTTCCATTTGAAACATTTTTTATGCAGGTCATATGACGTTTTAACGGAGATGATACGGGTCCTTCCAATATCCACCTGTACCAACTCCCTTGGTTGTAACCCGGTATATTTTCCAGCTGCAACACCCACTACAAGAAGCTTGTAACTCTTTTTCATGAGGGTGTATATTACATGAGAAATTGATCAGTTATTTTTTCATCTTTACAGAGAACACCTGCATAAATGTCTTGACCAAGTCAACCTGATCCCTAGACAAGTTATCGCCAAAAAATATATGAGAGAGTTTCCACTCACAGGCCCCTCTGTAAGAATAATCAGTCGTTCCATACGCATAGTAATGACTTATGTTTTAGAAGCTTAGAAGTATCTATACCCGGGTACAACATTAAGTTAATTGATTCCGTAATTTCATATTCTCCGTGTCTTCCTTATATATAATGCATCAACGTGCAACTTGTCTCTTCAAGTTGGATCAAACTTCTCCAAAACCAGATATGCAAGTCAAAACTTGTATAATATCCAGATTAGAATTATTCCACATTGATGATGTTACCAAGGTACTTCTCTTCATGTAGGTGTGAAAAGCTTTGTTATACAATTTTTTTTTGATGTTATTTAGCAAAATGCTTTAATGCTGCTGTGATGTTACATTTATATTGTTAGTTTATATAGAAAGACTAAATTGACAACTGCTTATCATACTATAAGATTTGTATCTCATGTTTCTGTCACAAACATATTAATATCTAGACAACTAGAATTTATTTACTTCCTAAACCAAAAAGCTATGCATATAGCTATGTACATATTTCGAGGGTATTTGTTGATAAGGCACCTGGTTGATCTAAACATAAAAGGAATTGTCTTCTATCCCAATGCTAACATGTAAGAGAATATTTGGCGCCACATTTTTAACATCCCATGTAGTGTAATGCCAGATGTTTATCATTTATATGGATAGCAAAGACTTGAAGCTAAATATATGTATATTGGTTTGATAGAAGACCAACTCAACATAAGATTTTATTTTTCAGTTGGTTTTTAGAGCTTATATGTATCATTTGTGGTGTGAAATAAATAGAAAGGTAACTGTAAAGGTGGTTCCACAAGGTTGTCACCAACATTCCTGTCTAGCTCAGTTGGTAGTGCGCAAGGCTCTTAACCTTGTGGTTGGGCGTTACCTTTTTTCGAGTCTAAGAAACAGAAAATGCTCACTTTGATTTTATAATGTTAATTGTTATTGGTATTTCTCTTTTCTGTATTTGTTTGGTATTTCTCTTTTCTGTATTTGTTTTCTAATTCTCGTATGTAACCTTTAGCCTAAATTTCGTGATAAACCAAGACTTTTGAGCTGTCATGTCAACAATTCGCTTCAAGTTTGTACATGTAGTTCTTTTATGTTGGACAAACGTGAGCACACTGTTTTTAAGCAATCCTAGCTATCTCTCTCTAACAAACAAATTCCTTTAAGATAATCTAATCAATTTAGAAATTATTTAATTATGTTTCAGAATAATTTATTATATAATTAAACTAATCAAATATTCATCTAATTAATCAGTTAATCTTTCTTTAATAATTTCCAATTAAAGGTCGTATGATTTGTCAAACTTTTCAAAAGTGTGAAAATCTTTGAAAGGTAGATGATATGGTATGAAATCTCGATCCAAATTACATTGAGAGCAAATTATAATATTATAGGGTTTTTTTTTTAAAAATCAAAATACTTGTAATTTAATTCTAAAATAGTCTACATAAAGATACATAATATAACATTTACGTAATTTAAAAAAATGAGAGTATAATCAAATTAATACGTATACATCATACCTAAATCTTGCCTCTGGTGTGATAAAAAACCGTTTTTTAGGACCATATTCTTTTTGTGTCTAAATTGGAGCTAAACAGGCACAGAAATTTAGCCCTACTACCATTTTGCTTGCACTTAGAGGGATATTTGTAGTTTGTTGGCTTTTGAGTTTGAGATTCTAATCTTTGAAGATAAAGAAATAGAAAAAGGGGAATACAAGGGCATTCATGGGGTGTGAAGAAGAATAAAGGAGCTGGGTAAGTAAAATGGGAGTTTTGTCCTTAATCTAAATTATATAAAGTGGCAGCTGACTGGACATGAATAACTGTTGACTGAAAAAAATTAAAAAGGGATGGTGTGTAACTAAAGCAAAAGATTAAGGGTTAAAAGGTTCAAAATGAAAGATAAGGTGTTTCAAAGAGAAAAGATAAAGGGTCATCTAAGGTATTTACCCTACACAAAAATAATCTTGATCCATTTTACCAAGGTAATTTTTAACGAGAAGAGCAGAAAAGCATAAAAGAATAACTAACATAAACTTATTGTTGGGATAGCATGTATAATTACAGGTGGCCAAATTAAACCAGTATTCTAATATTCATTTTATTTACCTTTATATAATTGATTCTTAACTAAGTTTCTTTGATAATTAGTTTCATGACTCATCAGGTTCAGTGTAATGCTAGCAAATAAATAAATAAAAAATCTAATTCTAAGCATGAAAAAGGCTACTCCGTTATAAAGTTTGTCTCCATATATAGTTTGCAAATCGTACCAAATGCTCACAAGAGGCATGTCGGGCCCACACGACTGTGGGACCCACATCTTCTCGCACAGTTTTTGAATTGAAGTTGGTCCACTCGAACATATCAACCAAATCTAGATGTACTACCATAAGTATAGTTTTTATTGGATCTGATGAAAAATATGTCTAGTTGGAAAATCAAATTGTTCTATAATTTAATGACATCTAGAATGCACAAAAAACTTTATGAAAAGGTTAACAATTTTACAGAATATTTTAATATTTTAGAGTTTGAGTTTGTAATAACTGAAGTTGATTAATATTCATCCAGCATATAGTCACTTCGATTTATCGCGATGAAACAATAGGAAGAAAAAGGACCCAACACTTATTGGTAATAAGCCAGCAGTTTGAGAGTGCACAATTCGATGCACAATTGACGTGTCAAATAAGCGGGTTAAAGAACAAAGTACTTTATGGCAGCATTTGATTATGTGCTGGCTTTCACCAATCTTTTGTCATTAAATGCAAGAACCTGGACCTAATATGTTTGACTGTGAACCAATCTTTTCACGCCACGTGTTTTCTACGTGACTATCTTCTCTTTTTATGCGCTCTATATATTATACAATTGTCCTTAGCATACACATTCACACACACTACAAGTGAGAGCAAAAAATAAATTAGAAACTTTAAGAGAGTGAGAGAGAGAGAGATATATATAGAGATAAAGAGCAATGGATTACTCAGGAAATGAAGAATCTCAAGGTCACCAACGTAGGATCGTGCTTCCATCTGCCGGTAATGCTATTTTATTCTTCGACTTTTCTTTTATGGTTCCATTTTCGTGATATAAATTTTATCAAGTCTTGACATATCTCTTATATATATTGCAAAATTCGATTGTTATGTTTCTTTACAATTGCAGTCTTTCACTAGTTTTAGCTCTTGACTAAAGAACTCCTCTTAATCTAGATTACTTTTTTTGTCCAGTTGGTCAATTTCCCCTTGTGGGCCTGGCAGAAATCTGTAATTATGCCTTTTAGGTTGGTGGACCCAGGGGCGGAGCCAGGAATTTCCTCTAGGTGGGGCCGAGGGGGTTTGGGGGGCTCTTTGCCGGATTTATTTTTGACTTTTTTGCATTTTAGGTCCATATTTTATGCAAAAATTTCAAAAAATACAATCCTTATAGAATACAAAACTGTACTATAGATCCGTATATTATCTAAAAGTTGCACCATAAGTCCCAATATAATTTCTTTAATTAATTAGCCTTTATTTAATACAAAACAACATATAATTTATTGAGAAAAATAAAATAATCATAAATTTAAAAGTTAAGAGAGCCAAATGAAGATTCTAAAAATTTTGGGGGGGTGCAAATAAAGATTTTAAAAAAATTTAGTAGGCAAAATAAGTTATAATTAATTAATCATCGTGAAGGCAAAGGCTGCAGTAATGCAAGCACTAACTAGTATTTTTATGGTATTATGCATGCGCAGGGACACAAGCATCGGATGTTGGTGAACAAAATGTTGTCATGCCCATGCTTAATGTGGCAAGGATCATGCGGACAATCCTACCCGCAGATGCTAACATCTCTGATGAATCTGTGGAAGCCGTGCAGAAATGCACTTCTGAGTTCATTAGCTTCATAACTTCAGAAGCCAGTGAAGTTTGCAAGAACAATTCTAGGATGATCCTGAGTGCCGATGACCTTATCACTGCCATGAATACCCTTGGGTACGATGATTATGTTCATGTCCTGCAGATTTATCTCCGTCGCTTCCGGGAACATGAAGCTTCCAGGTCGGGTTTACCAGCTCATCCTCATCCTCGTCCTGCTTTCGTGGCTCATCAGTCTGGATTTTTCCCTGCACCGCGACCGATCAGTCACCCATTTGCTGCAGGTCCATCCTTGGCGGCACAGCCTAACTTTCCTCCAGCACGCTCAATTCCACCCGTCTTCTTCCCTTCATCAGATGCAGGTCCATCTACTCCTCGATACCCTCCACCTGGACCGACTACTTCTGGGCCTATTCACCCTCCTGGCTTCTTCACTGCACCGAGATCTTCAGCTCGACCGAAGATTGAGCCATCTCATGATGCAGGCCCATCCCAGGTCGTGCCACGGGCGGCTAACTTTGTATCTGGGCCTCGGTACCCTCCTCCTGGCTTCGTCAATACACAGAGACATGCACTTGGACCAAAAATTGAGCCATTGGATGACGCAGGCCCGTCCCAGGTGGTGTCACGAGCTTCTAGGCCTCGGTACCCTCTTGCCTTCTCAGCTGTACCGAAGATCGAGCCATCGGATGATGCAGGTCCGCCTAAGTTCAATCCATTCATCCAGGCCAAGAAAGAGTAGAAAAGTGATACTATGCGTTTTAAACATTTGTGTTGTAATTTAGGAAATTTCAGTTTGGTTTGTGTGTATGGATAATGCTTCCCAATTATTGTAATGTTTTTTTAGGATTTCATAAATTCCTTAACTTTTGAACAAAAATATGGATTGATGTTTAGGTAATGGGATGAACAGAAGTAGCAAAAAGAGTACCATTTTTTCTTTTCATTATTAACATCTTCTGAAAAAAAGAAAACCGAATGGACTAACAAGGGCTATTTGTGGATGGCAAGTTTTCAAACACTAATATAATTATCTACCTAGAAAAATAAGCAAAGTATTATATTTGTCAATCCACAGGATATTGTCCACAACTTATAGTAGTAGAGTAATTAGACATTGTTTACTTGTCCAAAAACAAAAAGGAGGAATTAGACATTGTTAATTATCAAGCTAGTATTTATTTTTCTTCAAAATACAAAAAGTTAATATGAGGAACAATTCCAAAAGAAAACGGAGGAAGTTGTGAGCAAGTAAGAAAAAAAAAATCCCTTCTTCAGGCTCGTCGGCCCAAATAATTGTTTTTGAAATATAAGATCAATGATGGTTCAGACTTAGCTCAACTAACCTTTTGCACTAGACGTCTAGACCCATTAATTGACTAATACTTATGAAATCCTCAAGCCTAAATATGTTTGTTCTTGCGAAATTGTAAACAATTTTTCCAGAAAATGAAATAAAAAAAAAAGTCTTTGTAATTGAATAATGCTAGAGCCAATTGTTGATTGATGCCTATTAAAAAACTTATTTAGAAAAAGGTGCCTAGGAAAAAATATTTATTGAAAACAGCCCCTTATAATTAACAATTAAAAAATAAGAAAAAAACTAATAAACACACGCGCGCGTCCGTGAAATTTTTTAAAATCGTCATAACTAATTCAAAAAAAATCAAAAAAATCAAAAAAAATTATATTTGGATAAATCAAATTAATATTTACGTCTATGATTTTTTTCGGAATTTTCTGAATTTTTCGATTTTTTTTTATTTTTTTAATTTTTTTTTTCGCAGACACGAAATTCCATGTTTAAAACATGGAATTTCATGTTTTAAACATGGAATTTCATGTTTAAAACATGGAATTTCATGTTTATTTCACGGTTTAAAACATGGAATTCCATGTTTAAAACATGGAATTCCGTGTCTGCGAAAAAAAAATTAAAAAAATTCGAAAAAATTCAAAAAATTCAAAAAAAATCAAAAAAATTCATAGACGTAAATATTAATTAGATTTATTCAAAAATATTTTTTTTTTTAATTTTCTGATTTTTTTTGAATTAGTTATGACGATTTTAA
The DNA here is from genome assembly GCA_029959085.1 of Nemophila menziesii. Taxonomy (NCBI): domain Eukaryota; kingdom Viridiplantae; phylum Streptophyta; class Magnoliopsida; order Boraginales; family Hydrophyllaceae; genus Nemophila; species Nemophila menziesii. The sequence goes on from JARWIR010000004.1 coordinate 30,276,959, forward strand.
AAAAATTTCACGGACGCGCGCATGTGATGGAATTAATAAAGGTATAGAAAATATAAAGGGGATGTTTTCTATAAATAATTATTTCATTAGGCATTTTTTTATAAATAAGATTATTGAAGGCATAAAAAAACAATTAGAGAGTTTAAGGAGGATGTTTTCAACAATAACCCCATAATGCTATTGAAAATATTTTCTTTCTTTTCAATGGTAAACTTGTAAATATTTTTATAACACCGGAAACATGGTGGCATATTCGTGATTAATGTGATATTTAATAGGGGTTATTGTTGAAAACATCCTCCTTAAACTCTCTAATTGTTTTTTTATGCCTTCAATAATCTTATTTATAAAAAAATGCCTAATGAAATAATTATTTATAGAAAACATCCCCTTTATATTTTCTATACCTTTATTAATTCCATCACATGCGCGCGTCCGTGAAATTTTTTTAAAATCGTCATAACTAATTCAAAAAAAATCAGAAAATTAAAAAAAAAATATTTTTGAATAAATCTAATTAATATTTACGTCTATGAATTTTTTTGATTTTTTTTGAATTTTTTTAATTTTTTCGAATTTTTTTAATTTTTTTTTCGCAGACACGGAATTCCATGTTTTAAACATGGAATTCCATGTTTTAAACAGTGAAATAAACATGGAATTCCATGTTTTAAACATGAAATTCCATGTTTCAAACATGAAATTCCATGTTTTAAACATGGAATTTCGTGTCTGCGAAAAAAAAAATTAAAAAAATCAAAAAAAATCAAAAATTCAGAAAATTCCGAAAAAAATCATAGACGTAAATATTAATTTGATTTATCCAAATATAATTTTTTTTGATTTTTTTTATTTTTTTTGAATTAGTTATGACGATTTTAAAAAAATTTCACGGACGCGCGCGCGTGTTTATTAGTTTTTTTCTTATTTTTTAATTGTTAATTATAAGGGGGCTGTTTTCAATAAATATTTTTTTCTAGGCACCTTTTTCTAAATAAGTTTTTTAATAGGCATCAATCAACAATTGGCTCTATTTAATATGTATATATACTATATATACCAAACGAATTTTGTTAGGTTTATCCGGTCAAAAAACACTACCAAGAAAAATTATAAACACTCCCATGAAAATCCTAGATTTTCTGTGAAAATCCGATTGGATCTCAAGAAATCTAGGCTTCCTTTGGATCTTGTATCGATTAGAATAATCCTTTTCGAACATAGATTCTAATAAATATAGTCTTACCAATCTTGATCTCTATATATCTTTATGATCTTATCAATGTTTTTTTATTATAACAAGATCTTATCAAAAATTACGAATAATTTTTGCGCCTTTATGCCCTAAAAGCTATGTAAATCACAATCAATCTTAAGTTATCCGTGTTTTTTTTTTTTATCTTGATTCAATCAAAAATTTCATCATAATCACGTTTCTTATTAACACTTGTCTTTCAAATATTGATTTCCCTCAATATCTGCTTGATCTTACCATTATGAATGGAGTTTCCAAAGATCTGCATTGATTCACCTCTTCAAGTATATTTTTTTTCGTTGCTTAGCAGGAAAAATTAGCATTTCTCCGTTATATTTTCAGTCGTTTGGCTTGTTTATTTTATTCTCTCTCAAGCAAAATCCAATAATGACCTCACGGAAACTCATCGTCCGAAAGACTAAGATCCAATATATACAAATCTAACAACCACCGTCAAAGCCTCGTACGCGTCCCTTAGAAGTCAAACTCTAATGTTTTCCTGTTAAATATTTCGACCTCCCTTTTGTTTGACTACAAAATATCTAGCGACCAAGAAGATGGATGCTCCAGCGTTGGAGAGGGAAATGAACCGATTTTCTTGCTACTGTGGAGGAACTAATTTCTAATACGTTTCTTATTGTTTTCCCTCTATATATGATTTCTCTATTGATAAAATACAAAATTGTCACACTATCAACGCACTTAACCTAAAGACTTAGTATGAGGCCTCAAGCGTAACAACAGAAAAGTGAAAGTATCGATAGAAGAGGAGGAAAGATTGAAGTAATTGAATGCTATAAAGTGTTTACAACTGGGTACCTTACTCTCGACACCCGATGATCTAGAAATTCACTTATCCGAGACTTCTCCCGCTTCTTCGAGCCTTCCTAAAAACAGACAGCATGCCAGGGTAAAAGGGAGGTGCGCTCCCGGTGAAACTCTAGCGTTCAATATTAGCATTATTACTATCGAGAATTGTTGTACTCGAGGAGTTATGGAGAATTAAGTCAACTGTATTATTTTTACTAGCTATTATAAGTGCATGTTTATATTTCAGTCATTCGTCTTTTGTTCGGGTCACCATAAAAAATGATGCTTAAGAATACATTAAGCATGATTAAACATGAAGTGCATTAGATATTGAAAATCCTTCAAGGATACAATATCAACAACAACATTACAATAATAAAACTGAAATGCATTACAACACCATAATCAACATAATCAATTCGAAAAAACAAACATCAACTAAACAACATCAACATTAAAATCATTAACATCCATTTAAAGCATCTCTTGCAATAGGAACAAGTTATTACCTTCATTCATCTTCAATACCAGAATCTCGTAATCTTTCTTGGACAGTGTCCTCAACAACTCGATAATCACCTTCATTCGTTTCTCGCATATATGAGGATCGACTTAGTTGAAGAACGAGAATTTTTCTCAACAATTCTAGACTACGCACCCAACAAAGCGTTTGCCAGGGTTTGATAATATCCACAAGATCTTGACTTTACACCTGACTCCAAATTAGCAAATGGAGCAGGTTATAGTTTCTTTTGCCATTGATGAACCTTTTGATGTACAGACGTAAAAAATGTAGTAAATTTGTTAAAAGGTTGATTTACATTAAGGGTTAGAAAATAATTAAAATGACAAAAAAAACCCTTGTCATAGAAAGCTGATGCGTATGTGGCGTTTACGTGTATGAGATTATGTGATCTATCCAATAGAATAATGATGTATACCACCTGAAACCATACCATCCAAATACTACCTAATGACGTGGCGTGAATTGGTTGGTTAACAATCGTTAATCTATTCATTTTTTTATCTAATTAACGATTGTTAACCACCCAATTCACACCACGTCACTGGGTCGTATAATTTTGGGTGGTATATATCACTACTCTATCCAATAATGTCACACTTTTTAAAAAAAAAAAAAAAAGACTAATTAAGATAGTTTCGTAAATCAAAGATCAATAAATACAATAAATTTAAAAATAAAGATTAGAAAGGTTTCTTTATCTCAACAAAATTAATTCACTTTCTTTCTTTTTCTTTTTATTTTCATTTGTAATTTCTCTTCTTTCCTTTATCAAAGAGTTTTTATTAAATCCAAGTATACTTATAAAAAATAGATCTTTTAAAAATGATTTATATCTAATTTTGTTAAAAAGTAATTATTAAATCAGAATTTTATATATAAAACTGTAGATACAAAAATGCAAACAAAATCCATCCTCAATCCAACCAAACAAACCTTTAATCGAACAAATTGTTAAATTCATCCAATACAATATTCATTCACCAATGGCGGAGCTAATAAGAGAAATGGGTGAGAAGGTGTAGCGGCCGGCTGCTGAAATAGCTTGGAACCAAGCTCGTCACGCTATCTACAGCTAAGGCTGCTCTTACCAATCTTTCGAAGGTTATATCTTATTTTATTTATTTTGTTTTACAAGCTTTTCTAAAATTCACTTATTCTCATTTTGTTCTTCTTTTAGCTCCTATATTTTGTAAATATTTTGAATTTTGTCTATTTATTAAAGTTGATTAAAATTAAGTTCGAGTGAGTTTAGCTAAATCTTCAATCTCCATTTATTGTATGTCAAATGGATTGAATACCTCTTCATATGAGAGTTCTCTATTATATATACAAAATATAGGAGTAATTACAAGGTAAGAAATCAGCCATGATATGATTCTAGTAATCACATGATTCTAGTAATCACATGATTCTATCACCCTTAATTACATGATTCTACTATCCTGATTCTAGCAATTATATTATTCTAACCCCTTAATTCAAGCATGTTACATCAATTACAATTATCTATCTAAATATATATAACAATAATAAAGGCTAAGAATATTCTAAATGAATATAATATTCTTTGCCTAAATATATGCTAACATCCCCCTCAAATTGATGCTGGTTGATCAAGAAGCATCAATTTGCCCACGAGAAATTGATGGCGTTGACGTGTTAATGCCTTGGTGAAGACATCAGCAATCTGGAGTGTGGTAGATACATGGGGAAGAGATATAACAGAAGTGTCAAAAGCTTCTCGAATAGAATGACAATCTACTTCAATATGATTTGTACGTTCATGATAAACAGGATTTGTAGCGATTTGAATGGCACTAGTATTATCAGCATAAAGAGGAGTAGAACCTTCTTGAGGAAAACCAAGTTCATCAAGAAGCCCACGAAGCCAAACTATCTCAGAACATGCAGCAGACATTGCTCGGTATTCAGATTCAGTAGAAGATTTAGAAACACGAGCTTGTTTCTTACTCTTCCAACATATTAAAGAATCACCAAGAAACATGCACCAACCTGTGCTGACCTTCTAGTATCAGGACATCCGGCCCCGTCGACATCACTATAAGCAATAAGGCGCAACGGAGATTCAGTCGGAAAAAATATCCCACGACCAACTGATCCTCGAAGATACTTAATAATACGACGAACAGCAGCTAAATGTAGATGACGTGGAGTTTGCATAAATTGACTAACTTGTTGAACAGCAAAAGATATATCAGGCCGTGTATGGGTTAAATAGTTTAAACTTCCTACCAATTGTCGATACATAGTAGGATTGGTAATAAGATCACCCTCTTCTCTTCGATATTTTACATTAACCTCCATAGGTGTATCCACTGAAGGGGAATCTTGAAGACCTGCTAGCTCAATTAAATCCAGGGTATATTTGCGTTGATTTAAGAATATACCTGACGAATCAGTATGTACTTCCAGACCCAAAAAATATTTAAGAGAACCAAGATCTTTCATATGAAATGAAGCTTGAAGATTTTGCTTAAGTTGTCCAATCATAGTTGAATTACTTCCAGCAATAACAATATCATCTACATATACCAAAAGGATAACAACTCTCACTGAAGTCTTGCATAGAAACAAAGAAGCAAACCCGGAGGCGGAGTCATGTAAATGTCCTCTTTTAGGTCACCATGGAGAAAAACATTTTTTACGTCCATTTGGTGAAGTGGCCACCAATTGGAGACTGCGATAGAAAGAATAGTACGCACTGTAGTCATTTTTGCAACCGGTGCAAATGTCTCATCATAGTTCACCCCATATTCTTGTCGATTCCCAAGAGCCACTAATCGTGCCTTACACCTTTCGAGTTCCCCATCAGAACGGAGCTTTATAGAGAAAACTCATTTACAACCAATGGATTTAATCGTAGAGGGGCACAAAACTAAATCCCATGTGTGATTGTCTTAGAGAGCTTTGAGTTCCTCATCCATTGCCTTTCTCCAACACTCATGCTTAACACCTTGTGAAAAACATGTAGGAATAGAAATAGATGACAAAGTAGTATTAAAAGATGTTTCAGAAATACCATATCGCTCAGGAGGGCGTTTGACACGAGTAGATCGTCGAGGACCAGGCTCTAGAGGCATGGATGAGTTGATCAAATCTGTCTCGGATGTCGGTTCAATCTCTGGAGAAGTTATCCCAACAGTTTCAGATGGGGGATCATCCTCTTGAAGGGGTAAAGTTGACCGACGTCGAGTATATACATGTCCATGTTTAAACCGACCAGGAAGTGGAAGCATATCATCAAAATTTGGCAGAATAGTTTTCTCAGGTAATGACTCAACATATGTAGGAAAAAAATATTGATTCTTAAAGAAAACAACATTGCGAGATATACGAATTCTTTTAGCACATGAATCATAACAAATATAACCTTTACTAGGAATGCTATAACCCAAAAAAGCACATTTAACAGACTGTGATGATAGTTTGTTACGTTCATGAGAAGGTAAATGAACAAAACAAACACAACCAAAAGTATAAAGATTAAGATAGCTAGGGAAGTGATGATGCAAGAGGTAATATGGAGATTCAAAGTTTAATACCCGAGAAGGAAGTCTATTGATTAGGTAAACGGCCGTAGATAATGCCTCTACCCAAAATTTTGAAGGGACTGATGAATCAAGCAATAAAGTGCGAACAACATCTAAGAGGTGTCGATTTTTTCGTTCGGCTACCCCATTTTGTTGAGGAGTGTATGGACAAGAGCGTTGAGAGATAATTCCCTTGCTATGTAAGAAATTGTGAAATTCACGGGACATGTATTCTCCACCTGAGTCTGACCTTAAGGTTTTTATATATGTAGAAAATTGATTCTCAATAAAGGCAACAAAATTTTGGAAAACCTGGAAGACCTCAGATTTAGCCCTAAGAAAATAAACCCAAGTATATCGACTAAAATCATCTATGAATGTCACAAAATATTTATATCGATTATGAGAAATGACTGGAGAAATTCCCCACACATCACTATGGATAATGTCAAAACATTTAGTAGCACGACTACCCGAAGAAGGAAAAGATAGAGTCTTACTTTTACCAAGTTTGCATACTGAACAATTTGAAGATAATGTCTTAGAATCTTGATTTTTATTATCAATCAAACCAGAATTGAAAAGATGAGACAAAATAACCGAGTTTGGATGACCCAAGCGTTTGTGCCACACCTCACGAGATTTATTAATGGACATAAAAGCAAAAGACAAATTACGAGTAAAAAATTGTAGTGGAAAAAGTCTGCCAACTTTAGGCCCCTTCGCGAGTATTTCCCTCGTCACCTGATCCTACACAAGACAACCATCACGAGAAAAATGGATATCACAGTTGTTATCAACTAATTGACCAACTGATATAAGATTATTAGATAGACCAGGAGATATGTAAACATTTCGAAATGAAGAATTGATATCTCCTATTGCATTTATAGCTAAATGACTCCCATTAGCTACTTGGATTTGGGATGAACCAATATATGGACGAACATTGCATAATGTATCAGAAGATGAAGTCATATGATTGGATGCAGCAGAATCAATAAGCCATGATTTATGTGAAGTATTACCTTGGAGACCCAAGGCGGAAAAAGCGGTCATGATCATTTGTTGAACCATCTCAGGTGTGAGACTTGAGGATCCCGTTGTAGATGAGGTTGAGGATAATTCTGAAACCGAAGAATTTTGCACGGTAGCCTGATAAGCATTAGCACTGCGGCGCGGTGGCCGAGTGGGACATTCTTTGATAAAATGGCCTGGTTTCTTACAATAGTTGCAAACTTTCTTGGCGCAATTGGCAACAATATGACCATATTCCTTACATCCGTAACATTAAATCTGACGCATATCCTTAATCTTTTCTTTCCCGTACGCTGCATAAGCAATTGGATTCGGATTGACATCTTGTTGAAAGGCAATTTGGGTAGAGAGACGCTGCTCTCCTCGAAGTAATTCTCCAAAACAAACATCCAAAGATTGTGGAGGATCTCTATTCATTAAACTTCCGCGAGTAACCTCAAATTCTGAACGTAACTTCATTAAAAATTGATCTCTTTTGCTTTGCTCATGAACACCCAAAACATCAGGAAGAGAAGTAGTAGGCACATTTGCACAAACCACCTCTTAAAAATCTCCCCACAAATTCAAGAAAGCAGAATAATATTCTTGAATTGAAAGATTGCCTTGAGTAAAGTTAGCAATCTCATACTCCAACTGAAATCGGCGTGCGGAATTATTTAGGTTATAAACCTTCTTCAAGTGTGTCCACATGGTTTCCGCAGTCTTATATGCCCTTAAATTAAGCACAATAAGAGGGTCGACAGAACCTAAAATCCATGACATAACACGAGCATCCTTAACCTTCCATTTGGCTAATTCTGTTGGATCCTTAGGTTCAGGAGAACTGCCATCAATTTGACCCCATAATTTTTTCCCCGTAACAAATAAACGAAACTGAAACTCCCAAATAGAATAATTTTTCCCAGTAAAACGCACCCCAAAAGAATCACCGGAAGACATTGTGAAAAGAAAAGAAAAAAAAACTCCTCCGAATTTTGAATTTAATGTAAAAGTTACACCACACAAATGACCTCACTGATCTCTGAAAACTAAAACAACACTCTTTTGAAAAAAAAAACTCTATTTTAGAGGAAAAGCTCTGATACCATGTTAAATGGATTGAATACCTCTCCATATGAGAGTTCTCTATTATATATACAAAATATAGGAGTAATTACAAGGTAAGAAATCAGCAATGATATGATTCTAGTAATCACATGATTCTATCAACCTTAATTACATGATTCTACTATCCTGATTCTAGCAATTATATTATTCTAACCCCTTAATTCAAGCATGTTAAATCAATTACAATTATCTATCTAAATATATATAACAATAATAAAGGCTAAGAATATTCTAAATGAATATAATATTCTTTGCCTAAGTATATGCTAATATTGTATTCTTAATGGTACCCAAAACAGGATTCTGTAAGAAGTTTATATTAAGGTTTATTGGGTGCTATTTTTGTCATTAGTTGGTTTTATATATCATTACTCATAAATCTTTTTGTGAGTAGATTTGGCTCGACATTTCCGTGTTTCATTACTTTTTCTGATAGAAGTTATGTTAGAATCCCTATAGTTTTGTGGATAATTAACTAATTTGGTTTCTTGTTTTAATAGATCATAAGTAAAGACATAACGAGAGCTGCTGTACTCCAACTGCCTTGACATTTTATTAATTAGGGAAGACATATAAATTGTTTTCTGATTTGATTTGGCTTGACATTTTTTTATGATAGTTATGTCAGAATCCTAATAGTTCAGGTCCTTCCGTGGATATTTATTATTATTTGGTTCTTTCATTTTCTAGATCATGTGTAAAGACATAAACTAAAAGAAATCTAGAGTTTCTTAAAATGAAAACTAATTTTTGACATTCCAGCTTTGTGTTTGTTTTGATAACTCTAAGCATTGATGATATTGTTGCTAACTTTAATGAGAATATCAGCAATTTGTTCTTCTAACTTGAAGTAATTATTTGTAAGTCATATGGTATCTTTAGTATGTGTCTTATCTTTATAGCCTGACGAGTTGTTAGTGCTTTACCAGTACTAAAGATTGTGCCATACAATCCTGTTTTCATAGATGTCCCATGTAATTTTACTCATCTTTAATGAAATAAACATGTTATATTGTCTTTGATTTATGTCTTACTGGTGATTTTATATACCTTCATTAATTCAAATTTGTACGTACCTTAATTATATGCAGCAACTAGCAACTTGTCTCTTCAAGTTGGATCAGACTTCTCCAAAACCAGGATTAAAATCGATGCAGCCTTTTCTAAATGAAACCCAAAACTTGTATAATATCCAGAATAACAAGGTACTTCTTTTCCTGGAGATATATTAAGCCTTGTTATAGAAAAACATTTTTTTTTAATGTTCTTCAGCAAAATGCTTTAAATCTGTTGTGATGTTGCATTTATACTGTTATAACATGGAATGGCCTAGATAAATCTAGCCCAACTATATAACATTTTTATTTTCTTAAGTTATACAATTTAGTAATTTTTCAGAATCATTTTTATAGTACTATATCAAATAATCTAATCAATTTAGAAATTATTTAATGATTTAACTAAACAAATTAGTTAATCATTCCATCATCTAATTAATTAGTTAATCTTTCTTTAATGAAATTCAAATAGAATTGTATAATTTAGAAACTTTTCAAGTGTGATTTTTTTTTTTGTTACATCTAAGGCCTTAGACTAAGACCTGTCATGAAAAAACTAACTACTAAGCTCTTGTAGAAGCGCTCACAACAGTTCTCGGTGTGGACAATCCACTCCTATCTCTAGTAAGATGCTTCCACAGCCCTCCGGAGGATCCCTCTCCAAATCAACATTCGAAGTGGCTCTAAACTTTCCTAACCAATCAGCACAACAATTAGCTTCTCTGTAGACATGGCAAAACTCGAATTGAGGGTTACTTGCAAAGATAGCATGACATTATTTTAGTACTTCATCAGCCCAATCTCCATTATTTCCACCGCCCTTCAATAGCGCGTATAACTCTAACGAATCGGTCTCAATGAATATTATTATGTATTTGCGATTCACCGCCATGACTAGCACGTGATGCAGCGCAAGAAGTTTCGACTAAAAAGCCAAATTGACCGTACACGACCCTGCGAAACCACCTAAGTAGGACCCTTTATTATCCCTAAAGAGACCTCCCACACCCGCTCGATTAGAATCCAACCTCTAGCTTCCATCTATATTAAGTTTCACCCCACCTATTGGTTTAACCCATTTCACAACCGTACTCCTCGCCGAAACGATAACGCCCCTATCCCGCTCTTTACCTGACGCCCGGACATAACCTGCCCTGCATTCAAGGCCATGTATCTCATATTACGGATTGATAAATCTTTTGCATCTTCCCAGAAATAATATTAATTTCTGTTCGACCCAAACCAGCCAACAAATGGCTGCAGCAATTAGTGACAATTCCAGGCCCTTATCCACTGTTTCACACCTGATCAGCGAATCCCACCAGTCCAGGTCCACTCTTCTACGCGCCTCCCATCCATCACCAAGGCGTTTTTGCAGTACGCGAATTCTGCAGCAGGAGATCAGTGCTTGGGATCTACCGCTCCTGGACATGACCTGTTGCTGATCGAGCCTCACTGCAAAATCACGAACCACTATTCCCTCCCGCTGCTATAGCACTAAACCACCCGTCTTCCCTTATACTTTCTAGGCCCAAAGACTCCTCTAACCCAACGACAGTACTAGACCCGGTGCTTATCCCATTTCAGACCTGTGCGGCTTTAACCCGAGCTGCAAGTTAAAGACCCGCTAATTCCGACCATCCCGCCCAAACTTTGTCGTATTTTTTGCAATCACAAAACAGGTGGACAGGTGTTTCCTCCTCTGCGCAGCAAACCCTGCACAAACCCAAAATATTTAAACTCCGCTTCGCGAGATTCCCTCTACTGTTGGGAGACGGTTCCAGATCGCTCTCCAAAGAAGGACCCGCACTTTTTGAGGGCATCTCCTTAACCACAGTTTATCCCACCTAAACACGGCTACGCTTGGACCCTCTTTAAGAGACTAATACGTGGACTTAATTGAGAAGTTACCAGAAGCTTCGAATTTCCATTTAACCTGACATCCCAAGCTACTGTTCACAGTCTCAACTCCACTAACAAGCACATCACGACCCTCCAAAATACTTTTATAAATGCGAGAATCCAATTTCTTTTGTACCCGGTTCATAAGTCCCGCCTCAAAATACTTGTGATTTAACGCCCTAACCCATAAGGCTTGATTGCCTTGAAGAAGCCTCCAAACAAGCTTTGCGGGTAAGGCCTTATTTAAATTCATTGCATCTCGAAGTCCCAAGCCCCCCTCATTCTTACTTTTACACAAATTCTTGCATGATATCCAATGGATTCTCCTTGCTTCCCCATCACTACCCCATATAAAATCCTGGATAATTCTATCAATCTCATTTCACACGTGAATTGAAATTATGAATGTTTGCATGTTATAAGTAGGAATTGCACGTAGGACCACTTGAGCAAGAGTTACTCTTCCGGCTAGAGTGAGATTTTGAGCTTTCCAGTTGGGTAGTTTATTCTTCATACTCATCGTTATACGCCTATAGAAACCCCTTGGCAATGACTTGCACTAATAGGAACTCCCAAGTACATACCCAATGAATCATTCAAAACAAAACTACTACACGCCGCAAGTTCAACTTTTCTTTCTTCATTCACATTTCGTGAAAAAATTATAATCGACTTATCATCACTAATCCTTTGACTGGCCTCCTCACAGAACGTTTTCATAACAACTTTAATCAAATCCACCAGTTCCCTGTCTCTTCCGCAATTAATATCATATTTTTTGCAAATAAAACATGTAAAATCGGGGGTCCCTGTTTAGCGAGACGAATAGGGCCCACTCCCCACTCCCACATAGACCCTGAATTAAAAGGGACAATCTTTTCACACATAACAGACATATAAGGTGACCGAGGGTTGCCTGGGAATGCCCCTCTCTGGTGCAAATGATTCTAGCGGTACACCATTCCACAATATAATCATATAATTAGACTGCATAGCTGAAATTATAAGACTAACCCATCGAAGGAAGGCCGAAATTCGAAATAGTGTCCTCCAAGAACCTCCAACTCAGCTTATCATAAGCTTTGGCAAGATCAGTTTTAACTGCCATAATTCCATTCATCCCCGTCTTCTTATGTATACAAAATGCTACTTCCTTAACAAGAACAATGTTATCCGTAGTGGATCTACCTGAAAGAAAATTTAACAGGATCGTTAATAAGGCTAGTCAAACAAAAATCACTAACCTTAACCGGATCTCTAGTCTTAGGGATTAGGGTGTATAAGTGTAACATTGAGGCGCGTATGAATCTCATCGGTATGTTCGCTTTCCAATCACATTTTCAAATATCACATCTAAACTCTTGGACGATGTAGATGCTTGCAACTTGACCAAAGTAGTTGGATCTGTCAGAATTTTGTTTTCTGTCTTTGTTGTATGTTCTCCATTTTTTTGAGAACGGCCAGATGATTTTGTCTTTTTGATCTGGTTGTAAAATTTGAATTCTTAGAATCATCATTATAATTGGCATCGATATATAATCTAGCAGCTTTGTATTCCATTTTGTGGTCCTTATCACCATTATTGTGATATCGTTTCTAGCTCAGTACCCTCCGGTTTCTCCAATTTCTATTACGTATTCAACGATTTATCATTCTATATATTAACTGATTGGTTTCTCCATACCGAGACGTCAATGTCCAATCTCACGCATTTCGCTACTCGATAACAATACCATTGATTCCCCGGTTGATATGGAAAGAATTTTCAATTAAGAATTTCATCTTCTATTTCATCATCTCTCCGATAATTGGTAAAAAATTTCAATTTATTCCTTTTTATATGAATTCCTTTAACTATTTCAAGATTGTTCGAATAGAACAACCTATTCGTGAGTTTGAGAAATCCAAATATACTTAAAAAAGAAATAGATAATTTAAAAATTATTCATATATAATTTTGTTAAAAAAAGATAAAAGGTTTCATTAATTCATTATTTTAATTGCATACTTTGCCTTAAAATAATGCAAACAAATTCCATCCTCAATCAAACACAACTTTAACCCTGTGTAAACAAATTGTGAAAATCACCCAATCAAGATATTCATTCACCAATGGCGGAGCTAATAATAAAAATGGGTGAGAAGGTTCAATGGCCGGCAACTGAAGTAGCTTGTAAAATCTCTGTCACGCTACCTACAGCTAAGGCTGATCGTACTAATCTCTCGAAGGTTATATTTAATTTAATTCATTGTGTTTTACAAGCTTTCTACAATTCACTTGTTCTCATTTTGTTCTTCTTTTAGCTCCTAGAAATTGTAAATATTCATACCTGAGTTGACTTTTGACAATTTCTGAAAGCTGAATTAATTTAAGTTACAGTGAGCTAAGCTAGATCTTCAGTGTCCACTATGTTTATTGAATTTTTAATGGTACCCAAAACAGTATTTTGTCCGAGGTTTAAATTAAGGTTTATTGGGCGCTATTTTGGTCATTAATTGGTTAGAGAAAACATATAAATCTTTTTGTAATTTGATTTGGCTTGACATTTCAGTTTTTTATTTTTTTCCTTTTTCTGATAGAAGTTATGTTAGAATCCTTATATTTTTGTGGATACTAAATTATTTGGTTCCTTGGTTTTCTAGATCATATGTAAAGACATAGCTAGAGCTGCTTTATTCTGGTCCATGATACCATAAGATGGGACACGGACAGTAGCAACACTTCCAGTACTCTTTGCAACTGATTTCAGCCTTTTTGAGAGGCTTTCCCAAGCGCCCAACATGCCTTTCGAATTGCAGCAGTCTCGAATCAAATGTGATAAGATTACCCGAGATGATACTGGGTCCTTCCAGTTTCTACCTGTACGAACTCCCTTGGTTGTAACCAGGTATATTTTCCAGCTGCAACACCCACTACAAGAAGCTCGTATCTCTTTTTCTTGATGGTGTATATTACATGAGAAATTGATCAATTATTTTTCCATCTTTACAGAGAAAACCTGAATAAATGTCTTCACCAAGTCCACCTGATCCCTAGACAAGTTATCGCCAAAAAAAAAAAAAAACTGACCGAAAAAGTTGTCGCCAAAAAATATATGAGAGATAGGTGGCCCTTGTCGTTGTAGGTGGACACAGCACAGGTTTCCACTCACAGGCCCCTCTGTAAGAATAATCAGTCGTTCCATTTACATAATAATGACTTATGTTTTAGAAGCTTAGAAGTATCTATACCCGGGTACAACATTAAGTTATTTGATTCTGTAAGTTCATATTCTCCCCTTATATATAATGCATCAACGTGCAACTTGTCTCTTCAAGTTGGATCAAACTTCTCCAAAACCAGAAATGCAAGTCAACAAGGTACTTCTCTTCCTGTAGGTGTGAAAAGCTTTGTTATACAAATTTTTTTTTATTTTATTTAGCAAAAAGCTTTAAAGCTGTTGTGATGTTACATTTATATTATTAGTTTATATAGAAAGACTAAATTGACAAATGCTTATCATACTATAAGATTTGTATCTCATGTTTCTGTCATAAACATATTAATATCTAGACAACTAGAATTGATTTACTTCCTAAACCAAAAAGTTATGCATATAGCTATATACATATTTCGAGGGTATTTGTTTATAAGGCACCTGGTTGATCTAAACATAAAAGGAATTGTCTTCTATCCCAATGATAACATGTAAGAGAATTTTTGGCGCCACATTGTTACCATCCCATGTAGTGTAATGCCAGATGTTTATCATTTATATGGATAGCAAATACTTGAAGCTAAATATATGTATATTGGTTTGATAGAAGACCAACTCAACATAAGATTTTATTTTTCAGTTGGTTTTTAGAGCTTATATGTATCATTTGTGGTGTGAAATAAATAGAAAGGTAACTGTAAAGGTTGTTCCACAAGGTTTTCACCAACATGCCCGTCTAGCTCAGTTGGTATAGCGCAAGGCTCTTAACCTTGTGGTTGGGCGTTACCTTTTTTCGAGTCTTAGAAACAGAAAATGCTCACTTTGATTTTATAATGTTAATTGTTATTGGTATTTTTCTTTTCTGTATTTGTTTTCTAATTCTCGTATGTAACCTTTAGCCTAAATTTCGTGATAAACCAAGACTTTTGAGCTGTCATGTCAACAATTCGCTTCAAGTTTGTACATGTAGTTCTTTTATGTTGGACAAACGTGAGCACACTGTTTTTAAGCAATCCTAGCTATCTCTCTCTAACAAACAAATTCCTTTAAGATAATCTAATCAATTTAGAAATTATTTAATTATGTTTCAGAATAATTTATTATATAATTAAACTAATCAAATGTTCATCTAATTAATCAGTTAATCTTTCTTTAATAATTTCCAATTAAAGGTCGTATGATTTGTCAAACTTTTCAAAAGTGTGAAAATCTTTGAAAGGTAGATGATATGGTATGAAATCTCGATCCAAATTACATTGAGAGCAAATTATAATATTATAGGGTTTTTTTTTTAAAAATCAAAATACTTGTAATTTAATTCTAAAATAGTCTAAATAAAGATACATAATATAACATTTACGTAATTTTAAAAAATGAGAGTATAATCAAATTAATACGTATGCATCATACCTAAATCTTGCCTCTGGTGTGATAAAAAACCGTTTTTTAGGACCATATTCTTTTTGTGTCTAAATTGGAGCTAAACAGGCACAGAAATTTAGCCCTGCTACCATTTTGCTTGCACTTAGAGGGATATTTGTAGTTTGTTGGCTTTTGAGTTTGAGATTCTAATCTTTGAAGATAAAGAAATAGAAAAAGGGGAATACAAGGGCCTTCATGGGGTGTGAAGAAGAATAAAGGAGCTGGGTAAGTAAAATGGGAGTTTTGTCCTTAATCTGAATTATATAAAGTGGCAGCTGACTGGACATGAATAACTGTTGACTGAAAAAAATTAAAAAGGGATGGTGTGTAACTAAAGCAAAAGATTAAGGGTTAAAAGGTTCAAAATGAAAGATAAGGTGTTTCAAAGAGAAAAGATAAAGGGTCATCTAAGGTATTTACCCTACACAAAAATAATCTTGATCCATTTTACCAAGGTAATTTTTAACGAGAAGAGCAGAAAAGCATAAAAGAATAGAGTAATGATATTTGTCACCCTTTTTGTATCACTCTTTTATCACCTCCTACGTGTATGCCTACATGTACCAATGAATGAATTTCTCTATCCTATTTAATTTTTCTCTATCTTCTATTCAAGGAAATCAATACATATATATAGAAGGGTGATAAAAGGATGATATGAAAAGGGGTGACATATATCATTACTCAAAAGAATAACTATCATAAACTTATTGTTGGGATAGCATGTATAATTACAGGTGGCCAAATTAAACCAGTATTCTAATATTCATTTTATTTACCTTTATATAATTGATTCTTAACTAAGTTTCTTTGATAATTAGTTTCATGACTCATCAGGTTCAATGTAATGCTAGCAAATAAATATATAAAAAATCTAATTCTAAGCATGAAAAAGGCTACTCCGTTATAAAGTTTGTCTCCATATATAGTTTGCAAATCGTACCAAATGCTCACAAGAGGCATGTCGGGCCCACACGACTGTGGGACCCACATCTTCTCGCACAGTTTTTTGAATTGAAGTTGGTCCACTCGAACATATCAACCAAATCTAGATGTACTACCATAAGTATAGTTTTTATTGGATCTGATGAAAAATATGTCTAGTTGGAAAATCAAATTGTTCTATAATTTAATGACATCTAGAATGCACTAAAAACTTTATGAAAAGGTTAACAATTTTACAGAATATTTTAATATTTTAGAGTTTGAGTTTGTAATAACTGAAGTTGATTAATATTCATCCAGCGTATAGTCACTTCGATTTATCGCGATGAAACAATAGGAAGAAAAAGGACCCAACACTTATTGGTAATAAGCCAGCAGTTTGAGAGTGCACAATTCGATGTACAATTGACGTGTCAAATAAGCGGGTTAAAGAACAAAGTACTTTATGGCAGCATTTGATTATGTGCTGGCTTTCACCAATCTTTTGTCATTAAATGCAAGAACCTGGACCTAATATGTTTGACTGTGAACCAATCTTTTCACGCCACGTGTTTTCTACGTGACTATCTTCTCTTTTTATGCGCTCTATATATTATACAATTGTCCTTAGCATACACATTCACACACACTACAAGTGAGAGCAAAAAATAAATTAGAAACTTTAAGAGAGTGAGAGAGAGAGAGAGATATATATAGAGATAAAGAGCAATGGATTACTCAGGAAATGAAGAATCTCAAGGTCACCAACGTAGGATCGTGCTTCCATCTGCTGGTAAAGCTATTTTATTCTTCGACTTTTCTTTTATGGTTCCATTTTTTTGATATAAATTTTATCAAGTCTTGACATATCTCTTATATATATTGCAAAATTCGATTGTTATGTTTCTTTACAATTGCAGTCTTTCACTAGTTTTAGCTCTTGACTAAAGAACTCCTCTTAATCTAGATTACTTTTTTTGTCCAGTTGGTCAATTTCCCCTTGTGGGCCTGGCAGAAATCTGTAATTATGCCTTTTAGGTTGGTGGACCCAGGGGCGGAGCCAGGAATTTCCTCTAGGTGGGGCCGAGGGGGTTTGGGGGGCTATTTGCCGGATTTATTTTTGACTTTTTTGCATTTTAGGTCCATATTTTATGCAAAAATTGCAAAAAATAAAATCCTTATAGAATACAAAACTGTACTATAGATCCGTATATTATCTAAAAGTTGCACCATAAGTCCCAATATAATTTCTTTAATTAATTAGCCTTTATTTAATACAAAACAACATATAATTTATTGAGAAAAATAAAATAATCATAAATTTAAAAGTTAAGAGAGCCAAATGAAGATTCTAAAAATTTTGGGGGGGTGCAAATAAAGATTTTAAAAAAATTTAGTAGGCAAAATAAGTTATAATTAATTAATCGTCGTGAAGGCAAAGGCTGCAGTAATGCAAGCACTAACTAGTATTTTTATGGTATTATGCATGCGCAGGGACACAAGCATCGGATGTTGGTGAACAAAATGTTGTCATGCCCATGCTTAATGTGGCAAGGATCATGCGGACAATCCTACCAGCAGATGCTAACATCTCTGATGAATCTGTGGAAGCCGTGCAGAAATGCACTTCTGAGTTCATTAGCTTCATAACTTCAGAAGCCAGTGAAGTTTGCAAGAACAATTCTAGGATGATCCTGAGTGCCGATGACCTTATCACTGCCATGAATACCCTTGGGTACGACGATTATGTTCATGTCCTGCAGATTTATCTCCGTCGCTTCCGGGAACATGAAGCTTCCAGGTCGGGTTTACCAGCTCATCCTCATCCTCATCCTCATCCTGCTTTCGTGGCTCATCAGTCTGGACTTTTCACTGCACCACGACCGATCAGTCACCCATTTGCTGCAGGTCCAGCCTTGGTAGCACAGCCTAACTTTCCTCCTGCACGCTCAATTCCACCTACTCCTCGATACCCTCCTGGGTTATTCCCTACACCTGGACCGACTACTTCTGGGCCTATTCACCCTCCTGGCTTCTTCACTGCACCGAGATCTTCAGCTCGACCGAAGATTGAGCCATCTCATGATGCAGGCCCATCCCAGGTCGTGC